>OX388307.1:31712231-33016849 GCA_947579605.1 Athripsodes cinereus
AGGTAAAAAGTGCTCAATTCATAGAGTACCTAAATAAATTGCTCATCAGAACAAAATTAATTAATATTCTCATATTTTTTTTACGTATTACTTGCACTAGATTAGTAAACACTTTTTCTTTATTCTATACGATTATTTGTTTAGTTTGAATATTGGTAAAAAAATAAGTATGGACTGGGGTTCCACAAGGTACCCCTTTGGGGCCACAATGAAAAGAAAAAATATTTTAAAAATATTTAAACAATTAATTAGGGTAGGTATATTTTTTACCAAAATATTAAGGTAAGTTGAGATTTACTTCGTATTTAAAATTTTATTTAAGTCAGGAGTAAAGAATTCTGTCAGCAGGATATTTTATAAGAAGATTGGCGTAAGATTTGTATGGTTATTTTAGTTAATGCTTTGTACAGATATTACTCAAGGGACGGATTGTTATATTATGTTTTGTGGTATTTTAATTGAATTATACAGAGTATAACAACTTCACTGTACATTATACTTCTATCTGATTTTACTTAATTCCAAGTAGTGTCATTGTGTTCTTTAATAATTTATGTTCAAAAAGTTTAAATGCAGTCCTAGTTATCTTGATATGTATCACATTATCTTCTGGAATAGCACTGGCCTTCAGCTGCAATGACCCTTGTAAGAATCATCTTATTGTAAGTAATAATAATATTAATTGAACTGTTCATTGTATGGGAAATCGATATCAATAAAACAATACGGGTTTTAAAACAGTCAACTGTTTTAAAACCTGATTGATATTTAGCATATTAAAAGTAGACAAAATAAACTCTTTTTAATGGACAAGAATCCAGCAAATGGACAAGCTGATCCAATTGTTACAAGACAGAGATTTTTCTTCCAGAGTGATTGCCGATATTGTGGGTACTTTGCATGCCACTCCAAGAAGAATTCACAATTAGCAAGATGTTTGCTTTATTATTCTTGGGATCATTCCCAGTTCATTTTATATATAGTATTAAGATTTCCAAGTTGTCAATTCGTCTTTTCATTGTTCTGCGCTTTGAACTCCGTGGCTGAGTTAATTTGAATATATTATGTACAGCTAAAGATCTCAGACGTAATAATTATCGAAAACACTCTGTATAAAATATTATAAATTAATCTTCCAACGAGGGAATAGAGGTAAACTCGTGCATGAACCAAATACTCGAAACTAGGATTCCACAATCATACATTATATTGTACATTGAATTCACTAAGGATAATAATAATACAACCGCGGCAAATAAGGCGGCCCGCCGTCCCGAAATCAGCGGGACATCCCGCGATGTCAGTTGTCGTCCCGCAATCTAATAATTAATGGGGATGGATTGATTCACCAGCGTGTACATGTGGAATGACACAAATTATCGACCATCTGATCAACGAGTGTCCCATATATGCATTCCAAGGAGAACTTCATGACTTACACGCACTTATGGATGACGCGATCCGGTGGCTGCGGAATTCAGAGGTCAAGTTGTGAGCGTAGTAGAGCGTAGATAAGTAGAATTTAATGAATAAAAAGTCTCGCAATACGTCTAAATTTTCCCGCATTTCCAGAAATTTTAATTATTTATTTTATTCTTCTTGCACATCATCATTCATATAACAAATTAAATAAAGCAGTATACACAAGAAAAAGTGTGATGATGTGCAGTGGCGAGATTATCACTAAATTTTCTGATACAAAAAAGATGAGATCAAGAGAAACCTATCTCAAATTTATACACTTAATCAAAAATTTGCAGACAAGGGTGTAGAAATTTGACAGTACGAACCTTTCTCAAGTTCTTACTATAAAATATTATTTTTATATGGGCCATAGATTTTTGATGTTACTCGTAATCATGCTGTCCCGCATTCACTCTTTGTAAAGTTGGCTGCCTTACTCATAGAGAATAATATTCGCACGAATCTCGGACAACTTTGCTATTATTACATTACTATGCATGTTTGTTGGTAAGACAGAGAACTTCGACAGGAAATACACCATCTTGGACATAGACAACAATGCCAACAGGATATAAGTTCATTTCATATTCAAATCACAGACCTGCAGTTCGATTCCCAGGTTGATTGAGAGTTACCTGTATTCGTCTTGCGGCTAATTTAATTATGAACCAAACATTATTATTATCTTGAATATTTGGGAATTATCACATAATTTCAAAGAACAGTCTGAGAAAGAAGTTTCTTACCTCTAAAATGAATTGACCAAAATCGCAAATATGGTTCAGTTTGGACTATCTGAAAGACGAAGCTCACCTTGAAAGGACAGCTGAACTTTATATCAAAGAAGAACTTTCATGTGTAAACAGACTTTACGATCTACATTTTGTTTTATTTAATTTTCATTTTATTTCATTTAACATTACATATTTAATTTTATTTTGTTTTGTTTTATTTTACTTTGTTATGAGCAAAATACCTATTCAAATATTCGTGAATGTAATTTTAAAACTTTCCCTCAAAGCCCGAGCTATGCTCAAATTTGAGGGAATCAATTGTAATTTACTGTACCTATATTTATAAAAAAATGTTTATTATTGTAGAATGTATATTTAACCACAGATTTTAATAAATTTGAATTTGTTCTGATAAAAAATAAAGAAGAGAATAATATATGAATGGCGGTTTATGACGATTTTGATTAACGCTCTAAAGGTCTATCGTGCATCAAAGGTGATGGACAAACCCTCATAATAAAAAGGTGATGCACAAATCCTCATAAAAAAGTGGCCAATAAAACTTGAATCACAAATCTTCTAAGAAAACAAAATGAAACAAATTATTTGGTAATCTAATGTATACTTAACATTTGCCTGACAATGAGAACGGAAGTTTCAAAAGCCAGTTGAAACGTAGAAAAATTACGTTTTTGTCAGTATATTTATGGTTAAACCAGAGTTATCCCTTCTCAAATTAGCCATAGCTCATTAATCGAATCTAAATAATATCTACACACTTTTTGTTAATACGGGTGAAAAATCTATTATTTGAAACTAAGAAAATGATAAATGAATGCATATTAATAGAAAAAGTTTGCGGTATAGTTATAATAATAACAATAAAAAATAGTTTTAAAACTTTAAAGCAATCTATAAAAAATATTCTTTCATAGTTTGCCCAGCAACATATTCTCTTGAGATGGTTTACAAGAACTTTATAAGTCCTACATAAATCGTTTTGCTCTGAAACTTATTTCAACCTACAAGTATTACCTACAACAACACGGTCTCCGTTGATATTCAGTAATAATAATAGTTGAATATCTTGGGATTGACGTTCTGTCCAGTTTCTTAGTTGAATATACATATGTAAATAGTTTTCCGCTTTCGTAATACAATAATATATGCAAGACATGGGATTTCTCCAACTTGGATATACCTTATACTCGAGAGACTGCTAAATTTGTGTATTTGTTCTAGATTTAGAATTAATATTATAGATATGTCATTTTGAAGAATCCGTCCGTTTACAAACGGCGTCATAAAATGACGAAAGCATACTATTCGGGCATTTTATAATACGACTAGTCATAATATTGTAAAATTTGAATTGCATTTCTAACCATCAAACACATTCATAAAATCATAACATCCTGGTAGACCTGTCAAAATTATTAAATTAAACATTTGGAACAAAAACTACCAAAAATCCCATATGATCGCCATATTATCATGATTGGACTGTCAAACACATTCCCAAAATTATCATTTAATGGTAGACCCTGTCTAAAACATTCATGGAATGATTTGGACTAAAATCGGTCGAAAAACCCATATTAATTTCAGTTCATAATTGAACTGTAAATCAGTCAAGAAACCAAAATAATTGTCAGATCATGATTGAACTGTCAAAAAATATTCGAAAAATCATCGCTTCATGGAGGACCTGTCAAAAATATTCATTTTAATATTTCGATAAAAATCGGTCAAGAAACCAAAATAATTGTCAAAAAATATTCGTAAAATCAACAATTCACATCCTGTCAAAATATTAATGTTAACATTTTGATAAAAATCGTTCTAAAAACCAATATAACTGTCAAACAAATTCATAAAATCACCACTTCTACCAAGTATGTCAACCAAGACATATCAAAAGTATTCACGTTAACATTTTGATCAAAATTGTTCTTAAAACCCATATAATGAATGTATGCAAGCGAAACGTAGACATGGTTGAAGTAGGACGAAAGTGGAATAAATGTTGTGGAGATGAGATCGGTGAGGAGGATGGTTGGTAAAACGTTGCGTGATAGAGTGAGAAATGAGACTATTAGAAGAATGAGTGGATGCTAGAGTTTTGTGGATAAAATGTGTGTTAATAAATTGAGATGGTTTGGTCATGTGGAACAAATGGAAGAGGAAAGAATGACAAAGAGGATAAACTTGGCTGAAAGGGGGAGTGTGAGGAAGCGCAGGCGTCATGACTTGAAAATGTAGATCATATTCTCAAGGACGGTCGTGTTTTGTAGTAATCGGCGTTCTGTTCCCTCTGCCTACACCACTTGGGATACGGCGTAAGAGAAAAGATAGATTGATTATCATGATTGAACTGTCAAACACATTAATAAAATCATCACTTCTTGGTGAACTTGCCAAAAAAATTCAATTCACATTTTATTTACCTATTTATTATTTATTTATTAATAAGCCTTTTACACAATATTTTACATAGGTACAATATCATAAGAAAACCTAGGTTCCAAACACAAAATTAAAGAAGAATTTATTAAAAGTAAATATAAGCATAGTGAGTAATTGAACACATAATATTAAATTTAACAACAAAAATTTTGAAATCCCCAAACAGCAATAGTATTGCTGGTATAAGGGGACACAAGACAAACAAATATTTATTCTAAACTATAGGTATCAAAATGACAAACACAATCACAATTACTCCCTCTCTTCAATCAGTTGCTTCTGCAGTTTTTTATTAAAAAGTCCAAGGTTATTAGCTTCCTTCATGGTAAACCTGTAAAAATATTAATATACATATACCACATAATCGTCACATTTTCATGATTGAAATGTCAAACGTATTCATATAGTCATCACTTCTTGGTTGACCTGTCAAAAAACAAGCATTTTGACATATTGATAATAATCGGTAAAAAACCAACGAAATCGTCAGATCATGATTGAACTGTCGAAAATATTCATAAAATCATCCCATCATGGGACACCTGTCAAAAATAAGCAATTTCAAATTTTGATATAAATCGGTCAAGAAACAAAAAAAATCAATCACGATTTGACAATTATTTTGGTTTCTTGACTGATTTATATAAAAAAATTTAAAATGCTTCTTTTTGACAGGTGTACCATGACGGGACAATTTTAGGAATATTTCAAAATGATTTCACGATTATTTTGGATTCTAAACCGATTTTTATCAAAATGAAAAATGACAGGTCCACCATGATGTGATGATTATAGGAATATTTTTGACAGTTCAATCATGATCTGACGATTTCGTTGGTTTTTTACCGATTATTATCAATATGTCAAATTTTTTTTTGATATTTACGATAATTTTGGTTTCTAAACCAATTTTTACCAATTTATCAATATTTACGATAATTTTGGTTTCTAAACCAATTTTTATCAAAATTTAAAATGAATGTGTTTGGCAGGTCCACCATGAAGTGATGATTTTTGGAATATTTCAAAATGATTTCACGATTATTTTGGATTCTAAACCGATTTTTATCAAAATGAAAAATGACAGGTCCACCATGATGTGATGATTATAGGAATATTTTTGACAGTTCAATCATATATTTACGATAATTTTGGTTTCTAAACCAATTTTTATCAAAATTTAAAATGAATGTGTTTGGCAGGTCCACCATGAAGTGATGATTTTTGGAATATTTCAATAATGAGATCACGATTATTTTGGTTTCTTAATCGATTTTTATCAAAATGTGAAATCAATGTTTTTGAAAGGTCCACCATGAAGTGATGATTGTTCGTATAGTTTTTGACAGTTCAGTCATGATTTGACGATTTTTTTTGTTTCTTGACCGATTTATATCAAAATTTGAAATTCCTTATTTTTGACAGGTGTCCCATGATGGGATGATTTTATGAATATTTTCGACAGTTCAATCATGATCTGACAATTATTTTGGTTTCTTGACTGATTTATATAAAATTTTTAAAATGATACTTTTTGACAGGTGTACCATGACGGGACGATTTTAGGAATATTTTTGACAAATCAATCATGTATTCACGATTTTTTTGGTTTCTTAACCGATTTTTATCAAAATGTAAAATGACTGGTCCACCATGATGTGATGATTTTCCGAATATTTTTTGACACTTCAATCACGGTTTGCCGATTTTTTGGTATCTTGACCGATTTTTATCAAAATGTTAAATGAATGTTTTGACAGGTTCACCATGAAGTGATGATTTTAGGAACATTTTTGACAGTTCAATCATATATTCACGATTATTTTGTTTTCTTGACCAATTTTTGTCAAAATTTAAAATGAATGTTTTCGACAGGCCCACCATGAAGTGATGATTTTTTGAATATTTCAGAAATGATTTCACGATAATCGATTTTAACCAAAATGTTAAATCAATGTTTTTGACAGGTCCACCATGAAGTGATGATTGTTCGTATATATGTTGACAGTTCAATCAAGATTTGACAATTATTTTGTTTCTTGACCGATTTATATCAATATTTTAAAATGCTTCTTTTTGACAGGTGTTCCATGACGGGACGATTTTAGGAATATTTTTGACAGATCAATCATGTATTCACGATTATTTTGGTTTCTTGACCAATTTTTATCAAAATTTATTATGAATGTTTTTGACAGGTCCACCATGAAGTGTAGATTGCTCGTAGATGTTTTGACAGTTCAATCATATATTCACGATTATTTTGGTTTCTTGACCAATTTTTATCAATATATAAAATGAATGTGTTTGGCAGGTCCACCAAAAGTGGATTTTTGAAAAGATTTTTGAAAAGTGATGATTTTTGGAATATTTCAATAATGATTTCACCATTATTTTGGTTTCTTAATCGATTTTTATCAAAATGTTATATCAATGTTTTTGACTGGTCCACCATGAAGTGTAGATTGTTCGTATATTTTTTGACAGTTCAATCAAGATTTGACAATTATTTTGTTTCTTGACCGATTTATATCAATATTTTAAAATGCTTCTTTTTGACAGGTGTTCCATGACGGGACGATTTTAGGAATATTTTTGACAGATTTGACAGATGTATTCACGATTATTTTGGTTTCTTGACCAATTTTTATCAAAATTTATTATGAATGTTTTTGACAGGTCCACCATGAAGTGTAGATTGTTTGTAGATTTTTTGAGAGTTCAATCATGATTTGACGATTTTTTTTGTTTCTTGACCGATTTATATCAATATTTTAAAATGCTTCTTTTTGACAGGTGTACCATGACGGGACGATTTTAGGAATATTTCAATAATAATTTCACGATTATTTTGGATTCTAAACCGATTTTTATCAAAATGAAAAATGACAGGTCCACCATGATGTGATGATTATAGGAATATTTTTGACAGTTCAATCATATATTTACGATAATTTTGGTTTCTAAACCAATTTTTATCAAAATTTAAAATGAATGTGTTTGGCAGGTCCACCATGAAGTGATGATTTTTGGAATATTTCAATAATGAGATCACGATTATTTTGGTTTCTTAATCGATTTTTATCAAAATGTGAAATCAATGTTTTTGAAAGGTCCACCATGAAGTGATGATTGTTCGTATATTTGTTGACAGTTCAATCAAGATTTGACAATTATTTTGTTTCTTGACCGATTTATATCAATATTTTAAAATGCTTCTTTTTGACAGGTGTTCATGTGAAAAAATGTGAAATCAATGTTTTTGAAGGGTCCACCATGAAGTGATGATTGTTCGTATAGTTTTTGACAGTTCAGTCATGATTTGACGATTTTTTTTGTTTCTTGACCGATTTATATCAAAATTTGAAATTCCTTATTTTTGACAGGTGTCCCATGATGGGATGATTTTATGAATATTTTCGACAGTTCAATCATGATCTGACAATTATTTTGGTTTCTTGACTGATTTCTATAAAAATTTTAAAATGATACTTTTTGACAGGTGTACCATGACGGGACGATTTTAGGAATATTTTTGACAAATCAATCATGTATTCACGATTTTTTTGGTTTCTTAACCGATTTTTATCAAAATGTAAAATGACTGGTCCACCATGATGTGATGATTTTCCGAATATTTTTTGACACTTCAATCACGGTTTGCCGATTTTTTGGTATCTTGACCAATTTTTATCAAAATGTTAAATGAATGTTTTGACAGGTTCACCATGAAGTGATGATTTTAGGAACATTTTTGACAGTTCAATCATATATTCACGATTATTTTGTTTTCTTGACCAATTTTTGTCAAAATTTAAAATGAATGTTTTCGACAGGTCCACCATGAAGTGATGATTTTTCGAATATTTCAATAATGATTTAACGATAATTGGTTTCTAAATCGATTTTTACCAAAATGTTAAATCAATGTTTTTGACAGGTCCACCATGAAGTGATGATTGTTCGTATATTTGTTGACAGTTCAATCAAGATTTGACAATTATTTTGTTTCTTGACCGATTTATATCAATATTTTAAAATGCTTCTTTTTGACAGGTGTTCCATGACGGGACGATTTCAGGAATATTTTTGACAGATTCACGATTATTTTGGTTTCTTGACCAATTTTTATCAAAATTTATTATGAATGTTTTTGACATGAAGTGTAGATTGTTCGTAGATTTTTTGAGAGTTCAATCATGATTTGACGTTTATTTTTGTTTCTTGACTGATTTATATCAAAATTTGAAATTGCTTGTTTTTGACAGGTGTACCATGATGGGATGATTTTATGAATATTTTCGACAGTTCAATCATGATATGACAATTATTTTGGTTTCTTGACTGATTTCTATAGGTGTCACCTTTTATAGGTGTTTGTAGCTCTCTTGGAGATAAAGAAAATCTTTTAGTTCATAATTCCATTCACATACAGTGAATATGAAATTTGACTATTGCCAAAAGAATTACTACTCCCTATATTTTAAATTATTATATTTTTACTTACAGTGTGTTTTGAATAAAAGAATCGATTATATTTAACACTTGTTTTAATTTATAAATTGAATTACAGAAAAATAAAATATTGTAACAATGATAATGAAAAGTTAAAGGAGAATATTAATTTGTTAAACTATTATAATTGCCTGCCGAAAGTGAACTGAAGTTTGATAAATTATCTCTATGCTATCGGTGGCTTTTGTGTGAGATATTAGCGCCCTCTATAACAGACATCTACATTTTGTTGGTTAACCAGAAGATTTGCATCTTGGTAAACTTGTGATTCTTCGCTTCTTTCTGACTTCCATAGATGGCAGTGCTATGTCCATTTTTAGTTTATAATGTTGCTGAGACACATTATCAATTTTCATTTACAAAACATACATATATATAAAACTATAATTGTTGGCAAGCTTCGCTGGTTGCCACACAGCCCCCTTGGCAGTGTAAAAACGCCGGTTTTTTCACGAATTAGGTCTGTATATTGGTCTTCCACTTCTAGTTATATATACAGGTTCTCTTGTTGTTGAAACCGTCTGTTCTGGTTCATTTCTTGCCTCACAAAAATAAGGCTTGCATCTGTCCAATGATATAGTTTTCGGTTCTCCTCCTATTAGCAAAGTTGCAGTCTTGTCGTCTCTTCTGCAAACTTGGTAAGGGCCTTGATATGCTGGAAAAAGCGGTTTATACACCCTATCATCTCTAACGAACAAATATTTTGCAAGTTTTAAATCAGGATGTACAAATATATTATTCTTATGATGATGTTCCACAGGACGTGGTTTAATCTGTTTCATGTACCATATCAGTTGTTGAGTGTAGTAATTTGGTTCTGGAATTTCGTCTGTATCACAAAAAATGTCATTTGGTAATCTTATAGGATTTCCGTATAACATCTCTGAAATAGAATAATCAGTGTTTTCTCTGATTATAGTTCTTAAACCTAATAATATGGTTGACAACGATTGAGTCCATGGGATAGGATGATGTGCTTTAAAACTGTTTTTCAATGTACGATGAAATCGTTCTACCATTCCATTGGTCTCTGGGTGATAAGGAGAAGAAATGGAATGTTTAGTCCCTAATTTAGAACAAAACATTTTAAATTCTGTTGACATAAATTGTCTACCTTGATCAGTAATAAATTTCAGTGGTGTTCCATACCTCGTAATCCAGTGGTCCCAAATAGTTCTCACTACTGTCTTAGCTGTTATATCTTTTATAGGTATTGCCTCACTCCATCGTGAATACCTATCCACAAGAGTAATTAAATATTTCATACCTTCAGATTCTAAGAGCGGTCCGACTATATCAATGTGTACTGTCTGGAATTTTGCATCAGGCAGTTTCATATTCATAATCTTCGTTCTAGTGTGTCTTGTTACCTTAGATTTTTGGCATTTAATACATGTTTTACTCCAAAGATTACAGTCAGCTCTCATGTTCTTCCAAACTCCTCTTTTGGAAATTGTTTTCAAGGTATCCTTGGCACCTGGATGAGTTAAGTTGTGGATACTGTCAAAAAATCTTCTCTGTAAAGTTTTAGGTATGTACGGTCTTAGATTTCCTTCATGAAGATCAAAGATGAGCTGTAAACCTTGTAAGTTGTTTTTGATTAGGTTTAATGAATGATCTTTATTTTCAAACAATTGTTTCAATTCCAAATCAAGATTTTGTTGTTTGGAAATATCTTCTAACGAGATATCATTATGTAACTCTATCATATCTATTCTAGAAAAAGCGTCTGCAATTACATTTGAGTTACCAGTAACATATCTAATATCGGTACTGTACTGTCCAATTAAATCCAATTGTCTCTGTTGACGTGGACTTTCTTTTTCAAAATTTTTCTTTTTGAAAGCATATTGAAGTGGCTTGTGATCTGTGTATATACAGAACTCTCTGCCTTGCAAATGATGTTTGAAATATCTAATGGCTTCAAATATAGCTAGCAATTCTCTGTCATATGTACTATATGAACACTGAGCTTTATTTAACTTTTTTGAAAAAAAACTAATAGGTTCATAATTACCATCTTCTCCTGCCTGTTGTAGTACTCCTCCGATTGCAAAATCTGAAGCATCCGTCCACAATGACAATTGTTTAGTACTATCGGGATACTTAAGTTTAGTGCAAGTTATTAAAGATTGTTTTACCTCCTCGAAGTCATTAGTCGTAATATCGTTCCATTGTACCAGTCTTTTATCATTCTTCTTAGCTCCTTTTAAGTATTCATTTAATCTTGCAAGTTTCTGGGCAGCGTTTTTTATGAATCTCCTATAGAAATTTGACATTGCAATAAAACGTCTGAGGTCTTGAATGGTTTTTGGTTTGGTATATTCAGCAAGAGCTCGTACCTTGTCTGGCGATGGGCCTACTCCTTCTGCTGAAACTTCATATCCTAGAAACAGAATAGAACTTTTACCAAATTCACATTTAGATGGGTTTACAATCATACCCCACTCGTCTAATCTCTTAAACAAGGCATTAAGGTGTTTAAGATGTGTTTCTTCATCTGGTGAATGTACAATTATGTCGTCGATATATACTTTTACTCCTTCTAGACCTTGAGTCATTACATTCATGTGCCGTTGGAAAGTCTGACATGAATTAGATAAGCCAAATGGCATGCGTAAATATTCCCAGGAGCCTGCAAATGTGCAAATAGCGGTTTTTTTAATGTCTTCTTCATTCATAGGCACTTGGTGGTATGCCTTCTTGAGGTCCAGCTTTGAAAAAATTCTAGAATTGGCAAAATCGTTAGTTATATCTTGAATATGAGGTAGAGAATACCTGTCTGGAACAGTTATTTGATTCAACTTCCTGTAGTCTCCACACAATCTGAACGTGCCATCCGCCTTTTTTACTACATGTAATGGTGATGACCACTCGCTATTAGATGGACGACAAATACCTTGGGAAACCAGATCCTCAAACTCGGTTTTCACCTGCTTCAGCAACTCTGGAGACAAGCGACGAGGTTTAGATCTGAATGGGCTTCCTCTAGTATCTATGTGGTGAATTGTTGGATGAGATATGTCACTAAAAGGTCTATTTATATCAATTAGTTTTGGAAAATTTGCTAACATTTGATGATACTTATTGTTCTTATCTAAAAAAGAAATAGAAGTTACATTAGTACTATCAACATTAGAATTATAAGCTTTTACCTTATCTCCACTGCTTTTGTCGATTAACAGTCTGCTCCTCATGTCAACAATTAAATTAAAATTAGTTAAAAAATCAGCTCCCAATATAGCTCTAGATACATCTGCTATGACGCAGTTCCATCTGAATTTTTGTTTAAAACCTAGGTTTATGTTTATGGTTGAAGTACCATATGTTTTAACGATTGTCCCATTTGCTGCAAAAAGTGTAAGATTAACTTTTTCTTTTTGGCATTTGCGATAAGATCTTGGAATTATGCAAAGTTCCGATCCGGTATCAATTAAGTATGATAAACCGTTATCTTGATCCTTAACGAAGAGACGCGTTTGAGGAGTCAACATGTCCGTCTCTATAACATGTCGCTTCTCAAGTTTTTTTGATTCTGCTCAGAATTCTGCTGATTGAACGTGCATGGTGATATGCACTTTCTGGCTTTGTTCCCATATTTACTGTGATAGGAGCATATATTATTATGATAATGTTGGGAAACATTGTTTTTTGTATGTCTGTATGTTTGTGTATTATTGTGAAATTTGTTGCTACTATTTTGTCTATGTGTGTTGTAGTTGGGAAAATTTCTTCTGCTGGAATGAAAATTATTAGTATTTTGTTTATGCAATGAGTCGTTGAGTTGTTTTCCCAAACGTTCTAACTTTTCCGTTAAAGTATGTACGGATTTATTTAGATTTTCAATTTGATTATCTTTGTCACTATTGTTTTTTGTATGACACACAGCGATTTCTTGTGCCTGATAGACATTTGTTATTTTATCTGCTATTAATGCTATTTCGTCCAAGCTACCATTGCTTGTGGTAATATGTGCTTGTACGTGTTTAGGTATATGCTGTATCCAAAGATATTTCAATGTTGTATCATCAATATTTAAACCAATAGCTAATGATTTCATTTCTCTAAGCAATTGAGATGGTGTTTTATCTCCAAGTTGTAAATTTGAAAAGAGTTTCTCTCTGCGAGAATCTGGGGATATTCCCATTCTACTCAATATTGCATCTTTTAGTCTAGAATACATTGTTTGACATTTATCAAGATTTATAATATCGGATACCTGTGAAATTGTGTTTTGATCCAGTTGAGCAACAAGATGTGCATACCTTGTATCTTCGGATGTGATTCCTGCTAGTTCAAATTGTATGTCAATCTGCTTGAACCAAAGTTGTAAATTGTTGCTCCAAATCGGTGGTATTTTAATTGATACTCTATCTGTAAATGAAACATTCTTAGTTATATTTGATTCATCCTTGCTAGTTTTATTTGCTTGCTCAAACATTTTGAGATAAGTTTAATTTTCCAATTGTATTTATATAAATAATTTGCTGACAATGAAGAACAGCCTGCAATCGAAAAAGCTTTAACAAGAAAACAATTGAGTAATTAAGATTTGAAACCAGCAAACAATTCCAATGTATCCAGCACTTGTGAAAATTTTCTTAGTTTGTGACAATATTATATAAAAAAATTTGGTATTTGTTTTCCATCCAACAGCGAATAGATCCCTGCAGCTAAACTAGCTAAAATTTAAAAGCAAATTGATTAAAAATGTAACACACATAATTTTGTTGTTTAAAAATTTTAAAATGTAAGATACACAAAGACAATACAAAATTTTTTAAAATATCACTTGATTGTGACAAAAATGTATAAAATTATAAAAAATATCTTTTTTTAGGTGCGCAAATTCGTGTCTGATTCGTTGTTCTGATTTTCAATAAATTAGGCTAGAATCTATTCAATATTAGATTCTGCCTTAGACTTTAGCACCTCTTGAATCACGACACGGGCTCACTCTCGGCAACGGCGGCAAAATTTTGTAAATTTGTATAAAAACTATATCGATCTGTTACACACACTTATATTTAGGATTAAAAGATTTGAAATACAATACAATACAGCTGTTTATCTTGAATGCAAGAAAAATTGTTATTGAAAATTTTTATTTCAACAGCTGATTGTGACAACTCGAAAATTTTCAAGGTGAAAAATTTTGTTTGGTTATGTATAATATATCAATTCAAATAATTATGTTCTTTTGTCGTGGGTCACCATTTATAGGTGTCACCTTTTATAGGTGTTTGTAGCTCTCTTGGAGATAAAGAAAATCTTTTAGTTCATAATTCCATTCACATACAGTGAATATGAAATTTGACTATTGCCAAAAGAATTACTACTCCCTATATTTTAAATTATTATATTTTTACTTACAGTGTGTTTTGAATAAAAGAATCGATTATATTTAACACTTGTTTTAATTTATAAATTGAATTACAGAAAAATAAAATATTGTAACAATGATAATGAAAAGTTAAAGGAGAATATTAATTTGTTAAACTATTATAATTGCCTGCCGAAAGTGAACTGAAGTTTGATAAATTATCTCTATGCTATCGGTGGCTTTTGTGTGAGATATTAGCGCCCTCTATAACAGACATCTACATTTTGTTGGTTAACCAGAAGATTTGCATCTTGGTAAACTTGTGATTCTTCGCTTCTTTCTGACTTCCATAGATGGCAGTGCTATGTCCATTTTTAGTTTATAATGTTGCTGAGACACATTATCAATTTTCATTTACAAAACATACATATATATAAAACTATAATTGTTGGCAAGCTTCGCTGGTTGCCACATTTCTATTAATATTTTAAAATGCTTCTTTTTGACAGGTGTACCATGACGGGACTATTTTAGGAATATTTTTGACAGTTCAATAATGATTTCACAATTATTTTGGTTACTTGACCAATTATTATCAAAATTTAAAATGAATATTTTTCACAGGTCCACCATGAAGTGATGATTTTTCGAATATTTCAATAATGATTTAACGATAATTGGTTTCTTAATCGATTTTTATCAAAATGTTAAATCAATGTTTTTGACAGGTCCACCATGAAGTGATGATTGTTTGTAGATTTTTTGACAGTTCAATCATGATTTGACGATTTTTTTTGTTTCTTGACCGATTTATAAATCAAAATTTTAAAATGCTTCTTTTTGACAGTTCGATTGAACTGTTAAAAACTGTGAAAATCGATTAAGAAACCAAAATGTGATGATTTTCCGAATATTTTTTGACACTTCAATCACGGTTTGCCGATTTTTTGGTATCTTGACCAATTTTTATCAAAATGTTAAACGAATGTTTTGACAGGTTCACCATGAAGTGATGATTTTAGGAACATTTTTGACAGTTCAATCATATATTCACGATTATTTTGTTTTCTTGACCAATTTTTGTCAAAATTTAAAATGAATGTTTTCGACAGGTCCACCATGAAGTGATGATTTTTCGAATATTTCAAATTAGATTAGATTTAACGATAATTGGTTTCTTAATCGATTTTTATCAAAATGTTAAATCAATGTTTTTGACAGGTCCACCATGAAGTGATGATTGTTTGTAGATTTTTTGACAGTTCAATCATGATTTGACGATTTTTTTTGTTTCTTGACCGATTTATAAATCAAAATTTTAAAATGCTTCTTTTTGACAGTTCGATTGAACTGTTAAAAACTGTGAAAATCGATTAAGAAACCAAAATAATCGTGAAATCATTTTGTATACACTTCATGGTGGACCTGTCAAAAACATTCATTTTAAATTTTAATAAAAATTGGTCTAGAAACCAATATACTCGTGAGTGAGTGAGTGAGTGAACTGTCAAAAAATATTCGTAAATTCATCACTTCATGGTTTACCATGTTTACCTGTCAAAATAATCATGTTAACATTTTGATCAAAATCATTCTAAAAATCCATAAAATCGTCACATTTTCATGATTGAAATGTCAAACGTATTCATAAATTCATCACTTCTTGGTTGACCTGTCAAAAAATTTTCGTTTTAACACTTTGATAATCATCAGTAAAAACCCAACGAAATCGTCAGATCATGTCTGTCAAAACTGTCAAAAAATATTCGTAAAATCATCACTACATGTGACGATTGTGTGACGATTATATGAATTTTAGAACGATTTTTTCCAAAATTTTAACATGAAGTGATAATTTTTTATAATTTGACGATTATATGAATTTTAGAACGATTTTTTTCGAAATGTAAACATGAAGTGATAATTTTTTATAATTTGACGATTATATTGGTTTCTTAACCAATTTTCATCAAAATGTGAAATGAATGTTTTTGACAGGTCCACCATGAAGTGATGATTTTATGAATACGTTTGTCATTTTAATCAGGTAAATATTTTTGACAGGTCCACCATGATGTGATGATTTTTTGAATAATTTTTGAAAGTTCAATCACGATTTGACGATTATTTTGGTTTCAAATTGTCATGAATATTTAAACAGGTCTACCATGAAGATCACTTCATCAGATTTACGAATATTTTTTAACAATTCAATCATGATTTGACTATTTTTTTATACAAGAAACCAAAACAATCATGATATTGTGATTGAACTGTCAAAAAATATTCATAAAATCAACAATTAATGATGAACCTGTCAATGTATTCATGTGTACATTTTGATCAAAATCGTTCTAAAAACTCATATTTATAATCGTCACATTACTATGATTGAACACATTTTTTTTAATAACTCTAAAGTTTGTACATTCACAGAGTGAAAATTCATTATGATATTATACTTTAAATAGCACACAGTTTACTTACACTAAGATTTATTCAAATCTTGAGCGCTTTCGTCAATGTTAATAAATTGACATTTTCAAGAGAACTAAATTAAAAAACAAAAGTTAATGTCTTACAATGAGAAATATATAAGAGTGTAGGGTAGGGTGGGCGTGTATGTTAGCAGGATTAGTGGATAGGGGTGGAGTTGGGATAAGTGTGCTAGGAAGAATGACTCATGGGTTTTAATAAAAGAGAAGGTGAAGGGATTTGAATATTAACAATGTTGCCATTTAAATTATGTCTATAAATTTCGAGTGTTTCCAGAGCAATTAATTTACTGTAACGGTTCTCTGAATGTAAGACCTTTACATTTTGTACATCAAATGAATGATTGTACTCTATACAATGATCTGACATCTCCGAATTTCCGGTAAGTCCTCTGAAAGCTCTGAAATACTCTTTGACACGGGTGTTTATAGATCGACTAGATTGACCAATGTACTTAGCATCACAGTCGCTACAGTCGATACAATAAACACCACCGCCATTGATTTTATTATTCACATCCTTACAGTAAAACAGTAATTTATTTAAATTATTATTAGTGTAAAAGACTGAATTAAATAATGGTTTAGTCAATGTATATACTGGAAATAATTCTAATATGTAAGCTTTTTTTAAGTCTATCAAAAAATATTCATAAAATCATCCCACCATGCAAGATCTGTCAAAAATGTTCTTATGAACGTTTTGATCAAAACTTACTAAAATTTTCATTTAGTCGTGATTGAACTGTCAAACAAATTTATGAAATCATCGGGACGATCAGTATGCACCCAGAAGGATATTCGTACCAAACTTCTCAAAATAATTGATTGACAATCTTATAAAAAATAATGTAAGAATAATATCTTTATATTTTATAAATATAAGATTTCAAGCACCCGAAAAATGCCTCGAACTTAAGTTATCGCACCATTTTGATCGGTGTTCACAGTCTGATTGAAATCTGAAAAAGGAATAAGTAATTTTGAGTATGTGTGTGTGCAATAAAAATCAAATAATTAAATAAAAATAAAATTTAAGTTAAATCTAAGTTGCTCCTTAGCAACGGCGATAATAAGAAGCTAAATAAAATATCTCTGAAGATATAATTTAATTAAAATACATTTACACTAAATGTATACATTAAAACTCCATATTATAATAAAAGACTAAAAATAATTCACATCAAGATAATAAATATCAAGAAAACATAATTATATAAACAGTTATAAAGTGGTACTGAAGTGTCAAAATAAACATCATTACATCTATATATGTAAGTAAATCAATATAATTCTGAGTTTATGATTCAAATTATAATATAATATTATTCATAAAAGTGCCTAAAAGTTTCAATTCATCATTTGTAATCAATATATCATTTAATTATTACAATATTCTTATCAATGTAAACAAATTTATCAATCAATATCATTCTATTTGACATTTAATATTTAAATTTTAATTATCCTTATAATCAAGAACCAAGACAAGATTGAAGATTAAATTTTAAAATATATAAAAATAATGATATCAAGTTCATAAGTACTTAAATAAAATCTACACCACAAGTACTTAAATAATTAAATTTAATCATCAAAATTGTTCCAAGCTACAAATTCAAACAATATTGACACATTAACAAGTTTACTTCATTGACATATAAAAGTTTTGATGAAAATTTTAAATAATATCATTTCAACCACCAAGAAAGCACTTTACCACACTTCAGTACCTGAAGAAAATATAACTCAAATATTATTATATAATATAATAATAATTAAATTTATAATATGGAGTCAAACTCAAGATATCAAGATACTCGCCTTTTGGAATCCCGAGATTCATGCGCGACCGTCAATATAGAATCAAGTGTTTCCCGAGAAAGACAAGATTCTATCGCGATTACCACTAGTAGACAACAACATAGTCAAAATGTTTTGCAGATCAATGACGACTCTATGTTGTTACGGTCTGCAACCATTGAGGCAAATTTGTATTCACCCCAGTCATTTACTTTCGAGATGAACAGGGATTTGTATCGTGAATACTATCGTTTTTCAAAATTTGAGTCTACTAGTTTGGTATTGTGCCTGGAATATATTGTAAATTATATGAAATCGGCCTATCCAAATTTTTCATTAAATGGAAATATAATAACTAATCAGATAAATAATATTAAAAATAATAATGTATTAACGTTTGATGAAATTAATGATATAAAAAAACAATTAGAAATAGAAACTGGTCTAAATTATAGAAATTTAAACACAAACTTAAGACCAGAAAAAACAAAAGCAGGAACTTCTAGGCAGAGATTAAAATGGACAACCGAAGTTAATAAATTCATAATTCAACAATATTTTATCGTAACGGATTTGGAAACAAATTTATTAGGTTATAGGCAACGCTTACATACGGTATTTAGGCAAAATTTTCCGGCAGTTGACGTAAGCGAACAAAGGCTTTCCGATCAAAGACGATCAATAATACGTAATAATTTACTACCTAAAACAATAATCGATCAAATAAAAAAAGATGTGGCCGATAGCATACACCGCGGTAACAACCCTGACATTCCATTAAATAATAATGATGATGACAATAATAATACAATACAATTAAATACTAGCCTAGAAGACGACATAAATGTAGAATCAATTACTTTAATAAATGATAATAATATAATAATAAATAACGTTATCCATAATGTAGATGATAACGTCGCGAATGATAATAATATTACAGAATTGATCAATTCTGTACGCGAAAACATCAATCTTTATGCTAATACAGATCCGATGTGTAGGCCCAAATTTAGAAAATTAAATTCGTCTAAAAAACTTTCGTCTTTAATTTACGAGTTTAATAATAAAATATTTAACAAATTTCTGTACGATAATATATCATTTTTGAATTTACATTTACTTATATATGCTAGTGTAGTTACCATTCATAAAAAAATTGGCTCTAAGCTTATAATAATAAATAATAATCAAAATAATACAGCTAAATCAAAACCCCACTGGCAAATTCGTTTGGAAAATAACATAAAAAATATTCGTACAGATATTGCTAGAGTCACAGAATTTAAAAACGGGAATCGGGGTAGGAATATAATAAAATATTTTGAAAAAATAGCACGAAATAATGGATTCAATATATCTGGTATACAAAACAATCAAATTAACGAAATACTAGATATATTAAAACAAAAACTTGCCGCGAAATCTAGCCGATTACGCCGGTATAATAAAGAACTTAAACGTAAAAAAGATAACGCTTCTTTTGTAAAAAATGAAAAACAATTCTATAAAAAATTAAATAGTAATATCGATTTTAATAAAAATAATAATGGCTTACCATCGGAACCGGAATTAAAACAATTTTGGTCTAACATATGGAGTAAAAATATTGAGCATAAAAATGGAAATTGGATTAATGAGGAAACTGATCGATATTCAGATGTGGACGAAATGGAATTCTCCAATATTTCCGTTGACTTAATTAAAAATGTTATTAAAAATACACATAACTGGAAATCGCCGGGTTGCGACGGAATACATAATTTCTGGTATAAACGTTTCACATCCCTACAACCTTATATTGCTAATTCTTTAACAAATCTCATACAACACCCGCAAAACGTTCCTAAATTTTTAACAAAAGGTCTGACATATATGCTACCTAAAAGTCAAAATACAACAAATCCATCTCAATACAGACCTATAACGTGTTTACCGACTATTTATAAAATATTAACATCGTGCTTAACTAATAAAATATATAATCACGTGACGCAAAATAAAATTTTGGCTGAAGAACAAAAAGGGTGTCGTAAAAATCATATGGGATGTAAGGAACAACTAATAATAGATTCCGTAATACTTAAACAAATACAAACGCGTAATCGGAATTTAAATATTTGTTATATCGATTATCAAAAAGCATTTGATAGCGTACCTCACTCGTGGCTAATAGAAATTTTCAAAATTTATAAAATTAATCCAACAATCATAAATTTCTTAAAAACAGTAATGGGTTCGTGGAATATCGATTTAAATTTAAATCTTAATAATAAATCTATAACTCTAAAAGATATTCCTATTAAAAGAGGTATCTATCAAGGAGATTCCTTAAGTCCACTTTGGTTTTGTTTGGCAATAAATCCTCTATCCAATTTATTAAATGAATCCAAATATGGAATCAAAATTAACGGAAATACTCGTTTGTCAACAAAAATATCGCATTTAATGTATATGGACGATATAAAAATATACGCTAAATCGGATACCGAATTAGAAAAACTAATAAGTATAACAAAAAAATTCTCAGACGACATAAGAATGTCTTTTGGGCTAGATAAATGTAAAACTTTACACATTGAAAAAGGAAAAATTAAAGAATGTCAGGACATAGTTTCTAGTTATCAAATTAATAACATGAATAATAACGAAATATACAAATATTTAGGTTTTCCGCAATCTAAAAATTTAAATCACTCTTTAATCAAAACTCAATTAACAAATGATTTTAAAGATAGACTTAATAAAATATTTAAATGTGATCTATCGGCCAAAAACATAGTAAAAGCAATAAACGCGTGGGCAATCCCATTATTAACATACTCATTTGGCATCATAAAATGGTCTAAAACGGATCTAGATAAACTAGAAAGACTTATTAGAACACAATTAACAAAAAATAGATATCACCATCCAAATTCCGCGAAAGAAAGGTTGGTTCTGCCTAGGAGTATAGGAGGAAGAGGAATTGTTAACATTTCCTCTTTACATAATAATCAAATAGAATCCCTTAAAACATTTTTTTTAAAAACAAACAAAATAATTCTATACTACATAAAATTATAATACAAATAAAAATCATACACCTTTAAATTTAAATGACGAAACAGTAGGTCCGCGATTAAACTATTTAAATATTTTGTTAGAATCTTGGGGTAGGAAGGAACTTCATGCTAGACACCTCAATGATCTCAACCAATCTTATGTTGACAAATATGCGTCAAACAGGTGGTTGACCATTGGGGAATTGTATGGGGAAACCGAGGGTTTTATGCTAGCAATTCAAGATCAGGTAATAAATACAAAAAATTATCAAAAATATATTATAAAAAATCAAAATATAATTGATGATTCGTGTAGGAAATGTCTGGCCAAACCGGAAACAATTCAACACATAGTTTCGGGTTGTTCCACTCTCGCTCAAACTGAGTATACTTATAGACATAATCATGTAGCAAAAATTATACATCAAAATTTAGCTATTAAACATAATCTTTTAAACTCAAATAATGTAATACCTTATTATAAATACAACCCGGAACAGGTATTAGAAAATCAAAATTATAGGATCTATTATGATAAAACCATAATAACAGATAGACAAATACATCATAATAGACCCGATTTAGTATTACATGATAAACGTAATAAAATAACGTACCTAATCGACATCGCTGTCCCAAATACACATAATATACAAACAACCGTCGCAGAAAAAATACGTAAATATACAGAACTAGCAGGAGAAATAAAAAATATTTGGCATTCTAGGTCCGTTTATATAATACCTTTAGTCATGTCAGCTACAGGGGTAACTCCGAAATCTTTAATAAATAATTTACAAAAATTAGATTTACCGGTTAATTTGTACATTAAAATTCAAAAATCTATTATAATAAACACTTGTAATATTGTAAAAAGGTTTCTGAACACAGATATTTCAGGCACAATGCTGGTATTTTGATCCCGCGTTTTGAGCCTAATCCTTTGATATCCTGTATATCTGGATAGGTGAATTTTTCCCGGCATTAGACTGTTAAGTTTTTGTGTGATCATGACTGATCATATGGAGACTTATCTGGTTGTATAATGCTGAGAAGTGTGGATGGCAATTCTGCCGCCGCGTAAAAAATATATTTCAAATAAGCAACAGTAGTTTGTACATGTGGAAATAATGACAAAGACCAGAGCAATAAAGAAAATATACATCGGTGAAATCACCAAGTGTTAAATAAAGGATGTTCGTCGACAAAGCCTTCCTAAAAAGCTGGGGCGTGTGGACCAAAGTACCGATATGTGATGATAACAATGAAAAGAGAGCATGCATAAAAGAACTGCATGGAGTGATGTAATCAAAAAGGTATGCAAGGATAGGAGTACGAGACGCTCGATCCTTTCTGCCTACCCCAAGAAGGAAGCGGTGGGATGGGATGTGTTTATGTGTGTATTTTCTTGACAAATTGAAGCGTATCTGGGTATAAAATAAGCATGATAATTTAATACAAAGAATAACATGAAGGACGAAAGTACTAACTACATTTTTTAACTTTGATCTCCGTTGAAGCGTTTTAAGAGTCCACTTTTAAATAATATAGAAATATTTTTTCCATGACCTAAGTCAGTACTCAGTGGATGAAATTTCTGATGCGTGAATTTATGCGTATTTAAAATTCAAAAGAAAATCATTGCCTTAAGATCTACATACTCATGCTGAATACTAGTTTTTGAGCCGAAGTAATTTTGTATTTATTTTATTAACTTACTGCTAACCTGCTGGAGATTTGCCTCTTCTAAACTTTTCCATACTTTCCGATCTCGAGCAACACAATACCACTGTTTTCCCATCATCTAGACAATATCGTCAGCCCAGTTTTTTATGTCAACCCACACTTCTTATGTCCTACCACAGTCTTCATTCAAGAATTCTTGAAGTCCAACTGCCATCCTCTTTTCCTACCTTATGGTAGGACAGGAGGATGGTTAGGTTAGAGGTTATAAAGAGGTTATAAACAAGACAAGAGGTTATAAAACCAGGCCATTGCCATTTTAGCTTAGAGACTTTATCAGCAATGTTGACGACTATTATCTCTTGTCGGATGATTTCATTTCTTATATCTCAAGCAATTTTGTTTCCCATGGCACGCTGTACACACCTCAATTTTCCTCTGTTCGCAGGTGTTATCGTTATAGTCTCTAGCACTGGCAGGAGACACGAATCATAACGCTTTCTCTTCAGACTGAGATTCTCTTCAGGTTTAAATGTGTGCATTAATGATGTGGAAAAAGTCCTCGGTAAAGAAATGGTCTCCCACTCTTTTCCGTAGGGTTTAGAGTGTCCTGTAAAGGGCAGTAGTTGGGAGAGATAAAGAAATTTAACATTCAGAAATGAGGTTGCCATCCATACTGAATGTCTTAGTTTTTTGTTTGTACGGAGATGAAAGCTTGCATATTAATCGCATGCAACTGTTATCTACCCCACTTATAAGCTATGCCGTGATGGTATAAAAGTAGTAATATTAAGAAAATAAAAAAAATATATTAAGTAAGTTTAAATCCGTACTTTTGCAAAAGTTTCTGTCAAATTTTTAGATATGTCGCATTTATTTCTCCTCCTTTTTTGTAATTTTTACGTTTGATTTAACATGATTATTGGGTAATTTGTTTGATCTTCTGCTATGTGAGCTCAAAACTTGGTTTAGTGGATACGAAGTATTTCGAATTCGAGATACCTACATTACAACCTTCATTTGCGATATAAGGAGAATCTGTGACTTAAAGGTAATTTTAAGGCTTTTTAAGGAAGATGCAATTGATTTACATTTTGCGCATATGCATTTTTGTTTTTCTATCTGTTCCATCACGGCATAATTATTAGGTATTTCACAAGTGAAGCAGCCAGTAGATTCATTACATGGTATTAGCTTACAAGCCATCCTCTTCGGTTTATGGCCCCCGTTTAAATTTAATAAATAAATTTAAATTAAATTAAACTAAATAAATTTAATATTTTTTTTTCAATATATTGTTTTCTTCGTCCTCGCCTTTATCCTATTTATTTGGTAGTTGGTTCTCCTAGTTTTTTTTAAAAAACAAAGTATTTCTCTCAATACACTCAATTTCTCTCAATTATCGAAGAGATATCCTGTAACGGTGTACAGCGAAAGATAATAATAATAAGATATACACAACGTTGTATACAACTACAATCATCTTCGTACTGAATATTACTGGATAACTTATTGTAGAGGCCAATTTTTACACCCTGAAAATAAAGTAAAACACAACAATTTGGGTTGTACTGTACATCGCTAGACGATTTTTCATTACTTTTTCATTTCACATCACAGAATTTGATTGCGCATTCTGCATATAAATAAAAATAATAATATATTTTTATCATTATGCGCATTATTTGAACTAGAAACGCTATGAATTATACACTGATTTAACAAAAAAGCAACGAATTATACAGTGAAAGAGCATTCAATAAATTTATACTTATTTCAATTTTTATTAACGCATGAGTTGATTTTATATATGATTATATATACAAAAAAAATCAAATAGGTACTTTTTACTCTTTTGAGAGCTTTTAAGAATCTATGCGTTTAACCCATATTATATGTGTATGAACATTCTGGTACCAAGCAAGCGAAACTTGGACATGGTTGAAGAGGAACGAAAGTGGAATTATGCAGTGGAGCCGCGATCGTTGAGAAAAATCGATGGAAAAACGTTGCGTGATAGAAGAGGTGTTGCATACTGCCATCTGTGTGGTGAATTTTGAAGCACTAGTTACTGGCTATAGACATAAAATGATAATCTATGGCTAATAAATTAAATTCAGGGTTTGTCTTTGGTTACGTGTATATAATACACACACACTTTTGATCCACCTCTCTCTTCTTCTCCAATACACAGTCAAACAAAAACATTAGCATCTATACTGTTCTATTTGTTACAAGTTTTACATTAAATTCTATTATATAAAACAAAAGTGTTTGTTCTGCAAATCCAACAACTCAACATTAGCGATCGTGAAAGGGACATAGGCGATCGAGACACAACAACAAGAGGAATGAAGATAATATTAGTAGAGTGAGCTGATGCGAAAGTAGTGTTGTACGTAGAATGCGTGTAAATGAATTGCAATGATTTTATACAAGTGAACCGAATGGATGATGAAAAAAATGTATACTTATGTACATATATCTGAAAGAAGGGGTGTGAGAAGCGCATACGTTCGAGAACTACGTGGATCAAAAGGTATCTCAAAAGCAGAAGGAAAAAGAGCAAAACTAGTTTTAAAAAATAGAAAACTGGCATCGAAGTGAAAAACTGGTTCCCCCTGGATAGAAATTATTCGTGAAAACTGAGATAAAAAATATTTTCATTTGATAGTTATTTTATATTAATGTTGTCCTAGTCTAGTGGTCGGCAAAGTGCGGCTCCGGAGCCGCATGTGGCTCTTTGGCCCCGTAAGTGCGGCTCTCACGGCCTAGCCTAGAGTCAAATTAGTTAGTAAACGAAAAATTATTCTTCTTCTTCTTCTTCTATACCATCACGGCATATCCCACAAGTGGGGTAGCCAGCAGACCAGCTGCATGTAAGAAACATGCAAGCTGTCCTCTTCGTGCCAATATAAAATCAAGACATGAATGTCTTAGTTTTTTGTTGGTACGGATATGAAAGCTTGCGTATTAATCGCATGCCATGTCTGTTGTCTACCACACTTATAAGCTATGCCGTGATGGAATAAAAGTAGTATTAAAAAAAAAATCCCGAAGGATGAGTGGCAAACTTCATGGGTTTGAAATTTGAAAACGTGAAATTAGAAAATAAATTTAAAAAAATGTGTTACAATAAAAGAGAATAAATAATAATAAAGAATTTTAACCGTACATAATTCCTAATTTCCCTAAATTAGCGAAGGTCTAAAATTACAATAAAGGTTTACTAAATTAAAAAACAGATTTGGCTCTCTATTTTTTTTTGATCGGTGTAATCTACATATTTGGCTCTTTGGCGAATAAGTTTGCCGATCACTGTCCTATTCCAACAAAACCTAGATCCAACAAAGTGGTCCTAAAATTGATCACTAAAAACGAAAAGATCATGAGACATTTCAAATTTCAATGCCAAATTGATGATTCGATGACGGTAGGGTGGTAGTAAAACTGCTTAGGTAGCTGTTGCCCCCTCCTGCATCTCTCTTGATTATCGTCTCCGTGCCATAAAGATGAAACATTCAGGACGGGTGGCATACCTAATCAATGAAATAGAAAGATGCAAAGTATTTTGTCAAACGATGCTTTTTATGATTTCAAATCAAATTTAAAAAAAAAAATTGTTTTCTATTCTTATAGTAACCGATGGATAAGATAAATAAATGTTCATTCAGTCATAATTGAATAGTTTTTACGTTGAAAGCTTGTAAATATAATAAATATTAAAACATTAGTAAGTTAGTTAGTACGTATTATTATTATTCGTAAGGAGTGTCTCCAATGAGTAAACAAGTAAACAGTAACGTTGGCTAAGCAAATATAATTAGTCAAGCGGACTTAAGCCATTAGCGCTAGCAGTATGCGGGGCTCACCCGCCTTATAGGTACCTATATCTAAATACACACATAAAGGTTGTTTTATTATAACTAATAGGAACACACTTGAGCAGATTATATTTATTTGGTTTTCATTTTTTTAAATTTTTTTCATTTTCACTGAGCTAGTATTTTTAGTATTTTTTTCACATATATGTATATATTTTTATTTGAGATTAATTAACACATTTTTTTTTGCACTTTTTATTTTCATAACTTTATCAATGAGTTAATAAATGGAATAAAGCATAAGTGATATACCTGAATTCTTGAATTTCTTGATATTTAATGTCTCCACGTAGTATTTTACGAATACCTGCCAACAGGACACTCAAAAATCAACAGAAAAAGTGTGTGATTGTATATTTACCTCTTAATTTCATCCATTTTAAAGTCAACGGTGAGGCATGCCACCCATCCTTAATGTCTTATTTTATCATCGCTGTCTGTAATATATCAGAGACGTATATTAAGCTTTTTCGGACATATTATAAGACGTGAGCCAGACAATCTGGAAAAAAATATTTTGTCTGGTGGAGTCGAAGGAAGAAGAAGCAGAGGCCGAATACCGACAAGATGGTCAGATCATGTGAGAGATGCTGCAGGGGGTACAATGTGTGAGGCGTTTAGGCAGGCGGAGGACAGGGCACGGTGGAGGAGCTTGTCGTTTGGTTGGGGTCATGGTGGTCACGATCCTCAGCATTGAGGGACCGACTTAGAAGAAATGAAGATAAAAAATTTACATAGGTACCTATTTAAGTTGCAGTTAACCGCTGGCTGCTCCACTTGTGGTATATGCTGTGATGGAATAGTAAAGCAAATGAATGGTGGAACTGTGATAACATCCAAAATGGCATATTGAATGAGACTACGTGGTGAAGAAGAAACAGAAGATGAGTTTAAAAATCCAAAAACTCTTCAATATGTACTTTAAAAATATTACTTTAAAAAGTAAGTAATATTTATAGACCGTGAATGTGCAGTAAGAATTTGAAAAAGGAATCTTTTGGGTATCTTACAATTTAAAACATAATTGCTTCTTGGGTACTAAAAATAATTTTACAAATATATCCACTAACCTTTCGCACTCCAATAATTACAAGGCAAGAACCAGCCTCTTCCATTCATAACGTCTTTGTGTCAATTGATTCAACTTTTGTCACAACATTTCTTACATTTTGATGTCGTTGTCGTTGGAAAAATTGAGCTTTCTTTTAATTTTTAGCTACCAGTTAAATAACATTTTTTTTAAATCCAAGTAACTCAGACAGTTGTAGCCTATTAGAAGAGCTTTAAAATTAAAATAATAATACATAATGTATAAGATATTCCTTATTATTAAATTTAATACCTATATAAAAATTAGGCAAAAGGTAGTTACAAAAGCAGGAATTTTAAAACTCAATTCTGCAAAACGGCGTTAAAAAGTAGGTGACTGTGAAAATAAAAAAAATTAACGGCGTAATTACATTACTTCAAGTGCCGACGATTATTCGCAATATTCGCTGTATGAGAAAAAATGTACCATAAAAGTTTACCGCCAAGTGTATGCACACGAAGGCACTTAGATAAAAGTGTCTTGGAGGTTAAATGGTTATAGTTATTGTGCTATAATATTCACATTATGCTTTCCACTTTATTCATGCCATGTACATTGTGAGAGCATATTATTATAACACGAATAATGTTTATATGCTGTTTCTGTTTGTTTTTTCTTTGCACCTATAAACCTACTTCTTAAATAGGTCAATGTACTAGTATTTATTCAGGTAATAATGAATTTAAAAATTTGTTATTTTTTTTTTAAATTGATGAAATAAATACAAAACGTATTATTATTTTTTTAATAGCCCTTTGAGCCTGCTAAATAGAATCGGTCTTCTTCTCTTTTTTGTCAGTTTTTGAGTGTGCCATATTTTTAATAATAATTCCGTTTATTAAAATAATAATAATAATATATGATTCAGGTAAGTATTTATTTTATTTAGGAACATAGGTATATACTCCGCAATTCCTGTACTCCGCAATTAAAGCCTATAATGATTTACCTAACAATGTAGAAATGTAAAAACTTTTAAAAACAAAATTAGTAAGCTAGTGAAAGAAAACGGTGCTAGTGTCCAGAAAGTTTGAAGTGGTGTATAGTGTTGTGTCATGTACATGCTTATATTCATATATATGTGTATATATATATTTTATTTATTTTTCAATGTCAAATGTATTACTTATGTCTATACTTTGTTTTGTTTGCTTGATGTCTGTAATTGGTTTTACCTCTGATACCAGCAATCCAGATTGCTGTTTTGAGGTTTATTGTACAATAAATAATAAAAATAAATAATAAAAATCACACAGCAAAAATATAGCACATTTTACCAAATACCATATTATATAAATATTTAACCAATAAAATTTGAGGATATTACAAAATAATCAGTGTGTTTATAAATCTCTCTTCGCGTACCTATATTTGTATTGTATGATTTTATATATACTATACCATAACGGTATTTATTTATTTATTTCATTTACGGCGTAAGCCCTTACACTTGCATAATATTATGAACAAAGATACAAATTTCCAAACAAATACAATTCAGTAATAAAACATTACACAAATCATTAATCATAAAAGTGATAAAACTATAAACATATCAGGAATGTAACATTAATCAAATCAGTAATAAAACTTTAAACAAATCAGTAATAAAGTATTAATCAAATTGTAAAAGTATTAATAAAGTATTAAACAAATACAATTCAGTAATAAAACGTTACACAAATCATTAGTCATAAAAGTGATAAAACTATAAACATATCAGGAATGAAACATTAATCAAATCAGTAATAAAACTTTTAACAAATCAGTAATAAAGTATTAATCAAATCAGTAATAAAACTTTGAACAAATCAGTAATGAAACATTAATCAAATCAGTAATAAAACTTTAGACAAATCAATAATAAAACATCAATCAAATCAGTAATAAAACTTTAAACAAATCAGTAATGAAACATTTATCAAATCAGTAATAAAACTTTTAACAAGTCACTAATAAATCATTGATCGAGTCAGTAATAAAACTTTAAACAATTCAGTAATAAAACATCAATCAAATCAGTAATAAAACTTTAAACAAATCAGTAATGAAACATTTATCAAATCAGTAATAAAACTTTAAACAAATCAGTAATGAAACATTTATCAAATCAGTAATAAAACTTTTAACAAGTCAGTAATAAATCATTGATCGAGTCAGTAATAAAACTTTAAACAAATCAGTAATAAAACATCAATCAAATCAGTAATAAAACTTTAAACAAATCAGTAATGAAACATTTATCAAATCAGTAATAAAACTTTAAACAAGTCAGTAATAAAACATTGATCGAGTCAGTAATAAAACTTTAAACAAATCAGTAATGAAACATTTATCAAATCAGTAATAAAACTTTAAACAAGTCAGTAATAAAACATTGATCGAGTCAGTAATAAAACTTTAAACAAATCCGTAATCCTACAAATCCTACATTTATCCTCGGTATATCCTACAAATGGGGTAGCCAGCAGGCCAGTTGCATGTAATAAAGATCAAGCTGCCCACTAAGTGGTAACAAAAAATTAAGACTTTCAGGGTGGCAAACACCTAGTTGCCTTTTACTTGACACTCGAAAACTTATGGGAAAGAGTGGGAGACCAATTCTTTCATTAAATTCATATAACATCTTAATACTTAATAAAAAAAAGTTTTTCCTAATAAGTACTAATATTGATTTTTTATTGAGAGGTATTAGATATTATTATCTCCTTGACGATATCCTTGAATTTTGAAAACTCTCAATAAAAAAATTAAATAGTAGGGAAAAACAATTTTAACAATTTCTTTATGGAATTTTTACAATTACCTAAACAAGTTCCATTCATAGCATGAACATATAGCAAGCTGATGGTAAAATCAGAAACAGCCCTTTAAAGACATAAATTTTATATTATTGCTTAAGCATTTTCAATTCATCAACGTTGATAATAATTATAGAAATATCAGAATAATTGATTTTATATAAATTTTTATATTATTAAAATAATACAAACAAACAATTATTACTGATTATATAGTATTCTATTCTATTCTTCTCAAGGCCATCCACTCGTTTGTGAGTGATTTAGAGATTATATAGTATAACTTAAGGTTTACAGTGAAGCTTGTAAATTATTTTATTACCAACAAATTATTAACACTATGTGAACTTTACAGTGAAGCTTGTAAATTATTTTATTACCAACAAATTATTAACACTATGTTCAATTTACAGTGAAGCTTGTAAATTATTTTATTACCAACAAATTATTAACACTATGTGAACTTTACAGTGAAGCTTGTAAATTATTTTATTACCAACAAATTATTAACACTATGTTCAATTTACAGTGAAGCTTGTAAATTATTTTATTACCAACAAATTATTAACACTATGTGAACTTTACAGTGAAGCTTGTAAATTATTTTATTACCAACAAATTATTAACACTATGTTCAATTTACAGTGAAGCTTGTAAATTATTTTATTACCAATAAATTATTAACACTATGTGAACTTTACAGTGAAGCTTGTAAATTATTTTATTACCAACAAATTATTAACACAATGTTCAATTTACAGTGAAGCTTGTAAATTATTTTATTACCAACAAATTATTAACACTATGTGAACTTTACAGTGAAGCTTGTAAATTATTTTATTACCAACAAATTATTAACACTATGTTCAAACTACAAAAAAAAAACAAAGAAATAAAAAAAAGTGCTCTCGATGTTATTATCCGTGCATCAATCGAGGCAAAAACAATCAAGGAAAAAACATAAACTTTCATCTGTGAAATGAATACACCAGAAATTTGAGGAAATATTTGAATTTGATTAATAACGCCTAGGGAGGAGGCGAACGCTCTCCGTATAATATACAGGGGTATATTGTAGGGGAGGGGAAAAATGCCTTGCGCCAAAGTCACCACGTTCAAGACAGTCATCAACCAGAAGCTTGAAGAGATCTAGAATTAGCGCCTTTGAATTCTGGCAGTGATAACAAGTGATACTCCTCAACGCAGAATTATTAAATGTTAAATATCTTATTTTTTGTTGTTATTATGTTTAACGAATACATGTCATTAAATAAAAGCATCCTAATTATTTGCAAAAAGTCAAATATATACATAATATATACAAATAATAATTCATTAAAATATATAGAAAAAATTCATACATTTATACTCACAAAAATAATAAGATTTTGTCATAATATAAACGAAAAACCCCCTGAAACTTAAGCCTTATATATAACATAAATTTTCAAAAAAACTACAACTTTTGAATACGAGCAAAAGGAACACAAACAAATATTTTTTCTTCCATGTTATGTTATGTGTCAGTTTTTGCCGCTTAATATAATAAATACTTTAGTCCCTTCGTATATATTTATGTTTATGTGTCCTTTATGAACACCTTAACCACTTCATTCGATCGTTGTTCTAAATTATTTATGTCTCTCTCCGTGGTCGATCGTGGTTCTCCAGTTTTCCCGTCAAGCCACACCGTAGTTCCTTTGGTTTCCATTAGCAGACCTAAACAGAAAACTAAATAACATTTCAATCTTTATAGAGTTTCAGATTCAGAGGTTATCCTCTGAGAAGGTTACATTCTTTAAATATTATTTCTTTCTACATTTAAAGTCATGATATTGTTATTTTAATTTAATTTTACGTTTTACGCCTTATCATCACCTTATCAAAAGTAGGTACATCAAATTTATAGAAAAATGACAACAATAATTCTCTCTAATATTGGCATAATAATGAAAATTTATTTGCCGATCAATCACCTTACAAAATTAATCCTTAAAAGCAACTCTTCAGCAATATTTCCAGAAATCACAAAGGTCACTAAAGAAATGCCGCAAGGCACCAAAAGATGATCCATACAATAAATGACTATATATTGATGATGATCCCAAATTATTTTTCGGAGACCGTCTCAAAGATGCTGGAAAATGGTGCAGTCTTTGATTTTCAATGGAAACTGGTAATATATAGTACATATGTAAATCCTTTGGTGGTGCTGATAGGCGATTCCATAGATGAGGCCCATTAATTCCAAAATCCCTTTCATAAGACATTTACTTCCCGTCTCTGAAAAACTCAGTAGGTAAACCTATTATCGGCCAATGCTGAAGAATGGCAAGTTTTCTACATATAGTGTCGAAGGGACAGTGTTACGTGTGGCATGATTGTGCAATTTTTTTTAATATATCTGGGTTTTTGTCATAAATCCAAATACACCTTTCACAATAAGCTTAAAGCTTGTGTCACGAAAGGGGAATATGCCGGTACTTTGATATTCATGATTATTTCCTTAGAAAAGTCGAGTTCAAAGCTAGTATTCCCATAAAAGAATCTATAGATAAACAGTGACGACACACAAAGTTTCTTTTTGTAATAACACCGAGAAAGATAGGGTAAGTTTCATGAGCATTCGAGTCGTTATGTGTTGTGTTCTAGTGTCGTATGTAAATATCGTAATATACCTAGTTGTACCTACCTAGTATATTCTGCTTGCTTATTATCTTCGACGAAAATGTCAAAACAGTAAAGTCTCTGATTCATTCATGACATTATTCTTTTTTTATTCTTTTTTCTGCAAACTGTGAATTGTGAACATTGAAATTGAAGAATTGGCTTTTTTTAAAACTGTTGCGGATTTTTTTTTTAAATTGATAGATTATTTTCTAATTGAATGCAAATCACTCATTTAATATTTCATAACACTTTTTTTTTACTACTTTTCATTTTTTTTACAGAATTTCAATCAAAATATTTTTTTGCAACTCCTTTTTTTTAATGTATCTACTTACTATGTGTTATTGCGTAACAAAAAATAATGTACCCGGTCGACTAAATTAAATTTTTAATGCACACAAATGTTTTTTGATCCACAAGGCTATCGATGGTGCTGAACAGCCAATTTTCGCAGTACACCGTTCCTATAACCAATTTCATAGAAAGACGTGGTTAAATGGCGTTGATCTTTAAATAGACTTATTTAGAATAAAAAACAAATTGGTTTATCTGACGCTAATTTATAGGTATATTTTTCTTCCCTATATCTGAAGTTTACATATTCAATTTTGAGGTGGTCAGTAGCCTGTTTATCAAGTCTCAAATGTTCAGAACAGAACCAGGATAAGGATCCTTCCGCTGCCACCTTACTCTATTCTCACGACATAAGCAAATTATTGCTTACTGTGAAATTGTTTGGGGTGTATTTTAAAACCAGATTCAATTATTGAAGAGTGAAAACATTACTACTCTATGTCATCACGGCATATCCCACAAGTCTGGTAGCCAGCAGAGCAGTTGCATGTTATGAACATACCAGCTGTCTTCTCTGTGCCAATGAAAATTAAAAACATTCAGGATGGGTGGTAAGCCTCATCGCTGAATTAAAAATATTTTTTTTTCGAACATCTGCCTATTACCTACAAAGATACAAAAAAGTGGATGATTAATATTTTGTCGGGCGCTTCACGGAACAAGAACGAAAACAAAACACCTTAAATAGACTTGTCAGATTTTATTCTTGAAAACAGCTTAAATGGCAAACCTGTACAAACGGGAAAAGATGGAAACATGTCTGATCATGTATTCAGAAACTAAAGCTATAATAATGCTTTTCCCTGCATACATAAAAATGGAAAATATCGCGAGTTCCCACATCCCAAGAGAATTGGGTCACATATGCAGAATGAGCGTTCTGTCATTTTTTTTATCTCATTTTTATTCTTTGAGACATTTCTGAAAACATTGCTTTTTAATATCTACTAGGCTCATGATCCTATGAAAGACAACTCTTTTATATGCTAATATTGTCAAAATTATTTACTTTTATCCTAACTCTGAAACAAGGAATTACTCCCATCCAACCGTTAGACGTGACATAGTGTTACCATAATCACAAAGGTTTTTTATTTTATTTTTGAACCTGACTAAAATTATTTCACCTATCCCTGAAGATGCCCGTCATCCGAGAATCAAATGGCAAGATTACTTAAACCAGATCCTAATTCGACGATTCTAATTTTATATACTTAAGACTGTTTAGATTAAGAATTATTTCATGGAAGTATGTAGTATTTATGGTATGAATAAATGAATGAAAAGAACAAATTCAAAAAGAAGGTACCTACTTAAACTGCAACATACTCTACAACCAGATTGGATATTTTTGCCTTTATCTAGCAGCGGTTTCTCTTATGGAGCGTTTCGGCGCACTTTATTTATAAATGCAATGAGCATATTAAATGTTTAATTGATTGTAGATATCGACATTAACTTTTTGATAAAAAAAAACTTGTGTTATATACCGTGATGGAAAAAAAATTGTTACCAAGAACCGGGAATTAATAAGCAATTTATTAAAAAAAAATATTATGCAAAATTCTTTAAAAACTATGGTGTCTTTATCAGTTATCACGGATAAGCTTTATCGATATTTTTGTATGAAGTAATTTTTTATCGCATCGTACCTACTCCAGATTTTCAATTCACCAACCGCCTCTATCTAAATCCTGTTCGAGATTACTTTTCTTTGCGCCAGATAGCGCCAATATTCCGAATCATTAGACGTGTCAATCACTGCACCAAATCTGTTGCCAATAATACGATGTGTTGAACCCATTGATGGGTGCATAAATGTGGTATTAGTTGGTAAATGTAGGTGATCCTGCGACGGAGAACTGAAGCTTTGTAGCTTTTGTCGGCTCCATGTCTAGTGTTTTGATTGAACGTAAAACTTTGTTAGACTTATTTACGTAACTATAATATATTTTTTAAATTTAACATGATATATTGTTTGTATTTAAATTTTTCTGTAATTTTTTAGGTTTCCAGTAAAAGACAAGTTAGTTTGTAAAATGTTACGTAGCAGACGTGTTACATCATCAATTTCCCCCCACTTCCACGTAGCAAATTATTTTCAAAATGGTAAAGATTTTTGACATTTTTTATTTTTTTTTCGGTTTTGTTAAATAATATTTTTTTCGGGAATTTTCTGGTTTTATGTTTTATTTCTACTTTTCAAAAATGAAGATCTATCTTTTTATCGACTGCTTACCTAAAAAAATACAGTATCATTAATTTCCAGTTTTAAATCCTTGCAGAGAATTAATAAAGACATGAAACCAGCTTTTTTATTAATTATTTATTGTATCATACTAGTAATTCTTGACACAATTCTGGACTTTGCGTTGCGTGCGCGACTACCGAATGCGTTTGAACTATGATTGAGTATTCTCAAAATATCAAATACCGACCTTGAATCGTCGTTCGTCATTTAAAACTATTCAAAATATTTTCGAATTGAAATAGAACGCTTTTAAATATCTCTTGAAAGTCATAACACCGTAAGCAACATTTTATTCAAAAAGACATTTTTCTGTTAAAGTATAATAATAATAAAGTATCCTTTAAGGAACGTTTCAGGAGTAAAATAAAAAAAATAATAATATTATCTTGAAATTTATCTTCGCATTTTGGTTGCCCCGTAACAAAGGTGTTGCAACAATGTATGAGGTTTTATGTTATATAAAAAAGGGATTTCAAATTGTACATCGAATCATCTATGGTACATAGGTATGTTTATTTAATTGGACAAAGCACTTTTCGCGACAAGGTTAGGGATGCGGATTCAAGTCCCGCCCGGAACACTACCGAATAAGGTGACATTGTCTTTTCTAAGCCTTATAATGATCATGTGTTAAATTTACATCTACCTATGGTATATTTTTTGGTAGGTAAACTTTTTCAGTTAATTATTCTCTGAACTTTTTTTGAAAATAATACAATTAGCAGTTAGTTCTAGCGAAAGGATCTATTATATTTTAAAATTTTCGTCTGGGTATTGAATCAATATTATTAAACAATTTAATTAAAGAGTAAGGAAGCTACATATTTTTTAGCGTTCACTCGTAGTAATTTTTACAATTAACAATTGTATAAGGTTACATATATAAGTATATAACCAGAGCGCATGTATAGCTATCACACAAAATTTAGCAGAATCCACGTCATCTTTTTCGATTGTCTCTCAGACGAGACTTGAATCCACAACTCATCTTTTTCGCGATGCATCATTTAGTCCAACTAATCTACTGGGCAAGATACCAGAGGCTTCAAAATTCTTTCATTTAAATAAACCCAATTGACCTCTTTAATTCTTCTCCTTCTTCTTCTATCTGTGCCGTATCAGGTCCCCCGACGTTGACAATCACTCTGGATAATGCTTCTCTATCCCCAGCTGTGGGGACCAGCTATGCTATTCCGGTCCATTGCCGTATATTACGCAGCCACGACATCAGCTGCTTCTTTCCCACTCCACGACGTCCCTCAATCTTGCCCTCCATTATCAACTGCAGGAACCGATATAAAGCCTTTAAGACTAGATGAAATAATTATGATGATTTATTATCGATGAGTTTATTTATATGTTTCATCGATTTCACGGTTACATCGAAACACGGACGTTTTATTTTTCACCTGAAACCCGTGTGAGGTCTTATGTTATGAGGGTCATACGTATACAATACATAATATTACCTATATATAATAATATATTATCGCTTTCTAACATCCTATACATACAGATATATGCAGGGTTACACAGTTCCTAGTGCACTTATCTTGAGAAATGGACATAGGTATGAAAAACGTATGGAAAATGTATAAACGGGGAAAGTATGAATTATACCTATGCAACAAAAGGTAACGTAAACAAACTCTAAAACTGGAGTTTTTCAAAATAATGGCTTAACTGTACTACTACCTATTATTCCCTCAAACAGTATCCCAAGTGGAGTAGACAGAGAGAACGGAACGCCATATAGATCTGTCTTTAGAAACAATAATTGCGTTATAATAGGTATATGGCGTAAATATAATGGCTTAACCATCACGGTATCTCCCACAAAAAGGGTAGCCAATAATTATACTGAAATGACCATTCACATTTCCGGATATTTCAGGAGTCAAGGACTCATAATCCACACTTATAAACAAAATTTTGTTCTTACGGGCGGGTCGTAGTGGACAACCTGAATGACTTGTTAGCTAAATCCGCCTTGTGGCAATCTTTTAAACTACTATGAATTTTCATTATCTCCTTAAGAAAGAGAAAAACCATAAACATATATTTTGATTGAAAATTTAATTGAATCTGAAATACACACACAGGAAAAATTAAGGATAATTATTTATCACGGGACAAAGTGTTTTAATGACTAACACAAAGAACTTGAAAATATCAAAATTTATAAGTAATTTAAAAAATAAATTAAACTGATTTAGTATTAAGATTAGGTATTAGTAAAGCACTTATAATTATGATGCAACAAAGTGTTATGTATGGTGTATAATGTGGTTTTAAAAGTATAGTAATCAAGTAAAACTTATCCAGTGTAAGTATTACATTAATCCATCTTTTACTGTTTATGTGTAAAATTAAGGATTTTGAGACTTTCGCACACACAAGTAAGTTTTATTCTCTAAATGTAAATAAAATAATTATATATGTATTTTTGAAGCAAATGTGTATGTTTATAATATATTTTGTTATATTTTAAATAAAAATAATAAAATTATAACTAAAAAAAATATCACAAAAAAGCAGAGATACGATATCTGGAAAATTTGGAGGATCCAAGACGACGTGACTCCTGGGCGGAAAACCTCATCGCTGAAATGATGATCTCAAAATTAATTTCTAATAATGTTTTATGATTGCCTACCATAAACAATATAACCTCTACTCAAAGAAATGAAAATAGGATTTAGTTTCACAAGTCAACGATCTCATCGCTTTAGTTTTCCAGTTTTTGGGTATCGGTTTGCAATATCCCTTAACCCTCTCGGTACAACGATTTATCTTGGCCGTTGTGCAATCGTGCGGCACTAAGAGAATTCCCAGACACTAATGGATTGCACTTAAGACTGCAACAAATTTTAATGATTTATGTTGCATCTGTTGTTGCTATGTTGCTAATATTGTTTTTCTTATTACTTTGTTTCCTTCGTTATTTCTATATCTTATTAAGTTTCAAATATATAGTAAATTAAATGAAATTGAAACCTTATAACAATTTACCTGAAATGAAATGAAATGAAATGAAATGAAATGAAATGAAATGAAATGAAATTCTTTTATTTCCCCTCTTACAATAGGTACATTTGACAATTTTCACAATATATTTTAAATTATTATGGACAACACATACCACTCTTTCTTCTTATCAAACTCATCATGGGCTCCCTATAGGGATCTCAGATGAGCGAGCCAGGGGCAGCTCTCATACCTATTTTCATTCGTTGAGATGCCATTCTCACTTCTTCTGATTTCACTATGCATAATTTTATAATGTATTAATAGCTATTCTGTTGAGTTCCCAGTAGTAAACAATAGGTCTCCCACTCTTTTCTTTTCATTTTTCAGTGACCTGTAATAGGCAGGTCAAGAGGGTATCTTTTCCCGGATTATTTTTGTTCCCGGGAAACGGGAAATTTTAAAATGAATTTCCCGGGAATTCATTATAATATTTATAAATATTCAATTTTCAACAAATTTGGTATAAAAAATCTCATAACTTGTTGACACTTGCAAACATTTTGATTTGATAAAAAAAAATCAAATTTTTGTTACCAATATAAGTAATTTGCTTAAAAAAAACTAAATAGCTGACTGACGAGATTTATTTAGGTACTCTATGTTTTATATCAAAATAAAAATTGTTTACAAAATATATAAACTTTTAATTTTTGATCATCCTATCAAGCAAAAAAATGTTATGGATTTTGGCAAAGCTTTTTAAAGATTTTTGACTTAAAAAATGAGAAATATCGTCAAAAAAAGATTTTTTATATCGGTTAATATCCATGAATAAAACAAAAAAAAATGACAGTTGGCTGCACTAATATTTTTCAGAACTATCTAACTTTTCGAAATATGTAAAAAAAAACATGAAAAATTGTAGGATTCTTATACATTGTCGGCCAAACACACCTCCGATTTCGAATTATATTTAGAATAATTATGCTTCTTTCAAACGAATACATTCAAGCTATAATTAAGTTTTTTTTTAAAGTATAACACTCATATTGGTAATTAATATTATTTTTCATATTTTCATATCAAAATATTCGTCAGCTTCTACAAGTTTATCACGACTATTACAGTTAACTAAACAAAGATTTCGGTATCGGTATGACAATCTGCATGACTAATAATTTGTATTTTTTCCCGGGAAACGGGAAATAAAAAATTAGAGGGTTTTCCCGGGAATTCCCGGGAGTAACCCTCTAGGCAGGTGTTCAAAAAACTTCACTTTAAGACAGTAAACGTCTTCAATTCAGCGATGAGCCATGCCACCCATTCTGAATATCTTATTTTTTTTACAAACAGGGAAAGGTCCACAATCACGATGTTTATTACATGCAGTTGGTCCTCTGACTACCACGCTTATGGATATTATCGCCAGGATAGAGACTCTACTCTGATTTTGTTGTTTTTTTATGTCTGTTTTATATTTTTATTTTTTCTCTCTTTTGCATTTTTTTTTTGACTTTTCCTTTTTTCTGCTGAGATTGCATTGATCAAAAGCTGTTATGGTCTATTATAACTTACTGTAAATAAACCTATTTTTATTGCACACCATCCATTAAGCATCAAACCAACAAACTCTTTTTTTCAAACCCAAATGTCGTTTCTTTTCATTAGGTAACTATTGCAAATTCAGTAAATGGTAACATGAACTTCTTGAACCTGATAATGATTCTATGGGACTTAATTGGGTCTATTATTAATTAAAATATATCGAAAATAAATTATAGAAACTCTTCTTCTCCTTGGGCACTTATAAGTCCCAACCTTAACTTAGGCCTGAGTCAATAACACACTTTCGCGTCACGTTCCCGCTCCGTTAGCGTTCGGGTGCAGATGAAGTTGCAAGCAAGTGTCAATTTCGTTGCTAAGATACACAATAGTTACGAAAATTAACACTTTGGCGCAACATCGTCTGCACCCGAACGCTAACGGAGCGGGAACGTGACGCGAAAGTGTGTTATTGACTCAGGCCTCTTCACTGTAAATTGTTCAGTCCTCTCACACGTTTAAGTATTAATATTCACATGGAAAAAGCAGCTTATTTTAAAAGCAAAATATGTAAAAACAGTAAAAAAAAAGTTATCAATAATCTTTCAATATGAAATACGTATTAAAATCAAAACGTTTACAAAAAAGTCTAAGCTATTTATTTGATAAATAAATATACAATCAACTTTAATAATAAAATAAAAAATGTTTCGGCATCCGAATACAGGAAACTTTATTCTTTCAAAAGACGGAAGAATTTACCAATATCTTCGGTTCAGTATCACGGTACGTCTTCCGGTTTCGGAGAATAATATCAAAAAACTAATAAAAAGCTCTCTAACGACATCAAAGACTTTGGATGGGCACAGTATAATATGAGCTTTTCAAAAATCTATACATATTAAATTATCTACTTACTTCTGGTACAAAGAATTTCGATTTACCTTGGTGAAACTTTGAGTGATAGGTAGAAATATATTATGATAAGATAAAAACATTTAAAACCCAAGGAAAACTTTGATTATTTTAAATCGACCTATACTACGGATGAAACATCTAACTTAAGTCTGTTTGTAAATCATCATCATCATCATCATCGCCTTCAGGGAATGTATTTATTTTATTTTCTTTGTGAAAGAAAATAAAATAAATACATTCCCTGCGCTCTGATGTCGTTGTCATAGGAACGGTGTATTGTGAAATAGGGACGTCCGGGCTGACGGAACTCTTGCGAATGGAACAACAGTGCTCTTTTTGGCCAACTATCATTGGGCATTCTCAGAACATGACCCAGCCAGGACCATCGTATATAAAACTTTATGAATAAGATAATCTCAATAAAACATTAAAATCCGTTGATTAATTGAATAAGTAAATATAATATTAAAACATAAGAAAAACATAAGTCTACCTTGGTACGGGCTCATGTCCAGTTAGGTAGATTTTTTGTGACTTATCTTTTAAATACTGTTTTGTAAATGAAATAAATCAATATTTAAAATGCAGGTGGGCAAATTGCAACAATAACTAGCAATAGGCACTTCCAATACACATACGTATACCTTTACGTCTTAATCTATTTATTCCTCGATGCGAGTGCCTATCGGTGATAGTGCCTTTATAGAAAAAAAAAAACATTGTATTACTTTCATAACGTACAATATAGGCCTTTCAGGTAGACACCCAACATCAGTGAGTTACCTATTAGTTTCTAAAAAAAAAATCACCGATGATGGGTGACTACCCGAAAGGCCTCTGAGTCAAATAGATTATTGTTCATAGTGAGTATTGTGATACAGTGTTTTATGTAATTACTAGCTGACCCGGCAAACGTTGTTTTGCCAGAAATGTTCATTATTTCTAGATTACTTATATCGCTATTAAAAAACAGGGTTGATGGTAGAAGGGTGAAAATTTAGGGCTGTATGTATTTTTTAATGCCTCACCATAAAAAAATAAAAATAAAATATTTTGTCCAAAAAATAAAATCGAGGTGGACCACCCTTAACTTTTAGGGGTATTAAAAATAGATGTAGGCCGATTCTCAGACCTACCCGATAAGCACACAAAATTTCATCAAAATCGGTCCAGTCGTTTCGGAGGAGTATGATAACAAACAACGTGACACGAGAATTTTATATATTAGATAAAACTTATTTATTCTATTAAAGTGAACTTTCACAAAGCTACTCCAAGTACCCTACTAGGTAGGTATACAATCGTTATAACGTTTGTTGTTTGTAGAACGCCTTTATTCAAATTATATAATATGTCTGTAGCCGCAGTACCAGTGGTTTTACTAGATGGTTTATTTTAATTATTATTAAGTAAACAGAGAAAATCTGTTTTTCTTCTCTGGTGAATACGTATTATTATTATTAACTTTATTATAGGTAGTTAATGCATTGTTGTTTGGTCATTATATTTTCTGGTTTTTACGGTAAATAAAACAACATGCAGTTTAACTATTATTATTTGTTTGTAATCGTGTGCATTGTTTGATTTATGTTCTGTTTTGTATTTTTAGATGTCTGAGTTATTTTTTTTTCACTGCAAATTTTTTGCCATTACTTTGTTTGAGTACTAAACCCAATGTTACCTATTCGGATTTTGAAAATATCGTAGCTCAGACAAAAAAAGTACCTACGCAGATTTCAGAAAAACTCCTATGTGAAATTTGAAAAACAACGATCTTCTTTTGACGTCCTGAATCAGATATCCTACCTGAATTTTTTGTAAAATTAAGAGACCCGTCCCCAGAACTACAAAACTGTATAGGAATTTAATTATTTCGCGATCTTCTTGGGCTTATTAAGGAATATTTTAGAAAAGTGGTACGTTCGATAACGAATATTCTTAGATATGTTATATCATGGATTTGAAACAAAAATACGTAAATCTACGTAAAAATTTGCGAGAACAAAATAACATTGAGTAAATCTCCCGTGAAGATCACGGTTGGTAAAGAATAATTTATGTCACCATAGACATACTAAACTTGCAACGCGGATCATTTTAACGGAATTTTTGTGTTCCAACATCGATGACCTTCAAGCATTAGCAATGTATTGTCTTGACGTTAGCGTCAGTTTAAAACTGGATGCAAAATTTGACTGGCTGCATGGCCGATTTTTTCTTTGAATTACCTATCTAGTATATCTTTGTATGTCACACATTATTTATAAATAAGATTTCGCGTAAGTATCCAACCAAAAAAAAAACAAAAAATAGTTGGAGACCTACTTTATATCAAGAATTTATGGAATAAAAGTAATGTCATAACATGTTTCATGTTGTATTATTTAAATACTACTACTACTACTATCTCATCACGGTATATCCCATTAGTGGAGTTGCTTATAGTTGGTATATCCCAGCAGACCAGTTGCATGCAATCAACATGCAAGATGTCCTTGCCGCGCCAACTAAAATTTAAGAGGAACGTCATCGCTGAATTTAAAATGTAAAAATAACTTAATTTTTCCGTCATCGAAATTATTTATGAGGCTAAAATTTAATTTAATCTATCTTTTAGCCGTGAATATTTTAGAAATACCAGACATATGAAATATTCGGATATGGGAAGGAGTCTTCATTATAATATGCCTATATTATTATTCTCTTACATATGCTTGTAAATCTTGTAAGTCACCAAAGTTCAAAAGCGGAATATACTAAGCTTCGAGGGCTTCACAGAATAAAAATAATAATATCAGAATTAACTACCTGAATAATATTATTTAAGAAGGGAAAATAATTATATCTTAATTGATTAATCTCATAATTTCGATAATCAGTATAATTATAGATAAATCAATCACAAGCTAGTGATAATTTGTAGGCAATCCTTAAGGGATAAACTGATAAGATTTTATCAAATTAGATGATATTTTTCAGCTTCGTTTGACGTGAACGGAAAAAGGGGAGGAATGTATAAAACGAGCTGTCAAGGTTAGGCGCATTACACATTAATATTTTCATTTCGTTTCGTATTCAAGGCCACAAAACAGACAATTAAGAAAATAGACAACTAAAAGTTTTAGAAGTGGGGATGTCAGTGTTGGTATCTGAACATTCACTACATTATTCAATATTAATGTAGTGAATGTTCAGATACCAACACTGACATCCCCACTTAGTGTAGTTTATTAAAGTGAGCTCAGTATTGCATTGTCATCGATAATGAACAGTTAATGTTTGAAAACGTTCTGACATTTGAATAAAGTGAAGTGGAAGTAAAACAGTGTTCTATAATACATTAATTTTATTATTTTGTAAAATGACGTTCCACAAAGTTTCTCTCGCAAATTTCGAAAATTTAAAAATATGATAGGTATTTCATAGATCAGCTTTCATATAACAACATGCGCCACAATTAATTTAATAAAAAAATATTTATGGAACATTCCGGACATCTAAATAATAAAAATAAAATAAATAAGAAATAATCTTAACATACCTACATTGTATATACAGTCTCGCTGACTCATTTACTCCTCACATCTTCTTTCAGATTATTATATACAAAATCAGCTGATGTTTACAAAAATAAAAACACATGTACAATTTATGCCTTTCTAGCTATTGTGTTTTTCAATTAGCCTAAAATTGGAGAAAGATAAAGATATGATAGTCTTTTACAGCTTTGATAGAAATACATAAAATTACGTGATATAATCGATGGAAAGTGTGGATATATTTGTCGATTATATCAGATGTGTATCTATTGGAAAAGTTTTGTAGGATAATTAATGTGTATCCAACTGGTATTTTGCAACTCTTATATGTGAAAAGGTCTCTAGGGAGGCGAATCAGAGGCATTAATTGTTACCATGGATACCATTAATCAAAGGATATTGAGTGACAAATCCCCGGACGTTCTGAGGGTTTCGGCTTATTTACAGGATTCAAAAGATGTCCTTTTATCGAAAAACTAGTATCGGTATTGTAAATCTGATTTTTTTTAAAAAATACCTTTAGCAAAACATCTTTAAACTGTAATTTATTATATTTTAATTTACATTTCTGTGGAGTCCACAAAAGGAATAGGTCTCACAATCGACCGGTGTGGCTTGAAGGCTAACGCTCTTGCCTTTGAGTCACCACGTCCCGGATTCGATTCCCGGCCAGGGCAAAATGAAGAATGACCTTTTTCAAATTATCCTGGGTCTGGGTGTTACACGTATATGTGTTCAATGAATTGTATATGTGTATCGTCGCGTTAGTACCCATAATACAAGATTCATATCTTAGTTTGGGACTAGCTCGGTTTGTGTGAATTTTCTATGCATGTTATGTTATGTAATCTTTTCCGTAAGATTATGAATGTCCTGTAAAAGGCGGGTGTTTAAAACCTCACATGTCTACGATTCAGCAATAATGCATGTCACCATGCCTGAATGGCTTATATCTTACTGAATATATATGTAATCATGTTTATTTCTTACAGTAAGTCCACTGGCTACCTCATTTGTGAGATTTGCCGTAATATTAACCCTCCAATTCCCATGCCTTACCTAATCATAATATTTCTATGAAATTTTGTATACGGGGTCTATATGGAGTCCAAAGTAATGGACGATCGACAAAAAATGATAATTTTTTGTAGTTTTTTTATGGGGGAGGTGGCACCTGAGGGTGACATTGGGCACAGTAGATACCAAATTAAACAAAAACATAAAAAAACATTTTTTGTTTGATTTTATTAGCAAAAACAATGTAGTATTCACGAAACATTTTTAAAATATTTAGTTATAGTAATTATGTACTACACCACATAAATTTATGTAGTGTAGTACATTATTACTAGAAATAAATATTTTAAAAACATATTTTTATAAAGCAAAATTACATTTTTAATTCAAGAAAACGATTTTTTCCACATAGATGTGTTTGATATTATAAAAATTTTAGAGAGATAAGACTCAAAATTGACGAGGTACTCGAAACCAGTAGCCGCTGCCCATATCTTGTAACTAAATCTTAAAGGTTTTTGCTTTATGTGCTGCTTTCTCCCATAATGCCCATAATATGGTACCATTGATTCATCTATTGATATGTGGCTTGAAGCAACAGAAACAAAGTTATTTCAGAATTTTTTGTTCAAGTATTCAAAATACATTTTCAGCTTACCAAAAGAACCATTTTTGGGCACAAGGCCTAATAAAATCAACAAAAAACAAGAATTAATACAATGCAAAGAAATGGTTCTTAAATTTGTTCAATAATGTACCTGTCATGCCCAATGTCACCTGGAGGTGATATTGCAGTTTAAAATAGCTATAAATCGAATATTTAAATGAAATCATGATTAAAATTTTGTGTAAATACTAAATTGATCCTTTATAATTCTGTTTTTGAAAAAATATTTCACGAAAATTACTATTTAGACATTTTTTATTGATGTTTATTTCGGAATGTAACAATAACACCAATATTCCCGCCAAGAGCTGACAAAAAATGACAAAATACGTAAGTTTAGTGTTGCCAGTCATAAAAAAATATACACATTTGGATTGTAAAACCATTGTACAAAAATATAATTCTAAATAAAAATTCCACATATTTTTAATATTTTTTTGAAATCGCAGCACCTGTAGGTGACGTTGGGAATTGGAGGGTTAAAGTAGTAGTTTTAGAAAAAGTTAAATTTTTTGATGATTCTCATAATTATACCAAACTCTCCTGTCGGAAAGGCTATATATAAAATTGTTTTATGATTTGAATGTTCATGTCGATATTTTCAACATAACATAGGTACAATCACTTTATCGCTAAGATAGAGATTCTCCTTTGATTCTGTTTTTTTGTGATGATATCTTTAGTTCATTTTTTCTTTTGTTTTTTTCATTTTTCCTGCTAAGACCGCCTTGGCCAAAAGCTGTTATGGTCTCAGTGCAGGGTGATATTTTTAGAGTAATAATAATAATAATATCAATGGCTGGGACTCGAAAGTGGAAAAATTTATGTTTAGAAAGAAATTTGGACTGTTTTATATTTTACCTCTTCTCCGTTCTAACAAAAAAATAAGAAATTCAAGATAGGTGGCAAGTCTTATTGCTGAATTTAAGACGATAAAACTCTGTATTTTTCGAATACCTGCCTTTTACATGACACTTTGAAACTTACTACAGTGGGGGACCAATTTTTTGATGGGTGCTCCACTTGGACTGTTTTCAATACTTAATTCGAATATCTCCATTATTTTTCACACTCACTTCATGGGTTCGATGGTTTTGAAAAAATTCATTGTTGTAACAGAGAGTATTTTTGTATGTTTGCCTCGATACAGGGCAACCTAGTGAGGCTGCTGCAACTAAATTGTAGCTATATTGGTGATATTTTTTCTCAACATTTCTACTTTATTATTGATTGAATAAAGAATTTATTAATTATTTTTTTAAATTAAAATTTAAAATTTAATTTAAAAATTACAGAATTTGACACCAAACTATACATTATACATGTATAGTACCAACTCCATTATTAACAACACATAATATACGTAATTTTCTCATTTCCTTGTGAACTTATAGTTTCGTTTCTCACACATACAAACATACTCGTTGTATCACTACCTAGGATAAGTACATAATATATCTATTAAATATGTTTGTAAGCAAATTTGTGTATCCGTTTTAACGAGACAATAATTATAGAATGATCAAATAATGGAATGGCCACTCAGGACACACTAAAAAGATATAAAACAATAAATGACTTCTTTGTAAACTTGGCCACAACATCAAAAGTGCTCATCACTATCGCTGAGGGCATGACAATGTAACTGATGAGGTATGCCACCCGTCCTGAATGTCTTGATTTTATATTGACACAGAGAGGACAGCTTGCATGTTTATTATATGCAACTGGTCCGCTAGCTACCTCACTTGTGGGATATGCCATGATGGTATAGGTATGTAGTAGTAGTTGTCTAACTCGTGATATTAAAAAAATACCAAAAATGCCTTTTTCTGTACTTTTGAAAATTTACTGACAAAGGTTGAGGAACGTATTCTCTGCCAGCGACACAATGAAAGACTAAACTTTTAATGTATTAAGTATAATTATTTTTTGAGCAACACCGTATTTAAAACTAGTGTATCAAGAATTATGTGTATCAAATAGATATATAGATAGATCAGTGGCGGTTCTTCTTTAGGAACGTTAATACAAAATATATTTGATTTTTAATTCATCAAGTTGATTGCTTATTTTATAAAGCTAATTTACCACTTATTTCATTTGTGTCATTTTATTGTTTTTATTGCAACAATGTCATTGAGAGGTGATCTACAACCATGTTTTTATTTCGTAGTTTTTTGTATTCGATATCTTTATATTGGTAATGTGTAGACTGTAGAACCTCGATTGGTTCATGTGTTTTAACATAATAATATTATCATGACGAAATCAAAAAACAAATTAATGTTTTATTCTACTAGGTATGTATTTGTTGAGAGAGACGTCTTTCGTCATGTTAGGACATTTTCAAGCTTGACAATCGGATTGAAAACTTCCTTAATAATAATAATAATATGGACAATTTGTATTTGGAACCGTTTCATTAGTTGTTTTTTTTTTAATTTCGTTATGGAATTCTACTACCTTAACACCGACACAGCGAATACATAAATTACCTATTATCATATTGGCATTCGTTATTTATTTTGTAAGAAAAACCGTTTTACTTTCATACAATAAAAAAAAATATTTGCACTGTAACCCCATTAATGTACCGCACCAACCGCCTCTTAAATAGATAGATAGATAGTAGAAGTAATAAAGTATTAGTAGTAGAAGTAGAGGTATAAGTCTCTTGATGGAATTTCCGTGTATTATAACACCGCTTACCAACATGCGGATAATCCCTAAATAGGGTACAACGAGATAAGACGCAACATTGGGGTTTGTTTGACCAACAAGAAACGAACAGTATCTACTTCTATGTCATACATAAATACATAGTATGTAGGTACTTATATGTGCAATCGTGGCCGTATCCATGGGCGCATTCAGAATTTTACCTAAAGGCACCAACTTGTCAAATTTGGTTGCTTCCTCAATAATGTTTTTCTCTACATATTTTTTTTTTTTTTCACTTGTGGCATAACATCCTACAAGGATGATTTGTGCCGCTAATAACGTCTCAAAGTGTTGTTAAATTGTCAAAGAGAAGATAGTTAGAGGATTATAGAATAATAAAATTAGCTTTTATTGATTTGAGAAGGGACAAATGGACTGTATCGGATGTCATACTCAATAATGTTTCAATATTCAGGGGGAATTGGCAATTGTTTTGAAGAGCATTAACAAAAATATCATACGCATCCCTGATAGGGCACCCTTTCTCTACATATTAATACCATAAACTCTTGTTTTACTGTCACAACTACACAAAATTGATAAAAATTTCAATTTTCCGGATTTAGTTTTGAAATTTGATGAAATATGTCACAATCAATCGTTCGATCGTTTGATCGTTCTTCTAGCTCCCGATTTTAAAAGATATAAAAATTAATTTATTTATTCTTTTTGCACATCATCATTATATAACAATATGTTAACAAAACAATACATAATTTAAAATACTAGGACGATATGCAGTGGTGAGATTATCACTATCAAGTGATTTCTTCCTTCTAGCTACGACACATTGAGATGTATCTACCTAATTAAAACAAATTAAATAACTTTTCTATTTTCGAAGATGAAACACTATGAAAGCTCATTTTTAAATTAAGGTAATAAAAAATAAAAAATGAAACACTGTATAATTTTCACTAATTAATATATTGCTTAAAAGCTTCTAAGCAATATATAAATTAGTGAAAGTTATAAAGTGTTTCATTTTTAATAACCTAAATTTACAAATTTAATACAAAACCTAACTAAATTTCACCTGTAATATAATTATAAGATCTAATTTCTATAAAAAAGATGTGGGGCAATCGCGCACTTCACAATTTTTTTTACGCATTTCTCATTGAGTACTATTTTTGTCTTCTAGAGGGAAAGGGGCAGCATCCCCCTATCCTGATTACACCCTTGTCCATATCCATGTTTTATTGTTTATCTTTTACACAATAAGTAGTTTGAATATAATAATTTATTAACACCATGTTTATATTTAACTGTATAACTGTATAATTTATATCAATATTTTACATTATGCAAACAAGTGGAATAGTGATAATGTATGGTTATGTAATAACTTTATGTTTGATTTTCTCTATATCTGATTCATTGATTGAAAAAGTATACAAAATTAAAGTCTGGCTTCAGTTCCCTCTGCCCACCCCATAAGTGGGACGATATGAGGGAATGTAAGATTAATATATTTATGAATTTATTATTTTATGCTATTTTTAGAATACGCGTAGGTTTTCCTAAAACAAGTATTGTCAATAGAATTTGTTTCTTATAATATGCTATCTTAGTTTTTCAACCACATTACCAGTAATTTTGTTTTCTTGAATAGTCTTTATTCAACTGTGTCTTAGAATTTCTCAAAAGATATTAATTTCAAAATTCGAATACTTAATAAGCAAACGAATGACTGACAAGCATATATCGTTCTAATAGCTTACATATTTACAAAACTTACTCCCAATGGTTTAACATTTATTGAAGAGTTATGATTTTCAAAATTACATATTATATCCATTAAACCATTCAATCTTGTGTAGTTGGTTTTCCAATTTGATTTTTTTTTTCAATGATTTCTCAATTTCAATATTTGAGGTCAATCAATCAATCAAGCAATCAATAATCAATATCAAATCAAAAAAAAAATGGTGTTCTTGGTCAATCTAAAGTACATCCAGTATTATCTTGCATTATGTTTCTTCAGATACCGGTTGATGTCATCCATATGTATATCTTGGTCCACCTAATTAATTGTTATACTTATTTTTTTACATTTTAATAAACTTGCTACACTTCACTCCGTTCCACTCATCCAATCTTTTTTTTTCTCTCCCCATAAATCCCCATAGATAATACATTATGATACACGACGCTTCATTATTCAATCTCATACAGCCGATTAGCTGGTAGATAAAGAATTAATCGAACAATCGATCCAATATCGACGGCGTCGTTTTAACCCTTAATGATTACACGCGAAGCGACGGGGTGTGATAAATCCCATCACACACGATGTTCCTATCTTAAATAATTAAAGGGTGGCCGATCGATTCCCAAATTGATTTGAAATCTATGACATTATAATATCAACACTCTACGATATTCTATGAAAGAGAAAAAATCATGTCCCTATTTTCTAAGCCTCAACTCAAATGCCTTACAACGCTTTTCCTGGGAGCACGGGGCAGAAATCAGCCTTCTTTGCTCAGAAGGTCTCGACGCCAATTGAGTAATCTTTTCCCACGACATTTCTAGCGTTCTGATATTGTTATAACATGAACGGTATTTTGTAGACTAATGTTTATTTTATTTTATTTGACGAAAACTCACGGCATAAGCCTATTACATGTTGAAATATATAAATACAAGCATTTATAAATTAAACAGTGACAAATATCATAAAATACTACAAAAAAAAAAACTATTTTAATGGATTTGGCGCGACTGTATATTTGTATTTAATATTTATATTAAAAAAAAAAACAAGTTTTACATATTTGAATATCTTTTCTCCATTAGTGTGGTTTCAGGTTGTACCGATGTTAATTATCTCTATTTTGGGCAGTCCAAAATAGTTTCATCAATGTTCTTTATACCAGATTTTTTCAATTGACATCATCAAGTACGTTTTTGGGTTCATTTTTTAAAACAAACCTCCCCCTTATCCTTTCTATCCCAAGCAGACTGAATCCAATTACCACCGGTCACCCGCTGCATATTTTCAGATCACCTTGCCTACTGTGACCAGCCGACACTTCTCTTTGCTATCCTATAATTGCAATTATAATTGCCATTCAAAACCCTTCTCAGTCCATCTAGAGCCACCATTTTTGGCTATGTGACCACTGAAGTAGTCCTCTCACGTCTGAGGTCATTATTGAAACAATCCCAATAATAAGCCACACAAAGGACTTCTTTTACAATACTATTACAACAATATCAGGGTACTAGGAATGTTGTTGGGAAAAATATTTCAATTAACACAAAATCTCACCGAGTGCAATAGAAATCAAAATTAAAATAAAGGCCTTTTTAATTTTCAAAAATTGAAACAAAAAATTTCATGCAGATGAATGTAATCAAGATAAGAATCAGTAGGTGATTTTTGTGTAGTACAGTAGAGTGTAGTGAAATTGGAAAATAAATAAAAAACGAACACAATCAAATAACATACAGGTTGGTAATAAAACATTCGTAGGAAATCCCATTGCACAAGGGTAGGTTCTATTCTTTACAACTATTTTGCCAATCTACCTTTGTTGTATTGTGTTCCATTGTAAAATGTAGGGTGATCAAAGTTTTAATATTAAAAAAAATCATACGAGAGTGAAATAAAATTAGCATCACACACTCTCATGATGATGATTCTGGATGATTTTGTTTTGACGCCGTTTAACAGTCCGTAGACCGTCTCAAGGGCGCCGGTGAAGAGTGCAGTTTTCAATTTGCTCCTGAAGCTGGTGACAGTCTGATTGTCTATTAATGACACCGGAAGGTGTAAGTTTTCTCATGCCTATGGATGGCAGATATTCGTAAAATATGACGGATATGTAATTTTAATTTTGGTTTAGAGCCGATATCAGACAACCAATACTGAATGTCTTCATTTTAATTAGCAAGAAGAGGACGGCTTGTATGTTTCATATGTGTATAAATTTAGTCCACTGGCTACCCTACTCGGGAAGACATCATGATGGTATAAAGAGAAAGAGAGGTAAAAAGAGTTGGGTATTATTTATAGGAGAGACGATGGTCCTGGCATGTTCTGAGAATGCCCAATGATAGTTGGCCAAAAAGTCCGAGAGAAGATTCCGTCGGCCCGGGCGTTCTTCTTTCACAATACACCGTTCCTATGACAATGACATCAGAGCGCAGGGAAAGTCGTGGGAAGAGGTGACGTGATTGGTGCAGAGACGCTCTGAATGGAGGAGGCTCTGTGCTCCCGGAATGTTGAGGGCGATGGAATGGATTAATTTTTAGATATTTATTTTTAATAAGTTGAATAAGCACACCGGAATCAATAAGTCTTTGTTTGTTTGTTTTCTTTTAAAATTTTCACAATTCATTGATGCTGATGTTCTTCTGGGTGAACCGCGTCAAGTTGGTCTTCCTCCTTAGTCTTCACGTTTCGACTACTCAATATTTAACTTCCTGAGGTGATGTTCATCATCATCATCTTTAGAAGGAAGACCAACTAGATGCGGTACAACCGGAAGAACATCTTTATCTATAAATGAAGACCTCAAAAGCCTGCAACAGCTTACAATTCAGTACCAACAAAGTGTCATCAACTTTTTTAACAACACCCTTTGTCAGAAATCGTTTTTGGTTTGAAATGCGTCGTTCTGTAAACTGGAGGTTGCAGAATTAATGGAAACATTATCCACAAACAAACAAACAGTCCAGTGTTAAATGAAGCAAAATATACCATTACTTAGTTTCAGTTATTGTAATTTACTGTTCCTGGACTTCCTGGAAATAATATTTGTTTATTTATTCATACATTGTAAAACTACTAATTTGCTTATTACATAAAAATTACAAAAGTAGGTGACAGAAATAAAACACAATACTATCTTATTCTTTAACTTTTTTATTATTTTTTTGGATATAAGCCTCCATTTTGATATTCCTCAACTTATTATCCTGACTTTACTGCTCCGCGTCACTCCAACGATTCATTTTCATTCATCTGACCATCTAGTCCAGCGGTCGAGGAACCGGGATAAATTAATCCAAATAAGCCACATCCTGCGAGGCGATAAATATCGACTTCTGCAGTTGATAATAGAAGGCAAGATTGAGGGACGTCGTGGAGTAGGAAGGAGGTAGATGTCGTGGCTGCGGAATATACGGCAATGGACCAGAGAGGCATTCTCCAGAGTGATCGCCAACGTCGGGGGGACCTGATACGGCAGTGATAGAATAAGAGGGTAAAAATAAATTTTTGGGGGTATCAAAGATTTTTTTAAATTTGTTTTTTTTTTATAAACGTGTTAGAAATTTTATTAATTTTACAAATTATTATTTTAATTACAAATTTTGATTGTCTCTTTCAAAATGGGGTAGTTATATCAACTTACGCAAAAATATTTTAGGTTAAAAAAGTTCACCGACTGCTGATCAAGCCTATATCCAAGACATTCTTTGCCCAATTTATACTACCATTTAAGAAATATGTTTTCACTAAAATGAAGGGCATTGATGCAGTGTAATAAATTTGTATATTGCCAAAATATACTTTAAAAATATCAGAATCTCAAGAAAAAGAAAAAGGTTGCTTAAAACATTTTGGACCATTTCTATTCTGGAATCTCTTAGATTTAACTCTAATAAATAACCCTTGTTCAAATTTGTAAATACTCACTTCTTGGTATGGGTAGGGACTAGAAAAGTTTTTAAAGGTTCTATGGAATGGACCATATCCCAGGTTCCATTTTCAAGACAAATAAGCAATAATACCAATCGAACCTTCCATAACCCTTTCACTGCGTGCGTTCAATTCTCAAGAGACTCGTTAAGCTTTTGTATTCTGTTTGTTACTACCTTTACTTTCAAACACTAAACTATCAAAAAAACTTGACTAAATTAATGGTATTTTTTCCTTTTTGCTTCCATTCCTCAGTGATGACTCAATCTGTAAAACAAAAACAAAATTATTTTATCTATTCTATCTATATCTATCTATACCATCACGGCATATCCCACAAGTGGGGTAGCCAGCAGACCAGCTGCATATAAAATATGCAAGCTGTCTTCTCCGTGCCAATATAAAATCAAGACATTCAGGATGGGTGGCAAACCTCATCACTGAATTTAAGATGTAAAATGTCTTATTTTTTCGAACACCTGCCTTTTACAGGACACTCGAAAACTTATGGAGAAGAGTGAGAGACCAATTCTTTACCGGGTTCTCCACTTAAAATTATTTTAAGCGTTGTTTTTTTTTATTTTTAAATAATTAATTGTCAAAACCTTATATAGATTTTAGCTCCGTGGAACCCCATGTAGGTAAAGAATGATTCTCCCATTCTTTTTTCTACGGCTGCTCGAATGTCTTTTGAAGTACCTATATGTAAATGTGTAAAAAACATTAAGTAGGTATGAGATATTTGACAATAAATTTAAATTCAGAAATGAGGTTTGCCACCCCTTCTAAATGACAATTGGCATGTAGAAAATGTCTTGAATGCAAATTTATTACACGAAACTACCTTATTAAAAAGGCTTAGAAAAGACAACGTCACCATATTTCGTAGTGTCCCGAACGGGACTTGATGCCGCAACTCATCCTTTATTACAAATGATGCTGTCATTGGGGCTTACTAGAAAGAATATGGAGCCTTCTGTATTTCGCCCCGTAGCAATTGGACAAAGTACACCTCGCGGAAAGAAAAAGTTGAAGATTCAATCCTCAACCAGGGCTCTACCAAATAAGGTGATGTTGTCTTTTTTAACCTTATATTTTTGTTTCGCATGTAAAATTTACATAACCTCATAAAATAGTTAATTGTGAAAATGACATTGATAAAAGACGTCTTGTATGTTTATTATTTATGCAGTCAGTCCGTTGGTTACCTTATTTGTGGAAAACTTTATGATGGTATGAATGTACATCTAATATATAAAATTCTCCTGTCACGGTGTTTGTTATCATACTCCTCCGAAACGGCTGGATCGATTTCGATGAAATTTTGTGTGCTTATCGGTTAGGTCTGAGAATCGACCAAAATCTATTTCTATACCCCTAAAAGTTAAGGGTGGTCCACCCCGATTTTTTATTTGACTTTTTGTACAATTTTTTTATTTTTTTATGGTGAGGCATTAAAAAATACATACAGCCCTAAATTTTCACCCTTCTACCATCAACCCCTATTTTCTGAAAAAATATTTCCTAGAAATAATGTTTATGGCAAAACAACGTTTGCCGGGTCTGCTAGTGTATCTATAAATTCAAATTTCTAATTCAAATATTTTTATTTAAACTAAAATTTACAACTTAATAATATTAGATATATACACACCTTATTACTAAAAAAACACATTTATTACATATTTGACCCTCAAAATTGAGCAGTGCTCGAGCTTTGAGGGTTTAAAAATATTTCATACAATTTATGTACATCACACAATAGCACTTACCAAATAATAATAAAAACAAACACATATCTACAATACAAATAGTAACCAAATACAGTTTCTTAACAAAACTCAATAACAGAGCAGTTGAACAGCAATTTTAAAATATCTTTCAGATTCAATTTAAAACTCTGAATAAAATTAAAATCTATAATATTATATAAAGCAAGAAATAAATATACAATAAAAGAAATAACTCATACAAAATGTAGGAATATTATTTTGAACGTTTATTCAAGTAACTATATACATTTTCGTGCATATTAATAAAATAAAAGCGTCAAGTGTTAATATCAATATTTCCTGATAAAAAAATAGAAAATAAATGATGTATAAAAGTTTGATTGAACAAGGCACGCGAGAGGAAATATTATTTTTATTTATTTATTTATTCTTTTTGCACATCATCATTACATTACAGTGTTAACAAAATAATACAATTTTTTTAAAAACTAGGACGATGTGCAGTGGCGAGATTATCACTATAAAGTAATTTCTTCCATCTAACCACGACACATTGACTGAGATAAACCTAGTAAAAACTAATTTACTTAAAAAAAACATACAAGACACAACAACACATTAACACACAACAAAAGAAAAAAAAAAGAAAATTTAAAATAACATTTGACACACACCCAACATGAGGTAGGGATTATGGATTAGAGGAGGGGAGGGGGGGGGCTAGGGAACGGATACTGAGTTAGAAGATAGCATTTTTTCCTTAACACAAGATTTAAAAACATTGAGCGATTGTGAAACTCTATGCGAAGAAGGAAGATCGTTCCAACAACGAGCACCATAAACTGAGAATGATTTCGAGAAATAATTGGTACTGTGTGTAGGAATTGCCAGAAGACGCTCGTTATTGGATCGCAATGGTAGGCCATGGCTCGCTAAATACTCGAAATTTTCTTTTAAATAGTAGGGAAAAGACGTGGAATAGAGTATTTTGTAAACTAGTGATAGAATATGAAGTTCACGTCTTTGATGCACAGTTAGCCACTTAAGATTTACTCGATACTGGGAGATATGATCAGACCTCTTGAGATTGAAAATAAATCGGATACCATAATTTTGAAGTCTCTCAAGTTTATTTGACAGGTCTTGGTTGATATCGAGATATACTGCATTAGCATAATCTATGAGAGGCAGCAGCAGAGATTGAACAAGTAAGGTTTTGATTTTAGTTGGAAGGAACATTTGATATCTTTTAAGAGAATGGGGTGAATAGAAAAATTTTCGACGGATTGTATTCATATGCTGCTGCCAAGTTAGTTTTTGGTCCATAATCACACCAAGGTTCTTCACTGTTGTTGAATAAGGGATTACATCTGAGTTCATTGTTGTATTGGGCACGGTCATGGATTTGAGTTTTGAAATGTGATAATGACTGCCGAGGAATATTGATTGAGATTTTGTAGGATTTATGATAAGTCCATGATTCGTTGCCCAAACTGAAATTTTTCGCAGACATTCAGATATATTCTCAACAGCGGTAGAAGTATTTTCTATATTAAAATGAGTGTAAATCTGAAGGTCGTCTGCATATAAGTGATAATGACAAGTATTAATAAGGCGTGACACAGGGCTTATAAAAATTGAGAAGAGAAGAGGAGAAAGTATTCCGCCCTGAGGTACACCTGATCTGAGTTCCGCCCATTCAGAGACAGCGCCACCAGGCAGTCGAACACACTGGAAACGTCCCTTCAGATAGGATTCAAACCAAAGGGAGCATGAGTGTGAAATATTGAGGCTTTCCAGTGTCGCAATCAACAAGTCAAAGTCCACAGTATTAAATGCTGTGCTAAAATCAAGTAACGTCAGTAACGTCAACTGCCGATTGTCCATTGCAAGCCTGATATCGTCTGAAATCTTAATTAGAGCAGTTGTGGTGCTATGACCCTCACGAAAACCTGACTGGAAGTTATTATGGAGATTATTTTGGGAGATGAAAATATTTAGCTGATTATAGGCAAGTCTTTCTATGACCTTGGAAAAAAAGGGGAGGATCGAGATTGGACGAAAATCGGCTGGACATGATGATGATGCTTTCTTTGGAAGTGGTATAACGTATGCCTTCTTCCACTCTCTCGGAAAAACATTGTGTGAGAATGAAACATTTATTATATGTGTTATATAAGGTAAGATTAAATGAAAAAAAGGCGAAATGAAGGAAAAACAAACATCATCACATCCAGTGGCCTTGGACTTTATGGACTTTACAGACTGTTGGACATCGGCATCCGTAACTTCAGTGAAATTAAACATATCACAGGGGGGTCTAGGCAGAGCATGTATTGAGACCAGTGATCTTGACTTAGCGGCGCTATCCAGAACAAGCGGGGGGGTGGCAAATTGAGTGTTTAGCAAATTGGGATCTAAATCTATGGCATCGTGCATCTTACTATTTTGAGGTAGTCCAAGCGAGCCAAGACGCTTCCATGCTTGAGATTGTGTACAGTTATTAAAGAGATCGTGTGTGTACGCAATTTTGGCATTTCTACATTTTTTTGTACATAAGTTACGAAGAGTCTTGTAGGCAAACCAGTTTTTGTCACAAGGGGAAAGTTTATGTTTGACACGAGCCCTGTCTCGGCGAGCCATGAGTTTTTTAATCTCTTCAGTGATCCACTGAACTGGCAGATTTTTTATTCTAACTTTTCTTAGTGGTGCATGCTTATTATATAGTTGTTCTATATTTCTATTGAGAATTTCAACTTTTTCATCAATTGAATTTGCCAGTGTAATGTCATCCCACTTTAGAGATTCCGCTTCAGTGAGCAGAGCATCGTTGTCAACATGACGAAGTGAGCGCGCATATACAACTTTTGGTTTGGGTTTGGGGACCTTTAAAGAGTATTGTAGAAATAGAAGATCATGATGTGAGAAACCTCCAGCTGTAAGTTGACCATGAGCCTTTACCATGTTAAGTTGGGAGACAATTATAAAATCAATAAGAGATTGAGAATTCTCAAGTATGTGTGTAGGCTGAAGTGGGAGAATATTTAAACTAGTAGAAAACATTAGCTGCTGGAGTCTCGCTGATCGGAAGTCATGCTTCAAAAGACAAGTGTTTAGGTCACCCATAACGACAATATTGTGAAATTTGGAAGAAATGTCTTCAAGAACAGGCTCCAACTTTCCAAAGTAATCTGACGCGGGTGGACAGTAAATAACGCCAAGGACAACAGAAGAATGTAAAATATTTACCTTAATGAAGAGAAACTCCGGATCCGCAATACCATGAGTAGTGGATTGTGATATGATTTCATATTGTAAATCTTCTCGAAGATAAATGCAAACCCCACCACCACGTCGCTCAACTCGATCGTTTCGAATAAGTGAAAATCCTGGAATATCAAAAAGTGAAGAAGGTAAAGATGGTTTTAGCCATGATTCGGAAATCAATATAGCATGAATGTTAGCACCATGAAAAGTTGCCAACAATTCCGCGTGATGACTTGCTACACTTTGGGCATTAATGTGACAAACTCGTAAGTGTTTGGAATTATATGAAAAAGAATTTTTAAGAATAGTATGAAGATCAGCAATCCCGCTACTAGACGAGTTGAGTGAATCTGCAGCATCCGAAGAGGAAGGTGAAAATGGAAAAGAATTTGGTGATAAAGGAGAATTTAAGGGTGAGGTGGAAGCATAGGAAGTATTAAGTTGTGTGTGTGTATACATATAAATATCAATATATTTTCAAGTTATGAGAAAAAAAAAAAAAAAAAACAATACAAAACAAATGTATATATGGTACAACCACCCTAGCACTTTCCACGCAAAAGGAATAGCGAACATTGTAAATAACCGTAGAGGTATCTATTATTTTACATATATATACACATAACCATAGTAAGTATCAATAACAGCAGCAACAAGTTTGATATAAAAACAACAATATAATAATAATTATGATTGATTAATAAACTATATTCGGATAAATGAAATTTCAAAACACTATATTAACTTATATGTATAAACAGCAGTATCGCATTATAACATTGTTAAAAAAAATACACTCAACACCAACCTGTGCAATGCAACACAACGCAACTGTGTGTAATATTAAATAAAATTCCAATAAATCTCTGTAACAGAACCGTGCAATATTATAAAAAAATTCTTATAAACATTTTCGTAAACAGAAAAAAAGTAAACATCCAAACTAAACTTTGACAGAAGGTTCACATGCCAATCAAATAAATTCATAGATAAAGTCAACCTGCAAATAAAGAAAGGATAAATATTAAAAAAAGGCATATACACACGGTCACATCCGTCATCAAATACATTGGATGTCAAACCTAGGCGCGCGTCACCCAATAGATTGATATAGCCATGTACAATGAATATCGATACTAAGAAAGTTCGTGAATATAATCTATGGTATTATCACGTTGGTAAGCCTGTGAAATAAAGAAAATATTTATATAAATCAGATCAGTTAGGTGGAGCGGCCATCTTTGTTGCAAACTTCATAGTTATTTACTCTAACACGGGGCTCCGACGGTTAAAAAGTTTAAGTTCACGTGTCGGAATTACTGGAATGTGAATCTAAATAGTGTATTTAAGCTATGATAGTGAATTTAACTATAAAAATATCACAAAAATCACTCAATGTGCAATTTAGTTCAATAATTATGTGGCATCATAACAAAAATCACTTGTTAGTGCGGAGTCTCAGCTGTCTTCGATCGGACTCCACGCCATCCAAGTCAGAGAGCTTACAAATCTTCTTAATGGAGTTATCAGGTAATTTAGCAATAATACTTCCATTGGCGGTCCAGCTATTACCTATTCCCAGTTTCTTCCTAGCCGCAGTTAACAAATCAAGTGCTCTCCGAGTGAGTGACTCGGTGAGCAGCCATTTTGATTTTTTTAATGTACTTTTTCTTTTCCATATATCGGCCTTGTGTTCATATGTATTGAATTTAATTAAAATAGGTCTAGGCTTATCTGATTTTTTTCCAATCCTGTGCATGTCTCTGATACAACCTGGGTCTATTGCGAGGGGTGTCTCTTGTATTGCAGCTTGCACAGTTAGATCTTCTGGGGCGCCGTGCAGTAAGAGAAATTTTCTGCGTCGATATCTATCCATTTCCTCCAGCCGGGAGTCCACGTCATCTACCCTTTGCTCGAGAGCTTCAATTTTCTTAGTTAACGTATCTCGGAAGGCCCGAAATTCAGCCAAAAGATCAACGGGCTGTTGTTGAACGACTAACTTCTCCTGCAAATCCTTCATTTGCTGCCTCTGCTTCACAAGTTTCTCCTCGAGATCCCTCATCTGTCGTGTAAAAAATGCCTTTATTGATTTAATGTCGTTAGATTCCATTTTTTCCTATTTGCGCGAAAAATACCGGGATAATTTTATATAAATTAGAATTTCATACGAGCGACGAAAAAAGTCGTAGTATTCGCGCCAAAACGTGACGTGTATGTTTTGTGTACTATAATATTATAATATTATTTGTGTACTATTATATTATGTTGTATGTACTATAATAATAATACTTCATAGTACGTTCATCGTAATAGTACGAGTATAAACGTTTTGTGCTTGAATGCGTGGATGATTTTAATACGAAACAATATTATTTCATGAGCATAATATTTGGTTATTCTTATTTGACATATGAAAAAATACTTTTTGAATAATATTGGTAACCGCGGACTCCCCGTTATTAAGGGAGTTCACTCTTTTGAGCAAATTTCCACCCTTTTTGTGTAACTTAAAGTGTCCTGTAAAAGGTAGACATTTATAAAACATGAAATATTTTAAAATTTCATTTTAAAAATTTAAAATAAAAAATACATACTAAATTTACAAAAACATTTTGAAAGTACCTAGGTACTAAAACATAAGTTAGTCAATAGTCTGGAGGTAGAGTCTCGGCTTCATGTATAAGAAGTGCGCGGTTTGATCCTAGGTATCAGCAAACTAACCTTTCAAAACACAAGCTTTTAGCTTACTGTCAAAATTGTATAAGGCTGTATTTGGGTTACTAATAAAAGCCCAAATACTTACATCTTAAAAAGTATGTTTTTGTTTATTTTATTAATTTAACATGAATATCCACCAAGTACCATCGGCCGACAATAAATGTACTAAAATAAAAAATACATTTAAAAAAAATGCTATATGCAATAACAATGGAGTATGTATTCTGACACTCCATGGTGGTTTGCACATGTGTAAAGGATGAAAGACAAATGAATGACAATAAGGTATACATATGTATATGGTTGAGAAAAAAGGTGTTCGTCTACCGGTACGGTACCATTGAGAGATAGTCAGACTGTCACCAGCTTCAGAAGCAAATTGAAAACTGAACTCTTCACTGGCGTCTAGGTACTGTTAAACGGCGTCAAAATAAAATCATCCAGATCAATCAATTATCATCATTAAAGATGTGACCATCCGAGGTTTGAAGAAGAAGAACCATGTAGAGCAAATCCTAAAGGACAGGCACTTGCTAAATACAATGAGTAGGAGAGCATGCTTCTGCTGAGAGTGTATCTGCTTGAATGTAATGGACGTAAGGAGCGTCTTCAAGAACAAGAGGAAGTGTCATTAGATTCTTTCTGCCTACCCCGCGAGTGGATGCATGATTATAATTATGTATGGGCTATGAAATAATTGAGGGTGAATCTCATAAAATTAAGCCTCATAATTTTGAAGTTATAAGTGAAATTTTAAGTGTACAAAAATTATTATTATTGTGTTTATTTTAACGCTAAGGCAAATAAAAAACCAAGGGAGGCAAGGTTGAAAAGTTTATCACGCCATTTCGAGTTCTGTTTAAATCTCAATAAAATTTTATTTCACTGGCAGCAAACGCGCATAAAAAAATAAATTTATCGATGTTCAGCGATCTAAGAACTAATGTCCATTTTTAATTGCTTAGAAATTTAAATAAATAGAAATTATTTCAAACATGTTTTATTTTTTCGTATTTGAGATCATTGATCTAGTACTAATTTAACGCTACCTACTATAAATTAAGTGAGAATTACATGTTTTTTTCTTCATATTAAGTATCTATTTGTTAAATATTCGGCAGTCTTGACGTCATTGACGTGACCAGACGTCATCATACGTAAGTCCTTCTTTCGATGAGTAAGTTAACTCGTCGAAAGAAGTAAGTTAATGCAACCATTTATTATCATTAATTATGGATAAGAAATGGGTTGTGTTTCATAGATGAAAAAGACAAGGTCTGGAACTTGAACCGAAAATCTTTAGCTCAGAATTTATTGTATATTTATTTTGACTGTAATGTAGTACATTTATAACAAGCAATTGGAATAAAAAAAATCATTTAATATTCAACGAATCAATATACAGAGGGAGAGTTTATCGCAAAAGCGCGATTAATTACAACAAATCCGGATCATTATTCATTAGCAATTAAGATTACTTAGCCTATTTTAGAGGCATTTTGATGAGTGTCATTTATTGATGTTTGACAAATTTCATAACTACGATGAAAAGCATATCGTTATGATAATTTTTGAATGTAAGACATACTTAACATTTGTTCCTTTGCCATCAAGCCCTCGATGTTTCGCAAAGATGGGAGAAAAAATACTAAGATTTTTCTTATATTTTTTCCTACCCCATAAAGCCATGGACGAGTTGCGTTTTTTTTTCTTATTCTTACGCTAAAAGATTATCATACAGTTTTTCGTAGAGTAGATATGTTTAATGCTCATATAAATAATATCTGAATTCACAACCCACCCTACTTTCTTGCATGATTTACAATTAGGGGTAAATATTTACTTTACATAACAACTTAGAAATATATTTTTTTCTATTTTCCTCTCGTCCTATTTTTATATATTCATATATTCACCAAACTTATATTCTATGTCTTTCACGGTACACCGTTTATACGAAAATACTACTACTACTAATATACTATACAGTGTTCCCACAAGTGGGAAGTCAGCAGACCAGCCACGTGTAACAAACATGCAAGCCGTAATTTAAGTAATTTGAGTTCATCGGTAGCCTGGAGGTATAGTCTCGGCCTTCAGAACAAGGGGTCCGTGGTTCGATCCCAGGTGCCGGCAAACTGCCCTTTCACGGGAAGTTTGCCGGCACCTACACATACACCTTTCAGACTAAGTATACACCTTTCATAGTGTATAAGGTTGTATTTGGGTTTATAACAAACCCAGATATACATATATTAAAAAAAAAGTGCCAACAAAATTAAGACATTCAACTTGGGTGGCAAACCTCATTGCTTTATTTAAGATGTAAACTGTCCTTATTTATCAAACACCTGCTTTTTACAGGACACTCGAAAACTTACGGAAAATAATTGGAGACAAATTTTTTGAGGAGTTGAATGCTAAAGACATCTTAAAATTCTTAAAACTTGAATCACTATGTTTATTTGTTACATTAATTAATGTAACAAATAAACATAGTGATTCAAGTTTTAAATATTTTATTTGAAAATGTCTCGTAATTGTTACATAGTCAATGCCTCTAAAATAAGTGAAATCTTAAAATTCACTGATCAAGGTAAAATGCTTGGAGATCAATTGTTTTGGTGGTCAAATCTCTAGAAGGGCTGTTCGGCCATCGGAAGTAAGTTAGCCAGAAATGCAGTGATGAAGTCTGTCACCCATTTTATATACTTATTTATGATGATTTTTTACAAATACCTGTCTTTTTCCGTCCGCAAGAGTTCCGTCGGCCTGGGCGTCCCTCTTTCACAATAGACCATTCTTAGGACAATGACACCAGAGCGCAGGGAATATCGTGGGAAGAGGTGAAGCGATTGACACAGAGACGCTCTGAATGGAGGAGGCTGGTTTTTGCCCTGTGCTCCCAAGAGGAGCGTTGAGGGCGATCAATGAATGATTGAATGTCTTTTACAGAACACTCGAAAACTTACAGAAAAGAGTGGGAGTTTTATTCTTCGTGGGAGACTTCAAAGACTCACTATTGCATACTATTTTGAAGCAGTGAAATAGTTGGCAATAAAAACCATGAATTTTATTGTAGTAGCATTGTTTTGTTCATTGGTTAGACATTGAAAAAAAAAACTCAACAAATACAAAAATATGTTAATTTAATGAAGATGCCAGGGGTGTATCTTGGCATATCAAAAACCTCAATTAATTTATTTTTAAAACATATAGAAATAATATAGGTATCCATGTATTAACGGAACAATTATTTTTCTTGTGGGCGCGGCACATCCACTTTCTAATAGTATGATTTGCAAGAACTATTAACGTAATTTACACATATGTATTTTTTATTCGGTATAAGATACGTTGCCCACACGGAAGTAGGGTAGGTAATAATATTTACATATTTAAGTTTTAATAGGTAAACGGCAGGGCAAAGAATGAATACTTAACAAACGGCACACTGGATTCCACAAAATAAATTAGTCTTCCACTCTTTATCGTAAATTTTCGAGTGTCCTGTAAAAGTCATGTGTTGACTTTTACAGCACACTCGAAAATTTATGTGTTCGAAAAAATTAAAGTATTTTACAATTTTAATTCAGTGATAAGGTTTGCCACCCATCCTGAAGGTCTTAATATATGTTGGCATTTGCATGTTTATAACATGAAGTTGGTCTGCTGGCTAACGCGCTTGCAGTGATGGTAGCAGTAATAGTTTATTCTAAATCAAAAGAGAATTGAAATCTAAATTCCGCTGAAGATCTAATACTACCTACTAGTACTACTACTATAGGTATACTATAGGTACTCAAGGCATAGCATACCAAAAATAGTGTAGCCGGCAGACCAGCTGCATATAATAAACATGCGAGCTCTCCTCTACGTGCTAACTTGATTTATAACTTGATGACATCTAATATGTCACTCATTATTTTGAATGTGTTTTTATTGAAAACTTGTGTTAAATGTGTTGTTCATATTTATTTATCCATTCTTTACTGTACATACATTGATTGCAAACAAATCCATAAAAGGTACACTTTCAAATAATAAATGTAGAGAGGGCAATCTCTTCAGCGCGATTTCTTCCAACTTCAGTAGTGTAAAAAGGCGTGTGCTGTATGTTTAACAAATAAATAGATACCTATATTAATTGTGACAACACAACTATAAAAATTGATTAATAATTTCCATACTATTTTGGCCGAAAAACTTACACGCGTACGTCGAATACCTATAAAAGAATTCAGTGTGACATGCAATTTATATTGAATGTATAAAGTTGAAAACATGGAAGTTTATTTAACTGTTCAATGTTTTTTTCTAACGGCAGAATCAACGCTTAAACTTTGCAATCATTACAAATGAGTGAAAGTTTTTACTAACGAGTGTGAAAGTAAAGTATCCTAAGTCAAAAAATATTGAAAGGTTTCTTTTTTCTAATAAAATTGTGATTTACGAGCATGACACGCTGAAATCAAGATTTCTGACGAGACAGTTAAAAAAATAGGAAAAAAGAGTGTGATCTTATGTATGTATGTTGGATGATTTATTCGACGTCGTTTAATGGCGCATCCATCTCAAGAACGTGGAAAACTATGTTGAAAGAGCGATGTCTTCAACTTGCTCCTGAACGTTGTTATCGGCTGGTTTTTACGGAGGTCCTCGGGGAGTCGGCTCCATAAAGGTATCAAACTGTTGATATCAGAGGCTGGGGTTCCAAGATGGCACACGAGGATGTGATCTAAAATCTCTGAAGGATTTTGATTGATTGCAATAAGGTTCATTTTTAACACAAGCCTTGCACTGATAGATACATCGCATCAGATATAAGACCATCCAAATTAATACCTTATTCTTTTTTGTAACTTAAAGGCCGCAAGTTTCAACCAATACGTTCATATTATTGTGGTCGTATGACCACAGGACGCAACCCATTCAAAGTGCGTATTGTGGTAACATTACCACGGGTAATGGCATTAAAATAACAAACCACAAACTATCAAAGAGGAGATCACATTGACATATTTTAATTCTATCTCAATTTATATGTTTTTTCGAAATATATTTTCTTTGGAATCAGCGAGTATATAATAAAAATATTGGAATAGAATAATTTGAAAATAAAGTTTAATTTTTTTCTAAAGATATATCTGGGTTTTGTTTTACATAAACCCAAATACAACCTTATACACCTTTCACAGTAAGCTAAAAGCTTGTCTTGTGAAAAGGGATTTCGCCAGCATCTGGGATCGAACCGTGGACCCCTTGTCCATGAGGCCGAGACTCTATCTCCAGGCTACCCACTTACAACAATTTACATTAAATCAATATCTACAAGTTGGCGATTAGGCATGCAACCTATTCGAAACGTTTTATTTCTCATGACGTGGAGAAAACAAACCTAGGTACATTTTTCGACACGTAATCGGTCTACTAGCTAGCCCGATTATGCAAAATACAGCAACGAAAAAATAAAAAGATAATAAACAGTTGAAGTCTTTCTCGATCTTCATTTAAAAATAATATCATTATCCATTCGGATTTACCGCGCCTCCTGACGTTTTGACTCTGCTGATGGAGTCAGCAGAGTTGAAATGTCTAAACAAAGAAGGGGGAACGATCAGACGCAGTATACTCGAATGAGCAACATCACTTCTACTTCTTCGCCGTCGCCTTTATTCCATTTACTTGGGGTCGGCTCTCCTAGTCCTCATCTTAAAATTTTTCCGGTCCCCTGCATCCTCCGAATGTAACTTTGCCTCCTTCTGATCCTTGGCAATTGTGGACATCCAGCTGGACTGGTATGCCTGGTCTTCTGGGTTAGGACCTTACGGACCCTAGTAGGCTTTTACGTCCAATATCTTTTTGATCATATTATCCTGTGGTAGTCTCAAAATGTTAAATGTGTATCACTATAAAATTGAAAATTTCTTTTTTAAAATAAATATTAATAATATTTCAGCAGAGTCATTTTAGTTTTAAACGTGTGATATTAGCAATAATAATAATATCGTATCTAAGACTATTAATAGTTCGTGAGTTAGGACCGTGTTGTACTAAAAGTGTGTAGATAGTTTGTGAGTGTATGTATGCAAAGAGCTGTGAAACTTGTAATAGGAAAATAGTATGGGCGTTTATAGATTTTATCTTTTTGAGGTTAGACTTGATTTATGGTTTCACATAATATTACATACTTTGGTACATATCACGTAGCTATTAGTATTTTTTGATTTGCAAACTGTATATATCCATTTTACGGAATCAGAATTAGGCTTTAATAGAATTGTAATGTCCAAATATTGACCAAAAAAGAACCCTTTTTCACGGATTCGACGAGCCTTTTCAATATACCGGATTAGTCAAATGCATTACAGCAATAAACTTACCTTCTGTACTCTAAATTGTAGAAAATGCTTATCTTTGTCACTATTAAATGACATTACAGTCCACTAAAGGTAAATTTCCAGTGAAAAATAAGATAAACAATTTTATCTATGAACTTATGTAGAAACGTAACAGGAATCCAGGTTTCTAACGTTTCATCTTCCTTTGTAATGAGCTTCATTAGGATCTCGACCATAATCATTATCTACATAAAATTCTTAATAATCTGAATGTTCATGTCGATATTTTCAAAATAACATACCATAACTTTATCACCAGGATAGAGACTCACCTTTGATTCTTTTCTCTGTCTCGCTGTTATTTTTTGTACTTGCTAAGTTTTTTTTCATTTTTCCTGCTGAGATCGCTTTGGCCAAAAGCTGTTATGGTCTCAGTGCAGGTTGACATTTTTAGAATAATAATAATAATGAATAATATAAGAGAAGTTGTTTCGAATTCTTTTCTGGATTAAATTATTAGATATAACGAATCCAGTGAAATCTTAAAATGGGCTTTTTGTGTTTATTTGTTTGCATTCATACAATATTTGACAAAAATTGTAAGAAAGTGGTGGTTATTTTCCCAGATGTCAAATGGTATGAACATGTTACAAATGATGCTGTGCGCCGGCGCACCCAACAGAGACCTGTAATCTCCGTAATACAGGAGAGACGATGGTCCTGGCTGGGACATGTTTTGAGAATGCCTAATGATAGTTGGCCAAAAAGAGCACTGTTCTTCCGTCCGCAGGGGTTCCGTCGGCCCGGGCGTCCCTCTTTCACAATACACCGTTCCTATGACAACGATATCAGAGCGCAGGGAATGTCGTGGAAAGAGGTGATGCAATTGGCGCAGAGACGCTCTGAATGGAGGAGGATGGTTTCTGGCCTGTGCTCCCGAGAGGAGCGTTGAGGGCGATGATGACGATTTTCCCAAAAGGTGCGAGATGTTCTAAAAAACTAACAGAAAAGTGTTCGAAAACTATTCGTTGTCTGTAACATCGCAGGACATGGAATTAGCAAACTTTTGAATTGACTAGTTGACTATTAGATTCTGATATAGGCGGTAATAATTGCGGTTAATTCCGCAGTATAAGGAAATAGGTAATACTTAATATTACAACTTATGGGCGCTACATGCTCCATGATATTTCACCATTTAACAACGAATGGCAACACACACACACACCCATGTACACACATACACAGCTGTCCAATAACAAAATTATAAATTGTCGGAATGTCAAAGTAAACGTGACTTTACAATTTATCTTTTTTGCCACAAAATATTTTTCATAAAAACGAAAGATGAGAACTTTATCAATCTCTGTCTATCTAAGCCATCAAGAATTCTCCCACAAGTGAGGTAGCAAGCAGACATCCTCATCATCACCCTCAACTCTCCTCTCGGGAGGACAGGACAGGACAGAAACCAGCCTCCTCCATTCAGAGCGTCTCTGTGCCAATCGCGTCACCTCTTCCCAAAACATTCCCTGCGCTCTGATGTTGCTGTCATAGGAACGGTGTATTGTGAAAGAGGGACGCCCGGGCTGACGGAACCCTTGGGAACGGAAGAACAGACACCAAGCAGACAAGCTTTATATATTAAAGATGTTAGCTGTCTTCTTTGTGCCAATAAAAATTAGAATATTTAGGATGGGTGGAAACCCTCTTTATTTTTTCAAACATTGTGCGTGCGTGATTTGAAGTTTTTCTGTCTTTATTTTGTATGTAGGTACATTTAATTTCTGAGGTGTACACTGTTTGAATGTAAGACTGCTGGAATATTATTGTTTATATTTGTATTTTATTTGCCTTTCTTGTATTGTAGGTAGGTATATCATACATACTGAATTAAATAAATAAATAAATAAACACCTGCCTTTTGCTAGTTAAAGATATACAACGTGTTTTATTACAAACGAATCTGCGTCTTTTATAGAACGTTCGAAAAATTGCAGAAGAAGGTGAGAGGCCTATTTTTTGCCAGGGTTTCCACTGGAGTAGATAAATATGAATGTTTTATTTATTATAATTTTACCCTATTTTGTTCGCTCGTTTGCCAATAATTTTTCGTCGATATTTTAGTTCATATAGTTTTATAACTAGGTAGGTACAGACTGGAAGTATTCAATTTAAAATTTGTCTCTAGTTGCAGTTTTACAGATTGCAATTTTGATAAAAACGCTCGCATCGCAGTTTTCAATATCAATACATACTATTCGATAAATTTATTGTTCAATATTAAATTCAACGTTCAATTTTGCGTGAAAATAGTATCTTCTTCTTCTATCAGGTCCCCCCGACGTTGGCGATCACTCTGGAGAATGCCTCTCTGTCTCGTGCTGTGCGGACCAGAGGCCTGAATCAATAACACGTTTTCACGTTACGTTTTCGTTGCGTTAACGTTCGAGTATAGACAAAGTTGCAAGCAAGTGTCAATTTCGTTGCTAAGATACCAATAGTTACGAAAATTAACACTTTGGCGCAACATCGTCTGCATTTGAACGCTAGCTAAATTGACTCAGGCCTCAGTTCTCCCATCCGTGTTATTCCGGTCCATTGCCGTATATTCCGCAGCCATGACATCTGCCTCCTTCCTACTCCACGACGTCCCTCAATCTTGCCTTCTATAATCAACTGCAGAAGTCGATATTTATATTTGGGTTAGCTGAACTCGCCCTCTGTATATTGATTGTATTTAATTTGAATGTATACCTTTTATGTAATTGTTTTTAATCAATGTGCAGTAAAGAATGAATAAATAAATAAATAAATAAATTTATCGCCTCGCAGGATGTGGCCCAAATATGAGACTTTACGAACCTTGATATTTGTCAGGAGCTCTCTATTTATAATATAACGAAAATAGTATAACAAAAAAATACAGCTGAAATATCCACTGGTTGCCCCACTATTGAGAAATGCTGTAATGAGATAACGCAACATTACACACAGATCGAGCTAGTCTCAAACTTGGATACTAATCTTGTATTATAGGTACTTACGCGACGATACACATATTATTATACAATGCATTAAACACACAAAATATATAAACCAAATTCTCCTGTCGGCAATGCTATAAAATTATTAAGTGATTCGAATGTTCATGTTGATATTTTCAACATGACATACCTACAATGACTTTATCGCCAGGGTAGAAAATCTCCTTTGATTCTGTTGTTTCTTTTTAATGATGTTTCTCTTATATTTTTCTTCTTCTCTATCTTGATGTTTTTTTTTTAGTTTTTTTCGGATTTTGCTTTGTTTTTTTTTTATTTTCCTGCTGAGATCGCATTGGCAAAAAGCTGTTATGGTCTCAGTCCAGGGTGACATTTTTAGTATAATTATAATAATAATAACCAGACCCAGGACAATTTCAAGTGGGTCATTCTTCATTTTGCCTTTAAATTCGAACATTACTGACATCATTTCATTTCCTAATTTTGATTGATCATACCAGGATTAGTATTTCGAATGAAAGATATTTAAAATTTTGAAATAAACACACACATGTAACAAATAAAACTCATTTACCTATATATCAAAAATACCAAAAAAATATCACACAAAATTTATTGTCTCACATAAAAAAATTAATAAAATATTTTTTTCATCGGCTTACATGGCTATAGTAATGATTACTTTATACAATATTGAAATTCAAAACAATAAAAAAATATATCAAAAACTTTCATGTCTTTTGTTTCGTCGAAAATGATAAAAAAATGCCTAATGATAATACATATATGTACCTAATAATACGAGTAATTGAAAATTCAAAAACCTACTTTTGTGACAAAACAATACCGAAAACAAAAGAGTTATAATAAAACAAAATAAATTTTATAAAACATACTTACCCACGTTATATAATAAAGCTATAACAAATAAACAGCTATGCATGTTTGTTATGATGGCCACATTTATAAAAATATATAAATATATGAGTTCGTCTTTATAATATGAAGTACGTATGTTTGTCTAAATTGAATCCTTTTTAGACCATGTTTTTAGATTCCTTTGTTTTGCTTCACATTCACGATGCAAGTATAGATATAACATAACATGCATGGATAATTCGCACAGAATGAGCTTGTTCCAAATTGAGATATGAAGTAAATGCTGATGCAATCAATGATATTTTTTTATACTTGTAATAGATTCCTTAGTAGCGTCGGTTATAAATACTAGTAATATATATTTTAATATGATGGTGTGGTATAGACGACATGATTGTACTCTCGAAGGAAACGAAACAATATTCATGTTGATATGAAATTGTATGTAGTATTATTTGTTATTTGTTAAAAACAGGGATGAGTTTTTCAAAATAACAATAATACTGAAAGTCATTCCGTCCCCGTAAATCACATTTGGATATGTTAAATGACACCCACCAAAGAACTCCTTCGTCTAGATTTATCTCTATATCGTATCATTGAAATTACTAAAAATATTATGAAGACGCACTCCACCTCACAGGTAATAACGTTACTAGATTTTGAAATCCAAGATGGACAAAAAGGGTAGTCGATACAGAATTCGTGAAAATGTAAGAAGTAGAGATTTTTTTACTTCGTAATGTTCCCCGAGAACCTTCGTAAACACCACCCAATAACAATGTTCAGGAGCTAAATTGAAGACATTGTTCTTCCAACATAGTTTCCCGCATCTTTGAGATGAATGCTCCATTGAACGGCGCCGAATAAATTGTCCTTAATACAAACATACATTCAACATGTAATATTACTCGTTATTTTATCATCCTTGTTTGTGCTTTTATACATTGTTCATCAAACATATCGTTATATCATAATTTGTATTTACTTACATATAAATAGTACCTATACCAACACACATTAGGGGAAACTGGGGACACTTCATACTCTAGACAGATCTGTATATTTGTGATTAATTTCACATCAACATGTTCCTTCTCTACAATATACCCTTGGAGAGTAAAAGGTAAAAGTAAATGTATGCAAGCGAAATTTGGACGTGGTTGAAAAAGGATGAGAGTGGAGTAAATGCTGTGGAGATGCGTTCACTGAGAAGAATGGTTGGTAAAACGTTGCGAGATAGAGTGAAGAATGAGGATATCAGGAGAATGAGCGGATGTGAGAGGAGTGTTGTGGATAGAATGCCTGTAAACAAGTTGAGATGGTTTGGACATGTTGAGCGAATGCAAGATGAAAGGATGACGAAGAGCATGTATTTATCTGAAAGAAGGGGTGTGAGGAAGCCCGGACGTCCAAGAACCACGTGGCTTGATCACGTGGACCAAATTTTTAAGGACGGACGCGTGCTGAGTAAGAGAAATCGGCGTGCATGTATGAGAAACTCGATGAATGTAGAGAAAGCGAAAGAAGTATGCAAGGGTAGATCTATATGGCGTTCCGTTCTCTCTGCTTACCCCTCCTGGGACATGGCGTGAGGGTATAGTATAGAGTAAAAAGTTTATCCCTTCAAATTCTCACTAGGTATATTTTTTAATGGTGATGATTTATTTTAATGATTTTTATAGTTTTTTGTACAAAGTTAGGTTTGATGCTTTTTCTCGATTCGAAAATAAAACCAACTATCTCAATCGTATATAGCGCTGTACAAACTTTGCTAAGTAGGTATGTATTTATTTATTACACAATAAAATGCATACCTATGTAAGCCTTTATAATTTTTAAATAAGAAATATGTGTAAGTTTTAAAAATATTAATGATAGGTAATAATCAACTTGACATTTTTTTAAGATGCGCCGTTTTGTGGAAAAACCACCGCAAAGGCCCATTCAAGAATCATAACTACTTCTGAATAATAGAAACTTTAACCTCACCTTGAACACCTCCACACTCTCCAGAGTTCGCGAATCATAGAAAATTTTGATTCACGGCAAAGAACCAGCCACGCAGAAGGGGAAAAAAGAAAGAAATCGTGAAAAATATCTATTGGATACGCAATTACAACTTAGATAATATTTGAGTTCAAATATTTGTAAGTGTATCAACTCTCCCTAGTTTCCTCTGTAAGAGAAACTTTCATTATTATTGTTGATGTTACAATACATATACTCGTATATACGCATACCGTTAGAGTCCTAGTATGGTAATTAGAAGATCGCGTGTGCTAATAGGACAAAGTGAACACGTGTAATAGGGCAATACCAACCATATTATAATATAATAAACAAAGATAACAATACTAAGCACCTTTTTACTTTATTGCAATTTGCTTTTGTTGTTTATTGGATGCTTAACCTCATCTTCGTCTTCTTGTTCTTCTCCTTCTTAAATGTTTCCTTCAAGAATACAAAGTAGAATTAAATAACTCTTATATTGTCAAACTCAAACATTGTCAAAAGTAATAAGAATATTACTCAATAGAGATCTTATCTGCACAACCGACAGATTGTGCAAAATTAGTTCAAATACAATATGTGGTTGTGCAGACGTGTTGTTCTTCAATAAATATTCTTAAAATTTTACTCTATGGGAAGTGTGAAAGCGATATTGAAAGGAGAAAAGTTGCTGGCAATAAGGTAAATGGTGCAATCCGACCAATAATTGCAAATAGAAACATATCCACCACAGCTAAAAGGTTGGTGCACTCTGCTATCTTAGTGCCAACACTTATGTATGAAAGTGAGACGTAGACATGGTTAAAGAAGGATGAAAGTGGCATAAATGCAGTTGAAATGAAATCGTTGAGAAGGATGTGTGGTAAAAGTCTGAGAGATTGTGTGCGTAACAGTGATATACGAAAGGAATGTGGAATGAAAGTTGGTGTAATAACAAGTATGAATGTAAATAAGTTAAGATGGTTTGGGCACGTGGAAAGAATGAATGAGGACAGAATGACTAAGAAGATATATTTGGCTGAGAGGAATGGTGCTCAGAGACGTGGACGTTCGAGAATGAAATGACAAGATCATTTAAATCAAATCCTACAGGACGGTCACGTGTTGAGCACATTGAACAGGAGAGCATGCATGAGGATTTTTTTTTTATTTTTATTTATTCCACAGAGACACACACAGAGAGTTGACAAAACATTAATAAAATAAGAAACATTGATCCGGCCAGGCCAACCCCCCAATTAAGCGTGTCTACATCATGCACGTTCAAACAAAATTATACAAAAAAAAAAGAAACATAATGGTAAAAACTAAACAATGCTAGTCCAGTAAAACAGTTAAAAATTGTATGACAGTGACGGAAGCGAAAGATGTATGCAAAGATAGAAGGAAGTGGTGCTCGATCCTTTCTGCCTACCCCGCGAGGGAAGCGGCGTGATGGCATGTATGTATGTATGTAAAATTTTACTCCAGTAAAACACGAAAGATATGTTTAGCATCACCGTATCTTTCTTAGGTGGGATATACAATTAGCTAACTCTGTGTGATGAATATGCAAGCTGTCCTCTTCGAGCCAACACGATAAAGACATTTAGGATAGGCAAAATTCCTCATTACTAAAATAAAGATATTAAACACTTTATTGTGATATTTTACGAATGTTTGTCTTTAACAAGAGACTCAAATATACTATACCACCACGGCACATCCCACAAGGGGGGCTGGCAGCAGACCATCTGCATATCATTAATAATATGTAAAGTAATTGTCATCTCCTTGCCAACAAATAATATGACATTCAGGATGGATGACAAGGCTCATCGCTGTATTTAAGATGTAATATGTCTTTTTTTTCGAACACCTGCCTTTTACAGGAAACACAAAATTTACAGGAAAGGGTGGAGACCAATTCTTTGCCGGGTCCTCTACGGAAAAATCCTAGATGACTCTTAAATAAGTGGATGACCTTTGAACATAGAAAAAGAAAATGTAAATTTAACACATGAAACTACCGTATAAGGTATAGAAACTACCATCAAAAGGGTTGCTATCGTTCAAACCATGCGCCTCAATTAATAAAAAAATTAAATTTATTGATTTGTTTTTGAGGGTCTATTTTTTATGGTAATAAAGGGAGGATACAAGGAGGAGAATTATTTCTATGTGAATAAGTGATAAGCAGGTATATTACGCAGTGTGATTACGAAAAAAAAGGAAGCTGACTGGTCGAATACCAGTTGTTGAAGTTAGTTAAGTGGTGTGAAAAGGACTCAACTCATGAACCATGTAAAAGGTTATAGTATGTTGTGTGTACCAATTTATTGGCTATTACCATTATCAGTCGAATCTGCGATTTAAGCGCAATATCATACATTCATTATTTCATTCATATATTGTAATATCATACAACTGTTCGAATGGGGTAAACAGAGGGGTTCAATAATTCATACAATCAATATAATATAGGTACCTATAGTGATAATAATTCACTTACTTACTCACTGCTGGCTTTTGTGTCTCCGTTGCTGAATACAGGCCTCTTCAGAACTTTTCCATTTCCTTCTATGTCAAGAAAAACAAACGCACGTCTTTGACTGTCCAGTTTCATAACTTAACAATTAGAAATATTTATTTATTTATTTACAAATATTTACGGCCAAAGCCTTTAACATGTTAAACCTCTGTATACATACAAAACATGTAAACAAAGGAAAGGTCTGTTACAAAAAAGACACAAAACAATTAGACTAAAGAAACCAGAGTTTAACAGACAATATAACATTTATCATGTGAATTAATCTTTGTATATTTCAAAATTTAATACCAATAAAATCAAAATTTTCGGAGTATTCGACTTGTTGAGTTAGACAGTCGTCCACTAGAGAGTCAGTCATCTTTTCCATCAGACATCTTCAGGAAAGTTGGAAGTCATTTTATATTTTATTACTTAAAAAGAAAAATCAATTAGCGACATAATTCTGTGGTGACAAGGTAAAGGGGCGTGAGTCAGTTTTGCAGTATCTAGTACCTCACACCCTTGATGCCATTACTTTGTGAGGTATGGTATATACCAGGGATGTTGCGAATATTCGCATCCGCATCCGCAAATGCGGATCTTCCGCATGTATTTGGACATCTGCATCCGCATCCGCATCCGCAATAATCGATGCGGATGTTATTGCGGATGCGGATGTAAGACAATTTGCGACAAGAAAGAAATGGGGCGGGGCCGGCGAAAGGCGCGTGCCGTTTGCACTTGACATTAACCAATGGGAACGAAAATAATGGTGACAAGATCCGACGCGTTTTTATTTTTGCCGGTTTTATTTTATTTTTGCAAATAACAAAGAAAAAAAAAATTTCGACAAAAAATCCATGATATTATTGTAGCAAAAATTTCGTCACATATTTGACAGTGGGGCCTACCAACTAAGATAGTTCCTACTTTTTTCTATAATATCTTTTTTCTATAATAACATCCGCATCCGCATCCGCGGATGTGAGCCTTCAATAATCCGCATCCGCATTCACATCCGCGGATGTGTAAAAATCGACATCCGCAACATCCCTGGTATATTTCTGTGGAGGGAATAACTCAATACTGCAAAACTGACTCATGCCCCTTTACCTTGTCACCACAGAATTATAAAGAAGGAATTAAATGAGGAATGAGAAAACCATAATAAAAATAATAAAATAGTAAAAAGTCACAGTGGATATTCAAAGGAAATGTTTTATTTATTTTTTATATTTATTTTACATAAACTCACGGCATAAGCCTATTACATGTTGAAATAAATATAAGTATACAAATACTAACAAATTGATGTGACAAATATCATAAAATACTACAACATTAAAATTAAGAAACCAAATGATCAACAATAAACAGAGAACCAATTTTGTGTGTTCATGTTGAATTATTTATAATTAATTCAACATGAACTTCCACCAAGAACCGTCACTTCAAAAAAATAACTTTAACATTGAAATGTAGTGATGGAATAGATTATAGTAAACACAGTCTTATTTATCTACTGTACATAATATAATGTTTTCTGTTTGTATATGTGTATGTCCGTATGTGGTATAAGTACATATATTATTATTGTTCATAGTATGTATGTTAGGACGGAGGACTCGCGTGACGCTACGTGCTCGCACTAGTATTGCGTACGTGACCAACGTGGAAAATTGCGATCAGTTTAGTGGAAGACAAAAATACTCCAGGGGCGACGTAGGATAAAATTTAAACTTTTTCAAATAATACTTAATGACAATATTTTGTAATTTTTAATACCCGTTCAACACTCACGCGTCAAAATTCAAAGAAACTTTTTATTTTTTCTGAAACTAGTCGTTGAGCGATTTCGTACCATACCTACATAACGTATTTTTATGACACTTTTTTATTGCCTTCAAAAAATCTTTCACACAATAACCAATCTTATACGTGGAACATTCCAAGCGATCTGGCAATGCTGCGCTATACCTAGTCCTAAATAGAGTACCCTTCTATAACTCAGTGCGAGTTTCAACTCCTTCCGTTTACTATAAGATTTTTGTGACTGCTATAAGTAAAGTTGTGCTTTGGTTTGCGTCACACAAAATGGAACATTGAAGGACCCACCGACCACCCGGATAGCGCAGAAGTCTAAAGACTTCCATTTGTCCAAAATTCTACACTTAACAAATCTTGTCCACACCGAAGGCACCATAGTGGGCAGCCTGAAAGACTGGCCGGCCAAACTACCAAACCGCCAAAACCTCCGTGTGAAATCTTTTGACTAATCTTCTTCAACGTGTCTCTATACGAGAGATGCAAAGAACAGATATGATTTTAAATAAAAAATATACAAACATAAGCCGATTTTACAAATCATACAAAAACAAAAAATAAACAAAGAAAATAAAACAAGGGAAATAAATTGGAACAGCGGAATTTGGAGCAACATTGTGCCATTAAATTTCATTTCAACACCGTTAAAAGAGGCCTTCAAGTTCGAAAACCGATGTGTATATTTTTCGTGTACCTACTTATTTTTTCTTATTTATTAATAAGCAGAATGAAAACTAGACCGGTCCTGTATCACATGTTCAACAACACAAAGAGATAGTTTAGTAGAACCAAAGGTAGGGTTGAAGTATTGGTGCTGTGGAATCTTATGTTTTGTATTTTATCTTCCTGCAGTGGTAAAATGTGTTTGTTGTTACTAGCCCATGCAATACAATCATTATTTTTATTATTGTTCACCTATGTACCCATTTATCTTTATAAAGAATTTAGCTATGAAATTCATAAACTATATTCGTACTTTTTAGTGGAGTAGTAATTATTTAAATTAATTATTTGTTAGACCATAACATCAATCGAGATTTAGAGCAGCTAAATGCTTACTTAAATCGACTGTATTTCATTGTCCTTTGCATAAAAAGGTTTGGAGATCTATTGTTTCGGAGGCGAAGGTCCTGCTTTTCGGCCATTGGAAGTAAGTAATTCTTTCTCATCGTCTGCGTCTGGCCGTCGATTTGGGACTTGGAATCGTTAAGCAATTAAAAATGTGCATACCTAAAGGCATTCACAATTTCACAAAAATTGGTAATTATAATGTTTTACTTTGACAAGTGACTAACTGTACGGAAATGTTCAAGTTGTCCCCTTCAAGCCAATAAAAAATCAAGACAATCAGAATCGGTAGCACATAAGAATTAAAGATGTGAAATATCTTATTCCGTGGAGCATCTGACAAAAAATTGGTCTATCACTCTCATCCGTAAGTTTTTGAGTGTTATATAAAAGGCAGATTTTACATCTTGAATTTAGCGATGAGGTTTGGCACCCATTTTGGATGTGTTAATTTTTTTGGCACGAAGATGATGGCGTGCGTGTTTATTTCATGCAGCTGGTCTGCTGGCTACCATACTTTGTTCGTGAGGTTTTATGAGCACCTGTCTTTTACAGAATACTGGAAAATTAGAGTAAAGAGTGCGAGAACTTTAATATATCGGGGACTCCAGAGAACATAATAATATAGTAAAATATAATTTTAGAAATAAATTCCTTTCTTAAGTAAGTGGTTAAGTTTAACAATTACTGCAGATTGAAACTTGTTCAGGATAGCTTCTCCATCTTTTGACCAGACACAGCTGAAGCATCGTCTAGCCAACGACCAACAGCGCAAAGTGGTTAACACATAATCCTCTTGGGGTGGATGCTGTTATATAACAATGTGTCAAGCCACACCAACATCAAACCGAGATAACTTACTGTCGTATTTATTCAAATTTTCAATGTTTGGGTTATGAGTTATCAAGTAAACTTAGAAGTAAGATTAAGCTCCTTAATAATTTTAGCAATGCCAGAATGTAATTTTTAACTTGGCATTACCAACACATGCCGAACACACTATACAAGACTCTACGTCAATAAATAATGAGTGTAGGTACGTTATTATTTTATTTGACGAAATTTAAAAGACGTACATTTCATAACAGGTGATAAACATTCAGAACAATTTTGATGTACATATACATCAATTGTTGGTACTTTCTTGGGATTATATCACATAATATTCATGTAAATATAAATACCTCGTACACAAGAGGATTTCGGTTTGATCCCAGGTGCCGGTAAACTACCTTTTCACGACACAAGTTTTAGCTTACTGTGAATGGTGTATAAAGTTGAATTAAGGTTTATAACAAAAACCCAGATGTATCTTTTAAAAAAAATGTTGACTACTGTCTTCAACTATCGTGGGGTAAGCATGCACGTATTATTGAATATATGGAGCATCAAAATCAAGACAACATAAAGATCATATTTACACTGTGTCAAAAGTAACCCTTCAGTTTCAAGGTAACTAAGAGGCGATGTCGGCACTATATGAGATAGTAGGCCCCACTGTTGTCAAATGTGAGATTTCATAGAAAAAGTAATAGGTATTCACGAAATTGTTGCCGATGCCGTAGAATTATTTTTTGGTCACCACGTTAAATTATTTTTGGACTTTTCGACACCGGCAAAGTTTACATTCGAGTATTTTTGCTGGTTTTGTTTTGTTTTAGTATAAAACCAGCAAAAATAAAATCTAATTCGAATACAAATTTCCTAAAGTTTACATATATTCGAATTAGATTCCATTTTTGCCGGTTTTATTTTATTTTTGCCCGCAAAAATAAAATAAAACCGGCTAAAATAAAACCTACTTCGAATACAAATTTCCCAAAGTTTATATTGGAATTAGATTTCATTTTGCTGGTTTTATTTTATCTTTGCAAATAAAAAAAGAAAAAAAATATTTCGCCGAAAAATTCAAGTAATATTATTGTAGCAACAATTTTCCTCCATAGAAAACTATATTTGACAGATATCTGACATTGGGGCCTACCATCTCAATGAGTTCCGCGATGTCTTTCACCGACAGTGGAAAGATTTGGTCGGACACCAAAAGCAAGTTGCTTTGAATTATGGCTTAAACTCACTTTTTTGTATCTTGAGATATTGTTGTATAATACAATCCATTTCTCCAACTACTTACCCACCCACAAAACTAAATGCATGAATAAAATACTTAAACTCAGTGCTAAACATTCCGTTTTATTAGTGTAGTAGGTACTAGTCGTTGTACCAAGTAGTTTTGTTGCGCAAGATTATGCAATCAGATAAAACTACAGTTTAAACATGGTTCTCCTATCGAAATGTCTGAATTATTTTGTCATCTGTGCGTTAAGTCATGCGTCCAGTTTTAAAAATGTAAATATTGTAATACCTACATTTATTTGAATACACAAAAATAACACATTTTTTTTTTATTATCAATGTGCTGAGAGCGATGCTATCGAAAGGACGAAATTTCTTTCAAATATTCCAATTCATTCTCAGCATCTTTGTAAGGTTTTTTAAATCCAAAGTCTTTTGGTTCACCAAGTTGGTCTTTTTATAACTCCCCGATTATAAACAATTACAGGTTAATATACATTTTCTTTGGTAAAACCACAAGCATCACCCAGTGATATGTTACAACTAGATTCGCAATGTCATGCAAATATTCTCTAAAAATGTGTACCCACCCGTCGAGGTACAATACCTGAGTAATATAATATATTCATCTCTTTTCTAATGTATAATAATCCCCATTCTCATATTGTCTATCTCTTGTTATCTACAAACAATTTATATGTGTGTCGCTTTTTTTCAAACTAAAAATTGCGGCACCAAGGACCGCAAAGAGATTTTATTGATGGTACATGTTTGAGATTCATATTGCAAATTTAGGTATAACATATCACTGGCATCACCAAATTTACTTTGCATCAAAGCACAGGAATTAGTTTCGACCGATGATTACATAATCGAAATGTAAATAAACCAAAGCATATGATTTCAAAAGCAACGTAAGTGTCAAAAACTACCATTAATAGATTGCGTCATTTAAAAAAAATTGTATTGATATTTGCGAATTGTAACTAAATGGCTCGGATTGGTATACACGATATACAAACGCATTTTAAAAAAACGTCTCTATAAATGCATCTATTTAATTGTATTTAGATGTGAAAGTTATTGCGCATAAATTAAAACTGTAGTTTTTCAATATTCTTATTTCATAATATTCACATCGTATTCTATTTAACTATCAACTCTAATTTTAATAAAATCTCTGGCAGCACAGCTTCATATACTTTATGGGACGTTCGTAATATTAAGTATGCAACATTGCGCAACAACGTGTAATTCAATTTAACATTAGTGAATCTGAATAATATTCCTATAATTGCGTCATACATTGCATGTATTGTGCAATTAACACGAAATTTACGTAATAATATTGCGAAATAATAATAATAATATGCACACGATAAAATAATGAGTTTATGATAGTTTCTGATGTTTAATTTTCATATTTTGGATTTAAACCCGGACTCATTTTGTATTCAAATTTGCTGAAACAGAGAGTGTTTATATGTTTATTTATTAATCTAGGATCGCAGTTATGCAAAATTTACTGCGTTAATTAGAAGATGTCGCAATAGACCAATAAATTCGCCCTTTGTCCGATTGCTTTGAATTTATAACATATTAGAAATCTTGTTAAGACCATATATTATGTATAACAGGTCTTTCACAATTTAATTTTATGTTTTCTAGTGTCTTAATATTTGAAGGGAACAAGGCAAAAACAAGCTCATTGATTTTTTTTCGTTTTCGTGATTTAAATGCAGTTTTGTTCCCCTCAAAGAGTTCTTTAGAATGGTTAAAGTAAAATGTAAAAAAACCTGGCCCATTTCTTTGTAAATCACATTGAAATGATGCAATAAATGATGTCTCAAACTTTATATTTTGCCCTTCTACAAAATGATAATTTATCAATGAGCCTGTTTTTGCTGTGTACCCTTCATTTGTTATACTTGTCATAACTTAAACTGTTGTTTAATACGTCTATAAGTTAACTGTTAACCAAGAAAAAAATACATAATCTCAGATTAAGGTTAATTTTAATCGGAACACTGATGTACAGCATCGTACACTTAACACATGAAATTCAACAGCAAAACATTTAGCCACCCATCCTGAATATTTTATTACTCTATATTCTATTCAATTCGCAAATTCATTTCTATCTCATCATTATTACCTACGAATGTCTAGAGTGAAAAAACTTTACTAATACCACTAAAAAACTATTCTACTCGCGACCAAGATTTCAACAGTTGGTACCTTGTCATTCTCAAGCGCAATATTTGACTAATCTATCTAACATAATCTATTGACCTACAACCTCATCATACCCTAGCCTGATGATGAGAGCGGAAGATTTGAAGGCCGGCTCTTGACCAAAAAAGTCACAGTGGCAGTACTAAATAACTGTCTTATTAATTATAATTTAACATGAACTTTCACCAAGAACCGTCGGTCGAAAATATCGACTTTAAAAAAGAAGGCTTTTCATAGCTTCATGTGATGTTTTTTGAGTGACATCTACATAATATGTACCTACCTTACTTTAAGCAATGGTTACTTGTCAAAAATGTTTAACATTTCGATACCTTAATATTGAACTATCCTAAGTGTTTTTGGGTGATTTTTCAATTTGTGATGAAAATAAAATCTAAAGCAAATTTTGACATGCCTTATTATAATAAACGAATCTAATTACTCAGATTCATTAAATTATCTTGAATCTGTAATTCTTATTTCTTAATACTTAACTCAGATTGACTAAAATTTGAACTATGGATTTGACCGAGTTCGTCGGTAGCCTTGAGGTAGAGTCTCGGTCTCGTGAACAAGGGCTCCGTGGTTCGATACCAGGTGCCGGCAAACTCCCCTTTCACAACACAAGCTTTTAGTAGCTTACTGTCGGCTGGTGTGGCGCAGAAGTAACGCTCTTGCCTTTGAGTCACGAGGTCCCTGGTTCGATTCCCGGCCAGGGCAAAGCGAAGAATGACCTTTTTCAAATTGTCCTAGGTCTGAGTGTTACATGTATATGTGTGTAGTGCATTGTATGTGTGTGTATCGTCTCGTTAGTACCCATAATACAAGATTCATCTGAGTTTGGGACTAGCTCGATCTGTGTGAATTGTCTATGTATATTATGTTATGTTATATTATAAAGTTGTATTTGGGTTTGTAATAAACAAAACCCAGATATCTCTTTTAAAAATATATATGTATATATACTAGGTTCTGCATTTAGGTAACGAATTATGTCAATTTTGAATTTTTTTCTACCACTTTCCCACCGAGTCTAATAGAAATGTTATTATTATAATTTAGTATTTTTCTCTTTTAAGTCTAGCTGAAACAAGCTTATTGTTTATATACCGAGTTGTTTGATTTCGTGAAGAGAGCATTTTATAAAGTAAAGAATTATTAGCGACCATGAAGCTGGGAAGCAAAACAATCAACTCCCTTTAATTTGTATCGATTATTTCAAGATTTCTTTAAAAAAAAGTTTTTTTCTTTCCATGTTCAGTACCTATATAAAAGCAATATTTACTTATACATATTTAAACAATATAATCACAAATTAATACAAGTTTATCATATTGAAAAAGATCAAAGTTTTGTGTCATATTTGTATTATAAAACAATAACTAAAATTCACATTATTATTATTATTTTAAAAATATCACCCTGTACTTAGACCATAACATCTCTAAATCACTCGCAAACGAGTGGATGGCCTTGAGAAAAATAGAATAGAATAGACCATAACAGCTTTTGGCCAAGGCGATCTTAGCAGGAAAAATGAAAAAATCACATGCAAGGCATGAATCCATCTTAATGGGCTTCTCCCATACTTTTAAATTTTTAAATATGCCTTCTTTTTTTTAAGACCTAAAGGTACCTATATGTTCTCGCAGAAAGATCTTCTTGCAATGTGGAGGCATAGTTGTCCTTTTACCGTTTAGGGGTCTTCCCCATGTGCGCTGTCTCTCAGGTAGTCTATTAGGACAATATGTTAATATAATGTAGAATTCATAAAAATAGCTACAGGTAATTAATCATCATGGCATATCCCACAAGTAGAGAAGTCGACGGATTAGCTTCATGCAATAAATATGCAGATTGTCTTTCTCGTGTCAGTAAAAAAATATAAAAATTCAAGAATATTGGTTTGTTTAATAGTTGAATTGTAGATGTTAATTATTATAATTTATATTATATCTACGCGAGGTTTTACGAACACCTAGCTTTTACAGGACTCTCAACAAAATATAGAGAGAGAGATAAGTACATTTTTTTACCGGGCTCTCTACTGTGTATTATTATTATTGTAATATTAAACAATAAATTATAAAATTTATTTATTTTTAAAAAAGAAGTTATATCTGGGTTTTTGTTATAAACTCAAATACAAAATTATACACCTTTCACAGTAAGCTACTAAAAGCTTGTGTCGTGAAAGGGGAGTTTGCCGGCACCTGGTATCGAACCATAGACCCCTTGTTCACGAGACCGAGACTCTACCTCCAGGCTACCGACGAACTCAACACATGAAACTAAAATATCCCTAATATATTTTTATTATGTTCCAGATAATGCCCCATCCACTGTACTGTATTATTAATTGACTTGTCTTTTATTGGTTTATCCATTTTCTCGCTTCTTTCGCACATTTTTCACTCGAGTTATTTTCGATTATTAAAAAATTCTCTTTTTCTCGTATATCTACCTCCGATAAAAAATACCTGCCCGAGTTAAATACTTAATATACAAAAAAAATAAAGATAAAAACTTAAGTACTTGCTGTGAAAAAAGGTCGCAGAAAAGTATACATAAGTAAATGTTCTTTTAAAATATTCAGCAAAAATATTTTTTCCATCAAATGCCTTTAAATTCTATCCTTTTAAGAAATGATACTATAAGAATCTATCTTCTTATGTTTAATATAAAAAAATAAAAAGATACTGAAAAAAATATACATCTTTTTTTATAAAACAGATTTCGTAAGAGAGAATTAAAATAGATTTAAAGTAAAACACTGTATCACTTTCACCATGAACAATATTTGACTCAAGAGGCCTTTCGGGTAGACACCCATCATCAATGAGTTTAATAAAAATTCAGTTTCTAATAAAAACTCACTGATGATGCGTGTCTACCTGAAAGGTCTCTGAGTCAAATATTGTTCATAGTGAAAGTAATACAGTGTTTTATTTTAAATCTATTTTAATTGTAATAAAATGAACTTTCACAAAGTTTTTTCAAGTACCTATTATGCAATCATTAATATAATTTTGTTTTTTTTTTAAATGTAAGGCATGAACGTAAACTTTTTATATTGAAAGCTATTATTATTGACACAAAAAGCAAGCTAAGAAAGAGAGGCACCTAAGATGGTATGGGCACATAAGGCGAAGATCACCAGAACACATCGTTAACAAAGTCATGTCAATAAATCTCCCTCGAAGTCTATGAAAAGGGATACCAAAGAATGATGACACAATCTAATAGGATCCAACAGAGAAATAGCCTGAATGAAGATGACATAGGGAACAGACGAACATATAACTTGATATGCCCGGTATAGTAGGTATTGTGTCGAAAAGTTATCATCAAAAATTATAATTGTTATTTATGTAGAAAGTGGTACTGAAATACCGAAATAAACAATGCAGTTCATGAGAACTCTGAAAATCCCGACATTAAAAATATCCCTTGCACTTAAAAGGTACCCGCATTAACATTGTATTATTGTTTACTAATCTTTGTACCTGCATACAAAAACAAAAAAATTATTGTTTATTTAAATTATTTGTACCTACATAGCAACAGGGGCAATAAAAAGAATAATTCGACAAAGGATTAAGGCGCATTCATTATGTATCAACGTAAGGCGCATTCATTATGTATCAACTTAAGGCGCATTCATAGTGTACCAATTTATTTAATGAATATTCTAGAATGCGTTTGTATTAATATTATTGAATATTGGCTTGCTTGGATTTTTTTTATACCTACGCTTCGAGCTATTGAGTGTCGATATCGACGATATTTTCAATTATGTAAACGACTCTTTAGGTATGAATTTTAATTTTATTGTGACATATGTACATATTTTAAATATTTAATTATCTACCTAAAGAGTTGTATTGTGTTGATGTGTAATAGGATAAGATGTGTAGGTATTTTATGATTTGTGCTATGCGAAAAGACGCTATAATTAATAATGGTGATAATGGACACAAGAAATGTTTTATATTTAATATCAGTGCAAGAGACGCTTTAAATATTCATATGTGAATTAATTAATAATTATAAATCAGCGCATTGGACGCTTAACAATATCAAACTTATTTGTAAATATTTATTTCATCATGTACATAATTCCTGGAATGCAGACAAGGGTGCAGTTGTACCCGCAATACAATGGAACTTGCAGTAGGCGTGTATTGCTACTGCAATCAACCAATCACGCCGCTGCACGTGGATGTATCGCGTCATCGAAGGGGTAGGACCAACCCCTCTCTACACCACTCAAGGAACAGCGGAGAAATGTCCTTGAAAGATCAGTTAGTCTCCATCAGCCATCAGTGGTGAACAGTGATCATCAGCGAGTCGTAGTGAGTAGTCAGTTGTCCTTGGTAGAAGGATTGCTCTTGCCATCACTCAATGACTCATCATCTGACCTTCAGAGAGACAAGTCTGTCTCTGGCCACCGGACTTCAGTTGAGTCGAGATATTCTCCTCCTGAAGTCATGACGAACCAACTCTGCACCTGTGTAGGCTGGTAATTGCCCCAGGAGCCTCGGACGTGGGACTTCGCCCTCCCAGCACTGCGCCAAGGGGCGCTTTCTTCAACTTGTTTGCCTCTAGGTATTTTCATGCCAGAGGCGCCCTCATCGTGGGATCCATTACAATCATCGCAAAGTGAAATTTAATTATTGCTATTAAGTGCTACGTTTTCGTTTTATTGAAATAATAATCAAGTGTGTTTTTTTTTATATTGGGATAATTACGTGTGCACAGACAATACGGGGTAGTGAGTAAGCCGTAGTATTGTCTAGCCTTGTTTTTGTGTGTCTGTAATAGTGGTAAGCAATTTTTATTTTCATTAATTAATGTTTGAAATTTAAATTTGCCTTTTTACACATTTGTCTACATATAACTTGTCGTCTCTTATTTATATAGCCTCACTATATATTTAATTGAGACCATTTTTTTTTTATTGTTTTAACTCCTGGAGTGCTGTAAGTAGCCCAGTAGAGTCTCAGCCGTTGGCATTTTTGGTAACTATTTTATATATTATCTATCAAAAACCATTCTTTCACCACCCTCTCTCTCACCCCCCCATATCATATTGGCTTCCGAACGTGGGTCCGTAACGAAAAAATGCACTCCTGTGCATAATCGTTACAACGAATCCGTCCCTGAGATTTTGTAATTAGTTTTTTTTTGTGATATCGGAGGAGGGTGTATATATTTTTTTTATAATGAACTGACAAGTTATCTGTAATGGCGAATGTGTATTGTTTTGACTTTTGGCTTTGTTTTATTGACATGTGTTTATTGTGTATTACGGTATGATTCGATCGATGGATAAGGTGTCGGATATCAGATGCTATGTGCGCGAATTTTCGCTTTCGTTCGGAGGCTGGACTGATGAAGGCCCCGAACGGTTCCTCAAAGAATGCGAGGAACGCTGGAAGCTTGAATGGGAAGATGAATTGCCAAGGGAGGCTGTGTATTGCTTGCGCGGCGACGCTAAGCGGTACTGGAAGTCTCTGGGGTTTCGGTATTGTCGATGGGGTGTATTCAAAGAAGTAATTTTGCGAAGGTTTGGTGTGGAAGGGCAGATAAATGCGATCTATAATGACCTGTTGACAGTGTGTCAAGGTCGGGATGAACTGGGGAGTGATTTTGTTGACTGGAAGGTCAGGATAAACAATCGTTTAAAAGGGTATGGCCATGTATTATTTAAAGATGAAGGACCAGCAATGAGCGTATGGAAGCAAATGACATCCTGGTATAGGACGAGGATTAATGGTCGGGAGTTAGTTAATCTGGAACATTTGCAAGAGTTGGTATGGCGCCTGGACTTTCCAGAATACACTCCGGAGGAACAAGTTGTGTTAGATAATCTTCCAGACATAGCATCTGTTCGCGATGAAATTCGGTGTGATGTACCTAGCCAGGACGCTAGGGAGGTTGAGGTACCCGCAGAGGATGAGATTTCCCTCTCGGAGGAACAGGTTGAGGATGATATGGAAGAAGACACCGAACGGGAGGCACATACACCTCCCTCTATTCACGAATGGGTAAAGTCTTTCGCGTGGGTTTTAAAATCAGTTTTGGCAATGCTGATCGTCGCGGGATTGATCGCGGAAAGCTGCATACGATTGCTTGTATGTACAGCTATAATTATATTGAGATTCGTGAATAGAAAAATATCGCGTCGCCGTAGAACAGCGTTGATATTGTTCAAAAAGATATATGCGTCCGTCAATCGAATCAAATACCAATGTTATGCTATCGATGATTATTTTTGTAATGTTTTCATCGATATGGATTCTCGATGTTTGAAGTCGAGGAGAAAATTCAATCAAGCCAGATAGTCACATATGTGTGTTATATTGGATTGGGATTGACTTAGGATTGTTATAGGAATAATGCATTTTGTTTAAATATTTTTAAATGGTTTGAATATTTTCCGTAAAAATATCTCTGGCGCCCAGTATAAATTAGGATGACTAGATAGGTAGTTTTCATGTTTAAAATGTTTTAATTACGTAGGTAGGTAGGTGCAACTTTTGTTAAATGCCTACGTGTGCATTTATTTCTTTTAATCGTTGTGAAATGTTAATTTAAATTTGGAATATGGAAAATAGAATTTGTTTGAAGTAACCAGCGAGTGTAACGTGTGAAGAGAACTTATGTGGATGTTAGATGTGTGGAATGTGTGAAGATAATGTTGTTATTCTGAATATCAGAGTTGTAGTAGAGGAGAGAGATGCTTTGTGTGACAGAGATGTGTGAGGGATTCTCAGTTGGCACTGAGAGTTATTTGTAAGAGGAGAAAGTAATGCTGCGTGTATTGAGTTGTAATTCTGCGTGTATGAAGGGTATGTTTTTTATTATTATGGGATAAGCACAGAGGCGATGAGTGTTCCGTCCAGCTGATTTCGTCGTGGACAGTGAGGTCCATTTGTATTGAGTTTGTGAGGGACATGGAGGTCCGATGTTTGTGTAGAGAGACGTATGTGCAACTGAGAGAACCAGTCCCCCAGTCTGCTGTCACAAAGCATGCTTGAGGAGTGGAAATGTATGAAGAAAATAATATTTGTTTTGACATTGTGAGTCACATCTACGTTGTTTTATTTTGGTCACATACGAGATGTATGTTTGACAATGTGTTTTTGTAATTCAAATTTAGCGGGTTTTAAAGGAAATGTAAAGGAAGAAGAATCGCGTTTAAATGTTGTTAATTATTTTATGGAAATGTGTGTGCACCTACCTACTTGCTAATTGTGTTGAATTTTATAGATAGTTTCATATAATATAATTTGTTTTGAATTTGAGAAATCAATTGTGAGATGTGTATTATACAGAATGGATAACTTTTCGACAAGGAATGGGTGGCGATTTGATATGCCCGGTATAGTAGGTATTGTGTCGAAAAGTTATCATCAAAAATTATAATTGTTATTTATGTAGAAAGTGGTACTGAAATACCGAAATAAACAATGCAGTTCATGAGAACTCTGAAAATCCCGACATTAAAAATATCCCTTGCACTTAAAAGGTACCCGCATTAACATTGTATTATTGTTTACTAATCTTTGTACCTGCATACAAAAACAAAAAAATTATTGTTTATTTAAATTATTTGTACCTACATAGCAACAGGGGCAATAAAAAGAATAATTCGACAAAGGATTAAGGCGCATTCATTATGTATCAACGTAAGGCGCATTCATTATGTATCAACTTAAGGCGCATTCATAGTGTACCAATTTATTTAATGAATATTCTAGAATGCGTTTGTATTAATATTATTGAATATTGGCTTGCTTGGATTTTTTTTATACCTACGCTTCGAGCTATTGAGTGTCGATATCGACGATATTTTCAATTATGTAAACGACTCTTTAGGTATGAATTTTAATTTTATTGTGACATATGTACATATTTTAAATATTTAATTATCTACCTAAAGAGTTGTATTGTGTTGATGTGTAATAGGATAAGATGTGTAGGTATTTTATGATTTGTGCTATGCGAAAAGACGCTATAATTAATAATGGTGATAATGGACACAAGAAATGTTTTATATTTAATATCAGTGCAAGAGACGCTTTAAATATTCATATGTGAATTAATTAATAATTATAAATCAGCGCATTGGACGCTTAACAATATCAAACTTATTTGTAAATATTTATTTCATCATGTACATAATTCCTGGAATGCAGACAAGGGTGCAGTTGTACCCGCAATACAATGGAACTTGCAGTAGGCGTGTATTGCTACTGCAATCAACCAATCACGCCGCTGCACGTGGATGTATCGCGTCATCGAAGGGGTAGGACCAACCCCTCTCTACACCACTCAAGGAACAGCGGAGAAATGTCCTTGAAAGATCAGTTAGTCTCCATCAGCCATCAGTGGTGAACAGTGATCATCAGCGAGTCGTAGTGAGTAGTCAGTTGTCCTTGGTAGAAGGATTGCTCTTGCCATCACTCAATGACTCATCATCTGACCTTCAGAGAGACAAGTCTGTCTCTGGCCACCGGACTTCAGTTGAGTCGAGATATTCTCCTCCTGAAGTCATGACGAACCAACTCTGCACCTGTGTAGGCTGGTAATTGCCCCAGGAGCCTCGGACGTGGGACTTCGCCCTCCCAGCACTGCGCCAAGGGGCGCTTTCTTCAACTTGTTTGCCTCTAGGTATTTTCATGCCAGAGGCGCCCTCATCGTGGGATCCATTACAATCATCGCAAAGTGAAATTTAATTATTGCTATTAAGTGCTACGTTTTCGTTTTATTGAAATAATAATCAAGTGTGTTTTTTTTTATATTGGGATAATTACGTGTGCACAGACAATACGGGGTAGTGAGTAAGCCGTAGTATTGTCTAGCCTTGTTTTTGTGTGTCTGTAATAGTGGTAAGCAATTTTTATTTTCATTAAATGTTTGAAATTTAAATTTGCCTTTTTACACATTTGTCTACATATAACTTGTCGTCTCTTATTTATATAGCCTCACTATATATTTAATTGAGACCATTTTTTTTTTATTGTTTTAACTCCTGGAGTGCTGTAAGTAGCCCAGTAGAGTCTCAGCCGTTGGCATTTTTGGTAACTATTTTATATATTATCTATCAAAAACCATTCTTTCACCACCCTCTCTCTCACCCCCCCATATCATATTGGCTTCCGAACGTGGGTCCGTAACGAAAAAATGCACTCCTGTGCATAATCGTTACAACGAATCCGTCCCTGAGATTTTGTAATTAGTTTTTTTTTGTGATATCGGAGGAGGGTGTATATATTTTTTTTATAATGAACTGACAAGTTATCTGTAATGGCGAATGTGTATTGTTTTGACTTTTGGCTTTGTTTTATTGACATGTGTTTATTGTGTATTACGGTATGATTCGATCGATGGATAAGGTGTCGGATATCAGATGCTATGTGCGCGAATTTTCGCTTTCGTTCGGAGGCTGGACTGATGAAGGCCCCGAACGGTTCCTCAAAGAATGCGAGGAACGCTGGAAGCTTGAATGGGAAGATGAATTGCCAAGGGAGGCTGTGTATTGCTTGCGCGGCGACGCTAAGCGGTACTGGAAGTCTCTGGGGTTTCGGTATTGTCGATGGGGTGTATTCAAAGAAGTAATTTTGCGAAGGTTTGGTGTGGAAGGGCAGATAAATGCGATCTATAATGACCTGTTGACAGTGTGTCAAGGTCGGGATGAACTGGGGAGTGATTTTGTTGACTGGAAGGTCAGGATAAACAATCGTTTAAAAGGGTATGGCCATGTATTATTTAAAGATGAAGGACCAGCAATGAGCGTATGGAAGCAAATGACATCCTGGTATAGGACGAGGATTAATGGTCGGGAGTTAGTTAATCTGGAACATTTGCAAGAGTTGGTATGGCGCCTGGACTTTCCAGAATACACTCCGGAGGAACAAGTTGTGTTAGATAATCTTCCAGACATAGCATCTGTTCGCGATGAAATTCGGTGTGATGTACCTAGCCAGGACGCTAGGGAGGTTGAGGTACCCGCAGAGGATGAGATTTCCCTCTCGGAGGAACAGGTTGAGGATGATATGGAAGAAGACACCGAACGGGAGGCACATACACCTCCCTCTATTCACGAATGGGTAAAGTCTTTCGCGTGGGTTTTAAAATCAGTTTTGGCAATGCTGATCGTCGCGGGATTGATCGCGGAAAGCTGCATACGATTGCTTGTATGTACAGCTATAATTATATTGAGATTCGTGAATAGAAAAATATCGCGTCGCCGTAGAACAGCGTTGATATTGTTCAAAAAGATATATGCGTCCGTCAATCGAATCAAATACCAATGTTATGCTATCGATGATTATTTTTGTAATGTTTTCATCGATATGGATTCTCGATGTTTGAAGTCGAGGAGAAAATTCAATCAAGCCAGATAGTCACATATGTGTGTTATATTGGATTGGGATTGACTTAGGATTGTTATAGGAATAATGCATTTTGTTTAAATATTTTTAAATGGTTTGAATATTTTCCGTAAAAATATCTCTGGCGCCCAGTATAAATTAGGATGACTAGATAGGTAGTTTTCATGTTTAAAATGTTTTAATTACGTAGGTAGGTAGGTGCAACTTTTGTTAAATGCCTACGTGTGCATTTATTTCTTTTAATCGTTGTGAAATGTTAATTTAAATTTGGAATATGGAAAATAGAATTTGTTTGAAGTAACCAGCGAGTGTAACGTGTGAAGAGAACTTATGTGGATGTTAGATGTGTGGAATGTGTGAAGATAATGTTGTTATTCTGAATATCAGAGTTGTAGTAGAGGAGAGAGATGCTTTGTGTGACAGAGATGTGTGAGGGATTCTCAGTTGGCACTGAGAGTTATTTGTAAGAGGAGAAAGTAATGCTGCGTGTATTGAGTTGTAATTCTGCGTGTATGAAGGGTATGTTTTTTATTATTATGGGATAAGCACAGAGGCGATGAGTGTTCCGTCCAGCTGATTTCGTCGTGGACAGTGAGGTCCATTTGTATTGAGTTTGTGAGGGACATGGAGGTCCGATGTTTGTGTAGAGAGACGTATGTGCAACTGAGAGAACCAGTCCCCCAGTCTGCTGTCACAAAGCATGCTTGAGGAGTGGAAATGTATGAAGAAAATAATATTTGTTTTGACATTGTGAGTCACATCTACGTTGTTTTATTTTGGTCACATACGAGATGTATGTTTGACAATGTGTTTTTGTAATTCAAATTTAGCGGGTTTTAAAGGAAATGTAAAGGAAGAAGAATCGCGTTTAAATGTTGTTAATTATTTTATGGAAATGTGTGTGCACCTACCTACTTGCTAATTGTGTTGAATTTTATAGATAGTTTCATATAATATAATTTGTTTTGAATTTGAGAAATCAATTGTGAGATGTGTATTATACAGAATGGATAACTTTTCGACAAGGAATGGGTGGCGATTTGATATGCCCGGTATAGTAGGTATTGTGTCGAAAAGTTATCATCAAAAATTATAATTGTTATTTATGTAGAAAGTGGTACTGAAATACCGAAATAAACAATGCAGTTCATGAGAACTCTGAAAATCCCGACATTAAAAATATCCCTTGCACTTAAAAGGTACCCGCATTAACATTGTATTATTGTTTACTAATCTTTGTACCTGCATACAAAAACAAAAAAATTATTGTTTATTTAAATTATTTGTACCTACATAGCAACAGGGGCAATAAAAAGAATAATTCGACAAAGGATTAAGGCGCATTCATTATGTATCAACGTAAGGCGCATTCATTATGTATCAACTTAAGGCGCATTCATAGTGTACCAATTTATTTAATGAATATTCTAGAATGCGTTTGTATTAATATTATTGAATATTGGCTTGCTTGGATTTTTTTTATACCTACGCTTCGAGCTATTGAGTGTCGATATCGACGATATTTTCAATTATGTAAACGACTCTTTAGGTATGAATTTTAATTTTATTGTGACATATGTACATATTTTAAATATTTAATTATCTACCTAAAGAGTTGTATTGTGTTGATGTGTAATAGGATAAGATGTGTAGGTATTTTATGATTTGTGCTATGCGAAAAGACGCTATAATTAATAATGGTGATAATGGACACAAGAAATGTTTTATATTTAATATCAGTGCAAGAGACGCTTTAAATATTCATATGTGAATTAATTAATAATTATAAATCAGCGCATTGGACGCTTAACAATATCAAACTTATTTGTAAATATTTATTTCATCATGTACATAATTCCTGGAATGCAGACAAGGGTGCAGTTGTACCCGCAATACAATGGAACTTGCAGTAGGCGTGTATTGCTACTGCAATCAACCAATCACGCCGCTGCACGTGGATGTATCGCGTCATCGAAGGGGTAGGACCAACCCCTCTCTACACCACTCAAGGAACAGCGGAGAAATGTCCTTGAAAGATCAGTTAGTCTCCATCAGCCATCAGTGGTGAACAGTGATCATCAGCGAGTCGTAGTGAGTAGTCAGTTGTCCTTGGTAGAAGGATTGCTCTTGCCATCACTCAATGACTCATCATCTGACCTTCAGAGAGACAAGTCTGTCTCTGGCCACCGGACTTCAGTTGAGTCGAGATATTCTCCTCCTGAAGTCATGACGAACCAACTCTGCACCTGTGTAGGCTGGTAATTGCCCCAGGAGCCTCGGACGTGGGACTTCGCCCTCCCAGCACTGCGCCAAGGGGCGCTTTCTTCAACTTGTTTGCCTCTAGGTATTTTCATGCCAGAGGCGCCCTCATCGTGGGATCCATTACAATCATCGCAAAGTGAAATTTAATTATTGCTATTAAGTGCTACGTTTTCGTTTTATTGAAATAATAATCAAGTGTGTTTTTTTTTTATATTGGGATAATTACGTGTGCACAGACAATACGGGGTAGTGAGTAAGCCGTAGTATTGTCTAGCCTTGTTTTTGTGTGTCTGTAATAGTGGTAAGCAATTTTTATTTTCATTAAATGTTTGAAATTTAAATTTGCCTTTTTACACATTTGTCTACATATAACTTGTCGTCTCTTATTTATATAGCCTCACTATATATTTAATTGAGACCATTTTTTTTTTATTGTTTTAACTCCTGGAGTGCTGTAAGTAGCCCAGTAGAGTCTCAGCCGTTGGCATTTTTGGTAACTATTTTATATATTATCTATCAAAAACCATTCTTTCACCACCCTCTCTCTCACCCCCCCATATCAAACTTAATTTAGAACGAGAAGAGCCGACACCAACAGCCTACAGCGGCAATAAGTTGGGACAGTGCCAGGAAGAAGGGATTATTGTTGCATATCACGCCGTATCCCAAGTGGGGTAGGCAGAGAGAACGGAACGCCAATTAGATCTGTCCTTACATACTTCTTTCGCTTCCTCCACAGTCATACAATTTCTCATGCACGCACGTCGGTTTCTTTTACTCAAAACACGGCCGTCCTTGAGAATTTGATCTACATGTTCACTAATAACTGCTTTTGTCTGTTGATTATTAAACTTACTTTTATCAGCTGTATACTTTTACATGATATATAATAATTTTGCCCCCCTTGTCTTGACAGCTACATGTATATCCTCTCGTTATATACCTATATTTTTTCTGCCTATTTCACTTATATTAATGCTTATATAAGCACAAGGATTTTTTTTTGGAATTAATATACCATTCATTGTTCATACATTTCTATACCATAATGAATGTCATGTATTGTAGTTTATGAAATGATTGTTTATTTTACTTGACTATGTATACTTATACCTATTTCAAGTTAATTGGCAGTATACTATATATGATTTTATATTATTTTCCATTATCTATGTAATATACATTATTTTACTTGATTGTTTTTTTTTTGTTCGAAATTGTTATTTTGCTCCTTGACATATTCATGCTTGTTTGTATCGACATAAAAAAAATTATTTACCGTAGACCTATTGTTTCCCATTGACTTCTGTTTTGCATTATTTTATTTTTTGACATGATATTAATTAATTACCTACTCTTTATTTACTTCTGTTTTGCATTATTTTATTTTTGACAGCTTTTTTGACTTGATATTAATTAGGTAATTTCTTTTTATATAACTTAATTATTTTATATTTGACATGTGATTTCTGATTATCGTGCATGTTTGTATAGGGTGGGGCAAAAGTCCCGCTACCATTTCGATTGCCTATAACTTTGTTCAAAGAAGAGATAAGTAGGTTTGGTTTTCATAAAAGGTTTATTTGGTCTTAACATTTTTTGCGTTATGATTGGAAAATGACATCGGCTAAATGGTGACCGCGATTCGCTATGCAACTCTCAGCTCTCTTTAAGACATTTTTCATGACATCCTGTAACACTTCAGGCTGAATTTCTTCAATTTCGTGATGAATATTGTGTTTAAGATGTTGAATCGTATGGGGCCCATTCACATAAACTTTTGATTTTAAAAAACCCCATAAGAAAAAGTCTGGTGCTGTTAAATCCGAAGATCTTGCTGGCCATGCTAACTCACCATTTCGCGAAATTAGTCTTCGTGGAAAAATGTCATTCAATTTAACTAAAATTTTGTCACTATTTCTGCTCGTTCTTGTGGCGTATATTTATCCATTATAAAATTGGGGCGACTACACTACACAATGCTTAAAGCGAAACTGATATAAACGTCACGTAACCAAAATGGCGCGCAATCAAAATGGTAGCGGGACTTTTGCCCCACCCTATATTTGTTGTCTATTATACTGTTTTTATTTATTATTTATTTATAATTTTTTTTTAACATATTTACATAGTTAACAAATACATATAAATAAAACATTATTTTTCAATGACTCAACTTCAAAAAGAGAAAATCTCGTGTTTTGAAGTGAGCTACATTGTTACAATATTACAGAACAATACAAAAGTAAACAAAAAGAAAACAATATCAAAAACATTACCAAAATAAATCCTGAAACTTTCCATAAAATTGAAAAAAAAAAAAAAGAAAAACACATCGTACAAAAATAAACATGTTAGTACAAATTAAATAACAATAAGGTACAATATTTTCAATCAATAATCTATACCCAAAGAAAAGAAAAATCTACTTCATTAACTTTTTTAAAGCTAACTTAAATTTAACTATACCAATATTTGCTAGATCCTTGCAATCCACCGGTAAAGCATTATACCACTTCACTCCTAGGTAGGAGTAGTGGTTTTGCGCAAACGTTGTGTTTTTTTTTGGTATTTTTATAAGACCACCTAAACGAGGCAATGTGCTAATGCACTCCACCGGGTGTTGTTTGTTTGTTGTTTCACATGTAAAAGGCTCACGCCGTATATTGATGTAAATAAATAAAAAAAATAAAAAAATAATTTCATTTGTAAAAGCTAATGCAGCCATTTATCAGGCATATAAAAAACATAGTCACCTAATTTTGATCACCTTATAGGGTTTTGTGTTGAAATCTTTTATTGAATACAAAAACGTTCAACTTGGAACACTTAAATGTTCGTTTATTCGATGGCTACTACACTGCAGTTTAATCGATACAAAAAAGAGGAGATCGTATTTTTTCACAAGTCTCCAAATAACTCACAAAATATTTTTTTTTCTTAGGAATCTATTCCTTAGATCGACAACATTCTCAATATTGTATCTAAATATTTAATATCTGATCCCAAATCCATAATAGTATCAAATGCTTTTTATCTTCCACTTACTGCAAAAACGTATTCTTGGGTCCGATATTTCAATGTTCAATACTAAGTTTACACTTATTCTGAGTTTTACCCTTACTTTTTTTTGTGTCACAGTCCACAGGATTGTCTGTAACAAACCTGGTTAAAACTCTTCCCTGTCGCCTGCAAGCCTTTTCAGTTCTTCGTATGTGCTATCTTGATAGTGAATATTTTTCATTATTTATTTATTATTTGTGAATGAAAACATCACTCACCATGGCAGCGTGAGTGAGGACAACATATTATGAAAACTAAATTATACTTATAAAAAATTTAAGATTACGTAAAGGATATATTTAAATGGAGAATATTCATTCTTATTTGCATCAAATTTTATACAATTTGACACGAATTTGATAATAGCTACAAAAGTAAAGTTATATACTTGAAACTGATAAAGAACACCATCATTGGTGAAGATTATTGACAAACTCTTTAAGTTATTAGGTAAAGTGTTTCTTTCTACTATAAATATTATTGATCACGAGAGAGACGTCTTTCAACTTATCAGGTCATTGTCGACGACATCACAATCACAAGGTTGATAATGACCTGATAAGTCGAAAGATGTCACTCTCTTGATCAATAATAAATTTATAGTAGAAAGCAACACCTGTTTCAATTTACCGAATTATGGAATTCTACTACGTATGCACCGCCACAATCAATACTATAATGAGCCTATATATTAGGGTTAATATAAGTTTATTTATCTATATTTTCTTTACATTTGTGTAATTATATACGTATTATTATTTATTATTATGGAGCCCTTGCTGCATAAGGTCGTGCACGTGGACGGAGCCTATATGCGGCAGTGGGTGCCCCCCGTGGGTCTTGAACCAATTCTGACCAGCTCTTCCTGTCAGCGGCAATGCTCTTTGCATCCTCGGGCTTCAGTCGTCTGTGGAGATATAGTAATATGCGATAGATGGAAATTCAGTAGCCGCAAAAGACAAAAATAATTAAATTAGAATGGAGTATAGGATAAGGGTCACCTTAAGCTTAACTACATTAAAAAACCGGGCCTTAATGGTGTAAACAAAATCATCAATAATTATATACCTTTATGTGCGTGATCAGAATTCTAATCGTTATTCTTTTTCTAAGAGTAGAAAAAAATATTTAAGGTGAAGATCGAGGGAGAATCGAAACAATGTTCTTTAGGGGAACTATGTATTGTTTTCAGTCATTTGTTTCATCACGCAACTTTCAAAATTTAAATAAGATCCTTTGTCTGTTTCCTTTGTTTTCTCTGCCTATTTTCATCACCCAGAGTGGGATAATAGTGAATATTCTGCATGCAATAAATATGGTGTAAGTTTTCCTGTAAGTGCCATAATTAAAGAAAGTGTCATACCTCATCGCTGAATTAAATATATTAAATTTTATTATTAATTTTTTTTTTTTTATTTTTTTTTTTATTATATATTATTTATATATATAATATGTATATATATTTTATTTTTATTATATATTATTTATATATATATATATATATATATTTTTTTTTTATTTTTATTATATATTATGTATAATATATAAATTAATTATAAAAAAAAAATTTAAAAAAAATATATAAAATATTAAATTACTGTTTCACGATTCGTCGAGTATCAAGTATAAACATTTATTTTACGTATTTCCCTCGTTATTTTCTGTCATTATTCCGTTATAAGTATGAAGTCGCTCAGTTAGTATTTTAAGTCGTTTGTTTGGTATTATCAGTCGCTCACTAGTCGCACATTTTTAACAGCTCGGCTATGATTTTCTTGTCACTCAATATTAGTCGCCAACTTAGTTCACTGTCACACAAATAGCATTAGAGTCCGTTTATCGTTAGTCAACCATTTGTTTTTTCGGTCGCTCATTGTAATATTTCCCATAAAAAAAATCCTCTGAGTTGCTTTGGCCGACCAGCCCTTCACATTTCCCCTGGAATATACAGGGAAAACATTAAAGTGTCAAAAACAGTAAAAATATATGGGTATAAGAGACACTCTTCAATACTTGTCAAAGACAAATAATGAGGCAACTTTATTCTGAGATTAAAATGAAAACCTGACGAATATCATCTATTTGTACGGAACTTATATCAACTGTCCAGGGCCGTAGACAAACCGTACTTTTATTTATTTATTTATTCATTCTTTACTGTACATTGATAAAAAACAATTACATAAAAGGTATACATTCAAATTAAATACAATCAATATACAGAGGTCGAGTTTATCGCAAAGGCGCGATCTCTTCCAACTAACCCAAAACTTAGCGATCGACTACTGGCGAACTTTTCGACAATCTACATACCTACATGTACCGTATAATTATGCGTTATTGTTGCGGTTATAGTCGAAAATTCGTTTGTAGTCGATCGCCAAGTGAATGCTGTTTGTCAAGGGGGGCAGCAGTTCCATGACTCAACAAGTCGAAATGTTTTATATTCGAGACATCGCCATTTTTGTAATTTTGCTATATTTAAATTATGCTTTCAAAACACAACAAAAAGTGAAATATACTATATAATAATAATCGCACTGTTGAAGACATACGTTGTCTTTGTTCCATTCTAACAATTCGAAATATTTATTTTTGGAATTGAAAATATATACTCGTATAAAGGAAACCGTGCATTTTTTATAGTTATTTTTTTGTGAAGTTTATTATATTATGTAGGTTGATTATAAATTAAAATTTACGAAAATTTCGACTTGTTGAGTTGTGGAAGTGGACTTTCGATATAATCGGATGTAATTAAGGAAAGGGCAAAAGCAGAATAAAATAATGTATCGTGGGAGTGTGTGTCAGAAGGGCAAATAATCCAATAACGTCTTTAAAATCATTTTACCTTAGTATGTACTTATACTATGTATGTTCGTAAGCCATGAACAACATTTTTTACAGTTACTAGGGATATACATAAATTGATTTGTTTCTAGTATAGTGTGCCTATATTTGGTAGGAGGATACCATGTGTTTTATTTTTATTTTATTTTATGGCAATGCACCCGTAATCGAGTGAATTATGAAAGTAGATACCATAATTATTATGCATGAGCTAAATAAAAATGTATTCCTATATGCATTTGTTGGTAGAATACTAATGTAAGTAATAATGTTTGATAATATTTAAATTAAAACACTGTTTAATTCCACTATGAGATTGCTTTAATTAAAACGTTTTCGACTACAATGTAGTCATCATCAGTAATAACACAATACTCTACTACACAATACTACTGTGATGATGACTACATTGTAGTCGAAAACGTTTTAATTAAAACAATCTCATAGTGGAATTAAACAGTGTTTTAATTTAAATATTATCTTTTATAATGTATTTCCACAAAGTTACACTTGAAAATATAGAATAATAATGTTTGGTTATTATTGTTTTTTATTGCTTAATTTTTTTTATAATTGAAGACTGTTTAATTTTTTTGTTAATTTTGATCGCTAAAAGCGTATGCCGTATACCTATTTCATGAATAAATAAATAAATATCGATCTCAATTCAATTTTTAACTAAATTTCAAATGAAGACACAAAGTACGCTGACTTTATAAGGTAAGTAGAAACACTATTGTAAATGTTTTCTCTGGAATCGCATTGGCCGAAAGCTGTAATAGTGCCGGTAGAATATGGTATGTTTTCAAAATTAGTAATACTTTCAAGAATTGTCCCACAATTGAGGCAGCTAGTAAAATAACTGTACATATGTACCGATAAAAAATAAGATATTAAAGACGGAAGACATACTTCATTGCTGAATTGAATTTATTATTCTTAATGTTTTACGTGACATTCGAAAAATTTTACAAAGTAGAGAGGGACCCATTCCATTCTATTCTATTTTTATAGGTCATCCACTCATTTCCTAGTGATCAGAAACTCATTCATGCCTGTTGGATTGCAACCTTTAACCTGGGAAATGCATTCGGGATTTTTATTGAAAGACGTGTCGGAATCTGATAAAGGAACACTTTATTCACACGGGTTTTTGACAATGAGAGTGATATTACATAGATAACAGATTATTCAAATGTCACCATAAACAATAAATAGATTGTGGATCAATTGCAAAGAAAATTATTAAGCTGTGATCCACAATCATATCCATGTGTTAACAATGCCGAAAAATTCATCGACTTTATCTTGATTTAATTTATTCGCGTACCTATATCGTTTTTAATTAAAGAAAAATGAAGAGATACAAACAAATAATTTTTTTCCCTCTCTCATAGATTTCCTTAATTGACAGTCTCGTAATCTTCTGACAAACATATCGCTCATTTCAAATGGATAACTGATAATTTTATTGAATACAACAAACAATATAGATATAACAATACATAGACTATTTTATAAAAACTTAAATCTAAACATCCTCCTTATAGAGACAAATCTCGTGTAAACGAGGGTTAAAATATTATATTCTTTTATGTCTTAGAATTGGTGAATCACAACCTGCTTTTCTTGGTTCATCCATCTCATTGCAAGCCTCCCTCTAAGTCTCTGATCTGAGGTGGTAAATCTCTGCAACAAATTATCATAGCACATTAGCATAGAACAAAATTAGTAAAAAAATTAAGCGAAAATATGCTCTTTCTGCGGATTATTATTAAAATATGCAAAAATCTATATAGACAAAAAAATATGCAAATGCAAAAGCAATATACATAATTTGGGTTCTGGTTATGACATCCAAATTTTTAATATTTTCAAATTCAAATACCTAATCAAATTATCATAATTTAAGAGTTTACAGCTACGTTGATAAATCAATCGCCAATTTTGTGAGAAAAAAATTGAAAATAGTTTTTTTTTTTGCTTTCGTTGTACAAGTACTCGTACCTAGGTACGTAAAAAGGTGGTTGTCTTTCAATTTCAGGAATCGGGGAAAAAAAATTACAACATTGATTTCTGAGAAATTCCTGAGATCCACACTTCTATATTAGTGATATCCAATTTTCAACACCCAATTGTGTCAAATTCAAAGATTATTTTAATTAAAAACATTGTACAAATACCTACACTATTAATTTGTTTATTAGTATAACGTTTTTGACTACAATGTAGTCATCTTCAGTATCAAACATATATTTACAAGTATTTTATTAGTGTTATAGTGAATTTAAACAGTTTTTAATTAAAATTATCTTTTATTACAAATTTCCACGAAGTTGTGTTTGAAAATATAGAATATACACTTAAAAAAAGCATATAACTCTTGCATTGTCTCAAAATTTTGACACGCTGGGTCTTGGAATATTAAAATTTTGAATTGTCGACTTATGAAACTGAGCTTTCGACGTGTTTCTTTCATTGAGTCTAGGAAAGTCAAAATATCCACCTCTAATAATAATGCATCTACTTGCAAAGTTTTATAATTTTTTTGCCATTCTATCATTAATCATTCTTTTCACTTGCCCTAAATAACAATGTCTGTTGTCATTAATCATGGCGACTACATTACTCTTCATTCGTTCACATTCTCAGTTTTACCCTTGTTTTTTTTATTATTGTTACTTTTTATCACCCCCTTGGGGTTGTTTTAATGCTGCAAAAGTCTTTTTTTTTTAAATAAAATATTATGTAAAAAAACATTAAAATTGTATACTGAAAATGTGACTTCATTATACGTAATATTTAGCCATGATTACACGAAAAATGTGGAAATAAAATATAGTGGAAAGTTCTACAAAAAAGTGGCTGAGCCACGTGGATCATTTTTTTAGAATCAAGTCGGATTTTGAGCAAGGTATTTCAATCGACGTGTTTGCGTAAAAACTCGCATGAAGCGAAACAAGTGTGTAAGGATAGATCGAATTTGTGTTTCGTCTTCTCCACTTACCCACAGAAGATACGACACCAGGAAAGTCGACCTAATTCTTCAGAAAGTAATTGAATTTAAAACATGAATACAATATTGTTTCTATTTTATTCAACTTTGCTTTATTTTGCTATATTTTATTTCATTCTATTCATTTCGTTTATTTTATTTTAGTTTGTTTTGTTTCATATTATTCTGTTATTTTGTTATACTTGAATAAAACTATCCATCAAAGCACGAGCTCTGCTCAAATTGAGGGAATCAATTATGTTTTTAATGGATAGGTATTTATAAAAAAATGTTAATTATTTTAAAATGTGTATTTATTCCACAATAAAAATATTTGAATCTGAATTTGAATATGTCTTGTAGAAGTATAACTGATGTACATGGTAGACCGCGACCAAGCGACACCTATAATATGGACCAACTGAAGGAGGACATGAACTGTAGCACATACGGAGAACTGAAGTGACTTAGCTGAAAACAGAGAGGAATGGAGAAAAAAATCCAAACTCGTTGCAGACCAGTCCAATGGATTGTAACTCACTATATTGTATACCTAATACCTACGTTAATAATAAAAATAGGTGTCACACATTAAAAAAAACTGAATAAATTGGTTCTCATCTGTTTTCGATTTCCGACCACTGCCTTCTCAAATAAAAGTGGGTATGGGAATATTTCAATATGTACTTAGCGAGGCAATGTCTTGAATACTAAGTTGGCTTGGTAACTACAACATGTACCAGAATCCTTTTATCTTAAGGGACGTTGGATTGAAATTAAATATCGAAAACGAAAATAATGTACTCGTCCTTAATGTCTACTTATCGTGAAAAACAGCTATAAAGATATCATTTTTATTAAAAGGTTTTTGGAATAAGGTTTTTTTAAAGAATTCGTCTTTTGAGCAACTGGTAAAGAATTGGTGGCCCACTCTTTTCTATGAGTTAACGAGTGTCCTGCAAAAGTCAGGTGATGGTAATAATAGAGATATTTTACATATTTTAATCAGCGATGAGGTTTACCATCCATTCTGAATAACTTTTTTTGTTGGTATGGAGAAGACGGCTTGCATGTTTATAGCAGGCAGCTGGTTTGTTAGTTACCCCACTTGTGGGATGTGCCGTGATGATGTGTTTTAATGTCTATTTAAGGAAATATTCTTAAATAACATTTTAGATTTGTAGTTAAAAGTTAAATTTATAAAGTATGTGTGTTTTCTAGTGTACCTAGAAGTATCAAATACGCAAGGAGTAGCCATCGGACCAACTGCTTGTAATAAACTTAAAAGTCGTCCTTGTCGTACCAATCAAAGTTAAGGCATTCAGAATGAGCGGCATACGTCTCGAACTGAGGATCTTAAATGTCTTAAAATCGGATATTTTACGAATACTACTGCCTTTTACAGGACAATAAAAAAATTACAGAAAAGAACGGGAGATTTTTTCTTTACCGGAACTCTACGGAAGACATACTAATTCAACAAAATTTTGATGTTGTCTTGTCGCGTATTTTTTAAAAGTTTACATTTCGAACTTTCATTCCTCATACAAAACTTCTCAGTATTAAAATATTGAGAAGTTTTGTATGAAGAAGTACAAACAATGTCATCACTTTATCTATTTTAATTAACACCGTTCCGATATGAAATGTACACTATTCATTTGACTAATTTGAAAATCACAAATTATTAATTAAGTATTAATTAATTAGTATGTAGCAAAGATGTGATGTTGTAATATTATACGATAGAATTTAATAATTATGGCCAAATGAATTTCCTGGAATATAGCAATTTCAAAGAAATCCTTCTAGTTACGAACCCTTATAGGAAGAAGGTTCATTACCTGTACATACCTTACTAATTTTCTATACTCCCTTATTTTGTAACAATATTAAGTTCTACTATTACACCCGGATTTATTTACTTACTTTCGTAGGCCGTACGGTCTTGATATCTGAAGCAGTCGATCTCTAAACCTTTCGATCTTGTGCAGTGAGTTGCTAGCCGTCTTTAGCATTTAGCTACTCCAGACTTCGATCAATTTTATAATATTAGGTTCTAGTTTTAAAATCGAATTTATTTATTTACTTACGTAGGTCGAACAGTCTTGACATGTGAAACATTCGATCTCTAAATTTTTCGATCCTGCACAGTGAGCTGCTAGCCATCTTAAGCATTAAGCTACTCTAGACCTTTGTTAACGAAATAGTATTAGATTCTAGCTTTGAACCCGGATTTTTTGTTTGAGTTTAAGTTGTGAAATATTTAAGTTAATGTTAAAAAAAATTGGCTCAAGTTCAGTATGAACGTCACCCTAAAGGCATACTCGTATTTTAATATTGAGCCTAAGGGGATGAATATCTTTCGCTTATTTAATTTCATTAACCCCGTTCGTCCTCAGTGTTTTGATTAGGCAAACGATTCATCGAACCGACTATAATGTAATTTGTATATTATTATTATTATTAAGATAACATTGTTAATTAGTGAGACCTTACGTATACATAATATTATGGATTCTAGTGCTTGTATTTTACGATGTACAAGTGATTGGTCGTAAATCTGATATTACAAGGTATTTCCTTAAGTGTTTGTCCCTTGAATATTGCTAAAATATTATTATATTAATACAGTGTTATATTATAACTAACAATAGGTACATATAATAGCATAATCTTCCTGTATTGAGGGTGTTAAACCTTGAGAATTAATTTGTAATCTACGCCTGAACAGTTTATTAAGTATTTCAGTATGTAAACCTGTTCAAAACGTCTTTCACTTATGTTTTATCATTATTTAATACAACGTTGTGCAAAATGAATCGGTAGAAGTGAGAAACGTGAACCAACGCTTACGAATTGACTCTAGGCTGGCACAATTATTTCCGTAAATATTATCAATAGCAGTGCACAAAAATTACAAATTGACATAGATAAACAGTATCTAAATGTCATGAAGTCTCCTGTGAAGAATATTTCTCCTATTTTTCTGTCAGTTTTCTAGTATTCCGTAAAAGGAGTGCTCATAATACCTCATCTATAAGATAATTTACATCTGCAACTCAGCGATGAAGCATGCCGCCTATCCTGAATGTTTTTATTGGCAAGGAAAAGACAATCTGCATGTTTGTTGGTGGTATAAATATTACACAGGCGAAAATTAAAGAAATATATGTAAATCTATAACAATAACAATGAATATGAATGAAGCTTTTAAAATTATAAAGTGAGACACACATACAATCCATTGAATTGGTCTGCAACGAATTTGGATTTTCTTCACCATTCCTCCCTATTTTCAGATAGTCTCTTTAATTCTACAGATGAGCCACAGTTCATGTCCTTCTTCACTTGATCCATATACAGGTGTCTGTTGGTCGGCCTCTACCATTTCTGCCTTCGCTTTTGCTCTCCGTGATGTTGAAGGGCAAGACCGAAAACCTGGGTGCCTGACGTTGTAGCCAATCCAGTTTGCTCGTTGTTGACTGATTTTTTAAGGAGAAAAACTGTTTTTTTTAAGTTTTTATTTAATTAAATTTACATACATACATACATACCATCACGCCGCTTCCCTCGCGGGGTAGGTAGAAAGGATCGAGCGCCAGTTCCTTCTATCCTTGCATAAATCTTTCGCTTCCGTCACTGTCATACAACTCCTCATGCATGCTCTCCTGTTCAATCTTAGGATTTGTTTTGTGTTTTTGTGATTTATGTGGGGTGATATACTTGTGTTGGTATGTGGTGTGGGATTTGTGATGTGTGTGGTTGAGGTATGTGTTGTTTTTTTTCTGGTTTTATATATGTGTTGTTTGTGTGTTGTTTCATGTATGGACAGTTTGCAGCAGTGTTTTTTTTGTTATGAATGTGATTGTGTTAATATAGGAAATGAATGCTTTTTGTGATTGTGTATATGTTTCAGTATGATTGATATTTTTGTGAGATGTTTGCCCTAGAACTGGTTATACCTAGTTGGGCAGCATCAATGAAAATATGTATAAGATTTGTAATTTATTGGTATAATAAAATTAAAAAAAAAAATGTGCTCAACACGTGACCCATTGCCATTTAATCCTCGGACGTCCACGTCTCCGAACACCATTCCTCTCAGTCAAATTAATTAATTAAATTTGACCAATTAAATTTACATTAATTGTTTATGAGATTGTTCACAGATGAAATAAAGGTATTGAGTAAATATTATTTGTTTGAATATCTTGCTATTTTATCTCTTATATCGCTGATTTGATGGCATTGTTTTTGACATTTCATAAATTTTGTTAACGAAGACAAACACTTAAGTACCTAGATACATGAAAGAAAGTGTCAAACGCAAAGACCATCAAAGGAAAATCTGATGGATACAAGTTAAGTAGGTATGTACATACATAATATACCTATACTCATTAAAATATATAGGTATTATATTATGTAACTATGTATGTTTAATTAGATTCACTAATACAACTTCTACTTTGAAAGTGAAGAAGTCAGCAGACAAGTGAGGAAGTCAGCAGACAAGTGAGGAAGTCAGCAGACAAGTGAGGAAGTCAGCAGACAAGTGAGGAACTCAGCAGACAAGCTGCATGGAATGAACAAACTAGCGCTAAAATGTTTAGAATTTTTTCCTTTTTTTATTGTTTAACCGTATTTGGGTGCAGATGACATAACCAATCAGACATTTCGATCATTGGAGAACCATGTTTCAATAAATAGTAAGTAAATAATTATCAAAAAATAGTATTTTTTTTTTTTAAAGATTTATCTGGGTTTTGTTATAAACCCAAATACAACCTTATACACCTTTCACAGTAAGCTAAAAGCTTGTGTCGTGAAAGGGGAGTTTGCCGGCTTTTTCTGAATATTCTGTATTTGTTGCTGACTGGTTGAACTAGCAGTCGATAAATTAGTATTGAACTTAATTGTTCCGAAGCCATTTAAAAGGGAGATCGCGATCCATTTGAGATATTCTGAAATATAAGATCTCAAAAAAAAGTTGCTTCTATGTATGGTTTGCATAAATCGTTTCTCGATTGGTGGACCTTCAATCGTGACAATGATAATGGTGGAATTGGTGAACAATGTCCATGGACACCGAAAGTGATCACTTAAGTCAGCCTAGAGCCAATTCGTTAGCATTGCGATACCTTTCTCACTTCCTCCGATTACATTTTTGCACAATGTAACATTGTGTAAACATGGTTCTTGAATCGAGATATATGACTGGTTATACTAGCGCTCCTCCAATGCCAACAAAAAAATTAAAACATTCAAGGTGGGTGGTAAACCTTATTGTTGAATTTAAAATATGAAATGTCTTTTAAAGGACAATTAAAAAGAGTGGTAGACCAATAAATTCATTATGGATATTTTACAACAAAGTTACTCTTCCAGCCAAACGGTTACAGGAGTTTGTTTACTGAGTAAATAAGTAAGTATGTTTGTTTGTAGATATCTACATGTTATTATTATTTACGCTCACAAATCACGCGTCAGAATTGTATCGTTATCGTCAGTGAAACACTATTGGCAATTATTGTTTGCTTAATCTGATGTTTGAACATGTCAATGTACACAACACGCATACATACACTACTAGCAGTGATGCCAATGCTTTACAAGTTCATTATCATAAGAAACCTTAAATGAATTCCTCGACAAATATTCGATCATAGCCTTCAAAGGCTAACTGGAAGGAATAATCAGATTCCATATGCTTTAGTGACGCTAATCCTGGGACAGCCCTTAATATAGTTTAATGTTCTCTTACAATCATTAAACTTTTTATATTTTTGTGAAAAATTGTTGTGGAAATATTGAAGTTTATTAGATGTAAAAGCCAATTAAACCAAATTAAGGGCTAACTCAGGATAAACATCACCTACTTCACTGCAAGTTCCTTCTATCCTTGCATAAAGCTTTCGCTTCTGTCACTGTCATACAATTCCTCATGCATGCTCTCCTGTTCAATGTGCTCCACATGTGACCGTTTTGTAGAATTTGATTTAAATGATCTTGCCATTTGATCCTCGGACATCCACGTCTTCGAGCACCATTCCTCTCAGTTAAATATTTATTTATTTATTTATTATTACAATATACGGCGTGAGCCTTTTACATGTATAACATAAAATTGTAGAAACTGCATGACAGACAGTACATTTAAACAACAAGGAATAATCATGAAAAAAGGACAATACACAATAAAAAAACAGTATGCCAAATATAATACATACAAACCATTCAATAAAACTTTTTTTTTTTTTTTTAATTAATTGATAAAGGACAGAACTAGCAATAAATCATCAAAATTGGGAAATTCAACATAAGATTATTAAAATATATAATTATAAAATGTTTAACATCACAAACAAATAATCAATACAGACAGAGATCAATAAACAATGAATTTAAGACATATTAACAAGAAGAAATTAATATAGGTATATTTGGGTCATTCTGTCCTCATTCGTTCTTTCCATATGCCCAAACCATCGTACCTTATTTACATTCATCCTTATAATTACACCAACTTTCATTCCACATTCCTTTCCTCCAATTCTTTCCTGTAAGTTTTGAGTGTTCTGTAAACGCGTTCGTATAACCTCACTTATAAAACAAACAACATCTGGAATTCAGCGATGAGGCACGCCACTCATCCGGAACCTATATATTTTTCTGCTGACATGGAGAGGGAAATCTGCATGTTTTCAACCGTAAAAGAAATATTGGGTAGGTACGCAATTTTTTCCATGAACTCCGTAGCAATAGATGTCTAAAATGTATAATCTAATATATAAAAGGAAGACGTGTGTGTTTCACCATTTATGTCTCAAGAACGGCTGTACCGATTTGAATGATCTCTGATTTCTTGGATTCTTCTCCGCCCGGAATAGCCGATAGCTAGCTGTAGGAATAGCTCAACTGCGAAAGTTCCAAATGAATTTTATTTTTTTACACTTTGCCTACGATGACACACTTGTACAATTATGGGAGTTTGTAAAGAGATTAATAATATTAATCATTCATAAAGTAAGTGGGAGAGGGCAGAAGACCGGTGGGCCGTCCTAGAAGAAGCTGGCAAGGGCAGGTATCGAACCTGTGTGTTGAAAGGCTTGGTTTGGAGTGGCCAGAGATCCTGGAAGCAGCGGTGGACAGGGATCTCTGGAGGAGATACCTAGGGGCAACGGGCCCCCGACCGAACTAGGACAGGGGGAAGAAGATGTATGTATGTAATCATTCATTGATTCTTAGGCGATACGAAGTTCGCCGGGCCAGCTAGTATTTTATACATTATATTGTAGTTATTGTTGTTGTTCAAATATCTAGATATAGTAAATAATAATGTGTAGTTACAGGTATAGAAACTAATCCTGTAAATCACATTAGACATTCATAGCGTAAGACGACAAAGGGATTAAGCTTACACCTCAACGCGTATTCTAATGAACAATCGATCATGCTCACTAATACATAATATAATGTAATGCTACAATAATATAATATTGTTATATCTTATTATTATCTAATATATAAAATTCTCGTGTCACGGTGTTTGTTATCGGCTATCATTTAAAAGATCAGCATAATATTGATGTTATGTTTAGCAGAAAAATGTATTCTGCCGACAAATATATCATGTTGATATGCTACTTATGCCCAGCGAGAATATTATATTTTTATTGTAAATAATATAATATTGAAAAACTCTAAATTTAATCGACCAGCAAAATTATTATTTGACCGGCATAATGATTATTTGTCCAGCAAAATAAATAAATGAGCAGCAAACCGTGAGCTTATTTTAATTAAACTTGTGAAAGCTAAATTTTTTAGTAGCATCTTTTTATGTGATTTTATATGTAGCATCTGAGTGAACGACACTAGCGTTTTTCGACATTTCAGTTAGATATTTCGTTAATATAGCAAAGCGGAAACTGGCATTATTTTCGTAGTCATAATTAATTTGGTAAGAAATCACAAAAACTTCATGTGGATCCGAAGGTAAATCGGTGTGTGAAAAATATTGTTTATCTAATATTTTCTGCCGGTCAAATAATAATTCTGCTGCTCAAATAATAATTCTGCTGCTCAAATAACAATTCTGCTGGTCAATTAATTATATTGTTGTGAGAGTATTGAGTGCGAACGAAAAGAATGATCTAACGATGAATGAAAGGTGGGATGTCTTAAAAAGTGTGCTTGTAGGAAGTGCAAAAGAAACATGTGGTGAAGCTAAAGTTGGACGTAAGAAAGGCGATGCATGGTGGGATAATGATGTGAAAGAAGCTACAGATAAGAAGAAGAATGCTTGGAAAGACTTACTGAGTGTGAAACAGTGTGACACATGTGAAAAAGAGCGAAAGAAAGAAGTTTACAAGACATGCAAGAAGGAAGTGCGTGAAGTTGTGAAAATGAAGAAAAAAATGCTTGAAGATGAAGAATGTAAGAAATTGTCTACGTATGCGAGTGAAAATATGAAGATTTTTTGGAAGGAAGTAAAACGAAAGAGGACGGGTTCAAGTGTGAACAGTATGAAAGGGATAAAAGACAAGGATGGATGTGTGTTAGTGAATGATGAATGTGTGTTACGGAGATGGAAGGAATATTTCGAAGATCTGTTTGAATGTGATGGTACAAATGCAAATGAGTATGACGACAGTGAAAGCAGTGTGAATGAAAACGATATGATAGACATGAATGAGATTATGAATGCATTAAAAAGAGCGAAGTGCGGTAACGCTGTAGGGTATGATTGTGTTGCCGTTGAGCTCATCAAGTCTGGTGGACCGGGGGTTCTCGCGTGGTGTTTGGAGCTTTTCAACGATTGTTGGAGAGAAGGTGTTACTCCAGAGGATTGGAGGAGGGCTATCATCTGCCCCCTGTACAAAGGGAAAGGCTCTAGACTTGAATGCGGGAGTTATCGGGCTATTAGCTTGCTGAGCTCAATAGGGAAACTGTATGGTAGAATTTTGATTGAGAGAGTACGAAAGATAACTGAGTGTAAGATATGGGATGCGCAAGGAGCTTTTTTGAATGGCAGAGGGTGCACCGATCAGATCTTCTCCCTGCGAATGGTTATAGAGAAGTTTCTGGGTAAACACCAGAGGCTTTTTTGTGCGTTCGTGGATCTGGAGAAAGCATATGATCGAGTGGACCGTGAAAGGTTGTGGCGCGTGTTGTCGGAGTATGGGGTGAGCAGCCGGTTGATCCGCGCAATATCTTCACTTTACGTGGGAAGCTCCGCTTGCGTGAGGGTAAATAACACTCTCTCGGAGTGGTTTGTCCTCACCAAAGGAGTGAAGCAAGGTTGTGTCATGTCTCCGTGGCTGTTCAACCTATTCTTCGACTACTGTATGCGACCTGTGAAAGAGATGGATGTTGGTGTCGAGCTGAATGGGTTTCGGGTGAATGCATTGATGTACGCAGACGATTTGGTGTTAATGGCTGAGAGTGAAAGGGACTTACAAGAGATTGTTACGTGTGTGTATGATAGTTGCAATTTGAATGGTTTGAAAATGAATGTTATGAAGACGAAAGTTCTTGTTTTTGAAAGAGAGAATGAAAAAACGATTTGCGAGATTAAAGTTGGTGACGAATGTTTGGAGCAAGTAAGTGAGTATGTATATTTGGGAAGTATGTTTACGAGGGATGGAAGATGCGATGGGGACATTGAAAGAAGGAAAGTGGCCGGTGCTAGAGTAAACGGTGCACTTCGACCCATTGTCAGCAATGACAATGTGTCGAACATGGCTAAAATGCTGGTGCACAATACCATTCTGGTACCGTCACTTACGTATGCAAGCGAGACATGGACGTGGTTGAAGAAGGACGAAAGTGGAATAAATGCAGTAGAGATGCGATCGTTGAGAAGAATGGTTGGTAAAACGCTGCGTGATAGAGTGAAGAATGAGGATATTAGAAGAATGAGCGGATGCAAGAAGAGTGTTGTGGACAGAATGCGCGTGAATAAACTACGGTGGTTTGGGCATGTTGAACGAATGAACGAGGTAAGAATGACAAAGAGGATATACTTATCTGAAAGAAAGGGTGTGAGGAAACGCGGGCGTCCGAGAACCACGTGGCTTGATCACGTGGATCAAATTCTAAAGGACGGCCGCGTGTTGAGTAAGAGGAACCGACGTGCGTGTATGAGGAACTGTATGAATGTGGAGGAAGCGAAGGAAGTGTGTAAAGATAGATCTGTTTGGCGTTCCGTTCTCTCTGCCTACCCCACTTGGGACATGGCGTGAGGGTATAGTATAGTATAGTAGTATTTATTAAGCTGTTAAATTTTTTTAATTTGCCGATATAACCAAGTTTGTTTGTAAAACAAGTGTTGCGTTTATATTTTATTTATTGCTGATGAAAACATTGTTTGCTGTTCAAATGACTTAAATGCTGATTTTTTCTTGCCGAACGAATGGATTAATAGCCGTACAAATAAGTAGTTCCCTTTGTTATCACACTCGTTCGAAACGGCTGGACCGATATTGATGAAATTTTGTGTGCTTATCGCGTAGGTCTTAGAATCGGCCAACATTTATTATTCATGCCCCTAAAAGTAAAGGGTGGTCCACCCCGATTTTTTTAAAATGTTTTGGACATTTTTTTTTTATTTTCATGTTTTTATGGTGAGGCATTAAAAAATACATACAGCCCTAAATTTTCACTTTTCTGTTATCAACCCCTATTTTTTAATAGCGATATTGGTATATGGCAAATGCATACATACATACATACATACCATCACGCCGCTTCCCTCGCGGGGTAGGCAGAAAGGATCGAGCGCCACTTCCTTCTATCTTTGCATACATCTTTCGCTTCCGTCACTGTCATACAATTCCTCATGCATGCTCTCCTGTTCAATGTGCTCAACACGTGACCGTCCTGTAGGATTTGATTTAAATGATCTTGCCATTTAATCCTCGGACGTCCACGTCTCCGAGCACCATTCCTCTCAGCCAAATATATCTTCTTAGTCATTCTGTCCTCATTCATTCTTTCCACGTGCCCAAACCATCTTAACTTATTTACATTCATCCTTGTTATTACACCAACTTTCATTCCACATTCCTTTCGTATATCACTGTTACGCACACGATCTCTCAGACTTTTACCACACATCCTTCTCAACGATCTCATTTCCACTGCATTTATGCCACTTTCATCCTTCTTTAACCATGTCCACGTCTCACTTGCATACATAAGTGTTGGCACTCTAATTTCTAAAATAAAATCCATATGGCAAATGTATATGGCATAATGTACCTATATGACAAAACGACGTTTGCTGGGTCAGCTAGTAATTCAATAGAATTACTAAGTGCAGTACTACTACTACTACTAAACCATCACGGCATATCTCACAAGGAGGGTAGCCAGCAGAACAGCTGCATGTAATAATCATGCAGTATCACAGTGAAATTATCAAAAAATTTGCATTTACCTACTAGTATTTCAAATTTTTATGTACAAATAAAATATAAGTTCGCAGCGTTTCTAATTTCTAAAGTAAAATCCATTTGCATTCCAATATACAAAGTTAAGTTTAGTTTTGTAGGTAGATAGTTTTTATTTCATTTGTCCTTTCCCATCCGAATTTCATAATACCTACTTTTTTCGCTATAAACATCGAAATAAATACTAACTGGAAGAATATTGCATGTCAGAAAAATATGTGATCAATTAGATGATGAAGTTTACTTATCTTCCGATGTCAGTATGATAAAGTTACTTGCTAACCTTTTAATCATATTTTTATGATGATGATTCTGGATGATTTTATTTTGACGCCGTTTAACAGTACCTAGACCTCAAGGGCGCCGGTGAAATGTTCAGTTCTCAATTTGCTTCTAAAGCTGGTGACAATCTTATTTCTCAATGGTACCAGTAGGCGATTCTACGTAACCGGTCCAACAACACTAAAATATTTTATATGTTAGATAGGTATTAATTATACTCCGTTAAGTATTAAGTTTACCTTGTTATTGCGTTATTTTATGCAACTTGTTATCATACCTAATGGAATTACCCTTTTTTTATTTTACCCTTTTCAAATTTTCAGAACATAAGTACATTCTAAAAATTTGTCAAAATATTATGATCACGTATTTCGAGTTATATAATTAAAATTAGGGATGTTGGGGATGTCGATTTTTACACATCCGCGGATGTGAATGCGGATGCGGATTTTTGAAGGCTCACATCCGCGGATGCGGATGCGAATGCGGATGCGGATGCGGATGTTTAAGATGTTATAGAAAAAAAGTAGGAACTATCTTAGTTGGTAGGCCCCACTGTTAAAATAAGTGACGAAAATTTTGCTACGGTAACATTATGGATTTTTACGCGAAATTTCTTTTTATTCTTTTTTATTTGCAAAAATAAAATAAAACCGGCAAAAATAAAAACGCGTCGGATCTTGTCACCATTATTTTCGTTCCCATTGGTTAATGTCAAGTGCAAACGGCACGCGCATTTCGCCGGCCCCGCCCCATTTCTTTCTTGTCGCGAATTGTCTTACATCCGCATCCGCATGAACATCCGCATCGATTATTGCGAATGCGGATGCGGATGCAGATGTCCAAATCAGGGATGTTGCGAATATTCGCATCCGCAAATGCGGAGCTTCCGCATGTATTTGGACATCTGCATCCTCATCCGCATCCGCAATAATTGATGCGGATGTTCATGCGGATGCGGATGTAAGACAATTTGCGACAAGAAAGAAATGGGGCCGGGCCGGCGAATGGCGCGTGCCGTTCGCACTTGACATTAACCAATGGGAACGAAAAAATTGGTGACAAGATCCGACGCATTTTTATTTTCGCCGGTTTTATTTTATTTTTGCAAATAACAAAAAGAAAAAAAATATTTCGCCAAAAAATCTATTATATTATTGTAGCAATAATTTCGTCACATATTTGACAGTGGGGCCTACCAACTAAGATAGTTCCTACATTTTTTCTATAACATCTTAAACATCCGCATCCGCATCCGCGGATGTGAGCCTTCAAAAATCCGCATCCGCATTCACATCCGCGGATGTGTAAAAATCGACATCCGCAACATCCCTGGTCCAAATACATGCGGAAACTCCGCATTTGCGGATGCGGATGCGAATATTCGCAACATCCCTGATTAAAATTATGGTTAAAAACATAATATTTTCTATTCTGTTATTTATCTTTTGTATAAATGTTATATTTGCGCTGTCTTATTGAAAAAGATCTACCATCTGCCCAGGTACTCCAGAAGTCTGGGGACTTTCAATTAAATGAGTTCAATCTTATACATTGCACAGTAGGTAATATTACCAAACTTCATGGTATCTAAAGGGTCGTTCACATACGTTCACTTTCAGTGATCACTCCGGATGATCCTCCAAGATGAACAAGTGTGAACGGGCGTTTCATCGCTAGTGATCACTAGCGATGACGGAGGAAAGAGATTACCACTCGTCATAATTTTGAGGAAAGTCCTTTCACTGAAATTACCATAAACAAGTTTTATCTTATTATTTGTTTAATTCTCTATGAATTTGTATTGAATGTCAGAATCATGTACGAAATTATTATGCAGTCGAGAGCTATATTAATTTATTTTAAGTGTTATTTTTCATTTTTGAATTTGTTGAATTATTTTTATACGAAAATACGTCAAACTACATACAACATGAGTGAGAAAGTAGACATGGCAGTGAAAGCATAGGAAGAACAAATGTGAACAGACGTGTTCACTTTCGATGAACAGGTTTGACCCTGACACTCTGGATGATCATCCAAAGTGAAGTAATGTGAATGCTACTTACATAACTCAGCTATGATGATGATTATGGATTACTTTGCGCCGTTCAACCGTTTTAAAGGCACCGATAAACAGTACATTATTTAATTTGTTTTTGAAATTGTTTACCGGATAAAAATTAACATTTGAAGTACAAAGACAGAAAGAAAGAGAGTAAAATACATTTAAAAATTTATCTCCTATGCCAGCTCATCCTCTCAATTCGAAATGGAACATAAAAATTTAATATGAATTTTGTTTTACGCGCCTCGTCTAGTTATTTAAATCAATGGTCACAAAGGATTCCGCAGCGGTAGTGTTGTGTGATACATTTTGTATTCTAAGTTTGTAATGGACACTAATGGAGGCTTAGTTACACTGACACAGAATAGTATGTAACTATATAAAACTCTTGTATCCTAAAAGCGGACCCAGAAACATTAATACATAGTGTGAATGTAAGGCAAATAGAGTTAAGTTAACAGAAAAGAAGCTTCAAAGGCATTTTTTGGGATCCTTCACATTTTCAGTACATTTCAATAAGATATGATTATGTTTGTGCTAAAAATAATAAAATACGGGACAGGTTTCCTACAATATTTGTATTGTATTTAATTTGAATGTATACCTTTTATGTAATTGTTTTTAATCAATGTACAGTAAAGAATTAATAAATAAATAAATATCAAATCTGACAATCTCAAGTTATCTTTACGAAAAAGATCGAGTTATTTTAAGCTTATTGTGAAAAATAACCAGGGCCCGAAGTCAAAACACATTTTAGCGTTACGTTTTCGTGACAATTTTCGTAACTGTTGTTTATTTTAGCTACGAAAATTAACACTTCTCGCAACGTCGTCTATATTCGAACGATAACGACACGAAAACATAAAGCTAAAATGTGTTTTGACTTCGGGCCTAGCTGTACTGTTAAGAATATGTACTATTTTTTTTAATTGGTTTAACCGAATTGGGGTGCAGATGACATAACCAATTAGATATCTCGATTGGAGAACTATGTTTACACGTTGGCTATTGACACCAAAAGTGATCACTTAAGCCAGCCTAGAGCCGATTCGTTAGCTTTTGGACGACTTTCTCACTTCTTCCGATTAAATTTTGCACAATGTTAGGTACATTGTATAAACATGGTTCTCCAATCTAGATATCTGATAACCGGTATTGTTTTGTACATTTTTTTTCAGTAGATATAATAAGTAAATATATAAACTCTCGAATTCTTCCAGCTAAACACCGAAACGGTGAACAGACAGAGAAGAAGAAGAAATACATATAACTCTTGTACGTGTATTTTTTAAGTCAAATTTTAAAATAAAACATGATTTATAAATGTGACTAGTGTCCATTTTCATGTAATGCAAAAATTTGTGTGGTTTCTGTTGCAGCGAAATGTCCCATCAAAATATTCGTCATTTTAAGGTTTTAATACAGGTTTGTTCAACATCCAAAAATAATGCACCATAAGATAATACTCTCTATAGACAGGCATCATAAAGTTTATATTTGTCTGATGTAAATATTTTGATATTGGACACACTTATTCAAAATACCAACATTCACATCTTAATTTAAAGAGTTTTTGTACTCATAATGAAACCAAATGGATGAAAATAAATTTGCATATTTTTAGTGGATAGATCTATGTAGTAGATTAGAAAATACATATTTGATTTAGAATAGAATAGAATAAAAGAATTATTATCGTACAAATATAATATTGAAAGGATTTTTTTTTACTGAACATTGATAACATGCTCATAAATACATAAAAAAATCCAATAAATAAGTCGAAATGTCATACATTCGAAAAATCGTAATTTTTGCAATTTTGGTGTATTTATATTATGATTTAAAAATACAACAGAAAGTGAAATATACTATATAATAATCGCTCTGCTAGATGCATTATCTTGTCTTCTTTCCGTTCAATATATAGGTATGAATAAACCAGGGATGTTGCGAATATTCGCATCCGCATCCGCAAATGCGGAGCTTCCACATGTATTTGGACATCTGCATCCGCATCCGCATCCGCAATAATCGATGCGTATGTTCATGCGGATGCGGATGTTAGACAATTTGCGACAAGAAAGAAATGGGGCGGGGCTAGCGAATGGCGCGTGCCGTTCGCACTTGACATTAACCAATGGGAACGAAAAAATTGGTGACAAGATCTGACACGTTTTTATTTTTGCCGTATTTATTTTATTTTTGCATTTAACAAAAAAGAAAAAAAATATTTCGCCAAAAAATCCATAATATTATTGTAGCAACAATTTCGTCACATATTTGACAGTGGGGTCTACCAATTAAGATAGTTCCTACTTTTTTTCTATAACATCTTAAACATCCGCATTCGCATCCGCATCCGCGGATGTGAGCATTCAAAAATCCGCATCCGCATTCACATCCGCGGATGTGTAAAAATCGACATCTGCAACATCCCTGGTATAAACACATCGAACTATTTATTTGTGGAATTCAAATAGGTCCATTATTATTTTTTCATTAACTAAATATTTCAAATACCGTGATTTTTTTTTTAAATTATTTGTTTATGGAATAGAAAGAGTGACGGTGATTACCTACCTATATGTAGGTATTAAGTACAAATTAAATCTTAATTTTCTAAAATTTTGACTTGTTGAGTTGTTGACCTGGAGAGTCGATATATTATATACAATCAAGTAACAGATTACAGAAGTGCTTTGTAGAATACTCTTCAAAAATAAAACTTTCAAGATTTTAATAATTTAAAGTAAAGAATATTTTTTCATCCTCGTGGAATTTCCGGCAAAGAATAGGTATGTCTTCCACTCTTTTTTTTTAAGTTTTTAAAAGTCCTGCTAAAGTTAAGTAATCAAAAAACAATCCGAATTAGACACTTATTAAGAACTTTAATTCAACATTGGGGCATTCCACCCATCCTGAATGTTTTGTTTTTTTTTATTTACACAGAAAACCTAAATGGTTACCAGGTACATGCAAATAATCGAATGCTATCCACTTGTACTTAGTTTAATTACAGAATCCCAGAAAAATGTTTGATCTATGCTTCTTACACAAATTGATAAACGGTGCAATTAATTCTCCTGAGCTACTAAAACTCATTCAGTTTCATGTTCTTACCAGATATACCAGACAATGTTTTTTATATATATGTGTGTTTGTATGTATGTTTGTATATACATATGTTCACTTTGTGAATATTTTTTTTTTCTCTTTTTTTTCCAAATTGCTTTAGATTATTGATTTTATTTTAATCATATGTTTTTTTTTTAAGTTAATACTTTTGGGTTAGTTGGAAGAGATCGCGTCTTTGCGATAAACTCGCTCTCTGTACACTGAGAAAAGGTACATCTCCAAATTCAATTGATCTATAACAATAAATTATTTTGCTCGCCTTACTATTGATATAATAAGACGCAAACAATGATTCAATTAATGCGTAACAGTAAATTTCTCGGCGCTTACCAACATCTTTTGTGTGTACTAAAAGATTTTGAAATTATTAGGCCTTTTTACCAACGTTTTAGTTAACTAAACATCCGTATGGCGCTAGTGGATTTAAATAGTAGTACTCTGTTTATTTAAAAAGTGATCTTATCATATAAAACAATAAAGTAAAAAATGCGTTGGCACGTCCGTTAACTTACGTCTGTTACTTTGTTTCCGTTTTTTCTGTCATTTTTTGGTATGTACCTATACAAACAACAAAAGGTGTTCGATCATAAGAAAATATTGCGTTGCAACGATTTATAATCTTTTGTTATTGAGAAAGTGTGAATTAATTATTCTCCTGACCGTGAAGTTAGTGCGTTGTGCCATTGAAACAAAGCTATGTATCTTTTTGAGTTGTTAAAAGTCCTGGGGATTTGAGGATAAAATAGAATTATTCAGTAGTAGGTAAGTACCATCACTTATTTGTTGTTTGTCATATTGTTTTAATTTAATGTGCAATATTTATTTATTTCTACTTATATTCTCGTAATTATATACATAGTTTTCACTCAAGAAATGTTATGTTAATGAAATGATTGCCAATAAATGTGCTTTTGCACAAAAAACACCAGACTACCTAACCTAACCTACAAATCAGTGTATAAATAATTTTGTGCTTAATAAAACCACAATATTACACCGCATTGGATTTCCCAGATATAATGCTACATTAAAATAATTCAAAATTATTGAAGTTTTGATGCATTGACCTAAAATTAATATATTCCTTATGTTTTCCCACAGAAAATAAAATCGACATTGATATTGAATGAACAAGATGTAACAGAGCTGAGACAAAGATACCACTATCATCTAAACGATATGGAGTGAGACAGCACAATATTATTATTGTTATTAATGCGTATTATGTTGGAACAGGAATATTCCGAAAAAATGTACTGCACTACAAGTATAGTATGTCTATGGCTGTTTTATTTGGTTTCCTATAATATGGTGTATATTTTTATGTATGTTTTAATGTGTGTCTTTATTAACTGTCTTTATTTTTATTTTTTTCCTTTGTTATTTTTAATAAATTATTATTTTACGCAAGTAACTACTTAAAAGAATTTTTTTATTTTAATTTCCTACCTACTTTTTCTACTTATATTAATCACAATGTTTATTTGTAAAGTGTGAATAATTATTCTAATAATATTATTATTTTTGTTAGATTTTTTCAAATAATAATTATAGTGTTATTAGAAAAATAGATCACATTTTACAACTAAACGCGATTAATATTATTGGACTTTTGACAGCTAAAGTAAGGTCATGTATAGGTACCTACGTAAGTATGACAAGTAAATCAATTGATTCGTACCAACGATTCGTTTTGCAACCAACTTCAAGTTGATGACGTCACTGTGAAGAAGTTGTTGGTAAATGTACCAATGAATTGGATGCGAAGTCAATAGATCTATACTAATGAATCGTTTGTACGAACTCTGGTCCTAATTTGATAGTACGTACCAATGATTCGTTGTGAAATTTCGTTAGTATTTTTCTCAGTGTATATTGATTGTATTTGATATGAATGTATACCTTTTATGTAATTGTTTTTTATCAATATACAGTAAAGAATGAATAAATAAATAAATAAACATGGCTTTGCCGTTTGAAGGAGAATGAATAAATAAATATTTTTGTTTTGTTCTAAGTATAAGAAATTTAATGTCTTATAATGACATCTGTCATTCACAGGATACTTGGCATATAAGAAAAAATAAAAGGATGCCTATATTCTATTTTGGACAATACACGAGGAAAATTGAGACTACAATAATCGTTTGGCATTAGCAGATTTTTCTAAACATATATTATAAATAGCATATTTAAACAAAACTCTTAACTTGCGTCATGTTCACTAACAATTTATGCTATAAAATAAAGTGAAAATAAACATTATGATCGTTATTATTAATTAACGCTCATTTTCTGTATACAAAGCAAAAACAATTCTTAACGTACTAATAATTTAGGCCAGGAGTCTGGAAAGCGCGACTCGCGAATCGCATATATGATGGGTACTGTTATCGCATGGATAAAATGTATTCATGAATTTGATAAAATGGAAAAACAAATCAAACTAAAACGGAAACTCAATTCTACCTCTCCCGTACGACTAAGGTAATTATAAAAATATTTTTGAATCAACATAAAAAAATATTATTTTAATGTCGTTCAATAATATTATTAACGTAACTTGCCTTATCACTGCTAATGATATGAATAAATAAATAAATAAAAAGTGACTAAAAAACTTCAATATAAATTGATAAAACATAGATCGAAATGATTCCGATATTTATATAAACACAATAGATTTTTGCTGCGTGAAATTTAGTTAATAAATATGAAACATTTATAAATATGTGATGTAAATAAAAACAAAAAAACTTTTTAGAGTTTTACTATGTACTTTTATTCAGTGACAAGGTTTCGACATGTTATGTCTTTTTCAAATAGTTTGGTACATAGTATAACTCTACAAAGTTTTTTTGTTTTTATTTACATCAAATTATGGAGTTCTACAAAATAAGCAGTTATAAAATTCAATTTATATATATTTTTAGGCTCCGGACTTCAGACCTTGCTACTCCAGTATGCAGTGACATTATAATATCGCTTTGTCTTAAGCCATCCTTAGGTCATTCTTATCACATGCATTCCGTATCAGCGGGCATTGCAATAATTGGGAATCACTCTGCACCTTCCCCGCAGTCACAGCTCGTGTCCTCTCCTTCCAAAATCCCACTTCTGTTGGTTACTTTTACACCTTGTCACCCCCACCCACCCTTAGTCTGTGAAGGGTCTTTTCAGTGGGTAAACTAAGACTGTGCACGGTATTTTTGCTTTTGGAAGGCATCATCTATGGACTGTCACCGAGTTCCTGCTACCACAATAATTATTCCTTTCTGCGTTTTTTTGCCGTGGTTTTGATGTCATAAAACATAAATATTTATTAATAAAGTCATTGTAGGAGTACCTACTAAATATCAGCAAGTATTTATTGTAATTAATTTAGCATGAATTTCTACCATGTACCGTCGGTTTACAACAGTAACTAAATTTGATGTTACGCTAGCATTATTTCACTCACACTTATCTTAAGTATTATACATAACATACACACCTGTATTCATAATAAAAGACTGTTTCACAACTTTAAACCAACGCTTGTAACTTAAATTTGGAGCCAAAGTTCGATTGAACCCGATGTTTATTAAACATTTTATTTTATGTGTTTATTCTACCATATAACACGTCTATAAATACATCAAGATCATATTTAAACATATCTACAAAGCACCACTATATCATAATAAACTTGTTGATGTTGAGAGCAAAAATTCTTGAAAACCGGCTTGCGATTAATAAAGTCGATGTGAATGTGCTAGATATAAGGGCAGAAGATCGTTAGGCAGACCAAGATAAAGATTGTTAGGTAGAAAACATCAACAGGATCTAGAGGAGCTAAATGCTAAAGACGACTGGCAATTCGTCGAGTTCGTCGGTAGCCTGGAGGTAGAGTCTAGGCCTCGTGAACATGGGGTCGGTGGTTCGATACCAGGTGCCGGCAAACTCCCCTTTCACGACACAAGCTTTAAGTAGCTTACTGTGAAAGGTGTATAAGGTTGTATTTGAGTTTATAACAAACAAAACCCAGATATATCTTTAAAAAAAAATTCATTGCTCAAGGCTTGGAGATATATTTTTTTAGAGGCAAAGATCCTACAGAGGCTTCGGCCATCGGAAGTAAGTAAGAATGAACTTCCACCAACTACCGCCGGTCCACAATATTAATTACGTTTGTGAGCTAGTTTGTATACCTACATAGATACCTAAATTCAAGATGGGTGGTGTAACTTGTCCCTGAACTGCGTACATATTTTATTACATGCAAAAATGGATACAAAAATATTACAACGCACAGTGAGCGAGTTTATTACAATATCCCGATTTCTTTCAACTAATCCATTAGTTTGTCGACTACTGAAATAGGTAAATATATATTAACACAGTCTACTTATAAGATTGTATACAAAACTCAACAATTTGTAAAGATTGCGTCTTATAATTAAGTTATTTTGGGTAAGTCGGGGCAAGTGAGACGTCGATGTAACAAATTAAGGATGAAAGTACCTACATAGGAATACTTCTTTTGCGAATGAAATTGTTTGAAAGATTCGTGAGATAATCGATTACCTGTTTATAGTGTCATCATCATCATCATCGCCCTCAACGCTCCTCTCGGGAGCACAGGGCAGAAACCAGCCTCCTCCATTCAGAGCGTCTCTGTGCCAATTGCGTCACCTCTTCCCACGACATTCCTTGCGCTCTGATATCGTTGTCATAGGAACGGTGTATTGTGAAAGAGGGACGCCCGGGCCGACGGAACCCCTGCGGACGGAAAAACAGTGCTCTTTTTGGCCAACTATCATTGGGCATTCTCAAAACATGTCCCAGCCAGGACCATCGTCTCTCTTGTATTACGGAGATTACAGGTCTCTGCTGGGTGCGCCGGCGCACAGCATCATTTGTAACATGTTCATACCATCTGACATCCAAAATCCTTCTAAGACACTTGTTTTCAAAGCTTAGTATCTTCCGCTCTTGAGCCTTGGTTAAGTGCCAAGACTCGCAGCCATATAGAAGGATTGGGATGATGCACGCATTGAACAAGCGACATTTTGTCCTGATGCTGAGTCCAGACGCCTTCCAAACTTTGTTCATGTTGTTGAAAGCCCCGCTAGCTGCTCCTATGCGGATTGGTAATTCCGACCGGAGATCACCCTCTGGCGTTATGGTTGCTCCCAGGTACCTGAATTTACTAACCTGAGATATTTGGGAATTGCCAACCATTAGTGGGGTGTGAGTACTCGTGCATGTACTATTACATATGTACTCCGTTTTACCAGCGTTGATACGAAGGCCAAGGCGCAAGGAATTTTCATAAAGAGCATTAGCGTTGCACTGTAATCCGTCCACAGATGTATCAAAAAGGGCTAGATCATCCGCATATTCAAGATCGTGCAGCACTCCCACAGACGTCTCACTGTTTTCACGCTGTGATAAAGGCACACCGCCAGGGCCCAGAATAGATTTTCTGAGCAGGTAGTCCATAATTATGGCAAAGATAAAAGGTGCCAATATACAGCCCTGCCGGACTCCAGTGGTGATCCTGAAGGTGTCAGTTGGACCACTTGATGTTCTGACAGAACATTCAGAGTCTATATGCAGGGCTTTGATCATGGTTACCACCTTGGGCGGGATGCCATACGCGGCCAGTATTTTCCATATGGTTGGTCTGTGGGGGCTGTCAAAAGCTTTTTCGTAGTCAATGAAGCAACATGCAAGCGGTGAGTTGAACTCTTGCGACTGTTGGAGTACACATCTGGCACAAAAAATTGCGTCCGAACAGGACTTGCCAGGTACAAACCCGCATTGTTGCTTTCTCAGAGATGCCAACACTGGTTTTTGAATGCGACTCAATATGATTTGTGAGAGAACTTTACCGGGTACACTAAGTAGTGTGATGCCACGGTAATTTCCGCATTCCAGTGGGTTTCCCTTCTTGAAAAGTGTCACGATGGATCCATTTCTCCAATCTTTCGGGCAGAGCTCCTCATTCCACACCTTGTTAAAGAGATGGTACAGTGGGTGGATAAGCGCATTCATGCCATACTTAAGGAGCTCTGCGTGGATTCCATCTTCACCTGGGGCCTTGTTGTTTTTTAGCCTTTTTACAGCTGCCTCAATCTCCTCATGTGTTGGGGGGGTTTCGGCTATCCCAGATACCTGTGGGATATCTAGGTCGCTATCCTCATTGCCAACATCAAAAGGTGAGGAGGGGTCCGGTCGGTTTAGAATGAACTCAAAGTGTTCTCTCCATCTTCCTCTTACTAAGTCAGGGGCAGAGATCAGGTTTCCACTGCTATCATTAATTGAGTCAGCAGTCTTATTCTGACCTCTTCCTCCCAACATGCGGGTAATTTCAAAGAGAGTCTTCGAGTCATTCCTGGCCGCGGCAGTTTGTGCAAGCTGTATTTTGGCTTCGACATCACGTCGTCTGTCTTTGCGCACAGAGTGCTTTACCAGGCGGTCTAGCTCTCTGTACGAATTTCTTAGGGCCTCCAGTTTCGTAGGGGACTTTTCAGCATCTCTGAGTATCTTGACTTTTTGGCGATCTTGAATATATCCCCAGGACTCCATAGACATCCATGGTGGTTTGTTCCTCTCTTTGAACCCAATGGACGCAACCGCTGCAGCCTTCACTACTCTCCGGAACTCCTCCCAGGCCGACTCTACTGAGTCAGTATCGGAAAGATACCGAGAGAGTTCAAATCCTTGGTGCAGCTCAGCCTCATACTTCATGCGAGACCGAATATTCCCCAACCCACAGACGTCAAACACTCGCGGTGCAGCTGGTCTTGCAAATTTATTGAACCTTAGCTTCATGGCTCCGACAAGGAGTTCATGATCCGTTTTCAGGTCCGCTCCACGAAATGTCCTGACATCCTGTAGATCAGAGCGGTCTCGGGCCTTAACCAAAAGATGGTCAATTTGGTTTCTGGTACGTCCATCAGGTGAGGTCCACGTGTATTTGTGGATATCCTTGTGAGGAAACAGTGTTCCTCCAATAAGGAGTCCTTGGAGTGTTGCGTATTCTATAAGACGGGAGCCGTTGTCATTTAGCACCCCCATGCCATGCCCCCCCATTACGCCAGGACCGTTTAGTGGGTCGTTGCCTACTTTGGCATTGAAATCGCCCATCACAACGATCCTATGCCTTTTAGGAATTTTGGATGTGACGGCTGCCAGACAGTCATAAAAACTGTCCTTGACCGTCCCCTCCGCATCCTCTGTGGGGGCATAACACAAAAGTACCGTCAACGGGTCACCCGTTGCCCTAAACGAGGCGCGTAGTAGCCTGTCGGAGATGGGTTCCCAATCAAAAAGCGAGCCGGCGGCCCGTTTGCTCATTAGCAAGGCGACACCATGCTTGTGTTTTGTCTTGTGGCCAGAGTGAATCATGGAATAGTTCCCCGCCTCACTCCTACCACAATCCAAAAGACGTGCCTCAGACACACCTAGCAGGTCTAACCCATAGTCACTCGCTATCTTGGCGGCAACCAACTCCTTGTCATGCCTCAGCGTCCTCGCATTGTATGTTCCGATTTTCAATTTCCTTATTCGGTCCAAGTTCTTATGGTCAGGGGGGCTACATGTGGAGGACCCCTCCCCTGTAGAGGTCCAAGTGTCCGAGGCTTTATCCTGTTTCTGTTTGCAGTCGGTAACTTTAAGTATGTTGGGAGACAAGCCCAACGATACCGAGGCCCGGGGAAAGGACGGCTCCATCCTACCTGATTGTTGTAATTCTCAGTGGAGGCTCAAGACTGAACTGCCTTGAAACCATAACGTAAAAATTGAGAGATTACTTTTAATCTAGGCCAATGTTTGAATGTGCAATGTCATTGAAATAACATGAACATTTGAACAACAAAGGCCAAAGGTTTATAGTGTACCTGTTTATAATAGAGTAGATGCAAAACTTTTAAAGCAAGTTTTTGAAGCTTAAATAATGCAACCAAATAAACCTACCCTTAAGACACAAAAATGTTATATAATGACAGTTTAAAAACTTTGGAATTTAAAGAAAAGAATATAAAGGTCCTCCCACATTTTACTGTAAGTTTCCAAAAAAACGAATAAAACCGCAGGTATTTTTGAAAACACTTATTTATTTATTTATGAGTAAAAAATAACATTGGAGTAAGATATGTATAAACAATTTTGTTGATTTTTTATTCAAGACCCCAGACAGCAATTTAATGCTGCTGTGTAAATTAACTGGTATAAGGGGTCAAAAATAACAATCTAAGATATCATTCACCAATCACCACTTCTTCTTCTTCTCCTTGGGCAATTATTAGTCTCACATGGTGGTGGGGTCCGCCTTTCTTGTTTGATTACGCCACTTGGTTCTGTCGAACGCATCCTCATGGCAAACATCACAGCTCTTCATATATTGTCTCACTACTTCACGCCATTTGCGCTTTGTCCTTCCTCTTGGATTCTTGTCGGTAACCTCCATACATTGAGCTTTATTGTATATGTATACCACAATAATATGTAAGCATAATATCACAATTCAAGTACTTTACGAAATTCATACTCGTATATAGTTAATAAATGTTTAAAAAATAGTTCTTTCTTTTCTCTAGAACACTTCTCTTAAGTGGAAAATTAAAAAAGAAACTCAAAAATATTTACTTTCTATATAGCTGTTATTGAAATCTGCATTGTTTGATCGTTGTAACCATGAAAGTATGCATATTATGTAAGAGTCTTGCGAATAATTTTAGGAAAAGTAATTGATTATAATCATGTGAATATATCTATTCCAATGTAACAAGCTACCCCACTATACCTCGCATAAGTAATAAATTAATTGTGAATACTCACCGCAAAACACAAACGAAGTTTTGATATTTCAGCTAACACACCAAAATACTTATGCATGTGGATAAATACGAGTTTCGACGTAGGTACGTAGCGCTAAAATTAATAAGCGAATAATAAAAAACGAAGTGTGAAAATTATACAACAAAAGCGCCTCCATAGACAATAATTGTAAGCATCTTGACTCGTACATAATCTTTAAATTTATAAAGAATTTTTTTGTACAATATTATTTTTAAACCAGATGTTTTATTTACTACTCGTAAACAGAAACAATTGATTATTTTGCAAAAATATATGTATAATATTTGATACATGACTATTTATTTGATTCAAAATAAATAAACAATTTATGTGTAGAAAAACTATTTCACAACATCATTACATCTACCAGGGTACAAAATGGTTTAAAAGGTTGCCAAAGGAACCGAAAAACATCGGGAATTATAAGATATTTAAAAATAAAAAAGGGTTTATTGAAAAAAAAAATATTAAGTAGAATATATCTAGAGTAAGTATTAGTTGAGTATATTATTGTTTAGATGTGTAAAATTAAAAATACTGAAAATCTATCCCAAACACAAGTATAACTCTTTCAATGGGATAGTAAACAATAGATTTTTAAGTGTATTTTAGTAACTGTGTAATATATATGTATTTTTGTGATATTTTTCAAATAAAAAAGGAAATCACTTTAGTACATATGTAAATTTTGTATTATTTTGTTAACTACTACTACTACTACTATACCATCACGGCATATCCCACAAGTGGGGTAGCCAGCAGATCAGCTGCATGTAAGAAACATGCAAACTTTGTTTTTTTTAACACTGTCATATAATGATGATGTGCAAAAAAAAGCAAACATGTCCTGCTTCTATGACAGGTATTTTGGTGTCGGTGTGCGTTTGGCTCGTCGAAAGGACGAGCATATAGATGGATGTCTTAAGTAGCATTCACATTGCTTCACTTTCGATGATCATCCAGAGTGTCAGGGTCAAACCTGTTCATCTAAAGTGAACACGTCTGTTCACACTTGTTCATCCTATGCTTTCACTGCCATGCCAACACTCTCAGTCGTGTTTCACATATTTTCGTACAAAATAATTAAACAAATTCAAAAATGAAAAATAACACATAAAATAAATTAATTTAGCTCTCGACTGCATAATAATTTTGTACATGATTCTGACATTCAATACAAATTCATAGAGAATAAAACAAATAATAAGATAAACTTTGTTTATGGTCGTTTCAGTGAAAGGACCTTTCATCAAAATTATGACGAGTGGTAATCTCTTTCCTCCGTCATCGCTAGTGATCACTATTGATGAAACGCCCATTCACACCTGTTCATCTTGGAGGATCATCCGGAGTGATCACTGAAAGTGAACAAATGTGAACGACCCTTTAGCTGAGATAGCTTTTTATAAAAAAAAACGACGAAAATCTCACTGAGATCTCATGTCATAATCTCATTTCAATTGTGAAATACCGCTATCTGATTATCAAGCTACTGGATATCTCAATATTATCTAATATTATGTACTTCTAACATTATCGTGTCACGGTGTTTGTTATGATACTACTCCGAAACAATGAAATTCTGTGTGCTTATCGGGTAGATCTGAGAATCGGCTATCTTTTTTTTCATACCCCTAAAAGTTAAGGGTCCACCCCAAATTTTTTGTTATTTTTTATATTTTGGACAAAAATTTTCATTTTTATTTTTTTATGGTGAGGCATTAAAAATACAAACATCCCTAAATTTTCACCCTTCTACCATCAACCTCTATTTTTTAATATCGATATTAGTAACCTAGAAATAATTTATTTATTTATTTATTTATAATAATACATACGGCTTACGCCTTTAATACATAGTTATAAACAACAATATTGTAGAACACCACCATCGTATCAAATTAAAATCAAAACAAAAATAAAATATACTGCATCACTTCAAATTATAAAAATTAAACACATTGTGTCACATAAACCACATAATAAAATTACAACATATCAAATAATGTATATATATGGGAAAACAACGTTTGCCGGGTCAACTTGAGTCTGCTCTGAGGATATTTATATAAAACATTGTTGTTCTAACTACATTAATAAGAAAAATGAAAAAATTTAATTTTTAAAATTGTAAGATATATTTTCTGCAACTAAGTTCAGATTCATCACGTTTACCAAGTAAATGAATTACCCGAGTTTCCTTCTCGCTAAAGTGTTTTCGTGCAAGACTTTTATTTGTTCTCGTTTATGAATCTCGGGTGTAGCCTCCGCGGCTTCATAATAGGGTAGGTACCTGCATTAACCCAACCAAATCTCGACATTCGAATATCTCGACATTCCAGTCCGATCCTGATGTCCCAAATATTTTTTCTCCATAAGAGTTGAAACAATCTTCTGTAATAACTTCAATTACAATGTTTTCATTTCGGCATATCCCACATGTGGGATAGCGCAATGTTTCCTTCCTACAAAATCTGTCTGTGTGCGATCAAAAACTTAAGATACTTAGGATGTCCTACTGAGCTGTAAAAAATGTAATAAAAAAAATTGTCTAATTATAATATTATTATTATGGATGACATGCTTCATCGCTGAATTGAAAATGTGATTTTGTTTTTGAAAACCTCACATGACACTCTAAAATCTACGGATAAGAGTGAAAAACCTATTCTTGCCCGGTGGCACACAGTGTATAATTATATTATACCGATAGACTTTTCGATTATCTTGAAACCGACTGAAATCGTTCTTGTTTCCTTTAACTTCGCCCTGTTACCTGTACCAAAAGGGAGGAGGGAGGGGTGGGAGTAGGAGGGTTGTTGGTTGTTGAAGAATGGAAGGTGGGCGGTGAAGGTGGTTATTCGTCGTCCGTCATGTGTTGGTTAAGGTTTCAGAAATGTAGTTATTACATGTTATTATCATAATATATATTTGAGAGCCGGGAGATCTCAAGATGGGATCTGTTACGTCAGCCGGGTCCCCCGCCCACTGACGTGGTAGGATCGGAGATGCCAACACTGGCATAGTGGTATTAAACTAGAGAGAATTAAAATATTAATAAACCGTCACCCAAACGGATAAATAGGAGTCCTTGGACTCCTGCAATATCCGAGAAATATTTCAACAATTGAGAGCCGGTTTTCAAGAGTTTGCATTTTCATCGTCTCTGTCGGTTTGATGTCGGTTTATAATAAGATCGTTATTGTTTTCCTCAAATCCAAACGTGGTCTGATCTTGTTCATACGTATTCCTTACGTTCTCCTTGGGTCTTGGAACTACTCATCGAAAACAACTTTCAAGTCACGTATCTTGTACAAGTGCAAACTGATAAAATGTAAACCTATCCTTAAGTACATGGGGTGATCGTACACGATATGACATGTTTGTCAAACATGAGCTGTTTGGGTGAAACAAAATGCCTTGAATGTTGCGGTTATAATTAGAAATAAAAAGTACCTACTCTTAATGCTTCTACGAAGACGCGCATTTCCCCCTCAGTTTGTAGGTTCAGCGTTGAGCGATCTAAAAACGATATTTATCTAGTCTTGATCTAAAGCTCTACAATGCGCTAAGTGACTTTAAGTCTTTAATACATGCAAGTCAATACTGCAGTAGCTTAGCAAAGTCGTTTTCAACATTAACATGAGATTATGGTTGCATTATTTATTTCACCATTCTTTACTATAACAAAATTTTATAAAGAATTATACTCAAATTAAATAGATTCAATAATTCTAGTATTAGTTAATATTAAAATTATTTATGTTAAATCTTATTATAGTATCACAGTTTATTATAATTTATTATTTATAATTTATTATTTATTGTTATATTATTATATTTTTAAACCTTATTATTTCATTAATATTTTTTTAACTATTATTTTATTATAAAAAAAATTAAACTTACCATTTTATACATTGCTTGAATTGATGGTTTTACTGTTCATTGATGTGTTTTATTTTATCAATTTTATTAATTGTATTATAATATGATTGATCATTATATTTTACTTTTCTCTTAATATATATATTATTTTTCTTTGTTTTTGTTGTTGGTTTTGTGTGTTTGTCTTAGTTGCTTTGATTTTTTTAAACTGTGGTAATATAGGGGGACTCTTGTGGTCTATATTTCATTTAATTTTGATTGTTGTAATACTTGTTGTGTTGACTGTTTGTTCCCTTCGAGAAAATAAAAAAAAATAAAAAAATCATTATATACATCTTATATATTATACCTAGATATGAATTTATAATATTATTGGTGTTTTTATACTACATAGTATGCATCCACCACATGAATGCCCGTACACTTGTTTATGTTTGTAAGAAGTTAATATTGTTTAAATATTTAAATACACTTATATTTTTAATGTTTTATTGTTTAAATAAGGTTTTTTTTTTGTTTGTTTCACATATTCATATATTAATTGATTTTTGTAGAAATATGTTTAAACCTTACTTACATAATATGTAAAAGGCTATAAGCCGTTGATGACAGAAATAAATAAATTCTAAAGCCTGTACGTTCAGAGAGAGAGAAAATACATACTGATGGTATTTTATTTTTGATTAACTGTGTTTGTAATTAAAAATAAAATACCATTTAATATATCCATTAAAATGTTGGAATAGAGCGAACGATTGACCGATTTGTCTTATCGTCTAAAGCTAGAATCTAATAGATGTGTAAACAAACTTTGACTGTGAAATTTCGGAAACTCGGTCTCTGACGAAAATGTCTGAAATTATTGGAATAATTAATATTACACAGATTGAATACAATGTCTAAAGTTTGGTATTTGAAATGAACCAAGGTGCTATTTGAGCTTAGAAAAACTTTTTGCATAGTTTATCCCGATGTTTTCAAATATTGATACGAGTACCACAGAGGTTCTGATATACACCGTAGAGAGCTCGGAATAGAAAAGATTTTTTTTTCAGATTAGGTGAACATATTATCTAAATTTAAGTAAGCAGACAATAATAAGCAATATTTCACCGAAAGGAACATTATAAAAATACCCACAATTGAATATCTTTCCAAGATAAAAAGTTCAAATGAACCTACCTTATTAAGACCACAAATGAAGCATAAAATATTCCTGCCCGTGTACTGAATGTTTCTGTGTTGACACGAAAAGGGAGTTTTGACTGTCTTACATTACCTTCTCAAGAAGAGAAATTAAGCTTTAATTAATGCAAGAAACTTAAAAATCTTCAATTTTCATGTATCTCTACTTCTATAAAATATATTCAGAGAAATTTTTCTTAAGTATACGGATAAGCTCTTGTAACAAATACAATAATTATATTATGATGCATAGCCCAGTAGCCCAGCATTAAGTTCATATTATTTTACCTATTTAAGTTATAATTATCTGAATAAGTTGTGAAATACCGCAAACCTAATTATCGACTTAAAATGCGGCATTCAAATTGGATAATAACTGGAAGAAATAACCGATAAACTGACGACGAACGGCGAGATCTGTGAGCAATGACAAGGTTGAGAAACTATAACCTGGTTGCAGATCCAACTATACAATTTCCAGATTCTAGGTTGTCCAAAAAACTCACTTTATACAGATTTATGGAGACTCGCAGACTCTCCGTTATGTATGTATGTGTGGTGCTGAACAAACAAGAGAACATAATGGTGAGCACAGTCATGTCCCCAATACTCATACAATTTCACTTATTTCAGGGTCGAACGAGGCGATTTCATGACTACGGGGCCTTGAGATACGAATATGACGAGTATAACCTATAAGTAGAAGAAGAAGAGGGAGAACCTGCTACGTGGGAGACGAGCACCCAAATTGCTACGTGTGTGGTTTCCATTAACCACGCTCTCACATAACAAGTAAATTATGCTTCGTCCAACGGTCGAACACACAATTTATTACAAAAGCAAAATTAGAACAATGAACAAAGTTTCAAACTGAACTATAAGAAGCAAAATACATATTCTGTAGAGTAATACTGTTATAAATATAGATCTATATGCTCGTTAAGTAGTCTAGAGATATTAAAAAGTAAAAGGTCTATACTCGTGTTTATGTCTAGGGGTTTCTTACAAGTGTATAGGGCCCTTTTTTACTTGGCTCTGGGCGAGAGAGGCCTCTGTGTCATGCTTACCCTTAAGTCCACAAGCAGTCAGGTTACCAGGAACACCTTACTCCTTCAGTATACCATTTATAACTTATTGAATAGAATCTTCATATTATGTAGCAAAGTAAATTTATAGACATATCCATGTAAACAACAAAATTATATATATATCATGTGAAACTAAGATTATCAAAAAGTACTTCATACCCTTCAAAGAAAGAGGCTGTTTCATTTCTATCAATGGAGCCTTTAATTTAGCTCTTGGTTGCCTTCATAGTGAGTTAATATGGTCTTCCTCCCAAGGGTTGGTCCAGGATTCGAACCTTTGGTACATAACTACTCCGAGTATAAACTAGGTTATTGGAAGATTATATACAAGGAGGCGGAGAGATGTACTTTAGTATTATTAAGAGTATTGAATCTACTGGTGGGTATACAAAATGAATTTCAATAGAAAGATATCGGATGGTAAGTGATTTACATTTATTGTGTAAACATATACATTACATAACAAGACAGTTACTTTCAAAGTAAATCTGTAGGGAATACTATTCCATACAATACGCAAAATTATGAAAGTATTGCCATATTTGGATAGAGACAGTAAAACACACAATGGTAATTATTAAAGACACCAACCTTGGTATTACAAATATAAATCAATACCTGGATTATCGTGGGGTCTATAAAAAGTAATTGGAATCATTCATTCTTCACTCATACTCAAGATCTTATATTATTATACAAAGGAAATTAATATATAGATAGTTTAACGATTATATGAACTTAGTTATGAATAAATTATCAATATATATACATCAAACTCAGTAGTAATATAGTCACTTACAGATAGACTGGTGAGCAGGACAAGAATAACACAAAGACAAGTATGTTATTGTTAACGTATTTTGCACTCATAGACGGAAGATGGCAGGATCGTGAAAGAAACATACCCTGATGCTTCTATGGCGGTCGCTGGTTATACTCCAGGACGTACAGGGGTGTGGTGGTGTCAGAATCAGATAGTTCCTGTCCTCAGGACGAAGAGATCACTACTTCTCAAGTGATAAGAGCAATATTATACGTTTCTACACTATTCTCAGTGTCAAAGGAAGAAGGCGTCACTATTTCCATAGTCTGTCCAAGCATAAACGGATGATTATTTAATCACTCTCATAACAAAGGTCGCGACCGGAAAAGCTAAGAGAGGATCTTCACGTTCTCGTAGGAACGAGTGTTCATCGATAATTCACTGATGCGCAACATACAGACTCCCGTGTTGAAGAGGTGTTTGTTGCCGACCTCGGAACTCATTCACGTTTTAATTAAATCTATATCGCTGGGACAGTACAAAGAATTGTTTAAGTGATTTTTTACGAATCCCAACATTGAATAGTTGTCCAGAACCATGGGATGTCTCATTTCGCACGGATATGTAAAATGGCGGCAACAGCAAAAAAAACACGCCCAAAATCATACAAATGCTACATCACTCAAAAAAAACTCCAAATGTTATCTTAATATCACTTCGACAACGTAATCTATATGACACAAAGGATACTCAAGCCTGTTCACGATATTATTTGGTTTATTGATTACTATTGATTATTAATAAGAATGGTTTTATAGTACACTAATGTTGGCGGTAAATCCGTCCACGCGCATAACAATTGACACAGGTTGTTTTAAAGTACATTATTACACGGCACACAACAAGAATTATTTTATGAACGCAGGAGGACAACAAGATTGATCATTACACTGTTATGAAGATTGCCTCTAATTATCTACCAATACTATTAACTTGTCGTAATTACTACGGTGACTGTCCGCCGCGAGGACAGAGTGGGCACACTCGGCGCGTGTTGATTGTTCCGGGGTTGGTATCTAACTGCCGCGTCATGCCAATCATCGGGAGCCGTTACAAGAAGTCCGTTGGGAGAAACCACGTGATCGAATGCTAAGTCGAAGGTGTCCGATAATAACCGACAAGATGTGGAGAGAAAACAATATTATTGTTATTATTATTATTGAGTGACGACAAAGGACAACTATGAATTATAGGCATAGCAGCGAATATGAACGTATTACGCGTTGAATATTTTAATGCGTAGCATTCTCCGTCTGCGCCCCTTTTTTGAAAATTTGAAGTGAAACGACAAATTTTCAAAGAGACGTAAAGTTAAAAAAAAAGAAAAAAGTTGAGAACCACTGGACAAGTCAATAATTGAGAAACACCGGTTATATACAAGAGATAGTACGTCCTCCTTGCTCTGCCAGTCCTGTCAAAGACACGCCCCTCTCATCCGTAAGTGACGCGACATATTATTACATATAGAAAGGGACAACACTATGAATACTACATACATATCAAACAACAATTAAATTTTCTTATAAATAAGCAACAATCCTATAGCCCAACATTTACTTATTTTAAACACACGCGATTACAGGCCATGCTGAAGGAATATTGGCGCACTGATATTTCCTCCAGTTAAATTTCACTTCACTCAAGTAACTCTATATTATTTATAAGACAGGGCTCCTAAGCAAACATAATTAAATAATAACAACAATTACAACATTCAACATTCTTTATAACATTCATATAACAATTACCTTATATTAATAACATGTACAATATATCAATAAAATTTACAATATATGTGTATGAGGTTCTGTAGCTAATGGAATTTATACATACTAATAATTATAATAAAATCGGATAGTTTAATTAAATTAGAAATATCCAACGACAAGAGTAGTTGGTCTATAACCACCACGCAACGCACAATGTACCGACACAAGTGTCCCGGCATTAGTAGTTCGCGGCTTTACACAACATTAATATTACGAAGAATTTAATATACATACAAGTTAGAGATGTCTCATTTTATACGTGTTTACCCATCCGATATGAAAGACACTCACAATTAAATATAACATACGTCATGTACTATAGACGAATCATATAGCAAGACATTATAAGAACAAAATAAATATTTACATATAACGATTTTCATATACATATGGTCACATAATATTCTCACGGCTTTGATCAATATACGTTTAGACTCTAATTCGCGCTCGTACATACGGATTAGGTCAGTATTTTTCTTTTCAATTACAACCACAGAGGCATTCCTCGTAGGACTCTATAACACATAAAAATTTCAATTTAATTTTACAATATAATTGCGAACAATACAATTTACACATACGCTTGTCTCATATAATGTACAGCCAGGACGTCTACTGCTATACATCATACGACATTCCATATATATACAATATGAGTATTAAAATTTTACAAGGGCTCCACTTACAAAACGATATCGATGTGGACACAAAGTATACACAATGACGACAGAAGACTACAACATTTGTGGGGGTTATTATTAAAGAGAATCTCTGTCTGGGGTATTCGATATTTTACATTCATCATAATACATACATCATCTATAATTCCTCATTCAGGGCTCACACAGTCACACTCACATGCATACATCATACTACCTACAATTGTCACCAATATCGAAAGACAGGATAGAAAATGAAGGGTTCGAGGAATTTATATTTAATCGATAATTGTCATCATTATATAATCCCTGGACCAGTGTCGTTGGCGCTTGTACCTATGTCTACTCTATTGTACTTTACATTCCATTCCTCAACAAGACGATGCAACACACAATTCGCTACATATAATATTTTATTTATACTAAAATTTGCATAAGTCACAATACATAACAGGGATATTCAATACTTTTCATCTTTCAGAATATCCTTCACGTGAAACTTTCCACTATAAACACCATCCATTGACTCTAAAAGATACACGTTATCTGACAACTTTGACCTAATACGATTTTTCACAAAACGAGGGGCCAATTTAGACATGAATTCCGCAGCTGCATTGGATTTTACAAAATTTCTACGATAGACTATGTCACCAGGACGATAATCTACTCGTTTTCGACGAAGATTGTAACGAGAGGCAGATTTTTTATACGATTCCGTCAGCATGTCAGTAACCTCATTATATACATCGTACAATACATCCAATTTCTGTTTGTAAGAGTTCTTCAGTTCATCCGAAGGATTTTCATCTACATTAGAACTCAAACTTTTGAAAAATGAAGCATGTTGCACGCTTTCAAACCCGTGCATAAGAAAATGGGGTGAATATCCCGTCGCAAAAGATACATTATTATTCAAACTGGCTTGTACTATGGGTAATTTCTTACTCCAAATTCTATGATTATTATCAACCAAAATCGAAAGAGCGGTACCAATGGTTTGATTGTACCTTTCAACTGTATTAGATTGTGGAGCATAATATGCTGAATACAAAATCTTTTCTATCCCATACGATTCTAAAAATGATTTGAATGAACGGGAACAAAAATAGGTGGCATTATCCAATAAAATACATTTCGGCACAGAATATGGTAAGAAAATTCTTTCCTCTAGGCATTTCTGAATTATGGCAGAGGTACATTTTCGCAATGGAAAAATCCAAACAAACTTAGTAAAAACGCATACCACAGATAATATATAAACGTATCCTTCGACACTTTTGACAAAAGGACCTATTATATCAATTGATAGAGTCTGTAAAGGCATGGACACCAATTTAGGTTTTTCCATAATACCACGTGGTCCAGAAGTAGCAATTTTATGAGTTTTACAGACTTCACAGTTGTTTACAAATCTAGCGACTGAAAGATGCATGTTCGGCCAATAGAAATATCTTCGTAAATGTTTGTACGTTTTATAAGTACCTTCATGACAAGAATCGCCACTACAATGATATTCTTGAATTACTCTTAAAGCATCGAGTTTTGGCAATACTAATTTCCATTCATGAGGTGACAATAAAGTGTTAGACGATTTGGTGTATCTATACAATTTTCCTTCCATTATCTGATAATTCGGGTAAGCTTGTGGGTAATTTTCACAACCTTTCTTAAGCTTGTTATACACTGCATCACAGGTATCAGTGATTTCTGTAGGCAACGTCAAAGTTCCAATTTCCACACGACTAAGGCAATCAGGTACAACATTTAATTTACCTGGTCGATGAGTTACATCAAAATCAAAAGCACTCAAACGAGTCGACCAGCGAGCTAATCTTCCAGTAGGATTCTGTAATTTGTGCAACCACTGCAAAGAAGAGTTATCAGTGATCAAGTGAAAACGTACACCATCTAAATAATTACGGAAGTGAGTTATAGAACACAGAGCTGCCAACAGTTCCTTTTCACAAATGGAGTAATTTTTTTCAGGACCGGTGAGCTTACGTGAAAAATATGCAATCGGATGTTCACCATCTTCCAGTTTTTGCATCAAAATTCCTGACATAGCAAGATCCGAACAGTCAGTATGTAAATAAAATTCTTTCGCATAATCAGGTTGAACTAAAACAGGTGCAGATTGTAAAGCCAATTTTAAACTGTGGAACGCATTTTCAGCTTCTTCGTTCCATACAAACTTTTTGTTTTTTCTAGACGTTAGGGCACTCAAAGGGGCTGCTATATGTGCGAAGTTTTGTATGAATTTTCGATAATAAGAACACATACCCAAGAAAGATTTTACCTGTTTCGGGGTAGTAGGAGTGGGAAATTTTTTCATGGCTTCTATTTTGAGTTCATCAGTTCTTAACCCTTCGCCATCTACAATATAACCCAAGTAACGCAGAGATGATTTACAAAATTCAGACTTAGTCATATTGATAGTGAGACCATTTTCCTTCAAGATAGATTGTACAAGTCTTAGGTCATTACAGTGTTGTTCAAAGGTTTCACTTACAATCAGGATATCGTCAAGATAACAATGTACACGACCGGGAAAGCGGTGACTGAACAGTTTGTCAGCAATCATTTGCATGTGACTAGGAATATTACGTAGACCAAACGGGCACACAGAGAATTGGTAAGAGCCACGCCCATCAATGAAGAAGGCGGTTTTCTCCTTAGATTCAGGCGATAATGGAAGTTGCCAGAAAGCCTTGGACAGGTCCAGAGCAGTTAGAAACTTGGCATCTCGCAAACTGTCCAAGATACGATCAATCCAAGGTAGACAATACGAGTTTGGTTTAGTTACTTTGTTCAGGCCACGACTGTCCAAACAGAAGCGAGGTTCTCCATTCTTTTTATTAACTATCAACGCAGGCGACTGCCAAGAAGAAGAAGCAGGTTCTATGACTCCTAATTGTAACATCTTATCAATTTCTTTGTTCATGATTTCTTTCTTTGCATGAGGGATAGGATAATGTCTCTGCCTAACAGGATCTCCAATGGTTTCAATCTTATGAAAAATTCCTTTCAAGCGGCCCAATCCTTTCTTTTCATATGAAACATCTTCATAGGATCGCTTGATATCATCGATAATAACAACTTGTTCCGAGGTTAAATTGGTCGGACCAATCAATCCTTTGGTTACAACAGGCGGTTCAGGAGTGAGACCAGCAGAAAAAATACGTTCATCTATTTGGGTTACAGCATTTAAATGTAATACAGGAGGTATTGTACAAACAGACACAGGAAAAAGTTCAGGACAGATATTAAATCCTTTCCAAAAGTCAATTCCTAACAAGTAAGATGACGTTATAGATGGAACAACTAAAAACGTGATACATTTTTCAATACCCTGATACTGTACAGGTAACGTTAAGGTTCCTAAAACAGATTGACCATTCCCATCCGCAGTGAGTACACGAGTTTCACAAGGTACAAGAGGATATCCTAAGTTCAAAAATTGGACATGAGAATTCTTTCCTAGAATTGATATCACCGCCCCACTATCCAATAGTGAGAGACAGATTACAGAATGAATTTTAATATTAACGTAAGGTCGGCCATCATTTTCTTTTCTAACAACACGAGTTGTGTATAAATTTCTGGTTACCCCTCGGTAATTATACCGTGAGTTTCCGTCTGACGATATTACATCTGAAGATGAAGAACGAGCTATCGTATCGGAAGGATGTCTTAACGAGGGAGAAATTAGTTTTTTGAAAACGACGGGGGTGGTCTAGAAGTATCCGGCATCAGCGATGCAGGTTTCTGTTCACGCATGGCATTGTTATATCTATTCCTGGGTGAACGACGGGGTGTAAAATGTCTAACTCTGTTTTTACATTCCTTAGAAATGTGTCCAACATGTCCGCAAGAAAAGCATCGTATGACTGGTTTGGGACGATTCTCTACTGCATTAACTCTCATGGCAGTAGGTCTAGAAGAAGAAGAAGTGTGGCCTTTGGTCAGACGATCGAAGTTGGAGACCATTCTTTCCAGTTCACTTACTGACGAAATGTGAGAACTAGCCAAAAGAGAGACATATCTCTGATGTAACCCGCGTTTGAAGACTTCCAACAATTCATTCTCAGTCAGTTTCTCATCAAGGGAGCTATTCATTTCTATTATTCGGGCAATATAGTCTGCTGAAGTTTCGTAATTGTTTTGTATCGACGACCAAATACGTAATTTTCTATCTATCATAAATCCAGGGGCTTCAAAACGGTGGTAAAAGAGTGCCTTGATAGCTTCCCAAGTCATTTCCTCTTTAAAAATTATTCGAAAGTGTGTAAGCGCTCGATCCTTCAGAAATTCAGGCAAAACGTATACCAATTGTTTATTTGGGAACCTCCTAGCCCTTGCAATTTCTTCCAACCGCGTAAAAAAATTTCTTACATCACCGAGACCATCAAAAGGTTTTACTGGCCAAGATCCAAAATTTACATTCAAAAGTTGTGAAGTTTTATTAAGACTTAAAGCATTATCGAAGGATTTCTCGATAGATGCCGACTCTTCTACAGCAACAACGTTCACATTGCTAGACACGGATGTACAAGGTGGTTCCATATCAAGAGATATTTGAGCATTCATACGCGATTGTGGAGCAACTTGTTCGAATTCTACTTCCAGATTTTGTTTATTATATTCTAACGCTTGCCTTCTCAAACTAGGAATTGAACGTTTCGGTATAACTCCTCTTTCAGATAAAGCTTTCTTTAGTGTAGCACCGTTAGCTTTGTCTACATTGGGAATTGGACCCAAAAATAACAATGGTTCAAATCGAGACATTATTATAAAGAAAGTATGACAAAGGTTCTAAAACTTTAGATGCTCAAAAACTTTTAAGTTACACACGAAAATTCATCTTTGAATGACAAAGGTTCAAGAGATATTTGGTTGTGCTGACAATGTTACTATCTTCCGACGCTTCAATGTTTTATTTTATGTTTTATAAATAACTAAAATTATTTTCACACTCTCCTACGCTTTTTCTATTCTTACAAACTAGTTTCTTAAACGTGTCTTTCGACACTAGGGAGGGACTCGGTGCTCTGGTAGATAAAAGAAGTTTATCGCCACCACCCAATTCGGATTAAATCTGATTACACAATGAGTAATCAATCGTTAACAAAACAAAATTCTGATCACGAGATCTATTTAATAAATAAATAAAATTTCTTACGATTATTTACTCGCGCACAGTTTGAGAAAGTGCGTACTTACCAATTATACTTTGTTTATACTTCGTATCTACGGAAATTCCCGCGCGAAACGTAATACATTCAATATTTCGCGGGAAACTTGTGTTCCCACCAAATCTTAACAAAAGTCGGTTTTCACACTACGCTATATTCCAACCAGTCGCGCGGCGATTTACTCGTGAGATTTAACAGTTATCACTTCACACACATATTTGCATTACACATGATTGCTACAAGACATATCAATTGTACATAAAATTTATCACAAATGGCATTAAAAGCAACATGTAAACCCAAGCGTAGTCATGACACAGATTTTTTCAAGTTTGTAATTATTCGAATTACTGTATATCCGAGAAACGAATTCACAATTTATTCGTCTTCTTTTTGATATTATCCCGGACAACGAGCCCACAAATTGCTACGTGGGAGACGAGCACCCAAATTGCTACGTGTGTGGTTTCCATTAACCACGCTCTCACATAACAAGTAAATTATGCTTCGTCCAACGGTCGAACACACAATTTATTACAAAAGCAAAATTAGAACAATGAACAAAGTTTCAAACTGAACTATAAGAAGCAAAATACATATTCTGTAGAGTAATACTGTTATAAATATAGATCTATATGCTCGTTAAGTAGTCTAGAGATATTAAAAAGTAAAAGGTCTATACTCGTGTTTATGTCTAGGGGTTTCTTACAAGTGTATAGGGCCCTTTTTTACTTGGCTCTGGGCGAGAGAGGCCTCTGTGTCATGCTTACCCTTAAGTCCACAAGCAGTCAGGTTACCAGGAACACCTTACTCCTTCAGTATACCATTTATAACTTATTGAATAGAATCTTCATATTATGTAGCAAAGTAAATTTATAGACATATCCATGTAAACAACAAAATTATATATATATCATGTGAAACTAAGATTATCAAAAAGTACTTCATACCCTTCAAAGAAAGAGGCTGTTTCATTTCTATCAATGGAGCCTTTAATTTAGCTCTTGGTTGCCTTCATAGTGAGTTAATATGGTCTTCCTCCCAAGGGTTGGTCCAGGATTCGAACCTTTGGTACATAACTACTCCGAGTATAAACTAGGTTATTGGAAGATTATATACAAGGAGGCGGAGAGATGTACTTTAGTATTATTAAGAGTATTGAATCTACTGGTGGGTATACAAAATGAATTTCAATAGAAAGACATCGGATGGTAAGTGATTTACATTTATTGTGTAAACATATACATTACATAACAAGACAGTTACTTTCAAAGTAAATCTGTAGGGAATACTATTCCATACAATACGCAAAATTATGAAAGTATTGCCATATTTGGATAGAGACAGTAAAACACACAATGGTAATTATTAAAGACACCAACCTTGGTATTACAAATATAAATCAATACCTGGATTATCGTGGGGTCTATAAAAAGTAATTGGAATCATTCATTCTTCACTCATACTCAAGATCTTATATTATTATACAAAGGAAATTAATATATAGATAGTTTAACGATTATATGAACTTAGTTATGAATAAATTATCAATATATATACATCAAACTCAGTAGTAATATAGTCACTTACAGATAGACTGGTGAGCAGGACAAGAATAACACAAAGACAAGTATGTTATTGTTAACGTATTTTGCACTCATAGACGGAAGATGGCAGGATCGTGAAAGAAACATACCCTGATGCTTCTATGGCGGTCGCTGGTTATACTCCAGGACGTACAGGGGTGTGGTGGTGTCAGAATCAGATAGTTCCTGTCCTCAGGACGAAGAGATCACTACTTCTCAAGTGATAAGAGCAATATTATACGTTTCTACACTATTCTCAGTGTCAAAGGAAGAAGGCGTCACTATTTCCATAGTCTGTCCAAGCATAAACGGATGATTATTTAATCACTCTCATAACAAAGGTCGCGACCGGAAAAGCTAAGAGAGGATCTTCACGTTCTCGTAGGAACGAGTGTTCATCGATAATTCACTGATGCGCAACATACAGACTCCCGTGTTGAAGAGGTGTTTGTTGCCGACCTCGGAACTCATTCACGTTTTAATTAAATCTATATCGCTGGGACAGTACAAAGAATTGTTTAAGTGATTTTTTACGAATCCCAACATTGAATAGTTGTCCAGAACCATGGGATGTCTCATTTCGCACGGATATGTAAAATGGCGGCAACAGCAAAAAAAACACGCCCAAAATCATACAAATGCTACATCACTCAAAAAAAACTCCAAATGTTATCTTAATATCACTTCGACAACGTAATCTATATGACACAAAGGATACTCAAGCCTGTTCACGATATTATTTGGTTTATTGATTACTATTGATTATTAATAAGAATGGTTTTATAGTACACTAATGTTGGCGGTAAATCCGTCCACGCGCATAACAATTGACACAGGTTGTTTTAAAGTACATTATTACACGGCACACAACAAGAATTATTTTATGAACGCAGGAGGACAACAAGATTGATCATTACACTGTTATGAAGATTGCCTCTAATTATCTACCAATACTATTAACTTGTCGTAATTACTACGGTGACTGTCCGCCGCGAGGACAGAGTGGGCACACTCGGCGCGTGTTGATTGTTCCGGGGTTGGTATCTAACTGCCGCGTCATGCCAATCATCGGGAGCCGTTACAAGAAGTCCGTTGGGAGAAACCACGTGATCGAATGCTAAGTCGAAGGTGTCCGATAATAACCGACAAGATGTGGAGAGAAAACAATATTATTGTTATTATTATTATTGAGTGACGACAAAGGACAACTATGAATTATAGGCATAGCAGCGAATATGAACGTATTACGCGTTGAATATTTTAATGCGTAGCAAACCGCAATATAGCAATAGACTCGCCATCTGTACATTGAATAGTTCTTATGACTGATAATTTTTTGATACTTTGTATGATAAATGTTATAACCAATATATAGTAAAAAATAAAATAGATGAATATTTTATATAGTAATATTTTTGTGTATATTTTTGTGTCCTTGCGTAAATGTGCAGTGTGTATTTGTGAATAAATAATTACAGTCATGTGTACTTTTCTGTTATATTTATTTTGAAAATTTGAATTACTTGGGTAATTACAATAAGATTTTTATTTTTAAATTTTTACTAATTGAAGTAGGTTGAACGTAGGACCAACGTTATAAGTAGGACCAACTTTATAATTTTGCCTAATATTTTCTTTATAATTGTTTTTTTTATTGTTGAACTGTTTATATGATAATCTATTATTGCTGCTATACCATCAAGAACGTGCCATAAATGGAGTAGCCAGAAGACTGTCATAGATATTGTCCTTTCTGTGCCAGTAAAAAAAACGTGACATTAGGCTGGGTGGCATGCCTTATCATTGAATTGTAAATTTTGATTGTCAAATATGTGAGCTTTTACGAACACCTGCCTTTTACAGAACTCTTGAAAACTTACAGAAAAGAGTGGGAGAGCTGTTTTTATATCGGGGATTCTACGAGGTGTATAAATAGATTATGTGGGTGAAATTGCCCTGCGTTTTCCAATAAATAAATCTTATATGTAAAAGGAAGTCGTGTGTGTTACACCATTTATGGGTATTTATAGTTTTGGGTAGATGGCGCTCTTGTAGCTGACTGAACCCATAACTTCTCCAATTTTTTAATTAAATATAATAGTTTATCAATTAAGTTTTTATTTTCCGACCAAAATTAAGTGTTTTTTATTTGATAGTTTTGTTTTTTGTGTTTGTTTCTTAAAATTAAGTGATACATTTTAATAAAATTAAATCTAATACCTGAAATTTGTGACAATAAAAATAGTTTGCATGATTTGTATTTTAAAAGTAATAAAAATAAATAAAAGTGACAAATAATATTGTAAATGCGCTCTTGAAGTGATTTCATTACAAAAACAGCGCAATATAAGTGATCCGATAATAAATAATAAATTTATAACTCAAGAATGGCTGTACCGATTTGAATGATCTCTGATTTCTTGGATTCTTCTCCGTCCGGAATAGCCGATAGGCTATTAAAATATCTTACAAATTCACGGGAAGAAAAATTACGAAGAAAATTATTTACGCCATATAGGGAATCCAATCCCGCATCAAAATCGCGATCCCGCAAGCCTGCGGGATTGAGGTCATCAGTCCCGCGGATCCCGCGGGATTTGCGGGATTGATATTTTTTAATAAAAAAAAACTGTTTCAAGTAGATACTTAGTTATTTAAAAAAATATATTAAATAAAGACGAGTAAATTTTTAATATTTTTTATTATTATGCAGATTTATTACTCATATTACTAATTAACAAGTGGAAAATTGATGTTTTAGAGGTATAAATAATCAGCTTCTTATAAGGAACGATATAATACAACATTTCACCTTATAGATTTGTAATTTGTATGAACAATTGAACATATTTATTAATTTCGACTTTTAGAGGCATAAAAAATAGCTTTTTTCTGATAATACTTTCGAAGAAATGATAAGTACCTAAAGTTTTATCTTTTAGATTTGATCTTATCTTGTTGCATAAATAGCCAGCGGCGGAAAAAGCACGTTCAGCTTCCATGCTATTAGGTGGAGTTGACTTCATATTACTTGACTATCCATTCTGTACGGAGACTGTGCTCTAATTCATCTTCTAGTATAGACGAAGGCTCATCATTTAATAGATTCGATAAAGGCGTGTCTTCTTCATCGCCATTGTCATCAACTTGTTGGTTTTGAGTTTCAGGTTGTACCTGCGCGTCTGACAACAGTCTCTCGATTGAACACTTCATTTCAGTTCGAAATGTAACTTTGCTTGGATGAAAGAATGGAACGTCCACCACATTTGTAGATCCTAAATCTTTTTCTAGATATTTGTTAGGATTTTCTAAGCACAGCAACCCGACAGTCATTGATGTGCTGCGTTATTTTATCTGGTGAGATAGCGACACTTCAAGTTCCTGGCTTAACCTGGTATTTTGTCGATCCAGTTTGCTTATCATGAAACGCAATGTGGTTTCTGCAGAAACTAATGTTGCGTCCTCTCGGCATAAGACATTTACAGCAAGCTTCACTGGCTCTAAAGTTCGTTCAATATTACTCAATGTTATAAATTCTTCATCAGTGAAGGAAAATGAAGATGATGTCAGTTTAAGATCAATAAGTGCTTTAAGTATGTACTGTTTGACTTGGTTGAACCTCGATAACATTGATGCGAGACTGTTCCAGCACGTTCGGCAATCTAGGATCAGCTGTAATTCTTTGCAGAATTCTGCTTTAATATATATTTGCAAAAGATCATTTGTTACTGGAGATTTCGAACTAAAAAGCTTGACAATTTTCCTGACTTTTTGAAACAGTAAAAACAAAAAATGGATTAAGTTATAATGATTTTCATTGAAAAATCTATTGGTCTGACAATACTTATCTACCTATATTGTGGTAGCAAATCTCCTTCTTGAATGTCTTCCTCTACCGAAAAGTCACTTGCTCGTCATCATTTTCATTATCACTCCCACCATCCGGTCTATTTTCGAGTACTTCAACTTGACTTTATTTCTTCTTCTTGTCTCTGATTGCATAGAACTTCAAGAACAGCGAGTTGCAACCCATGTGCAAAGAATAACTGGTGGTGCGCTGATAATAATCTCCCAACTTTCTTCATGACTGCTGCACCTCCGGTTGTTGCTGCGATCACATCTAGATTTAGGATTCTCTAATTATTTTCCATACAAATTCTATAGAAAAGTCACGAGATCCAAGGCAAAGTAGTTAACTAACTTATCATTGAGGCTGTGTTGGGTTTAATAAATAATCAGAATGTCGTCTGAGCCCATTCTTAAATATTTTTTTCAGTCCCGCAAGCGTGCGGGATCCCGCATGAGTAATCCCGCATTTCTGATCCCGCAAAAAAGGTGCGGGATCCCGCATTTACGGGATCCCGCTTTTGCGGGATTGGATTCCCTAACGCCATATGTACATTTTTAATTTCAATAAAAAATATATATACTATACCATCACGGCATATCCCACAACCCACAAGTGGGGTAGCCAGCAGATCAGCTGCATGTAAGAAACATGCAAACTGTCCTCTTCGTGACAATATAAAATCAAGACATTCAGGATGGGTGGCAAACCTCATCGCTGAATTTAAGATGTATAATGTCTTAATTTTTTCGAACACCTGCCTTTTACAGGACACTCGAAAACTTACGCAGAAGAGTGGGAGACCAATTCTTTACCGGGTGCTCCACGGGATATAAAAAATGCAATATGGAGAATTTTACAAAATCAACGATGATGTTTATTTATAGATTGGCCTATTTATAGAATATTTTTTGTATACATTTTCAAATAAGAATTGTTATCCATACAATTTAACATCTGTGGTTCTGAAATTTCAATTTTGAAAAAATCATGGATAAGAATTTTTATATAAATTTAAAGTGAATAGGTATCTACCTAAATAATAAATTAGTACCTTCATATATTACACACTTGGACAATTGCGGGAGTTTGGGAAAGAGATTAAAAATATTAATAATTCATTGATTGTTTGGCGGTACGAAGTTCGCTGGGACAGCTAGTAGGTACATAAAAGTTGTATGTGTTATTTTTGATAAGCATGTTTTAATAGGATAAAATATTTTTATTTATCTCTAGGTATAGATAAGATTTTATTTTTGTATTTGTATGTTATTATTCCCTTATTTCTATTAACCCTTTCAGGACAGCAGGGATTCTAGAAGTAACTTTGAATATCCATATTTGTTTTATCGTCAGAATGAAGAACTGCTCTTGTTCGTCCATGGCTTTCCAATCTTAAAAGTGAGATAAAGAGAAAATTAGAATAATATAAAAATCGGAATATACAAATCGCGTAGATACAATACCTAAAAATAAGCTTAGTTCCTCTCTACCTAGTCCGCAAGGGACGCAGCTAGAGAATTAATATATGAATGAATTATTTCTAACTCTTTATACCTGTAACAAATGTAAACATTTTTTTTGCAAATGGATTTACTTTCGGGATTCAAAGAAAAAGAAGGAAAAAAAAACATATGAAAGATACAAACAGTTTTATCCTTTTGGATAATTTACTGTTTTTGGTCCGTTTCGTCTGGAGTCCCTTGGGTGCAATAACGCCCTAGCAGGTTGTTATTTATTGCTGCATTTAAGACCCTCAAACTCTTGAGATCCCAAGTGAAATTTGAAGGTGTAGCTATATTTACACCGTGGAGCACCCGGAAAAGAATATGTCTCTAATATTTTTCCGAAAGTTTTCAAGCGTCTTGTAAAAACCGGTGTCCGAAAAAATTTTTTTTTTTACTTGGTACTTCTATATCTACCATCGCGGCTAATCACACATATGGGGTAACCAGCAGGCCATCCGCAAGGTGCCCTCTCTGCGCCAAAAAAATTAAGACATTGAGGATGGATGACATCATACCTCATCGTTGGATATAAGATGTCATTTTTTTTTCAATCACCTGTATTTTACAAGACACCCTTAAACTTACAAAAAAGAACGGGAGACCTATTCTCTGCCGGGAGCAAAACAAATACATTGATAATACAAAATGACAGAAACAGAATGGGAAAAAATGATTCTTAGAAAATGTATTAAGGTGTTTCATTTGGTAGGTTCGATTCGTTTATTCTAAGAATTTATAGATAAGATTACTTTAAATACGGTATAATCATTTCTTGATAAGGTTATCACGAAAAAAATATTGTTTTTCAGTCTAATATTTCGCAATTCGTTTAACTCAAATATACTATGAACCAAGAAAAATTAAGGTACAGTAATTGATTTAAAGATTACATTTTAATATCTCTCCATTTTTGAACCATTATAATATTATGAAAGTCACTATACTATACCCTCATGTCATATCACAGGTGGGGTACGCAGAGAGAACCGAATGCCATCTATTCTTATATACTTCTTTTGCTTCTTTTTTCATTCATACAATTTCTCATACACAAACGTCCTCGAAAATTTGATCCACATGGTAAAACCGCGTTAATTTCAGACACCCGTGCATTCTCACACCACCTCTTCCAAAGAAGTATATCCACTTTATCATCCTTATATCATCCAATGTCCAAACCATCGTAGTTTATTAACAAACATTTTCTATCCAAGACACTTCTCTTGCATCCGCTCATTCTTCTAACATCCTCGTTCCTGACTTCATCGAGCAACGTTTTGCGGAAGACAATTTTCATTTGTCATTTAACTAAATGCAACATGCGATGAACTTAATTTGGTTATTTAATTTTATTTATTTATTTATTTTATTTTCGCAAGGAACAAACAGTCAACACAATAAATATTACAAAAATCAATTTTAACACACTATAGACTACAAAAGTCCCCCTGTATTAGCACAGTATGAAATTTCAAAACGATTAAAACAAATACAAACGAAACCATCAATAAAAACAAGGAAATGTTATACCTTAATATGGTTAAGTACAGCTCAGCACAGCAATAAATTAACCATTATATAATACAGAGGTTCCCAAACTTTTTTCCCAAAAATTTGCAACATTTTCTCACAGTACCTTTTTCTACAATGTAACGGGTATTTGTACCGACTTTTGTTTTGTCAATATCTGATGCTTTTACCGAATATCCGATACTTCAACTATTGATTCGTAGACCCGCATTTTTAGTCACGCCATCGTGGACTCCTAGGGGTCCACCTGGACCACTTTGGGAATCACTGATATTATACAATACAATAAATATAATATAACACATTTGTAAATAATAAAAGCAATAAATCAGTTAATATAAAAAATAGTACCTAAATATTAAATTTAGTAAATCAAATATTAAATCTATTCATGTTTTCTTCTTTAAGTAATCAATTAAAAGTAATTCTTCTTCTTCAGCCCATTATGTCCATTGACTGCTGGATATTGATCTGTTACTGCCCATTTAACTCTTAACTTTGCCAACGTCTTCCGTCTGGCTCCACCTTTTTACATTATCGTTAATGCGGCGATGGTATAGAAATGAAGGGATTTGGATTTTTTTTAAATTCAAATCCACGTGTGTTTGAAAAAATAAAGGCATTTTACATCCTGAATTCAGCAATAAGGTATGAATGGCTATTTTTTTTGTTGGCACACATAGGATGCACGCATGTTTATTACATGCGATTGGTCTGCTGGCTACTCTACTTGCGGGGTATACCGTGATGGTATAGAAGTATAATATTACTGGTAAAAGGTACTCGTTACACTTATTAGGAGTCATACTTCATTTCATTAATGTTTTTTTAAAAAAAGGGCTTTTGAAATTTTGAGATACCTTAAAATCTTCACAAGCATTTCAAATTATTCACGTACCTACGTCCAATTGGCATGGTTATCAAAAGATAAGAAGACATAAAAAAAACATGGTTCATGTTTAGATTATACAAAGATAAAGAAAAAGAAATCGCAAACATTTTCATGTCGAAACATTAAATAATATTTTAAAAAATATACACGTAAATTAAATCACTGCACGCAACTCAGAAAACTCAAGTGTTTCTTTAAGAATATTACTCAACAGACACATATTCTGCACAACTAATAATTTGTGCAAACACCTTTTAGCACGAAACAGTTTTCACCAATTTATGAAACAAATTTCATCACTTAACGTTAACTGATAAACTCGCCCTCTGTAGATAATATATTGATTTTATGACTGTATTTATTGGTTTGTATGTATTTTGTAAAAAAATTGCTTGTTATCGATGTACCTACCTACAGTAAAGAATAAATTTAAAAATTATTTTCACACAGAAACGGGTAACACTTGGCATAATTATGTGCCCGTATTACCTGGATTACCGGGAGAAAATCCTGAGTAAACTGCAGATATGTGACATAGCAATAAAACACTTTATTGTGCAATAAGGAACATAGGCAATTACAGAAATTATTAAATAAGGTGACACAAATAAAGTACGTGCAATGGATGAGTTTATAGTAGAAGCAATGTCATTCAACTTACTCAACAATGATATTATTTATATTTTTTCATATCGTCCTTAGGTCCTTATATTGCGGACACTTGGACTCGTCAAATGTAGAAAATAATAACCAATGAATATTACAAACATTATATCAAAAAACAAACAAAAAAATCACACAGTTTTTGACAAATTTGGAGGTGAAAATAAATCAATTAAGTTTTTTTTTTTCCTACTTTTTTTCTCTTCTTTTTCATTTCTCCTTTTTTTCTTTTTTTTATATAGTCTCGAATGTAAAGAGTTCGGATCTACAAGTCACTCAAAATTAAGTAACGATCACACAAAACATAAAATATATCCAACCATTTAGGATTTCGTCAAGTGAGAAAAATAATTAAATAAATAAAATATAATATGTAGTCGCAAATGTAAGGGGTTTGGATCTACAGCGTCAAACATAGAAATATTAAAATTATAAAAGGTACAAGGCATAAAATATTAACATTTTTATCCATTTAACATTATTCGTCAATCGTGTAAAATGTCTGAACCAATGGTTACAGACAACTGTTCAGTATAATATCTATCAATGTCGCTACTTTATCCTTCATATCGACATACATAATTTCACGCAGTTACTTGTAACTCTACGTACAATTCGGTCTTTGAAATAGATATGTGAAGTGCAGTTGTTTTTTTAACTCAGTTGTCAAAAAAAGAGTGAAACCTCAACATGGCTCCTCAAGAAACAAGGTAAGCCTTTTTGATTCACATAATATGTAATTTTTTGATTATTTTAATAATAAGCGCTTCGTAGAGTACTCGTCAATGAAAAGGACTGTACTTTTTTCTGTACGTTTTTGAGTGTCCTGTAAATGAAAGGTTTTGTTGAAATAACTATATTTGTCGGATATTTCAGGAGTCCATGGACTCCTATTTATCTGCTTAGGTGACAATTTTTTTTCTTTCAAATCTTAATCTGTCAGTACTAAGTACTATGCCAGTGTTGGCATCTCCGGCCCTACCACGTCAGTGGGCGGGGGACCCGGCTGACGTAGCAGACGTACCCGGCCGGCATCGTGCGGCCTTAAGAGGTGCATTAAGAGTTTCTGATCACCTACTGTGAGATAAATATTTGATATCTGTAAACCCAAACAAAATGAAAGGTTTTTTTTAAAGGGCAGCGCCCGCCACATACCTCGTGCCGTACCTGGATATATATTTCTCCATAACGACACACACATGCACAAACAGGATTTAATGTCGCATTGAAGCGAGAAATGAAAGGTTTACGTAAAATTTGATTAGATTGAAGCAACCACTTATGTATATAGTGATAATCTTGCCACTGCAAACTAATATTATGACAACCAACATATAGCGCCGTACTGTGATAATATCACTTCAAGGGCACTTTATTTATTTATTTATTTATTTTATTCTTCACTGTACATTGTTTACAATAATACAAATTAACAAAGAATATATCATTTATACAATTCAATGCACAGAGGGCGAGTTTATCGCTAAAATGCGATGTCTTCCAACTAACCCTTTACATTATTAAGGATAAACATTAACGTCCATCTTAAAATTACATACATAGTATCAATTTAAAACTGTCGTCAGAAAGATAAAAAATCATAAAAATACAATATAAATAATAAAAAAAAAACAATAATAACCAATGCATGTTCAGCAGACATTCAGTCTTTGTCCAAAAATTAAAAATAATATAAGAGGTGTGTCATGTGTAAAACTTTGTGAATAAATACGTATTCAGGCCTCTTCTGAAACTGTCGTAGTCAGCGGTTTATCTGAGACCTAGAGTCAAACTATTCCAGAGCTTGGGACCGGCATAATAAAGGGTACGGTCCATATCATATTTTTTTTATGTTAATTGCTTCGTTGATTTTGTTATCTAAATGAAGATGTGCGAAAAGAATAAAGTAATTAAATAAAATATTACCAACAAGACGTTTAATAGTCAATTCATCGGTGGTGAGGAATGCACCCAACCCGAATGTTTTATTTCGTATTGACGCGGAGAGGATGACTAGGTATTATTTCGCTATTTTTCCCTCTCGTGGGAGACACCAGTGGCGGGACTAGATTTTTTTAAAATGGTTATGCTTTCGTGATGAATTTTTTTTATAATTTCCACAAATAAGGAATACAAGAAAACACTCGATATCTCAAAAATATGACATTTTTTTAAAGGGCAGCGCCCGCCACATACCTCGTGCCGTACCTGAAGATATGTATCTCCATAACAACACAGCGGCTACGGCCATAGCGGCCACTCAAAAATATTACTCCCCCCCCTCCCAATGTTATCAGACCATGGTGTAGTAGATCTTCCTCTATTTCTTTTGACTTAAACTGATCTTTAAATCTTTTGGCTGGCCGGCCCTTCAAGCCTCCAATTATTAAGGTTTGAATGTGCGGAGAAATAAGTCTACGACTCTTTAGATATTCAGGTGTGAGGTAGGTTTCTCTTCATTGATCATTTCATCTAGAATCAAGCTGGATTTAAGGCTTTACTTCTACTATTTTTACAGTACCATCAAATGTGGGGTATCAAGCAGACAAACTCCATGTATCAAACACGCTGGTCATCCTTATATGCCAAAAATAATATAAGACTTTAAATTTTTATTATTGACTATATTTATTAATCCGTTTAATCTAATCTAATATTTAATCTGTTAAGCTTATTTTTATATATAACTTTAATTAGCTAATGTTATTCACGTGTAGGTAGGTATTTTAAAAAAATTATTTATCACTTTTTATATCATAATTATATTTATAGATACCTACTGTAGTTTAATTTTTATTTCTTTGACATTTTACACAGAATAATATTTTATTTAAAAAAATTATATTTTTGATAGGTATGTATAAAAAATGTGTGTTCTTCCGTCCGCAAGGGTTCTGTCGGCCTGGGCGTCCCTCTTTCACAATACACCGTTCCTATGACAACGATATCAGGGCGCAGAGAAGGTCGTGGAAAGAGGTGACGCAATTGACGCAGAGACGCTCTGAATGGAGGAGGCTGGTTTCTGCCCTGTGCTCCCGAGAGGAGCGTTGAGGGCGAGATGATGATGATGATGTATAAAAAATATTTATATCTTACAAATTATATAGGTAGCTACCACAAACCACTCGTATCGGATGGAATGCCTATGAATAAATAATAAATAATTATATAAGTAAATAATTATATAGGTAAAGCGTGTTAAAAAGGATTTTTCCGTAAATTGATAAAAAAATAAAAGTAATAAAATAGACATGTCTAGAATATTACCTACTTTTAATCATACCCGGATCCCGGAATATAACTAGTTACCCCAAAGATACAGGGTGATTATAATTTCATAATTATGTTTCGTCACATTATTTTTACTGGATAATTAATAAATAAACTTTTTAGTATTTAACTGTCCCGGAATATAAATAGTTATCCCAAAGATACACGGTGATTACAATTTTTTATGTATATTTTAAATAATTAAGTATAAATTTCATAATTATGTTTCGTCACATTATTTTTACTGGATAATTAATAAATAAACTTTTTATTATTTAACTCTACCGGAATATAACTAGTTATCCCAAAGATACACGGTGATTATATTTTTTTATGTATCTATTAAATAATTATAAATTTCATAATTATGTTTCGTCACATTATTTTTACTGGATAATTAATAAATAAACTTTTTTTATTTAACTGTACCGGAATATAACTAGTTATCCCAAAGATACACGGTGATTATATTTTTTTATGTAGGTATCTATTAAATAATTATAAATTTCATAATTATGTTTCGTCACATTATTTTTACTGGATAATTAATAAATAAACTTTTTATTATTTAACTCTACCGGAATATAACTAGTTATCCCAAAGATACACGGTGATTATATTTTTTTATGTATCTATTAAATAATTATAAATTTCATAATTATGTTTCGTCACATAATTTTTACTGGATAATTAATAAATAAACTTTTTTTATTTAACTGTACCGGAATATAACTAGTTATCCCAAAGATACACGGTGATTATATTTTTTTATGTAGGTATCTATTAAATAATTATAAATTTCATAATTATGTTTCGTCACATTATTTTTACTGGATAATTAATAAATAAACTTTTTATTATTTAACTGTCCCGAAATATAACTAGATACCCCAGAGATACAGAATGATTTTTAATTTTTATTTACATATTAAATAATTATATTTTTCATAACTATGTTTTGTCACATTATTTTTACTGGATAGGTAATAAATATGAAAAGATTTATTCAGGAATACTTAATTAAACATTATTTTTTCTTCATCAATTTATGTGCATGCTGCTACCTGTTACAAGCTGTATTTTTATCTTCGTCTGTCAAATTGTTATTGTTGTTTTTATTTTTTTTAATTTAACATGTAAAAGGCAGTGTAAAAGTGTAAATAAATAAATATTTGTGTGTATATGTAAAAATAAATTCGACTGTGCTCAGGACAAAGGCATCAAACCACAATTTTGACAAAAGTCATTTTATGTTTTAAAGTCAATCATTTGTGTCTTTTACACATTCTGGCAAAAGCATTCAATTCCCAAATGTCTAGTTTTTATAAAAAATGCAAAATATTTTTTTTTAGCTAGGGCTTAATTGCAAATATCCAATAGGACAAAGGACTCAAACAGCCTGAGTTTCATTATTAACACCAAAAAAAATCATCCAGACATAATTTTACGGCGAGGTAAAAGGCATCAAACCACATAATCCCAAACATGCGACATACATATCTCTTTAACATGTTGTTAAAGTTTGTCAGGACAAAGGATTTAATCCACATTTTTGTTAATTTTTTGCATATAACTTGGTGATTTCTGAATATTTTCTCTTAAATTTTTATGACATAATAAAAAAACTACATTACAAAAAGTTGGTAAAATAATAATGACAATAATTTGAAATTTTCTTTAACCTACAGTTTTTTGCTTCTCCTATAAAATTTGACCAATGTGGTTTGAATCCTTTGTCCTGAGCACAGTCGAAATAATTATTTATTTTCGAACTGTGAATCACGCAAAGGTATAATAATTTATCAAGCCATTTGCAGATAGTTTTATCATTAGGGGAAAAAAATAAAAAATGTATTTAGCAATATCAAAATCTGTTTGATAATCATAGTAAGTGGGTAAAAGCCGGCTAACCGGCTACGATAACACTTTATCAAACAATTTTATGACAGTTAATGATAAAAAATGATAATAATAATAATACATAGTATCACCTTATCATCTTGTATTCAACTTAACTAAATAAAATAAGTATAATCGGTAGGTACTAACCAGTGGCTATTGTCTATGGTTTTCATACTGGGTACGCTCATCGCCAATAATTTATAGATTAATATAATTTTTACGTCGCTCTTTCATAATATACCTTTCCTATGACAACGGCATCATAGCGCAGGGAATTTCGGGGGAAAAGGTGACGCGATTGGCACAGAGACGCTCTGAATGGAGGAGGCTGGTTTCTGCCCTGTACTTCCGAGAGGAGCGTTCAGGGCGATGATGATGATAAGATATAATTTAAGTTTTTGAATATACCTTTTATATTAGGTAGAGATATGAACACAGTATTTACTCGGAAACCAACAAAAAATAGTGGAAGAACTATTTTTTGCCAGGGACTTCGTGGAATTATTTTTAAGACTAATTATGTTTATTATTCATATTTGTAATTGTATTGTACGAGGGATATCGAAGACATAAAAGAATACAGTATTTTATTTTAAATTCATTTAAAATAAAACACTGTATTCCATTCACTATGTATGAACAATATTTGACTCGGAGGCCTTTTGGGTAGGCACCAATCATTAGTGAGTTGTCATTAGAAAACTGATGATAGATGTTGTCTACCCTAAAGGTATCTGAGTCAAATTTTGTTCATAGTGAGTGGAATACAGTGTTTTATTTTAAATCTATAAAAGTTTATTCTCTTATATTTATAATTTTATATCAGCGCAAAAGTAGTGAAACCCACAATTTTTTCTGGTATAAAATACATTCTTTACATTATGAGTTTTCAATGCAATAGTGGAGCAAGTCACCATTTGATAATAAATAAATCAATTCAAATAATGTCTACAAAAAAAATCATAAAAGTTTAACCAAATTTTAATTCCTTATTATCTCCTAAAGACCTAAAGAAGTACTCTGGGGTTACACTGATTTTTCACTGATTGCCTCAATTATAGATATAACCTCATAAAGTTACCTGCTAGTAAAACTAAAAATCTCATTTTTATTTGTCATTAATTTTATTAATTGTTTTTTTTTTCAGCTCTCGAGTTTTTGACCCGAAGTCCTTCCAACAGAAGTGTTTCGATAAGTATAGTAAATCACCATGGCAAACGTAAGCTTATAATATATACCTACGTACATTTATTAATTATTATTTTACTGTTATTAAATATAAAAAATCAACATTCACAGAATATTTAAATCAGAGGTTCCCAAACTTTTTTTCTCATAAACCACTTTCAAACTTTTGCTGGTTACGGTCAACCCCCTTCATTTCTACCCATCCCCCGTCGCCAAATTTTCGAGATTTTAAATATTTCAAAAACTCCTCGGTTTTCTTACATAATATTCTCTCACAGTACCTTTTTCAACAATGTAACAGGTATTTGTACCGACTATTGTTTATGTCTCAATACCGGCGGATACTTTAAAAATATAACGTGTTTAAATTTCTATCCCATAATTCACTCGATTGCGGGTGCATTGCCGTAAAACGAAATAAGAAGAAAAAGAAATTTCAACCCTCCCGTTGCCGAATTTTCAAAATGGTACCTACTTATAGGAATTTGAAATATTTCAAAAACTCTTCGGCTTTCTTAAAGAATATTTACTCGAATTATTAAGTATCTGGTACTTTTCCGATACTTAAACTATGGATTCGTGGACCCCGATGCCGATTCACCCTACCTTCATGTTAAAAACACGGTAGAAGATAATAACTAGGAGGATAATAACTGTGAGGAACCGCTAGCGCCACTTTGGGAATGAGCGCTAAAAAACGTAAATAAAGCACGAATCAGTTTCTATGTAATAAATGCCATACTTACTGATCTAACTTCAAAAGGTTTGATTCAACCACATTAAAAATTACTCATCGCTATAATGATAATTTGTTCCTTTCTGTATGATATAGGTATATTATGTCACTATTTATTTTTTACTTCATAAACTTGACTCAAAGTGGTTCAAAACAAATGTAAGATATTAAAAATACAAAATTTGTTAATAATAATTCGCCATTATTGGTGGACATTCTATCGTGACAGTCAGACTTACAGAATTGGTGAAGGTTGTCCATGGACACTGAAAGTTATCACTTAAGCCAGCCTAGAGCCAATTCTTAAGCGTAGGGACGCCTTTCTCATTTCCTCCGATTAGATTTTGCACAATGTTACATTGTGTAAACATGGTTCTCCAATATCGAGATGTTTGATTGTCTTTAAATGGATAATAATTGTTGCGGTTTTATTTTTGACTTTGCAGATTCACCCCGGAAAACATGGATGAGATGCAAAAGTGTTTCGAAAAATTTCTGATAAATGGTCGGGAGAAAGGGAAGACAATTGTAAACAACATTACTGAAATGAGTAAGACATATCTTGTTTTTTTTAATACCTATATTTATTCCAAAATAGTACCTACATCTTATAAACAAACATAAAGAACAAAATTATGGAACCATATTGCCCCACTAGAATTAAATCTGTTCTGGGGCAATACTAAAAAAAAATACAAATACAAAAATACAATTTTAAAATATAACAAAAAAATACAACTTTTTCTTGCACACTTGAATACTATGAATCAAAACAATTAAAAATAATAAAAATAGCACGTCATCGGTCATACGTCAAGTCATATTTTAGTATCTACGTGCGAGATGGGTTAACGTTATTAATGATTAATTTTATTTTGTTTATAGCAGTTTCACACATTTTAATTTAACAGAATAACTCCTTTGTCAATGAGTACAGGAATTACATTTATATGGTAGAATGATAATTACATTTTGCAATTTTTTTTTCAGCAAAAAAAAATTACAAAAAAGTTGATGTAAATATTTCACAAATTTTATTGGTTTACATTCCAAACGCAAAAGCTAGAGATGTTGACTGTAGAACATTCAAAAATGAAGAAATTAAAATTGAAATGCTTTTTAGAATTAGGAATTGTAGCACCAAGCCCTGTGCTGGTAAGTTCTTTTTTTTATTTACAGCATTAAACCGTGTAAAATAAATTACATTGCACGAGATTAAAATTAAAAAAAAAACATAGTTATTAGTCGCTCGACAAGACATTTACTTTGGCTATGCTTTCATAATGGTATTTTTTAATTTATTGGATCAGAACTGTGACATATTTTCTGTCTTACACGGAATTTGTTGCCTTGATTGAGGCAACGAATATTTTGTGATGATATTTTGTTTGTTGGTTTATTTGTTTTTTATTACTTTTATTTATTTTTTTGTTTTGTTGCATTAAATATTGTAAATATTATGTAACTATATAATAAAAGGTATCTTTTTGCACATCGCACTGTCCGAAAGCTGTAATATTTGGAAAATAGTAATTATTATTATAAAGAGTATAATAATAATTATTGTATACATTTTGGATAGTGGAACCAAATGGAGCTGGATGTCATTGACAGAAAGTTCAGAACCATAATGACAAGGTATCGTGTACATCATCCAAGATCATCGTAAGTTATAAGAGAGTCAAGATTCAGGTAAAATAAACTATTACAGAGCCCTGCTCTTAGAAAAGGCCTAAGCGAAAGGTTTTTTTTTTTGTTTTTAGATTCTGTTGAAAGCTGTTGTTTCTATTTAGACAAGTTTGGACGCACATATGAATCATGGAGTGATTTCAAACAAAGAAATGTGTATAAAACTGGAGTGTTAATCGCACCACAAGATGGAATATATCGTGGATCAAAAGAGGTAAGAACCATTGGACTTACATTAGTAGACGAGGAAATTTTTGGTTTTATCAAGCTTTGAATATTTACGACATGTGTAGAGGTACCGTTCTTGCCTTTGAGTCACGAGGTACCGTGTTCGATTCCCGGTCAGGGAAGAATAGCCTTTTTCAAATTATTCTGGGTCTGAGTATTACATCTATGTACGTGCATTTTCTATATGTGTCCAAAATTTCTTGGTTTATAAGATCAAAAACAAAATACTTCACTAATTCACTCAACAATATCCCTTTCAAAAAAATATTTTATGCTTATTTAAAAAAATCGATTAATTAACGTAGGTGCCATTTCGTTGATATGTTGACTTTGATAAAACTAAGGGGCCTAAAATGGCCACATTGAACAATTCATATTTGGTGAAATGTTGCCGTTAAATCGTTTTACAATTCTTATATTATCCTATTATGATTCATATAAAGTGGCCTTTTTAGCCCCTAAGAACTACTCCTATCCCATTACGTTACATCTCACAAACGCATCCCATTTACTCCCATGCTCACGGTGAATAAGTTGACACGGAATCGCTTTGAAGGGTCATTACTATTTTGGTGGAATAATAATATCTAAATGACTCCTTATTTCAAAATCATTAACCATTTGTGGCGGCCTGTGGGGCGCGGAGGTAATGTTCTTACTTTTGAGTCACAAGATCCCGGGTTCAATTCCCGGCCAGGACAAAATAAACAATGACCTATTTCAAATTATCCTGGGCCTGGGCGTTAACATGTATATGTGTTTAGTGCATTGTATATACATAGTGTATCGTCGTGTTGATACCCATAATACAAGATTCATCTTAATTTGGAACTAGCTCGATCTATGTGAATTGTCTTTACATGTTATGTTATTTCCATCCTGCAATTTTGAGTAAAAATTTGTCAGCGAATGATACTAGAGGTGATTAGTTAATTTTGTATAATTAATGGAAAATTATACTATAACAAAAAAATATGTTTCAGAATGAGAAAATGATCACAACCGAGTACATCAACACCCCTGATCTAAACAACTTGTCTAAAATAAGAAACTTCATCACCTGGATAATTGATGTGTTGATCATCGGAACATCGATGTTGCTAATTTTTCAACATCTTTTATGGGGAGAGGTTGACATCTCTTATATCAATGCAACTGAAACAATAACACAAGTGTCCTGCTTGTACGGCATTGTTGTTTCATGTTATCAACTCTCTGATATGAAGGAACATCAGAACATCGATGTAAGAATTTGTATTTACCTATTCGCATTCCATCGTAATGTATACATACACACTCTATAAGTTTTTATTCGCATTCCATCGTAATGTACACATACACACTCTATAAGTTAATGTAGTCTACAGTTGACCTTGATATGCACTCGTTACGTGCAAAATATTTGATAACTGATGCCAGAAGGTACCTACACAAACAGAAGCTATTGTTATTTTTTATTTAAATATTTTGATTTTATTTGACACCAAATTCCTTGATCGAAAAAAAACGTAGGATTGAAGTAAGGTATGTGCTAATTTGACAAAATTCTCGGATGATATAACTAGATTGGATTACAGATACTTAAGTGTGTATCAATATTTTATTTTACCTAATTTAAATAAGTTTTTTTTATACGCTTGTTAAAAAGTGATAACAATAATAATTTGTGTTCTTATTTCAGGATGGTAATGAAACATTGGAATTCAAATCATTTCGATTTTCTTTGCACCATGTTACAATCTTACTATGGGGATGCTCAATGCTAGTCACTTGTTTTATAAATTTTGCTGTAGCGAATGGGTACACGATCGCAACTGTAAGTATCAGGGTATTATAGATATTAAAACAAAAAAAATGATAAATTTTTTCAATAGGTAATGAATAACTCATCTTAAGGTCTTCAGTATGTATTCTTCATGAGAGCATAGACTAGAAAAACTCTTTCATTGAGAAGGATTCTGTGCTTATTGAGTAAAATATTTCCATGACACTTCTATTGCTCCTATGTCATTAAAGGAACACCCAGGTCATTGAAAACCTTGTGGAGATCATGAATACTGCTGCCTCTTTACTAAAATTATTCTGAATGATTACAATTTATTAATTGATTGGTTGCTGCTTAACTAAATTTGGGCACAACGCGCTGATGACAAACAATCAGATATCTCGATTGGAGAACCATTTTGTCAAAAAAATGGTTGCTTCTATTATTTGTGAATTAAATGTTTCTTGATTGGTGAATCTTGTATCACGGCAGTGAGAATGGCAGAATTGCTGCACATTATCCATGTCCGATCGGTTTAATATAATTCCGATCTTGGACACTATACAGGTATAGGCAAAAAAGTTTGGTTCAATCCTAACTAAGTGGAAATTTAACAGTGTTCAAATAATTTATTTTTTATTGTATTTTTTATATAATTAAAATTAAAAATGGATTTCCAAAGTCTAAACACAAAAACTCCTTAATTATTAATAATGACTTACTTAGATATGCAATAAGTCTTCAGTCAATTATTGTATTTACTTATTTTTCAAATTCCACAAACATAAACAGTTTAAATAATTTTCATTTTACTTTGTTTCAGGATTTTAAATATGTTTATGATGGCCTAGTAATTCTCAGTCTCTTATCTAGTTTTTTAAGTATCCTGATAAACTTTGCTTGTTTCTGCAAGGCTGTGAGTATTTTTATTTACTTTTTATTTTATTTATTTATTTCTATCTTCAATAACGTAATAAATAAAACAATGATTGTGCAAAATTAAAGCCAATTACAACTTAAGTTATAGATATAATACAAATTGTTAGTTAAAAAGCAAATTATATAAAAAAGTTGTTAAAATTATTACGATGAGAGATATTTAGATAAACGTATATTTAAAAAGTTATATGTACCTATAAGGATATTATGAAAATTAAGAAGAAAAGCTATGAGATAAATTCAATTGCATGTGAGCATTTTAAAGATTGAGGGGAAGGGAATAAATTTTGTTCAACGATCTGAATAACTTGAGTAAAAGTAAATTAGTTTATGATGCACATAATTTTTTTTTTATTTTATTTATTGGTAAAAGCACATAACAGATAACAACTATAAATATGGTTTACAAAAATAGAAAAAGGTTTTTCATAACTCAGCTGTCATCCACAAACATGTACCACAGTTTTATTTAAGATATATTAAATTTTATTCTATGATTGCACTGAGTAATGTTGTGCAATCATAGAATAAAATTAACTACTACTACTACTATACCATCACGGCATATCCCACAAGTGGGGTAGCCAGCAGATCAGCTGCATGTAAGAAACATGCAAACTGTCCTCTTCGTGCCAATATAAAATCAAGACATTCAGGATGGGTGGCAAACCTCACAAATTTACTTCTCATTATTTGTTTATCTAATGTCGAAACTTCAGTCTGAGAAGTTTTGTATGTAAATAAAAAAAAACTGGAAGAGACATGTGTACCTACAATATTACTATAGAAGAGGTCTAAATCCATCAGATGGAAGTGACATATTATTTTAAATAAATTTTGTACATACATACCAACATGACATCTCCCATAATTGGGATAACCATTTTGTATGTATACAATATACATGCTGCAGCAAAATTGGAATCTTTATACAACTAGATTAGGTTCCATATATTATGATCATTCTTGATCAAACGAAAACTTAACAGTTCAATGCCAGGAAAAATATTTTACCTAACTACCTATCCAGGATATCAAAGGATAAGGCTCAAAACACGGGTTTAAACATATGTATTCTTCTAATTGATTCGCATATGTTTTATCGTTGTAGGTGTATCGACATTTCATAACGAAAAAGGATGAGGACGAGAAAAAAGTGGCTATGAGCTTGGAATTGTTCATGTTGATTTCGTCAATACTATTTTTTTCATACGCATATATCAGCGTTTATGGATTAACAATATCATCATCCAGTAGTTCAACACCTCCCAAGGATGAAGCACCAAAAAAACCCGGGTAATTTGTTTGAAATAATATTAAGTATAGGTATCTTACTATAGACCTGGGGTCACCAAATTACGGTCAAGTTCGGCCCGCCAGTGCCATCAATCCGGCCCGCGACAGCCAATGTTTTATTGTTGTTGCTATTGCTGTGACAAGTTGAACAAGAAAACACAGACTGATAATTACTCGGTTTTATTTACTTGCAAGGTAAAACTTAACGACAGAAATGATGACGCAGAAAACTTAACTAAAGAATCTAAGCTTAAGCATATTTAACAACTAACAAATAATTGAAATGAATCTCCCTAATCACAATAAAACAAAAAATACTTATGAGATTTATGTAATTGTGATTTTCTACCGACAATAGTTTGTAGTTGTGGATCAGTTTTACTTGGACCAATTATTGAAAGAGATTTAAGATGATCATCGGTTATTTTAGATCTGTTAACATTCTTGTGTACTTTATCTTGGAAAACGTTTTTTTACATAAGTAAGTACCTAATACCAAAAACAGAAAACAACCCACGAGCAAATTTATGGAAATTATCAAATTGTACCAGTGGAAGACTTTTATAAAATTATGAAATAAAAGTTTTGGCCTTTGGAACATACTGAAGTAATCTTATGGTTCTAAGGTTTCAAAGCTTGGAGATCCTTGCTATAGACCAATAAGGGATGACGTCACAGAAAAGAGAAAAGAGCCAAAGAGAAAAGTCGCATAGACAACCAAATTATGTAGAACAAGTACCACGTTGCTCCGCCAATTTATAAAATCATTTTTAATACTATCTGTTTTAGGGCTGGTGGAAGACAACGAAAAGAAAAACCAAAAGTACCTCCTGCGGCAAAGCCGGCTGATAAAATTCCAAAAAAGAACGTTCCGTCATCAACTGAAAAGATTCTAACATTTGAAGGAACTAACATTGTATATAGGCTAGCATCATTAGGTTTCTTTTCTGTGTTCATTGCGCCTTGGATGTCTTTCGCTGAAAAATGGCTTATTGAATAAACAGTGATGTAACTTTTTTTTTATTTTGATTTTATTTCATTGAATTCACATTTATTCTATTCTATTCTTCCGCGAATGATCTACGTAACGGCCAAAGTCACATTATATGTATATAAATTAACAATTCCATGGACATGAAGGAGCAGTAGCCAAAAGACCCCACAAACGGGGAAATTTCGGCACACCAGCTCTTCAGGCTTTATCAGCCCACAACAGTACCTCCAGTGTGGACAAGATTTGTTATGAGTAGAATTTCGGATATATGGAAGTCCCCAGAATTTTATGGTATCCCAGTGGACGGTGGGTCTCCTTCTATTTCATTAGTTCAGAATATTATGTTTCTTGTTTAGCCATATACTGTGACGATTGAAAAAAAATGTTGAAATTATTTTTTGATTATATTTTTTTTTCCTATAATTATTATGTTAAGTTTTTATGATGTATTTTATAAAATAAATTAATTAAAGAGTTTGTTTGTTTTTATATTTTAATCACCATCATTTCTCTATTTGATAAATTGATCAATCGATCAAAAAAAAAAATCATCAATCTGCTGTGTTGTGTGCATCAGCAGCGTTCATATTTTCCAAGAAGAAAGGATAAATTAATTGATGTAGCTGAAGTCTAAGACATAAAGTGGTCAATGCTATACCTACCTAGGTATGTTAATATACTAGATAAATTTATATTCAAAATGTAGAGCCCTAACAATATTTGAGTTGATTCATCAATAATGTCCTATGAAAATAGAACTATCATGGGAGATCACTTACAGAGCTACAGGGACAAAAACCTTCAAACTATCCTGGTTGATGATAGAAAAACAGCCTTCTGCATGCTATATTTGAGCCTGCCTTTTTTTTAATTTTCTCTTTAATTAATTGTTTCTAGAGAAAGTAAAAATACTTAATCATACTTAAGACTATAATGATTACAATTATGCGAAGACACATCATTATTTGTTGTAATTAAATAACATAATTTGCCAGATTTTAAAAATATGTTTTACAACTCTTCGGTCGGTCGGTGGAAGGCGCTGGTAGTAGCTGCCTGAAACCTCTGACGTCTCATTTTTCAAAATTAAATATTATTACATTAATTGTATCGGCATTTACTTTGTAACACTTCATTTTAAATTATCAAATAAAATAAATAGTAATTTTATTTTATTTGATAATTTAAATATTACTATCTTATAATTGATTGTTCAAATTAACAAAATTTTAATACATTTTTTTTTTTTTTTTTTTTATTTAAAAAAATGGGCAACATACAATAAAATTTTACAAAATATTACATAATAACCATTAAACATATTTCTTGTACTTGACCAGCCCATCTTTGAGTTCATTATTATTATTATTGCCAGTACAGTACAAACACAGAAAGAAAAAAAAGAAAAGAAAAACTAAACAAATTTTTCATTCCTGTCTAATGTGGCTCCTAAAAAGGCTCCTGGACATACAGAATACGTCCACGGACCTCACCTTCTCCAAATTGTTATGTGGTAACGCATCGATGCAGTGGCGAGTTCTGAGCAGCATTAGTACTTTTTTTACTTAAAAAGAAAGTCGAGGTGTGTCTCGTTCGTCTATTTCAGGGGTGGCCAATGGCAAAGCAAAAAATATAAACAAACATAAATACGTAGAACAGACTGCGCAACGTAATCACCAACTGCTGCTCTAGATTTCTGGGCATTGGTTTCCAACAAGAAATATCCAAGTTTGAAGAAATGTGTTGAACAATTGCATTCGTGTTTTGGTTCAACATACATATTTATGAGAGTCAGCATTTTCCTACTTAAAACAAACAAAAAATAAACACCGTTCTCGTTTGACAGACGCTCATACACTGGATTCTTTAAGGTTGGCAATTTCCAACTACAAACCTGATTTTACTAATCTAGCGGAAGATGCTCAGACGCAGTGCTTTCACTAATATACATAAGTAGTTACTAAGAATCATTTGCAGTTTTATGTTTTCACTCTTAATAAAATAAAAATAGGTACTACTTAATTGTGTACTGAACTATGCTGTTTCATTTAAAATTTCAAGATGTATGTAATTCTGGTTGGTAGGAAGAAATTTCCTAGTGGCAATAAGCCCGCCAGTAAACAGTTATATTTGTTTAAAGTATGTACAATAAGATGTATAAATAAATAAATAAAATAATTGGTAGATCGCACAGGGCTTCCTCAGTAAACAGTAGATCTTGGATCTAATCAAGTTGGCCACCCCTGGTCTATTTGGTATGTTAAAAGTAATTTTTGCTAATAGGTATGTACAGTCAATATTTGAGTTTATTTAATCGTTAAGGTACAAAAGGTCTGAATTTCTACGTCTTGTCTGTAATTCGTTTTGTAGTTGTTGCCAAATTTGTAGATCATATGTCTCAAAAATATACGTTGAATCCGTTCTAAACTGTCAATGTAAATGTTATATTGTGGATTCCAAATGACAGACGCATGTTCCAATTGACTTCTAACAATCGTGTTGTATAATACATTAAATGTTTTCACCTGAGTGAATGGTTTGCATACTCTCATTAGGAATCCCAACATTTTGTAAGCCTTTAAAGTAATCGTGTCAATGTGTTTGTCAAATAATAGCTTACTGTCCAGTTGCGCACCCAAGTCTCTACAGTCTGATTTTTCTGCTATTGGCTCCCCATTGATTTTATATGTGAATGGTACTGTACTTTTTTTCCTGGAAAATGTAATCTGGTGACATTTTTTTTACGTTCAGTAACAGTTTATTGGAGATGCAATAGTAAGTCAACCTTTCAAGGTCACGTGGTAGATTCTCGCAGTCAGTAATGTCTGTAATAGTTTTGTTGATTTTTATATCATCAGCGTATAGTGCGTAATTACTGTCCCTAAAACATAATCCAATGTCATGTATATATGTAGATATATAAAAGAGGTCCCAAATGGGAACGCTGAGGGACACCTGATGGTACCTGTGTTGTTTTCGATAGATGACCGCCATACTCCACTATCTGACTTCTATTGATAAGGTATGTCTTTAGCCACCTCAGAAGATCTCCATGAACACCCAAGATTTTAAGCTTATTAATTAGAATGAGATGGTCCACCTTATCGAACGCTTTTGAGTAGTCTGTATATATTGCGTCGGTCTGTCTCTTGTTATCAAGGTTGTCATGTATGTCGTTTAAAAAAACATTTAAATTTGTAGCAGTAGAGCGTCCCCTGACAAAGCCATGTTGTTTTGGATCTATATGAGTTTTGACCGCAAAGTACATTTGATCATCCACAATTTTCTCCAAGAGTTTACTTAGAATGGACAACATGGAAACTGGTTGGTAGTTGGACACATCCTTCAAATTTCCATCCTTGGGTAAAGGAGTTACCAAAGCCATCAGGGAATGTGCCGCTGCGTAGTGATTTTATAAAAATATGATAAACTGGAATTGTCAAAGAGTAGCACTGCAGGACTTCAAGAATATGCCTGGTAAATCATCATTGCCCTGACTGTTCCTTGTATCAATTGAATTTAAAAGATAAGACACTGTTACAATGTCCAAGTGTATATTTGCTACAGTCTGACACCCCGCAACCTCCCCACCACAATGTGGAGTAGAAAGATCAACAGGAGTGAAGACAGAAGCAAAGTATTCTGACAAAATACTCGCAGACTCTTGTATACTTTTTGCTGTATATTCCCCATTATTCAAAAATTGAAATTAGTCGGCATTACGTTTTTTTGTCTTAATGTAAGACCAGATTTTTTTAATGCTAGTTTGAATAGAGTTTTCCGTGCTAATTAAATATTTTTCTTTGGCAATGTTTGACATACTTTTTTGCCTTTTTCGGAGAAGAGTGAAAGTTTGATAATCCAACGGATTGTGAGTTCGCTTCCACCTTTTATGGTATTCTAATTTCTCCTTCTCTAATTTTATTAGTGAAGAATGAAACCATATTGAATACTTTTTTTGGTGTATAATTTTTGTTGGTATCATTTTGTCAATTATTTCATGTACAATTTGGTAAAAAAAAATCTGTGGCAGTATTCACATCATCACAATCAATTACAGCTGACCAATCAGTATTTTCAAGTTTAGCATTAATCAACTTATAGTCGCCCTATTTAAAAAGCTTTATACAGAGGGAGGATACATTATTTACCTTCAAATTAGGTAGTTGAAATTTTAACTGCAGTGGTTTGTGAAAGAAGGTCTCGTGTACAAGAGAGGTATCTGAGCCACATATTTCTATAGGTATATTTGATAGTACCAAGTCTAATACATTACCACAGTGATTTTTGATTGTGTTATATTGATCTAGACCTGAAAATGATATACAGTTTAATAATTCCTTAGAACATATGTCATAATTGCTTTCACCCAGATTGTCCCAATGAATATCTGGCATATTGTAATCACCGACAATAATAAATACATCATTGCACCGTTTTGTCTCTGATAATTTCTGTTTGAGAATTCAGAAGAGCCAGCCTTTGAGATGTTGTAAGTTTTGAACTAATACCTGGAAGATATGAGCAACATTGTATACGAATCGAATTATTTTTTGCAAGAACGTTATCTAATGTAACCCATCCTCTACTTGAGAGGACCAATTGACGTTGGTGTAAGCCCTCAGTTCCTTTTTCACTCCTACAAGTACTCCTCCACCTATTGATTTGCCAGTTGTATTACTATCCCTATACATTCTAAATACCGCATATCGTTTATCAAACAATTCTCCATCATATATACCATCAGTTAACCACGTCTCTGTTATAAGTACAATGTCAAAGCTGTTCAGTGTAATGTTATGGTAAAATTCATTAGTTTTAGTCCGTAGACCTCGCACATTCTGGTAAAATATCGAAATCTGCTCAGCGCCTGCGGCAGTTACCAAGCACAATCAGTTTATTAATCCACATATTTAAGTAAAAGTATATAGCAGGAATAACCACAGCAGACAGGAAAAAGAAACTAATATGTGTTATCAAACACATTCTTACTCTTAAATTAAACAGGATGAAACTATAAACAAACAGAAAAAGACAACTATACAAGAAATTACAAACAAACAGAGAAAGATTAGGAGATGATGAGGAAAAGCTCATGGCGCATGAGACAAAGAGTGCAGCTTGCTTAGGCTCGTTATCTCTATCGGACCAGAATACTGATTCTTTCTCAGGAAAATCTTGCCATCCCTTATCCATAAAAAATCATATTTCTTGTCCCTTTTAAACAATCTTGCCTCTCGTAACACTTGCTTATTCCTCCAGGTAAGTCGTTCATTCACATATATCTTATGTCTGGTGCCTTGTGTATTCGATGGGCCGGATGGTATGCCCTTGTTCCTCTTAACCGCTGCCAGAAATTCATTCCTCTTTCCCCTGTCCACCAGCTTTGCGACAACACTGCCGGTTCTTTGGGGATCTGCAGATTTTTGGCGAGAGACAAATACAAAATCACTGCCAGTCAATTTGCACCCAACAGACTCCGCCACAATCACAAGCCTCTGCCCAAGACTCACGCCATCCTCCGGCAAACCAAAAATCTCCAAGTCAGATGCGAGGAGCGACTGCTGATGATTGTTGGCGTGAACTTCTAATCTGTCGAGCCTACTCTCGACCCCGGCCAGTCTCTCCTTTAGCTCCAAGTTAGATTTCTCCAGGAGGGATATTTGACCCTCCTGCCTCTGAATTATCTCATTTGCCTTTACCAGATCGGCCTGAAAACTCTCATATTTGGTACTCATATCCTGCAGTGTTCTGCTTATGACACTAATATCCTTAATAATTTTCTTAATATCAGCCTTGTTCAGAGAGGAGTCTACAATTGGGGAGTCATCGACCATCTCTGCAGAAGATTTAGAGTTGTTTGTGACTCTTTTGGTAGCCATATTATTAGATATTAAAGAGAACAGTCAGCTATAAGAGTCCGGTGAAAACACAACAAAAAATGACGAAAAAATATCCACACTATGGCAACACTGTTTTGTTTATTTGACAATGACAGCTAATGTCAACTGTCAGTTAATTGGTAAAAGTTTATAACTCCCTGCGGTGAAATGGGACAATAACACTAGCTAGATTCAAAAATGAGTAAACTTCACTCAGAATGTTTCAAGATATTGAAAATAACAATCCACAACTTCTTCACTAACCGACAAAACTGTTTAGACGATCTGCTTTGTGAAAAATCACTTAAAACACTGCAAAAATCACAATCTGTCAGCACTGTAAATACAGAGGTGTTGCTGCACTGGCAGTATTATTACACTGTTTCAATAGTTTTAAAAAGTAAAATTTTTGGGTATTAGTATTTTTCAACTAGTTAAAAAATTTAAATTTAAAAATGTGAATTAGTGAATAATATTTGTGACAATTAATAATACCTTCAATTGGAACTCGCATAAAATTCCCGCATTTTAGTCAAATTTGTGACAATCACAAGTGTTTTCAAAATTTTATAATAGTTAAATAAAAATAATAGGCGCCCTTGAGACGGTCTAGGGACTGTTAAACAGCGTCAAAATAAAATCATCCATAATCATCATCATCATCTTCGATGAAATCGGAACAGTCACGTGAGTTCGCGGAGCGCATCACTAGAGGGCATATGTTTCATTTCAGAAACATAAATATTATGTATTGCGAAAAATTCATTTTTTCCAAACATCTGGTATTCCCATTAATAATAGCAATGAAGATTGTAGATAAATAGATAATACCTTTACCAGTCTACGTACCTAATTTAAATACTTTGATTATGGCAACACCTTAGAAAGACAACCCACATTTCATGGGAAATATAAAATCACCAAATGAATTTATCTAAAGAGTTAACATTTTTAAATAAACTTTTTTCAATTTAATAATTCTATACAATATCAAACAAGGTATGATAGGTAAATAACGGTAAAAATTAATTTGAACGCAAAGCGTGTTTTATTTTTGTTCATATGGCTACATTTCTCAGCTGTAAGTTACTAGAGTTGGGAATAACGGCTCTTTGAAAATAATGGAACGTAAGCGATTGTTATTCATTTATATTCTGTTATTAGAAAAGCTACCGTTATCACCCCCCCCCCCCCTCATAAAAAAAATATTGACCTCTGGTTTTGTTCAAAAATATTTTTTATCTGGCGACGAACAATAGTAAGATACGCAAGATAAAACGCGCAAATAAAAAAGGCAAGTTCGAAAAAATAAAGTCATTTAAGATCTTAAACTCATCGATGAGGTTTGTCCCCCATCCTGACTTTATTATTTATATAATATAGTAAAATATTTTTTACTATATCAATTGCATTAAAAGTTTTTAATTTAATTTAATAAAAAATAAAAATGTAACATCATGTGGAGATAGTCCTTTGACCACTCAGGTGATAAAAGGGTTATGAATAATATCTACCCGTATCTCGAACTCATAATACTTTTGTGTCAATCAACAGATGTCCGTAGTAGTACCGTTTTGAGGCGAAAAAAAGAACGAGTTCCTTTTCAAATAATACCTAAATATTATTTTCCATACTACATTGTATCACCGCGTGATTTGTAACGTCATCGGGATTCGGGAATACCTAAATGGTCGTCCATAGTAAAATGTATGGCGGCGTGATAAGTAACAGTATTAGTAATACCTAAATGATTTTCCATAGAAAATTTGATATCTGTGATAATTCACGTCGTTCGGAACGAAGTAGCGGGTCGTCGTAAGAAATCACTCGATAATAGTGTGACGTGATATATATCGATATTCTGCTACCATGCTCTGTAAAAATAATTTAATAATTCACGCGTTCCTCGTTATAACGACCAACTCTATAAGTTACCAAGTTAGTGTCAAAGAAATGTCAGACGCATGAGACTGGTGCACGCTGGAGTAGAGTGGTGAAGTGTTTTGGTAATTTGATAATAATATCATTTTTGCATACTTTTCTAATCTTTATTTTTATTTGTTTATGTAACAATTAGTTGCAATGTTCGCCTTAAAGCTTATCTAAAAGTTTATTTTCCTGTCTTATCATTAGCGGCAAAGTTGTTGACATATTTGTTTGTGTTTCAATTGAATGATTCATAGGACTATTTTCATCATACTTAATTTTGTATTCATTATTTTTCTAGCAGTGCCTTGTAAAAGTGCCTTATCAAGTGATTTTACAAAAATACAGAACAAGTTATAATTTTCTTATTTAAATATTGAGATTATTTTATATATATCATAAAATAATTTAAATAAATATGGCAGAGCAAAATATGTGAGTATTTATTTTGAATTTATTAACATTATCTTAAACTTTAAGATGTTTATCACTAAGAATTAAATTATATTACTAAACGTAAGTTTTACCCTTAAAGTTAATATTTTTGTTAAATTTTTACTGTGATTTTGTATGTAACTTTATATTACATATTAGTTTTTAATTATTCTGATATTTTAAAACTTAACTATATTTTAAACTGATACCAGGTCTGAATTCATTTTGATTATTTATTTATTCAATCATAATATGAATCTTTTATCGTCCGTTAAATGGAAAAGTGACATATTTCAAAAAATTTCAAAAATGGTATTATTAGTGAAAACGAGTCTACTATCAATCTTTTTTTTATATGGAAAAGACACACATTAATAAACATTGTAATTTTCAAGATATACTTAAATGTGTCATTTTTCCATTCTATGGTTGTCCGCAATTTTTATAGAAGAAAACGTCACTTTTTGGTAACCCGACCACAATTTCAAAAGGTAAATACCTAAAATTTATAGAAAAACGTATTATTTAGACAAATGACTTTTTACGCTTGTACTTTTATGGAAAAATGACATTTTTCAAAATGTGACTGCTCATTGTAAAATTAAGTTATTGTGACCAGGACTGATTTGGACATATGACGTTTTTCTATATATTTTTTGTATCAGTTTGTAGGCAATACTTATTGATTTCAAGTATTTTTTTGAATTATGACGGTTATCTTTAGAAAAATATAAATTTAGTTGAAATAAATTATTGATTATGACGATACAATTATTAATAAGTTTTCACATGAAACAACAAGTGTGTACTTATTCATAACATTTAACGTTAAAAGGAAAAAAAAATCAAAGGATAATTGACAATATTGATGAAAACTTGTTTAAAACTTTTCTTTACATACTTTAAGGATGGAACGCTATGAGCAACCTGTAAGTCGTTCTACTTCCAATATCTTTATGTAATAATGTAATAAACCCGGAAACAGATGACGATACTTCTTCTAACTCCTTGTCTCAGAGTAAAACAGACTTATGTCATTATACTTAATTATTATTATCTACTAAGTTTTAAATGAGGGACCAGACGTTTTTAATTTTAAGATACAGTTTTATATTATCCAATATGGGTAGATTTAAGTTTGATCTCATTGATATTGTTTTTATTCAATAAGTACTTAGTGGACATATTTGAGGTAAACGTTTGTTGATACTTGTTATTTAATAAATACTTACTTTTTATGATTCTTTAATTTATAAAGACAATTTACGTACCTAAATAAAACTCGTTTTTTTTTACATCATAATAAAATTGTGTGTTTAATTTTTTAGAAAATCCTTGTCACAATATGTTTTTATTTATATAGAAAAATGACACTTCATGCTATAAATACCTAAATTTTCAAAAAATCTTAAATATGAATACACCATCTTGTCAAGCATTTCAATACCTTCAAAACGATATATTACATTTATATTATGCTAATATCAAAGCATAGAAAAAATTGTTTTAAAAAATTAAAAAAACTTTAAATGGCCCCTACCCTACTGTATAATTTGATATTTTTGAAATATGTCACTTTTCCATTTAACCGATGATATGTAGCTATATCTTTAGGTATAGTTTAACAAGGATTTTGTTCTGATAAAATGCTATTTTTTCATATTGCTTTGCGTACATTTGCTGTTCTTAATTAATTGTGATAGTTTATGTGTTGACAAAAACATTTTGAAGTTTTGATAGTGGGAAGTATGAAATTGGTAGATATTGTTTTTTGTTTCCAAAATATGTAGGTAGGTACCTACACCATCTTTATAAATCTCCTTAATATTGCGGTATCTCTTATTAGTGAGTTAGTTAACTCTTTATTGTATGTAATACTACTAAACTATGTATACTCTACTATACCATCATGTTGTGTCCCAGGTAGGGTAGAATAATACCAGTATTGAAATAGCTTTATTTGTCGGATATTTCAGGAAGGGTACGTAGAGAGAATGGAACATCATATAGATCTATCCTTAATACTTCTTTCCCTTTCTCTACACTCATCCAGTTTCTCATACATGCACGCCAATATCTCTTACTCAACACGCGGCCATCCTTAAGAATTTAATCCACGTGTTTCAGATATACCTATATATTTGCAATACACACTCTAAACTCAATCATTATTTTTCAGTTTTGTTAAGAATGAGCGGATGTTTGAGGAGTGTTGTGGACAGAATGCGCGTGAATAAATTTCGGTGGTTTGGACCAGGGATGTTGCGGATGTCGATTTTCACACATCCGCGGATGTGAATGCGGATGCGGATGTTTAAGATGTTATAGAAAAAAGTAGGAACTATCTGAGTTGATAGGCCCCACTGTCAAATATGTGACGAAATTGTTGCTACAATAATATTATGGATTTTTTGGCGAAATATTTTTTTTCTATTTGTTATTATGATTCAGGGTGCCGCCTTAATTCTAAATTATATAATGGGGTTCTAGAGTAGAAGAATTTTATACCAAATTTATCATTTAAACGTATTTATTAAAAAAATAACATAAAATTCTAACATATTTTTAATGCGAACCTTGTCCCTGATTACTTTGTAGAGTGCCATTCAGAACCCTATCGCGTGCCATAGGTTGCCGACGCCTGTGGTAGAGTATCGATACTTCAATTGAGAGATCCGGGCTTAATTCCATCCACTGCCAATCTACTCCACCTTCACATGACACAAGCGTAATTTATTGTTAACTGAAAGTGTGCCAACGATGTATTTGTATTTATTTTAAATATAATTTCATCTTTATTTTAAAAAATAAAAATAATATTAGTTTCGTTTTCAGACTGGTGACTGATCTCCGATTGATTCGGTCTTATAGACTACTTTTTGTTTCTCTCGTGAGACCATTATTGGAGTATAACACTATAATATGGTCTCCAAATTATAAAATCCAAATCATTTGTGTAGAGATAGTGCAGAGAAAATTTTTGAGACTTATCAACTATAAATTAGGGATACCTGTGGAGAACATTGATTACCCGGCTTTGATGGATGAGCTTGGACTCCTCAGCCTAGAAAATCGTAGGAAGGTGTTCGATCTTTGCTTCCTCCATAAACTTCTTAGTGAAGAAATTGACTCTCCCGAATTGATTGAACTTATTCAATTTAACATACCTACCAGAAGTACCAGACAGACTGTATTGTTTCGAGAACCCATCACTAGGAACAATTACACATTTTACTCTCCTATGGTTCGAATCCACAGACTGGGTAATCTGGTGGGTAATGATACAGACATTTTTGCTGACAGTTTACCTAAATATAAACATGACGTAATAAATTACTTTAATGTATAACTAACAATGGGCATTTCGAAGAGTGTTTGTGTTTTGTTTTACTTTTTTTTATCTATATTATATCTGAGTAGGTACTATTTTTTGATTATTTCTTCATCTGGTAACGTCACATCATTGATAATTTAAATTATAAGTAACAATTTTCTGTTTAATATATTGACATTTTAAATCATTACAGACAATTTGACATTTCAACTATTTATGACATTAATCCTTATGACATTTAAATTATTTGTATCATTTCCATTAGATTAGATTTTTTTTTTCTTTCTTCTATCTACATGACATCTCCTACATTATTGCAATTTTAATTCTTGACATATGAAATACTTAACATTTCATTGACATTCTGTACTTACTTACTTACTTTTCGGGTCCGGACTTCAGACCTTGCCACTCCAGTATGCCGCGACGTATATCGCCTTGTCATTCGCCATCATCAGGTCACTCACATTACATGCATTCCGCATCAGCGGACATTGCAATAGGTGAGAGTCACTCTGCTCCTCCCCGCAGTCGCAGCTAACGTCTTCTCCATCCAAAAAGCCCCACTTCCGCTGGTTGCTTCTGCACCTTGTCACCCCAACTCTCAGTCTGTTCAGTGTCTTCCACGTGGGGTAGCTCAGACTATGCACGGTGTTTGTGCTTTCAGATGGCATCATCCACGGATTGTCGCCAAGTTCCTGCCTCCACAATTCCTCTCTACGCTTTTCTGACGAGGTTGTAAGGTCATTTGTGATCTTAAGGAAGCTTTTTCACGATCCTAATCTTGGAGGTGCCATCCGGTGATTGTAAAGGGGATGTCTAGTACCGTGGATCTGCTTATGTCTTTCTGTGTCTGCTGCGACCTTTCTTCTTATAGCAGGAGGAGCGATTACAATTATAGGGTATAATTTATTCACCGCAGTTGGCTTGAGGCAGCCAGACACCAGTCGAGCCATATCATTCACTGCTACGTCCACCTGCTTGGTGTGTGATGACGCCTGCCAGACCGGGCAGGCATACTCGGCTGCGGAAACACACAGTCCCAAAGCGGAAGTACGGAGTACATGTGGAGATGCTCCCCAAGAGGACATGAGGAGATGCTCCACATTCTACACTGACACTCCATTATTTTATGATTTGACTTAAATTATTATTGTTATGAAATAATTCTCTTTTGTGTTTTGTTAATTCTTGTTTTCCAACTGTGTTGTGAATGAGATATTTGATTTGTATATTATTTATTCTTGAACATGTAAAAGGCTCACGCCGTGGATTGTTAAATAAATAAAAAAAAAATATATGAAGAGCATTTCTTTCCCTCAGATAAACAAGTAGGTATATATTTAATTTTATTTCTATTTTTTCTCGCCAGGGAATCGAATATACCACAACAAACAAAAAGTGCAAGGATCTTACAACAATACTTTTATGAACAACTTGGAGATCGAGCCTGGGATGAGTAAGTTGCATTTATTTACTTAGTTTATTATATAATAGTTAAGAGTTGTTTAGTAGCAAGAATGGACAAATCCATTTTTTTTTAACTTAGTGTCTGTAAATATTCTTTGTGTTAATTTTAAAACTGTGTAGTTTGTAAGTAACATATTAATTCAATGTTAAATGTATTATTTTTTACTTTTACAACCTGTAAAAGGCATAAGCCGTTTAGTAAATAAATAAATAATCCAAAATAGTGAAAGACTATGAAAGTTGTGTATAAAATATCAATGTTAGTAAGTTAGTATAGAATTCAGTCAAAATCTAATTAGATTGATTTTATTGAAATTAACTCTGTAACACTTAAATTTGATTGTATTCTATTAGTGTTTATTTTGAAAAACTCCACAATGTAATGAAAACAAAACAAAAAAACTTTGTAAAGTTGTACGATGTACTTTTATTTTAGTGGTGACCAGGTTTTGACATGTTTTGTTTTTGTCAACCTCATGTTTGACAAAGACATAAAGTAAAATTCCAGGAGTAATAATTGACATGACAGGCTATTATATCTTAGAATATGTTTCTAGATTTCCAAACTGTAGGTCTATCGAATCAGGTGTCAATATTGTTTATCAGGAAAGTATATTAATCATTCAAATTATTTGAAGGCCTTACGTTTTATATCATTCTTTTTTACGCGCAATAATGTATAATAAAAATAACTTGTACAATCTTAATCTTTTGAGTGCCGATAATCAAGAAAACGTTTATACCAAAGCTGACCAAGTCTATATATTTGTACCATCATGGTATATCCCATAAGTGGGGTTGCCAGCAGACTATCTGCATGTTACAAACATACAATATGTTCTCTCTGTGCCAATATAAGTAAAGACATTCAGGATAGGCGGTGTGCCTCGTCATCGAATCCGAGATGTCAAATATCTTTACTAGGTAATACGTGATGTTTTAGATCAAGGGTGGCCACCCGCAGCCCGCGGGCCACATGCGGCCCGTTGGGTGTCTACGTGCGGCCCGCGTAGCATATGTACACTTTTTGTAATAATAGTCGGTACAAGTACTTATTTTTTTGAAAGAGGTATTTTGGAAAATATTCTTTAAGAAAACCGAGGAGTTTTGAAACATTTCAAATTCCTTTACCATTTTGAAAATTTGGCGACGGGAAGGAGGTAGAAATTTTAAGGTGAAGTAAAATTATCAAATGTTCCATATATGGAGTATATTGTTGGAGTAGGTACATTGTTGTGCGGCCCGATAGGAAATCTCATTCTGAAATTTGGCCCGGCTGCTGAAAAGGTTGGCCACCCATGTTTTAGATACAAGACAATGATGTTGATAAAGAATTATTTAAATTTCATCCGTGAGGACCCCGAAATAGAATAGGTCTCCTAATCATTGTGTCCTGTTAAAGGCAGGTGTTTATAAAAAAACACAAATAAGACATTATAATTCTTAATTTCAGCGTTGAGGTTTCTCAAAGGTACAGAGATGACAAACTGCTTCATTGCATCGTATTTAGTTAGTCTACCGGCTACCCCTCGTATAGGAGACACTGTGATGGTGCGAATGAATGATTACAAGCAGTTTTACACAAAATATATTTCATTTTACTAATACTAATAGCTGTATCTAAAACTCTATCTAGTGGAAGGTTGGTTACTAAATACGGAAATCTCGAGCAGGTATTTGTATTGGTGAAACTTCCCCTCGAGTCTATTATTTTTGGATGTGTGTATTTTCCACCGGGTGCAGATATTTGACATTATCGAAATTGTTGTGAGGAGGTAGAGATTTTGCGGTCTAAATACCAAAAACATGAACTAATTTTAACTGAAGATTTTAATCTACCTGACTGCGAATGGAAGACCGTAGAAAGAGCTGATAACGAACACTGTCCTGCTGAGTTACAAATTGCCAATAATACTAACAATGAAAAAGCTTCCGAGATTGTTGATTTAGCCAACTTTTTCGGACTTTTGCAATTAAACAATGTAACCAATAGTCTTGTTAGAACCCTAGATCTTGTTTTTATCTCAGACCCTAATGCAACAGTTGTCAGTAGATCTTCCTCAGTTCTCTTACCGGCTGACGTTTACCACCCTCCTCTTGATATTGCTATTACTTCACATTTGCAAAATACAAACAACAAACTAATCCTAAAGAGAAATTTCCACGGAGCGGATTACCCACTTATAAACAATTGTTTAGAAAATATGGATTTCACTTTTTTATCGAACGTTGCCCATCTAAACACTGCTGTTGAGCTCTATTACTTCAGTCTACAAACTTGCATTGATGCCTATATCCCGGAAATATGTGTTAAAACTTCACAATATCCGAAGTGGTTTAATGCAGATCTTAAACACCTAGTCAAAGAAACTAGCACATAAGAAATACAAAGAAACTTTAGATATAGATGACTGCAATTATTTTTCAGGTCTACGTAGTCAGTGTTCTGAATTGGCAAAAAAGTGTTACTCCCAACATATTGAATTTGTTGAAAATAATTTACCTGGGGAATCTAGAGATCTGTGGAGGTTTGTCAATAAAATGAGGGAAGATCAGGTTGATATACCTTCAAAGGTGTTTTACAACAATCAGCACTCTGAATCTGCTCAGGGTGCAGCCAACTTGTTTGCTTCTTACTTTCAAAGTGTTTATGATGTTCCATCTACACACGCACATACTAAATCTGATTTTTCCTCCAATGGGATTATCGATCAGCCCTGCATAACAATTTCTCTTGACGAAGTATAAAGTGCGATTCTTGCTTTGGACTCTTCAAAAGCGGCAGGACCTGATGGTATTCCTAACGTTTTTATCAAAAACTGCGTAGATGTTATTGCCAAGCATTTGCATATACTGTTTTCTGCGTCATTGAAATCGGGTTTATTTCCAAGTGTTTGGAAGAACGGTTTCATTAATCTAATACTTAAGAAGGGTGACAACAGTCAAGTTATAAATTACAGACCCATATGTATCTTGTCCGCAATTCCTAAACTTTTTGAGTCTATAATTGTTGGGAAGATTAAACAACTTATTAACAATGTAACTAGTAATTCACAACATCGATTTGTTCCTAAACAGTCTACTCAAAGTTACTTACTTATATACCAAAATTTCATCACTGATACTCTTGAAGCGAGGGGACAAGTCAATTCGGTGTACACTGACTTCTCTAAAGCCTTTGACAAGATATCACATGACATACTACTATGTAAGCTACGTGGATACGGAGTCGACGATGTTTTTTATCGCTGGTTGGAAAGTTACCTTCGTGAAAGGACTCTCAAGGTTAGAATAGGTAGTTGCGTGTCAGATACAATAAATGCATACATTGGTGTTCCGCAGGGATCGCACTAAGGACCAATGCTGTTTAATATTTTTATAAATGACATAGTTCAGATTTTCAGAGACATAGAGGTATTACTATTTGCTGATGACTTGAAGCTGTATAAATCTATAAAAAACACCGAAGACTGTATGGTCCTACAAAAGAACCTAGATTATTTAAGTGACTGGTGTAAGAAAAATAAGCTTTACCTCAATACAGCCAAGTGTCAAGTCATTCAACTCCATAAAACCAGATCTAAGGTTTCATACAATAAATTATACCATTGATGGTATTGTACTTGAGTGTGTCTCATATTTGAGAGATCTGGGTATTACCTTCTCCGAAGATCTGACTTATAACTTACACATTGAGGAAATTGTCAGTAAGGCCATGAGGACTTTAGGTTTCGTTTTCAGACTGGTGACCGATCTCCGATTGATCCGGTCTTATAGACTACTTTTTGTTACTCTCGTGAGACCATTATTGGAGTATAACACTTTAATATGGTATCCAAATTATAACATCTAAATCAATTGTGTAGAGAGAGTGCAGAGAAAATTCTTGAGACTTATCAACTATAAATTAGGGATACCTGTGGAGAACATTGATTACCCGGCTTTGATGGACGAGCTTGGACTCCTCAGCCTAGAAAATCGTAGGAAGGTGTTCGATCTTTGCTTCCTCCATAAACTTCTTAGTGGAGAAATTGACTCTCCTGAATTAATTGAACTTATTCAATTCAACATACCTACCAGAAGTACCAGACAAACTGTGTTGTTTCGAGAACCCATCACTAGGAATAATTACACTTTTTACTCTCCTATGGTTAGAATCCACAGACTGGGTAATCTGGTGAGTGATGATACAGATATTTTTGCTGACAGTTTACCTAAATATAAACATGACGTAATAAATTACTTTAATGTATAAACTAACAACGGGCATTTCGAAGAATGTTTGTATTTTTTTTTTTTATTATTTTTTTGGTCTTTTGCTATCTAAATTGCATCATTGTATTGTTTTTAGATGGTTTCCTATATTTGGTGATAAAACATCATTGATTATTTAAATTATAATTGACATTTTTCTATTTTATTATTGATATTTTAATCTATTATAAGCTAATTCTTACGACATTTCAACTATTGACTACATTTCTTCTGACATTTAAAATATTTGTACCATTTCTCATAGATTTTTTTTCTTTCTTCTATCTACTTGACATCTCCAAACTTAATTTCAATTTTAATTTAATTTAATTCTTGACATATTGCTAAACATTTCATTGACATTCTATACTATTTTATGATAGTATAGAAATATCCGGGTTTGAGGTGGGTCTCTCTCTTCAATTTTCGACAGTTTTTTGTTCTTATCTTGCTCCAGCAGTGTTTGTTGATGAGAAATTTGATTTGTATGTTTTTTTGGATATTCTTAAACATGTAAAAGGCTGGATTTGTAAATAAATAAATAAATAATAAATTTTAAGTACTATCAATTCATTTTTTAGCTGATGATTGGGTCTAAGATTTAAGAAGTTGAGTGATCTCAGGTTTGAACCCGCTGATAACATACTCGTGCATGATATTTGAAAATGTTATTTTATCCATCTCTTCTTCTTTGATGGCTCTACAGCTCATATTGAGCCTTGGTCTCCATCAGCACTTGCCTCCAACTCCTTCTGTCTCCCGCTGAGGTTTTCTATCACCTGTAGTAGTTGGTTTGCGTCCTACCTCACCTCATCCTCCCATCTCAGCCTAGGTCTTCAAACTCATCTTTTATCCATCTCTGACTCCAGCAATTTAGTTTTTGGGGTGTTATTAAACAAAATGAAACATTGTTTTGCTGAGGTCTGAAATTGCTCCGAATGGAAGAAGTTTGTTCTTTTTCTATATTCCTGAGAGGATGGGATACATGAACTTGTGTGCTTGATAAATTTGTATAAATATTTTAGGTATTCGGAAGCGAATAGAATCCTCATAAAGCAAAAACTTTTGTACGCTATATTTGGGACTCCATCTTTGGAATCTAATTTGGAAAACTTGACCGAAAATTCCACATTTGGATATACAACAGAGCAACTGGAATATGTATCTCCTTTGTACGATAAAATATGTGAATTCAGTAAGTTGTGACAACATTTAAGTTTTTTTTATTAACAATAACATGAGTTAGTTGGCCAATATTGCGCTTTTGCTTAATAATGAGAGATCACTAACAAAGCTACAGGTTCAAAAACCTTCTAACTATCCTGCCAGACAGTAGTAGGATAACCTTCTGCATAATGTATATATTATTAAAACAATAATATTAAAAATTTTGCAAATCATAGCTTAGTTGAATATTATTTTTTATAAATGTTGCTTAATCATTACAATTAGAAGGTATATATTGTTTTAATTAAACATTATTCTAGGCAAGTATTCACCAAACAAGAAATCCATTTTTATGTCTGTTATATTTGTGTGCTGTGTACCGAAGATTCCAGAGGTTAAAGACATTAAAACCATGGATTTGGCAGAGCATCCTGATATACAAGTAGTTCCAGTTTTCAGAATCAGGAAATGTATTAAACTTCCATCTCGGGGTGAGCTTGAACAATGAGAAACATTGTCAGATGAATATTTTTCAAGAATTATTATAATTTAAATTAGAGTTTCTCAAACTTTTTTTTTTTTCTCATAGACCACTTTTGAAATTTTGCTGGATGAAGAAAGTGTATGAAAGAGGGGGTATGAAAAAATGCCGATTAAACACGCGGACCAAATTCTCAAGGATGGCGTATGTTGAGGTAGAGGATTCGGGTTGTGTGTATGAGAAACTGCATGAATGTAGAAGAAGCGAAAGAAGTATTTAAAGATAGTGTGATATGATATTCTGTCCTCTTTGCTTATACCACTAGAGATACAGTGTGATAGTATAGTATGTATGCGAATCATTATAATTTAAATTAAATAGATATCTATAAATATTCTATATTTTCAAGTGTAACTTTGTGGAAATGCATTATAAAAGATAATATTTAAATTAAATCAAGCACTGTTTCATTCCACTATGAGATTGTTTTCATTATTAGAAAGTTTTCAACTACAATGTAGTCATTATCAGTAATAAATAACACAATACTATGTATCTTTAATAAACATATGTCAAAAATTTCAATATTTCTTATATTTTGTTCAATAAGAAGTGTTTATTTTTAGATGGAAAATTGGGTTGTTGTTTTTTTGTCGACCATATTAGTAGAATATACAAAGATTGGGAAGATTATATGGAAAATAATAAACTCAAGAAAGGCATAGTCATTGCTCCGGAGAAGGGACGATATACTGGTATTTATATGAAGGCATGTATTATTTTGACATTTATCTATTTAATTGATTCATACAGCACTTTCAGGAGACTAAAATGCCTCAATTTACGCTAGTTTAATGACGAAAGCTCCTAAAAGCCAACTGGCAATCAAAAAAGTCCCATTGAAGAACTGTACAAAAGTTTCACCAATTTAACATGGACTGCCAAGTTACGTGGGTTGAGAATATTGATTATTTTTTTGTTCTTTATTTTATCGTTATCTAAAAAATATCGAGGGTATACAACCAAAATGCACTATGTCATTTCAGTTTTGAGATGACATGGTGGCAGTGAAATGAAAAAAAAAGTGTTTAGATCAATACAAATTCGCCATGTATTGTTTGAACTTTAATTAAGATGATATTGGTAAGTGACTTTTAGGCTTTGCAAACAAATTTAAACATAGGAAATATGTTAATTACTTGAATAGTTTTTGAAAACTTTTGTAGCACTAGACTGACTTAGTGCATTTTAGTTGTATACCCTCGATATGTGGAATGTATTTAAAAAGTAAACAGTCAATATACACATAACACCTATAAACAATTCACACAGACTGAGCTAAACCCAAACTGAGATATAAATCTTGTATTTTGGCTACTAACACGACGATACACATGCCTATGTATATACAATGCATTGAACACATATACATGTTACACCCAGACCCAGGACAATTTGAAAAAGGTCATTCTTCATTTTGCCCTGGCCGGGAATCGAACCCGGGACCTTGTGACTCAAAGGCAAGTGCGTTAGCCTCCATGCCACACCGGTCGTCTAAGCAGCACCAGCGTAATTATTTTTATTGCAAAGGACAGTTGGTGAGCGTATTATTGCTGTATTGCAATTTCTTTCAACTAACATTTTAGATGGTAAACAAAGTGACTCACGCTGAAACAGTGCACTAGGGTTCATGTTGTTTACAATATTCTAAGTGTGTCCATTTTGCAGTATTAATATCTCAGTATCTGAATAGTTATAATTTATTAAATTTTGAAGAGTAAACATGTGAAAGTTTGTCATAATTAAATATTTAGTGAGTTTTGAATAGTTATAGTTTCATTTTATAAATTATATAACTTAAATTATACTGCCTCAGAACAGGCTTAAGTCTAACAAGAGGCAGTAATTTCCATTTGTTATTATTGTTTTAAGAATATGTGTATTTAGATTTAAGAAAAAGTGATATTTAGTCAATAGATTTTTGTAGTAATTAAGTTTTATATTTCTGGAAATAAATCAATTGAAAATGAAATTAAAATTTAAAGTATTTGGAATGTGAATCTCTACACACGCACGTGCTTTACCTTTATCGTGGAGGTATTCACAAACGACTAAAAATTTAACTATATAATAAAAATAAAAACATGTGTACTTATACTTGATGTATTAGTCATGGGTTATTAATGTATTAAACATGGGTTAGTTGGAAGATATTCCGCTTTTGCGATAAGCTCGCCCATTGTTCAAAATTTATTTGTCTAGTTTAAATTGTTTATTTTCTTATATTGATTTTTTTGTGCAATAAATATTTTTATTATTATCATTATTATAAATAAAGATTATTATTATTATTGAAAAATTTCTCCTTGTAGGAGCATTGGCGTGTCGTTTTGGATATTCGAAAGTCACCAGCATCTTGCATCGGTGCGAAGATACGTAATGTTGCAGATATAGCTTCTACGGTGGTCGCTTTTGGGACGGTTGGCGTGGTGGCAACATCAATCTTTGTACCAATAGGGGCAACTTTGGGGACGGCTACATTGATAGCAACGGCTGCAACTGGTGTGTATGGAGTGGGGACGTCTTCTCATCATTTGTACGAACGGGGCACGCATGGAGAGGTGTGATTCACATTGATTTTATTTAAAACGTACATATTTAATTGAACCTGTAAATGAATGAGCAAATTAATTCATTTCTGTTTTTTTATTGTAATAGTTGCAATTGAGATGTGTATTCAATAATTGTTTATACATTTTATTTGTTTTATTACAATAATGATATATTAATATAGGTAATATGTATAATTTTGTATTGTTGTGTTATGTTTTCTAAAGACATTTTTTGCCGAAAGTAAATGAAATGAAAAAGAATACACTGTTGTATGTCTATTTTTATCCCGGTAGACAATTGGTGTCAAAGATTCTCAGGCGCGTGGTTGTTGGATCAACATTGCAGCAAATTCAATCGGCATGATTGCTGGCGCCTCATCCTGTGTGATGTCGAAAGTTGCTGGGAGAGGGGTAGTCATCGGAAAGGTCAAGTTTGAAAATCAATTTAAAACTTTTTAAAATTATGTTGTGACATTCTGTGCAATGTATATGTTTATGATGTTTTGTATGGTGTGTTTGGCTGATCATAATGTTCTATACATTGTATAATGTTCGAATATTTCGTTTGGTATGGTGGTATATTTGATCATAATGATTTGTGCACTGAATATGTTCACGATATTTGGTATGCTTTATTTGTTTGATCATAATGATCTGCGCATTGTGTATGTTTGATTATAGCATTGGTTTGGTGTATTTCTTTGATTATAGTGTTTTGTATATTCTATATGTTTGATCACAGTGTTTGGTATGGTTTATTTGCTTGATTTGTGCATTGTCTATGTTTGATCACAATGTTTGGTATTGTTTTTTTGCTTGATTATAATAATCTGTGCATTGTATATTTTTGAACACAATGATTGGTATGGCTTATTTGTTTGATTGTAATGATATGTACATTGTATATTTTTGATCGTGTGGTTTATTTGTTTGATCATAATGATCTATGCATTGTATATGTTCGATCACAATGTTTGGTATGGTGTATGTGTTTAAACATTATGTTCTTTATATTTTATGTTTGATTTTGATGATTGGCGCATTTGATATGTTTGATCATGATGGTAAACATACGCGTTAATCTTCTAGTATTAAAATGCTGTATGTAATTTTATTATATAAATTAAGTCAAAAATCTTTCTTGATACAAACAATTATGCTTGTAAAATAATAAAATTAATGTTTTACAGAACACTGTTTTACTTCCACTTCACTTTATTCAAATGTCAGAACGTTTTCGAACATTAACTGTTCATTATCGATGACAATGCAATACTGAGCTCACTTCAATAAATTAGCAACTAAAAAAAATTCTGTTCTATGTATGAGTGGTGGGAGAGGAGGTGGGGATGCTAGTCGCGAGAGAGGGTGGCACCAAAAGTTTTAGAAGTGGGGATGTCAGTGTTGGTATCTGAACATTCACTACATTATTTAAATTCTTGTGTTTTCTAAAGACATTTTTTGCCGTCTTTATAATGTGTACACTGTGTACAGTCTTTATCTTATAACCAATACAAGATTTGCTCATTTGATCAATTGAGGATATGATTGATCGTCTACAGAAGTTGTCTCCAACCTTTTTATCTCCGGTACCGATCAATGATAGATAGTTTTAACGTGGCCCGCTGAGAGGAAGACATTGATTTGAGGGACTTGAGTTGTTAGTTTACTGAAGTGAGCTCAGTATTGCATTGTCATCGATAATGAACAGTTAATGTTGAAAAAAAACAATAAAGTGAAGTGGAAGTAAAACAGTGTTCTGTAATACATTAATTTTATTATTTTATAAAATGACGTTCCACAAAATTTCTCTTACAAATTTAGAAAATTTAATTATGCTTGCTTTATAATGTGTACAGTCTTTATCTTATGACCAATACAAGATGTGCTGGTTTGATCAGTTGAGGATATGATTGATCATCTACAAAAGTGGTCTCAAACCTTTTTATCTCCGGTACAGATCAAAGTAAGATAGTTTTACCGTGGCCCGCTGAGAGGAAGACATTGATTTGAGGGACTTTGGTTTAGGTCTCAGATTCTAAGAATCAATTCCCATCACTTGGTTTTAAATAATGGAAAAGGGGACACAACAAAAAAGTACTGACCTTTATCTTCTTTCATGGACCGGGGAGGGGGTTTGGAAAACATTGATCTTTAAGATGACCACAGTGTATAATTATTATATTTGATTGTAGATATATTATAAATTATTTTATTGCAAGACTCTCTTTTTATTTTATTTAGGGTTTCCAAATGGCCCATGATACAGCGTGTATTGCATCCTTGATTGTGAGTGGGACTGGAATTGTGAATTCTTTCGCAGGGGTCATTGTACAGGTTAGTATTTACAAACATAAATATCTATATGTTTTTTTTTTTTTTTTTTTTTTTAATTTATAATATCATACACGGCACAAGGCCATTAAACATAATTATACAAAAAATCATTAACAGTTCGATGCAATACAACAATATTATTATGTATTGTTGGAGTCAAACTACGCCATGTCAAATTTTGCCCAAAGTTACTTATGAACATAGTGTTGTATTAGTCCTTGTTATACGTACTCCTTTTGGTGGAATATTCACATATCCTAAAAACGTGATATATTTTGTGATATCCATTAAAAAAAATATAACAATTTTTGTTAAAGCAAAACAACGTAATTTTAACACGATATCTTGCATTTTTTTTAAAAGCGAGAGATACGGTTACTTGCTATCATTCACCATAATTTTAACTGTTAATTTCGTGTTATCAATAATATGTGAAAAGCAAATGAAATTTCATTGAAAAAAAATTGTACTGAAAAATGGCATTTCGTAACATAATGTAGTTTTGCTCCTGCAAACTGATATTTGTAAGTTTTGATTAAATGTTTGCCCCTAAGATCGTTGAAGGTTATGGAAGATGGCAAAAGGATACTAGATCACCCCAGATAAAGCTGGCAAGACTTGTACCAAGGATGTGTGTTGATAGACTTGATATGTAGTTTATAGAGGTCGTGTTGGTAGTTAAAATGGACAGAAATCACTGAAAGAATTACCTAGGCACAAGGGTGTTCGACGAGGACATATGAAATAAATTGAATTATAAAATGTTATGAATTTATTTATTATTTGAAGTTTGTTTAATTTGTTTTTTTATCATAATTTTAGTATGAGAAAACCAAAACGCTTCCAAGTACCTTGGAAATATTCCAGTTGGCTTCCTCTGTTTTGTTCTTCACCAATTCTCTTGTATCCAATAAGATGGCAAGCACTATTATTAAAGAAAGCCAATCGTCATCCATTTCATCATATAGGGACACACTGAGTAACAAACAAAGGTATAAACCCTTCTTCTTCATCGTAATGTAGATCATCGATCTGTTAGGTCAGAAGTTGATGCCTCTTGTGATGCTGGAGACCAGCTGTCTTTCCATATTTTTGGTGGTCTTCCTCGGGGACGTGAACCGGGGTATAAACCCGAATGAAATAATTTCAACTAGTCAATTACTTATATATAGTGTGACCATGTGATTAAACATTTTATCATAATCGAATATTAATTTTTAGGAAAATGTTTGATAAAATGTCTGGAGAGACTAGGCGTATTGAAGGCATGCAGAAGGGTAACGCAGAAATAATTAGATCCACTCTGAAAATCGGTGATAATACTGAATTTTTCCGTGATGCTGCAAGAATCAACAAAAATCTAAATGAAGTTGGAGTTCGAATATCTTTTAAGGATGGAAATGCACTTTTGAATGGACAACATGTGATGAATCCTAGTGAATTTTACGCTTTAGATTCCGTCAGTCGAACAACATATCTTACAAGTTTAAATAGAGTAGATCTCTCTGTTAGAAATGCTCCTACGAGATTAGCTTCTAATACTGCAAATGTCTCGCCGATGCAAACAATTCCAATAGGAGGTGTTATTACTGCTGTAAAAGTATCTCGTCTCATTGAGTCATTCCCCGACATTGCTGGAGATGACGAAGTACTCCTTCAGTATATCGCCAAACAAATGACAACTTTTGCAAATAATATGGTCATTTATAATTACTTTGTTGAACTTATCAATTGGCTGAAATCACATTTGGATACTGAAATTGAAGAAAATTTGGCCGCTCTGGGAATTGATGGCACAAATTATTTCTTTAGAATATTTCAAGCTTGTTACGAATACATTTTGAAATTTATTGGGGATGAAAGTGGTATACCAGATGCTTTGAGAATTTTCTTTCCGAATGGTCATTTGCAAGAAGAAAGGGTTTTCAACATTTTGAAGTATTTTAAAGAGAAAATAACCGCTGAGTATAAGGAGCTTAGTTCTCAAGAAAGACGGTGTAAGATTTGCAATGGAAAATATTTTTGTAAGGACTCATTATTTTAGCCATTAATAATTATGAAATTATTTTATCCTTCAAAGTTTGACAAATAATCTTGCTTGGAATCAAACCCTTAGATAGTTTAGATGTTTTACAAACAAAAACCAAGTCTGCGTATCAAACTCTGTGAGAAAAAATCTATCGACTAAAAGTCTAATCATGTTTTGTTTCAATTAAATACCAAATTATATTTGATAGAAATAGTCATAACAATGATAAATATTTTTAAAGCAATAGATATAGATTTAATTAATTGTATAGTAAGGCAGCACCCGGCAAAGGATTGGACGCCCAATCTTTTTCGGAAGTTTTTGAGTGTCCTGTAAAAGGTGGGTGTTTAAAAAAATAAAGACATTTTACATCCAAAATTTAACGATGAGGTTTGCTACTGCGCATCCTGAATGTCTTCATTTTTTGTTGGCACGGAGAGGCCAGCTTGTATGTTTATTGCATGCGGCTGGGCTGCTGGCTACCCCTGCTTGTGGGATATGCTATGATGGGATAGTAGTAGTAGTATAATCTGTGAAAGGTAGGTATAGCTGTTTTTATTATTTATATGCACATATTTCTAGAATATTCAACCAGTGGTGCTTAGTGGAACTCCATTATTATGAAGCATCTACCAGTGTCGGATACATATGGGGGGTCCCCCCCCTCGCGGGGCCACTTTCTTAAACTTTGCATGTCACTTAATTATTATTACGATAGAAGTAAAGGTTGTTCAAGATATTTTATGTGCCCCCCCTCCCCTTGAGATTTTACTGAATCCGCCACTGGCATCAATTATGAATAGATGGTATTATCAACACACAAGGCAAGTTTATCGCATAGGCGCGATTTCTTCCAATCGACCTGATTTCGTGCAAATTTTATATAGTTATAAATATAGTATTTTAATGAAAGGTGTCATATCAAAATGGTGCTTATTTTTGAAATAGTGATATTTTTTGTGGACACAATTGTATTAAGCTCTTTTTAAAATTGTAATTTTTAATGATATTGTTAAATATAATATTTTGCACTACAATCAGAAATTGTTTCTTTTACATAGTAGCATTCACACCGCTTCACTTTGGATGATCATCCAGAGTGTCAGGGTCAAACCTGTTCATCGAAAGTGAACACGTCTGTTCACACTTGTTCATCATCCTTTACTTTCACTACCATGGTAACACTTTCAGCCATGTTGTATGTAGTTTGATGTATTTTCGCACAAAAATAATTAAAAAATGGAAAATAACACTTAATTTAATAATAATTTAGTACTCGACTGCATAATAATTTTGTACACGATTCTGACATTCAATACAAATTCATAGAGAATAAAACAAATAATATTATAAAACTTGTTTATGGTCGTTTCAGTGAAAGGATCTTTCATGAAAATTATGACGAGTGTTAATCTCTTTATTCCATCATCGCTAGTGATCACTATTGATGAAATGCCTGTTCACAACTTTTCATTTTGGAGGATCATCCAGAGTGATCACAGACACAGTGAACAATCTGAACGCCCCTTAAGCTTAACTCTTAAGGGGCGTTCACATTATATATTTTTGATCAAACATGGACAAAAGATTATCAGGATTGAACGTTAAAAATAACCGTCAATCAGTTTGAAAAGTTGATCAATTAACACGAGTATTGGAATAAAGTGTAATCAGATCATTTCTCTTATTTTCGAAGAATTAACTTTAACAATTGCGATACGTTTTTTTATAATATAAAGACGTATCGAATTTATATTTGCCATGCAATTTCTGTCACTTTTTTTTTTTTTAAATCGCTGTCGCTTTTGGCAAACCTTTGTCATCTTCAGGCAATAACAGTGTTGCTTTGTCCGTAAAAGTATGCTGAAATCGATAGCGATTTAAAAAAAATCACGTAATAAGTAATACATATTATTACATAAAGGGACCTTTTACATCCTTTTAGTACTGAAGAAAATGAATTTATGTGTCGATAAACCCAAGTGTCCTGTAAAGGACCTACGGGAGATGTTGGAGAATAAAGTATAAAGAATATTATGATCACTATATTTTATTTATTTTATTTTTATTTATTTACAAATATTTACGGCCAAAGCCTTTAACATGTTAAACCTCTGTATACATACAAAACATGTAAACAAAGGAAAGATCTGTTACAAAAAAGACACAAAACAATTAGACTTAAGGACAATATAACATTAATCATGTTATAATTATAAAAAAAGATACAAAATTGTTAAAAAAATTTGGTCAAGACATTACAAAGAGAAATCAAAGTGGTATAAAATTGTCAAATATAGTAAAAAGTCAGTTAGTAAAAATTCATAAGTACCTAAATAAAAAATTAATATAAAAATAATTTTATAAAAAAATTCAAATAATAGAGATCAATTAAAAAACATAAAGTTAGATCAAGAGGTAAAAAGAGCAATTCGCCACATAAAAAAAAAACATTAGTCACATGAACATATCCAGTTAGAGGCATAGAATACCAGAGAACATCAACGTAAATAAGCAACTATAAACCTCGACTACCCATTGTCAGTTTGTACACTCAAGTATTTGATAATGTCAGATTTGTATTTTAGAAAACTGTCAGCAAAAATATCAGTGCTTTCACCCACCAGATTACCAAGTCTGTGAAATCTGTTTGGAGCATGGTATGTGTAGTTGTTTTTAGTGTAAGACTCGTGAAAAGTTATAGATTGTCTGGTACTTCTGACGGGGACATTAATTTGGATTAATTCAATCAGCTCAGGAGAATCAATTGCACCGTTTAGAAGCTTGTGCAGGAAACAAAGGTCGAACATATTCCTTCGATTCTCAAGACTAAGGATACCGAGCTCGCTCATTAAGACTGAATATTCAATATTCTCTATAGGTATTCCCATTCTGTAATTAATTAATCTTAAGAACTTTCTCTGTACCCTTTCCAGACTTTACTATGAACGGCATAATTCGGGGACCACACTGCGGTATTGTACTCCAGTAATGGTCTTATAAGGGAGACAAAGAGCAGTCTGCAAGACCGAACCAATTGAAAGTCTGTCGCCAGTCTGAATATAAAGTCCAGAGACTTCATAGACCTGCCAACAGTTTCCTCTATGTGTAAATTGTAAGTTAGATCCTCAGAGAATGTGATGCCTAAATCTTTCAAATTAGAGACAGAATCGAGTATAATTTTATCAATTGAGTAATTGTAAACAATTGTAGATTTAGTTTTATGGAATCTAATGACCTGGCATTTTGTGATGTTTAGGCAAAGCTTATTTTTCTTACACCAGTCATTCAAAACATCTTAATTGTTTTGTAGCATTATACAATCTTCTATACTATCGATACACTTGTATAGTTTTAAGTCATCGGCAAATAATAACACTTCTATGTCCCTGAAGATCTGACCTATGTCATTGATAAATACATTAAATAGTATTGGTCCTAAGTGCGAGCCCTGAGGCACACCACTATGAGCAAACACGGTATCAGAAACACCATCACCAACCCTGACTTTAAGTGTTCTCTCCTTAAGGTAACTCTCTATCCAGCAATAGAAAACTCCACCAACTCCGTATCTACGTAACTTACAAAGTAGCATGTCATGTGACACCTTGTCAAAAGCTTTTGAAAAGTCAGTGTACACGGAGTCGACTTGTCCTCTTTTGGTGAGTGCATTGACAAAGGATATAATTTAAATATCTTAGAAAATATTGAAATTAATAGGCATGTGATAATAATAGTTGTACTGTTATAAATAAACAGATCCCTCCATTGTCCTCACCTCTTATCTATCCTTTTGTATATTCCGATCCACCTTGTAAACCAACCACATAATTATTATTTCTTAGAAATGGGAAATCCCCATACAAATGTATAATGCTTATGTATACCAGCAGATTTTGTATTGTGTTTAGTTGTAAGTGAGCACTGATGATGTTAATATAACGAAAGATCTTTGCTAAAATATTTAAAATAAATAACAAGTGAAAGTAAACAGTGTTTTTGATTTTATTTTTATAACTATTTGTTATGTTATTTAACTGAGAAAACCCGAAGAAATTAGCCATGTCGACAAGTTCCGTGGCTCTCTCGCTATTTAAGTTATTGGAAATTTGTAGTCCAGCAGGTCCAAGATCCGCGTCAATCACATCAAGCGTCTTCCAGTTACAATCCGGTAGATTAAAATCACCAGTCAATATAAATTTGTGTTTTATGTACTTTGATCTAATGAATTCGTGGAACATCGTGGTAATCCCTGTAAATTTTAGTAATTTCACATGGTGGAATGTATGTACAACCAAAAATTATTGATTCATGAGGCAATTTTACCAACACCAATACCTGTTCTATACTTTTGCACTTAATTGCTAATTTTCTACTCGGTAGGGATTTATCATCAGCTATCAATACTCCCTCACCCCTCGACTTTTTTTTTTTTTTTTTTTTTTTTAAATATAATAATATATAATATACAAAACAATATACATACACAATACATATAATACATATAATAACATATATAATATAACAATATATATACACAATATATATACATAATAACATACATAATATAATTTATTTATTTTTTCAATTCATTTGATCAAAGTACCCGTCCCAGAATTGAGCGTGGCTCGTGCTCTGGGACAGGCCTTGATCCACCTTAGTATATTATCGTTCTCTCTTCATTCCTCAGTATCACTAATTTGGTCTTTTTTTAAAAACATAACTACTCCAACTAAATCTAAATTAACTCAAACCATCAAGTCGTCATTCACCAGCTAACTCCTAGACAATCTATTTCATTTCAACATCTGAACATCTATTTAATAAAATGTATACACCAACAACATCAAACTACATACTTATTCAAAAAATATATACACCAACATCAAACCATCAAACTGTCGTTCATAATAAACTCTTTGACAATACTTTTAAATTTATGATTTTCTATGTTAATGTCAAATTTGAACTCTGAATATAGGGCATTGTACCACTTTACTCCTACAAAGGAGTAGTGGTGTTGGCCCGTGCTTGTTCTCATGAATGGTGGTCTCAGCAACTCCATCCTTCGAGACTGACGACCTTCAGTGTCCTCATTCATTGATATAACTCCATGTACTGTAAAATCCTTATGAATTTGGGATATTGCACTACGCTTGTACAGCTGTTCCACCGAAGGTACCAGAAATTCTTCAAACAATTTTAATGTTGAGTAATCCAAAGGTCTTCTCAGGATAATTTTAATTGTGCTACGCTGTATCACCCCGATAGGATTCAGTGAAGTTCTGAATGCTCCACCCCACGTCACAATACCATATTGCAAAACTGACTGCACCAAAGCGAAATATACCGACTTTAATATATCCTTATTTAGTATATCTCTGAGTTTATAAAATATATAAAACATTTTTCTTAGTCTATCTACGGTGGCAAATATATGATTTTTCCATTTCATATTGCAATCTATTATGACGCCCAGGTACTTAATAGTTTTTGTTGGTGAGATATCCCCACAATTCTGGCCCTTGGAATCCGTGCTACAACCGCAATCAGCCGCATGCACGCAAATAGTATATTTTGACAGACTATCAGGAGAACCTCCGATGTTTAACGAAAAAGGCATATAATAAGTCTTTTCAGTATTCAGTGACAACAAATGAAGATCGAACCACCTTTTTAGAGTCATTATGTCTCTGTTTGCTCTATCAAATGTCTCTTCCCAAGTTCTTCCCCTCGCTATCAAGGCTGTATCATCTGCAAAGGATAAAACCGTTGAGCCTAGTGGGAGATCAAATATATCGTTCACATATAATATAAACAACACAGGACCAAGGACTGTACCCTGTGGTATACCGAAACTCAAGATTTTTTCGGAACTCTCTATATCCTCAATTCGCTTTTTGATTTCTTCCATTTAGAAAGCTCTGAAACCATTTTCTTACATTACCGTAAATACCATTTTGGTTTAATTTATTAATCAATTTCGAGTGACATATACTGTCGAAGGCCTTTTTCAAATCTACGAATATACCAATACATTTATCTCCAGCATCTAGAGTCCGATACACCAAGGATGTCAACCTAGCAAGCGCATCCCCTGTTCCCATACCTCTTCTAAAACCGAATTGATTGCTGTGAAGGACATCTTTCTTATCAATGTAAGTCATTAATTGTTTTTTAACTACTTTTCATATATTTTAGAGATGATTGAAGTGAGTGATATTGGTCGGTAATTATTTAGTACAGATGAATCTCCAGACTTAAATATTGGTGTAACTAAACTAGTTTTGTAAATTTTAGGAAATGTACCATTGTTCAAGCTTACATTTACAATATGAGCGATAGGCTTGCATAATGATGCTATGTTTTGCTTGAGGACATCAGTAGATATTCCATCAAATCCCGGCGCTGATCCCCCTTCATTACTTTTAATATACTTGCAATTTCTTTTTCTTCCACTGGTTGAAACATAGTAAAACCAGTGTCATTTAGTGTATCAGGTGTATAAGTGTCCTCCGTAAAGTCAGGCGCAATCTTCAAAGCCAATTTGTTTCCAACATTTGCAAAATAATCGTTAAATGCGCATGCCACATCATATGGGTTTCGCCTGGCTTCGAGTTGTTCTCCATTTACTCGTATTTGTCCTATGTTAGATTTTTTCTTTTTTTTCTGAATAATTTGATTAATTGCATTCCAAACATTTTTGGAACTAGATCCCGCTTGTCCCACCTTACGTGAGTAGTACTCTATCTTTGTCTTTCTTATCAGTATAGTGAGGGTGTTACGATATATCTTGTATCTCTCTCGAAGATTTTGGTCATTTGAAAACTTTTTTGACATCCTATACAGTTTCTCTTTCTGTCTCACTGCCATGACCAGCCCAAAAGTCATCCATGGTTTTTGTTTCTTGAACTTAGATTTAATAGAATTATTCTGTCGTCTCTCAATATATTGGGTTGCGTCATTAATGTGTTTTCTCAGGGTATTGTGAAAGTTAAGCGCACAAACATTAGCATCGAACGAGTCCAAGGTATCTCGCCAACCTTCAGCGCTCAATCCATGTTTCAATTTTTCCATGTCAATCTTTATAATTGGTGTATTGCTTCGGATATCATCATTTCTCTCAGTGACTGTCATCTTCTGCAAATAAATGGTTGTGTGATGATCAGTAATGTCACTTTTCCAAACAACAACACCCACATCAATGAGCTTATCGAGTGAGACATTGGTCCAATAGTGATCCAAACAGGAAGGAGTCTGTCCATCAACCTCTCTTGTATATAGTCTTGAGCACAGTTTAAAATTCAGTTCAGTTAGAGAATCTATATATTCGGTCTTATCGCCACTCACAAATGCGTCCGCAACATTGATATTAAAATCACCCGCAATAATCACACTTTTGCCCTTGTTTAGTCTCAAGACTTTTCTGAACTCCTCTAAAAACTCTGCAACATTTGATTCGTGAGTTCTGTACACAGCCAAAACGCGCAAAAATGTGTTATTTCTTTTGAAGTCTATCTGTACGCAATTTACCTTGTTGATATGTATTTCGGCGAACTCAGTAACACAATATTTATCTCCATTTGATACAAATACGACGACTCCACTATTTCGATTTACTATATATTTACTGCAGTAACATGTATAACCCGTAATTTCATATGGTTCACTATACTCATTCCAATGTGCCTCTGTAAGTATAATGCAATCAGGTCTCCTACTCAGAGAGTTTACGTGAGCCAAGAAGGTGTCAAAGTTCTTTCTCATGCTTCTAATATTTTGATGCAATACAAATAAAGAATCACCAAACTCATCAATGCAAACATTGCATTCCACCGTCGTAGTGCATTTTCTTTCATAAACATTATAGTTGTTATCTATATCCTCCAACAGTTCCAGATCCAATCATGTCACGTATATCTGAATGTATTTCTGTAATACACGAGAATATGTCCAGGCAACAGTTACACAATCTTTCCCAAATCAATGGAAGTCCGTATATGAATAGGACTGGCGTTTTCCAATTTACGCACATACACTCTACAATCTCTAATCCAGACAAACTTATAATTTTTCTGTTTTGCTAATTCCTTAGCCTGTTTCAAAAGTTCCTTATTTTCCCCAGTAAGGTGGTGATTTATATAAATTTTCCCACCACCGGTGAGTCCCAAATCATAAGTTGTCAGCCCTCGTTTCCGGCGTGATGCATCCATAAATTGATTCTTTGATTGGCGGCTGCCGAACCTTATGACTATCCTTGCCATTTTTCTTTCCCTTAATTCTTTATTCCTTGCGGCCACTCTATGAACGGATTCAATATCTCTCTCGGTTGTGAGACGTGTTACCAGTGACTTCAGGTCTTCATCTTTTGCTTGTGGGACACCCGAAATTTCCACATTATTTAGTCGAGCATATTGTTCCCGTTCACAGTTTTGGAGCTTTAGTGCGGATATTTCCTTTTTCAGAGCAGAGACGTCCCTTTCAAGTGAATCTATCTGCTTGATTCTAACATCTACCTCCTTCAATTTTTCATTAACAGCATCCATTTGACCACTTGTAAATAATACAAATGACTTGAATTCCTGCATGTCATTGTGCATCAATTTAAAGTCCTCTCTCAAGCACATCAATTCATCTAGAATTCTCTGTATTTGTGGTGCATCGGAAGGCTCTTTCAAAGTGCGTTGTAGATCTGTTTTTGGAGTACTAAATGTCTATCATTCGCAGGTAGATCAATGACGTTCGTTGAACGCAGAGCTCTTGGACTTTTGTTATCAGGTATTGCTGAAATTCCCGTTTTGGGGGTCTTAGTATCCTTCGAGCCACAACTTGTACAGCACCATTGAGCCCTGGTCTTACTTGACATTTTTTTAAGGGTAGCAAGAGAGGTACCCTGACACGTACAATGAAACCTACCCTTACATCCACAGCATTTTATCATTTTAGAGGGACTCAGTGATTGATTACACTGCCTGCAGGTGTCCATTCTGAAATAGTAACTTCAAGGATATATGGGACACCTGGGTATATACACTGAGAAGCAACCACAACTCTTCCTATCCAATCGTGTAAAGATCTACGCACAGCAAGCAAAGGCATTTGTATATCTATATCAGGCTAAACAGTGCAAACACACAAGAATACCTCCGTCCTTTCAGTATCAATAATCCTCGTATGGTTTCAGTAAACAATAATTCACGCAAACTAATAGCCAATGTCTCTTATGCTTATAGTAGAAGTATAATAAAAGAATTATTTAACATATAGTAAAGTGAAAAACCTCAGATAAATCAATAAAATAAAGTGAAATAATAAAATAAAATAATATAATAAAAGTAAAATTAAAATAAAATAAAATGAATAAAATTATTTTCTACAAAACAATCAATCCCAATATAATTTTTGTGACAATCCTTTCTGTAAATATTCTTAAAGTTCTGTAGACTGTAAATAAGTGGCCAACTGTACTAATGTGAACCATCCAAATCTTTATTGAAATGATTTCTAAATTCAATTATTATGTAAGCATTCTTCCCAGCTAAAAATAAAATGGTTCCAAACCATGCATACAGGTGTCTATCTATATGAATGTTTCAATTCAAAATTCAAAATTTAAAGATATAAAAGATAAATAAATAATTCAGACCTAATCAATAAATTATCAATAAAAACAAATAAATGTCAAAAAAATAAGAACAATTCATAAAATCCCATGCAAATTAAACAAATACAAACGACACAAAATAAATGTGAAATATTATTTATACAATGTTTACAGTACAATAGGTATGTATCAAAAGTTAAAACAATCAATGAAAATCCGGATCAAAAAAGTCAATGAAAAAGCGGGGTCATATGTAGCTAAAACAGGAATTCCATTGATGGCAACCTAGTGACCCTCCTCATACTCCAACAATCTCCAGATCCGTTGAAGAAGATCCAGGTATTCCCCAACAATAGAATAGATCCTCCTGGTTATCTCTTTGTCGGCATTCAATATAATTGCCTATCATAGAATTTTGACGATGAGTGCGCAAATCACTGTTAGAGAAACTCAACATGAACAGCAACACAAATATAGTGGGAGGTGGGCGGTGTATAATTTGTTCTCTTAGAAAATAAGAATCACCACGCAACATCACACCACCATCAACACGCAAGAACTTCACTCACAGAGTCCACTCCTGATTTCATACAAGCACTATTACAGCTAACTACTCCTGCTGATGGATTTTAACCCTTATTGCAGAAGTGTCAAATTTGTGAATGTCAATATTTGATTTTTTCTAATAAGATTTTTATTTCACTCACCCCATGTAGGGATTTGCGTCCAATATATGTCTTATACATTAAACTTTTCTTCACAACAAACACAAACACACACCTCCACAAAAGCCAACAAACGAAATTTTGGTAAAATAATACAGACCAAGTTTGACAGCTGTATGCCGGTCAAGAATGAGAGAGAGAAAAAAAAACTTGCTACTAGTATTTAGATTACGATCCAATCGATAAACATTATAATTTGTAAAGCCCAATTCGGAAGTTCCAATACAAGAACCCAACCAAGTCTCTGTTAAAAGAAGTATATTATGACCAACAGATGGAACTGATTGGCGGAGCTCACTCAGCTTCGTTTTTACGCCCCTAACATTTTGATAGAAGCAAAAGAATTTTTTGAGTTGTTAGAATGAACTATTTTGGGGCTACCTTTAATAAACTTGATAACTAGATTTTTCTCTCCGTTTTGGATTCTCGCATTCAAACTTTCCTTTAATTTCATGTAAGTATTTCTTTGTATTACTGTTTGATCCCTATATACTCTAACACCGCCCTTCAGTTTTGTACTGTTTTTCAAAATTTCTCTAGCTTGATTTTCGTATTTTAATACCACTTTTATAGGACGGGGTTTTCTGTCATTTCTTTTTCCCAACCTAAAACACTTAACATCAGCCTTTGAAACTGTTGGATCAACCCCAGTTAATAAAGTAAAAACATTGTCTCTGTAATTTTTTTGAATTTCCTCCTGGGTTGTTTCTAAACTTTCATCCACATTACACAGAATAATGTTTTTTCTTCTCCTGCATCTCTCTCATCGATTTCGTTAGCCATAGAATCCATGCCAATAGTGTCACTACTAGTACCACCTGTACCACTCTCCATTTTGTTTTCCAATACTGTAATTCTCTCCTTAAGTTGTATATTTTCGGCAAATAATTCGTCTATGAGTGAAAGCTTGTTAGAAAGTTCGTTAATTTTTGACAATAAATTTCTGTTTTGAAGTTCAAGTTGTGTTCTAACATCATATAATGATGCATGCAAACCTGATATATATTCCTTCAAAGAGTCATCAATACTTTCCATAGTAAATTGAATTATTTTAATTTGATTGTTTGGTTTTTCCTTCGCTAGATGGCAAAGATGATCTGATTTTTTTATTTTGATTTGTACCTTGTATGCTAGATGGCTCTTGCTTAGAATTAATTTCAATAGATGTCGTTGGTATATAATATGGAATATGGATCACGGAATAATAATTTTTATTATTCCGTGATCTGGTTCGCAACATGGGTTTACCATCCATTACAGCTGTCTATGTTAATCTACAAATTAGATGTTTTTTATTATTAAAAAAAAGCCGCGTTGAGTGATCACTGCGGGAATCGAACACATTATTAAAATATATGTAATCAAACTAAGCCGTTTTGAGCTGCCCAGGATGGGGACGCATTCTCTCAAGTGATATTCAACGTCGGGGAAGGGAACCCGACATAACACATGATGAAGAAGAAGAATCAGGCTAACCTACAATCAAACTAGCTTTTAGTCAGACCAATTATCAATCTGACTATGGAATACGCGTTACCAAGGTATAAAAACTGAAGGTACAAGTCAGTAGTGTCGCTGGGTACTGAAAATCTTGTGCCCAACCAAGGCTCAAGAGCGGAAAATAGGTACCTACTAAGTTTCTAAGAAGGATTTTGGATGTTAGGTGGTATGAGGATGTCATTAGTGGGACTTAGCGCCAGCGCACTCTACAAAGATCTATAATACAGAAGAGAGTGTGCTCCTGGTTGGGTCCTGTTTCGAGTATGTCTAATGATAAGTTGGCTAAAAAGGACATCGTCCTTACGTCCACAAGGGTTCTGACGGGCCGGCCCTTCTTTATACACTGTCACTATGACAACGACATCAGAGCGTTGGTGATGTCGTGGGAAGAGTTCAAAAAGGCCATTTTCTGCCTTGTACTCCAGAGTAGATCGTTGAAGAACGAAGTTAAGTTATCCGACTGAATGGTAAGTCGTTTTATATCTAAATATTGTGCTGGTAAAAAGATCCCTGAGCCCGTAGACAATTTGTACTTGGCGATCGCCTACAAACGAATTTTCGTCAATAACTGCAACAATAACGCATAATTATACGGTACGTGTAGGTAGATTGTCGAAAAGTTCGCCAGTAGACGATCGCTAAGTACAAATTGTCTACGGGCTCTGATATATGTTGGGGGCTCCGTAAAATGGAGTAGGCTTTAAAATTGTTTTTCTTGAAAATAAAACATTAGTAAAAAATACAATGAAAATTTCTGAAATTGAATATCAAATAATTTTGATCCTCAATTAAGATTTCAATCGGAGTAGATACACACAAAAATCACGATGACCTTATTATTTTTGGAAATTTTATGATTCAAAACTTCGAGTAATAAAAGAAAATGATGAACAGGACTTCACAGCCAGAATTTAATTTGAAATCGTTCGACTTTATGCTAAAATTGCCTAAAAACATGGATGTATGTAGGTCTATGCTCTATTTAGGTCCATGCCTAAAAACAGGTGTTTACATCAAATTTTAACTTTTAAACTACGTACGAACCAATAAACTACGAAGCATTAAAAAAATAAGTACTGTCTCTCTTTTTGCGGTAAGTGAAAAGGGAGATAAAGAAATGAAGTATATTTCACTCATTATCTTTACACGACTTGGTCACTAACACACGTAGACATAATAATAATATAGTTAATATTATGTCCGAAAAACTACGAACATTAAAAAATCACTGTCTCTCTTTTTGCGGTAAGTGAAAAGGGAGATAAAAAAATGCGACTTACGTGATGTATATTTCACTCATTATCTATGACACCAAATGACACAATAATCATTGCGTACAAAGACATAATTTTTAACAAGATTGTGCACTCCATTGAAGAAACGGCATGTATAATGCAATTGATGCACCAGAGGTCACCAAGGCCCACCTGCGAGAGAGCATTCATGCCCCAAGAGTTATAAATTGGCCTACATATACCTATACATCAATAAAGCAAACACGTAGGTAGGTAGATTATTATTATTTTTGCTGGATAATGGTAGGTATTTACTTAATTGGCGTTCCCTTCTCTCTGCTTACTCCACATGGGATGTGACGTGAGGGTATAGATAGATTCATCAAATCATTGGTAAAAAAAAAGCTTATTAGCTTTACATTTCTACCTTGTTATATGTACATATATGTGGGCGTATAAGTGGGTATATTTCTAATAAAGTACTCAAATACTTTTTTTTTAATAATACTTAGTTTTATTCTGCAACAATTAAATAATTTATATTATGCACCTTAAAAAGTACACGTAAAGTAGGTATATTTGAGTTTATCCATTATTTGTTGCAGCATTCTGCATTGAGTTGACCATAATTTATTCTTTCTTCTTCTTCTTCTTCTTTCTTGCTTTAAGGCAAAGCACCCGACTTCAAGTGATTTATGCCTATAAATCTTAAGCTATTTCAACCGTCTCCAAGCATCAATATGTGGGTACATAATCATAAAACTGAAAGAAAAAATAACAATCAAACAAACCATGTAGACATCAAGAAATACACACAACATGAAACACACAACAAAACACAAAATCAATAAGCGCACGTTTCGCAGAAAATTAAATCAAAAGATTCGTATTAAATTTTACAACAGTTACCGAGCGTACACCCAGAGAGAAGGAAAGCGGAGTGTCCCCCCTCTCGCCAGAGTGAGACCAAGTGTTCGCGACATTACGTCAGACAAGGACAGAAAGATATACACTCACTGCCCCTTTTAAATGTTAACAGCTGTGTTGAGCGTAAACAACATGCAGGGCCGCTACCAGTAAACAATTTAATTATTAACTTCAAATATTTCTTTTTTTACATTTTTACAAATTTATCTTTTTTTTTATAGTTTGACTTCAAGAAATATAACCAGTAAAAAAATGAACAAATCCATCAACAACAAATTTATCAAAATTATGAATAGTCAATATCGCCCTCATCATACTCTTTTGTCATACTTTTTCAAATGATTCACTATAATAATATTAATTCTAAAATCATTAAGAGCTAAAAGAGACTGGACATTAATGGGGAAAGTGATGCAAAACTCTTTAATGTTTTCAATGAAATCGTGGTTTGGTAACAAAGGACAATTAAAGAATATGTGGTATATTGTCTCTTCCTCATTCCCACATTCACAAGTGGAGTCGATGATCACTCCAATTCTGGCCAGGTGGAAGCCCAGGACGACATGACCCAACCTAAGACGAGCCAGAAGTGAAACATTGAGCTTCGGAATTTTATAGTTCTGGAACCAAGGCCGAGAAGGGATATCACTTTGTATTGCCTTGTAGTGTTTTCCGGTTAACGAGTTTTTAAAAATATCATCCCAATCATTACGAATATTCTGTTCCACGACATTGCAGCAATCTGCAATAGGCAAAACGAACGAATGTGGCCATAATCCGCATTTACACGCTTCCTTGGCAAGAAGATCAGCTTTTTCATTTCCACTGATCCCGACATGGGACGGAATCCAAACGATTGTAATAATGATATCTCTCTTTGATGTTAAGCACAAGGAGTTCTTAATGTCCCCTATAATATGGTTGCTCATAGAAGATTTTGAATTGGAATTTAAACATTTAATGAGACTTAAGGAATCCGTAAATATTACCGTACGGGGCAAAGATAATTGCATGACTTCCATCAGAGCCTCCTTCAAAGCCACGCATTCAGCTGTGAAAACAGATGCCATCTGAGAGAGCTGAAACATATGATTTATGTCTAGGGACGGAATGCAGAAAGCTGCACCACACTCTCCACCTGAAGCCTTTGATCCATCCGTATAAACTCGAACAAATGAATCCCATCTTTCTTCTACTTTTTGATTGAACAGAGCATTGACAGTATGTGGAGACATTGAAGAAAATGATTTATTGATACCGATCGATTCCACAATATCTGGAGAAAAGATAGTTGATTCAAATGGAATTGAGAATACTGGGAGCAAAGAGGAAATTGAAGCAGAAAATTCATTGGAGATAGTTTCAAATGTTGAGCATAGCAACGGAGGTACTTTTGTGCGCCAATAAGGGTCATTTTGACAGCTTTGCTGGAGAGTTTTTAGCTTGGCCATGATAAGATGATCACATAAACCTCTTTTGAGAAGAAAATTGAATGCAAGGGACTTTCTGCGCAATGGAAGTGGTTTTTCCACGCATTCTGCCTGTAAAGCGATCAAGGGCGAAGATTTCATAGCTCCCAATATGAGTCTCAGGCATTTGGACTGAATTCTCTCCAATTTTATTGAGAGATATGTTGGAAGTGGATCCATAATAAAACTGCCATAATCCAAATGACTACGCACGAGAGCACAATACATCATTTTCATAGACGAAGGATGTGCTCCCCACCATACTCTAGAAACAGCTCTCATAATGTTAATATTTTTCTCGCATTTTAATATCGTTTTTTCAATGTGCATGTTCCAATGAAGCTTACGATGGATAATCATACCAAGAAATTTTACTGAATCACTAATAGGAATCATTGTGCTATCACATTGGACGGAAATGTCTGGGATTTTATGTTTATTAGTAAAAATTACTACTTGGCTTTTGGAAGGAGACAATGACAATCCGGCGTCCGCAAACCAAGGATGAATAAGGCTCAAAGCATTTTCCACTTTACCAACTGCTCGCTTCATCAGCTTATCACTACAATAAATTACAAAGTCATCCGCGTATTGCAACACACTGCATTCAGAAGGAACACAGAACTGAAGATCCTGGGTATAAACATTAAACAAGATAGGACTGAGAGATGATCCTTGAGGTAAGCCTCTGCTTACCGTTCTTTCTACTACTTCTCTGGGAGTGTCAATGAGGAGCTTACGATTACACATAATATTAAAAATCAAACAACATATGATATCTGGCACTCCCAGAGCCGTCAACTTAGTGAAAAGCATAGGAAGTAAAACATTGTCGTAAGCACTTGAAACATCCATAAAACAAGCCACCATAACTTCACGTTTAGCTTTAGACACCTGAGCATCTGTAATTAGGATACTCAGGTTGTCCAAGCATGAGTTATCTTTTCGAAAGCCAAGTTGCCAGTGAGGGAGTAAGTTGTTTGTCTCCAAAAACCATTCCAGTCTCCCTTTAATCATTTTTTCTAGTATTTTAAGAAAACAGCAAGATAGTGCAATCGGTCTATAAGATTGTCCTAAGGATGGATATTTACCTGGTTTAAGAATTGGTATGACTATATTTTGTTGTTTCCATGATTCAGGAACGTGGCTGGTTTCCAAAATATGATTGAACAATTTCAAAAGTTTCAAGAGGAATGGTTCTGGGAAATGTCTAAAAAAAGAGTAAGGGATATTATCCGGGCCAGGAGATGAATCACCAGTAGATTAAATTGCGTGAGTCAGCTCATTTAGAGTGAACTGGGAGGAAAGACGACATCTTTCTTCTTTGAGAGATGAGCTCTCTTTCACCATTTCTGATTTGTTAAATACATACGCCGGAGCAAGTTTCTCCACGAAATCTTCCACCCAATCCAAGCACTGAAATATATTAGGTTTTGGTGAAAGAGATCCTCTGAATTTGTGTATTGAGGACCACACCTCAGAACTAGGGGTATCTGGTGAGATGGAAGAACAAAAATCATACCAGCCCTGCCGTTTCTTTTTTCTAAGCAATTTTTTGGTTTGGGCTTGAATGTTACGGAACGACAAGTAATTTTCCAGAGATACATGCCTCTTGTACTTTTTTAACGATGCGGATCTCTGCTTCACCATATTTGTGCACTCCGCATCCCACCAAGGAGGGGATGACTTTTTCCTTTTATTGAAACTTTGTTTGGGAATTGAAGCATCAGCTGCATTAATTATGTCTAAATCCAAGTCATTTGCAAAGGAATCTATGTTGATAGAACTATCGTCAATCAGACATTTGGAGAGGGTGCAATTATTTAATTGATCTTCAAAGAGAGCCCAATCTGCCTGATTAGTTTTAAATCCCATTCTCAGTTGTGGTTTATGGGGTTGAGTTCTAGTATTATTAATAAATAAGTGAATCGGGTAGTGATCACTTGAATGTGAATCGTTCAAGATCTCCCAAGATAATGAAGCGGACAGGTCGGCGGAACAAATAGATAAGTCAACCGCACTTGGATTTTGATTAGGCAAAAGGACTCTGGTTGGTTGACCATCGTTCAGAATAACTAAATTCTGATCATCCACAAATTCCAAAATCGCTCTCCCTGCCGGGTCAGTGGAATTGCAACCCCATAATGGGGAATGGGCATTGAAATCACCCAATAAAATATATGAAGATGGAAGGGTGGAAACAAAACTTCTCCAATATATAGAATTAAGAACGATTCTTGGAGGAAAATATACTGAAATAATTACTATATTGAGAATCTTAGCTGCTACTATTTGGAAATCAGGGTTAGGAAGAGTTTGAATAGCAGAGAAATGAATGTTGTTTTTAATTAGAAGTGCGGCTCCACCTCCGACTCTACCATCGGAGCGGTCGGCCCTTAGGCAAACATAGCCAGGAAATGACACAAATGAATCTGCGGAAAACCAAGTTTCCGAGATAGCCGCTACGTCTGCCTGATATTTTTTCAGGAGGAAGATGACATCATCTCTATTTCTTACAGCACTGCGACTATTCCACTGAAGTAAAGACAGATTATTAATTTTCTGGATTGTCGGAGCCATTGTAAGATATCAATTTAAGAAGGGAGAGGAAGGAATTCTTAACATGAGCAGCGTTCGCAATATCAGAATTTTGGGATGAGAGTACTTCTAGAACCATAGAAATCAAAGATTTCAGAAAATTCCTGTTATCGGAGTGAAAATCGTTACATAGATTTTCAACAATTTTTTCAGTTGGAATATTTTTTTAAAGAGCGCATCCATCCGGAGCGGAAGATAACATGGAACCATTTGGTGAAATCAAAAAGGAATTGTGTTCTGCTTGATTATAAGAGAGAGATGCAGGGTTTGTAGGTGTTCTAAAAACAAATTTGCCTCGTGAAGGAACCATTTTGGTTATTTTACGGGAGGTAGTTTGTTTGAAATTATCATCCATAGTTTTTTCATGGGTTATGGGACCAGGGTTTGATACAAACATTTTAAGAACATTGGCATAAGACAATTTTTGTTGGGGATGAAGCTTAGAGGCTTGGAGATAAGACATGTTATTCAGAGCCATGGACTGTTTTATTCCCCTTTGTCTTTCGTACTCTGGACATGATAAACTAATTGCATTATGCGGACCTCCGCAGTGAAAACATTTAGGCTCTGATGTGCAGTCTTGCGCAGAATGATTTTCGCCACATTTAAAACACTTTTCCACAGATCTACACATTGTTTTGGTATGACCAAAACGAAGACACCGGAAACACTGGATAGTCGGGTAGAAATATGTTTCCACCGGGAAACTATTGTAAAAAATATAAATATGATTTGGGAGGCTCTGGCCTTCAAAAGTCACAACTATTGTGCTCGAAGGTTTCCAGACCACACTGCCAGTGGATCTGTCTTTGTAGTTTAGTCTTCGTATCTTTAATACCTCCCCCACATGGGAGGTTCTGAGGTGTTTTTAGAAGTAGAGGCTCTGGATAGATTTAAATCTTTATCCTCTACTGATTCTGACATTTTCCGTTTCTTTACATTAATATCAGGAGGATCTGGTGGTATCGGGGGTACAGGAGGGTTCTCCATCCTTAATGCGTACTTCTCTCAAGATGAGAGAGAGTATGTTAAAAAAAAATACAAACAAAAAAAAAATCTACAAGTAGAAAATAGAAAAAAAACTGAAACCGGCCCTGGGCCAGAAGAAATTAAAATACAAATAATCTGAACAATAATACTCAGCTAACTGATATGCGGGTCTCCGGCAAAAACACGTCCTACCGTCACCAGAACACTCGACTGAAACATTCTTTCTTCTGGGACGTCAAGTTAAGTGACAATGATGGCTCCCTTAAGCAACGACGACTGTGGCACCAGTGCTGTAAAAGTATTTAATATTTTTTTCCCTTGTTTATTATTTTTGACTCCACCATTAAATTGCAAACAACAAAAAGGCCGGGATTTGGAGAGAATGATTCATGCATCTTTAGTATCACAAAAAAAGATTTGAGTCATCATAATCCAAGGATAAATTTACAATCTGTCCATATATTTGCAGAGTATTTTTTCATCATCGAAATAAAACAAAATTATAGCAATAAAGTGATTTAATGTGTAATCATGTCTTATGGTCGGTTTCAATAACCTATCTATCCGTGACTATCGATTGAAATGTATGATTCAAAATATAGAACACAATAGATTTCAATCGACAGGAGCGGATAGATAGATTATTGAAACCGGCCAATAATGCACAGTCTTATTAAAGTACAATGTCTTTGTGCTAAAATTTCACGTGGAAATGGAATGTCAAAATATAAATATTATATGTTTCCATAGTAACCATACATGCAAAGTGGTTTCTGCAAATATGTAAATATATAATATGCATATTTAGAAAACTTCGAATACTCATAATAATCTAAAAATCAAATGCATGCTGAGATCTATTTTTACATTAAACCATTTTCTCACTATTGATTCACAAACTAATTTTATATTATTACTTCGTACATTTATGGAATACTTAAATCATTCGAAACATTTTCTCACTATTGATTCACAAACTAATTTTATATTATTACTTAGTATATTTATGGAATACCTAAATCATTCGCAAACTAGTGAATGGCATCATGAATAAATACATAAAATAAAATAATAATAATTGTACCAAAGCTTGTTTTAAAACATACATATGTATCCGAGATTCAAACATGTTGCGTGTATTCATATATCAGCTTATTTGAAATAGTAACATGAAAATAAGATAATACGTGCTGATTTTACTATATACCTAAATATCAGGATATCAGTTTAAAATTGTGTACTTCCATTTGCAAATGATTAGTCAAGTCTTAGTAATTCTCCGTCACCGTTTAAATGTCACTAATCATCTAATAATCTGGAAAGTATAAAACATAAAGAATTTATTACTTTATTTTATCAGAAACATTGTTTGCTTACACACGCGTATTAAAATATATCATTATAATATACTAACTCATTTTGATCGTGTGATTAATATGAAGCTTATTTATTTTTTCTCACATTCGTAAATCGTAATGACTCTTTCGTCATTTTAAATAATGAAAAAATTAAAATCAAACTATAAATCAGTGTATTTAGTATATTTCTGATTTTTATACTCACAAAAATAACAAAATTTTGCTATGACAACAAAATTCGACATCGGTGAATATCATATCTGAGGAATTCATATACAAAGCAACCTACATCAACTCAAGAACATTGAAACTAAGAAAACAGCATAGGTACCTAAATAAATTTGGTGAATTCTTTGAGAGTAGGCACCGGCAGCAATTTAGTTCCCTGATATATTTTTTTAAGTCTTTGTATTATTTTATCATAGTATTATTGTAAGGTATACGGAATGTAATTTAGTGTTAAAAGCATATTTTCTGTATTTATCTTTAAATAATTAGCTGGCACTTCATATATCATGAGAAAATTAAACATGATGCAACTAATAAGCAAAAAGAGAAATAGACGAATATGCCGAGGTCAATCTACAGTTTTATTAAGGACACAAAAAAGTTCACCAACATTTAATTTAAAATAAAAAATTACTGATTTATTTGAATTAATTATATAAAACACTTATTTGTAGTGTTTAAACTGTGTCTTTTTATTGACTAAAAGTCACAGTGGATATAATATCAATAAGTGATTTATTTGTTATTAATTCAACATGAATTTCCACCGAGAACCGTCGGTTGAAAATATCGACTTCACTGATTTATTTTACTTCATTCATAATTAAATATTTGTGAAAAATGGATCGGTGTGCCTTTACTTGTGAACTCCTCATCTACAGTACTGTACACTCATTCTCGTATTCGTTGACTCGTATTTTGACAGACATGGAAATAAATATTATTTAGGTACATATATTAAGTAATAATGTTTTTTTTTTATGAAAAAAAAAAACATTTATACAGGGATTACTTGATGACACATATTAAAATATGTTTCCTTGGTGAAAATCAAATAGTTTGGTGCTGTAATTATGTAGTTTTAAGAATAAAACCATCTCTATTTTTTAATAATTTTAATGAAATAATCAGACGCAAATTCAATAGCGTCCCGACTCATTGGCTCGGGTGGCCGAACTGAAACCGATTTTTGAGTTCTATGGAAATTTTCATAAAAACTTTCCCGCAAGCGGAAAATTTAAAATTAAAATTTCACAATATGAATAACACACCAGACTACTATAATCATATGACAAATTATTCAATTTTTTTTTTTTAATTTATTTATTTCCAAAATTTTACATTCTTAAATAACATCAAAAAAATCATATTGGAATATAATGCCCCACTAGATCGAAATCTGTTCTGGGGCAATACTAAAAAAATATTACAATTTTACAACACAATAACTATAAAATAATCAAAAGAATAATAAAATAATAAAGAATTTAAAGTATAAAAAATAAGATAATTTAATAATTAAGAATAAACAACACAAATTATAATATGACTACATATACTCGCCATTACATTAAGGCTTTATTTTGTAATATGGATAAGATCCTTTTCACACAACTCTCTGCCCCTGTCCATCAACCATCTCGTGAGTAATTTATTTAGGTTATTGTTATTTGGTAATAGTAAGTCAAGTATGTCTGGGATTATTTTATTGTATATTCGTGGTGCTAAGTGAATGTAATGTCTTTGTGCAAAAGTAGTGTGTACTATTGTGGGCTGTAATAAAGTTTTGTTTCTGGTATTTATCTCATGTACATAATTAGGTAGGTATTTTTCCGGGTCTTTGTGCAGCTTTTCAACAATTGTCTTGATATACAACTGGCGTATATCCAAAACAGGGATGTTGCGAATATTCGCATCCGCATCCGCAAATGCGGAGCTTCCGCATGTATTTGGACATCTGCATCCGCATCCGCATCCGCAATTATCGATGCGGATGTTCATGCGGATGCGGATGTAAGACAATTTGCGACAAGAAAGAAATGGGGCGGGGCCGGCGAATGGCGCGTGCCGTTCGCACTTGACATTAACCAATGGGAACGAAAAAATTGGTGACAAGATCCGACACGTTTTTATTTTTGCCGGATTTATTTTATTTTTGCAAATAACAAAAAAGAAAAAAAACATTTCGCCAAAAATCCATAATATTATTGTAGCAACATTTTCGTCACACATTTGACAGTGGGGCCTAACAATTAAGATAGTTCCTACTTTTTTTCTATAACATCTTAAACATCCGCATTCGCATCCGCATCCGCGGATGTGAGCCTTCAAAAATCCGCATCCGCATTCACATCCGCGGATGTGTAAAAATCGACATCCGCAACATCCCTGATCCAAAACACCGAACTCAGAAAACAATAGGTTCGTCGAGTATCTGTATGGTTTCCGGGACTTTGAGTAATGCTTTTTGGGCTATTAAAATAGGGTAAATGTTTGTTTGAGCCATACCACCCCACCCAGCTATTCCATAAGACAGTATGGACTGTCCTAAAGCAAAGTATAACGATTTTAATAAGTTCAAATCAAATATTTCTCTTAGATTTCTGAATATGAACATTAGCTGCGCCTAGTTTTTTTGGAGAGGTTTGATATATGCTCTTTCCATTTAAGACAATCATCAATGATGACTCCCAAGTATTTGTATTGCGAGGTTTTTGTAAGTTTAGTGCATGAACATGATAAGCCGGTTGGTTTTGACAATCGTGTATTGTGATGTGAAAGCCGTTAGATTCCTTTTGTAATCTTTTGTTTATAGCAAATGTCATGTATTTAGTCTTGTCGACATTTAGAGTTAGTAGGTTACAGTCAAGCCAATGTTTTACTACATTTAGCCCTCTTTCGGCTTTTTCATAAACTTTGCTCCACGTTGACGATTTAATGAGCAAAACAGTATCATCTGCATATGAGATTATAGTTCCATCTATATTCAGGGAGCATAGGTCGTTAATATATAGCAGGAACAGTGTTGGTCCCAAGATACTACCCTGAGGAACCCCATAATTAACTGGAAAAGGCGCGCTAGTACATTTTGTCATTTTTACTGCCTGTGTTCTGTTTGATAAATATGACGAAAACCAGTTTACTGTAGTACAATTAAAATTGTTATAAGTATTTTTTCCTTATTCGAACTTGACGAACTAAAAATGATATTTTCTTATGTGCACGTCACAAATCAAATTTTTTAAGCTTATTTATAAAAATACGGCTAAATATTACCCAAATTTAAAAAAAATAGGATTTTTCTAAAGCAGCCTTGGAACTAAATTTATTTCATCATTTATGCAACCTCTAAGATGATTGTCTGAAAATACCTCTGCTAGTCGTGATGAAATTTCAGAAGGTGTTTTTCAATCGATAATTTCTACATGAATCTCTTGGATTCTTTTTTTATTATTATTAAAAATACATTTAAATATGTTAAAATTTTGATATTTTCAAAAACAAAGAGTAAAAATATTATCTCGATCACGAAAATATTGCAATTAATTAGTAATCAATGTTGAAAAATAGTTGCGTAAAACCATGTGACAATTACCTATTTCGAGTTCCCTACCTATCAAGGGCTCTTATTAAGTATTTACTTCTCATTATTTGTTTACCTAATATCGAGACTTCAGTCTGAGAAATTTTGTATGTAAATAAAAAAAAAAACTGGTAGAGACATGTGTACCTACAATATTACTATAGAAGAGGTTTAAATCCATCAGATGGAAGTGACGTATTATATTATATTAAATATATTTTGTACATACGTACCAACACGATATCTCCTATATATGGGATAACCATTTTTTATGTATATATGCAGCAGCAAAATTGGAATCTTAAACGACTAGATTAGGTTCCATAATATAATATATTATAATCATTCTTGATCAAATGAAAACTTAACAGTTCAATGGCAGGAGAAATATTTCACTTGGCTACATATCCAGGATTTCAAAGAATTAGGCTCAAAACGCGGGTTTTAACATATATATTCTTCTAGCATATTTTATTGTTGTAGGTGTATCGACATTTCATAACGAAAAAGGATGAGGACGAGAAAAAAGTGGCTATGAGTTTGGAATTATTCATGTTGATTTCGTCAATACTCTTTTTTTCATACGCATATATCAGCGTTTATGGATTAATAATATCATCATCCAGTAGTTCAACACCTCTCAAGGATGAAGCAGCAAAAAAACCCGGGTAATTTGTTTGAAATAATATTATATCTAACTATTGACCTGGGGTCACCAAATTACGGTCAAGTTCGGCCCGCCAGTGCCCTCAATTCGGTCCGCGACAGTCAATGTTTTATTGTTGTTGCTATTGCTGTGACAAGTTGAAGAACAAAACACAGACTGATAATTACTCGGTTTTATTTACTTGCAAGGTAAAACTTAACGACAGAAATGATGACGCAGAAAACTTAACTAAAGAATCTAAGCTTAAGCATATTTAACAACTAACAAATAATTGAAATGAATCTCCCTAATCACAATAAAACAAAAAATACTTATGAGATTTATGTAATTGTGATTTTCCACCGACAATAGTTTGTAGTTGTGGATCAGTTTTACTTGGACCAATTATTGAAAGAGATTTAAGATGATCATCGGTTATTTTAGATCTGTTAACATTCTTTGTGTACTACTATCTTGGAAAACGTTTTTTTACATAAGTAAGTACCTAATACCAAAAACAGAAAACAACCCACGAGCAAATTTATGGAAACTATCAAATTGTACCAGTAAAATAAAATTATGAAATAAAAGTTTTGGCCTTTGGAACATACTGAAGTAATCTTATGGTTCTAAGGCTTCAAAGCTTGGAGATCCTTGCTATAGACCAATAAGGGATGACGTCACAGAAAAGAGAAAAGAGCCAAAGAGAAAAGTCGCATAGACAACCAAATTATGTAGAACAAGTACCACGTTGCTCCGCCAATTTATAAAATCATTTTTAATACTATCTGTTTTAGGGCTGGTGGAAGACAACGAAAAGAAAAACCAAAAGTACCTCCTGCGGCAAAGCCGGAAAGAACGTTCCGTCATCAACTGAAAAGATTCTAACATTTGAAGGAACTAACATTGTATATAGGCTAGCATCATTAGGTTTCTTTTCCGTGTTCATTGCGCCTTGGATGTCTTTCGCTGAAAAATGGCTTATTGAATAAACAGTGATGTAACTTTTTTTTAATTTTTTTTATTTTGATTTTATTTCATTAAATTCACATTTATTCTATTCTATTCTTCCACGAATGATCTACGTAACGGCCAAAGTCACATTATATGTATATAAATTAACAATTCCATGGACATGAAGGAGCAGTAGCCAAAAGACCCCACAAACGGGGAAATTTCGGCACACCAGCTCTTCAGGCTTCAGCCCACAATAGTACCTCCAGTGTGGACAAGATTTGTTATGAGTAGAATTTCGGATATATGGAAGTCCCCAGAATATTTTACGGTATCCCAGTGGACGGTGGGTCTCCTTCTATTTCATTAGTTCAGAATATTATGTTTCTTGTTTAGCCATATACTGTGACGATTGAAAAAAAATGTTGAAATTATTTTTTGATTATATTTTTTTTTCCTATAATAATTATGTTAAGTTTTTATGATGTAATTTATAAAATAAATTAATTAAAGAGTCTTTTTGTTTTTATATTTTAATCACCATCATTTCTCTATTTGATAAATTGATCAATCGATCAAAAAAAAATCATCTGTTGTTCGCATCAGCAGCGGTCATATTTTACAAGAAGATTAGGTATGAGATAGATAAATGAATATTGATGTACCTATGTAGTTGAAGTCTAAGACATAAAGTGCTCAATGGCTATACCTATGTTAATATAGGTAAAATACGAAAACAAAGTGAATTGAATAAGTTTTAATGATTTGGGTATTTGAATAAATAAAACGGACAGTATAATTAAGATAAAAATATAAAACCGAAAGGTGTGCATGGTTGAAGAGGGAAGAAAGTGGAATAAATGCTGTGGAGATGAGATCGCTGAGGAGGATGGTTGATAAAACGTTGCGTGATAAAGTGAGGAATGAGGATATTAGAAGAATGAGCGGATGCAAGAGGAGTGTTATGGAAATAAAAATAAATAAATAAAAAATAAAATGCGTGTAAATTAATTGAGATGGTTTGGTCAAGTGGAACGAATGGAAGAGGAAAGAATGACAAATAGGATATATACTTCTTGTCTGAAATGGGAGGTGTGAGGAAGCGCGGGCGTCCAAGAACTACATGGCTTGAACATGTAGATCAAATTCTCAAGGACGGCCGTGTTTTGAGTAAGAGAAATCGACGTGTGTACATGAGAAATTGTATGACTGTGGAGGAGGCGAAAGAAGTATGTAAGGACAGATCTAATTGACGTTCCGTTCTCTCTGCCTACCCCACTTGGGATACGGCATGAGGGAAAAGATAGATATACATAGACAGATAATTAAGATAAAAATATATGTTATGGATGAAAGGGAAAGGGCTTTCCAAAATATTTAAAATAAGCACCATTGAATTTATACATTTATTTTTATAAAGTGTGCGTCATCTCATGTTTGCTCTAACTGTCGAATTTTGTCTTGACCTCCATACAAAAAGTGGTGTTAAAATACAGAATTTTATAAAGCATATTATATCAACAAGGCACCTAAAAATATGTTATGAAGTTTCACATAATTGAAATTGAAGGAGGACAAAAAAATAATAACTGTTGAGGTGAAAATATCATTAATAGCGGTCATTTGTTAAAAATTATTTCCCACAACACCTATAATACATATTTAAGTATGTTAATTTCACGCAATTAGTTCACTGTCTACTCTATTTGTGGGAGTCGGCGTGATATAGATAAATATATCTATAGATAAGTAAATAGTTATTGTTATATTTTATAAAAAAAAACGAAAATAAGAACTTGGCTTCCTCAAACGTAGGGCATACGCACGTATCCTAAGGGTTAGTTGGAAGATATCGCGCTTCTGCGATAAACTCGCCCATTTCGCAAAATTGTATACCTATTCAATAGTAATCATGTCGTGTGTTTTTTTCTTTATAAACTATTTTTGAGCAATAAAAATTATTATTATTATTATTATACATTATATATATCTCATTTGTTTAACTAAACAAAATTAGAATCTACATTTTGAACACAATATAAGATTAACAATTGAATTTAAATATGACATTAAATAATAAAAAAAATATTAAATAAATGAATACCTATACAAAATGTAGAGCCCTAACATAATTCGAGTTGTTTCTTCCATGATGTCATATGAAAATAGTACAATCATGGGAGACCACTAACAGTAGAGCTAAAGGGGCAAACACCTTCTAACTATCCTGGTTGATGATAGAAAAACAGCCCTCTGCATACTTTATTTGAGCCTGCTTTTATTATTATTATTTTATTTATTTAAGGTATTTTCTCTTTTAATTAATCGTTTTCAGAGAAAGTAAAAATACTCAATCATACTTAAGACTACAATGATTACAATTATGCGAAGACACATAATTATTTGACGCGTAATTAAATAACATAATTTGCCAGATTTTAAAAATATATTTTACAACTCTGATGAAATCGGAACAGTCACGTTAGTTCGCGGAGCGCATCACTAGAGGGCATACGTTTCATTTCAGAAACATAAATTTATTATGTAGGTTGGTATTGCGAAAAATTCCTTTTTCCCAAACAGCTGGTATTCCCATTAATAATAGCAGTAGATTGTAGATAATACCTCTACCAGTCTATGTATGTACCTAATTTAAATACTTTGATTATGGCAACACCTTAGAAAGGCAGCCCACATTTCATGAGAAATATAAAATCACCAAATGAATTTATATAAAGAGTTAACATTTTAAAATAAACAATTTTCAATTTAATAATTCTATGCAATATCAAACAAGGTATAATTGGTAAATAACAGTAAAAAATAATTCGAACGCCAAGCATGTTTTATTTTTTTCATATGGCTACATTTCTCAGCTGTAAGTGTCAAAGAAATGTCAGACGCATGAGACTGGTACAAGTGGTACATGCTGGAGTGGAGTCGTGAAGTGTTTTGGTATTTTGATATCATTTTTGCAAACTTTTCTAATCTTTATTGTTATTTGTTTATGTAACAATTAGTTGCAATGTTCGCCTTTAAGCTTATATAATAGTTTATTTTCCTATCTTATCGTTAGCGGCAAAGTTGTTGACATATTATTTTGTTTATGTTTCAATTGAATGATTCATAGGACTATTTCGTCATACTTAATTTTGTATTCATTATTTTTCTAGCAGTGCCTTGTGAAAGTGCCTTATCAAGTGATTTTACAAAGAATACAGAACAAGTTTATAATTTTCTAATTTAAATATTGAGATTATTTTATATATATCAAAAAAATAATTTAAATAAATATGGCAGAACAAAATATGTGAGTATCTATTTTGAATTTATTAAAATTATCATAAACTGTGTTTTTTCCACTTAGTAATATTTTATTATAAAAAATCATTAAGATGTTTATCACTAAGAATTAAATAATATTTCTAAACGCAAGTAAAAGTGCAGTGTTACCCTGAAAGTTAACATTTTTGTTAAATTTTTACTGTGATTTTGTAGTTATCTTTTTACTGTAGTATATGTTATCAATTATTATGATATTTTCTTACTTTACATGTTCTAAATTGATACTAGATCTCTATCTCTTTGGATTAATTAATTTATGCAATCATTATATGAATCTTATATAGCTAAATCCCTATAGTTTAACATAGATTTTATTCTAATAAAATACAATATTTTCATATTGTCTTGTACATATTGTTTTGCCGTTCTTAATTAACTGTGTTAGTTTATGTGTTGACAAAAACATTTTGAATTTTTGATAGTGGGAAGTATGAAATTGGTAGATATTGTTTTCGGTTTCCAAAATATATAGGTAGGTACACCATCTTTATCAATCTCCTTAATATTGCGGCATCTCTCATTAGTGAGTTAGTTAGTTAACTCTTTATTGTATGCAATACTACTATACTATACCATCACGCCGTGTCCCAGGTGGGGTAGGCAGAGAGAACGGAACGCCATATAGATCTATCCTTACATACTTCTTTCCCTTTCTCTACATTCATTCAGTTTCTCATACATGCACGCCGATATCTCTTACTCAACACGCGGCCATCCTTAAGAATTTGATCAACGTGGTTCGGATATATATATTTGCAATACCTACACACTTTTAATTCAATAATTATTTATGTTTGTGAAGAATGAGCGGATGCTTGAGGAGTGTTGTGGACAGAATGTGCGTAAATAAGTTTCGATGGTTTGGACATGTGGAACGAATGAATGAGGAAAGGATGGCTGAGAGGATATAAGTACTTGTCTGAAAGAAGGGGTATGAGGAAACGCGGGCGTCGTAGAACCATGTGGATTAAATTCTCAAAGACGACCTTGTGTTAAGTAAGGAAATTGTATGAATGTAGGAGAAGCAAAAGAACTATTAGTACAGATCTGTATGGCGTTCCGTTCTCTCTGCCTACCCCACTTGGGACATGGCGTGAAGGTATAGTATGCGTTGCATATTTGAATGTATGGATGGCATGCGGCTGCTCCCAATTGTAATTGGTGCGTACAAATTAGTATCATAAATTAAATAATTTGTTGCAAAGGATGTTCTGTGGTTTTATCCGTTCTTGGTTTAGTGTCCGTTATTGTCGCGATAAGATAAATGTAATTATTATAGCCATGTTAGACATTATAATGTAAAACTGATAAGGAAACGATAGCTCAAGTATTTAAAGTGTTTATGAAAGGATTATTATTATGTCTGTATAGTACTAATCAAGTTTATGAAATTTGTTAAAAAATATGTTCTTTCTAAGATATTGTCTATATGCCATTATGGTCTATCCCACCAGTGGACTTGTATTGACACAAAGAGGAGAACTTGTTACTTAGCTGACTACCCCACTTGTGGGCAATGCTATTATGGTATGAATGAATGAATGAACAAGGTCTTTTAGCTCACATATAAACCTAATAGTAATTTTAATTTTACATTTTGAAATATTATTCTGCCTTTATTTTGTATTTGTAATAGTGAGAAATATGGCGTGTCCCCGACTTTCGAAATCCGCTATAACACATTTTTGTGATTCGTAGAGAAATTCGATAAAAACTCATACAAGTTTTAAACGTATTTTCCTGAAGTCAAACAAGTTTGTTATTAAATTATAAGATTGTTACAACAGTTCAATTTTAAAATAAATTTTGCTTTTGAATAAAAATAAACTTTACATTTTGTGTACATAAAAATAAATCCTTTCATCGGTTGAATTATAGAGGATATTAAAGGACACATAAAGCTATATAGCGGGATTTTTTTCTCGTCATCATTTTATTTTTTTATACAAAGGGTGTGTGTTTTGAAAGAAACAATTTTCTTAGGTTGTGGAATATTAAATTACAAATCCAATGACATATATAACTCAATTTTTGTGAATATGTGTTATAGTGGATTTCTACTCTCGACAACACATTTGTCGAATATGTGAGTAATTAAGGTAGTCGCTAGTCTGATGGTCTCTCTCATCTCATCACCCTCAACTCTCCTCTCGGGAGCACAGGGCAGAAACCAGCCTACTCCATTCAGTCTGATGGTAGAGTATTGATATTTCAATTGAGAGATCCGGGCTCAATTCCATCCACTGCCAATCTACTCCACCTTCACATGACACAAGCATATTGCTTACCTTACTGAAAGGGTGTCGGGGATGTTTTTGTGTTTATTTTAAATACAATTTCATCTTTATTTTAAAAAATAAAAACAATATATGAAGAGCATTTCCTTCCCTCAGATAAACTAGTAGGTATATATTTAATTTTATTTCTATTTTTTCTCGCCAGGGAATCTGATATACCACAGCAAACAAAAAGTGCCAGGAGCATACAACAATACTTTTATGAACAACTTGGAGATCGAGCCTGGGACGAGTAAGTTGCATTTATTTGCTTTAGAGTTTATTATATACTAGTTTAAGTTATTGAGTTGTTTAGTAGCAAGAATGGACAAATCTATTTTTTTTTAACCAAGTGTCTGGAAATATCCACATCCCGTGGAGCACCCGGTAAAGAATTGGTCTCCCACTTTTATCCGTAAGATTTCGAGTGTCCTGTAATAGGCAGTTGTTCGAAAAAATAAGACATTTTACTTGTTTGTGAAATTTGTCATTTAAACTGTATTAATGTTCTCTGTGTTTTGTATGAGATTTATGAAAGATTGTATGTAACTGATGATGTGAGATGGATAAGCTGATGAATTATTGTATTGTTTTTGTTATGTTTTTAGTAATTGTTAATGCTTTTTATTGGAAATTGGTGATTTTATTATTTTGTAATGTATTTTGTTTGATGTAAAAAACGATAGCCGTTTATGTATTAAATAAATAAATCTTAAATTCAGCGATGAGGCTTGCCACCCATTCTGAATGTCCTGATTTTATATTGGCACGGAGAGGACAGCTTGCATGTTTATTATATGCAGCTGGTCTGCTGGCTACCCCACTTGTGGGATATGCCGTGATGGTATAGTAGTAGTAGTAGTAGTAGTCTGGAAATATTCTTTTTGTTGATTTTAAAATTGTGTACTTTGAAAGTAACCTACTTTAGTCAACGTTAAATGTATTTTATATTTTTTCTTTCATAACCTGTAAAAGGCGTTAACTGTTCATTAAATAAGTAAATAAATAATCCAAAATCCTATCATATTTTTGTGTAAAATATCAATGAATTCAGTAAAAATCTAATAAATTGATTTTATTGACATTAACCCTGTAACACTTCAATTTAATTGTATTCTATTACTGTTTATTTTGAAAAACTCCATAATTTAATGAAAACTTAACAAAAAACTTTGTAAAAAAATTTTTTTTTACAAATATTTACGGCCAAAGCCTTTTACATGTTAAACCTCTTTAAACATACCAAACATGTAAACAAAGGAAAGATCTTTTACAAAAAAGACACAAAACAATTAGACTAAAGAGACGAGAGTTTAACAGACAATATAACATTTTTTATTTTATTTTTTTTATTTTATTTTATTTTAACAAATAAACGGCTTACGCCTTTTACAAAATTAAACATAATTATACATAGCGTGATAAAACAAATTTTATGAATAAGAACAATATCAAACATTTGAATAAATACAAACACAAAATATATACCTACCATATTATATTTGCATTATTAATAACGCTAAACTCAAATTAACAAAATTTAAATTACTTAAGCATCTGAAACAAATTCTTTGTATAGGAAAAATAAACATTTAAATAAATACAAACACTAATATATACCCTATTATATTTGCATTATTAATTACGCTAACTCAAAATAATAAAATTTAAACCACTTTAGCATCAGAAACAAATTCCATGTATAGGAAATTATTATGTTATAATTTTTTATAAAATAAGATACAAAATTGTTAAAAAAAAATTTGTTCAAGACATTACAAAGAGAAATCAAAGTGGTATAAAAATGACAAATATAGTAAAAAGTCAATTATTAGTTAAAATTCATTAACTAATAAAAATTTGATATAAAAAAAATATTTATTGAAAAAAATGTTTTTTTATTTATATAATTTTTTTTTTATCGAATTTTATCGAATCAGGTGTCATTATTGTTTATCAGGAAAGTATTCTTATCTTTCAGATTATTTGAAGTCCTTACATACATATCATTCTTTTTAACGCGCAATAATGTATAATAAAAATAACTAGTACAATCTTAATCTTATGAGTGCAGATAATCAAGAAAACGTTAATACCTAAGCTGACCAAGTCTATATATTTGTACCATCATGGTATATCCCATAAGTGGGGTAGCCAGCAGACTATCTGCTTGTTATAAACATACAATTCATTGAAGAAATTTGTTCTCTTCCTATATTCCCGAGAAGATGGGATACATGAACTCGTACAACTTGATAATTTTGTATAATTATTTTAGGTATTCGGAAGCGAATAGAATACTCATAAAGCAAAAACTTTTGTACGCTATATTTGGGACTCCATCTTTGGAATCTAATTTGGAAAACTTGACCGAAAATTCCACATTTGGATACACAACAGTGCAACTGGAATATGTAGCTCCTTTATACGATAAAATATGTGAATTCAGTAAGTTGTGACAACAATTAAGTTTTTTTTATTAACACTAACATTAGTAAGTTGGACAATATTGCGCTTTGGCTTAATAATGAGAGATCACTAACAAAGCTACAGGTTCAAAAACCTTCTAACTATCCTGCCAGACAGTAGTAGGATAACCTTCTGCATAATGTATATATTATTAAAGCAATAATATCAAAATTTTTGCAAATCATTGCTTAATTAAATATTATTTTTTATTAATGTTGCTTAATCATAACAATTAGAAGGTATATATTTTTTTAATTAAACATTATTTTAGGCAAATATTCACCAAACAAGAAATCCATTTTTATGTCTGTTATATTTGTGTGCTGTGTACCGGAGATTCCAGAGGTTAAAAACATTCAAATCATGGATTTGGCGGAGCATCCTGATATACAAATAGTCCCAGTTTTCAGAATCAGGAAATGTATTAAACTACCATCTTCGGGTGAGCTTGAACAATGGGAAACATTGTCAGACGAATATTTTTTCAATAATTATTATAATTTAAATAAGAGTTTCTCAAACTTTTTGTTTCTCATAGACCACTTTTGAAATTTTGCTGGATGAAGAAAGTGTATTTATATGAAAGAGGAGTATGAAAAAATGCCGATTAAACACACGGACCAAATTCTCAAGGATGGTGTATGTTGAGTAAGAGGATTCGGGTTGTGTGTATGAGAAACTGTATGAATGTAGAGGAAGTGAAAGAAGTAATTAAAGATAGTGTGATATGATATTCTGTCCTCTTTGCTTATACCACTAGAGATACAGTGTGATAGTATAGTATGTATACACATCATCATATTATATATAAACAAGACTATTGTAACAAAAAATTTGAAGTGAATTTTTTTTATTAAAATTAAGTTATAAACATTTTTTCAATTTAAAAAGGTATCTATAATGAGGATATATCAAAAATCTCAATATTTCTAATATTTTGTTCAATAAGAAGTGTTTATTTTTAGATGGAAAATTGGGTTGTTGTTTTTTTGTCGACCATATTGGTAGAATATACAAAGATTGGGAAGATTATATGGAAAATAATAAACTCAAAGAAGGTATAGTCATTGCTCCGGAAAAGGGGCGATATGCTGGTATTTATATGAAGGCATGTATTATTTTGTCGTTTATTTATATAGTTAATTCGTACAGCACTTCCACGGGACTTAATGGTTCACTTTACGCTAGTTTATTGACGAAAGTGGAAGCTCCTAGAAGCTAACAGACAATCAATAAAGTCCCGTAGAAGTACTGTACAAAAGTTTCACCAATTTAACATGAACTACCAAGTTACGTTGGTTGAGAATATTGATAATTTTTTTTTATTTATTTGTTCTTTATTTTATCGTTATCTTAAAAGTATGTGGAATGTATTTAAAAAGTAAACAATCAATATACACATAACACAACTTAACACCTATAAACAATTCAAACTGAGATATAAATCTTGTATTTTGGGTACACTAACACGACGATACACATGCCTTTGTATTTACAATGCACTGAACACATATACATGTAACACCCAGACCCAGGACAATTTGAAAAAGGTCATTCTTCATTTTGCCTCTTCGGAAATCGAACCTGGGACCTCGTGACTCAAAGGCAAGTGCGTCAGCCTCCGCGCCACACCGGTCGTCTAAACACCACCAGAGTAATTATTTTTATTGCAAAGGACAGTTGGTGAGCTTATTATTGCCGTATTGCAATTTCTTTCAACTACAATTTAGATGAGTGGTTCCCAAACTTTTAATTTCGCATACCACACAGGAAATTATAAATCAGTAGCGTACCACTGAACTGAATTTAAAAATGTTTTATCTAATTATTTACTATGTATGTCCTATGGCCATGGATGCTTACGTACCACCTGAATAATTGTCCTAAACTATGGTAAACAAAGTGACTCACGCAGACACAGTGCAATAGTGATCATGTTGTTTACAATATTCTAAGTGTGTCCATTTTGCAGTATTAATATCTCAGTATATGAATAGTTATAATTTATTTACTTTTGAAGAGTAAACACTGTGAAAGTTTGTCATAATTAAATATTTAGTGAGTTTTGAATAGTTATAGTATTTTATAAATTATATAACTTAAATTATACTGTCTCAGAACAGACTTCAGTCTAACAAGAGGCAGTATATTCCATTTGTTATTATTATTTTAAGATAAAGTGATATTTAGTTAATAGATTTTTGTAGTAATAAGTTTTGTATTTCTGGAAATAAATCAATTGAAAATGAAATGAAAGTTTAAAGCATTGCGATTGTGAATCCCTACACACGCACGTGCTTACCTTTATCGTAGAGGTATTCACAAATAATTAAAAAATTATCTCTATAATAAAAATAAAAACATGTAGATATATGTGTACTTATACTTAATGTGTTGTATTAGTCATGGTTAGTTGGAAGAAATCGCTCTTTTGCGAAGCACTCGCACATAGTTCAAAATTTATTTGTCGAGTTTAAATTGTTTATTTACTTGTGTTGATTTTTTTTCCAATAAAGATTTTTATTATTATCATTATTGAAAAATTTCTCCTTGTAGGAGCATTGGCATGTCCTTTTGGATATTCGAGAGTCACCAGCATCTGGCATCGGTGCGAAGATACGTAATGTTGCAGATATAGCTTCTACGGTGGTCGCTGTTGGGACGGTTGGCGTGATGGCGACATCAGTCTTTGTACCAATAGGGGCAGCTTTGGGGACGGCTACATTGATAGCAACAGCTGCAACTGGCGTGTATGGAGTGGGGACGTCTTCTCATCAGTTGTACGAACGGGGCACACATGGAGAGGTGTGATTCACATTGATTTTATTTAAAACGTACATATTTAATTGAACCTGTAAATGAATGAGCAAATTAATTCATTTCTGTTTTTTTATTGTAATAGTTGCAATTGAGATGTGTATTCAATAATTGTTTATAAATTTTATTTGGTTTATTACAATAATGATATATTTTTATAGGTAATATGTTTTCTAAAGACATTTTTTGCCGTAAGTAAATGTAATAAAAAAAAACACTGTTGTATGTCTATTTTTGTCCCGGTAGACAATTGGTGTCGGTGATTCTCAGGCGCGTGGTTGTTGGATCAACATTGCAGCAAGTTCGATCGGCATGATTGCTGGCGCCTCATCCCGTTTGATGTCGACAGCTGCTGGGAGAGGGGTAGTCATCGGAAAGGTAAAGTTGAAAATCAATTTAAAACTTTTTAAAATTATTCTGTGCAATGTAGGTATATGTTTATGATGTTTTGTATGGTGTGTTTGGCTGATCATAATATTCTATACATTGTATATGTTCGAATATTTCGTTTGGTATGGTGGTATATTTGATCATAATGATTTGTGCATTCTATATGTTCACAATATTTGGTATGCTTTATTTGTTCGATCATAATGATCTGCGCATTGTGTATTTTTGATTATAGCACTGGTTTGGTGTATTTGTTTGATTATAATGTTTTGTATATTCTATATGTTTGATCACAGTGTTTGGTATGGTTTATTTGCTTGATTTGTGCATTGTATATGTTCGATTATTTTGTTTGGTATGGTACATTTGATCATAATGATCTGTGCATTGTATATGTTTGAACACGATGATCGATATGGCTTATTTGTTTGATCGTAATGATCTGTACATTGTATATGTTTGATCATAATGATCTATGCATTGTATATGTTCGATCACAATGTTTGGTATGTTTAAACATTATGTTCTTTATATTTTATGTTTGATTTTGATGTTTGGCTCAGTTGATATGTTTGATCATGATGGTGAACATACGCGTTAATCTTCTAGTATTAAAATGCTGAATGTAATTTTGTAATATAAATTAAGTCAAAAATCTTTCTTGATATAAACAATTATGTTTGCTTTATAATGTGTACAGTCTTTACTTTATGACCAATACAAGATGTGCTCGTTTGATCAGTTGAGGATATGATTGATCATCTACAAAAGTGGTCTCAAACATTTTTATCAAAGATAGATAGTTTTACCGTGGCCCGCTGAGAGGAAGACATTGATTTGAGGGACTTTGGTTTAGGTCTCAGATTCTCAGAATCAATTCCCATCACTTGGTTTTAAATAATGACACAACAAAAAAAAAGGGGACACAACAAAAAAGTACTGACCTTTATGTTCTTTCATGGACCGGAGAGGGGGTTTGGAAAACACTGATCTTTAAGATTACCACAGTGTATAATTATTATATTTGATTGTAGATATATTTTAAATAATTTTATTACAAGATTCTTTTTTTATTTTATTTAGGGTTTCCAAATGGCCCATGATACAGCGTGTATTGCATCCCTGATCGTGAGTGGGACTGGAATTGTGAATTCTTTTGTAGGGGTCATTGAACAGGTTAGTATTTACAAACATAAATATCTATATGTTGGAGCCAAACTACACCATGTCAAATTTTGCCCAAAGTGACTTATGAACATAGTGTTGTGTCAGTCTTGTTATACATACTCCTTTTGGTGGAATATTCACATATCCTCAAAACGTGATATATTTTGTGATAGGTATGCATAAAAAAATTATAACAATTTTTGTGAAAGCAAAACAACGTAATTTTAACACGATATCTTGCATTTTTTTTAAAAGCGAGAGATAAGGTTACTTGCGATCATTCACCATTATTATAACAGTAATTTGGTGTGATCAATAATATGTGAAAAGCAAATGAAATTCCATTGAAAAAAAAATTGTACTGAAAAATGGCATCGCATAAAACATAATGTTGTTTGGCTCCTGCTTACAGATATTTGTTAGTTTTGATTAAATGAATGCCACTAAGATCGTTGAATGCTGTGGAAGAGGGCAAAAGGATACTAGGTCACCCCAGATAAAGCTGGCAAGACTTGTACCAAGAATGTGTGTTGAAAGACTTGCTTTGTAGTTTATAGAGGTCCTGTTGGTAGTAAAAATGGACAGAAATCACTGAAGGAATTACCTAGACGCAAGGGTATCCGACCTGACGAGGACATATTAAATAAATTGAATTAAAAATAATTATGAAGTTATTTATTATTTGAAGTTTGTTTAATTTGTTTTTTTTTATCATAATTTTAGTATCAGAAAACCAAAACGCTTCCAAGTAACTTGGAAATATTCCAGTTGGCTTCCTCTGTTTTGTTCTTCACCAATTCTCTTGTATCCAATAAGATGGCAAGCACTATTATTAAAGAAAGCCAGACGTCAACCATTTCATCATTTAGGGACACACTGAGTAACAAACAAAGGTATGAACCCAAATGAAATAATTTCAACTAGTCAATTACCCGACTGTAGTGTGACCATGTGATTAAACATTTTATTATAATCGAACATTAATTTTTAGGAAAATGTTTGATAAAATGTCTGGAGAGACCAGGCGTATTGAAGGCATGCAGAATGGTAACTCAGAAATAATTAGATCCACTCTCAAAATCGGTGATAATACCGAATTTTTCCGTGATGCTGCAAGAATCAACAAAAATTTAAACGAGGTTGGAGTTCGAATATCTTTTAAGGATGGAAATGCACTTTTGAATGGACAACACGTGATGAATCCTAGTGAATTTTATGCTTTGGATTCCGTCAGTCGAACAACATATCTTACAAGTTTAAATAGCGTGGATCTCTCTGTTAGGAATGCTCCTACGAGATTAGCTTCTAATCCTGTAAATGTCTCACCGATGCAAAAAATTCCAATAGGAGGTATTATTACTTGTGCTGTAAAAGTATCTCGTCTCATTGAGTCATTCCCCGACATTGCTGGAGATGACGAAGTACTCCTTCAGTATATCGCCAAACAAATGACAACTTTTGCAAATGATATGGTCATTTATAATTACTTTGTTGAACTTATCAATTGGCTGAAATCACATTTGGATACTGAAATTGAAGAAAATCTGGCCGCTCTGGGAATTGATGGCACAAATTATTTCTTTAGATTATTTCAAGCTTGTTATGAATACATGTTGAAATTTATTGGGGATGAAAGTGGTATACCAGATGCTTTGAGAATTTTCTTTCGGAATGGTCATTTGCAAGAAGAAAGGGTTTTCAACATTTTGAAGTATTTTAAAAAGAAAATAACCGCAGAGTATAAGGAGCTTAGTTCTCAAGAAATACGGTGTACGATTTGCAATGGAAAATATTTTTGTAAGGATTAATTATTTTATTCATTAGATATTGATTATGAAATTATTTTATCCTTCAAAGTTTGACATATAATCTTGCTAGGAATCAAACCCTTAAACAGTATAGATGTTTTACAAACAAAAAACAGGTCTGCGTATCAAACTCCGTGAGAAATAATCTATGGACTAAAAGTCTTATCATGTTTTGTATCAATTAAATACCAAATTATATTTGATAGAAATAGTCATAACAATGATTAATATTTTTATAGCAATAAATATAGATTTAATTAATTGTATAATGTGCAGAACCTGACAAAGCATTGGTCTCCCACCCTTTTTGTTAGTTTTCGAGTGTCCTGTAAAAGGTGGGGGTTCAAAGAAATAAAGACATTTTACATCCAAAATTTAGCGATGAGGTTTGCTACTACCCATCCTTAATGTCTTATTTTTTTGTTGGCACGGAGAGGCCAGCTTGTATGTTTATTGCATGCGGCTCGGCTGCTGGCTACCCCTGCTTGTGGGATATGCTATGATGGGATAGTATTAGTAGTATAATGTGTGAAAGGTAGGTATAGCTGTTTTTATTATTTATATGCACATATTTGTAGAATATTCAACCAGTGGTGCTTATAGGAACTCCATTATTATGAGTGAATATAAGCATCTACCAGTGACGGATACATATAGGGCCGCCCCCCCCTTGCGGGGGCTCTTAAATTTTGCATGTGACTTGATTATTTTTTTACTACGATAAAAGTAAAGGTTGCTTAAGATATTTTTGCGCCCCCCCCCTTGATTTTTTTCTGAATCCGCCACTGGCATATACTAATTTTAGATTTTGCAATCTTGCTTGTAAAATATTCTATTTTCGATTCTCAAACAGTTTTATAGGGCCTTTTCCTCCGAAGCAGTGGTTATCCAAGCCTTCTGATGTTAGGCAATGGATTGCAAGACATCCTTAGCATTAAGGTTCTCCAGATCATGGTTGGCCTATTTATATGTAAAATATTAAAACATTAAATTATGGATAGATGGTAGTATCAACATACACAAAGCGAGTTTATCGTGTAGGCGCGATTTCTTCCAATCAACCTGATTTCGTGCAAATTTTATATAGGTAGTTATAAATATAGTATTTTAATGAAAGGTGTCATATCAAAATGGTGCTTATTTTTGAAATAGTGATATTTTTTGTGGACACAATTGTATTAAGCTCTTTTTAAAATTGTAATTTTTAATGATATTGTTAAATATAATATTTTGCACTACAATCAGAAATTGTTTCTTTACGTTTCCTACATCATTCCTGAAGTAGCATTCACACCGCTTCACTTTGGATGATCATCCAGAGTGTCAGGGTCAAACCTGTTCATCGAAAGTGAACATGTCTGTTCACACTTGTTCATCTTATGTTTTCACTGCCATGGTAACACTCTCAGCCTTGTTGTATGTAGTTTGACTATTTTCGCACAAAAATAATTAAAAATGAAAAATAACGCTTAAATTAATTTAGTAGGTACTCAACTGCATAATAATTTTGTACATGATTCTGACATTCAATACAAATTCATAGAGAATAAAACAAATAATAGTATAAAACTTGTTTATGGTCGTATCTGTCATCAAAGTTATGACGAGTGGTAATCTCTTTCCTCTGTCATCGCTAGTGATCACTATTGATGAAACGCCTGTTCACATCTTTTCATTTTGGAGGATCATCCAGAGTGATCACCGAACGTGAACGCCCCTTAAGCTTAACTTTTAAGGGGCGTTCACATTATATATTTTTGATCAAACATGGACAAAAGATTATCAGGATTGAACGTTAAAAATAACCGTCAATCAGTTTGGAAAGTTGATCAATTATTAACCCGAGTATTAGAATAAAGTGTAATCAGATCATTTCTCTTATTTTCGAAAAATTAAATATGTAACAATTGCGATACGTTTTTTTTATAATATTAAGACGTATCGCATTTATATTTACCATGCAATTTCTGTCACTTTTTTTTTTAAATCGCTGTCGCTTTCGGCAAACCTTTGTCATCTTCAGGCAATACCAGTGTTGCTTTGTCCGTAAAAGTATGCAGAAATCGATAGCGATTTTTAAAAAATCACGTAATAAGTAATACCTACATATTATTATGATCAATATATTATTAAAATATATGTAATCAAACTAAGCCGTTTCGAGCTGCCCAGGATGGGGACGCACTCTCGCAAATGATAGTAGGGGAAGGGGACCCGACATGACATAATGAAGAAGAAAAATCAGGCTAACCTACAATCAAACTAGTGTAGTCAGACCAATTGGACGGCGTTATGCAGAAAACATCCAACCCACAAAACACCATTCTGAGAAAATGGCGTTTCAAAAATCAACTTTACAAAAACATCTCACGACTATACAAATGCATATGAGTATATTTTTCTCACGTAGTATCAGCTGTTACAAGTTCCTAATTATTCTGTAATTGTCAAAAAACGTGTAATGTCAATTTTTAGGTATTTAAATAGTATTTATTAGGTTGGATGGATTCTACAAATTAGGTGCAACCTCAATATTCTTTTGACATTTTTATATAAGTGGGTTGGATGCATTCTGCAAATAAATGCAACCCCGATAATCTATTGTATTTTTTTATAGAAGTGGATTGATTGTACTAAAAAAGTGCAATTTTTTCATCATTGGATACCTATTTTGCAAAATCTTTCAAAGGAATTGTATGTTTAAGAAATACTTACCTGCCTAGAAAAACTCAATAAAATAAACAGTTATCTATATACCTTATGTAACATACACTATCTATTTTTTTATATCTTGGGGTATAGTATGCACTGCGACCTATAAGATCTATTGTACTCCCCCTACTAAGCTTTCCTGGTGTTGCCAGTCAAAGCGAATCCTCAAGTCCTAGACATCTTATGAAGTCCAGGATCTTGAGGGGATCCAAGGTGTGGAGAGTGGGGTATAGTATACACTGCGACCTATAAGATCTATTGTACTCCCCCTACTAAGCTTTCCTGGTGTTGCCAGTCAAAGCGAATCCTCAAGTCCTAGACATCTTATGAAGTCCAGGATCTTGAGGGGTTCCAAGATGTGGAGAGACTCCGCTTCTTCAAGGGCTTTGATTCTTGCTTATCCCACGGCATTGCAAGTCCGCCAAGAGATGTCGAGGAGTCTCGGCCTCTTCTTCACAGAATCTACAGGTGCCGTCTTCTTCAAGTCCCAGTTTGCGTAAGTGTTCCCTGAGTCTGCAGTGACCCGTTAGGAAGCCCGTCACTTGTCTTACTTAGGTTAGTGCAAGCCTTGGATCTTCTGAAGTTATATCCTCCGAGTAGTTTCTTGGCATGCCTAAGCCTTTCCATACTTCATTTCATTCCAGTCTCCCTTTCTTATTGATTCCCTCTTGGAAAAACGTATGTCCCGAACCACAGAATGGTTCTGGTTCATAGAGTTGCGTTGCCACACCCTTTCTTGCCAGCTTATCAACTCGTTCATTTCCCTCAAGCCCGATGTGTCCGGGTACTCAAAAGGGGATGACTAAATTCTTCTTGCCTAACTCGTTAATTTTGAGGAGGCATGTCCAAACCATTTTCGACTACTTTGTCGACGTGTCTATTCCACAGCAGCTTTTTGTTTAGTGTTACACCTAGATATTTTGCTGTATCACTCCATTCTACAACAGCTCCACCTTAAAAGATTTTTTGGTGTTCTGGAGTTTCTTTGCCAAACTGCAAATATATTTTCCTCTGTTCATGGTATGAAATCTTACGGACCAGCGTTAGCGTTCTTCAGCAGCTGTCTACTGCAATTGGCTCTTCTCAAAACCTCCGAGCTGCTGACCAAATCTGTCCATGGTATGCGAAGCATTCTCCTGTGCAACCACATCTCGAATGCCTCCAACCAATATCTGGGTCACGTTCTGCGGGGCGATAAGTATAGTTTGCTCCAGCTGATACTGATGGGGACGATTGAGCGGCAGCGTGGTCCTGGTAGAAGACAAACGTCTTGGCTGCGCAACATAAGAGTCTGGACCGGGATGAGACATGTGGGGGAGCTGTTCCGGGTCGTGCAAGATAGAGAAGCCTTCGCCAGAGTGATTGCCAACGTCGGGGGGACCTGATACGGCACGAAAAGAAGAAGAAGTTCATGGTATCAAACGGTTGATTTTTATAAAAAAAAACTAGTCATACGTTAAATTTTTTTATTTATTTATTTTATTCTTCTTGCACATCATCATTCATATAACAAAATAAATAAAGAAATATATAAATATTCACTTTAATTTAAAATAAAAACAAGTAAAACGCCAAGCGATATCGAAACTGACAATGCAAATGGCACTATAAACAATTCATAGAAAACATCTATGTGGGATAGATGTTTCTAGATTAAATGCGTGCATAGACGAATAACAGTCGTGGAGTATGTAAGAAACGTCCAACCCACATGGACGTATTTCGTAAATGGTTTAACAGGTTTATTTTTATTCCGTTGATAACGTTTATACCACATGGACGCTTTCTCACTTAAATTTTGTATGGCAATATTTGCACACCAATAAAAAGCAAAATACATTCAAACCACATGGATGCCTTTTACGTTATTTTATCTCATATAATTAGGGTGTGGGTTAGAAAAAATAGAAATGACAGCTTATTGAGGTTAGATGGGGGTTGGATGTTTTCAGCAAATAAAGATTTCATGTTTGGCTATTTGATGACATATCGACTGTGCTCAGGACAAAGGCATCAAACCACAATTTTGACAAAAGTCATTTTATGTTTTAAAGTCAATTATTTGTGTCTTTTACACATTCTGGCAAAAGCATTCAATTCCCAAATGTCTAGTTTTTATAAAAAATGCAAAATATTTTTTTTTAGCTAGGGCTTAATTGCAAATATCCAATAGGACAAAGGACTCAAACAGCATGAGTTTCATTATTAACACCAAAAAAATTTATCTAGACATAATTTTATGGCGAGGTAAAAGGCATCAAACCACATAACCCCAAACATGCGACATACATTTTTCTTTAACATGTTGCTAAAGTTTGTCAGGACAAAGGATTTAATCCACATTTTTGTTAATTTTTTGCTTATAACTTGTTAATTTCTGAATATTTTCTCTTAAATTTTTATGACATAATAAAAAAACTACATTACAAAAAGTTGGTAAAATAATAATTGCAATAATTTGAAATTTTCTTTATCCTACAGTTTTTTGCTTCTCCTATAAAATTTGACCAATGTGGTTTGAATCCTTTGTCCTGAGCACAGTCGATATCTAACTCATTTTCGACAAATTGTGGGTTGGATGCTTTCTGCATAACGCCGTCCAATTATCAATCTGATTATTGAATACGCGTTACCAAGGTATAGGTACAAATTGAAGGCACAAGTTAGTAGTGTCACTGGATACTGAAAATCTTGTGCCCAACCAAGGCCCAAGAGCGGAAGATACTAAGTTTCTAAGAAGGATTTTGGATGTTAGGTGGTATGAGGATGTCATTAATGGTACTGTGAGCCAGCACACTCGGCAAAGATCTATAATGCAGAAGAGAGTATGCTCCTGGTTGGGTCTTGTTTTGAGTATGTCTAATAATAAGTTGGCTAAAAAGAACACCGTCCACGAGGTTTCACACGGCCCGGCCCTTCTTATATGGGAAGAAATCTAGTGAGAAACTTAGACAGACACAATTATCCAACTAGAAGGCGAGATGAATTTAGACTTCCGAGAATAAGACTGGCAGCAACAGGAAACAGTCTCATGTTTAAAGGCATGAGGCTGTTTAATGAAATTCCTGGCCGAATCAGGGGGGCCGAAAACATCTCATCCTTTAGGAGACTGTGTGTGCGCTATGTCAAAGAGTGATTCTCATGATACAGTATATTGTAATGTTGATGTGAATATTATAGAGTGTGTATATTTAGTATAGTATGAATTTGTTTAGTTTTATTTGTAATTAAGTAGTGTATGTATCACTTAAACCTAGTTTTTAAGTTATAAAAATATGTGTTATTTTTATGACTTTATTAAACAAAAATAAATAAACTATGACAACGACATCAGAGCGTTGGCGATGTCGTGGGAAGAGTTGAAGAAGGCCGTTTTCTGCCCTGTACTTCAGAGTAGATCATTGAAAGACAAAGTTAAGTTATCCGGCTGAATGGTAAGTCGTTTTATATCTAAATATTGTGTCGGTAAAAAGATCCCTGATATATGTTGGGGGCTCCGTAGAATGGAGTACGCTATAAAATTGTTTTCCTTGAAAATAAAACATTAGTAAAAAATACAATGAAAATTTCCGAAATTGTAATAATAATTTTGATCCTCAATTAAGATTTCAATCGGAGAAGATACACACAAAAATCTTATTTTATTCACAATGACCTTATTATTTTTGGAAATTTTATGATTCAAAACTTCGAGCAATAAAAGAAAATGGTTATTTTTTTCGTTTTTGGAATAGTAACGTTGAAATTATGTTAAAATTGGATCATCTTTTGTTTTTCAATTTTTATAGTAGGTACAAGGTTTTGTAAACTCTCCTTAAACCCTCTACTGTGAAGTCTGCGGTAAAGAACAGAGGCCTGAGTCAATAACATACTTTCGCGTCACGTTCCCGCTCCGTTAGCGTTCGGGTGCAGACGATGTTGCGCCAAAGTGTTAATTTTCGGAACTATTGTGTATCTTAGCAACGAAATTGACACTTGCTTGCAACTTCGTCTATACTCGAACGTTAACGAAGCGGGAACGTGACGTGAAAGTGTGTTATTGACTCAGGCCTCTCACTCTTTTCTGTATTTTTTTTAAATCTTAGTTCTATCCTTCACCAAAACGCCATGGCGACGTCACCGGCTACGTAGCCAAATAATTCCTATCGAAACGTATTGGGACCATAGAGTAAGTAACAATATTACTTAGTTGATCTTTGATTGGGACTAACTCACGTGGCTACGGATTGGCTTAATGGCCACGTCGCCAATAAGATTTTTTTGGCTACGTAACCGGCAACGGTTATGTTTTTTTGTAATATAACAAAATTACAAAAATGGCGATTTCTCAAAATAAAAATATACATTTCTATTTAATATAAAATCTAAAGTGTTATAAGTTTTAAAATACTATTTAATTTTCACATACGATTTTGTATTTGGTCAATTAACAAATACAAAATTATATTATGTGAAAATTAAAGTGTTTTAATATTACATTTTCAATTTTAAATCAAAATTAATTTTCACAACGTAAACGCACCATCTTTAAATTTAAGACATTTCTATTTGTTGAGTTATGGAACTAGAGAGTTGATATATTCTTCTTTTCTTTCGTCGTTTAAAGTTCTTTTTCTTCTTCTTCTATACACCATCAGGGTCTGTATTTGTAGAGCTATCTTTCTGCGACATGGTTTCCCATTCCTTCCATGACTTTGATGTTTTTCTGATTGAACCCCATGTCCCATAGGTAGTGATGTGAGAAGAGAAAATTCTCCAAAGAAATTTCTCGAGAACGAGAAATTTCTCCGAGAATTTCTCCTGTGGTAGAAGAGAAATTTCCCTCATAATTTTTCTTAGTGGTATTATGATCTTTCGCACAGTACTTTTCGCAGCCAACCTGATTGATCCAAAACTTGTGGGGCTGAGTAAGGCCCAAATCAGAGGTTTTTAACACTTTTTTCCATGTACGTACCTGCAATTTTTTTTTAACTTAAACATGGGCATGTGGGGTGTCAAACAGTTATTAGCACTTTTTTCTATGAAGGTACCTACCTAACATTTTTTTGTTTCCATAATTAATTGGTGATAAATTGTCTCAACATTTGTACATTGTTATTGATTGATTGAATAAAGTATTTATTATTATTATACTGTTAAATAAAAAATAAAAAAATTCTCGAAAAATTCTCTACTTCGAGAAATTTACCGAGAAATTTCTCGGTAAATTTCTCCAAAAATTATTTCTTGAGAATTCCACAACACTACCCATAGGAGACAATCTCAAAGAAAGTTGCTTTTTGCACTATACTCGAAGCATGAGAAAGTCAATTTTTACCTTAATTACGTATCTAACAACCTACAAAAGACAATCTGCTGGTTACCTCATTTGTGGATTTAGCTGTTATTGTATTGATAGATGGATATTTTCCTTTTAATTTCAGATTAAATTATATAATTACTAGCTGACCCGGCAAACGTTGTTTTGCTATGTACAAACATTATTTCTAGATTACTAATATCGCTATTCAAAAATGGGGATTGATGAAAGTAGGGTGAAAATTTAAAACTGTGTGTATTTTTTAATGCCACACCATAAAAAAAAACTAAAAAAATTGACCAAAATATAAAAAAAATCGGAGTGGACCACCCTTAATTTTTAGGGGTATGAAAAATAGATGTTGGCCGATTCTCAGACCTACCAGATAAGCACACAAAATGTCATCAAAATCGGTCTAGCCGTTTCGGAGGAGTATGATAACAAACACCGTGACATGAGAATTTTATATATTAGATACAAACATAATGTTCGTGTGTATGTATGTTCGTTGCACGTAATAATAATAATAATAGTATTATAATTTTAACATCACTACTAGAACCGGGTATAGTTTCTAAGTATTTTCATACAATCAAGGGCGTAATCAGGATCCTTCAAGGGAGGGGAGAGGGCAGTGGCTTAGAATATTCACAATTTTAGAGTTTTTTATTTATTTTTAAATCTTCAGCTTTCAAATTTCTACACAACTCCCCCTGTCACATTTGATATGAGAATTGAAAAAAACACAATATCATAATTTTTTAAAACCATTTTTGACTTCTGAAAGGGGTGAACAGCTTCCCATTCAAAATGTTTTTTTTTTTATTAATATATTCATTCTGTACTGTATACTGATTACAATACAATTTAATAGAAAAATTCATCCAAATTGAATGGTTTATCATTTGTCTACATAAGCTGTGTGTAATCTCCTATTATTTTAGAGATTATAGAGGGGGCATCTACCCAATTTGCCCCCCCTGGAAACGCTCATTCATACAATAATAATATATTAAATTCTAGTATATTCTCGTTCTTATAGCAACTAGTCAGGGATGATTCCAGTTCTATGTTGGTGCATCCACTAAAAGGATTTACATAAAATTAAGATTGTACTCTGATTCTCTTTGCAGGGCTGTCACAAGACTTTTAATTTATTTTTACGATCACAGCACCTTCCTCGTGTGGGGTAGTTGAGTAGACTAGCCGCAAGCAATAAACAAGCTTATCGTCCTTACTGTTTCTTACTTACGATGACCTTCTTCAAATCATTCTACTATTTAGCACGATTTTTTTTTATTAGTCATCAACAACAAACCAGAGACAATTTCAATAAATTATATTTAAATATACAATTTGATCGTGTACCTTGTTCGTCAGTAGCCTGGAGGTAGAGTCTCGGCCTCGTGAACAAGGGGTCCGTGGTTCGATCCCAAGTGCCGGCAAACTCCCCTTTCACGACACAAACTTTTAGCTCAGTGTGAAAGGTGTATAAGGTTGTATTTGGGTTTACAACAGAACCCAGATAGGTATATCTTTAAAAAAAAAACTATACACGTATGACAGAACTCGACCGTTCTAGTGTCGTACAAATTTAAAAGAAGTAGGTATGTTTATTAATCAATAATAGATTGAAGAATTAAATGTTGGAATGTTTTGTTTGATAATTGTTTGTTTGCATGTATGTGTATCATTGTGAAACTAGCTGTTTTGTGTGTTGCAAACTTTGAGTGACTGTCATGTTGTCACTCATTGTTGGTTATACAGATAGATTTTTATATATAATACCTAGATGGAGTAAGTACTCGTATGTATTTTCATTGTAATTAAGTGAGGCACCATTTTTCGGCAGTTTTGACAGATCGGTTGGCGAAAAGAAGTGTGGTAAATCGCTTAAAACGTCGACAAGAACTTCAAAAAATGTCCAATTACGTTTTTATAAATGTAAAAATGATATATTTTTATAAAAATGCGAGAAATACTTCATAACATGTAGGAAACACCACACGCTTTCGCCAACCGTTCTGTCAAAAATTCATAGATTTTTTGCCTCACTTTTGTGAATGAGTCAGGGTTCTAGGTTTTGTATGGAATTCTGTGGTTATACAATCAAAATAAATAAATAAATAATACCTATACATAAACAGACACAGTATAAGACATAGAAGGTATCAATAATATTTTAGCCATATTGACAAGTGAAGATAATATCTTAAAAAAATATTTTATATCGACTGTCGTCCAGTCCCGTGACTCAACAAGCAAAAATGTATTAATTGTGTCGGTGCACACGTAGTGGAATTCCGTAATTATGTAATTGAAACAAGTGTTTCTTTCTACTATAGATTTTTGATTCCGAGAGAGACGTCATCAATCTGCTTGATAATGACCTGATAAGTCGAAAGACGTCTCTCTCGGAATCAATAATATATAGTAGATAGAAACACTTGTTTCAATTACATAAGCAAAAATGTCTTATATTTGAGAAATCCCCATTTTTGTAATTTTGGTTTGTTTACATTATTCTTTATATCCCGTGGAGCACTAGGTAAAGTTATGGTCTCGCACTCTTCTTTTTCTTTTACATCTCAAATTCAGCGATGAGGTTTGCCATCCATCTTGAATGTCTTGACGGAGAGGACAGCTTTGCATGTTTATTATATGCAGCTAGTCTGCTGGCAACCCCAATTATTCGTGGCATTGAAAATAGATACCTACATTATTTTTCCATAACCAAATATTTATTATATAGATATCTACATTTTTGCGTATTTTTTGTAGCCATTTGTTTGCGGAATTCAAAGAGTGACTTTGATTGCGTGTGTTGCCAATTAAATCAAACTTTTAGAAATTTTCTATTTGTCGAATTATGCAACTGGACAGTCTAATTATCAAAAGCCCTTACGTTTTATCATAATTATTATATAAATAGAATATTAACAATTAATTAATTAAGTATTTTATCTATTATGTAGGTACATGGTTCTGAGAAAGCGGCGTGTTTGTATTAGAAATAGTATAAATTTAATATAGAGGAAACTAAAGTTGTGAACCATTATCAATATTAATAAATAGTTACATAGAAAGGAGTGAATTTCCCGCATGCCTTAAAATAGCCAAGATAATACCCGTGCACAAGTCTGGAAAGAAGAATGAACCAGGGAACTACAGACCCATCAGCTTACTTAGTCCATTCAGCAAAATTTTTGAAAAGGTTTTACATTCTAGATTTGTTGCTTTCGTAAATAAAAATGGAGGGCTTGATCCTTACCAGTATGGTTTTCAAAAAAGGAGCAATATAAAAAAGGAGAGGATGGATGCTATGGATCATATAAATAAAGAGATGGATGAAGGGAAATATGTCATTCCCATATTTATTGACATGTCAAAGGCGTTTGACACAGTTAATCACACTACGCTGTTGGCAAAACTATACAATATGGGCTTCAGAGGAAATGCATCAAAGTTAATTGACAGTTATTTGAAGGATAGAATGGCATTTACTAGGAATTTTGATTTAAAAAGCGAAAAGATACCCATAAATATCGGAGTCCCACAGGGATCAGTGCTGGGTCCTTTGCTGTACTTGTTGTATATAGATAATCTCAGGTATTATAGTCTAACTGGAAAATACTTCATATATGCTGACGATACCTTGTTAATCTATAGTGGTAAAAGAGAGAATGAACTGCAGGATAGTGTTAATGATGATTTAAGGAAATTTGTCAGGTGGCTTGATGGGAATTCACTTACAATAAATACTAATAAAACAAAGTATATGGTATTCAAACAAAAGAACAAACCTTGTATTAATCTCAATCTCCAAATAAAAAGTCAACAAATTGAACGAACAAAAACTGAGAAATATTTAGGTTTGGATATTGATGAAAAACTTACATGGACAAATCATATAGAGTCAATTAGAAAAAAACTTGGACCAATTGTAGGAATAATGAGACGCACTGACCTTTTTGAAAATAAAACAAAGAAAAATATTTATAATGCTTTTGTGGTTCCACGAATTTGTTATGGGTTGACTATATGGTCTCAATGCAGCCAGCAGATGAGGGGAATAATACAAAGAATAATGAATAAGGCTCTGAAGATTACTTTCAATCTTGATAGATACACAAGGACACTTGATGTGTATATTATAACAAACATGTTTAATCTAGAAGAACTTATATATGCAGAAAAAACAAAAATGATGTATAAAGTTACAAATAACTTGATTAAAACCAATATTAAGGTACAGATGAATTCTAGTGTACACTCAAGAAATACAAGGACAGCAAGAGATATCCGACCTGATAATCCTAGAACGAACAGAGAGAGAAATAGTTTTTTATATACAGCTATTGGATTGTTTAATTCACTACCAGATAATATAAAGCGACTGAATAATATTGAGCAATTTAAGAAATATTTGAAAAACTACATACTAAGAAGCCGAACAGAGACAATTATGTAAGAAGCAATTTTTGTGAGAAGACATTTTGTGCTTGAGTTTTAGAATTACATCCTCCCCTCATACCAGCATTTCATTGCTGTTTGGGGAATACGAAATGTTTATTGTTAACTATAATAAAATATCAATATAAATGTATTGAAATATAAGTTGTGTAATATTAAATAAATAAAAAAATAAAATAAAGAAATTTGTAAGAATAGGTCTACATGGCATTCCATTCTCTCGGTCTACCCCGCTTTAGACACGGGGTGATGTTACGGACAGATAAATTTTACAATCCTCAAAATTGGTATTTTGTCATTTTTAACAGTTATAATTTTGGGGTTCCCTGCATCTTTAAATTTGTATCAACATAGGTACAACCTCTAATCTATATTATGGTGATAGGAACCAGTTCGTACGTAGGTATGTATGTCTTTACATTTATGCACCGTTTCCACTTAGTCGTGCAACTGCATGGATGGTAGAAGCTTCCATGGGTAAAAACTCACATCTGGGATTGTTAGATAATAGTATTACAATAGTAGATATATACCTATATTATATAAGACTAGAGACGTTTATTGAGGTTGGTATTTCAGAATAGAAATTAACTATTTCATTATACTGAACCTAGGTAGATTTTTACAATAGTAATCATCAATTAATATTTCATTTGCATAACCAGTTTATTCTGCAAACTCCCTATTATTTATTTATCGTGTCGAAACCCAGAAAAAATACAATCAAACTGATCTCCAGTACTGTGCAAAACGCACAGCAGGTGGAGATGCGTCAAAAATATCCTTCATAGTGCATGTGACAGGGCACAATGGACACTTCAACAAGTGTGGCATGGTCTGTGCTGCACCACAGTCACACGCTCCGGATTCTTCTTGTAGGAAGCCCCATCGTTTTCTTTTGTCACGGCAGTTTCCTACACCAAATCTTAGTCGATTCAGGGTTTTCCATGTCCCATAGTCTAGATTGCCTCCTGCAGCAAGGTGTTCTTGGGCTAGGAAAGGTTCTAAGGAATAAGGACATCGTACCAGAAAATGTGTCCTCGTTGCCTGTTCTCGATTTCCACTCCAGATTTTTTTTCCCTACCAATCATGAATGTAGAAGAAGCGAAAGATGTATCAGGTCGTCCATAAATTAACCATTCAAAATCTGTATTCAAGAAAAATTGTATTTGATTGGGCTTTGTACTCGTAACTCATACTGGATGGGTGATTTTGTTTATTTATTTTGTTTTGATTTCTAGTATTTTGGGATTTTATATTTTTGGATTTTATATTTTGTATTTTTAGATTTACTTTGAAGACTTACTGAAGAAGATTTACTTTATAAGAAAAAATTAAGACATTATACATCTTAAATTCAGCGATGAGGTTTGCCACCCATCCTGAATGTCTTGATTTTATATTGGCACGAAGAGGAAAGTTTGCATGTTTCTTACATGCAGCTGATCTGCTGGCTACCCCACTTGTGGGATATGCCGTGATGGTATAGTAGTAGTAGTAGTAATTTACTTTGACTTTTTTCAGGAAATTTTAACTTTACTTTTTATCTCAAGACCAATGTGACTGAAAGACTGATTTCTAGTATTTTAGGATTTTTTGCTTTTATATTTATGTTTTTGTATTGTTTTAAGTATTGTTTTATCGTTGTTTTTAAATTTACTTTGACTTTTTTAGAGAATTTTAACTTTTGCTTTTTTTTCCTCAAGACTGAGACAATTCTGGTAAGAGTGGAATCTTCGCTGGTCTACATGTTAAATGTATTAATTGTCAACATATTATGTAACGACTGTTTGATTCTAGATATTGTAAAATAAAAATAAAATAAAATAATAAAAATAAAAAAAACATACCTATTAGAAAATAATCTACTACTATGTACTAGTAGTATCTCATCACAGCATATCCTCTGTCCTCTCCGTGCAAATAAAAAATCAAGACATCCAGGATGGGTGGCAAAGCTCATCGCTGAGTTTAAGATGTAAAATGTCTTATCTTTTTCGAACACCTGCCTTTTACAACAGGACACTCGAAAACTTACTAAGAAGAGTGGGAGACCAGTTCTTTATTGGATGCTCTACGGGATTTTTGAAAATAATACAATAGGTATCTGATAATTAACAAAGTGTGGGTGTTGCTGCCCCACTAGGTTCAATGCAGCTGTATTGGGACTTTTTTATTTTTTTTTAATATTTTTCTAAGGATAGATCTATATGGCATTCTATCCTGAAAGAGGGGATGTCGGGCGTCCGGTGGTTTCATCAATTGGATCAATTTTCAAGGACGGTCTTGCATTGAGTAAGAGAAATGTGACACAAGTTTTTAGCTTACTGTGAAAGGTGTATAAGGTTGTTTATAGACTTATAAAAAAATCTTTTTTTAAAAATTAAAAAAAAATCGACGTGAATGCATGAGAAATTGCATGAATGTTTATAGAACAAGCGAAGATGTATGTAGGGATAGATGTATATAGCGTTTCATTCTACTATGAATTTTTTTTTTTATTTTATTTTTTTTTTTTTTATTTTATTTCTGGGTTGCTCGAGGGTATAATGTTTTTTATTATATAGGTATATATTTTTTTTTATAAGTACATAGTAGTATAACGTTTCGGCCTGAAAACCGGGAAAATTGGCTTCATTTTTGCCTAAGCAAATATGTTTTTTTATTTATTCTATACTGTACATCGATTAAAAGCAAATTTACACAAAATATATACAAATCTGTACAATCATAAAATCAATATATACAGAAGGCGAGTTTCTCGCAGAGGGGCGATTTCTTCCAACTAACTGAATTTCGTGAATCGTTCACACAAAACTTTAAAGAAAGAAAAAGAGGAGGTAGGTACATAGGAGAAGAATCGGTACGAAAAAGGACTAGGAAACAGATTCTGATGCCAAATTTTGAGTGATAAGTGGTCCTTAACGGCCCGCTTGAAAGCATGGAGAGTAGAGAGCAACCTTATTCTAGGTGGTAAACAGCTATTCCAACAGCGAGCACCATGAACAGAAAATGAGTTCGTAAAAATGTTTGAGCTATGAGCTATGTTGATATTTTGGGTGCCCTTATGGTTAAGAAGGAACTATGTGTGCGCAATGTATAGACATAGATAACTTATATAATATTAAGACAGCAATAAATATGATATAATACCCTGACCCATATGGCCTTAGATCATAAATAATGAAGCTTTGATAGTTCGTTTTACAAGAGGAACATTATACATAACATAACAACTGCAACTACATAACTTGTATTTTCTTTTCTAGATCAATGTTGCTATAAACGAAGTTTATTTTATTAAGGGTTGTACCCTCCCTTACCCGTGGATGTTTCAGGAATGGTAATTCCTATGTCATCCACACTCATCGTGCAAAATCTTTTATTTATATTAGAGGCCTCAGAGATTGCCTGAAGGGCTCCCCCCGAGAAAACCTTCCCACAGTTAATTATGTACATACATGTACTTCGGTACCCGTCCATGAGACGTAACGATAGCATTCATTCGAATATTTCTTCGGAGAATGCTCCGAATTGTTGCCGAAAAATTTAATATTTTTGCTTGATGATGATGTTTGACGTTCGCATCCAGCTTTCTGTACGCCGCAATTAGCAAAAGACTGATACCAAATACAACACATAAAACATGTTTTATGCATAATTATAGGAAAATATGTTCAAGCCAGCCGTGATACAGAAGAGACGATAGTCCTGGCTGGTTCATGTTCCGAGAATGCCCATTGATAGTTGGCCAAAAAAAGCACTGTTCTTCCGTTCGCGAGGGTTCCGTTGGACCGGGCGTCTCTCTTTCACAATACACCATTCCTGTGACAACTAGATCAGAGCGCAGGGAATTTTGTGGGAAGAGATGACGCAATTGGCACAGAGTCGCTCTGAATGGAAGAGGCTGATTCCTGCTCTGTGCAGGAGAGAGGAGCGTTGAGGGCGATGATGATGTTAATGTGCAAGCCAACCCATGCTAACATGGACTTAACAGTAATGGCATGGAAAATATTGTCCAGTTGAATAGGAACTTAGCAGCGATCAGGTAAAGTCGAACCAATAAATAAATAAAACATTCATAATGAATCGTATACCTCAACGCTGAAAGGCCTGACTCCAAAAAAAAATTGCGTAACGTTTTCGTGTCGCAATCTATCAAATATAGACGACGTTGCACTAAAATGACTATTTTCGTAACTATTGTGTATTTTAGCTACGAAATTGACACTTGCTTGCAACGCCGTCTATATTCGAACGCTAACGGAACGTTAACGTAACGTTAAAATTTGTTTTGACTACGGCCTGACTGAAGATGTTTATTGTCTTATTCGTGTAGTTTGTAGTTACTTATGTAGCTATGTTAATTTCATAGAAAATCTTCAAGATAGTCAAGTCCATAATATAGGATTTTTGTATGGGTACTAGGTACCTAGGTACTCGTATTTTGATGCGGTAACCGCCAGCTCACGGAACCGTTAACCGTTAACGATTTGGAAAGATAGACCAACGGTAACGAATCGACAGTGTGAAATTGGCAGGGAGTGATGTTGCAAATAATGTTTCGAAGAGGACCCAACTATATAATATAATGTAGTACTTACATAGTTATATGTTCGAGTGTAAGGGTATTTTGGAAAAACATAGGGCGTTACATTGAAGAGACACAAATATTTGTATACACTTATTTAAAACCTTCTAACCGTTTTATGACAAACATGTTCCGAATGACAACCTATCAACTTACTATATCATCATTACAGATTATGTAGAAATTTGTATAAAATAAATGGGAGTACACAGACTTTCGGGTGGTCATTAGGTCAATCAGTGAAACCAAACGATTGTTTTATATCGTATGATTCGTATGTATGTGTGTTGGATGATTTATTCGGCGCCGTTTAATGCAGTATCCATCTCAAGGGCTCAGGAAACTACGTTCGAAGAGCGATGACTTTAACTTGCTCCCGAACTTTGCCATTGATTTTTTTTTTTTAGGTTTTCAAGTTCCTCGGGGAGTCGGTTCCAAATGACGGGTCCTGCGACGCCAAAAGATTATCATAGAATCAGGACTTGTTTGCTCTATTAATCTCTACCAGCATGTTGGTGGATGTCTTAGCTGAGCGTAGGGGTCTACTTGCAGGTGTTTTGAGAACAAAGAGCTCAGAAAGTGACCGAAATGCCATTTTATTTAAAGCCTTGTAGACTATAAGGCACAGTATATTGTATTGAACCATTTCACCTACTCTTAACCAGTGCAGCTTTTAGAGCAAAGGAGTGATGCAACAACCCTTATCTTCGCGGAAAATAATTAGCCTTGCAGCGCTTTTCAATGCCATTTGTAGGCTATTTAGTTGAATTTGCTGCAGTCCTGCATATAGTATGTTGCAGTTGTCTAGTCCAGAGACAACAATATTATGAAGGTTGGTCGTGTTTTCGCGTACGCCAATGTTTCAATCCGGACTTCACTTTTACTCTGACTACTATGATCAAATTATAATTTTTGTTACGTCATTGAAACACCATGGCTTGGATTTGTACGACAAACTTTATCCCATAGATTGATGAAAGGATTTAGTATGTAGGTACCTACCTATCATCGACGCTGCAAAACGTCATTAGAGATAATCTCATACAGAAATTGAACCCAGATATGTCAGGCGATAGATAAGATATCTACATGTTATAACTAGCTGTTTTTATTATCATTAATCGTAGATTAGTTAAGAAGACTAGTGACAAAAAAGTAAAATGGGTTGGTTGGAAAATATTGCGCTTCTGCGATAAACTCCAAACAAAAATTGATCATACATAACATAACATAAAATGCATAGACAATTCACACAGATCGAGATAGTCCCAAACTAAGATATGGATCTTGTATAATGGATAGGTACTAACGCGATGATACACATAATATATACAATACACTCCACACATACACATGTAACACTCTAACCCCGGACAGTTTAAAAAGGTCATTCTTCATTTTGTCCTGGCTGGAAATCGAACTCAACGTCGTGACTCAAAGGCAAGAGCTTTATCTCCGTACGACATTGGCCGCCAGATACTCCATAATTATTTTTGATGTTTTTATCTTCCTTTACCTACAATCAGGGCATTTACCCGAAGTGGGATAACCATGTCGCTAACTATACGTAATAAAAGTGTATGTTTGTCTTCTTCATGACAAAATAAGATATTCAGTAATGTTAACATAGTTCATTGTTGTATTTAAAATGTATTTTACCTGATGTTTATTTATTTATTTATTTAATATTAAGTTTACACGGCGTTTACCGGAACACATTGTTAACAAAGCTACGTCAATAAATCTCCCTCGAGATCCATCAAGAGGGAGACCAAAGAATACCTGGATGACATAATGCAAAAGAATCCTGCGGAGAAATGGCCTGGATGAAGATGATATAAGAAACAGAAGAATGTATAACCTCAGAACGGGAAGAGCCGACCTCAACAGCCTTCAGTGGCAATAAGTTGGGACAGTGCCAGGAAGAAGAAGAAGAAGATTAAGTTTACAAGGCATGAACCTTTGACATGCAGGTATCTACAAGAATAGTGGATAAAACGTTGCGAGATAGAGTGAAGAATGAGGATTTAAGGAGAATGAGCGGATGCGAGAGGAATGTTGTGGATAGAATGAGTATAAATAAGTTACGATGGTTTGGACATGTTAAGCGAATGCACAATGAAAGGATGGCGAAGAGGATGTATCTATCTGAAAGAAGGGGTGTATGAGAAACTGGATGAATGTAGAGGAAGCGAAGGAAGTGTGTAAGGATAGATCTATAAGACACTCTGTTCTCTCTGTCTACCCTACCTGGGACACGGCGTGAGGATATAGTATAGTATCTATAGTAGGTATAGTAGTATTTACAAGAAAATAAGAATGACAGAAAACAAAATAAAACAATCGTACCCAATAAGTTTGGTATCTATACTTAGACTGACTCAAAGTCTGACGTCTTTTACATAAGCAGTTAAATAGGAAATGGTTTCCTCAAACTCAGCCTCTGAAACCTAAAACCCATCACTCCTGTCCCCCTCCCCCCTTTTCTATATTTATACTATATCAAATAACTTTTTTTGTTTTCGATATAATATGTTCATTATTCATTATTAATAATTCATTATTCTTCATGTGTCTATAGTACCAATGTTTTAATTCGGTTCAATTCATTAGTGTGTCATTTGTGATAATTATTTTGAATTCTCTGATTTGTATTTGAGTAATATAGGTTTATGTTTTGTTTAATACAGTCGATTCCGCTTAATTGGGACACGTCGGGACTTGGGCATTTCGTCCCAATTAAGCGAATTTCACTTTTTTTCAAATTCATCTATTTGGTTTTGGCAACTAAGGCCATTAACCAGTAATACACATAACACATAAAATTAAACAATGCATATTTTTGATCAATAATTTTATTTTATCTACTCTTGGAAACTGTAAATTACAAAAAGGTAATATATATCTTCTAATATATAAAAGGAAGACGTGTGTGTTACAACACTTATAACTCAAGAATGGCTGTACCGATTTGAATGATCTCTGATTTGTTGGATTCTTCTCCGCCCGGATTAAACTATAGGCTATTAAAACATCTTACAAATTCACGGGAAGAAACAATATGAAGAAAATTATTTACGCCATACATTTTTAATTTCAAAAATAAAAACAATATGGAGAGTCCATACGCTATTAGCGCCCCCACGTCGCCTGTTGCATTGTGCTAAAATAATCCGTAGGTTCTGCTATATTAAGAACCAAATTACTATAACTAATATGAACGAAATGTGTACTAATATTTGTTTACTATAATTCGGTAGTTACATGGCAATATAGAATATATTACAATATATTACAAAATATATTATAATATATTGGCAATATATTACAGACATATACAAAAAATATAATCTTACACTACATTAAGCACAAGCACTTGCAGACACAGATAACGCACAATTTATCGACAAGATGCAGAAATAAACAATTTTACAAAGTACCAAAAACGAGGACCAAATTTGCACAAAGACATTTTACTTTTCAGGCACCAAGACTCCTTAACAAAATACAGGACAATGTACTGACTAAACGACAAATGACAAACAACTCCTTACCTAAAAGACTCATTACGGACTGGTTGCTTAAAATTGGACGCGGCGAGACAGAACGTATACTTAACTACATACCGGCTTAGCCTCTTCGAGCGTCTCTCATACAGTGCCCTTGGGTTTGTATATGTGTTGTGTATGTTTATATGGTTATACGCGTTTATAAATGTTTAACACTCATCGTGTGGGTGGGTGTGGGCGTGTGTGGGTGCGGGTGTGTGTGTGTGTGTGTGTGTGTGTGTCTGTAGTACATGTGTGTGCATGGGTGTAAATGTATATAATGTGCATATTATTGTTCTGTCTTTTTATTTAGTTTTTTCTTTATTTTATGTTAATTAATTAAGTTTTTTAGTTAACGTTACTTTAACTAAGAGCAATGTTCTTTGACCACACATAAATTGATCTACCTTAGTACGGGCTGTAGCCTAGTTAGGTGAATCATATAATGAATATGTTAAAATTGAATTTATTTATATCAATAAAGCTGTTATTATTATTATTATTATTATTAATAGGTTGTATCTCACTAAAACATAATTTTACAGGAGAGCAAAAACAAAGTTTGCAAAACAGATATTTCAGCCAAATTTCAAGCATTATATATCAAAATGAAGGTAATTATTATTTCTACAAGATAGATGTAACATTCTCTTAATAATTTCTTCTACAAGATGTATGTAACATTCACTAAATAATTTCTTGCAGTTTAAAAATATTTGAGTTTTTTTGCCATGTTGAAGAAAACAATCTTTCTACATGTCAATAAGTGACGTCTTTTCTCTCTTTATTCTGACTATAAAGAGACATATCCTTTTGCCACATCAAATATTACACTATTTTGAGCATTTTATGGAACAAACTTGAAAACGCAAAAAATGCGAGATACAACCTATTGCCATGTAACAACCGAATTATTCGACTAATATTGATGTATCGATAGATCACACATTCTGTCACATAAATGTGGACGTGCACAGATTATATTTGAAATTGTATTTTATTTTTGCAGATGGAAAATTATTATTGAACCAAAAATTGTGCTATTAAAGATGAAAATAAGAATGTGTTCATGTAGGTAGTTCTGATGCAAGATTGTGTAGTGAAATTTGCAGACAGAGAAGAAAAATTACGAAGAAAATTATTTACGCCGTACATTTTTAATTTCAATAAAAAATGCAATATGGAGAATTATACAAAATCAACAATGAAGTTTTTTTTATAGATTGGCCTATTTATATGATAATTTTTCTATACATTCTCAAATTAGAATCGTTATCCATACAATTTAACATCTGTAGTTCTGATATTTCAATTTTTAAAAAATCATGGCAAGAATTTTTATAAATTTTAAATGAATAGGTAAAATTACCTGAAAAAAAAATTAGTACCTAAATACATAATTATATTACGTACTGTAGATAATTTATAAACAAATCTGAGTTAAGTATAATTGTTCAACATAAATTGTTCATGTCGGCCGGTGTGGCGCGGAGCTCTTTCCTTTGAGTCACGAGGTCCCGGGTTCGATTCCCGGACAGGGCAAAGGGAAGAATGACCTTTTTCAAATTGTCCTGGGTCTGGGTGTTACATATATATGTATATAGTGCATTGTATATGTGTGTATCGTCGCGTTAGTACCTACCCATAATCAAGATTCATCTAAGTTTGGGACTAGCTCGATGTGTGTGAATTGTCTATGTAAAAAAAAAATGAATGTTTCTTTCGCAGTTTAGCGGCCCCACCCGTTGTCGAGTACTTTTTTTCCATAGAAAAGGTAATATTTTTGAAACTTGAGGAAATTGTTGCCATATGTAGAATTATTTTAATTTGCCGGCAAAAAAAATCCACTTCGAAAATTAATTTCCTAAAATTCCGTACATATTACTCGACAACGGGTGGGGCCGCTCAAGTTTCATAGTTGCGATTTTTTTTTCCTATAAAAGAATTTTTCAAAAATTTGGTGACAAAAAAATAATTCACCATATGGCAACAATTTCCTCAAGTTTCGAAAATATTACTTTTACATGGAAAAAAGTACTCGACAACGGGTGGGGCCGCTAAACTGCGAAAGTTCCAAATGAATTATATTTTTTTACACTATACCTTCGATGACACACTTTGACAATTACGGGAGTTTGTAAAGAGATTAATATTATTAATCATTCATAAAGTCAGTGGGAGAGGGCAGAAGATAGGGCAGGTGTCGAACATGTGTTGAAAGGCTAGGTTTGGAGTGGCCAGAGGTCCTGGAAGCAGCGGTGGACAGTTATCTCTGGAGGAGATACTTAGGGGCAATGGGTCCCCGACCGAACTAGGACAAGGGGAAGAAGATGTATGTATGAAATCGTTCATTGATTCTTAGGCGGTACGAAGTTCGCCGGGCCAGCTAGTTATCATATAAATTACAAATATGTTATATAAACTTTTAAGATAAAAAAATCCTAATTAAAATAACAAATGGGTCAGCTGTGAGACAACGCATCATATCAAATACTTTGTACATATTTTTTCTTGAGAATATGTGTAGCATAATATGTGCTGTGACCTTAAATTTACTGTCTTAATTAAGAGGGCTCTACACCCCTTCTTTGTGATTTCATGCAAACGAATTAGCAAAATTACAACCATTTTATTTTTTAAATATTATAAATTCTGGATCACATGTATGTTATTTTTTATATTGATATAATATTTTGAACATTTATAAATGCGATTTTATCATTTTAGTTTTATTTTGCTGCAAGGAATATAGTGAAAATAATTTTTGAAGATTACCGTCGCAATGATGATACGTTGAGTGGTGCTATTTTAAATAAATTATGCTTAATAATACAAGAGTGTTAATAAAATTTTAAAACCAAGATTAATCTTAAAATATCATGAATTTTATAATACATCTTGAGTTATTTATTTACAACCCTTGGATTTTCTTAATTATTATGACAAACTGCATACACATCAAAAATAAATTTCATTATAAAAAAAATCATGGAAAATGTTTATAATTCAACCATTTGTTTTATTTATATAATAATATGGTATGTTGTTTACCGTGCATACCACATGTATAACGTTATTATGTGCAATAATCAAGAATATAGCGAGTTTCACAAATTTTAAAATTCAGAAGGTCCACGGCGTGCCTAGTAGCCGGATGTGAGGTCCTACTCGCTCTGTTTTTGAATTAGGAAATAAATAAATTCAGTTTATAGAATAAATACAACTTTAATTTTATTTATATGTGATAACATACTATTTTTTTATACCCATGAATATTTTTGCATACAAAGTTTTGGCTTATATTTATTAATAAAGTTATTTCATTAATTATTTGAATAATTTTCTCTGCGCCTACTAAAAATTGTTGCCTGAAACCACTAGAGCTAAATCTAATTTGTACCTTAGGTAAGAACGGCTGTGAAGCGGTAAAATAATGTTCTACAACTTTACAGAACACATCATCATTTATAAAGTGTCGCGACAGCATACATATGTCTTACTATTATAGTTATGCCACATAAAGTGAATTTTCTTTTAAATTTTAATTGAAATACCGCCGCTAGAAAAGGTTCTTTATTTGTATATTGGTATTAATCCTTATCAAAACAAATTACTTCATATTCAAGACTGTTTCAATACCTTTATATAACTATTGCGCGTCAGAACTCCTGAAAATCTATTTTTTTTTGCTGCCACAAAATAAAACAACGACAAATATCGTTTTCAGGGAAGCTCTGACTCAATTAACTGTATGGCTTTTGTTTTATATATAATATGATCTTTTACAAAAATCAGAAATAAATAAAAAATAAAATATTTTTTAAGATTTGTATGAAAACTAATTTTTTTTTTTAAATACCTATCTATCCGTGCAAAGGCGGGGCGGACCGCTAGTTAGATAATAAAATAATTACCTTATCCTTAAAAAAAAAATCCCATTGCAATCTTGCACCTTCTTTATTTAGAACTAAGCTAAGGAGCTTAAAAATAACTGCCGAGTATAAGGATACTCAGCAGATATTTTCTCTTTAAAATACTTCAAAATGTTGAAAACCCTTTCTTCTTCCAAATGACCATGTCGAAAGAATATTCTCAAAGCATCTGGTATACCACTCTCATCCCCAATAAAATTCAACATGTATTCGTAACAAGCTTGAAATAATCTAAAGAAATAATTTGTGCCAGCAATTCCCAGAGCGGCCATATTTTCTACAATTTCATTATCAAAATGTATTCTCAGCCAATAGATAAGTTCGACAAAGTAATTATAAATATCATTTGAAAAAGTTGTTATTTGTTTGGCGATATAGTGAAGGAGTTTTTCGACAACAAGACGAGATACTATTACAGTACAAGTAATAATACATCCTGCTTGATTTTTTTGCATCGGTGAGACATTTACAGTATTACAAACTAATCTCGTAGGAGCATTTCTAACAGAGAGATCCAAGTGATTTAAACTTGTAAGATATGTTGTTTGACTGACGGAATCTAAAGCATAAAATTCACTAGGATTCATCACATGTTGTCCATTCAAAAGTGCATTTCCATCCTTAAAAGATATTGGAACTACAACCCCGTTTAAATTTTTGTTGATTCTTGCAGCATCTTGGGAAAATTCAGTATTATCACCGATTTTCAGAATGGATCTAATTATTTCTGCGTTACCATTCTGCATGCCCTCAATACGCCTAGTCTCTCCAGACATTTTATCAAACATTTTCCTAAAAAAATATATTCGTGTTTAGTCACATGGTCACATTAAAGATAAGTAATAATTGACTTGTTGAAACTATTTCATTCGGGTTCATACCTTTGTTTGCTACTCAGTGTGTCCCTAAATGATGAAATGGTTGACGTCTGGCTTTCTTTAATAATAGTGCTTGCCATCTTATTGGATACAAGAGAATTGGTGAAGAATAAAACAGAGGAAGCCAACTGGAATATTTCCAAGTTACTTGGAAGCGTTTTGGTTTTCTGATACTAAAATTATGAGAAAAAAAACAAATTATACAAATTTCAAATAATATTTCATCAAATTCCTCATAACATTGTTTGATTCAATTAATTTCATATGTCCTAGTCAGGTCGGATACCCTTGCAGCTAGGTAATTCCTTCAGTGATTTCTGCCCATATTTACTGCTAACATCAACTATAAAGCAAGTCTATCAACACACATTCTTGGTACATGTCTTTCCAGCTTTTTCTGGGGTGACCTAGCATCTTTTTGCCTTCTTCCACAACCTTCAACGATTTTAGTGGCATTTGTTTAATCGAAACTAACAAATATCTATATGCAGGAGCAAAACTACATTATGTTACGAGATGCCATTTTTCAGTTTCTATTGCTTTTCAAAATTTTTTCAACAAAATAGCATTTGCTTTTCACATATTATTGATAACACGAAATTACTGTTAAAAATTATGGCCAATGATTGCAAGTATATCACACTTTTTAAAACAAAAATCAAGATATACTGTTAAAATTACGTTGTTTTGCTTTAACAAATATTGTTATATTTTTTTATGGATATCGCAAAATATATCACGTTTTGGGGATATGTGAATATTCCATCAAAAGGAGTATAACAAGGACTGATACAACATTATGTTCATAAGTCACATTGGCCAAAATTTGACATGGTGTAGTTTGGCTCCAACATATAGATATTTATGTTTGTAAATACTAACCTGTTCAACGACGCCTGCAAAAGAATTCACAATTCCAGTCCCACTCACAATCAAGGATGCAATACACGCTGTATCCAGTGGCGGTACTAGACTTTTGGTATAGGGCATGCGGTTTGTGTAGGTGCAGTAGGTAGAATTTATTATAATATGTAGGTACCTACCTATGTTAGAAACCAATTGTTGGCCAAAACCTACTTTCTGTCCACAATCATCCAGATAGTTTGGATGACCCTCTTTTACAATATACCGTTTTAATGACACCAATATTTGAACAATATAAATATCATTATATGAAAAAAAGTTACTCAATTTGCGCAGAATCACGTTGAACGGGGGAGGCTTATTTCTACCCTATACCTACTCCAAAGAAGAGCTATAAAGGGTGAAAGTCCCTTTGTTAAGAAATTCTCATTGTAAAAAAAATCAAATAACAAATATAACTATTGAATATAATCAAAAGCATCTCTAAATGTACCTAATCTTTTGAAACTGAATACCTTCTTTCCATAAGGCAAGGCACCCGCAATCGAGTTAATTATGGTACTTAATACTATTTTTCATTATAAATTTTAAACTTCTACTATCCGAAACACATACAATTTTACAAATGTTTGGATTAGAGAAAAATATCTAGAGATTGTTAATAATAATAATAATAAAAAACTTTATTGCACAAAAAAACAACAAATGAAAAAATTCAATTTAACTATACAAAAAAAATTGTGCAATGGGCGAGTTTATCGCAGAAGCGCGATATCTTCCAACTAACCCATTGTTACAGTATTTCTAAGAAATAAAGTGGAATAGTATCATAATTATAACCATAAAATTATACACCACACACATTTATAATTGTTAACTTTTCGAGTGTCCTGTAAAAGGCAGGTGTTCGAAAAAATTAAGACATTTTACTTCTTAAATTCAGCGGTGAGGCTTGCCACCCATCCTGAATGTCTTGATTTTATATTGGCACGAAGAGGACAGTTTGCATGTTTCTTACATGCAGCTGATCTGCTGGCTACCCCACTTGTGGGATATGCCGTGATGGTATAGTAGTAGTAGTAGTAGAAAAAAAATTAACATTTGTTAATTTTTTTTAGATAGTATTATTTTCCAATTAATTTTAATTGGAAAATAATACTATCTAAAAAAAGTCTAATTTATAGTAAACTTATATATAAAAAAATATCAACAATCAGATGCAAATTTGAAAATAAATTAAAACCCAAAAAAACAATACATTTGGAGATAGATGGATTTTTTTGTGTTTGTGTTGAAATAAAATTAATAATAATAATTATGTTAATTTTTTGTGCAGTCACTAGAACGAATAAAATATTTTAGAGTATGTCTTTGATTTTATAAGAAATTCTGCTTATTGATTAAACATCACATATAAAAAGAATTAAAGAAATAAATTGAGTTATGAAAAATATTAAATAATATTACAACTAATGACAACACCTACGTAAGTAAGATATAAATAAATTTTGAAGTAATGACAAATATATAAAAAGTATCAAGATTTTCATCTGCATCCTCTAATTGAATGAAATTGAACCTCAATATTATATCGCGTTAACATGAATGTGGTATCTCAATAAACACCTTTCATTTTGCCGCTATTAGATAAATTTACAAAATGAACAACTTCAATTCATCAAAAATAATTTATTAAAAATGACACAACCGAAGCCCAATACACATAATAAAATATTATAATATTACTGTCTTATGCAGTATGCACTAATACATACAAACCTTTCCGAAAAGCAAGCTTCTAGACCCCATATATATTGTACCACTTCACATGCATGTAGACTTGTATTTGTGTTAAAAAATAATATTATTACTAACGTACTTTCCCTGCGTGTGACAGAGAACATAGAAGCTCCATATGATGCAACGAAACAGAACTATTTTTGGGAGTCATGCCTACTAATGTATCTATGGTAACCATTGAACTGAAGTTTGCAAAGGTTTGCGGACATTTTGCGCGAAATTTAAATCAAGGTTAATTTGCTTTATGGGTGCATTAGAGGTCACATAAATTTGTCTATGTTAGCTATTGACCTGAAGTTTGCAAAAGAGTTGCTATCGTTTGGCGGTGAATTTAAATCAATTTAAACTTACTTCGTCGTTTTTTTTAGAAACTTCTTTCGATAATTATAGATTTATTCCTTGGGCATGCTTTGCTTTTTTGCATGTATGGAAGGCACGCCACTGGCTGTATCATGGGCCATTTGGAAACCCTAAATAAAATAAAAAGAGAATCTTGTAATAAAATGATTTAAAATATATCTATAATCAAATATAATAATTATACACTGTGGTCATCTTAAAGATCAGTGGTTCCCAATCCCCTTCTCCGGTCCATGAAGGAACATAAAGGTCAGTCCTTTTTTTGTTATGTCCCCTTTCCAATATTTAAAACCCAGTGACGCAAATTGATTCTGAGAATCTGAGACCCTTAACCCTCTGCAACTGACGTGAGGTCTGTCAGACACCGCGAAATCTTTTTTTTGTTATAACGTTGCCATTTCGAGTCCTATCTTTCCGTGTCGCTCAGTAGCTTCCTAATTTCTGTTCCTTTAATCATCAGTACAGTAACGACGGCCGTCGTGAGTTCATGTGTGGATCTAAAGCTGATGGGTGTCTCTCATACCTAACGTCAGTAATAAATTATGGGTCTATTAGACCTAACGTCAGTAATATATTAATATTTTCATAGTGTCTCACATACATCAGCTCAGTAAATTCATAGAGTCTACCTAACATCACTTCAATAAAACTTTTTTTTTTCAATAAATGGAGAGCAGATTTTATTTGAGGCCTTGCTAGGGAACTTGTTCTTCCTATTATGACACAGCGGGTGTATTATGAAAACTTGCCAAGAGAGTTGCGCAATCATGTCTTAGGACGAGATTTGCCAACTGCCCCTGAACAAAACGAACCTAGGACATCGTGTGAAAGAATATTTTTCAGAATTTTTACGAGTGAATTGAAAAGAAAGATTTAAGAGAGCGATTTAATTGAAAGGAAGACAAAATTTACTCGTTATGCATGCAAAAAAACATAACTGCCTACAATGCTCGGCACAAATTTACCAGGACTAAGAGGACGCACTTTGAAGCCGATTTTTAGAGAAACCGCTCTAACGATTTTTTTTAATTATTTTTTTACATTTTGTAAACAAATAAACCATATCAAATATCGTGAACAATGCACAAATCATTATGATCAAATATACCATAGCAAACGAAATATTCGAACATATGCAATGTATAGAACATTATGATCAGCCAAACACACCATAAAAAACATCATAAACATATACATTGCACAGAATAATTTAAAAAAGTTTTAAATTGATTTTCAAACTTTACCTTTCCGATGACTACCCCTCTCCCAGCAACTGTCGACATCAAACGGGACGAGGCACCAGCAATCATGCCGATCGAACTTGCTGCAATGTTGATCCAACAACCACGCGCCTGAGAATCTTTGACACCAATTGTCTACCGGGATAAAAATAGACATACAACAGTGTATTTTTTTTTCATTTCATTTACTTACGGCAAAAAATGTCTTTAGATAACATAACACAACAATACAAAATTATACATATTACCTATAAAAATACATATATCATTATTTTTATAAAACAAATAATTTTTTTAACAATTATTGAAAACACATCTTAAACTGCAACTATTACAATTAAAACAGAAAATAATTAATTTGCTAATTCATTTACAGGTTCGATCAAATATGTACATTTTAAATAAAATCAGTGTGAATCATACCTCTCCATGCGTGCCCCGTTCGTACAACTGATGAGAAGACGTCCCCACTCCATACACGCCAGTTGCAGCCGTCGCTATCAATGTAGCAGTCCCCAAAGCTGCCCCTATTGGTACAAAGACTGATGTTGCCACCACGCCAACCGTCCCAACAGCGACCACCGTAGAAGCTATATCTGCAACATTACGTATCTTCGCACCGATGCCAGATGCTGGTGACTTTCGAATATCCAAAAGTACATGCCAATGCTCCTACAAGGAGAAATGTTTTAATAATAAATAAAATGTTTGCTTAACTAATATAATACATTAGATTTACCGGTTAATTTATACTAAAAAAAAAACAAAAATCTATTATAATAAATATTGTTAGAAAGTTTCTGAACATAGATATTTTAGACACAATGCTAGTATTTTGAACCCGTGTTCTGAGCTTAATTCTTTGATATCCTGTATATCTGGATAGGTGAATTTTTCCCGGCATTAGACTATTAAGTTTTTGTGTGACCATGACTGATCATAATGAAGACTTTTCTGGTTAGTTAATGCTGAGAAGTGTGGATGGCAATTCTGTCGCCGCGTTAAAAAAGTATAAGTACATATATATTTATATGTTTTTATTATAAAGATATATTTTTAGTCGTTTGTGTATACCTCACTAAATATCACTTTATCTTAAATCTAAATACACATAAGTAGGTAGGTATTTTTAAAATAATTATAACAAATGGAATTTACTGCGTCTTGTTAGACTTAAATCTGTTCTGAAGCAGTATAATTTAAGTTATATAATTTAAAAAAAATACTATAACTATTCAAATATTAAAACTGCAATATGGACACACTTAGAAGATTGTAAACAACATGAACACTATTGCACTGTGTCTGCACAAATCACTTTGTTTGCCATCTTAAATGTTAGTTTGAAAGAAATTGGAATAAAACAATAATAACTCACCAACTGTTCATCGCAATAATAATTAAGCTTTTCATGTTTACTTTTTAAATATATTCCACATATTTTTAAGATAACGATAAAATAAAGGACAAATAAATATAAAAAAAAAACAAAATTCTCAACCCACGTAACTTGGTAGTTCATGTTAAAATAATAAAACTTTTGTACAGTACTTCTTCGGGACTTTATTGATTGTCTGTTGGCATTTAGAAGCTTCCACTTTCGTCATCAAACTAGCCTAAAGTGAGCCATTAAGCCCCGTGGAAGTGCTGTACGAATTAACAAAATAAATAAATAACAAAATAATACATGCCTTCATATAAATACCAGCATATCGCCCCTTTTCCGGAGCAATGACTATACCTTCTTTGAGTTTATTATTTTTCATATAATCTTCCCAATCTTTGTATATTCTACCGATATGGTCGACAAAAAAACAAGAATCCAATTTTTCATCTAAAAAATAATAAACACTTCTCATTGAACAAAATAAAAGAAATATTGAGATTTTTGACATGTCTTTATATATCTATTCAATTTGAAAAAAAATATTCATAACTTAATTTTATTGGAAATTTTTCTTTTCTAATTTTTAGTTACAATATATACATACTATAGGTACTATCACACCGTATATCTAGTGGGGTAAGCAAAGAGGATGGAATATCATTTCACATTTCACAATCTTTATATAGGTACTCCTTTCGCTTCCTGTACATTCATACAGTTTTTTTATACACACATCCCGATTCCTCTAACTTAACTTGCACCATCCTAGGGAATTAAGTCCGCGTGTTTAATCGACATTTTTTCATACCCCCTCTTTCATATTAATACACTTTCTTCATCCAGCAAAATTGTGGTCTTTGAGATAAAAAAAGTTTGAGAAACTCTTATTTAAATTATAATAAATATAAAAAATAATCATTTGACAATGTTTCTCATTGTTCAAGCTCACCCGAAGATGGTAGTTTAATACATTTCCTGATTTTGAAAACTGGGACTACTTGTATATCAGGATACTCCGCCAAATCCATGGTTTGAATGTTTTTAACCTCTGGAATCTCCGGTACACAGCACACAAATATAACAGACATAAAAATGGATTTCTTGTTTGGTGAATACTTGCCTAAAAATATGTTTAATTCAAACAATACATACTAATTGTTTAACATTAATTATTGTTATGATTAAGCAATATATGTAAATAAAAAATAATATTTAATATAGGAATGATATGCGAAAATATTAGTATTATTGTAAAAATATAGAATACATTATGCAGAAGGTTATCTTACTATTGTCTGTCAGGACAGTAAGAAGGTTTTTGAACCTGTAGGTTTGTTAGTGATATATCATTATTAATTTAGCAAAAGCGCAATATTGTACAACTTACTAATATTAGTGTTAATAAAAAAAAACTTAATTGTTGTCACAACTTACTGAAGTCACATATTTTAGCGTACAAAGGAGCTACATATTCCAGTTGCTCTGTCGTGTATCCAAATGTGGAATTATCGGTCAAGTTTTCCAAATTAGATTCCAAAGATGGAGTCCCAAATATAGCGTACAAAAGTTTTTGCTTTATGAGTATTCTATTCGCTTCCGAATACCTAAAATAATTATATAAATTTATCAAGCTGCACAAGTTCATGTATTCCATCCTCTCGGGAATATAGGAAGAGAACAAACATCTTTCATTCGAAGCATTTTCAGACCTCAACAATACAATATTTCATTTCATTTTGTTTATTTACACCCCAAAAACTAAATTGCTGGAATTAGAGATGGATTAAAGGAGAGTTGGCAGACCTAGGCTGAGATGGGAGGATGAGGTTAGGAAGGACGCTAACCAACTACTACAGGTGATAGACTAGAAAACCGCAGCGGGAAACAGGAGGAGTTGGAGGCGAGGTCTAATGGATGCCAAGGCTCGATATGGGCTGTAGGGCCATCGACGAAGAAGAAAAGATGGATTAAACAACATTTACATGAAACAACTTTACCTATATCAGGCACGAGTATGTTATCAGCGGGTTCAAACCTGAGATCATTCAACTTCTTAAATCTTAGACCCAATCATCAGCTAATACATGAATTGATAGTACTTAAAATAAATATATTTTTGTGTAAAACTGCTTGTAATCATTCATTCGCACCATCACAGTATCTCCGATAATATGAGGGATAGTCAGTGGACTAACTATATAAGCTGCAAAGAAGCAGTTTGTCATCTCTGTACCTTTGAGAATAAGACTGATGGATGGGAAACCTCAACGCTGAAATTAAGATGTTTAATGTCTTATTTGGGTTTTTTTACGAACACCTGCCATTAACAGGACACAATGATTAGGAGATTCTATTCCGGGGTCCTCACGAATAAAATTTCAATAATAATTCTTTATCAACAATACTGCCTTGTACGTAAAACATCACGTATTACCTAGTAAAGATATTTGACATCTCGAATTCGATGACGAGGCACACCGCCTATACTGGATGACTTAACTTATATATTGGCAAAGAGAAAACAAATTGTAATAATTGTATCACATGCAGTAAGTCTGCTGATACCCCACTTATGTGATGATACAGATATAGAGACTTGGTCAGCTTAGGTATTAACTTGATTATCTGCACTCAAAAGATTTAGATTGTACAAGTTATTTTTATTACACGTCATTATTATTGTGCGTTAAAAAGAATGATAATACGTAAAGACTTCAAATAATCTGAAAGATTAATATAATTTCCCGATAAACAACACCTGATTCGATAAACCTACAGTTTGGAAATCTAGAAACATACTCTAAGATAGGGCCTGTCATGTCAATATTATTACCCATGGACTTCAATGTTTATGTTTTTATCAAACACAAGCGGTCCACACCGGCTTCACACGGGTAGATAGGAATTTAAAAAAAAGTTTTAGTAAGGAACCCTAACTTTTTTGAAAATATAATATAGCCTATATTACTCGGGGATATTGTAGTTTCCCAACAGTGAAAGAATTTTTCAAATCGGTTCAGTAGTTTCGGAGCCTTTTCAATGCAAACAATCAAATCTTTCCTTTTTATAATATTTGTTTAGATTATGGAGTTTTACAAAATAAACAGTAGGTAATAGAATACAATTAAAATGAAGTGTTACAGAGTAAATGTCAATAAAATTAATTTAATTAGACTTTGACTGAATTCCATAGGTACTAACATTGATATTTTACACACAAATGCCATGGGATTTAAATATTTTGGATTATTTATTTATTTATTTAGTAAACGGCTAATGCCTTTTACAGACTATAAAAGTAAAAAAATAATACATTTAATATTGATTTAGGTAGCTTCTTACAAACTACAGTTCTAAAATCAACAAGAAGAATATTTCTAGACACTTAGTGTAGCGTATTTCCTCTCCTGTCTCGGCTAGCTCACTGCAAGTATCTTCAGAGGTCGTGGATTGGTTGATTAGGCCATTAGGGCACAAGGCTGATAAATACACAGGATATTCACATAACAAACGTTTTCCTTTTATTGGATCTTTGTTGCAATACATTACAGTCAGGGCAGCCTCCATCGACGGCCGTCCATACTATTAAACCATCCGATCTTTCATCATGGGTGCCAGGCGCTCACGATCCCCTTCTGTAAGGTTCCCCCAGATACAGATGTCGATACGGACGAGCAGGCGACTCGTCCAGCTCAATTGGCGACCCGGGAACTAGAACCGACTCACGATATTTGCGGTTATATACAAGTGTCCGGGGCCCACAATTATATAATTTTCACTGCCTTTATTTACAAGTAATTATCTCCATCCTCTTTGAGGTTATTCCCGATCAGATGTCCTAATTGCAAGACATTGGTTCACTGATATTTGGTCGCCACGAGGTGACACCAAAGAAAATTTACTAACTGAAGACGTATGTCTTCCAACTGTCTCGGAGTCCTCTTAAAAAGTGAACCCTTCACATGTTTTCTGCCGGTCAGTATTTTATTTCTTCGACTTTGTAACAATAACGCGTTTGACTTCTGACAACTCATTGCGGTGTTGCCATAAAGCGAAATGTGGCTGATAAGAAAAATTAAACCACCAATAATAGTATCATGCTACATTATTAAAAAATGTAATTTTTGAATTTGTCCACTAAACAACTTTGCTACTAAACAACTCATAAACTATATTATGCAATAAACTCTTAAGTAAATAAATGCAACTTACTCGTCCCAGGCTCGATCTCCAAGTTGTTCATAAAAGTATTGTTGTATGCTCCTGGCACTTTTTGTTTCTTGTGGTATATCCGATTCCCTGGCGAGAAAAAATAGAAATAAAATTAAATATATACCTACTAGTTTATCTGAGGGAAAGAAATGCTCTTCATATATTGTTTTTATTTTTTAAAATAAAGATGAAATTGTATTTAAAATAAACACAAAAACATCCCAGACGCACTTTCAGTAAGCAATATGCTTATGTCGCGTGAAGGTGGAGTAGATTGGCAGTGGATGGAATTGAGCCCGGATCTCTCAATAATTGAAATATCGATACTCTACCATTAGGCTAGCGACTACCTCAATTATTCACATATTCGACAAATGTGTCGTCGAATTTCGAAATCCGCTATGACACAATTTTCACGAAAATTGACTTATAAATTTAATGTCGTTGAATTCGCAATTAAATATTTTATAACCATTAAACATTGTTTCATTCAAAACACTAACCATTTGTATAAAAAAATAAAATAGAATGATGACGAGAAAAAAAATACCTCTTTACCACTTTATGTGTCCTTTAATATCCTTTACAACTCAACCGATTGAAAGGATTTACTTTTATGTACACAAAATGAAAAGTTTATTTTTATTCAAAAGCAAAATTTATTTTAAAATTGAACTGTTGTAACAATCTTATAATTTAATAACAAACTTGTTTGACTTCAGGATAAGACGTTTAATACTTGTCATCATCATCATCATCGCCCTCAACGCTCCTCTCGGGAGCACAGGGCAGAAACCAGCCTCCTCCATTCAGAGCGTCTCTGTGCCAATTGCGTCACCTCTTTCCACGACATTCCTTGCGCTCTGATATCGTTGTCATAGGAACGGTGTATTGTGAAAGAGGGACGCCCGGGCCGACGGAACCCCTGCGGACGGAAAAACAGTGCTCTTTTTGGCCAACTATCATTAGGCATTCTCAAAACATGTCCCAGCCAGGACCATCGTCTCTCCTGTATTACGGAGATTACAGGTCTCTGCTGGGTGCGCCGGCGCACAGCATCATTTGTAACATGTTCATACCATTTGACATCCAAAATCCTTCTAAGACACCTGTTTTCAAAGCTTAGTATCTTCCGCTCCTGAGCCTTGGTTAAGTGCCAAGACTCACAGCCATATAGAAGGATTGGGATGATGCACGCATTGAACAAGCGACATTTTGTCCTGATGCTGAGTCCAGACGCCTTCCAAACTTTGTTCATGTTATTGAAAGCCCCACTAGCTGCCCCTATGCGGATTGGCAATTCCGACCGGAGATCACCCTCTGGCGTTATGGTTGCTATACTATACTTGTACTATAGTTTTAATCGAATTTATCTACGAATCACAAAAATGTGTTATAGCGTATTTCAAAACTTGAGGACACAAATGTCATTTCACACTATTACAAATACAAAATAAAGGCGGAATGATATTTTTTAATGAAAAAACTGAAATCACTATTAGGTTTATACCTATGTGAGCTACAAGACCTTGTTCATTCATTCATTCATTCAAACCATAGTGACATTTACCACAAATTGGGAAATCAGCAATGTAACAAGTCATCCTCTTTGTGTCAAACAAGTCCACTGGTGGGATAGACCATAATGGCATATAGGCAATATTTTAGTGAAAACATATTTTTTAACAAGTTTTATAAACTTTATTAATACTACTATATAGACATATCCTTTCATTTACACCAGCGATGCACAAACCGCGGCCCGACAGCCAATAATATTATATAAAAAAATATGTCAATACCAGTGATAAACGGATATTCGGTAAAAGTACCGGATACTTAATAATTCTAATAAATATTTTTTAAGAGGTGTTTTTGAAATATTTCAAATTTCTATACCATTTTGGAAATTCGGCGTCAGGGGGTAGAAATCCAAACACGTAACAATATTAGTATCCGGTATTGACACAAACAATCGGTACAAATACCCGGTACATGTAGAAAAAGGAAAAGAAAATATTCTATAAGAAAACCGAGGAGTTCTTGAAATATTTCAAATTCTTATATCATTTTAAAAATTAGGTGACGGGGGGGGGTTGACATTTTAATGTGTGAGCATTTCTAGAAATTAAAGATATTCCCTATAAGTCTGTGTATCCCTGATTTAAACTCTAAATGATTGAGTTATCGCTTCCTTATCAGTACCAAATTATAATGTCTAACATGGTTATAATAATAACATTTTAAATTAAATTTATCTTATCGCAACCATAACGGACACTAAACGAAGAACTGATAAAACAACAGGACATCCTTTGAAACAAAGTATTTTATTAATGATAGGTACTAATTTGTACGCACCAATTACAATTGGGAGCAGCCGCATGCCTTCCATACATTCAAATATGCAAAGCACACTATACCCTCACACCATGTCCCATGTGGGATAGGCAGAGAAAACGGAATGCCATACAGATCTATCCTTACTTATTTCTTTTGTTTCATCTACATTCGTATAATTTCCTTACTTAACACAAGATCGTCCTTGAGAATTTAATCCCCATGGTCAAACGACGTGATTCTCAGACGCCCGCGCTACATCACACCCCTTCATTCAGACAACTATATCCTCTTAGCGATCGCGTAACCATGTGGTAAATTGAGTTTCCACTGCCAATTTAAAGTAGATTTTCTCAAAACCTATGCATCCTAATATTTTCAAAAAATTTGTAATCCTCCATTGAAGTGTTCTCAATATTTCTTAATTTAAAAAAATGCAAAAAATTACTTCCTTCATCCCAAAAAAAAATATTTTTGAAAGACTGTCCCTACTTTCATCCGTGTTATGGTAGAATTTGAATTGCCAATATTTACAACTTTATCAAAAGTAACAAATATTAATACGTGTTCGTTGTCTTGAACGTATTATAAATTATATGTTTGGCTAGGTGCCTTTTGTCTTACGTAAAATTATACCGCATTGTAGATGGCAACGGAGCACGAACGTAATAATATTACTTAGAACTGTGAAAATAATAACACTTTATCAAAAGGATCGAACATTGATACGTACTTTTTGCGTTGAACATTACATAAATAATGTAAATTTTACTAATAGTCTTTTTACTAAATACACAAGGTAATAATTATGTTGAGATCTCATGAACATGATCATTATACTTGATTTGTACAGAGTGTCTCGTACATGTCTCATATATTTTGCGTTGCGTTATAAACTCATATGAGTTTCATAATAAATGTCAATTATGTGCTTTTGACCTTTATTTCTTTTTTAATATTTCTATTTATCTTTGTGCTCTTGAATGTAAATTGTACATTTTATTCTGTGACTTTTTTAATGATGAATAACAATAAAATATTTTTTTAAATTCAAACACACATTTTTTTTAACCCGGTTTAAAATTTAATCCACCCATCCTGAATGTCTTGATTTTATATTGGCACGAAGAGGACAGTTTGCATGTTTCTTACATGCAGCTGATCTGCTGGCTACCCCACTTGTGGGATATGCCGTGATGGTATAGTAGTAGTAGTAGTAGTTAAAATTTAAATCATGATTTATATTTAATGAATTTTGAAAAAAACCGAGAGAAAGTAAACCTTAAATATGTTGTAAAATACAGTATCCATAGGTAAAACTTTGTGATCAATCTATATAAAAAAAAAGTATTTAAATTTTTTTTACAAAATCAAATATTATAAAAGTTAAATAAATTATTTTACACCCTGTATTACAAGTGTGGAATACGACACGTGCACATTACTGTAAGTAGATACGATACGTCGTTATGTCTCGACGCATTCTACACGGCGAGACAGGTTCACACTAAGCGTTTGCTGTCTCGACATTCTCTATCGGAAACGCATGGTTCCAGAAAAAAACTAATAATGATATGTTTTTCAAAAAATCCATGTATGTTATAGATATCGATAGATTCCTAATAAAATTCTCTACAAGATGACATAAATTAAATTTTGATTAATCAAGTCGTTTGCTTGATATTTATAAATAAAGCTAGCGGTAAACTGAATTTACCACATGGGGCCGTGCGTTTTGTTTTGAATACGGTAATTTAAAGGTTAGTCATCCTTTCCTCATTCATTCTTTCCACATGTCCAAACCTTCGAAACTTATTTACGCGCATTCTGTCCACAACACTCCTTAAGCATCCGCTCAATCTTCACAAACATGCAACGCATGCCCTAAAATAATATATAATTGTATTTATAGAGTGTTTATTTCAAATATATATATATATATATATATATATATATATATATGTTAAACGAAGTTTTCGCATTTAGCTGGATTTTTACACCTGCGAGAGTGACGATATTAAGAATATTACCCAACAGACACCTCATCCCCACAACCAACAGACTGTGCAAACTCCCTTTTGTATGAAACAGGAAAGGTGTCCCGATGCTTACAAATCGGCTTAGGCTGGTTTAAGTGCACTTTAACCATGGTACGTTCACCAATCCCACCAATTCCTGTTTCAACCTGTCATGTTCGACATCTGTTGAGCGTACATGTCAACTAACAGCAACCATCTTTGTGATTGTGTTCGAGGTTGTTGACAATCTATCGTTGATTGTCAACCCGAAACACTATATAATATATATCTGAAAAAGAGAGTGTGAGGAAGGGCGGATGTCCAAGAATCACATGGCTTGATTACGTGGATCAAATTCTTAAGGATGGTCAGGTGATGAGTAAGAGAAATCGGCGTGCATGTTTGAGAAACTGGATGAATGTAAAGGAAGGGAAAGAAGTATGTATGTAAGGATAGATCTATATGGCATTCCGTTGTCTCTGCATACCCCACCTGGGACACGGCGTGAGGGTATAGTATAGTAGTATTGCATACAATAAAGAGTTAACTCACTCGCTAGTGAGAGATGCCGCAATATTAAGGAGATTGATAAAGATGATGTACCTACCTACAGTCCTACCTACATATTATTTTGGAAACAAAAAACAATATCTACCAATTTCATACTTCCCACTATCAAAACTTCAAAATGTTTTTGTCAACACATAAACTATCACAGTTAATTAAGAACAGCAAAACAAAATGTACAAGACAATATGAAAAAATAGTATTTTATTAGAATAAAATCTATGTTAAACTATATTATAAAGATTTAGCTATATATATAAAAGATTCACATTATGATTGAATAAATAAAAAATCAAAATAGATACAGACCTAGTATCAGTTTAAAACATAGAAAAGTATTAAAATTTTATAATAATTAATAAATAATATGTAATATAAAGATACTTACAAAATCACAGTAAAAATTTAACAAAAATATTAACTTCAAGGGTAACACTGCACTTTTACTTGCGTTTAGAAATAATTTTTTAATCCTTGTGGTGATAAGTGATAAATATCGTATTGGTTTTTAATAATAAATTATTACTAAGTGAAAATTAAACACAGTTATGATAATGTTAATAAATTCAAAGTAGATACTCACATATTTTGCCCTGCCATATTTATTTAAATTAATATGTTGATATAATGTAATATGATTTCAATATAATAAATTAAAACATTATAAACTGGTTCTGTATTCTTTGTAAAATCACTTGATAAGGCACTTTCACAAGGCACTGCTAGAAAAGTAATGAATACAAAACTTTATAAGTTGGTAGTGCCCACTCTAGTGATGTCAGTACGGTAATATCCGTTATTACATACTTACTCGTTACTTTGTTTTTTTCAGTATACCGCACGGGTAATGCTCAGGATCTACCGATAGGTAGGTATTAACTTTCTTCGAGTGTGTCGAGGAAGTAAGAAGCGCGGCAATAGTGGACCAAACTTTTTGACAGTCACGCTACTTACATACTTTGCCGAGACACTCATTATTTTTAATGAGTACATAGGAATAGGTATTATGATTAGTCAATATTTATTTACTGTCATCTTGACTAGTTATGTGTTAATTAATCAAATTGTATCACCTATTCTATGGAATCGAATATTTCAAATACTTTTGATATCAGTCGAATAAAGAAACGAATAGTTCGATTGATCAAAACATTATGGAATATTTTTAGAGTACCTTTGAATTCATTAATTTGGGGGTTAACATAATTATTTTTATTTATTATATGAGTAGGTACAGTGTTGCCAAGTCTGTGTATTTTTATACTTAGTAATCTACGTACTTTTGAACTTTTTCTTAAATATATAAATATACACCAAGGAGATCATGATAAAAATTGTCCTCAAATTGGTTCTTACTAAATATTCTTTAATAAAACGGAGTAGATCGTTCAACATTTCAAATTCCTGGCGAAAATCTGGCGACGGGGGGGGGGGGGTAGAAATTTGAGAGGGCAAGTATTTACTGAAATTATTTTCAGGATTATTCCTTCCATCGGTAATATACTCGTTATCTAATAACGGGTATTTCGCTCGGATTACCCTTCGGTACTCTGTATGAAAACATATCCGGCGAAGAAACTTATTCAACAAATTTTATTGAAAAAATGTAGTTAATGCCTTTTCTCATAACAGCGACGATACATCTTTTACAGTTTTGTGGTAATTTTACTATAATATGATATATATTTTTGTCTGTCCATTGAGACTTGCAGAAATCGACCTGAACAATTTATTCAAATATTTTACCCAAATGTATCATAAAACTAGAGCAGAACTCAACAACTTTTCTATTTCTTATCTTAGAAAAGATAAGAATGTAAAACTCATGCAAAATAATATTATCATCTCCACATATTTCTTATCAGAATGTATTTTTTTGTTAAAAGAATACCTTGATATAAACAGCAAAATTTCTCTCTTATAAACCCAATGACAGCTTCATGTGTAGGTATTGTTCTGGGATACCCAGCATGCGGTACCCATGCTAGGTATCCCAGAACAATACCTACACATGAAGCTGTCATTGGGTTTATAAGAGAGAATATCGAAGCCTCTGGTATGTCGCCCGGTAGCTTAACAGCCGTTCTTACCTAAGGTACAAATTAGATTTAGCTCTAGTGGTTTCAGGCAACAATTTTTAGTAGGCGCAGAGAAAATTATTCAAATAATTAATGAAATAGCTTTATTAATAAATATAAGACAAAACTTTATATGCAAAAATATTCATGGGTATAAAAAAATAGTATGTTATCACATACAAATAAAATTTAAGTTGTATTTATTCTATAAATTGAATTTATTTATTTCCTTATTCAAAAACAGAGCGAGTGCGGTCTCACGTCCGGCTACTAGGCACGCCGTGGGCCTTCTGAATCTGAAAATTTGTGAAACTCGCTATATTCTTGATTATTGCACATAATAACGTTATATATGTAGTATGCATGGTAAACAACATACCATTTTATTATAAAAATAAAAAAATGGTTGAATTATAAACATTTTCTATAATTTTTTGATAATGAAATTTATTTTTGATGTGTATGCAGTTTGTCATAATAATTAAGAAAATCCAAGGGTTGTAAATAAATAACTCAAGGTGTATTATAAAATTCATGATATTTTAAGATTAATCTTGGTTTTAAATTTTTATTAACATTCTTGTATTATTAAGGATAATTTATTTAAAATAGCACCACTCAACGTATCATCTTTGCGACGGTAATCTTCAAAAATTATTTTCACTATATTCCTCGCAGCAAAATTAAACTAAAATGATAAAATCATATTTCTAAATGTTCAAAATATTATATTAATATAAAAAATAATATACATGTGATCCAGAATTTAAAATATTTAAAAAATAAAATGGTTGTAATTTTGCTAATTCGTTTGCATGAAATCACAAAGAAGGGGTGTAGAGCCCTCTTAATTGGACAAAGCACATCTCGCGACAAGATGGGAGTGCGGGTTCAAATCCCGTCCGGGGCACTACCAAGTGAGGTGACGTTGTATTTTCTAAGCCTTATGTGGTAGTTTCATGTGTTAAATTTACATATGTAACCTCATACAATGGTTAATTGTAAAAACAACAACGATAAAAATAGCAAAATTTCGTTTACTTTAAAACCTCAATAGGTACAATAACAATGAATATAAATTCTGAACCTGAGAGCCATTTAGTCTTAAGTACTAAAATGCCATTTCCAAATTCAATTTTGTAATCGAAAAAATCTCAACATTTTACAACTATAGTATAGAGCCTAAACATTTCTGTACTTGACTCACGACTGTTGTGTTATTTCCGCCTTTTTTGTTAATTTGCCATTTTTGTCAAAAATGCACTTGAGTCCTAATGGCTCTCAGGTACAGAATTATTATTGGGTATTTTTAGACATACCACGTGGACACCTATATTAATTTATTTATTTTATTTATTTATGGACCAACTGAAGAAGGATATGAACTGTGGCACATACGTAGAACTAAAAAGAATAGCTTAAAATAGGGAGGAATGGAGAAGAAAATCCAAACTCGTTGCAGACCAATCCATTGGATTGTAACTTACTATATACACCCCATGGAATCCCGAGAAAGAATAGGTCTCTCACTGGAGTATCTTATCGGTATTTATTTTGGAAAACTTCAAATCAATTATCTTCTTCTTAAAGTGCCAAGTCAGGTCCCCCCAACGTCGGCTATCACCCTGGCTTCTCTGTCCTGTGCTAGCCGGAACAGCTCTTCTACTCTCTGGACTTGTAGTAATAGTTTATGTAAATGTTTGCCCCAGCACAAGCTTGATGACCTCTTATTAATAATTATAATACTAGGTATATATGCATTCCAAAAATTAAATATATTGTCTTGTATGCATAGTATTGATATAACAGTTTTTTTTTTTGTTTTAATTACAGAAAAAAAACACATAAAACAAAACGACAGAAAAAACAACTGAATCAAAGGAGAGTATGAACTGAAAATAGTGATATGAGTATCATTTATCAAACAGTTTTATTGAATTTGGAATACCTATGGAGTGTTTGTTCTGCTATCCGGTTGGTAAGAAAACATTGATTTAATAGATTAGAAACGTGATATGATTTATTTTTTTTAATATATATATATATAATTTTTATTTCATATTTTATACATACAATTACAATTCACATTTATCAAATCACATATAAAGATATATTCATAAAACTGTGCAACCAACGAACGAAGCCTGTTAAGTCATTGAAATGACTTGTCAACTTTCTCAGACTTAATTGTGGGAAAAACGTAGAAGATAAACAAACAATATGCTTGAAGTAATGGTGCATTATCTTTGATTATATTTGTAAAATCGGTTGAGCATCATTTTAGAAACAGCTCGTGTTCAAGATTATTGGCGAACAAACTTTAGCGAAGTTGCTAGTGAACAATGTGATGAAATATAATAATAATAAGAATTTAATACAATTAATTTTCTTCAATCTAGTAAAGTAATTACTTACTTATTAAAAAATAAACATAGTGTAAGAAAAAAAAATATGACAATAATTATTAAGCACCTACTACCATAGAGATAGATCTATTTGGCGTTTCGTTCTCTCTGCCTACCCCACTTGGAAGGGGCACGGCATGAGTAGTGTTGTGGAATTTTAAAGTTGATATTTTCAACCGACGGTACTTGGCGGAAATTCATGTTGATTTAATTAGGTATAAATAAAACACTTATTTATAGTATGATATCCACAGTGACTTTTTTTTGGACGCGAGCCGGCTTTCAAGAGATTCCGCTCTCATCATCAGGCTGGCGAAAAGGTGGAATTTTATTTTTGGAGAATTATGGTGTATTTTATATTTTTTATTGATCATTTTTACAATGATCATTAAAAAATACCACTAGGAAAAACTATGGAGAGAAATTTCTCTTCCATCAGAGGAGAAATTCTCGGAGAAATTTCTCTACTCACATCACTAGGCATGAGGGCATAGTATAGTATAATAAAGTACCTACTTCCATTAGCGCCAACTAGTGAGATAATATCACAAGAAAAAAGTGTATTTTTCAAAAGAGTTCCTAAATGAATACAAAGTTTTAGTACCTGCATATTATGTAGTTCAGTAATGTATAGTGAATATGGGTTACGTTTGGTACTTACATACTTATGATATAAGAACAAGGATCGAAGTAAGGAAGTAATAGGGTTGGTAGTTTCAAGCTATAACCTAATGTGGGTTTAGTTCCCACATACATAAATACTAGAATCTGCTCGTAAAGAAATATGTACACTTGTTTGTTTATATGTATATATCTGCGTTAGGAATATTTACCAGAAAAATAACAGGAAAATCATTTACCTCTGTGCAAACTTGGATCTGTTGATAAAATTGATATTGTAGGTATACCTAGATAAAAAGATTGTAGTTATTTTTTTATTCATTCATACCTGCAAATATCAAGGCAAATCTTTCAGTAAGGACAGCCAGCAGGCTGATTTCAAAAATAAAAAAAAGTAATACTCCCCGTGCCAATAAATTTAAAAAAATCAGGATGGGTGAGATACTTCATTGGTGAATTGGAGATGTAAGATGTCTTATATGGAACATTTTACAAATTTTAGCCTCTTACAGTTTACTCGAAAAATTACAGAAAAGAGTGAAATACATGTTTGAATATCCCAAACGTGGATAGTTTGTACTTAAAAATTGTTCTCTGAAGGAGAGAATGAATGAATGAATTGCAGAATTGCAGACTTCTTTTCACATTTCTGGATGAAGGGAGAATTCCAGAACATTGATTATCAAGATCGCATATTATATTCAAGATAAATTGGCAAGATCCTCGTTGTCCATCCGGCTCGAAGGACCATTATGTTCTCTGAAGGAGAGAGATGAGTTAAAAAATAAAACGCAGTATTCGCCACGGAAGTATATTGCCGACTAATTTATTCTCACATTCAAAGATTCTAAGTAGTAGCACCACGCAGGGTAGCCATATTAATAAAATGATGACAAACTTGTTGGCAAACTATTTTTATGTGTTTTAACAAACATAAATCTTAACGTAAGCCTGATGATGAGATCGGAAGCTCTTGAAAGCCGGCTCGCGATTGATAAAGTCACTGTGGAAGTATTATATAAAAATATTTTTTATTTGTATAATTTAACATGGACTTCCACCAAACACCGTCGATTGACAATGGTAACTTAATGATAAATTTATTTCGAAGCTTTTTTGACAGATGAATATAAATCTAGAAATCATTTCAATTTAATGCTAATTTAACTACGGCTACAAGCAACAATCCCATACAAAAACCTCGACATTTATTTAGATACTCACCATCTGTACATTGCATTATATAACTGATATTTTATGATACTTTGTATGTATTGATTTGAAATAATCTTACCAATGTACAGTGAAGAATAAAATAAAATATTAAATAAAAAATTTATTATGGCTACAACTAATATCTCTGATCGAAGCCAATCGTCATTTTATTAATAAGCTTTTTTCATAGATAGGGGTAGCTTTTGTTCGAATCAGGGTTAAGAAAGCTAGTTTATAATACTTTACGTAAGTGTAGGTGGTTAAGTTTCCATATTTCTCCGGTAAACTTTTCGATCCTGCTTATATGAATGATGTGTCCCAGGACGATACTCTAGAAGCGGGAACCAATCTCAATATTATTATGTACGTACATTCTACGTATGTATGAAGATACTCTTGCTATTGCTATATTCCGAAATAAATAGCATTATTATTCTAATAACACAAAATAATGTGTTACGAACGTTACTTTATAACCGTTATTAGGTAACGTTATTATGTCTACGAACATCACTCAATAATAAAATATTATCTCTCTGTACATGGGTTAAATGGGATAATAATAACGTCATGTTATTTAGAATCGATAGCTTATTTATATCAGTGGCGTGTCTAAGGTTTTTATATCGGGTAGGCCCGTAATTGGTAATTAGTATTTAAATCACTCACAAGCGAGTAACCTTGAAGACTTTAAAGTGTGTACGATGAAACAATAGTTCCATTTCGTATTAAAAGTAAAGTTATATTAAAATAATACATACTATAATATAAGCATATAAGACTTAACTTTATCACTAAATTATGTACAATAGTCAGCTATCCAAGAACTGATAGTGACCAATGTTGCTTAGCTCGTATGATTGAACGAGAGCCGATCCATACACTACGATATTGTGATCTATGAAACAGTAAACAAACTGGGATTAAATTCTATCGTTGTTCCCGCTATATGATATAACTACTACTACTACTACTATACCATCACGGCATATCCCACAAGTGGGGTAGCCAGCAGATCAGCTGCATGTAAGAAACATGCAAACTGTCTTCTTATGATATAATATGACTAATAATAGTGAATCGTAACATCGTCAAACGTGAGCGATTCTCGATTAAATCCTGCGCAACGTTCGAGACAAAAACATAAGCATCACATGAAACAGTGTGCGCAATGAAACAAAAAATAATCTTACACGATTTTGCATACAGCGAGTGTTTAATGGTTTCAACGCCGTCGCATTACGTAACGAATGGAATTCACTCTCATACATAGTGTGCGATTGAGCGCAATGTTTATAAAGATCTGATTAATTTTGTCTGGAGCCTGCCTGGAGTAAGCCTGGAAACCTCAGGTAAAGCCGTCTTTTCGGACTGAATGGAAGAAATGCTACTGATATCTATCTTGATTGAATATGTTTATCTTGACGTTGTTTTTAATAGCTTTTAACTCAAAAGTGTTATTTGAACGCCAATGGAATTAAATAATAATTTTCAATTTTGAACTTAAGTAAGAATGATTTATTTATACCATCGCTGAACATCCCATAAGTGGGGTGGCCATCAGACTATCTGCACGTAATAAACACAAGGGATTCCGTGCTAACAAAAAAATGACTAAAGTAAATTGTTAATGGTATAAAATAATAAAATAAGTATTTTTAAGTATGTATTTTTATTGGATTTCAGGTGATGATATCATAATCCTGTCACAAATGGTGCTGCTATTCTGGTTGGGGTATGTTTGAGAATGTCGAAAGTCAGTTGACCAAAGATATAATTGTTTTTTCGAAAACGTTTCCAAACGGTTTGGATCACTTTTTTCATAACATCTCCTGTAAAACACCCAGTTTTACAGGAGATTTCACGGGTTGTCTCTTCTCTCTTCGTTTTCAAGAATCACATCACTTTTTAAGACATTAAAAACCTTCAGTTAAGCGATGAGATATCCCACCCATCCAGAATGTCTTAACATTTATTGACACGGAGAGGACGACTTGCATGTTTTTTTTAATCAGTTAGTCTGCTGGCCACCCCATTTGTGGAAGATGCCATGATTGGATGGATGAGTGGATGAAGGGTTTCAAGTATACAACCATTAAACTGTTTGCTACTTTCTCCATTCTTCACTATTCAAATTAACGAAGAAAAAAAAGAACACTTTTTTTCTCAAAATCCATAACTCATGTAAGTGAGGTTCGTGAAATGAATTCTGTTAATACATGTTTCATTTTCTTTTTTTGAGAAAATCACAATTTTTACGATGATTTGTATAATATAAAATAAATGGTTTCCAACACGACAGGTCGGACATTTAATTTCCGGACTTTATCACGGGTTCGTAACATATTAGGTAAGTATATTATATTATTATCATCGTTATTATTTTACTATGTTATTACATAACACATGTGCAATGTTTAACAAAATAACGCGATGTTATAATATTATCGAGCTTTTAAATAATTTAACGTTCAAAATTTTAGGCAGGTACATGCGTAGTGCTACTTTTAACAGTGTTATGAGTTCGTCGGTAGCATGGAGGTAGAGTCTCGACCTCGTGAACAAGGGGTCCGTGGTTCGATACCAGGTGCCGACAAACTCCCTTTTCACGACACAATCTTTTAGTAGATTACTGTGAAAGGTGTATGAATTGCAGGACAACATTGTCCTTTCAGCAGGATTATACGTTTTGCTATGATTTGGCAAGTCTTTCTGATCACAAATAAATAAATAAATATTGGCGTTTGAGTGCACTACACAAACATATTTCATGATATACGAAACATGAAAAAAGGCGGCATTATCGCATTAGTGATTTCTTCCAGTCAACACGGAAGTTGAACTAGTACCAGACTAGATCACAAAATTTAAATTTTCTAATTGTAGGTAACTTAAATTACCTACAATTAGAAAATTTAAATTAAGTTATTTAAATGAAGTACAATTAAATAAATTTTTCGTGACTAAAATATAATATGTTTTCAAATGAATAGAATTAATGTTTTCTGCATGGATCTACATATTTTAATAAAAGAAAAATTCTTGGTAAAGAAACATCAGAGATTCGACTGGAATCTAGAGGATGGAAGAGTCGTTCCGGCTAGCACAGGACAGAGAAGCCTACGCCAGGGTGATAACCGACGTCGGGGGACCTGACATGGCACATTAAGAAGAAAAGAACCAAAATTTCTATGATTTAAAATGAATAATCCTTGTTTGAAAAATGCAACATGTCGGGCAATTAACCAACAGAGTTTTATGCATCAGTTTTTTTTATTGATTGATTGCAACATGTCGGGCAATTAACCAACAGAGTTTTATGCTTCAGTTTTTTTTTATTGATTGATTGCAACGAAATGAACTAAGATTATAGTAATTGTTGTTGTTGCCACCCTGTGTTCTAGGGGAAACATTGTAAGTCAAAAGAATAAGAATGCTTTTAATATATTTTCAACACGTTTTTCCTCTTGTTTTTATTATTAGTTAAAGAGAACATTATTCTTATTCAAGAGGTATTGTTAATGACAATTACTCTTTTACACGTTCAATGAAGAAGTGGAAACTTTCTTATACACAAAGTATTCATAGGCGTTTCCAGGCAACTGTCCCAAGCCCTCCTCCCTTGGATCTAGAAGATAGTAGGGAAATATACAAAATTACTATTAAAGTATGGAAAAAGTATTAGTTGGTTGGAAGAGAACGCACTTTTGCTAGAAACTCGCCCTCTGTAAATTGATTGTATTTTAATTTGAATGTTTACCTATCTCAATAAAATTGTTGTTTATCAATTTACTATAAATAATTAATGAATGAAAAATTGACATAGATATGACTAAATGTAAAGTGGTTTTAAAACTTTAAAAAATGAGGAGATCGTGAAATATTTCAAATTCTTATACCTAATTGAAAAATTGGCGACGGGAGAGGGTAAAAGGTTGAGAAATTGGAAAAGTTTGGTATTTATATCATGAAATCGTGAAATATTTCAAATTCTTATACCTAATTGAAAAATTGGCGACGGGAGAGGGTAAAAGGTTGAGAAATTGGAAAAGTTTGGTATTTATATCATGAAATCGTGAAATATTTCAAATTCTTATACCAAATTGAAAAATTGGGGACGAGAGAGCTACTGTTATGCTACTGTCTCCCCCTCTTATAAAAAAGTCTGAGGTGCGCTACACGCAACTTAACAGAGTCAATTATAGGTAATTTCCTTTCATTGAGTGGTTGCAGTGAACGCTGCAATAAGCAAAAACAAAGACTTAACAAAAGGATATTAAGAATGCAAAACGTTTTAACTACCAAATATGAGAATAAAACTACAGAGAACGTTTAATCCAAAAATACCTTGAAGTTCAATACAGAAAGATTTATTCACTTTATTCATCATAAAAATATCAGGTTTAAAATTCAATGTTCAGAGGGCGAATCGCCAACATGAAGGTAAGCGGATCGTAAAAAAGAGATTTATAAGGTTACACAGGATTGATAACAAATTTGAGTAATTATAATTATTTGATGATGCAAGCCTATTAACGAACGAATTGAAATCAGAGAGAAAGAGTATAATTTGAACCTTGACTCTAAATCTATCTATCTACGAGTAAGCCATCACGGCTTATCCCACAACTGAAATAGACAGCAAACCAACTCCGTGTAAAAAATATTATGAAAATAACCCTCTTCGTGCCAATAAGAAAAGATTATTAAGGATGGGTGGCATACCTCAAAGCTGTATTAAAAATATTAAATGCTTCTTACGACACCTTAATGCTATCATTATGTCTTTGTGCCATCAATTATGAATGTCTTAATTTCTATTGGCACAGAGGGGACAACTTGTATGTTTTTTGCGTGTAGTTGATCCGCTGGCTACCCCACTAGTGGAAAGTGTCTAATAGTATGAATCAATGAATAATTGATTAATAATTTTGCAATTTCTAACTCCTTCATTATTAACTGAACACTTTAAAACTTATGTCTGTGAATACATAAAAGGCACAAATTTGTATTTTGTGAGTTATAACTTTTTGCTTTGTTACAATGTATTTCTTGTAGTTTGTTCTTTGTGACATTTAGTGAATCTTGCAGGATAGAGTTCTTCTCTTGGTTCTGCTTTTATTCATTAAAAGTTGTAACGGCAAATTATAGAATGATAAAATAATATAAATTAAAAGTCTCTTTACTTACCCCTTTAATTAACTACAATAAGATGTATAATAGTCATAGAAGATCTTTTTTATTTTGTTTGTTCGTCATGTTCGCCGTTCTAATATGTAAGTGCACCATTTATGTTATTGTGTTTTTTTTTAATTTTATTTGTTTTTTTGTATTTGTCTCATGCTTGGGATTTTAAATTTACATGTCTGGCGAAGTCGCTGCATTCATTGTTTGTTATTACATATTGGTAATGATAGGGGACTTTACTGGTCCATTTATGGCTTTATATGATTCTGTTTATTGTTACCTGTTTATGACTGTCTGTATCCCTGTAAAATGTATTAAATAAATTAAATAAAAATATGTTAAGTATGTTTTATCAATGCATAGATTCCCGGCGAGAACCTCTAACACGTTTCATCAAAACTTCAAATATGAATTAATCATTTTTAAAATTTGCCTTACTATGCCGCATATTTCACAAGTGGGAAGCCAGCGGACTTACTGTGCGTAATAAACATGTAGAGTGTCTTCTCCGTGCCAATAAAATATAAAACATTCAGAATGTGTAGCATGCCACCTAGCTGTGTAACAATAAATGTTATTGTCTTAAACGCAAGTATTTACGAGGCCTTTAACATGACATTCGAAAACAAAGGAAAAAGTGGGATAGTTCAAAATTTTGTCATATCAAAATATGTTATGAAAGATTTTTTTTTGAATGAAATATCGGTTATAGGATGTCAATTGGTAACATTTTTCTTATAAAAGAAACATATATCTAGGTTTTGCTATAAACCCAAATACAACATTATACACGTTTCACAGTAAGTTTAAAGCTTGTGTCGTGAAAGGGGAGTTTGCTGGTACTTGGGATCGAACCACGGACCCCTTGTTCACGAGGCCGAGACTCTACCTCCAGGCTACCGACGAACTCAAAGTTAAACATGTCAAAAATATCAAATTCTAATAGACCATGATTTCAACGAGTAAATGAATGAAGTAAAAATTAAGTATGTACACCTTCTTCTACTTTTTCGTCAGTTCCTCAGTTTTGAGGATTGTGGGCATCATATAACTTTCCATTCAGTCTCAATAACGTGCGATCCTTTTTAATCCTTGCAATATCACATTATAAATTGAATTATGATTACAGTCGATGACTTTTAATTAAGCAAGGATTTCGACGACCCAAGTGTTCTTTTTTCACATTAGACCACTCCTATGACAACGACATCAGAGCTCTAGGAATGTGGTGGAAAGAGGTGACTCAATTGACGCAATGACACTCTGAATGGAGGAGGCAAGCTTTTGCCATGTGCTCCCGAGAGGAGCGGTAAAGAAATTTATTTCACCCACTGTCAACATAGTTGTAACACAAGCATATTATTATTTACTGAAGTGCATTTAGCTTTAATACAAATCCAGATTTATCTGCTTGCGTGTGCGTATTTTTTTTAATTAATTTCAATAATTACCCGAATGGTACCAGATGTTCTCTATTCTTTTTCCTCCTAACCATGCATTCCCTTCATCTGTAGTCGGTCCCCATCCTCCAATTGCCTCTATCTTCCGTCTGTACTGGATCGAGTTCTGCTGCCCTCAAGTTTCTTTTTTGGTAGCAGACAACCAGATTGAAAATGGTCTATCCGGTCTTTTGGTTTATTCCTCCATATTTAAAGCCCTCTTTACAATGTTCTTAGAGTCCATCATATAATGAAAACTTAGAGTCCATATGCCAGTATCATCGCAAGGGAAATTTAATCTGTTAATGAGCAATACTGGGTGTATGATATATGTAGTATTTATAATAATATTTCAGTACTTGAAGACATTTCCTTTGTTCAGTACTGCGAGTACTTCTACTACTAATCAATATAATTGAGTTTGAACTATGAGCTCCAAGGCAGATTGTTTGTAGAGATCTTGAAAGCATTCGATACGATGCTACAACGTACCTAAAAGACTTGGTCTGTTAATGAAATTAATGTCTGCAATTACTGGATCTCCAGGTATAGTATAGGTATTCAAAAATTCACAAACAAGGAATATTATTATAGTAATGAGTGGCTTATGGACAAACCCACTTTAATCCAAAAACAAAATGAGTTTTGAGTAAAGTTGAAATTCTGGATTTCTTAGTGCTTATATAGATTTTTTTCTTATTTTTCACGTTTATTTAATAGGGTTTGACTAATTTGTAAAATTCAGTTTTATAAAGCAGCAACACAAAGAATACAAAGAATAAACCAACTTACATTGTTCTTCTTTTTCTTTTCGTGTCGATCATTAGATAACAGTTAAAAACATTCTAACAGTCTTACATCCAAACAGTGCACACTGCAGCAATAAATAAACATAGAAAAACTAACAATCTCGCACATACAATACAACCCATTCATACAAATATATTCACAACGCCAAAATGTATGGTAATACTAAACAAACAAAAAACAATTAAAAATAACAAAATTAGTTGTTATGTCTCAGTGCAGGGTGTCATTTTTAAGATAATAATAATAAATACATAACATAACATGCATGAACAATCACACAGATCGAGCTAGTCCCAAACTAAGATGTGAATCTTGTATTATGAGTACTAACGCGACGATACACATAGGTATATACAATGCACTAAACACACAGACCCAGGACAATTTGAATAAGGTCATTCCTCCAATGCCCTGGCCGGGAATCGAACCCGATAATATGCTGTTAGTTCGCTGGCTGCCCCACTTGTGGGATACGCCATGATGGTATAGTACTTGTTGAAAGTCACAGCTGCTGAAAGTTCATAACACGTTAACTGCCATGGACATTATAACATCGGTAAAAGAAAACTTTATTATTTTCTTGAAATAATGGAAAAATACAAAGCATAAGGGTGAGTTTGTATACGGAATAATAGTAATCATAATGCCTATTATGTTGCGTGCAAAGTATAGAAATACTGCTATAGTTATAATTATAACGATTCGACATAATTAGTGAGGAAAATGCGCATAGAAAATTGCTTTTAAATTCTTTGTAATAGTAATCGGAATTTTTCATGAAGGATTTCTTTCAAACATCTTGATTGGAGATCCGTGTTTACACAATGTATGTAACATCGCGCAAAAACCAATCAGAAGAAGTGAAAAAAGCGCCCCAATACTTACTAATTGGTTTAGGCTGATTTAAATGATCACACCGTCATGCAATTCTCACTGTCAAGGTATAAGGTCCACCAATCGAGAAACATTTTATAAAAACAACCATATTTTAGGGTCTCATATTTCAGATCTTAAATGGATCACGATCCCTCGTCCAAATGGCGCCGGAACAATTAAGTTCAATACTTTATCGGCTGTTAGTTCGACCAGTCAGCAACAAATGTTTGGAATATTTGCTATTTCTTTTATTGTTTATCCGTATTTGGGAACAACTTGCAGATTACAAAACCGATGACATCTCGATTGTAGAACCATATGGTTCTACAATAAACATATGTTTACACAATGTAAATTGTAGATACAACATCTACAATTTACATTGTGTATCTTAAATGGATCGCGATCCCTCGTCCAAATGGCGCCGGAACAATTATTATGTTCAATACTTTATCGGCTGTTAGTTCGACCAGTCAGCAACAAATGTTTGGAATATTTGCTATTTCTTTTATTGTTTAATCAGATATGGGCTCAACGTACAGATTACAAAACCGATGACATCTCGATTTAGAACCATATGGTTCTACAATAAACATATGTTTACACAGTGTAAATTGTAGATACAACATCTAATAAAACTTTGACAATTAAAGTCGAAACCAGGTTTCTGTATCTATTATTGAATAAAGTAAAACTCAAAACAGTTTGTTTTTATTTTCATAATTATTTGGAGTTCTACGAAGTAAGTATGACTGAATCAATAAAAAACAAGTTTTATTTTTGCATTCAATGCAACCATTAATCTATGTCCAAAAACAATGAGAGTTTGTCAATAAAGACGACTATAATTTTTATACCTATTATTAATATTACTTTGACATATTATGAAATTAACTCATGAAAACACCCTAATCATAGAAAGTTACTATTTTTCTATGCTTTTTTTCGTACGTACAATTTCCATAGCTATCGGGGTCGTAAATTACCTTCGCTAAGTACTTTATATACACAACTAGTATGTATGTCTCCGTAGGTTCTGAACTACACTAAGGTCGGCACTGGTTCATTCAAATACATATAAAAATGGTATCAATCTTTAGTACTGGCTCATAATATAATTTTTGTAGGTACGTTTGATAAATGAATGTGATTTTAGTTCATATACCAAAAAAATTATACAATAAGATCAATACCTACGATAGATATAATTATATCAAGATTCAGAGAAGCTATGGGGAGCTAAAATTATTATAATTATTATAATTTTAGCCCCCATAGCTTCTCTGAATCTTGCGGAAACTTCATTTATTAATTAAAGATGCAAAGAATTGTAAATTTTATTAAATACCTAACATTATGCAAGATTTTGTGCCGAATAACCGAATGTTCGGCAAATATTACGAAAAACAATGGTAAGAACGTGCGGTACTCCCAAACAGGGATGTTGCGAATATTCGCATCCGCATCCGCAAATGCGGAGCTTCCGCATGTATTTGGACATCTGCATCCGCATCCGCATCCGCAATAATCGATGCGGATGTTCATGCGGATGCGGATGTAAGACAATTTGCGACAAGAAAGAAATGAGGCGGGGCTGGCGAATGGCGCGTGCCGTATGCACTTGACATTAACCAATGGGAACGAAAATAATGGTGACAGATCCGACGCATTTTTATTTTTGCCGGTTTTATTTTATTTTTGCAAATAACAAAGAAGAAAAAAAAAATTCTACAAAAAATCCATAATATTATTGTAGCAAAAAAAAATTCGTCACATATTTGACAGTGGGGCCTACCAACTAAGATAGTTCCTACTTTTTTTTCTATAACATCTTTAACATCCGCATCCGCATTCGCATCCGCATCCGCGGATGTGAGCCTTCAAAAATCCGCATCCGCATTCACATTCGCGGATGTGTAAAAATTGACATCCGCAACATCCCTGCTCCCAAACGCGCATCTTCGTATAGGTACATCATAGACTTACTAGTAGACTTGCGGTGCGGTACATTTTTTCGAAATTTTTGTATTCCAAAATTAATAAAAACAATTATAATATTATGTTGTTTCACTCCTTACCAAACAAAACTTATTAATTAGATATTTCTAATTCTATCTCTGAGAGTTTTTCCCGCGATAGAACGTAAGGTTTTGTAAGGTACTGAGATTAGAAGGATATGCGACACGGAGGACATAATGAGATGGAGTAGGAAGAGGAGACGATTCTGGAGAGACCATGTAGACAGGATGGCTGAAAACAGGATCGCCCACATTGCTGCAAAGAAGACACCGGCTGGCTCACGTTCACGAGGAAGACCACCAAAAAGATGGAAAGATAGCTGGTCCTCAGGGTCACAAGAAGGAATCACTTCCGAAACAACAGATCGATGATCTATCACACGAGGAAGAAGAAGAAGAATTAGATATTTGAGGATTAATAAAATGATGCATCTGCAGCCGCAATGAAATAGAAACAATCTACAAGCTAAGTTTCTTCCAGTTTTAATTTAAACTATTCGGCAGAGCATCGAATAATAGATTAAATATTCGATATTTGGCCGAATAATAAAATGTTGACGAATAGACAGAATACCTAATTTTCGTTACATCTCTAATATTAATAACTCCAAAGTGAATACATATAAAAAGTGGGTTAGTTGGAAAATATTGCAATCTAGTCCTCTGTGTGTTTAATTGTATAACTTATTATTTTACGATTTGTATTGATTTACGAGTTCGTCGGTAGCCTGGAGGTAGAGTCTCGGCCTCATGCTCAAGAGGTGCGCGAATCGATCTCAAGGTGCTGGCAAATATCCCTTTCATGACATAAGCTTTAAGCTCACTGTGAAAGTTGTATGAGGTTGTATTTGGGTTTATAACAAAAATAAAGATATTTAAAAAAAAGAGAAAATATTGATATTATAACTTATTTATATATCTATCCACAACCTCACGCCGTATCTCAAGCGGGGTAGGTAGAGAGAATGTATCGCCATATAGATCTATCTTTACATACTTCTTTCGCTTCCTCTACATTCATACAATTTCTAATACACGTTCACCGACTTCTCTTACTCTCTTGAGAGTTCGATCTACGTGGTCCAACCATGTAGTTTCCCTTCAGATGGATAAATCCTCTTGAACTGAAGATACTAAATGTGATATTTTACGAATACGAACATGCCTTTTAAGGACATTCGAAAACATCCTGAAAAAAATGAGAGGCCTATTATTTGTCAAGGATAGAAGAAAAATAATACACTACATACCAGTTTTTTCTTACGGGCCGTTCTATCGAAAAAATCTCGTTTGAAAATTAAACACACTTGGCCCGCGTTCCAAATTGATCTCGTAAATTCACTGGGTCCTGTTTTTTTTCTAAATCTAGATATTGTTCGCTTCATTTCCATCTTCGCTTAGAGAGAGAGAGAGAGAGAGAGAGAGAGAGATAGCAAGTGGCTATAAAAGAAGCGTGGAATATTTCATTATCTCGTTAAAAATATCTTAACAATATTTTTTACCTGAACTTTGAAAATGCCGTAATTAAAGATATTAAATTAAAAATCCTTTTTATGTATTAATTTAAAGTAATAAATTTTAACTAAATACCTACTTGAAATGTTTTTATTTTCAAGGTTATAGGTAATTCAATTTATTTAGGAGCCATGACGTCAATATACCCTTCATTTCAACATACATATCCTCCCCGTAGTTGGGTAATGAGACCATCGTGCCAAAGATTTCTTTGGCTGCTTTCAGGACTTCTGGCCACTCAAAAACACTCGTCAAGTATTTTGCTAAACATTGTTTGACATCTTTTCTTGTAAACTTCACTTATTTTGCAAGGATGCCCACAATGGCACCTTCGGTGTGAACATAATTTGTTATGAGAAGAGTTTCGCATAAATGGAAGTCCCCAGACTTCTGCAGTACCCAGGTGGACGGCGGGTCTCCTTCAATATTTTTTTAAGGATTTACTCTGTAACAGCTGCGAGTAAATTTTATAAAATCGAGTATTTACACAAACCACTATCTGTAACTTGACTAACAAATACACGATCGATTTCGGCGAGGCAACGTTTCACTAGCAAATCATGTCATCGAGCGGGAATGATAAACAAATTATGAAAACTTGTCAACTTCACTTGGGGAAGGCTTTTTTCCTTCTCCGATAACTTCCGAAGCTCTAAGTTCCTATAACGATAATAATAGTAAAATAAAATGTTCCGTACCTATCCACTGAGTATCTGTCTATCTAAATTAACACGGTTTATACGGCAAATGGGTAAGCCGACAGGCTAACTGCGTGTAATGAATATGCAAGCTGTCCTTTTCATGCCAAAAAAAGACATTTAGGATGTATGTACCTCTACGACATTAAAAAGTTAAATTCATTTCTTATGGACGCATCTACTTGGTTGCGACTAATTAGGTTAAAAAAATGTATAAAAAGTAATTCTAATTGTGTCGTTTCAACATTATCAAATGTTTTTTTTTGGTTGGCAACTGTGTAGCTTTTCTAGTTATTTTTTCATTACCATGTTTTTATTTTATTTTATTTTTATTTTATTTTATTTTATGCAAACAAACAGTTAAACAATAAACATTACAAGGTATGAGTTACATAATAAATAAACCAAAACAGTTTGCAGTAATATTACAAATTTTCGTTGACACATTATACACATATACATATACACCCTCTCTCTCACACACACACACACACACACACACACCCTCACACACACACACACACACACACATACTTACATATACACATTTTTTTTAAATGTAAATAATATTATTACTTAATTAAAGTTTTTGCATATGTGAATCAAAATTATCAGCAGGTATTCTAAGCTTATAGAAAAAACTAAAACAAAGATGAAGCGCTCATGAAGGAGGAAAGGAAAAGGGAAGGAAAACCGTTACAACGGAGTCAGCCTCTTATCAAAGTCTCAAATATTTGTGACCTGAATTTTGACCTTGTATATTGGTGGATATCCACCGCACCAAAAAATGAGTCGTAGATACCGCAAGTTCGTTGTATGTACGAATTTTGGCAGTAATTTGTAGTACATTGTGGGAGTCTAAATGTTGAAGCGGATCTTGTCCGTCTTGGGGGGCAATTAAAGCATATCTTTTGGATTAGCTCAGTCGAGTCGATGATTCCATTAAGAAGTTTATATAAGTACATTATGTCACCCACAGTTCGTCTATTTTCCAAAGTTGCAATCTTGTGGTGACGGGCAGAGAGTTTATAGTCGTCAAAAGATAGCCTACATCTGTAATTTAAATGTTTCAGAAATTTATTTTGAACCCTTTCTAGCCGATCTATATACGTTATATATTGTGGATTCCACACAACCGATGCATATTCCAAAATACTTCGCACGTAAGAAAAATATAGTACTTTCAAGGTATTGATGGACTTGAACGGCCTAGATACCCTCAATATAAAACCCAACTGTTTGAATGCTCTATCTACCATTCGATCTATGTGATTTTTATAGGTCATTCTGCTGTCAAGTATTACACCCAGGTCTTTGACTTCATTTACTCTTGCCAACTGTACGTCATTCAAAACATATCTGTAAGAAATCGGCCTCTTTGATCTTGTGAAGGTGATACAATTACATTTTGAGACATTTAGGTAAAGATGATTTTTTATGCAATAGCTAGAAAGTCTGTTCAAGTCTGATTGCAACTTCTCGCAGTCCTCCTCACTAGAAATATTTCCATAGATCTTGATATCATCCGCGTAAACAAGATAATTGGAAGACTGAAAACAATGTTGTATGTCATTTATATACAAGATGAAAAGTATAGGGCCCAGATGAGAACCCTGTGGGACACCTGACGAACACTGTGAATACTGAGAAACGCGGTTGTTCACGGCGACTGCCTGTAATCTTCCCTCTATGTACGATGCTATCCACCTTAGTAAGTCACCATGAACGCCGTACCCTTCCAATTTGTGAACCAGTATGTTGTGGCTAATCTTATCAAACGCCTTGGAAAAGTCCGTATATATTGCGTCCGTCTGTCCCCCACCTCCCATTGAATTTAGAATACAATCAGTGAACTGAATAAGATTTGACTCAACCGATCTGCCCGGGAAGAAGCCGTGTTGACTCGGAATAATGAAGGATTTTATTGCAGGAGTAAGCTGCTCGACTACAATTCTCTCCATCACCTTGCTTATCAAAGACAGTTTCGATATGGGCCTGTAGTTCTCAATATTGTGTTTGTCGCCAGATTTGTATATGGGTGTGATCAAAGATCTTTTCCAAACAGATGGGAAGGAGCCAGTACGAAATGATAGATTGAATAAAATTGTAAGTGGTTCTGCCAGTTCATCAGCACATTTCACGATAAATATGGGTGGTATGCCATCCGGTCCTGCTCCCTTACTCAAGTCGAGACTTCTAAGCTTCTTTGATATATCAGTGATTTCAAAGTATATTTTGCCAATATCCAGGCAGTCTGAGCAAAGAACGTCAGGCATGCCTGAAGCATCCGAATCAAACGCAGAACTGAAAAAATCGCCAAACATTTCACATATCTTTTCCGTATCGCTGGTAGTTTCATTTTTGTAATGCATGTTGTGCGGTAGACCAGAGTGTGGTTTTTTTGATTTCAAGAAGCCGTGTAGTGCTTTCGGGTCAGATGTTATGGTATTTTCAGTTTGGCTGATGTAATCATTATAGCATTTTCGTTGCAGCGTCTTCTGTCTCAATCTGAGCAGTGAATATGTATCATAATCTGATATTATACCTGACTTCTTCCATTTTTTATGAGCTTTCAACTTTTCTCCAATCACTTTTTTTAACGGTTCACTAAACCAATTCGGAAACTTATTAGAGTTCCGAACAGTCTTTTGAGGGACATACAACGATATACATTCTTCGAGGACCCCATAAAAACGCTCAATCGCTCCATCAATATCACAGTTATCAAATGTAGAAATCCAATCGATCCGCGAGAGGTGTTGTCTTATTGAGAGATAGTCGGCCTTGTGGAAAAGATTAACAGTTCTGGGAATAATCTTTATGTATATATCTTTTTCAATACACACATCAATTAATAGAGATCTATGGTGGGAGTCCTCATCCGTCAGAGGGTCATTACATTGTGAAACCGTGCACCTAGAGCAGGTACTCAACACCAGGTCCAAGATTCGGTTATTAGAATTCAATACACCATTGCACTGTTCGAGTCCCACCAAAGACAAAAAGTCCACAAACATCGCACTTGTGCCATCATTGTATTCACCAGGACTATAGGAAAGTGATTGTACCGCTCGGTTCCAGGCAATGTTTGGCAAATTAAAATCACCTAAAATTAGAAAAAAATCTTTAGAGTTATTAAAAATCAAGTTAGAAACGTTTTCCGTGAAATTCACCATGTGTTCGTTATAGTTTGTGTCGCGGGGTAAATAAACACAGCAGATATTAACCGATTCACCAGTCCGCTCACCACAGGTCACCCAAATCTCCTCAACGTCAGTAGCCCAAGAAGAGCGAACTTTAGCAGGTATGCTAGATTTAACAGCGATCAGCACTCCACCGCCTAATTTCTGACCAGTCCCCCCATAATCGCGATCACGCCTAAAAACGTTGTATCTTCTGTCAAATACTTCATGGCTCTGTATATTGTCGTTTAACCATGTTTCAGTTAGACATATTATATCGTAATCGTTAGTTAATACGTTTTGGAGAAAACTATGGGTTTTGGTTCTGAGTCCCCTTACATTTTGGTAGTACAATTTAAGACCTATATCTGGTTGAAAAGCTTCCGTGTACATTAACCGTGTTAACAATTGAATACGGCTGATTGAGGTCGTGTGACAGTAACAGGCTCACAGCTGAAATAGGTTTATGGGGAAGAGGATAGAAGGGATTCATGAGCTTATTTGAATAAATAATCATAGTTAAAAGGATATAGAACAGCATACAGGTGACGTTAGATGTGCAAAGAAACAGCTGAAGAAATATAACCTTGAGTAAAGCAGTGGTTTTTTGAGGATTCAGTTCAGTCGATGTGCATAGTCATGTTAACTTTTTCATATCAGATGCATTTTTAATCAGTATTGCTGGAGACTCTGAGTTTTTTCTAGCGTATATTCTACAGCTTTTTATCCAAGTGTACTGATATTGCTTCATTTCCGCTATCCTCCTAGTCTGTTGAAAGAGTTTTTTATTGGCAGGAGTGAGGTGATAATTTAAAAATATTCTCGTCTCCTTGCCTGCTATGCCAAGATCCTTTGTTGTAATACCACGTCGTTTACGTATGGCCGACATAAAATCTTCAACCTTCTCTCTATTTTTAAACTTTATTACAACCTTTGGCGGAACTCTGCCTTGTAGACTCCAAGAAGCGACACGACGACAAAAATCAACTTCGGCAATATCCAGACGTACACTCAATTTTTCGGCCATATTTTTCACGGCATCCATCACCGATTCATCCCTTATTAGGGGAAGTCCAGTGATCTCTATATTATTGAGCCTAAGAAATTGCTCTCTGTCATTGTTCTCTTGTCTGAGCTCTTCAATAGTCAACTTCAGCTCTGTTACCTCTTTTTCGAGGGCTTCAGCGGGCAAAGTCTTGGAGTTCAAAACCTCCATTTCATCGCTTAGTGTATTCATGCGTGCAGCCGCTGCGTCCGTCACCTCCATTCTCTTTATTAAGGATTCAATTGAAGATTTATTTTCTGAGACACATTTTCCTATGTTATCTATTTGCAGGACCTTGGATTGGATTGTTGATTCCATTGTTTTTATCCTGTCATCCAGCAGAGTGACAGTATTTACATTTTGCTCTATAGATGACTTAAGTCCCACAAATTCTTTCAAAATGTTGTTATAGTCCACACGAAGGGCCGAAATTTGTTTCATTATATCAGAGTTCGTAGGTTCAGTTATAGATGCTTCAGAGGGATTTATGGTAGGCGCAACGGGACCTGAAATGGGAGCCTCAGCTGTTCTTGATGGTTTTTGTATAGACTTGCAGTCAACACATCTCCAGGTTTGCCTTCTTGAGCCCATTTTCCTGAATGTGGACTCCCCTACTCCCTGACAAAAGAAATGATGGACTCCCCTGCAACTGGAGCAGACAACTCTATCCTCCTCCACTATTCCCTCCCCACACGACTGGCACTTCATTTTAAAAGTGATGATGAACAAAGTAAGTATAAATTGATTGTATAAAATAAAGTGATTCGAAGATGTTTGTAAACTTCAACGCACGAGTACAACGAAACCCAAAAGCAATAGTTTGTCCTGGATGGGTAGTAATGCTTTGTACAGTGAATAATGTATGGGGAAAATGTTATTATTACTTACAGTTTCCACACCGTGGGAGGTAGAGTATTACCACCACGAAGTTTTTTGTGTCAAATTTTACGATCTTTCCAATGGTGTACAACAAGATACAATACTACCATGAAATTAGATGGCACTTCATAAAAATGTATTTTCACATCTATAACCGTGCATAACTTTCTTAATATAAGTCCGTTTAAAGAATCACAAATAAAGTTTTATTTTAGTTTTTTATGTTGATTATGGAAAAACAAAAAAACAAAAAAAGAAAACTTTTGGGAAATTTTGAAAATTTTCACGATAGAAAAATTGATTTTCCGTGGAAACTGTTCCAGTTACGAAGGTGTCACCACGAGCTTTTTTCACTGGACCGAGGTCCTCTACAGATATATGCTTGAATACCCTCTCTCGGACCGTCGGTAGAGGCAGCGTTTCCACCCTCCACTCACTTTTCCCACTTTTCACAGAAAAATCACAATAGTTTTTACTGGATGACAGTTAGAGAAAAACAGATACCACCACCAGGAAGAGCACAAAATTCTCCATCGATTGATGTACAAACACCCGGAATTATTCTTCAGATAACCGAAAATAAGATTTTCGATTAACAAAATTATTAAAATGTTTTATCATAAAAAGAAGATTATCCTACGCAACAACCTAGGACAGGAGTCGGCAACCTGCGAGTGACGAGTCTTTTGTGGTTCTTTCATAAAATACCACGTAGATCTTAAACTCAAACACCTGTGAAAAATATCACAAATATCCCTCGTTGCAAAAATTATAATGTTACCAAAATTAGAAAAATAAAAATTGTATCTATATCGGAATTACTCTATACAGAACGACAAATTAAAAATCACTGTCTCTACTCCCTTTACGTGCCCTCATTTATTTTATATCACCATATTTATGCCAAAATAGAAAAAAACACTAATTATATTATACCTAATAGTGTAGCATTATTCCACCGAAAAATTTCTTACGTACTTATTGCATAAATATAGGATGGCTCTCATAAGAAATTTCAGTTTTTAAAATAAAGATTGCCGACCACTGACCTCGGTATTTAGTCCCGGGAGACAATATTGCGTACATTCTTACTATTTTGCGACACGTGTTTTTTGTTTAAAAATAATAATAACATTTTCACATAAATAATTCAAAACGAAAAATAAAAAGAAATGAATTTTCGTCCCGCGTAACCGCAACTTTTGAAAAAGGGAATAATTAAATACAAGAACAGGCCGAGTTAATTACGCGCCCAGTCACGCTTTTATCCTTTTTAACCCGGCGTCAACTTTTCATAAAACAAATTGCTAGTGATGCATATCTTAAATTTAAATAATAAACTTTTTCGATGTTTATTCATTTACCGTCGTGCCAGTCTGTTAATAGGTATAGAACAAACTAGAGGCATCGAACGAATAAACGAACGTTTTTTTTCTCTCCTCTATTTATAATTATAGAATGAACGTGCGTAACAGTGATATACGAAAGGAATGTGGAATGAAAGTTGGTGTAATTACAAGGATGAATGTGAATAAGTTAAGATGGTTTGGGCACGTGGAAAGAATGAATGAGGACAGAATGACCAATATGACAGTGACGGAAGCGAAAGATGTATGCAAGGATAGAAGGAAGTGGCGCTCGATCCTTTCTGCCTACCCCACGAGGGAAGCGGCGTGATGGTATGTATGTATGAAAGAAAAGAGACAAAAATCGTTTGCTTTTTCAATGAGTTACTCAGGATTCTCCTAATAAATATTTCCTATCGAGAAAGAGTTCGGTGTAAAATTAAATTATTAGCAAATCTAGGTTTTTGTGTCAATAAAAATAAGTGAGGAGCGGGGGAGGGGGGGACTCCCATCACTTAACCCTGGATGTTTAAAAAAATTGATCCAAGAGTGAGCTTGAGGTTAACTTTATGGACTTTCCTTTACAAAATCTGTTTTAAAAAAAACTGTTTTCAGCGCAATCGCTTTTATTCTGTAGGTACAATATCCTTAAAACGAGGTTCTAGGCTATTTTTAGCAAAAGAAAACATAAAACAAACCTGTGATATTTTATCATCGACAGAACTCAGGAAAGTTAATCGATGTTATTTTATCGTTGCCACCCCTAATTATTACAAAAAAGGGAAAATTATATATTTTTAAGTCAAATTTCATACATTCATGTCCATATGCGTTTTGTTATTATTTAATACCTGCATAATAAACGAAGTAATATTAAAACAATATTATTGTTGAAGAAAATGATGATTTTTTAATTTTGAAAAATGGCTTGCCCATCCCTAAAAGGAATTTTATAATTTGCTAATATATTTTTTTAAAACAACATAAAATATTTTATTTGACATTTTGAAACCCACAATATACTACATTTTTTCTTCTTTTATGAGATAGGTAGGTACTAACTAGGTAGGTAAGAATCAAATTAAATTGTATGTTCTCTTGTTATTATTCATTTAAGGGGTTGTGTGTTCTCTCTGCGCCGTAAATATTTGTGTAGCATGTCACATGGCTAGGTTTAATAGTAGTCACAATAATAATTACATGATTATATTGTTATTATTTTCAATATGTCACAAACTGTTGCTCAGAATTTTCTCCCGGTATTCCAAATAACACAGGCACATGTGCCAAGTGTAACCTGTTTCTGTGTCAGTGTCATCCATTTCTGTGTCAGTTCGTCAATTTATCTGTATCATTTGAAATAAATTTCACCCGTTTCTCTGTCAGTTCGTAAAGTGTCACCCGTTTTGTCAATTCAGCTTTTGGCTTAGGCGATCCCAGCCGGAAAAAAAAACAAAACAAAATCTTAAAAAAGCAATATTAAAAAAAAAACACAAAAGAGAAATCATTAAAAAGAAACAACAGATCAAAGGAGATTCTCTATTCTGGCGATAAAGTCATTGTAAGTTATGTCGAAAATATCAGCATGACATTCAAATCATTAAATAATTTTATAGCCATGCCGACAAGATAGAAATAGCCAGCGGATTAACTACATGTAATAAACATGAAGGTTGTCACCTCCGTGCCAATAACAAAATAATACATTCAAGATGGGTGCCAAACTCCATCGCTGAATAATAGACATTACCAAACAACCAACCACACCATCACGGTATATCCCACAAGTGGGGTAACTAATAGAGCAGGTGTAAAAAAAATGCAAGCTGTCCTCTCTGTGCCAAAAAATTAGACATATGGAATGAATGTCAAACCTCGTCGTTAACCTGTCCGTGAGTGAATAAAGAAAAAATAAAAGTGTATGGCAGAGTGAATTAATTCAACTTTCACTTTTTGAATATTTTTTATCGCATGTTATAGAAAATGATCCCTAGAATAAATGTTTATAAGGAACCAACTCTCAAAAATTAATAATAACGGAGTTATATAACAAAAACAATTTTGATACGTCATGTCTGCTCCGGTATTGTCAACAATGGGTTCAACATAAGAATATTTATTATTATTAAAAATATTTATTTTTATTTGTTTTTAACAAAAACTTATGTAGGTACTAAAAACTAATTAAACTGTCCAGAATTAGCACAAAAAGTAAAAAAAAAAAAACATAAAATTCCACAAAATAACACCCATGGCGCACGAACGCACGCAGCAAAATGGTTTGCAACCGCGAGTAACGGCTAGGTATTTCAAGCGGCGGTCACGTGACATTTTGTATAGGCGATAAATAAGGTCTAAACACGCCTATTTTTGATTTTTTTCTTGTGATTGGTAAAGTACATCCGACAGATTGGACCAATGATGAAATTGACGAATTTGGCGGGAATACCTAAATATTACTGGATCAAACGCACCGGTGCGTGCGTACTCCAGATCCCATAATATTTCTTGCACGCACCGGTGCGTTGGTACTCCTTTACAGGAGATATGGAAAGTGTCTTTACTTTTCCGAATACCTGCTTTTTACAGAATACTCGAAAACTTACGGAAATAAGTTGGAGACCAAAGCCGGGTATTTCACGTAGTCTTTTTATTAATGATAATCATAAAAATAAAACACTTCCATATATTTATTGATTCCACAGTGACTTTAGGGTTCCTCTTAATAGTGAGCCGGCTTTCAAGAGCTTACACTCTCATCATCAGGCTAATGCAATGTTACGTTAGCCTGATGATGATAGCAGAAGTTCTTGAAAGCCGGGACACGATCAATAAAGTCAATGTGGAGATTTTTTTTAAAGATATATCTGGACTTTTGTTATAAATCTAAATACAACCTTTTACACCTCTCACGGTAAGCTTGTGTCGTGAAAGTGGAGTTTGCCGACCCCTGGCGACTTCATCTTCTTCTTCGCGACATTCATTTTTATAACATGTTATGTATAAATACTGTCAAATAAATAAATAAAAATAAAATGTTTTCCAAAAACAAATAAAATGAAAAAACACGGTTCCCTTTACATAATATGAAGTAAGTATGTAGTTATGAAAGCCAACGCCATACATCTACATATATCCCTACATATTATATACTTCTTTCGCTTCAACCACGCTCATACAATTTCTCGTACATGCACGCCCACTTCTCTTACTCAACATGTGGATGTTCTTAAAAATTTGATCCACTTGGTCAAACCACGGAGTTCTCGGACTTCCGCGCTATATTTCATAAATTTATAGGTATACATATTTTTTATTTATTTAGTATTAACATCCACATCTTCGTCATCCATTCTTCCGCATGTCTAAACCATTGCAACTTATTTACACGCATTACATACATATTGTATCCACAACACTCTTCTCACATCCGCTCACTCTCCTAATACATAATATCTTCATTCTTCGCTCTATCACGCAAAGTTTTACCGATCATTCTTCTTAGCGTTCGCATCACCAAATCACCATACCATTAAATTTATTCCACATCTGACCTTCTACCTTTTTCAAGTTTCACTTGCATACCTTAGCTTTGGTACCAGAATGGTATTGTGCATCAGCATTTTTGCCATGTTCGACGTATCGCTATTGCTGATAATGTGTAGAATTTTAAATTATTATATTATTTTTATAACAACATAACCTTCAAACGAAAACTAGTGGTTTTTATAATTCATTAAAACTACATGCTTTTTATACTGTGTTCATGTGTATGTTGGTAAATGCTTTTTGTGTTTACGTTTTGTTTTTGAAATTATTATTAATATTAAAATACCTCGATGTACAATACCCTAAACATTTATAGGTACAATATTCATCACGAGAATAACATAATAATTTTTGTATTAAATAATATATTATGCATACTAGAATCATGACCAGACATTTTTTGAAATCGACATAAATAATTATGAAGTCGTTTATTGCTTGAGCTTTTGCAAAATGTGTTTTTTTTTAGTTTGGTAATTAAGTTTTAGACGTGTATATAGAAGGCGTGTATAAGAATTATATTTTTTTTTCAAAGTCAAACAATATTCAAAATCCGAGAATTCGAGAATAAAAATTATACAAGGATTTTCACGACTTCGAAATCGTCAAAAATAAAAGTACCTACTTTAAAAAATATGGAGCTACGTAGGTATTTATGTCACAACGTACCTACTCAATTTAAATGAGGAAATTCGGAGATCGAATGTGTCAAATTGGTGTGATTTTCCGAAAATTTAATTCCGTAAACACTGATACACAGGAGTTCTTGCATAGATTACTTATGCATCCGAACCAACTAGAATTGGTATTCATATTATTTTCACATACCTACCTAATAAGACCATTATCGCACTGGGTAACACTCTTGTCTGCGAGTTACGAGTTCCCGGGATTCCCGGCCAAGACAAAATAAAAAACGAACTTTATTAAATTGATATGGATTCAGGTGATCATAATACCAGAATCATATAATGATTTGGGACTAGCTTGATCTGTGTGAATAATTCATTCAAGAAGGAGATATAATTTTGATGTACAATAATAAATATGTACAAACAAACATTGAATTGTACAAATAGAATTTTGAAACATATTCCATGACCACAGAAATAATAAAATGTAGGTATGCGAGTTGTAAGAGTATTATACCTATTGTTTAAAATTAAATTAGGTACTTTGAGAATTGCGTCACTGTCAAACTTGTACACGCCACAGGCGCTGTCAAACTCTATAGATAATAATATTATTATTGTTGCTTATTATATGTGATGTGTTGATGTTATGTTTGTGTATAATAATGTGATACGTAGTGTACTTTCATACTTACTTATACACAAATAATACCTTCTTCTAATGTTTTCATACTACAACAATAAAATTAGGTACTATACCATCACGGCTTATTCCAAAAGTAGGGTAGCCAGCAGACCAACTGCATGTAATAAACATGCAAGCTGTCTTTTCCGTGGCAATATAAAGTCAAGACATTCAGGATATGTGGTAAATCTCATAGCTAAATTTAGGATAAATATCTTAAATTTTTCGTACACCTGTTTTTTAAAGGACATTCGAAAACTTACGGGGAAGGGTTTAAAAATAATAATAACATTTTCACATAAATAATTCAAAACGAAAAATAAAAAGAAATGAATTTTCGTCCCGCGTAACCGCAACTTTTGAAAAAGGGAATAATTAAATACAAGAACAGGCCGAGTTAATTACGCGCCCAGTCACGCTTTTATCCTTTTTAACCCGGCGTCAACTTTTCATAAAACAAATTGCTAGTGATGCATATCTTAAATTTAAATAATAAACTTTTTCGATGTTTATTCATTTACCGTCGTGCCAGTCTGTTAATAGGTATAGAACAAACTAGAGGCATCGAACGAATAAACGAACGTTTTTTTTCTCTCCTCTATTTATAATTATAGAATGAACGTGCGTAACAGTGATATACGAAAGGAATGTGGAATGAAAGTTGGTGTAATTACAAGGATGAATGTGAATAAGTTAAGATGGTTTGGGCACGTGGAAAGAATGAATGAGGACAGAATGACCAATATGACAGTGACGGAAGCGAAAGATGTATGCAAGGATAGAAGGAAGTGGCGCTCGATCCTTTCTACCTACCCCACGAGGGAAGCGGCGTGATGGTATGTATGTATGAAAGAAAAGAGACAAAAATCGTTTGCTTTTTCAATGAGTTACTCAGGATTCTCCTAATAAATATTTCCTATCGAGAAAGAGTTCGGTGTAAAATTAAATTATTAGCAAATCTAGGTTTTTGTGTCAATAAAAATAAGTGAGGAGCGGGGGAGGGGGGGACTCCCATCACTTAACCCTGGATGTTTAAAAAAATTGATCCAAGAGTGAGCTTGAGGTTAACTTTATGGACTTTCCTTTACAAAATCTGTTTTAAAAAAAACTGTTTTCAGCGCAATCGCTTTTATTCTGTAGGTACAATATCCTTAAAACGAGGTTCTAGGCTATTTTTAGCAAAAGAAAACATAAAACAAACCTGTGATATTTTATCATCGACAGAACTCAGGAAAGTTAATCGATGTTATTTTATCGTTGCCACCCCTAATTATTACAAAAAAGGGAAAATTATATATTTTTAAGTCAAATTTCATACATTCATGTCCATATGCGTTTTGTTATTATTTAATACCTGCATAATAAACGAAGTAATATTAAAACAATATTATTGTTGAAGAAAATGATGATTTTTTAATTTTGAAAAATGGCTTGCCCATCCCTAAAAGGAATTTTATAATTTGCTAATATATTTTTTTAAAACAACATAAAATATTTTATTTGACATTTTGAAACCCACAATATACTACATTTTTTCTTCTTTTATGAGATAGGTAGGTACTAACTAGGTAGGTAAGAATCAAATTAAATTGTATGTTCTCTTGTTATTATTCATTTAAGGGGTTGTGTGTTCTCTCTGCGCCGTAAATATTTGTGTAGCATGTCACATGGCTAGGTTTAATAGTAGTCACAATAATAATTACATGATTATATTGTTATTATTTTCAATATGTCACAAACTGTTGCTCAGAATTTTCTCCCGGTATTCCAAATAACACAGGCACATGTGCCAAGTGTAACCTGTTTCTGTGTCAGTGTCATCCATTTCTGTGTCAGTTCGTCAATTTATCTGTATCATTTGAAATAAATTTCACCCGTTTCTCTGTCAGTTCGTAAAGTGTCACCCGTTTTGTCAATTCAGCTTTTGGCTTAGGCGATCCCAGCCGGAAAAAAAAACAAAACAAAATCTTAAAAAAGCAATATTAAAAAAAAAACACAAAAGAGAAATCATTAAAAAGAAACAACAGATCAAAGGAGATTCTCTATTCTGGCGATAAAGTCATTGTAAGTTATGTCGAAAATATCAGCATGACATTCAAATCATTAAATAATTTTATAGCCATGCCGACAAGATAGAAATAGCCAGCGGATTAACTACATGTAATAAACATGAAGGTTGTCACCTCCGTGCCAATAACAAAATAATACATTCAAGATGGGTGCCAAACTCCATCGCTGAATAATAGACATTACCAAACAACCAACCACACCATCACGGTATATCCCACAAGTGGGGTAACTAATAGAGCAGGTGTAAAAAAAATGCAAGCTGTCCTCTCTGTGCCAAAAAATTAGACATATGGAATGAATGTCAAACCTCGTCGTTAACCTGTCCGTGAGTGAATAAAGAAAAAATAAAAGTGTATGGCAGAGTGAATTAATTCAACTTTCACTTTTTGAATATTTTTTATCGCATGTTATAGAAAATGATCCCTAGAATAAATGTTTATAAGGAACCAACTCTCAAAAATTAATAATAACGGAGTTATATAACAAAAACAATTTTGATACGTCATGTCTGCTCCGGTATTGTCAACAATGGGTTCAACATAAGAATATTTATTATTATTAAAAATATTTATTTTTATTTGTTTTTAACAAAAACTTATGTAGGTACTAAAAACTAATTAAACTGTCCAGAATTAGCACAAAAAGTAAAAAAAAAAAAACATAAAATTCCACAAAATAACACCCATGGCGCACGAACGCACGCAGCAAAATGGTTTGCAACCGCGAGTAACGGCTAGGTATTTCAAGCGGCGGTCACGTGACATTTTGTATAGGCGATAAATAAGGTCTAAACACGCCTATTTTTGATTTTTTTCTTGTGATTGGTAAAGTACATCCGACAGATTGGACCAATGATGAAATTGACGAATTTGGCGGGAATACCTAAATATTACTGGATCAAACGCACCGGTGCGTGCGTACTCCAGATCCCATAATATTTCTTGCACGCACCGGTGCGTTGGTACTCCTTTACAGGAGATATGGAAAGTGTCTTTACTTTTCCGAATACCTGCTTTTTACAGAATACTCGAAAACTTACGGAAATAAGTTGGAGACCAAAGCCGGGTATTTCACGTAGTCTTTTTATTAATGATAATCATAAAAATAAAACACTTCCATATATTTATTGATTCCACAGTGACTTTAGGGTTCCTCTTAATAGTGAGCCGGCTTTCAAGAGCTTACACTCTCATCATCAGGCTAATGCAATGTTACGTTAGCCTGATGATGATAGCAGAAGTTCTTGAAAGCCGGGACACGATCAATAAAGTCAATGTGGAGATTTTTTTTAAAGATATATCTGGACTTTTGTTATAAATCTAAATACAACCTTTTACACCTCTCACGGTAAGCTTGTGTCGTGAAAGTGGAGTTTGCCGACCCCTGGCGACTTCATCTTCTTCTTCGCGACATTCATTTTTATAACATGTTATGTATAAATACTGTCAAATAAATAAATAAAAATAAAATGTTTTCCAAAAACAAATAAAATGAAAAAACACGGTTCCCTTTACATAATATGAAGTAAGTATGTAGTTATGAAAGCCAACGCCATACATCTACATATATCCCTACATATTATATACTTCTTTCGCTTCAACCACGCTCATACAATTTCTCGTACATGCACGCCCACTTCTCTTACTCAACATGTGGATGTTCTTAAAAATTTGATCCACTTGGTCAAACCACGGAGTTCTCGGACTTCCGCGCTATATTTCATAAATTTATAGGTATACATATTTTTTATTTATTTAGTATTAACATCCACATCTTCGTCATCCATTCTTCCGCATGTCTAAACCATTGCAACTTATTTACACGCATTACATACATATTGTATCCACAACACTCTTCTCACATCCGCTCACTCTCCTAATACATAATATCTTCATTCTTCGCTCTATCACGCAAAGTTTTACCGATCATTCTTCTTAGCGTTCGCATCACCAAATCACCATACCATTAAATTTATTCCACATCTGACCTTCTACCTTTTTCAAGTTTCACTTGCATACCTTAGCTTTGGTACCAGAATGGTATTGTGCATCAGCATTTTTGCCATGTTCGACGTATCGCTATTGCTGATAATGTGTAGAATTTTAAATTATTATATTATTTTTATAACAACATAACCTTCAAACGAAAACTAGTGGTTTTTATAATTCATTAAAACTACATGCTTTTTATACTGTGTTCATGTGTATGTTGGTAAATGCTTTTTGTGTTTACGTTTTGTTTTTGAAATTATTATTAATATTAAAATACCTCGATGTACAATACCCTAAACATTTATAGGTACAATATTCATCACGAGAATAACATAATAATTTTTGTATTAAATAATATATTATGCATACTAGAATCATGACCAGACATTTTTTGAAATCGACATAAATAATTATGAAGTCGTTTATTGCTTGAGCTTTTGCAAAATGTGTTTTTTTTTAGTTTGGTAATTAAGTTTTAGACGTGTATATAGAAGGCGTGTATAAGAATTATATTTTTTTTTCAAAGTCAAACAATATTCAAAATCCGAGAATTCGAGAATAAAAATTATACAAGGATTTTCACGACTTCGAAATCGTCAAAAATAAAAGTACCTACTTTAAAAAATATGGAGCTACGTAGGTATTTATGTCACAACGTACCTACTCAATTTAAATGAGGAAATTCGGAGATCGAATGTGTCAAATTGGTGTGATTTTCCGAAAATTTAATTCCGTAAACACTGATACACAGGAGTTCTTGCATAGATTACTTATGCATCCGAACCAACTAGAATTGGTATTCATATTATTTTCACATACCTACCTAATAAGACCATTATCGCACTGGGTAACACTCTTGTCTGCGAGTTACGAGTTCCCGGGATTCCCGGCCAAGACAAAATAAAAAACGAACTTTATTAAATTGATATGGATTCAGGTGATCATAATACCAGAATCATATAATGATTTGGGACTAGCTTGATCTGTGTGAATAATTCATTCAAGAAGGAGATATAATTTTGATGTACAATAATAAATATGTACAAACAAACATTGAATTGTACAAATAGAATTTTGAAACATATTCCATGACCACAGAAATAATAAAATGTAGGTATGCGAGTTGTAAGAGTATTATACCTATTGTTTAAAATTAAATTAGGTACTTTGAGAATTGCGTCACTGTCAAACTTGTACACGCCACAGGCGCTGTCAAACTCTATAGATAATAATATTATTATTGTTGCTTATTATATGTGATGTGTTGATGTTATGTTTGTGTATAATAATGTGATACGTAGTGTACTTTCATACTTACTTATACACAAATAATACCTTCTTCTAATGTTTTCATACTACAACAATAAAATTAGGTACTATACCATCACGGCTTATTCCAAAAGTAGGGTAGCCAGCAGACCAACTGCATGTAATAAACATGCAAGCTGTCTTTTCCGTGGCAATATAAAGTCAAGACATTCAGGATATGTGGTAAATCTCATAGCTAAATTTAGGATAAATATCTTAAATTTTTCGTACACCTGTTTTTTAAAGGACATTCGAAAACTTACGGGGAAGGGTGGAAAACCAATTCTTTATAGGGTGCTCCACGGGATGTTTTCATATACATAGGTTTATATTTAATGTCTAATAATAGCTGTCTAAAACGAGTACTAATCTTTCGATCACAAGGGTTCCGATGACCTGGACGTCTTTCTTTCACAATATACCGTTCTATGGCATATGAGCACTAGGAATATCGAAGTAAAAGGTGACCAATTGACGCAGAGACGCTCTGAATGCAGGAGGCTGGTTTCTGTACTATGCTGTGAAATGAAATATTCTATGTAAAACGTCCTTTCTGTACAGAGTAAAACGTTAGCACGATTACGTTTGTGTATCTGTCTATACGATCCCCTATAAGTAAGGTTGTCAATGAACTATCTGCAATCTGCATGTTATTAACATACATGTCATCATCCTTTGGTGTTGTTGTTGGACCGGTTACGTGGAATCGCCTACCGGTGCCATTGAGAGATATTTAGACTGTCATCAGCTTCAGAAGCAAATTGAAAACTGAACTCTTGACCGGCGCCCTCGAGACGTTAAACGGCGTCAAAATAAAACCATCCAGTATCATCATCATGAGTGCCATTAAAAAAATATGACATTCAATATGAGTTTTCGGCAAAGAATATAACTCCCGGTGCCTTACTCCAGATCAGTGGTTCTTAACCTTTTTTCTCCGATTCACCACTTTTTAGAGAGCCAACTCTCCATTCCCCACCACAGCATCGGTCTTTGACAAATTCAATTTTAACCTATGCAGTGTTTAGTACGTAGATATACGTTTTCCTGTTTTATGACATTTTACAGACTTTAATTTTTCTTTGAAGTATGAAGTTTACCACCTGGCAAATCCACCGTTCCCTACCAGTGGGGAAGTCCCCACAGATACCATTGCTCTAGCTCTAGACTCACTGGATGACATAAGAACTGATGTTCTTGAAACATGCAGGGGTAAGTGGTGGGAACCCCTCCCTTAACGTATAATAGGTACATACGTTTTATAACTCGGTCATTATAAAGTTATAACAAGAATTTACATCCATAAAACATTTTGTGTTTGTTGTATACACATAACATGTATGTATATATGTACAATATCTACATGTCTCTGTTTTATATACCAAGACTTGAAATACTTTATTCCCCGAAAGTGTGGTCAAAGTTTTCCCTTAAGGACGTTTCAAATCTATTGTTCCCCAACATATGTATGGCAGTGTACCTAGAAGAAGAAGAAGAAGAGGAAGAAGTTAGTGGTTTTAGTCAGGGATGTCATATTTGTTTAATTATTAAAACTTCGATTTATAAAAAAAGTTTGTATTTATGTATAGGTATGTATATTTTACAAATTTGTAAGACTTTTCCTGTTTCGTTTCTTTGGCGCCATACAACGATTCTTGGACCGTCTCAAGGGAGCCAGTGAAAAGGGAGACTTTTATCTTGTTTCTAAAATCCGAAATGTTGCCCTGGCGCCGCAGATCGGCCTACTCCACGTCACAGACCATGCAACGCTGATTGTTCTGTTAAAGGTAATGTCAAAAAAAAAACTACATCATTGTACAATAATAAACTGACAGACGTTGACATATTCGGATTATCACTTTGAATGATGATACAACGGATACGCAGTAATCATCCCCCCCCCCAATTCCTATTGATTTTGTAATTAATAACTTGTGCGTTGTGCTAGTGTGATGATTGATTGAGCGAGCGAGACTGTGTATGTAAATATAGATATGCTAAGATGACCGGAATGTTAGGTACCTATATCTTTTAAATAAATTGTGGCGCATGGTATTAGACGCAGCTAATTTTTTAAAGATTTACTTTTTTTCCGTGCCTTTGAGTAGTAGCTGTCCTTTACGTGCAAAACAAAAAAATAAGACGGTCAGGCTGAGTGGCAAACCTCATCACTGAAATAAAGATGTAAAATATCTCTATTTTTTATATTACCAGGAAACTATAAAATTTACGGAATAGAGTGGGGAACCAATTATCTGCCGGTTGCTCCACTGCTTTTTAATGTGTTTAATACGTATAGAAAATAAATAAAAGAAAATGCAACATATTAATTATGGCGGGCAAAATGACTTGAAGGTAACGCTCTTGCCAGTAATTCACGTAGTTCCGGGGTGGTCTCACGATTCACAGGCAACACACTGGCAACCCTATAAGTAGCTTTGACATACTCAGTGCGTAAAACTTGAAAGTTTTTGGAAGCTCGCCTCAGCAAAATTGTTTGACGAACAAACAAGAAGAAGGTAATTTTCGTAGTGTGTAGCTGCGGTAGGAACCCATCAAAAAGTAGCATGGTCAAAATAATATTACAAAATCAATAATAATTTTCTCGTTGATCACCCGACAAAGAATAAATCTCATACTCTTTTCCGCACATTTTCGAGTGTCCTGGGAAAAGAAGGTTTTCGAAAAATAATATTTCATGATATTTCAAGTCTGGATGTTATAAAATCTCTGTGAAAAAGTAATGAATAAACCCTTAATGTTTTTGAATTTTTAAGAGTCGCAGTTGCCTCTTCTCCAGAAATCCCGAAAGCAGAAAAGAACTGGAATTCCGAAAAGAAATACTTAGACGTAATGCTATGTAAATTATATTTTAAATTATATAAAATTTGTATTGTAAATATTATAATAGTTTTGTTCCTGTAATAATATGATCTGGTTACTGTTTGATCTTCGACACTATAAATCATCATTTAACACATTGTTGTGTCTATGTATGTTTTTATATTTAGGTAAACAGATAAAAGGCTTGTTTCCGTGTATTTGAATAAATAAATAAATAAATACTAAAACTGCATCGAGAGTTTGGGACATTCTTTGTCCGTCAATCAACAATATCTAGAAGTTGAAATTAAACTAGAAAAAGCTACATATTTGAAATTAGAATTGTGTTTTACTAAATGTCATTTCTCTCCAAACTTTGTAATATGTTGGATTTCGTTAGTAGGTAGAAACACACGACAGCACATTTGAATAATAATACCAAAACTATTTTCCATACTTCTACTGAGAGTACCTACTATAGGTTCATTGTACTCGCACATAATTAAAACATTCTGCGGTTAAAACTTGATGGAATACTTCTTCTTTTTCAAGTGCCTTGTCGGGTCCTCTCGACGTTGGCGATGACCTCGGCGAACTTTCCTTGTTTTTCGCACTTCGGATGCCGGTCCAATCCCTTATGTTTCGCAGTCAGGACATCTGTCTCCTACCGAGTCCTCGGTGTCTAAAATAATACTTCTTACCTATGCAAAAATAAATATTTAATACTTATTATTCCTTCAACTTAAAGTCTCCACTGTTGGAAGAGAAATTTCTTTTCATAATTTTTGTTAGTGGTATTATGACCTTTCGTCCAGTACACTTCGCAGCCAACCTGATTGTTCCAAATATTTGTGGGGCTGATTAAGGCCGAAATCAGAGGTTATTAACACTTTTTTTCCATGTACATACCTGCAATTTTTTTTAACTTAAATATGGGCATGAGGGGTGTCAAACATCAAGATTTTTCATCAGTTATTAGCACTTTTTTCTATGTAGGTACCTAACATTTTTTTGTTTCCATAATTATTTGTAGCCATATTGGTGATAAATTATCTCAACATTTGTACATTGTTATTGATTGATTGAATAAAGTATTTATTATTATTATACTGAAAAATAAAAAAAATTCTCCGAAAATTCTCTACTTTGAGAAATTTACCGAGAAATTTATCGGTAAATTTCTCGAAAAAATATTTCTTGAGAATTCCACTACACTACCCACTCTTTTCAGTAAGTTTTCAGTATCATAATATAAAGCGATGAATCATGGCCTACGCACTGCGATCCAACAACGAGCGTCTTCTGGCAATTCCTACACACAATATCAATATTTTATCTCAATTATAGGCATCTCAGAATAATCTTCCTCCTCCACATAGAGTTTTTCACAATCGGTCGACGTTTTCAAATTTTTTAGGTAATGAAAAAAAATACTTCCCACTCAGTTGTTCAATCAAATATTTTATTAGTACGTACCTAATATTAATATTTTCGCTGTTATCGATATTCAAATTATGATAATTATGCGACATGATTAAAGAAGAGTTTTCCAACATTTATAAAAATATTATCAATTTGAATTTTTAGATATCTGCGACCAGTTACGACACGTAAGCATCATTTAGGAGCAGGTTGAAAACTTTTACATTCATTATATCTGCTAGTTTTCATTGTTTTCAATATGTTTTTAACGATGTCTGCAGGGCTAGGTACTCTTGACAAAACTAAACACGATCTTAATCTAGTCTTGATCTTGATCATACGACGCACGAAGTGACTATTGACCAAAAATACACGCAAACCGATCGCGCGTTAGCGGTACCGCGATGTTTTTGACCATAGTCCCTTCGTGCGTCGTATGATCAAGATCAAGACTAGATTAAGATCGTGTTTAGTTTTGTCAAGAGTAACCCTGCTGTTAATAGTAATCTTTGTATTGTTATTAAACCTACCCAGCATAAATACAATACTCAAAACATATAGGTACTCAAATAAATAAAGAATGAAAAAATAGAGTGACAAAGAAGCGATGTGTATGGTTAAGAGGAAAAATACTCGTAGATGCAATTGTATGAGGATTAAATGGCTAGATCACATAGATAAGATCTTCAAGGGCGGACACGTGTTGAATAGGATAGCATGCATGAGGAACTGATAAATATAATGCAAACAAAAGTTAGTGTTTGGAAAGACAGTATGTAAGTGATGCTAGATTCATACATCCGTACCCGAGGCTATTTCATAATCAGCAACTGCAACCTTCCTTTAACGTTTTAAAGTTACTGCCATTTTCCGTTTTACGTACATAGATACTACTGTGTCATCTTGTCTAACATTCTATACGATAGCAAAAAGTATCCCTACTTAGTTAATTTAGCAGAAGGGCGTGTTATAATAATTGTTATAACTGCGCATAATGTTTGTTTTCAATGTCTTTTGAACTTAGGGAATCAACATATTAAGTTTGGAAACTGTTCGATTTGTACCAAAGAGACGAAGCTCAAACGTCATTTAGACGGAAAATGTACTCGTATTATAGTTGGTACCTAAAAATCAAAGCTGTTATCCTATGATTTCAAATGGAGTTACTTTAATCTTTACAAATGAACTAGTATGTAGAATGAACTAGTATGTAGAATCCTTATAAATGTATTTCCCGTTCCTTAATGTAAAAGCGATGTGGCGACACGGCAATATTCGTATTATGGAACAATCCAAGTTTTGTGTACCTACTAAATATTATTAGGTTTAGCTGAGAGCACGGTGTGTGACTGTGGAGATGAGCAAAATACTGAGCATCTACTGACATATTGTCTAATGGCACCCAGTCAGTGCCACTGGGAGGAATTTGTGGAACGAACTCACCTGAGAGGAGCTACAAGAGAGCTTGTGGCTTTCTGGGAGGGAATGGGAATATAGATATATGGATTTTAATGTTTTTGTTATTTTATCATTTGCTGACCTACATTATATTTTGATCACAGCGCTGGGAGTATCGTGGGAAAAGGAGACTTGATTGGGCAGGGACCCTCTGATTCTCTGCAAGACTTTTGGGCTTTTTCAGGGACCTAAGTACAAAGGATGTGCATTTTTTTTTGTTTAAATAGGAATGAGATCATTAGCTTCTTAATGGTATGGAGTGAAACAGTATTACAATATTATTTTCATAATATTAATATTGTTTATAATTTATTAAGTTTTCTGTAAATATTAAACAGAAGTTAGATGCAATCTGTAGGTTGAGCAGATGAGGTTGCCTGTTGATTAATAAATAATATATTCTCGATATTGAAAAATCAATAAACACATTATAAGTAATGTGCTACAATAGTTTCTGATTAAAATATCAATGACCCATCAGGGAATCGTGAAATGGAGATGACCAATAACCATAGTAAGTATACTATATTGCTAAAGTAGTGGTCATTGTTAGACTTGAGAGGCCAATATTATTATTATTGGTTAGGTCTTAATTATTTTGATACTAGTAATTATTTAGGAAATTATTTATAACCCAGCTTCTTCAATTATTCTTTAAATTTATTATGTTTTAAAAAAAAATATTAAATATTATAATATAATAATTCTTCAGAGGCAAATAAGTGAGAAGTAATGTGACTTCATCAAAAAGGGGAAAGATTTTAAATTATGTGAATAAGTAATAATATACTTTTTGTAATCAATTTTTCCCTTTTTGATAATGTCACATTAAATTTTATCCTTATAATGTAAATGTAACACGTGGGACTACCAAATAAGGCTTTTGAAAAGACAACGTCATCTTTTCTTCTTCTTTTCACTTGTATTGGCTTTCACCGTTTTCAGTGCTTTCGCCACCGACTGTCACCTTATTCGAAGACTTATTTCATGTTTTAAATTTACATATTATAATTAACCTCATACAATGGTTAGTTTTAAAAATAACATCAATACCAATAGCACTGGTAATCTTTAATTTTCTGTTTTATTTATGTAGTTGCAAAAGAAAGAGTATAATTATCTCGGGATCTCTTTTCATAATGAGCATTTCTTTATTTGAATAATAATTGTAGATATATGTAATTAAAAGGATAACTTTTACTAAGTCACATGTTTTAAATTATTTCCTTCTGGTAAAATCTTAAAAATAATAATAGTAATCCTGGTAATCAATCAACCTTTGTATATTTGTTTACAATAAAAGGTATACAATTATGCTATACTTTACTATTCTCTCACGCCGTATCCCAAGTGGGATAGGCAGAGAGAACGGAGAGTCATAAAGATCTGTCCTTACATACTTATTTCACTTCTTTTACATTTATACAATTTTTCATGCACGCACGTCGATTTCTCTTACTTACATCACGGCCGTCCTTGAGAATTTGATCTACATGGTCAAGCATGTAGTTCTCGGACACCCGTGCTTCCTCACACCCCTCAGACAAGTACATATATCCTCTTTGTCATTCTTTCCTCTTCCATTCCACATGACCAAACCATCTTAATTTATTTATTTACACGCATTCTATCCAACACTACACCTCTTGCATCCACTCATTCTTCTAATATCCTCATTCCTCACTCTATCATGGAACGTTTTACCAACCATTCTTTTCAGTGATCTCATCTTCACAGCATTTATGCCACATTTGCCCCTCTCCAACCATCTCCACCTTTCGCTGCACCGCGCTGCAAGTCTAGTATGTCTATGTTTGACAAAGATTTTGTAAGTCAAAACCAGGCTTCTGTTGGTCCTATTATTAAATATAGTAAAACTCAAAACAGTTTGTGTTTATTTCCATAAATTAAATGCCTTAAATGTTTAACAAATACCTGCCTTTTACACGACACTTGTGAACTTACTGAAAATTTAACATAAACATACAATCATACATATTAACGGACGTATTCGAATATTTAAGCTAGAGTTTTATTACGAGTCTATAAGTATAATAATTTTGTTAATTGCATGTTATCATTACGGAGCTGTTGAGTATGAAAATTAGACTAGTGTTAAAATATTTTTATTGCCCGTTTCAATACCACAATTATATCAAGTAGTATTACTTACTTGTATTGACTAGCAATAATATCCCAGTAGATACGTGAATAATATCAAATATTTGATCTCGAATTATAAAAATACTATCATCTATTTTTGAAGGAATAACAGCTATGTAACAGTTTAGAGACATTCTGAATGTTTTAAAACGAGTATTCCACAAATGATAGTTGGCCAAAAAGAGCACTGTTTTTCCGTCCGCAGGGGTTCCGTCGGCCCGGGCGTCCCTCTTTCACAATACACCGTTCCTATGACAACGATATCAGAGCGCAAGGAATGTCGTGGAAAGAGGTGACGCAATTGGCACAGAGACGCTCTGAATGGAGGAGGCTGGTTTCTGCCCTGTGCTCCCGAGAGGAGCGTTGAGGGCGATGAATGAATGAATGAATTCCACAAAGAATATTCCACAAAGAATTCCAGAATGACTAAGAAGATATATTTGTCTGAGAGGAATGGTGCTCGGAGACGTGGACGTCCGAGGATTAAATGGCAAGATCAGCGGAGCATGCATGAGGAATTGTATGACAGTGACGGGAGCGAAAGATGTGTGCAAGGATAGAAGGAAGTGGCGCTCGATCCTTTCTGCCTACCCCGCGAGGGAAGCGGCGTGATGGTATGTATGTATATTCCACAATGTTACTTGATTATATAACAATAATAACATAACATGAATAGACAATTCTCACAGACCGAGCTAGTCCCAAACTCAGATATGAATCTTGTATTATTTATGGGTACTAACACGACGATACACATACATATAATGCACTGAACACATATAGGTACATGTAACACCCAGACCCAGGACAATTTGAAAAAGGTCATTCTTCATTTTGCCCTGGCCGGGAATTAAACCAGGGACCTCGTGACTCAAGGGCAAGTTTGTTAGACTCCGCGCCACACCGGTCGTCATATATATATCGCGATCGATTTCAGCAAACCATTGCAATTGACAAGCAAATTAATACTGACTAATATTGTGTTAAAATATCGACAAAAATATAATAAATAAAATAATTGAAAACAATAGGTGTATTTAGGATTATGTATTGCAAACATTGTAAGCAAGGGTGATTGTCCATCAAGTGGAGTAGCCAGCAGACCAGCTGCATGTTATAAACATGCAAGCTCTCTTCTCCGTTCTAACGAAAATTAATATATTCGGGTTGGATGGCAAAATCCATCGCTGAATTTAAGAGGTGAAATGTCGTGTAATTGAAAACAAAATATTTTTTCTACTAATCACCATCTAAAAATAATACGAAAAAACCTTCATACCTACTAGGATTTTTTTATTTCATTGTGGAATTCTACAACCTAAACACCGACACAGTGAACATCCGCCTTTAACAGGACATTCTAAAACATACCGTAAAGAGTATGGAAGTAAATTCTTTGATGAGTGCTTCACGGAACTAGAGTTATAAAACACTCAACTAATAAATATGAATGAGATGTTATTTATTAAAAAAAAATACGTATATAGTCCACTGACCCCACTGGATTCCAGAGTTTCAAAAGACAGGTATTGCCATTACATAATATTTAAGAAATTATTTAAATATCTTCAGTTTAGAGATGAATTATGTCATTTATAATTTTATGCCATTTTGAAATTTGATTAGTATGATTTTTTTGTGTATTTTTAAACATGTCAAAAGACTCACGTCGTGGATATGTAAATAAATAAATAATGAATGCCAATATATCTTCATTGAAAGGATGATTATCACGTTTATTACATGCAGTTAATCAGCTGACTAAGACATTTGTGGGAGATGCCGCGATGGTATAAGTAGTGTGGAATACAAAAAGTATCGGGAAAGGCTAAAATAAAAAAATAAAATACAATTAGTTATACAAACAATCAAACATTCTAATCTACTATGTGACGGTTAATTAAGAGAGTATGGCAAAGAACAATAATTACTTAGAAGAACCCCCATTTGGATTGGTACACTGGTTAGTATCAAAATTTCGCATATTAAACTTGTACCAATCCAAATTACTTCAAAACCATAACTCATAGTAATAATAATAGTACTTAATATTATTATAATTATGATATTAGCTATTCACTACATAAATTTTAAAGCCTCATCTCTTGCTTCTTGAACTAAGGAATGGAATAGGACATACACTTTAAATTAATGAATTTTCTCTATTGTATCCATTAATACCAAATTTATTTATTATATTGGTGCAAAAGTAGTAGAATTCCATACTTGAATGAATTGAATCAAGTGTTTCACTCTACTATAATTAAAAACATAACACGAGAGAGATGTCTTTCGACTTCTTAAGTAGCATTCACATTGCTTCACTTTGGATGATCATTCAGAGTGTCAGGGTCAAACCCGTTCATCGAAAGTGAACACGTCTGTTCACACACTTGCTCCTATTTTGCTTTTATTGCCATGTCAACACTCACAGCTATGTTGTTTGTAGTTTGACGTATTACCGTAAAAAATATTTAAATAAATAAAAAAAAAGAAAAGTAGCACTTATTAAAACAAAAACATATTAATATAGTTCTTGACAGCATGATAATTTTGATTGATTTTGACTTTTAGTACATACTCATAGATAATAAGACAAATAAAAGGATTAAACTTGTTTATGGTCGTTTCAGTGAAAGGATCTTTCATCAAAATTATGTCGGGTTGTAATTGTTTTCATCCGTCATCGTTAGTGACTAACGCTAACACTTGTTCACACCTTTTCATTTTGGAGGGTCATCCAGAGTGAACAAATGTGAATATCCTTTTAGGTCGTTTAGACGGGCGTGTTTGAGAAATTGTATGAATGCAGAACAAGCAAAAGAATGGATGAATCTTTATGGCATTCCGTTCTCTCTGCCTACTCCACTTGGGATACAGTTTGAAAGTATAGTATAGTATTTTACGAAATTTTTATATAAACTAATTTTGTAAGGGAAATTGTGTCAAATTTGGATTCAGATTTGATGTCGATGATGCTACCAATTTGACAAAATTGAAAGCGTATAAAAATCAAGATAAGATCGACAACATACTGCAAGTTGCAAACGTGATCATAGCCAAATACACGGAAACGAATATTAAGACGTCAACGGATATCGGTTATTCGGTATCCGACAATATCAATATCCGTTATATCTCAAGCAAATATTTATGTTTTATACAGTTAGGTTGGAACATTTATTACTTTTGTTTATAACATTTTGTGGGCTTTGTACGAAGGACGCTTTACTTGACATATCAAATTTCTTAATTATGTATGTTGCCATTATAATTGTAGCACAAAATGCGTACTTAATACCATAATATAAATAATAATAATTTATTACGTACGAAATTGGATAGATCTCAAAAGGAACGATATTTTGTTGAATGAAATTTCATTGAAATTTAAATCCTATAAATGAATCCGACAGAACGTGTCTGATTTCATTATCATTATCTGAAGTAAGAAATAATATTAAGTTGGATAGGCAACTTTAAATCGTACATTATTATTTAATTATGGTGGGTCAAACATAATCAGCAAGATTAAAAATGGAAAATATTGTTCGGACTAATGGTCGGATAGTATGTGCAGGAATAAAAGCAGAAGAGGGATGGAAACGAAATGTCTAAAAATGGTATTTGAAGAAAGCCAAAGATAAGGTCTAAATACAAAAATTAAAAAGATTGAGAAGTATGATTTACTTAAAAAAATTATTGTAAATAAACTAATCCGACAAGTTGAATTTCAATTAACGTTTTTAAAAAGGATTTAAATTCTTTTTCAAATAAAAATATGATAGGTAATTTAAATCGATAACAAAATTTAAAATGCTTAAGGTCCCAATCCGACAGGTCGGATAGTGACGAGTATTTACAGCAAAACGGTCGGAAAACAAATAACAAAACAATGGAATATACTCGTCTGGAACGTGTATCAAATTATTATTATTTACAATATTCGGATAAATTAAACAGCATAATATTATTACCATTATTATTCTTATTTAGAACATCCGACAGTATAGAATCGGTCGGATAGTAATTAGTCCGTTTAACAGGCGGTCTGTATGTACTATAACAGTTGTGTATAACACACCTTTGTTTGCAATGGTGTTGACAGGAAGGGAATGTAAATGGCTTTTATGGCATCTAAATTTACAAATAGAGAGAAGTGTACAACACTGAAAAAAAAACATCGATGTTAACCAGTGATAAATGTTATACCTAGATTTACAATTTGAATCTCAAATATGTACCATCAATCAAATCTCGTTGCGGCGCTTTGAGGGGTTCTCATTAATATCATGTCATTCAAGTTTATATCTTAAAAGTTTTAAGGTGAATTTCTTTGAGAGATCCTGAATTCTTTTACTGCTACCGTTTTTGTTATATTTTAATATTTTTTCATGTTTTCCTTCATGGTAAGATGTCCTGGATAGATTTTTTAATAAAAGATACATAATATTTTATTGTGTTCTGTTGCAGTTCATAGGTGCAAACTGTAATGCCAGCTGATAAAATAAATAAACCGTGTTGAATAAAAATAAAAAAATAAACCTCAATTTTTTCAGTTATCATCCTTATCCTCTTCAAAGTAAACAATATATGTACATTTATGTCGTGAATGCGGAGTATGTCGGTTACGAATTTTTCGAATGATTTGATATTCGAGACTTTTTGTTTGTAAATTTTGGATAGATGGATGGATGTGTTAAATATTTAGTATTGAGATCTCACATCTCATAATCGCTAAAAACCAACGTCTTAAAAAAAAATCGATGATTTTTCTTTGTTCATCATCCCTAGCATACAACTGATAACAGAGACCGTTAAGGTATAGATGTACGGTATTATGACTATATAACTATAATAATATGTAGGTACCTATAAGATAAAATATAAACAGAAAGATAGATAGATAGATTGTATATATATATAGTAAAAAGGTACACAGTATCCGACCCTAATGAAAATTCTTTTGTCGCTTAAACCAACAAACACCACTATAATGCTTAGTTTACATCTGAAAAAAAAACGACAGCTTATGGTAGTTAGTTATATTTCAATAATTTATTGTATTTCACCATTTCCAATTTTTTTTCTGTCTTGTGAGTTGCGTTGGAAAATGGACACTAGTTCGAAATATTTATATCATCTTGAAAGCACAGTGAAAGAAAATATTGTTTGTTCCTTCCCATCCTGAATGCGATTTTTTTTATAAGTACGCAGAGGATGATATGTATTTTTATTACATGCAGTAGAACCGATGCATGCTGGTATGAATGAATGATTTTTTTGATTATTTGAAACATACTTTACTTCTTATAATCCCTCAAAATACTTTTCTTATGTGTAGGTATATTTAATATGTACCTAACTACCTACCTATTATATTATTTCAATAAGAGGATTCCACTCTTTCCTGTCCATTTTTTACAGGTGCCCTGTAAAAGTAGACTGATATTCGTAAAACAAATTTGAATACTGGAAATAAAATAGGGATTAAGCGCCAAACGAATAAAAAAATCTTTCGTTTGGCGCTTGGCCCCTATTTATTAATACAAGCCGAAGCCATACAAAAAGTAAAGTAAGTAATAATATTATTATAATGTCAAAAAATTTCCGGTTTATCAATGTTCACATACTTATTTAGACATTTTATTTTATGTATACATTCGATTTTCATAAATATTTAAAAAAATTACAGATATAAAAATGTTAAGACGAATATTATTTTAAACCTTAAATTCAGTTGTAAACGCAATTTTTTTGTAAACTAGAGTGACAATTAGTATGGCGTGGGCATATTAATACTTATATACCGTGTCAAATGCTGGCAGGTCTAAGTAAATATTTATAATACCTGGTACAACCTAGGCACAGGTACATTGTATATGCCTACGTAGAATATTCCATATTTAGTACCCAGGTATATAATATTATGTACTAAATAAAGTTTTATACCAGAATCAACATTTTTTGCAATAAAAACGAATTGATTCTTTGCGAATTTGAAATCGTAATATAATAGAATGCTATATCTTCATTTTTGCGAGTTTTGTTTTTACAGTTATATTATAACCATTGCGTGGTTATAACTGTAACCCGCACCCCATCCTTTACGCGATGTGTGCCTCGTCCAATTAAACTACCAGGAGACATGCCGAAGGTTTCGAAATTGTCTCATAAACTTCAATGACAGCTTCATGTGTAGGTTATATTCTAGCATACCAAAATTTAAGTATCCCATGCTGGACACAATCATTTTACAAATGCTATTTCTTTTGATTCAGTGATGAGCTATGCCACCCATTCTGAATGGCTTATTTTTTATAGTGTGGAAATATGACCTCTAAGTTCATCAATTACAGTTATATAGGCTAGTTGGAAGACGGCGCATTCTAGCGATAAACTCGCCCTCTGTACATTGAATTATATTTGACTGATAATTTTATGTTACTTTGTATTGATTTCAAATATTTAACCGATGTACAGTGAAGAATAAAATAAATTAATGCGACCTTTTTTTATTTTATAAAATAAGTCTTGAGATTTTATACATTATATTTATGATCCTGTTGAATTTTGTAAATTATCCTTCTTACCTGTTATTCTAAGCTGCATCAATTTCCGTTAGACTACTAATTATCTTGACAGGGAACATGCATGTGTGAGGAATATGAATAAATGTTATCAATTCATATTAATAAATATACGCTGATCACGAATATCCTAATAAGAAACGATGAAATAAAACTTTTCATTCATTATTTTCATTTTAAAAATCCATATTTTCTGTTATTGAATAAGTCCGGTGTGACGTCGCTAGGCGCTATTTTGTATTGTCACACATTTCACTCTTAGTACTGTTTGTAGCGCCTGATATTGTCAAACATTGCTCCGCCACGAGTGAACCTTTTTGCGGCGAAGTGCGAAAATTGCTTTTTTAAATGGTGATAAAAACCTTAAAAATGCACATTTAAAAATATAAAAAGCACCATAATTTTTCTAATTTTCTGTACTTTTTTTTGGGTTGAAATTTTTTTTTTTGTGAAAGTTCCCCATTTATTTCTTTTGTTTCTTCTACATTTACACAACAACGCATCAAGTAACTACGGTAATTTTTCTTAATTAATAATTTAAGACCGTCCTCAAGAATGAATTGTACCTACGTGCTTAAAAAACAAAGTACTTTTGATCACCATATACCATCTTCTTGACTTGCACACTTTCTTTATCATTCGTTCTTTCCAGATTTACAAACTATCTCAACTTCTTCTTATTCTTTATCTATACCACATCCCACAAGTGGAGGTAGCCAGTAAACAAGTACAAACAAACAAGCTGTCTTCTTCGTGTCAACAAAAAACAAGACATTGAGGATGGGTGGCAAATTTCAACGCTAAATTAAAGATGAAAAATGTCGTTTTTCGAAAACTACATTTACAAACAACCTCAACTTCTTCTTATTCTTCTTCAGCCATCTCTACACTGCTACCTTCTACTTCACTGCTGCCTTCTTCATATTTTTCCACGCTTCTCTTTCATAAGCTAGTCTTGCCTATCTCCTTTATCAACTTACTAGCTTGAATTCTGCTTACAACATTCGTCTCTCAACTAAAGAAAATAAAGTATTTATTATACTACAAACGAATAATGTTTAAAACATGTATAAAGGACTTGTGATTCTGTTATTTGTGTTTCGTTTTTCACATTTTTTTTTTGTTCTCGAATGGGAAGCACTTTCCTTTGTTTTATTTTATGGTCGGTGGGAAAAATGAATAATTTCATACCTTTTAGATTCAAACAATGATAAAATTAATCCTGTGAAACTTTTGCTAAAGTGCCATTACGCAAGCCTCCGCTGTTGAGAGCTAGGGAATTGCAAACGTTTCGATGAAATAACATCGAAAATTTCAATACACACGAGGAGCATAGAAAAAGAGATGTTACTTGACCCTTGGAGTTGCAGGCAAATAATAAATCTACTACTTCCCACTCTTTTATGTAAGTTTTCAAGTGTCCTGTAAGAAGCAGGGTTTTAAAAATGGAAAACATTTTAAACTCAGCAAAGAGATTTGTCACCCATCCTGAATTATATCTTTAATTTTTGTTGACATGGAGAGGACCGAAACACATCAGCTAGTGGAGACCATCGGAACACATCATTAACAAAGTCACGTGCATAAATCTCTTTCGACATCCATCAAGAGGGAGACCAAGGAATACTTAGATGATACATTAAGGGTTGTACCCTCCCTTATCACGGATGTTTCAAGAATGGTAGTTCCTATGTCATCCACACTCATCGTGCAAAATCTTTTTTTTTATATGTGAGGCCTCAGAGATCGCCTGAAGGGCTCCCCCCGATAAAACCTCCCCACAGTTAATTACAACCGTTAATGTTCCTAAACGTTTAACAATATTTCTTAAAACTAAAACAATACAATTCTTACATTCTAACTTACAGTTACGTACTAAAATTGCTTAAACTATTACAATTTTGTTCAGGTTTATTACAAGCACCAGACAGACAATACATGTACGAGTATCTCGATACGATGACATCTGCATGCTACGCAGTCTCAATACAGTACCTGAAACATTTATATTACAAAATTGAAACGGTTACAAGAGCAAATATTAAAATATATAAATAAATGTACAAGGCAAGCACAAACACCCGTGATCATCAAATTGAAAGGAGTTATGTCAGTGTCAGTCGTTGTTGGCTCATTCAATACCTGATGGTATAGAGCCTGGTTGGCGCAGTAGCTCCCAGTTAGCCTTCCATTCTTCAACAAACTTTACAAAACATCCGAAGTTTGTAGGGTTTAAAGTTAGTTCTCCAAACCATGCAAGTCGAGGAGTATCCAACGTTAGGCCACTCATCATAGTATCCCTCGCTTCTTTCATGATTTCGCAGTCCACTTAGATGATACAATGCAATAAAATCCTGTGGGAAAATGGCCTGAATGAAGATGACATAGGGAACGAAGGAATCTATTATAACCTTTGAACGAGCAGAGCCGATCCCAACAGCCTTCAGAAGCAATAAGTTGGCTCGGGGCCCAGGAAGAAGAGTAAAGGACAGCTAGCTTGTTTATTACACACAGCTGATAACTGGTTACTGGTATAGTAGTAGTATTAGATTTTTCATATCAGGAGTTAAACGCAATATTGGGGTTTATTGGGAGAAATCTTATACGGTAATAACATTTTTAAGTATTAACTTGTTCCGGGTTATGAGACCTGAATATGTCTACCACAGCTGTAGGCGAAACGTTGGGAGAATTTCTACCCACCAGACCACGGCATCATAGCTCGGAACAAGCTAATACTTAAAACGTCGGCCGTGAAAGCTTAAGTTAACTTAACTTAATTTTACAAAATAACATTTTTGTTTGAAAATAATGTAGTTTTTACATGGGATGAAAATTTCCAGACTTCGGAAGAAATCTTCTTTGTTTAGATTTGACGATACTAATAAAAAAATCGATGTGCAGTGAATGTTAATTTTCCGTCCCTACCTACGGAAGTAGGTATAGAGGTAATCTGCGAAAAACTTTCTAACACGGAATCCAAATATAAACTTTTATAATAATGTTACATAATAGGTTATAGTATAAGTATTATTATTATTATGTAACTGTGATCGGAAAGTCATTAAACTATTCAATAGACCTCGTTGGTAACCCCTTTTTACATTTTAAAATACTCCCAAAGAGATAAGGATGAAATACTTACTGTTTAATAACTTAATTATCTTTTATTATTTTGATAATCTTTAAGTATTGTTTTACTTTCTAATACTTATTTATTCGTCATTTAATTTTTCGATTGTAATAAAATATAGATCTCCTACTCTTTTCCGTAGATTTTCGAGTGTCCTGTAAAAGGCAGGTGTAAATTCAACGATGCGGCACCGTTAGTTTTCGAATGTCCTGCGTCAAAAAAAAAACTTTTGTTGTCACAAGGAGGACAGCTCGCATTTTTATTACATGTGACTGATCTGTGGGCAACCCCACTTTTGGGATATGCCGTGATAGTACCTACTGTAGTAGTAGTAGATTTTTCAAAACACCAGTTTTCGTAATATTGGGGTTTATTGGCGATCTACTCCACATTCGCTACATAAGCATATTTTGCTCACAGTTAAGGTGTTTGGGACGTGTTTGGGTTTATTTCAATTCAAGATTCATTCTAAAAAAAATAAAAATAAATGAGGATATTTATAGATCAACGGAATAATCCTTCAAAGAACGAGTTCCACTAAATTTTGAGGAAATAAATTGTTATTGACAAAAATTCTTACCTACTCCACTTTCACGACACAAGCACTCTGCTTATAGTGAATTTCTATGAAGTGAATTTGGCTTTATTATGCACCCAGATTTATAAATTAAGAAATAAAAATTATACGTATGTACCTAATTTTAAGCAAATAAAACTTCATTCCAATTAACAAAATATTTTTCAAAAAAAAACAACGTTATTCGCAAAAAGGATGGTTTCTAGGCTTAAGTCGAATCTGAAGAAATACCGAATAAGGTGGCATTATCTTGACTTGACCTTAATTGCCGGATAAGGTGGCATTATCTTGACTTGACCTTAATTGCCGAATAAGGTGGCATTATCTTGACTTGACATTAATTGCCGAATAAGGTGGCATTATCTTGACTTGACCTTAATTGCCGAATAAGGTGGCATTATCTTGACTTGACCTTAATTGCCGAATAAGGTGGCATTATCTTGACTTGACCTTAATTGCCGAATAAGGTGGTATTATCTTGACTTGACCTTAATTGCCGAATAAGGTGGCATTATCTTGACTTGACCTTAATTGCCGAATAAGGTGGCATTATCTTGACTTGATATTAATTCTATAATAATGCTAAACTTACAAAACAATACATAATCTTATACAAATTATTGAAATAAGAATCACAAATTTACCCATTATAATTAAAAGAATCTATTTTTAAAATGCGTTTTTATTCTAAATTTAAAATTCAAAGTTTAAATGGCTTTAAGTGTAGAACAAATTCCATTATGTAGTACTTACCTATTCAAAAAAAATGTTTTATTTTTAAACGGGCTCTATGTAAATGAGTTTGAAACCCTTTCGTGTTTTCCCATAATATAGATTGTTAACAAGGCCCATTTTCCCGTACGTATTATTATCAATTATAAAGAAGTGCTGTAGGCCTCTGATGTTAATCAGTTAATCGATTATGAACTGTATGTACTGTTGTTATTACAGTGTCTTAAATAACGATGTTTTAACCGCCCCAAAAACCCTGAAGGTAAGAAGTTTCAAACAATTTTGAAATAATACAGAATGCGTAGATAAGGGATTGAAATCAGAGAATAATAGCAATTCAAATTAACTGTTCTTTAATATCATTAAAATACTCCTATACACCTCTGTGGCTTAATGGTTAGAGCATTTGACTCGTAACACAGAGGTACTGGGTGCGATTTCTAGTAAGTGTGGTTAACTGGACGAAGTCGCTATAGGTACAACAATGAGTGTAGTTACCCGGTCTGAAAGGATTGATACTTGGCATTTGTATGATAGGTATCTTGTTACGGTATACAATGAATGATAAATAACAAAATAAGTGTTTAATTTATTTTCCCTGTTAGTTGAATTACTTTTTTTAATATCACTGTTTTTTTATTAATTACAAACAACATTATCGTTGGATATCTACTCATTAGGTATATATAATTTAATATTTAGGGAAATATTGAAAAAGCAAAATTTGCCATAATTTCATCGAGTATTTTGTTGTTCTTTATCTGGTATTGTTATCTGTGTAGACAATTTCATTGAAATTTATTTTTATCAGTCAAAACGTGTTTTGGACTTGATTTAACCCTTTAAGGTCTAGAGGATGTACCTATACTGCCCAAATGTATAATCTTATTTTTTAAAGGATTTCTAATAAAATATTATTAATTTTTTGAAGCACATAGGTATTGGTTGATATTTAAAATATCGAATAATAAAAATTTTCTCGAAAAACTTGTAATGGTGAAATCTGAAAATTTTATTATACACATATGCTTTTTTAAATATTTTTTTCTGCGTCAAAAAACGCATAACTTTTGTAAAACTGAGAACAAAAGATATTGAAATTGTATTCACTGTGTCAGTGTTTAGTTAGTAGGATTTCATAATGAAATAAATAAAACAAATGATTTATTCTTCCGAGAGACGTTTTAGTATTGTTAGGATATTGTCAATCGACATTAGATAAAACAAGACGAAAGTCGTCTCGCTCGAGAATAAATCACATGGTTGTATAAAACATTTGTTTCATTGATCACATTCAAATTAATTAAGAGTTCTATTATATATTGTTTATTTAATTAATATTATTTTATTGCGTGAGTCCTTCAATGGATCAAAGGGAGAAATCAATAACTTATTTCCAAAAGAATATCTAGTTTGGGTAATTCATAGTATTTTTTAGTTAAGTATATAAATTCCATTTTGATAATAAAAAAGAGGTCCTTTTTTAAATTACTTGTAGAAAGCTTACGGTCCTGAAAACGTTAAATCGTGTAAATCAAAAATGGTTTATAAATATCTCATCTAATCCAATCGCTTTTGATCAGAAATTTAATTTAGTTCATGAGTATTTATACCTTAAAAATTAAGACATTTTCTATCTATCTATACCCTCACGCCGTGTCCCAGGAGGGGTAGGCAGAGAGAACGGAACGCCATATAGATTTATCCTTACAAACTTCTTTCGCTTCCTCCACATTCATCCAGTTTCTCATACATGTTCGCCGATTTCTCTTTTACAAGACATTTTACATCTTAAATTCAGCGATGAGGTTTGCCACCTATCCTGAATGTCTTGATTTTATATTGGCACGGAGAGGACAGCTTGCATGTTTATTACATGCAGCTGGTCTGCTGGCTACCCCACTTGTGGGATATGCCGTGATGGTATAGTAGTAGTAGTACCTTCACGATATCTTCCATGTATATAACTGCGTAACCAGCGGACATTTTCGTGTTTTAAGTGTTACTAACTATTGTTAAGTGGGAACTTATATTGATATTTGGGCGTGCAATAGCTTTTTAAATTAATTCATCTTTAAAAAAACTTTCTTTCAATACCATCACTAGATGTATTAAATAAACATGCATATTGTTCTGCCCGTGTCAATAAAAAACGAGACATTCAGGATGAGCTGCTATCTCATATATGATCTACTGAATACATTAAATGCCTTATTTTTTTATTTATTTTATTCTTAACAATAAAAATAACACTTTATTAATAAAAAAAACATGAGCAATTGGCGAGTTTATTGCCTGGGGGCAATATCTTTCAGCTAACCAAAAAATAATGTGTGATATTATGTTGACAATGTGATATCAATAAAAATCTTCACTGTACTTTGTTAGGTACCAATATTATAGTTAAAAAAAGTTTCAGTTATGCAATGCAATGTAGAGAAAGTACGGAGTTAATCGATGTCTTCTAACTAATCAGAAAATAAAGCGTGATGTTTTACAAATTCTGAATTGCAGGACATGGAAACATTTACTTAAAAGCGGGAGAGACCTACTCGTTGCTTTAGATTCCACTGAGTTCTTTTTTTTTTTATTTGTATTCAATTCAACTTCATATCATCTATTCTATACGCCATATTTATCATAAAATGCAGTTTTTTCACTAATATCTTATGTATTTATGGGAAACGCCGTAATGGTACAACTAATGGATAAGTTTTGTTTCTACTGCTGAAAAAAGATTGACAACTGAAAGAAGCTGGTATGTAAGGCGTTGAGTTATTCAACAAAGCTCTGATTTAGAAAGTTAAGGCTGTATCATTTAACTAATAAAGCCTAATATCATACACTACACATAGCACTTCTCGGTGGTAAATGAGAAAAGGGGTGTTTACACGCTGTAAATACTAAAGAGGTGTTCACTTTGGAGTGAAAGGATCAAAGCTGTTCATCGAAAGTGATCACAAACATTCACATTATATTCTGTATTTTCACTGTAAAGTCCAAACTCACAATCACTTTGTTTGTAATTTCACTTGATAAATAAAAAATAATAATACAATTCTCATAAGCACACAAAAATGTGTCAATTTTGTTTATGATTCTGACATAATGTGCTTCAATTTCATAGATAATAGCGACAAATAAAAATTAGGAAAAAACTTATTTATGATCGTTTCGGTGCATGAAGCTTTCATCAAAATCTTATCTATCATCTCGAGTGTACACAAAACTTGAAACGTTCGTTAAGCCTTTTCACTTTCGATGATATTCGTCTTGGATGATCACTCGAAGTGACAGATGTGAACGCCACTATAGGTTTAACAGGAAGGGTTGGGATACTAAAATACTAATAATAATAATAATAATTTGGGGTAACTTGTGACGCCTGGGTCATTAAAACATTAGAGGCCAACCCTCAAGGGGTCAGAATAATCTCCTACTAACATTGTGTGTTGTACGTTCCTCTGTAGACAATGTTGTAATGTACTCATAAAACTGAATCATTTCTGACACCAACAACGTACGTGAACTGATAAATATAGTGTTCTACATTAAATCTGAATTATTTTGTTAAGTCTATGATAATAGTATTGTCAAAACAAAGCTGACATAACAATATTTTGGTTGTAATATTTTCATAGTGTTAATTTCAGCTTCCGCCTAGAGCCCGCTGTTGAATTAGAATGATGGCTGAAAAGGAAGATTATTTTTAAGATAAGAATGTCTCGTAGAGCACCCGGTGTAGAATTGGTCTCTAATTCTTTTGCATAAGTTTTAACTATGTATACTACTACTACTATACCATCATGGCACATCCCAAAAGTGGGGTAGCCAGCAGACCAGTTGCATATTACAAACATATATACACTCGAAAACTTATGGAGAAGAGTGGGAGACCAATTCATTACCGGGTGCTCCACGGTATAAGTTTTCAAGCATTCTGTAAAAAGCAGGTGTTAGAAAAAATAAAGACATTTTGCATCTAAAATTCAACGATGCGGTTTGTCGCCCATCTTGAGTTTATTATTTTTTTTATTGGCATGGAGAGGACAGGTTGCGTGTTTATCACATGCAGCTGGTCTGCTCAATATTGGTATGGAAGCATTCCCTCAAATCACATTTTAAAAATAGAAATTGCCCGAAGCTTTTATATGTGCAATTTTCTTTGTTACAGATCTAACAAATGAAGAAATATCCCCGTGACTAGAAGAAACATCACAACACAGCAATCTGTTTTCACCATAAATTAATATTAATAGTTAATAAATAACTTAAATTGTATTATACATAAAACTTGCATTATATAAATTCAGTTCAAAAACAAACTATCTTCCTACCTTTTTACAATATCATTCTGATCATATATTTCCCTTTTCACAAATTCACCTTATAAGAATAACAACAAATAGATAGGATTAACCAGATTAATACAATACACTATGCTTGTCCTTGTCACACAAATACATATACATATTGTTCTCCCTCTCGCATTGTAATTAGTGATTTCTTAGAATTAGTTACTGATACATACTTCATTATAATATTATACTGTACTCTCTTATCATTGTTATTGTAAATATTTTTATATATATGAATGATGTTGTATTTTTAAAATCAGATTGACAATGTCCTCATCAGACGAAAGACGTCTCTCTCACATAATAAACCATTAGTAGAATAAAACATTTATTTTATTATTTCGAAATGAAATATTTATTTTACAACTAGAAAATTAATGATTTATAATTTACAGTTATACTGATATCCTCTATGAAATGTTGCATGCATTGAACGCTTTGATAAATTTTGTAAACATTTCCAGCCTTCATAAACATCAGTATGAAAAGATGTTTTTTTATACTTTTAAAAAATATCTATAATTTATTTCAGTTTTCTCTCCTCGTTAAACTGCATTGATATCAAAACTACTGACAAAGATAATCGATATAATGGAGTTTTACAAAATCAACGTCGACTCAATCAATCGACAAAGATAATGTTTTCATTGAAAAACTGCTATTTTTAAAATATTTTTATCTACAACCATTTTATACATACCTAATATAATGTTTATTTAATTATTCATTGTGTCTGCATTGATCTAATCATTTTGTTTAGCAAGGAATGCAAAAAATAAAAATTAGCACAGATTATTATCAGTCAATTTGATAATTACTCACTAAGCATATGAAACTGAGGTGATCATAACACTCCGTTATTCGGTGCCCCTGGGCTCACTGATTTAAAACCCAAATATGTTTCGGGACACATTGTCACTGTATAAATTGTAAATATGAATAGTTTAAATTTGTTTATTCTAAAGCTTAACTTTGATTTTAAGTACTTTTTGTTAATATTTTTTATTTAATTTTTTTTTTATTTATTTATTATTCCAATAGAGCATACAAAATTAACATGAAAAACAATATAATGGAATATATTGCCCCACTAGATTAAAATCTGTTCTGAGGCAATACTAGAAAAAAAAAATACATATATCAAAATACAATTTTTCAAATATGACTTAAAATACAATTCTTTTATGTAAACTTGAATAAGAGTTAAAATAATTCAAAATAGATAATGAAATAGCATGTCATACGTCAAGTCATTTAGAATGTGCAAATAAGATTAATGTAAGAGTAAGTCAGTTATTGTATTATGTTCGTCAGGTCTCTCTCAGACTCCCTTCTTCCCCTGTCCATGAGCCAATTCGTCACCAATTTGTTTAAGTTTTTCCCACTTGAGGAAATAAATTTAGCAATATTTGGGATTATTCGATTATACATTCTTGGCCCAAGGAAGGTGAGGAATCTCTGAGCAAAAGTCGTATGTGTAATAATTGGTTGCAATAGTCTTCCATTTCGTGTATTTGCTGAAAGCATGTGTTGTGGCATGTATGGAGTTGGATTTAGGTGTATGTGTTTAGTTATCGTCTTTATGTATAGTTGTCGTATGTCAAGTACAGAAAATTCTTTGAAAAGTCTATCAGATGAGTATCTATACGGTTTCCGGCAGATTACCCTAATGAGAGACTTCTGTGCAATTACAGCAGGGTAGAGATTCGTTTTAGCCATACCCCCCCAGCCTATAATACCGTAAGTGAGAACACATTGGCCTAGCGCATAATACATCGTTTTCAAGATTTTCAAGTCAAATATGTCTCTAATGTTTCTAAAAACGTAAGTAAGTTGTCTTGTCCTTTTAGTTACATTCGCTATGTGTTCCGTCCATCTCAAATTATTGTCTATTGTAATTCCCAGATATTTGTATTTGTTTGTATTTGTTAGCCTGGGACAATTACAAGTCAGTGATTGTGTTCTACATATATTTCTATATATTCTATGGAGGTTTTTTCAATATGAGCATAACTGGGTTAAAAACTAGTTTTAATTATGGTTATTATTTTCTCCACTATCAAAGTTTTCACCATTATCATTATTCTAGTGGAACGGAATTATTATTATTATTATTACTATTGTACATCCGAGATTGTATTACCAACATGAAACATCCTCGCAACTCAATGAAGCTGGGAAAATATTTATACTCCATGGTGATATATTAATTGTCTTCAGTGGTGTTACAATTTTGATTAAATTTTACCGTTTATCAACTGTCTTTTAACTTTTTAGTACGTAGTTATATGTAACTGTAAGTTAGAATGTAAGAATGTATTGTTTTAATTTTAAGAAATATTACAAAACCTTTAGGGACATTAACGGTTGTAATTAACTGTGGGGAGGTTTTGTCGGGGGGAGCCCTTCAGGCAATCTCTGAGGCTTCTTATATAAATAAAAGATTTTGCACGATGAGTGTGGATGACATAGGAACTACCATTCCTGAAACATCCGTGGTAAGGGAGGGTACAACCCTTTATGTTTAATGTCTTATAATTTTGTTGTCTCTAGTGTTAAGAATTTTAGTTAGTAGAAATACGAAACTGTATAAAAATAGTTTGCAAGAATATTGTAGTAGTGAGTAGTGTATTGTAATGAGTACATATCTCTTCCAAGGTCCATTGAGGGTTGAAATTAAGGGGAGGTTTTTGTCGGGGGGAGCCCTTAAAGCAAACCTTAAAACCTCTCTATGAAAAAAATGTTTGAGTCTGGATGATATAGGAGCTCAGCTCTTAAAACATTCAAGGGAAAGTGGTGGGAAACCCTTAATGCTTTATTATTATTATTATTATTACTGACAATAAAACGATTCTTACAAGGATCATTACAGTGGAAGGCCAATGCGATCCCAGAAGAAAACCTTAAACTATATCCAAACGATAAATACAACTTCATAACTTTAATAGATAGTTTTGAGACAAATTATGATTCACTCTGTGTTAAGGCAGTAGCATTTCATTGAAATAAATAAAACAAATGCTTTTTTCTACTATATTATGTTTTTTTTTTTATCAAGAGAGACGTCTATTGTCTTATAAGATCAATGTCAAGTCACATGATTGACATTGTTCTTATAAGACAAAAGACACCTCTCTCCATAAAAAAAACATGTAAGTATTTTAAAATTACAAGTTATGATGTTCTGTTTATTATTATGTTCGTGTAGTATATGGCAAATTGTAGGTTTCAAACTCTATTAATAGATTTTAAATGAATTGAAAATTTATTTTTGACGCCACTGCCCTCAGCTTGTTATTTGTCCATTTTTGTTATAAATTTTAAAGGCGTCATAAAACATTTCCCCGCTATTCATAATGAGGTTTTCGTGTTTTAAGGGCGTGTTTTTGGTGAAAAAGGCTTTTGTTTCTTCTTCCCTCGTATACATTTTTGTTGTTTCCCATTATAATAGGTTCATTTCGAACAGAAATAATCTCAAGTACCTATGTATGTACAACGAAAAAAATCTATGTTGGTACATTATTTAGAATTCATATTAAGAATATTTTCCATAGAGTTTCCGGTAAGTGATACGAGTAGGTCTGAAGCAGTTTTTGTAATTTTTGAGTAAAAGACATTATCTTGTAAAAGGAACGTGTTAATCTGACGATGAGCTTACCACCAATCATAAATATTATTTATTTATTTATTTATTTTAAGCAATAAACGGTTTTCGCCTTTTACAGTTTTAAAAATAATACAAAACAATCCTCACAAACACAACAAAATAAAAATAAACAAAAATAGTATTTGTATTCAATACAGAAATCAAAAATAGGTTAACAATAGCTAATAAAAGAAACTGTGTAAGTTCTAACATTGAGTAATTATACAAAATTAACAATCATACATATATAAACAAAGGCACCCATAGTTAATACAATAATAATATTATTCATCCAGGCCCACGGTATCTACATAACATTATACACACCTGCATTGAAATATTATATTGAAATGAAATATATTTTTTTTAAGGGTTTTAATACTTTATTCAATATGATTAAAAACATTATCACTCTCACTACCTATTTAATATTTTTTCTGGCAGAGGCCTCTTGGACCCAGTTCATCTTCAGTTCCGTTAACATAGAAACATTTTATATTAGCTTAGAAAGGTTCTAAGTTAACGGCACAGAAAAAAGACTAGGTCCAATAGGCCTCTGCCAAAAATTAAATTTTTATAGGTTGTGAAAATTATATTGTTTTTAATTACATCATTAAGTAAAAATTAATTTTCATTAGCTATCATCAAAATATAGAATTTTTGTACATATATGTTTTTTTATATAAGCATGGAAAGGACGACTCGCATATTAATAACATTTAATCTAATTCCCCTACCGCTGATCTTCTCCATCCTCACGACACAAGTATATAATGTTAAGGTGTATTAGGCCTAAGTTCAATCTTAGATTCATACTAGGCAAAATGCAATGTATTTTTGAGATTTGAATCCTGCCATTGAAATGAAATTATTAAAATATATCAGTTAAATTTTCCCATTATTTTCTGAAAGAACATTCATGATAAAAACCAAAGGAAATGAACACAGATAGAAATGATCAAAGCAAACTGCAGTTGATCTCAACGTACGAGAGGAAATGAAATGTCTCTTTTGATAAATTTACATATCACTTTTATTATTTGCAGTACTTCTGTATTTGTTCATCGCATACTTTTTATCTCAAAACAAATATGAAGTAAGTCTATATTTTTATTGAATTTTATTTATACAGTTCGAGCTATAAATATACCTTTTTCAATAAAATTTTCTAATAAGATATATCCTCTTAATACTAATATAATTATAACGGTATATTATATAATGAAAATGTTCTAAAAAAAGTCCTAATGGTAGATACTAATTAATCTGTCCTTTGAATTATAAGATTGCCCTTAAGAACATCAAATACCAACAAGGTTGCAAAGAAGAATGTTTTCAAATACTATCATCCAAAATAATTCTTTACAGACATAACATAAACTTGTTGCTCATGACCAAATAGGATTGCTTTTTAATTCATAAATAAAAAAATACTTTTACTTAATAACATTTGCATTAATACGTTATAAAAATAACAATTATATTTAAAAAAAAAAACAAATAATTCATTGTCAATGCAAAAGTAGTAGAATTCTATGATTAGATAAAATTAAACAAACACGAGAGAGACATCTTTCGACTTCTTAGGTCATTATCAATCTCTCATCTATAGAAAAATGAAACTTTTTTTAAATTTTATCCTAAAAACTTGATATTGCTGCCTTGAGGACGAATGATGAATATTAAGAAAAACGTTTTGTGTTCATGTAAAAATTTCAATTATTCAATATATAAAATTAACTCTCTCAAATAATTACGGGAAAATTAGAACAAAAAAATGGACATACAATGTTCGTGTTTATGACCATCGACATTCCTAAATGCTTCTGATTTGAGTTCGTCGTATGCAACGAAGCAATCACAACGAACATGATGTAGGAAAACTTGTAGTTCAATCAACACACATGGTGTATGTAATTTTTTTTATACCTGTCAGCAAATAAAAAAATCAGCTTAAATAATTATTTATAAATAACTAGGCATAACAAACAAATTCAAAAATAACCTTTTCGTCGATACAAAATGTTAACGATTATTTATAGATTGCCTAATATATCGCCAGATAGTTGAATTAGCCAGTTTTATCATTCATACGTTGTGCCTAAGCTCGTGAAGCAATAATAAACATGCAGTTTTTTTGTATCGGTTAGAAAATATATATTGATGATCATTGTTGTATTTATTTTTATTATCTTTCACTGTACACCGTTACAATATATCATGGGGCATCCAAGTATGAGATGGGTGAGGGGTACAAGTTGTATTTATACTATAACTAGCTGGCCCGGCGAACTTCGTACCGCCTAAGAATCAATGAACGATTTCATACATACATCTTATTCCCCTTGTCCTAGTTCAGTCGGGGGCCCATTGCCCCTAAGTATCTCCTCCAGAGATAACTATCCACCGCTGCTTCCAGGACCTCTGGCCACTCCAATCCAAGCCTTTCAACACATGTTCGACACCTGCCCTATCTTCTGCTCTCTCCCACTGACTTTCTTCTTCTTCTTCGCCCTCGCCTTTATCCCATTTACTTGGGGTCGGCTCTCCTAGTCCTCATCTTCCAAGTTTTGCGGTCCCCTGCATCCTCCGCGCGCAACTTTGCCTCCTTCATATCCCTGGCAATTGTGGACATCCAGGTGGTCACTGGTCTGCCTGGTCTTCTGGGTCCTACTTCCACGTCCATCGTCTTTTTAATTATATTATCCTGTGGTAGTCTCAAGATGTGCCCGTACCATCTTAATCGGTTTTCGGTTATTTTTTCACCGATGGGAGCGACTTTGAAACTACCACGGATATGGACATTTCTCACCCTATCCATCCATGTTACACCACCAGCCCATCTGAGCATTTTCATTTCATTGGTGTGTAGTGTCTGGGCGTGATTATGTTTTAGGGCCCAACATTCAGAAGAATTAGTCATGGTTGGTCTGACCACAGTTTTGTACACCTGACCCTTGATTTTTATTGGCATTTTCTTGTCACACAGTACACCAGAAACAGATCTCCATTTCATTTCATCTCTCCCACTGACTTTATGAATGATTAATATTATTAATCTCTTTACAAACTCCCGTAATTGTCAAAGTGTGTCATCGAAGGTATAGTGTAAAAAAATATAATTCATTTGGAACTTTCGCAGTTTAGCGGCCCCACCCGTTGTCGAGTACTTTTTTCCATGTAAAAGTAATATTTTCGAAACTTGAGGAAATTATTGCCATATGGTGAATTATTTTTTGGTCACCAAATTTTTGGAAAATTCTTTTATAGGAAAAAAATTCGCAACTATGAAACTTGAGTGGCCCCACCCGTTGTCGAGTAATATGTACGGAATTTTAGGAAATTAATTTTCGAAGTGGATTTTTTTTGCCGGCAAATTAAAATAATTCTACATATGGCAACAACTTCCTCAAGTTTCAAAAATATTACCTTTTCTATCGAAAAAAAGTACTCGACATCGGGTGAGGCCGCTAAGCTGCGAAAGTTACATTAATTTTTTTTTTACATAGACAATTCACATACATCGAGCTAGTCCCAAACTTAGATGAATCTTGATTATGGGTACTAACGCGACGATACGCACATATACAATGCACTATATACATATATATATGTAACACCCAGACCCAGGACAATTTGAAAAAGGTCATTCTTCACTTTGCCCTGTCCGGGAATCGAACCCGGGACCTCGTGACTCAAAGGAAAGAGCTCCGCGCCACACCGGCCGACATGAACAATTTATGTTGAACAATTAACTTAACTCAGATTTGTTTATAAATTATCTGCAGTAGGTACGTAATATAATTATGTAGGTACTAATTTTTTTTTCAGGTAGATTTTACCTATTCATTTAAAATTAATAAAAATTCTTTCCATGATTTTTTAAAAATTGAAATATCAGAACTACAGATGTTAAATTGTATGGATAACGATTCTAATTTGAGAATGTAAAAAAACTTCATTGTTGATTTTGTATAATTCTCCATATTGCATTTTTTATTGAAATTAAAAATGTATGGCGTAAATAATTTTCTTCGTAATTTTTCTTCTCTGTCTGCAAATTTCACTACACAATCTTGCATCAGAACTACCTACATGAACACATTCTTATTTTCATCTTTAATAGCACAATTTTTGGTTCAATAATAATTTTCCATCTGCAAAAATAAAATACAATTTCAAATATAATCTGTGCACGTCCACATTTATGTGACAGAAGACCTATCGATACATAAATATTAGTCGAATAATTCGGTAGTTACATGGCAATAGGTTGTATCTCGCATTTTTTGCGTTTTCAAGTTTGTTAATGTTGTTGTTGTACATAAAATGCTCAAAATAGTGTAATATTTGATGTGGCAAAAGGATATGTCTCATTATAGTCAGAATAAAGAGAGAAAAGACGTAACTTATTGACATGTAGAAAGATTGTTTTCATCAACATGGCAAAAAAACTCAAATATTTTTAAACTGCAAGAAATTATTTAGTGAATGTTACATACATCTTGTAAAAGAAATTATTAAGAGAATGTTACATCTATCTTGTAGAAATAATAATTACCTTCATTTTGATATATAATGCTCGAAATTTGGTTGAAATATCTCTTTTGCAAACTTTGTTTTTGCTCTCCTGTAAAATTATGTTTTAGTGAGATACAACCTATTGCCATGTAACAACCGAATTATAGTAAACAAATATTAGTACACATTTCGTTCATATTAGTTATAGTAATTTGGTTCCTAATATAGCAGAACCTACGGATTATTTTAGCACAATGCAACAGGCGACGTGGGGGCGCTAACAGCGCAATAACTCTCCATATTGTTTTTATTTTTGAAATTAAAAATGTATGGCGTAAATAATTTTCTTCATATTCTTTCTTCCCGTGAATTTGTAAGATGTTTTAATAGCCTATAGTTTATTCCGGGCGGAGAAGAATACAACAAATCAGAGATCATTCAAATCGGTACAGCCATTCTTGAGTTATAAGTGTTGTAACACACACGACTTCCTTTTATATATTAGATTTGTATTTGATATTATTAATTCCTGTATATATAATGAGTTACAATCCATTGGATTGGTCTGCAACGAGTTTTGACTTATTTCTCCACTCCTCCCTATTCTCAGCTAGTCTCTTCAACTCCATATATGAGCCACAGCTCATGTCCCTCTTCAGTTGGTCCATATAGGCGTCTCTCGGTCGACCTCTGCCATTTGTGCCTTCGGTCCTGCCCTCTGCGATTGCGATGAGCAGTCCTGGGTGCCTGATGTTGTGGCCAATCCAATTAGCTCGTTGTTGGCAGATTCTTTTGAGGAGTTGCCTTTTTTCGCCAACCCTGGTTAACACTTCTTCGTTTTCGACGTGTTCCGACCAATTCCTGTACATAGTCGAATTTCATGGCAAAATTATGCATTTATGTACATTAAATTACAATCACTGTTCAAGATGCACCCCCTTGCCCCCCATATGGCTTCTGTGATATCTTGTTACGGTACACAGTGAAAGATAATAAAAATACGTAAAATTATGGTCATCAATATATATTTTCTAACTATTGGATAACCTATTGTAGAAATTGACCGTTTTTTTAATAGTTATTTTAGTTTCTTTTCTCGCTTGTGTTATGAGTTGCGTAATATTTTGAAAACAACCAACTATGTTCTCTAATATAATAAGTATAATCATATGTAGATTGTAAAGTACTGTACTTTTTGAATAGCAAGGTAACTAACCAAAAATGCTGTTCATATATTATTATATATTAAAACATGTTAAACCACATACTAGTATTATTATATATGTATATCAGAAACGTGCCTTCCATTTGAACCCAAAACCCAGATTTTACCTAAGGTTTCGTTAAAATGAATGCTGTTCTCTCCATGCCAACAAAAATTACGGCATTCAAACTAAGAGAGGCAAACTCAAAAAATTAGAGAGGCAAACCTCATCGCTGGATTTACGATGCAAAATGTCTTCATTTAACATCTGTTTTTTTACAGTGGGAAAGAGTAGGAAACCAATTATTCTTAAACAAGTGCTCCAAACACCAGTTTTTAATTTAAAAAATATAAAATTACGGGCAGTTGACAATCCAATCATTTTATATATCGCGTGTAAGTGAACGAATTCCATTGGTCAATTCGATGTGTCGAGCGAACAGTGCTAGATTAGTTTTTGTTTCATTGCTCGCATTATGTATAATATGTTTTTGTCTCGTTCTTTGTCATTGGGAATTCCCGGGAAATTTCCTTTTTTTTTATTTCCCGTTTCCCGGGAAAAAGCCAAACATTTCCCGGGAAAAAACAAAAATTATTAGTCATGCAGATTGCCATACGATACTGAAATCTTTGTTTAGTTAACTGTAGAATCGTAATTTTTCCGTAACGTGTCGTTCTAATAATCGTAATAAATTAACATATTATAACGCACTTATCAAATCAGCATTTATCACTTTATAAATCAAAATGATTAGAATAAAAAAAAAACATCGCCTAACAAAAATAAATTTATTATTTATTTTAAGTGGAAAAATCATAAAATGCTAACATTTGTGTTTCTTTCAGCCTGATGGTACAGTAACTCAATTTGATATTCAGACACAAAGGTTTACAAGTTTAAAAGGAATCCATAAATTTACCAATTTGCATTTTTTTTATTTCTATGGTATGGTTTAAATTCTTAATTAATATAAAAACAATATGAGAAAAGAAAAAATGCTTTCTTTGAAACAGTCGAAATACGTGTAATGCAAACAAATAAACGTCGATACAAATACCACCACAACTGAATATTCGGACACTAGGTATAGATATGCGTTATTTTTATGGCTTTTTTGTAGAATTTGGTCACACGTACTAAGGAAGTATCATTTCAGTTAAAATAAACTCTTTTAATTTGCAAAAACAACAATTATTTAACTTTTCCGTAAAACTTTTACAACTTCTACCTCAAGATTAATATTTTTTTTAAATTTCCCGGGAAATTCATTTTTAAATTTCCCGTTTCCCGGGAACGAAAATAATCCGGGAAAAATTACCCTCTATTTGTCATACACGTTTGTGAAACTAAAAACATTGTTAATTTTATATTTCAAAATAATTCAAGTTTGGGTTGATTGGAAGAGATTGCGCGTTTGCATATACTCGCCCTCTGTATATTTACTGTATTTAATATGAATGTATTTCTCCATGAATTGGTTTGTAGTCAATCTACTGTGGGCCTACCCGCGGTATGAAAATCCAAGAAACGCCACTGATTATACATATTTATAAGACATATTATTAGATAGAGAAGAACATTATTTACTTACTCACTTTGGTTAGAATATTAAGATGTAGTTTAATAGAGGAACAAAAAAGTAAAAAGGTATGCATCAATGTTAGAAATTGGCGTTGTCTTTCTGCATTTTTTTTATCAAAAGAGCCAAATATCAATAGTAAAATTGAACAAATTGGATCCAAAATACTTTTTCAACTGTTTAGATTTGATTATTATCTATTATTTATCGTGTCGTAACCCATAAAAAACCAATCAAACTGATCCCCAGTACTGTGCAAAACGTACAGCAGGTGGAGATGCGTCAAAAATATCCTTCATAGTTCATGTGACAGGGCACAATGGACACTCCACAAGTTCCGGATACGTCTTGTTGGAAGCCCCATCGTTCTCTATTGTCAAGGCAGTTTCCTACACCAGATCTTAGTCGATTCAGGGTTTTCCATGTCCTATAGTCTAGATCGCCTCCTGCAGCAAGGTGTTTTTGGTCTAGGAAAGGTTAAAATTTGATATTAAATACTTTATTTTAATTACATTTTTGTGTATTATTATCATTTGTGAAGGAGTCGGCCTTTATGAAGCGGGTCCGTCATTAGTGACTGTAATTATATGTATTTTTTTTTATAAATTTGTCGAATTAATCATTGAAAAATATTTTTGATATTCAACATTAAAATAAATATGATAATCTACATAGTGTTGAGTTCTTTAATTTTAAATAGCTGTTATTTTTTTATTTATGTTTACAAAAATACACCAAACTGTAGACAACATGACCGTGAATGTTGACATGGCAGTGAAACGATAGAATGAATAAGTGTGAATAGACGTGTTCACTTTCGATGAACAGCTTTGACCTTGAGACTCTGAATGATCATCTAAAGGAAAAAAAATATGAATGCTACTTTATTGTATTGAGGATGCACGCATGTATGAAAGCTGAGATTTTGCAAATATGAGGTTTATCACCCTTCCTGAAAATCGATTTGTCAACGACGATTCTGCAAGCATACACCAAATATAGGAAGTGTTATTATTGCAAAATTTAATTTTGTTTTGTGACACTTTCGACATAGAACAAATCCAAAATCAAAAAGTTTACATTCGTGATAATCCTTGAAGCATAAAAACACTTTTTTTACTCTCTTCACCCCCACCCCTTAACATGATGTGGTAAATGTTTGAACATTCTTTGAAGAAGCAAATAATTCTTTCCGTTCTTGTTTTACAAAACCAAATTTAATAACTTTGATAACATACTACATATAATTATTATATTTCATACACGTGCATTGAAATGTGTTATTTTTCTTTGCGGAATCCGAAGATGAATAAAAATTACCTACAAAAATGCAGCAAGGTTTGTATGGATAGGAGAAGAATTAATTTCGTAGTATTTATTATTGGATCCTTAGCTCTATTCCCTTCTTTCTTCTTTCCTTTTCTCTTTCATTTAAATATTTAAAGAATATTGTGATGTTAAATTGTTAAATTTTTTTTTAAAAAGGTATATCTGGGTTTTGTTATAAACCCAAATACAACCTTATACACCTTTCACAGTAAGCTACTAAAAGCTTGTGTCGTGAAAGGGGAGTTTGCCGGCACCTGGGATCGAACCACGGACCCCTTGTTCATGAGGCCGAGACTCTACCTCCAGGCGATGTATACCATTAATTGTATTATTAGACATATCTTTGGTCCTACACTGATAATAATGTGAATAATTGCATTTATTTAATTTTGCATATAAATGCATATAAATCGAAAAATATATACTAATCAATCAATATATATCCTCATACCATAACATGCATAGACAACTCACACGAATCGAGCTAGTCCCAAACTAGGATATGAACCTTGTATTATGGGTATCAACGCGATGACACACGCATTGTTTAAGGTATTGTATCTGTTAAAAAAATCATTTAAATTGCTCTGTGTTTGTAATTGAACCTCCTCAAGAGAAAATTAACAATATTATTCGTCGATATAATTTATTTACATAACTTTTACAGTACGAATTAGATCAACTTTTTAAAATTGGCACAAATTTTTCAAGATTTATTTATATTTCTATTTTATTATTGAAATTTACCACTTAATTCAAATACAATGAACGCCTCAAACAAAAATATGAAAAAAAAAACACTTTATTATTGTCGGAAAACAAAAAAAATAATGGATATTTAATTATTATCTAATATATAAGCAAGAAGAGTGCTGTGGACAGAATGCGCGTGAATAAACTACGGTGGTTTGGGCATGTTGAACGAATGAACGAGGTAAGAATGACAAAGAGGATATACTTATCTGAAAGAAAGGGTGTGAGGAAACGCGAGCGCCCGAGAACCACGTGGCTTGATCACGTGGATCAAATTCTCAAGGACGGCCGCGTATTGAGTAAGAGGAACCGACGTGCGTGTATGAGAAACTGTATGAATGTGGAGGAAGCGAAGGAAGTGGGTAAAGATAGATCTGTTTGGCGTTCCGTTCTCTCTGCCTACCCCGCTTGGGACACGGCGTGAGGGTGAGTATAGTATAGTATAGTACTAATATATAAAATTCTCGTGTCATGGTGTTTATTATCATACTCCTCCGAAACGGCTGGACCGATTTTAATGAAATTTTTTGTGCTTATCGAATAGGTCTGAGAATCGGCCAACATCTATTTTTCATACCCCTTAAAGTTAAGGGTGATCCATCCCGAATTTTTATTTTATTTTTTAGAGAAAATTGTTTATTTTATTATTTTATGGTGAGGCATTAAAAAATACACACAGCCCTAAATTTTCATCCTTCTACCACCAACCCCTATTTTCAATAGCAATATTAGTAATCTAGAAATAATGTATATGGCAAAACAACGTTTGCTGGGTCAGCTAGTTTTTCTGTAAAAATTGGAGAAGTTATAGGTTCATGCAGCTACAAGAGCGCCATCTACTCATCTATATCACTTAGTATATAAATTACAACCCTTATTTTAGTCGTATCTTAAATCACTATTTGACTGGTCTCTCTACTATCAGTTGTGTACTACTATCTCAATTAAATAATTAAGACCGGATTAGAAAAGCAATTAAACTTAAAACCGCTCGCGCTTAACCGAAGTAATCTCTTTACCTATGTAGTTTGGTAAGCTTCATACAGACCACATACATAAACTGGAGATAACACTGAAACCTACACTCAAAAGAATAATACATACATACAGTAACATTTTATTATTTATTTATTTATTGAATTTTGTTGGTATTTACTTTGTGAAATTCCATATTAATCAAATAAATAATAAAGTTTAATTTATCGACCGACGGTTCTTGGTGGAACTTCAAATTAATAATTATTTTTAAAAAGAAACACGATATATAGTTATTCCACTGTTGAATTTATTTATTTTTGCGAGCGAGCTGGCTTTTAAGAGCTTGCGCTCTCATCGTCAGGCAAAAGTAAAGTGAAGCTTCATTACAAGTTAAGTATGTGACAAACAGACGATGAGAGCGGAAGCTCTTGAAAGCCGGCTCGCAAAAATAAATAAAGTCTAAAGTGTTTCATTTAAAAAAAAGAATCGTTTTTCATGGATTCAACGAACCTTTCCACCATACCTGATTAGTTGAAAGATATTGCATTAGGTACACCAATAAACTTGCTCCCTTTACATTGTATTGTAAACAAAATGTTGATTTTTGTAACTGTTTAATGATTGGCATTAAAATCATTGGCCCACGAATGATTTTAGTTCAACAAATATTGTTCCTAAAACAACGATATCTAAGCGCTAGTAATAATGTGGGCTGATGTGATTAAATTGGAGCAAAGACGCTCTAAGTGGAAAAATCTCTGCCTTGTGAAACCAGGGAGATTGAAGCCTTGAAGGCAGATTGGATCAGATTATTCGAAAGGGGTATAGAAGCTCTTTTTATCTTTATTTATTTATTTATTTACAAATATTTACGGCCAAAGCCTTTAACATGTTAAACCTCTGTATACATACAAAACATGTAAACAAAGGAAAGATCTGTTACCAAAAAAGACACAAAACAATTAGACTAAAGAAACTATTGACTTGATATATTAATTTATTCGTTTGTTACTCTACATTAATCACGATGCATGCAATTTTAAATAATAATAATAATAATAATATTTATTTGTCAAAAATATTCACAGAAACATATGTAGTTACATAAATTTATTAAACATTGCACTAAATATATTTAAATCACCATTAAAAAGACAAGTCTTGTGTAAAGGGGGATACATTCCCTGAAACTATATACATAGTATACTTAAATTAAACAATTTTCCAGTTTAATACATACTTTAAAAGTTTTTCTTTTTAATTGCTCGAAGATTCTTATAGCACTTATTACATCTTTATTAATTACACATTCAATGTATACGCATTTAGTTACACTTTATTTATATTTTTAATTACACACACAGATATATTCAATATATGTACATAACAACACCAGAAACTACACACCACCAGGAACCACGTCAACATTTATGTGTTTCACCATTTCTTTCTTGAACTTTTTGAAATCATTTATTGTTCTTATCTCATTTGGTAGTTCATTGAAGTATTTGATACCTAGGTAAGTAATAATGCATCAAAATAAGATATAATGAATATACATAGGGCATGTTTATCGCAAAGGCGCGATCTCTTTCAACTAACCCAAATAAATGCGTTCCTACTAAAAACGTTCAGTTTAAAATAAAGCTGTATGGCTGCAAAATCTCAAATGTTAAGATGATAATACACTTCTCCATTTGGTAGTGACAAACTTATATTATTTTATAAAGACATCAGATATTTATTCATATTAAAGCATTTGAAAGTTGTCTTTTGGTGACATATGCATGAGACATGTTTGAATTATTGAAAACTTGGGGATTCACTTGCTAGATAAAGATCCTATGTATCTAGTATAAGTATTTCAACAATTTCTATGTTATGTATATTGAAAATAGAGGGGAAGGGTAAAGCAAATTTTATTTTGGATAAATATTTGTAATATTTTTCTCTCTTTTCTGTAAGTTAATTGTGCCGTTCCTAGAGATATGTATCTCCTCAATTACACACACATGGACAAACAGGATTTAACGTCGCATTGAAGCGAAAAATGTTGGCCCTGGGGAGCACTCTAGATTTAGCAAACACACCAAATACTTTCTTTTAGTTATTGTCATGTAAAATGCAGATAATCCTGAAATTTATTTATTTATTTATTCTTTCATTTGTACAACAGTATTAAAAATATAAGGCATAAAAACCTACCTAACTGGGCATGAGCCCGTACCAAGGTAGACTGAACCAGTTTTCACCATACTTTGTCTCAGCGCTCAATTAAAATATATAGGATATTTAATTCTTCATTATCTGTAATTCAGTAATGAGGTTCGCCAATTTCTTTAAATGTCTTTCCATCCATCTTATTGTGGTATCTTTCTCAAGACGGGTAACCAGCAAACCGATTGCTTGTGATAAAGATGCATATCGAACTTCGGGTTCGGTTAGACTACGTGCCAATAAGAAATAAGACTCTCACAAAGGGTGGAATGTCTCAACGCTAGATTAAATATATTAAAAAATTGTTTTTTGATTAAAAAATGTCTGTATAGAGACCAAAATAAGATTTTACTGATTTTCATACTAACGTTGATTTTCTCAGCTATAATTCATTAACATTTCGTAGAATTCGACTGTTTTGGAAAATGCTGTTTGTTACTCAACACATAAAATATTTCTGAAAAAATAAAAGAACAATGTATTTCTCGCCAGGGAATCCACACAACATTGAAAAATTTAGTATATAAGCGCATGAAATAAAGAAAGTAAAAAATGTTTCTAACCCGAGACAGATGCAGGTGCATTGTTAATATCAAAAAATAACAACAGATTTATAGAAAATTACCATTTGCAATGCTGATACAAAGAGTACATAGTGATATTGTAATTCTGCAAGCATACCACTTGTGCTAACGCCACCAGCATGACAATACAAAGGCAAATAATGATTTCGATATTGTTTTATATATTGCGTGCATCTGATTGTCCAGAGCAGCGACTCTTCAGATAACAGCGAAATTAAGTTCTAGCGAGTACAGTTAAAAGAATAGAAACTAATTTATTAATATTAGGAATTATAAACTTACATAATGTCTCAGAGAAAGGGAAAAAGATGGTGACCATATAAGAGCTATATTTATTTGACCATAAACATCAGATTGAAAATGAAAGAACAAGAGAGAAAAAGTTCTCGAATATGTCGTTGACAAGTTGAATTAAGGTGCTGAAGTTTATGAAACGTTCGAAATACGAAATAATTTGTTGAATAAGTATGCCGCAACAGAAGAAATGTGAGAACTAAAAAATTATAATCAACGAATAATCGTTTTAGATTGTTATTTTTGCAAATAAATATCTACAAATATTCACACATCTATCGTAAGCGTATCATAATATCGATGCAATGTACAAACGTGAACGGATTTAAAAAAAAAACGGATTGCAAATAATAATAACGCCGTTATATTCCGTTAAATCCCGTTACTTCCGGTCAATGGACAATAATGAATGCGGTTAGCGCCGTTTGTGGTCGCTTTATAAAACGTAAACAGGCACATTGATAATGAAACGAATACTCGATACTAGTTTCATACTCATCATACATAGCTCAAATAGCTACCATCATTTTTAACCGTGTTATTTTCGACAAAGAATAGAACTAGCACTCTTCTTTTTTTGTATGTCCTAAAAGATGAGTAGAGATATGTCTGAATGACATATTATCCTGAGTATTTGAATTTCTTTTGGACTACTAGGACTACCTGTATTTCGAGGATGTGTACGCTGTGATGTAAGCGCTGGCTATTCCACTCGTGAGAGATGCAGTAATGTTACGAATGAATGAATAATTCGAAATAAAAATATACTAATATTCAGAGATTCATTTTGGCCATTTCATTAAACGAAAAGTTCATAAATTAAATTATTTCACCACCGTATATTTAAAATCTTTAAAATAAATGGAATATCACCTTTTGAAGGATACTTTAGAGAATAAATCTGTCATTTATTTGTGACTAAATCAGATACACCCACTTTTAATATCAAGAAACATCCTCGAAGAATAGATGGTCAAATGATACAACAAAGATCGAAGAAGAGAATTGGATGGAGCAAAACTAAGATAGAAAAAAGTTGAAAATATTGACAGGTTTATATCTAATGTTGACCCCAAAATAATAAGTTACTTTTTATACCTCTTTAACGGCCAAGCATATAACTTACATTTATACATACAAATGGATCAAGATATTAATATAAATAAAACATCGATTGTTTTGTTTGCTGAAAAAGGGTGTACATAATATAATGAAATTGTATTTATCCGTACTAACTATCTTTGTATCAGCTGTTTTTTGCGCTTCATTTTGTTTATTTTATTATTTCACTGTTTTTTTAGTATTTTTTTATCTAACAAGTGCAGTTTTGTGTGAGAGGTAAAAGTGTGTTTAAATATTAAAATTTAGAGTTCTAGTTTTTGCATAATGTTATAAAATGCAACGTGTAAAATAAAGTGGATATTGTTCTATAAAACTCGCCGAACTTTCAATACTAATACTGAGATGAGCAGTGGTAATCAAAAATTTAATTTTATTGGTCAAATATTTATATTATTTAATAGTTTGTAATATGTGCCAAAACACTGTATGTTTGCTTGTTTAATAAATAAATAAATAAAAAAATCGTTAATCAGCTAATGAAAGAATAAAATATGTTACTCTTTAAGAAGTAATTTATTCAAAAGTTACATTTAATTTCAGGAGTTGATAAACACGCATGGGAAATTTTTCAAAGAACCTACGTCTGTCACAGATATCAGCTCCTTAAGAAATTAATAAGGGCTTCCCCTACCACAAAATTTAACAGCTTAATTTAACGGAATATTGTCTTTTAACGAAAGTTAATTTATTAATTTATTTATCATTCTTTAACGGCGAGAGCCTTTTACATGCTTAATTATAACTGAACTCTGTAATAAATAAGTATATGAGTATTTATCGAAGGTACCTGTTTGTAAATATAAAGTTTTCTTAGTGAGCTTTTGGATGCACATGGCGCTCTATTGTCAAACTATTGTAGCTGTTTCGTTTTCATCTAAACTGTCTAACTGGTTTCGTGGCAAAACGATAGGATTATATGAAATGATTAAAAGAAACGAGTTTTCTTACTATTTTTTTATATTAGGTATGACTATTAATTTTAATTTTGCCACCGGTTTAACTGACGAGCATTTTGATAAAATGTTTTTTAAAGTGCTCGTCAATATAATGTGAACCGAACGCAAATTAAAATTAGTAGTGATAATTTAAAAAAAACAGCAAGAAAACTTGTTTCTATTAGGTAATCATGTAGCAAGATTATCGCATTGTAAATGCCACTAATTAAATATTAATAGGATTAAATGAGGATTACTTATATTATTTTTCTTTTTCATTGTACATTGGTAACTTTATTGCAAATCAATACAAAGCATCATAAAATTATTAGAAAAATATTAAAAAAAAATGCAATGCACGCACCTAAATAGTTAAGTTTTCAATACAATTGACAAACAAAATTATTATTTTTTTATTTTAAGTATTGGTAGGTACATATTATAAAAAATAACATTCACATATCTACCATATTTTTTTGTTCGAGTCATTTCTCTATGTTTAAAAAATGCCATTGAAATATTTTGTACGTTCCATTTTTAGAACATTAAATTAACAAACGTTACGGTCCGTGTCCAAACGGTTAAGTGCGGTCGCGTAAAAACGCTTATCGCAGGATGTGTCAGTCGTACGAACACATCACAATAAATGTTGCATAGGTACATTAGTTAACAAAGGTATGAAAAATGTTATTCAGGTACCAACACAATAGTATTAAGTACACAATTTTTCGGCGACGGTTTAGCGAGTTGAAGCTATTTTTTTTAAATATTCTATATTTTCTAGTTAACTATACTATACCCTCACGCCATGTCCCAGGAGGGGTAGGCAGAGTGAACGAAACGCCATATAGATCTATCCTTGCATACTTCTTTCGCTTCCTCTACATTCATCCAGTTTCTCATACATGCACGCCGATTTCTCTTACTCAGCACGCGTCCGTCCTTAAGAATTTGGTCCACGTGATCAAGCCACGTGGTTCATGGACGTCCGCGCTTCCTCACACCCTTTCTTTCAGATAAATACATCCTCTTCGTCATCCTTTCATCTTGCATTCGCTCAACATGTCTAAACCATCTCAACTTGTTTACACGCATTCTGTCCACAACACTTCTCTCACATCCGCTCATTCTCCTGATTCTTCATTCTTCACTCTATCTTGCAACGTTTTACCAACCATTCTTCTCAGTGAACGTATCTCCACAGCATTTATTCCACGCTCATCCTTTTTCAAAAAGATTATATTTAAATTAAAAAAAAAACACTGTTTCATTCCACTATGAGAATTCTTTTAAATGTTAAAACGTTTTCGACTAAAATGAAGTCATCATCAGTAACTTATTACAAAACTTAATTTAAAATTAAAGGACATATATAATAATAATTGAAATCGAAGAAGGAGTGGTTATGGTTGGTAGGGGGTGTGTGGAGGGTGGCAGTGACGAGTTCAGGGGTGGGTCCAAGAGCAAAAGTAGTAGTGGGTGTATTTGGGGCTGTTGAATATTTACTAAATTTTTACAATTTCTAATTTATAAAGTTTCCAAAATGTCCAGTTTTTTTGTCTTTAGAACATTTTGTAGTAATTCTACCCCGCTATTTTTTTATTTATTCTTAACTGTGCATTGAGGAAAAGCTATTTCACTTAAAGTATTTTTAAATTTAGTACAGTCATACGTAATCGATATATAGAATGCGAGTTTATCGCAGCAGCAACTTGCCCAATTTCATGAAACTTTCATAAAAAAACGTTTTCAGTAGGGAAAGAGTAGGCACAAGGGAGTTTTAATTTTTCATTCTTCTATGTATTATGGCATCTAGGCATATCCCAGAAGTTAGGTAGCCAAAAGAATGACTGCATGTAATAAACATGCAAGTATACTCTACGTGCCAATTAAAATGACAAACAATTTGTAGTTTTATTAAATAATCAAGTAACGCAATTAATACTTCAATTTTTTCAAGCAAATTCTTCGAAAAAAAAATGATATTCTTGTGTTTCATGATAATTTTTTCTCAAATACTTATATTTAAAATACTTGACATAAGTAGGTACCCAAATACTTTTAGGCAAGTACTCGAATTTCTCTTAAATATTTAAAGCAAAATTAAATATATTAAAGATACTAAGTTAATGTATGGTCAAATAATTTAAAAGGTAATTCTAAGTAATTGTTACATTAAAATCATGTTAAATAATATCGCAGGAAGGACAATAATACGTCCTATGTACAAATATAAAATATTTGGTACATGTGTACTCCGTACGCATTTATGATGTCCGATAAACTTTAATGAGGAAAATTCTGGATATAAATGTATGGAATTGTGACTACTGGAGCCCAAGTCGGACTGCTTGTACCGTCAGTAACGCTACATTATCTCCATGGTAACAACAGAAATTGCTAATGTTACACCGTTGTTACCATGGAGATAATGTTGTAACCATGGAGATAATGTTGTTACCGTGGAAATAATGTTGTTACCATGGAGATAATGTTGTTACCGTGGAGATAATGTGGTTACCATGGAGATAATGTTGTTACCATGGAGGTAATGTTGTAACCATAGAGATAATGTGGTTACCATGGAGATAATTTTGTAACCATGGAAATAATGTTGTTACCGTGGAGATAATGTGGTTACCATGGAGATAATGTTGTAATCATGGAGATAATGTTGTAACCATGGAGATAATGTTGTTACAGTGGAGATAATGTGGTTACCATGGAGATAATGTTGTTACCATGGAGATAATGTAGCGTTACTGACAGTACGAGCAATCCGACTTAGGCTCCTGGTTTGTATGACATATGACATTCGTAATAATAAAATGCGAATTATTAGGATCTTTTGTTGAATATCGTGGGAGGAAAATTTGAATAAGTAAAATCGAGCTGAATAAAGAAAAACTTAAAAATAAGTAAAAACGAGAAATACCTGATTTATATAAGTATCATTATCTTTACTCTTCTTTCTCCATAGGAATGTGATAATTATGTAATATTATCTATTTACAAACTTCATAATACAGTGATTAATATATTTATATATTTTTGTGGTCCATAGACAAATATTTTCGTGTTACTTCGAATTCCACATCTGTTCTCTGAAATAATAATAATAGGTTCATATTATATATAATGATCCGTCGTTTGTTTTTTATACACGAAAAAAAAAACGTTTGTTTCAGCATTTTCCCAACCACTGCTATCACAGCGTACGTTATGTGTATGTACATAGTATGTACCTACCTACAATAATAATAATCGTACAAACGCAACCCACCTTTAGAAGTAATTTATGATAATGACGCATTCAGCAAAAAAGTGAGTAGGTACCTACTTAAAAACATATTGCAATCATCCATATAGTACCATTGGTATCTACACTACCGACATCTGTCGAATTTTTCAGAAGTTGTTTTATTAACTAAATATTAGTTGTTTTAAAATTTTGTATGTAAATTAGATAACGGTTATAATATGTAGTATTATTTGGTCATATAGAAGGATAGGGACAATACAGGCACTAAACATGTGGTATTTCTTCCTGTCACTGAGTCCAGACGCCCTATGAATTCTGTCCATTTTATTGAAAGCCTGGCTGGGAACTTCTATGCAGATTGTTAATTCCGGACGAAGATCACCCTCTGACGTTTTGTCTGTTCCCAAAAATTTGAACTTATTGACCTGGGATAATTGGTAATTAACAACTATTAGAATAAGATAGGAAAGGACAATATCACCAATAGTTAAATAAAAATAATAGGCGCCCTTGAGAAGGTCTAGGGACTGTTAAACGGCGTCAAAATAAAATCATCCATAATCATCACCATCATCACCTGTTGGTAGAAACTCGTGCTTTGTTACGGGATATCCGGCGTTCAATTTTCGCTGTCATTTCACCTTGCATTCTCGTGTATAAGTTTTTTAATGGGATAGTACGTAAGACAGAAGCACACATTATAATAATTATAAATATCGAAATAATTAAAAATGTAATAAACACCCAAACTGTCCTCTCCGTACCAATAGGATGGGTGGGATACATCGTTGCTGAACTGAAGACATTAATTGTCTTAAATAAGCCCACGGAAAAGGTAAAGGAAAAGGAAAAGAGACTACTTCTTATCAGGAATTTCACGGAATAAAATCTTTTATTTTATAATTCAATTATAAACATCTAAATCAGTGCATTGTAATTCTTCTAAAAGTGCATATTTTATAATTGTATTAAATAATGACATTGCATTTTTTACACCAATGATATATTCATGCGCTTTTGCTAAAATAGTTTTAATTTTCTCAAGAAAACTGAGTAAAAAAATTAAATTCAAACAAAAAAAACAGGTTTAACGATATGTAGAAAAAGAAGGCCAATGAATTAATATAGGACAAAATAATGACAGTAGGAGGAGCTAAGTGTCTTTTTTTATTTTATTGTGTGACCGCGCGGTGGTATTCAGACAAGTTTTTTTTTTTAAATACACGTGGTCCAAATAGAGAGAAGAATAAAAAAATATGTTATATTCCATTCTATTTTTCTCAAAGCTATTTGCTCGTTTGATGGTGAAATAGAATTATTTAAAAATATGTGTATCTTTCTGTCAAATTTTCGAAAAAGGAACAATATAATTTTTTTAATAAGCTTATATTTACAGTGAGCCTGATATTACTCCACGAAAATCAACAGAATGTAAAAAATAAATATTTAAACTTGAATAGTTGATACAAATTTGAACAGTCTAAAATGAGAGTTGAATCAGGACGAGTTTACTTTAAGTAGTATACTTACCCTGAAGAAATGGTTAAAATGAAAAACAAGGTAGGTAATAAAATAATATCGATATTCAATATAACTGCTTATATTTTCAGGAATTGATCTTTGGTATTATTGGTTAATATAACCGTCAAAGTTCGAGCATTATCGAATCGAATGACAAAATTCACTACAGGCAGAATAAAATAATAATAATAATTGTAATAATTTTGACATTTAACATTTTAAATTCAGTGATGAGGTTTGCCACCCATCCTGAATGTCTTGATTTTATATTGGCACGAAGAGGACAGCTTGCACATTTATTAAACGCAGCTAGTCTGCTGGCTACCCATTTGTGACATATGCTGTGATGATATAGAAGTTGTAATAGTAGTAATTGTTAGAACAATATCTAGGCGATTTGTATTTTACAAGCTGGATGTTGTCAACAAAGGCGCCATGACTTCTTATGAACAATAATGTTTTCAACTTGCTCCTAAATGTGGTAGAAGGCAGGTTTTTTCTTAGATTCGCTTGTTTCGGTTTTAGACAGTTAGCCCCGTGACGCTGAAGTTCCTCTCTGCGAATTTGGAAGTATTTGCTCTGTTGGGTTATACAAGTTTCTTGACAACGGTCGAAGCTGAGCGTATTGGTTGTCTCAGAGTTTCGTCAACGGGACAGAGTTCAGCGAGACATAGAGGTAGTCTGCCTATTAAAGCCTTGTGAACCATGAGGCAAAGTTTGAACTCCATTCTCTCTGGGATTCTTAGACAATGTCGATCTCCTGACAATGGTCCTGGCGGCAGCAAAATAACTTCATAAATTCCATTTTTTCTTCACAGCATTTTTCACAAAAGGTGTAGCTACCGAATTCACTTCATATAATTACGTATAAGGTATTTGTTTTCTCTATGCCAATAAAAAAAAATGTAATAAGTTCCTACATTAATATATACAATATTTCTTAAATATCTTATTCGGGAAGTTTTACGAAAACCTTTCTTGAATAAAACATTCAAACTTTCAAAATAGAGCGGGAGACCTGTGAACAGAACAGAGAGGATGAAAGCCGATTTTGAAAGAATGAACATGTATACTTATAGAAGAAAAGAAGTCTTAGAAAAAATCTTAAATTATTTCGTTATTTAAAATGTGTGAGCTTATTTCTCGAGAATCCTTTACAATCGAGAATTATCGCAACCGCAGACAAACAGAATGTTAGTAGTAATAGGGTCATTTGAAGAAACTGAAAGGTGATAGGGTACCAACATTAAAATTTAATTTCCGTTTTAATATTATTCCATTATGATATATAAATAAATTCAAACTGACGGCGGTGGTGTAACCCGCGACCCATTAATGTTCTTTGTTAGAGAAAGAAATAAAATAAAATTTTATTGGTTCGATTTACGATATTATGGACCCCGCAAAAACAATAATAATAATAATTAGAAAAGGTAATTATCGGAAAACTTCGAATTATTTAAAAACGATAAATTTTGACAGAAAAAAAAGTCGTTGGGTATTATTTTTATTGCGCTACCTAAGGGTTAAATTCTATACAAAATGTGGATACTGATATTTATTGTGTTTGAAGGTTTCATCTAATAGATACCTCGAAATACTTTTTTATTATTTCATCGTATAAAATAAATTAAAATATTCACAAATCAGTAATAATGCTCTATACAGTGTTACATATTCATTTATTTAACTCGACGTAAAACGGTAAGATTATGTTATTCCCTCTTGAATTGCTAGAACATTACAGCTTTTACGCTACAGAGGTTGCATAAAATTATAAGTTCGGAGCACTGAAAAAAAAAATCGGTTCTATATTTTTATCTTTTTACGTAACTGAAAATTAAAACTGAAATAAAATGAGATATCATGGAGTATAAGATATCCAAATAAAATCTGGGCAAATAAAGGTTACAGTTTTCTGATTGTTGTATCTCGGACATTCATTCGAGAGATCCCGGGTTCAATTACCACCGCTATCACTATACCAACCACTCCAGGACATAAAGCATATTATTGGCCGGGGATCAAACCCGGGAACTCGTGACTCCAAGGCAAGAGCGTTACCTCTGCGCCACACCGGCCGCGAATTTGTCATTTTGTACAAATTTTTTTATTTTATTATTCATAAACTTATTTATACTTATTACTACTAGCTGACCCGGCAAACGTTGTTTTTCCTTATGCATTATGCCATATAGGTACCTTTGCCATATACTTATATCGCTACTTAAAAATAGGGGTTGATGGTAGTAGAGTGAAAATTTAAGGCTGTATGTATTTTTAAATGCCTTAACAAAAAAAAAATTGTTCAAAACATTAAAAAAAAAGTCGGAGTGGACCACTCTTAACTTTTAGGGGTATTAAAAATAGATGTTGGTCGATTCTCAGATCTACTCAATATGCACACAAAAATTCATCAAAATTGGTCTAGCCGTTTCGGAGGAGTATGATAACAAACACCATGACACGAGAATTTTATATATTAGATTATGAACATGTTTCTCAATGTATTCTCTACAAAGATTTAACGTATGATTCTGGTAAAAGTATTTCTTTTGAGAATCATTGATAAACTTCGTCTTTCCTAGCAATAAATTAACGTCATTCTTCTAAACCTTTTACCTGCCAAAGTAAAAACCAAACTAAAACATTTCAGTTATCGTCCGGATCGTATTTTGTACATATAACGGAACACTACTGTATTGTACCTCCCGAAAAGTGTCCGAATAATACAAATTTCACTGCTTTTTTATGTTTTCTTTTAAAACTCTCCATCACGATTTATCTTTTTTTTCCTGGTTGTAAGATGGATGTTGTGAGTAGAATGAAATAATATAAATTAAGATTATTAACAAATATTTATTTATTTAGAAAATAATAAATTATCACGTCACTGAAATAAATCATACTCAAAGTTATTTGTATCGTTGTTAATTTTAATCCCTATAATTATTTTTTTGTGTTACTAATTCTCTGCAATAAAGTTGTTTGTTAGAGCCACAATTATAATTTATTTTTTTAAAACAATATATATCTGTTTTTTTCTTATAAACCCAACTATAACCTTATACACCTTGCACAGTGAGCTGAAAGCTCGTGTCATGAAAGTTTCTGAGTCTTTGCTTAATTATAGGCCTCGCACTCTTTTCTATGAGTTTTCGAGTGTCCTGTAACAGACAGATATTCCTTTATCATTTGAGACATTAAAAATTTTCAGTTAAGCGATGAGGTATATGAGACCTCATACCTTTTATAAACTAGGAGCAGCCTTGTCCCGAATGTGACAAAGTGTGCCTGACCAGGATTTCAATGGCATTTTTTAACATAAGTCACAGTCACCTTATATGGTATTGTCGGCAAGATACACGATCATTTTCACTCTCTCAAAAATACCCGGCAACGGGTACGAGGCATTATTATACCTTTTATTCAGAATATCTTAAATTTTATCGGTACGGAAAGGACGACATACATTTTATCGCGTACGTTTGGACCACTGGCTTCTTCACTTGTGAGAAATGCCGTGATGGTATGAATGAATGAATAAGATGTATGGAGGGAACGAGAAAACATGAAATATATTTGTGAAATAAAAGGTCGGGAAACGTTAATGTAGTTAAACCAAATCGTAAAAAAATCTTAAAAAAGCAATTTCGATCCACAGACTTCGAGTTTGAATCTCGCTGATCTACTTCATCATCATAATACAAGCGTATTGGTTACTTCGAGGGAATTTTGAGGTGTATTGATGATAATAAAAAAAAACTCAAAAACATCTGTTTATCCTTTCCTTTAATAAACAATTCATCAAAAGCCGTCAAGTATTTGATTCTCTATGCCAACTCTAAAAAGATGAAATAATATAAAGTAATCCAGCAGATGTGAATAAAAAACGTTTATTCCTCAAATGTAAATCATATTTGTATATTTCTTTCAGCCATTTAAACTTACAACTTAAACGAAATTGTGATTGTTTAATTGATGGAAAAAGTTTTTCAAACAGAACAAAATAACATTTATGGCACATGTAGAGGGGAAAAAACTAAACACATTTTGTACAATACATGTTACGAAAAACCCTGCGGTTTCATCTGAAAATCATGCCCAATTTCCTGAGAGTAAAATAGACACTTTTTCAACACTTCAGCGACGCCGCTAAAAAGGTTTGTTTTGTTAAGAGAAATAAGAAAAAAAGCAAAAGAAAATAAAGGAAAATAAATACAATATCTATTTGTACAAAAAAAAAACATGAGATGAGCACAAGAAATATCACCGTAAAAATATTTTTAGTTTATTGAATTTGTTTTGTGGTAATGTGAAACGAAAAAAAGATTTGTAAGAATACTTATTTATCTCAAAATATCCCTCTCGTAAGCTTGCTCAAACATTAGATACCAAAAAATTAATGCAAATGAGATCATTTCACAATCACGTCTAGGACACTGTTTTGTGGTCAAAGAAAATACTGTATCGTAATTATATTATTTACTTAAAAATTACGTCAAACGTATGTTAAAATGGTAGCTGTCAATTTCATGTTTTATTGCATGTTAATGAGGCACAAAATCAGTACCCCGATGGCGTCTGACTTTGTGTGAAAGGTCCCTAGCTCGACTTCCGTCGCCAACTCAGTCTATTTGACGAAACAAACAGTTGTTTAGTTTGAGGGTGTTTGGGATAATAATGTGGGTTGTTTGACGACCGGTGTGGCGCAGAGGCTAACGCTCTTGCCTTTGAGTCACGAGGTCCCGGGTTTGATTCCCGGCCAGGGCAAGTTGAAGAATGATCTTTTTCATATTTTTCATTCTTTGATGTGTGGGTCTCAAGATGGGATCTGCTACGTCAGCCGGGTCTACTGGTACTAGACTAGAGAGAGTTGAAGTATAAATAAATTGTCACCTAAACGGATAAATAGGAGTCCTTGGACTCCTGCAATATCCGACAAGTAAAGCTATTTCAACAAGTATTGTTCTGGGTTTGGGTGTTACATGTATACATATGTGTTTGCAAGCGAGACATGGACGTGGCTGAAGAAGGACGAAAGTGGAATAAATGCAGTGGAGATGCGATCGTTAAGAAGAATGGTTGGTAAAACGCTGCGTGATAGAGTGAAGAATGAGGATATTAGAAGAATGAGCGGATGCAAGAAGAGTGTTGTGGACAGAATGCGCGTGAATAAACTACGATGGTTTGGACACGTTGAACGAATGAACGAAGTAAGAATGACAAAGAGGATATACTTGTCTGAAAGAAAAGGTGTGAGGAAGCGCGGACGTCCGAGAACCACGTGGCTTGATCACGTGGATCAAATTCTCAAGGACGGCCGCGTGTTGAGTAAGAGGAATCGACGTGCATGTATGAGAAACTGTATGAATGTGGAGGAAGCGAAGGAAGTGTGTAAAGATAGATCTGTTTGGCGTTCCGTTCTCTCTGCCTACCCCACTTGGGATACGGCGTGAGGGTATAGTATAGTATAGTATAGTATATATTATGTGTATCGTCGTGTTAATACCTACCCATAATACAAGATTCATTTCTGAGTTTGGGACTAGCTCGATCTTTGTGAATTGTGTACACATGTTATGTTTATGTTAAATGAATCATTCAATAGCTAGACAACTAGCAAACCCTTTTAATACAACCGATAAAACAAAGGAACTCAATAATATTTTTATTTCACAATTCAGGATACATTTTTTTTCAAGATTAACCTGAGTGTCATAAATGTTATAAGGATATTTTTATGCTTATTTCTATAACATTCTTTAAAAATCTTGGCAGTTGGAAAAAATCGATAAACTTATATATCTATCCTCTGTCAATCTATTTTTTTTTGTATAGACAATTCACCCCCAGTTACTTGTCACTCCCCTTGTCCCAAACTAAGATATAAATCTTGTATTATGGGTACTTTTTTTAAAAAAATATATGTATCTGGGTTTTGTTATAAACCTAAATACAACCTTATATACCTCTCACAGTAAGCTACTAAAAGATTGTGTCGTGAAAGGGGAGTTTGCCGGTACCTGGTATCGAACAACGTACCCCTTGTTTAGGAGGCCTAGACTCTACCTCCAGGCTACCGACGAACTCTAAACTTATAACGCAATCATACACTATATAAAATGCACTAAACAATGTACTTAATTTATTATATTCTTTCCACCTAAATATATTATTGTGTAAAAAGTATTGCAATCATTGTTCAGCGATGAATAAAAAAACAATCAAAATTCAGTTCATGAATGGGATTTGTTTCCACCCCGCGTTTCAGAGAGGAATATCGAATTTTATAGAGAAAAAATCAATAATAAATTATTATTATTGTATAGGTATAATCAGCTATAAAACAGGTTGTATAGACAGGTGAGGTTACATTTTTTCTACGTCAGCACAAATTGAAACAAAACAGAGCTCCTTGAGTGCTTTGTTATGTTAGATACTTCAGTATTGTAAATTAGATATAATCGGAATAATAAAAAAAGATGTAATCTGTTTGTAGATATATTTTAATCGCACAGTTACTAGACAAGACAGGTGAAATAATACAACCTAAACAAGGTCCCATCCATCACAAATTCTATTCTATTGTGGTCATTTCTTGTTTCGCGAGTAATTTAGATTTTTTTTTATTTTTTTTAAATATATTTATTTTACTCATAAATACACAGTAGGTATACATTGATATTACATTAATAAAACAATATAACACACAGTAAAAATGCTCCCTTTATAAGCAACTAAATGCTGAAATACGAGTATAAAGCAACAATATAGATTTTTTGAGGCCATTGTATCTGTTTTGTATGCGAACTGAATTTATATTGTTCTGAATGTTTTGTGAACAAAATTTTTATTTCTTCTTAATCTTTTGTTATATCCAAAGCCCTGTTCATGCAGGAAAGTTCTCTTGCGATGTGGAGGCCCAGCTATCCTTTCATAATTTAAGTGGTCTTCCTGGTGGGCGCCGTCTATCAGAGAGTCCACGTAGGACAATTTTTGACATTTTCATTTCAATTTGTTGATATAAATTACTGATTCTGTCTGCCTTGGTATGGGTTAATGCTCAGTTAGGTTGGGCTTATGATGTACCATGTTCTCAAAATATTTGTATAATAAAATTTATTAGTAAATAAATAAATTAAATTAATTGTAAATAAAACACTTATTTATAGTATATCCACAGTGACTTTTTATTGGACGCGAGCCGGCTTTCAAGGCTTCCGCTCTCATCATCAGGCTGGCGAAAAGTAAAATATAGAAACATGGAAATAAAATAGTGCACGTCAAAATCAGTTTCATACGTAATTTTTGTCGTAAGTCGTCTTCTCCGTGCCAATAGAAATTAAAACATTCGAGATGGGTGGCATACTTCATCTCTTAACTCACGATGTAAGTGTCTTAAACCGTGATATTGACGTCAGTCAAAAACACCTAAGTACATTTTTATTTGTTTATAATTTTTAATTTTAATTTCCCGAGTGATGCCGGGTTGAACTAAACTTGTAAAAAATATATCAGTTGCTTACCTACGGAGTAACAACTTAAATAAAGAAAATTTATTACGTTCGTTTTGGAAAAAAATATACCTCAGACTTTACCGTAGGTGCGCCATTAAATTGTGGTATAAAAATACAAGATTCATTATCCTTAACTATGGAAGTAAATCTTTGCCATCCTACGATGACCGACGATTAATAGATGAACTTTGCATGTATGTAACAAGATGTAATTTATTTCAACTGAATCATTAAATGTTCTCTTTCTCTTCACTTCGTCAGTTGTTCCCAATCATTATTCGTTAAATATGATGTATTCGAAATTTTTAACGTGCTATCATTTTGGTATGACACCCATTCTGAAAGTCTTTACTTTTATTAGCATGGAGAGGAAGTTTTTTAAAGGAAGTTAGCCCGCTGGCTACCTCATTTGTGGGAAATGGAATGAAAGAATGAATGTAATATTGTGTATTTGGATTTGCAAATTGAATACTACCCTCCTTTGTACAATATGTAACTTTCAATTGTAATTGATAGATTCTTAATCCAAACCTCCCTGCCGAACAACTTTGTCTTAGCAAAAATGCATGTAGGAAATGAAACATACAAAAATCAATTATTGCATTTTATTTTATTCTGCACTGTTTATTGGTTACAATTTTTCAAATCAATATTGTTTATTTACCCTATATATTTTTGTTCCATAAGTTATAGTGGTGCAGTAGCGGGAAGGGAATCTAATTTTTCTGATTGAATGCGAGATTTTACCATGAGACAACCAACCACTTGGTTTAACCTCCTGAGTCTATTACTTAACAAAGTGAAATTTAGATTATATTGAAACATTTTATTATAATAAAGAATAAGAGAAACTCAAAAATAAGAAAATTAATAGGAGCGGGGACAAAATCTCCATTCCACATGTTGATTTGAGTTTGAACAGGTCTCACGTTTTTATGTCCCCTCGTTGCAACTGTAGAGTGCACGCAGGTTTTACCTCGAATAAGCCTCCTTATAGTATTTATAACAGACGCAGTTGAAGATAAGTTTGTGGATTCCACGCCTTCTGTGGACCTATCAAATGAACTGGACGAAGAACAATTGTCACGCACAGATACAGTAGTGATATTTAAATCACGATTTTCATCGGATAATTCAATATCAGAATCTTCTAAAGCATTTAAAATATCTTCCTCGTTAAAATTTATAAATAAATGGGTAAATACCTAAAGACACATTTTGATACTAAAAACAAAATTCAAAGATGAAATTTTGATGATATAGGGACCTCTTGTAATATCAGTATGACATTAAAAAAATCTCTACCTAGACATTAGAACCTGACGTAATAAGTATATGACATAAAAATATAAAACAAAATATTTTGTAGCAAAAAAACACAAAACATCAAAAAAACATCACCATTGAATAAAACAATGATTATAAAATATAATCCAATAAAAAATTAAAGAAAAATTCATTGATCACTCTAAAATAAAAAGATTACTTATATGCCTGCAGAGAGAAACACGCCTTACATGTCACTTTGTCCGCCATTTTTAAAAAAATTGTAAATTTTTTAAAACAATTCGCTAGTTGTTCCATAAGCAATGAGTTACAAAAAGATTCATCTACAGGAGTTTTGAAGAATTATGGTTGAAAATTGTTAGATGGCATTGGAATATTTTTTTGATTTTAATGTAATATATATATGACCGAAGGATTCAGGAGGTTAAAACATTATCAATGGTGATAATGTTTTAATTTTGTCTCGCATTGTTTGGTCAAGCTTTACTCGATATCAGAGATAGTAACTAAACAAGTAGCAAAGCTCTATAGTAGGTAATGGTATAGCCAAAATAAGCACAATTGATTCCACATTTCTCTCTTAACATCCCCTGTGGGACACGACGGGATAAATTCGATTTACACAGCGGAAAAACGTTCAGTTTGTAGTAGTTAATGTTGTCCAGCATAGGATCTACTTACTGCATGTAAGATACGATGTTAGAGAAAAATAATACAAGTCTGATATTTTTATATTATGACACATTTCTTAATTTTTTTACGATAAATGATAACAAATATGTACATGCAATATAAAAAAGCTTTTTGCACATATCGCCTTGGTATTTATTAATATTGGTATTAATTCTCATAGAATATCTCTATCTTTTAATGGGCTTAAATACGCCGTCAAGAAGTATTTATTGTCTACTAGCTCAGCATCCTTTCCCTAACCCCTTCCTATAGTTCCTATAGTTTCTGGTCCCTTTGGAGTGTTAGGTGTGTGGATTGTAGTTTTTTTTTTCTCTCGAGTAGCTATCGTAAAATTCTCTTTTGTAAATATAACTATAGATACGTTTGTGCAGAATACGAAAACAATGTTAAAAATGTTTTTTACCAATGATGTTTTACTATTTTCGTTTTGTTTTAGTTTTTTATCACTAAATAACAACAGAATTCTGATTATTAATAATTAAGTATTTGAGATTGATTTTAAGTATTTGCTATTTCATAGATATCTTTAAAAAAATCTTTTGAATTGTCCTATCAATTGGTAAAGTTAATATATGAGCGTGTCAAAGAAATATTGGTGACGTCCCCATCTATTTTGAAAATATTCCAACCTGTTGACTCGCTACCGTTTTCTCTTGATACATAAAAGGAAGTAAGGTCCGTTGGTATTGTATAACCGGTGTACGACGGACGTGTACATTAAGCGACGCCGGACGTAGTAGTAGTAGCAGTAGTGACGTCGTGTCGTCGTCGGAATCAGAAGGGACGTGTCATGGCGCACAGATGTCGCATCCAAAGCACAGAAATGTTGCAAAATAGAAATGCCAATTCATTCATCGAAAATCACTTAATATTCAACAATCAATGTAATACAAATACTTATGTTATTACCTATATGTGATCTGTCTATTAGAGTCTAAGAAAAAACGCGCCTTTGCCTTAGCTTTTGCATCTACAGGTACGATTGTAAAGTATGAAGTCATCTAACGTTTGTCCTCCATCTGTTTCCCCATACAACAAAGGGACCTGCAAAGCATAATTTTATGAGGTCAATTTGTTTTTTTTAAATATTCTGGAATTTCAAATTACATTGAAAAGGTACAATAAATAACTGGTAAAAGCGAAATTCCTTTAATAGCATTCACTGTGTCGGTGTTTAGGTAGTAGAATTCCATATCGAAAAAATAAAACATGTGTTTTATTCTACTAAAGATTTAATTTGTGAGAGAGACGACTTTCGTCTTATGAGGACATTGTCAATCGGAGATTGACAATGTCCTCATAAGATAATAGCGGTAGTATTTGAATAAAAATATATTTTAGTATAATATATCACAAAAACCAAACCTGTGCGTGTATCCTATGTATTTTAGTCATTTTCTCTATAATTTTTATATGGAAAGTAAAAATGAATAAGCGAACAAAATAAAGAAAAAGTCTCATATAAAAAATATGAGAAGACCTCAAACATTGTTTTAAATACCTACCTAGATGTTAATGTTCCGACTCATAGTATTGTTTTATTTTTCGACGTTTCTGCAGAAAACTTTACATCCCTAATTAAGAAATCGTTGTAGATATCTTAGAAGAAAGCTCGCAGAATGTGTCGTATCATATTTAAACAATCTTAACGGATGGCTGTCTAGAGATAGTAATATGGCCTCACAGTATTCCTTGAAGGAATATAACTTGTCACATAAAACAAACATACGTTATACGTTAAAGTGGTATGATGTTTGTATTAAAACACATGTAACAATAATATTGTAAGGCTTAGAAAAGACAACGTCACCTTATTTGGGTGGGTTGCGGGTGATAACCAAATACACCAGATGATGTGAACTCGGAGTCGGCGAAACCGGTCGTGCATTTTTTATTCTTTATAATACTTTTTTTCTTTAATTTAAGAGGGATTTAGTTATTGTGTACTTAACAGTTTCGAGACATTTTTTTATACTTAATAAAAAAATACCTACTTATATTATTATTTAATGTGACTTTTGAATATAGCTTCCGGTTTCGGAAAAAAATTTTCCATCTACGGTTGAATCAATACAAGTATGATGTCTTTAGTAAAAAATCATGATGGGCTACATGCGGGCATCATCGCTAAAATGTAGATGTTAAAGTTGAGTATTTGTGAAGTTTCACAAATACTCAACTTGAACAGGGTACTCAAAAGCTTACATAAATAATACCTATAATTATCTATAATATGTGTATTTTTTTCCAGAATCTCCACGAAACATCGTACTCAAAATAAAGTAGGAAGAAAGAAAATGCAAAATGGAGATCTTCTGTACACACAATGTAGTTGAGAAAAAGAAAGGTTTAATTTTAAATATGACACAACATAGTTTTGCGTTACGCAAAAGTGTACATACAATGTTGTACATACAAAAGTGTACATACAAAACTGTACAACACAAACGCGTTTAACGCTTTCACTTACGAATTTCCATTTAAAACTCAACCCTGATGATGGCAATTCGTTGATGAAAGCTCTAGACGTGTTTGTAGTATAATAATATTATGTTTGTAAAGGTAAAAATAATGATTAAATATCAATTGAGTTTTTTTTTTCCAACTAAAATAATATTTTGTTTTTATTTATATTATTTTTCAATGTTCAATGAAAAGTAAAATAAAAAAAAGTGTTTTTTTTTTATTATATAGTTTTGTTTTTAGTGTTTTGAAACTCAAAATTAAGTGACGAATTTTAATAAAATAGATATATAAAATAATATCTAAGAGTTTGTGACAATAAAAATAGTTGACATGATTTGTAATATAAAAATAATAAAAATAAATTAAAATGACAAATAATATTGTAAATGCGCTCTTGAGGTGATTTAATAAGAAAAACAGCGTAATAAAAGTGATCCAATTAAAATAATTAGTGTTTTCTTTTAATATTGTTTCACAATATAAATAATATAAATATTATTTCAATTTTATTTTACTTAATTTTATGTCAAGAACTCAGATAATTTGTTTAAAATTATCACATGTCTACGTAGATAGAAATGATTTTGAGACGTGCCGTGTGTTAATAGAGTTGCTAAACTCAACCGAGTTTCCGTTGTGAGAGAAAACATAATAGGTATTATGAACATAAATATCTGTAAATAAATAATAATATATATGTTATACAAACAGCATAGACACTGTAAACATTTTAAAGTTGAATATCTCTCACTCGAGTAAGTTGCCAGAATAAAAAGTTTTTCATAATATCTGAAATTTTCCGAGTATTCTGTAAGAGGTACGTGTAAGATAAAATTATTCCGTAATGGAAAATAATACGGTTTGCTCCAACTCATCTTAAAAGGAAAAATATTGAGGGTAGCCACGGTGAAGGCGGCAGATGTCCTAGCTGAGAAACATCAGAGAGTAGACCGGAATCCAGAGGGTGGAAGAGCTGTTCCGGCTAGCACAGGACAGAGAAGCCTTCGCCAGGGTGATAGCCAACGTCAGGGGGAACAGAAATGGCACTTTAAGAAGAAGATGAGATAAAAACAGGGCAGAAACCAGCCTCCTCCATTCAGAGCGTCTCTGTGCCAATTACGTCACCTCTTTCCACGACATTCCTTGCGCTCTGATATCGTTGTCATAGGAACGGTGTATTGTGAAAGAGGGACGCCCGGGCCAACGGAACCCCTGCGGACGGAAAAACAGTGCTCTTTTTGGCCAACTATCATTAGACATTCTCAAAACATGTCCCAGCCAGGACCATCGTCTCTCCTGTATTACGGAGATTACAGGTCTCTGCTGGGTGCGCCGGCGCACAGCATCATTTGTAACATGTTCATACCATTTGACATCCAAAATCCTTCTAAGACACCTGTTTTCAAAGCTTAGTATCTTCCGCTCCTGAGCCTTGGTTAAGTGCCAAGACTCACAGCCATATAGAAGGATTGGGATGATTGGGATGGGATGTGCTCCCGAGAGGAGCGTTGAGGGCGATGATGATGATGATGATGATAAAAACAAAAAAAGTCAATCTACAGATAGGTATTATCATCTACAATTTAGCAATGAGGCATACCACGCATTTTGAATATTCTATTTTTTCAACTGACTTGCATAGGATAGCTTGTCCGCTGGCTACCCACAATTGGGATTTTCCGTGAAGGTTAAATGGTATGAGTAGTAGTAAAATGCTAACATTTTAAAATTTAATATATCCCACTATGTTCCCGTGGGTCTGTCTTCTTTGTTTCCAGATAAGAAAAGATTTTTCATTCTTAAGTTTAATTTATAGACCGACGGTTCTTGGTGGAAGTTCATATTAATAAATTTTAAAATGAAACACGATATATAGTTCTTCCACTATTGACTTTATTTATTTTTGCGAGCCGGCCTTCAAGAGCTTCCCCTCTCATCGTCAGGCAAAAGTTAAGTTTACTTTTGCCTGACGATGAGAGCGGAAGCTCTTGAAAGCCGGCTCGCAAAAATAAATAAAGTCAATAGTGGAAGAACTATATATATCGTATTTCATTTTAAAAATTATATTTCATTCTTTCTGAAAGTTGCGAGTGTTCTGTAACAGACAGGTGTATTATATTATTAATTCAGGAATGACAAAGATATATCGACCTTCCCAAATCTCATACTTTTTTTGTCACATGGAAGTTAATCTGTATGTTCATGATATTATGCAGTTAGTTTGCCGTCTAGGAAACTTGTTAAGTCCACTGATTAGAATATTTGTGTGATATAAATGATAGCATACAATAAGATAAAATAAAAATTATTATTAATCCTTAAAAATCTCGCAATCTTCTATATTTCGACAAATTTTAAATAATTTTATTAAAATATTTTATCTTAGTAGGTTTTTGTAATTATATAACAAAAAAAATCAAAGATACCAGACCCCTGGTTCAATACAAAATACACAGTCAGACAGAGTCGTTTTGAGCGCCAAACGAACCGTGCAATTGCCCAGGAGAATTCACGTCCAAATGTCAAAAGTTGGAAATTAATCTTGTATACATAGCAGTACATAGGTATAATATATATAAAAAAACACAACAATTTACTCTTTCATACAGCACGGTAATGATAATAAATTATCTATCAAGAAAATGGATGATACGCCTTTGTTCCACTAATGTACTAATGTGAGTGCGCATATTATATTTTTATATTTATTTACAGAAATATACGAAAAAGGAGACTAAGAAAATCATAACCGACGTTATATTTTCAAGTAATCGCTGTACTTTGATTATATCTACGACGTAAACTATTGATATAGTCTCGGACCTTCAACCATGAGATCACGGTTCGATTCTCACTGCTGTCATCCTGATCCAGCTTCACGAAAAAACCATATTCATAATGATACTGATTAAGGATGATTTTGTTTCTGAGCCGTCTATAAATTGTTGTACTTTCTCAAAAGCGCTTTAGAATAATAGTTCAATCTTTGAAACAATTTAAAAAATGATTTTTTATATAAAGAAGTAACTTTCAAAAATTATTCAATTTTTTATTTATTTTTGATTGTGACGACAGGTAAGTTGTTTCTGGTAGGTGATTCCATAAGACGAGCCCGGAAACACCTAAAGCTCTTCCGTAAAAGTTAGACTTACAGTTTAGTTACATTTCATATTGCAGTTAGTTATGAGGCATTAAGGATAACCTCGTGGTGGTTTTAGCCAGCCAATTATTCTGGCTTACTCGTATGGTTTATTTTTTTTTTTTAAAAGAGCGGATAAATAGAAGATCTCCAACTTTCAAAATATTTGAGATCCCAACACAAGCATAGTGGTAGGTACTGACGGATGGATAAGAGATAGTTGAAAGATTAATAAATTGTCACCTAAACGGATAAATAGGAGTCCTTGGACTCCTGAAATATCCGACAAATAAAGTCATTTCAACAGATTTTAAAATATTTTGGACATGGAAGGGAGTCTTTAAATTTGGGATTATTTAGCATAATTTCAAACTCAGATTAACTCACTATAAATGAATTGTTAAATGTTCATATTGTGCTACTGTACGAAATGACAGAGTGTGACTGAATTAGTCAATATTTAGGTTTTGTAATTTAAGTTCTGTTTGTTGGTTTGGTCTACTTTTACTTTGGCGTAATGTGAAGAACATGGTAATAAATCAGACAGATCCAATCTCAGAACATCGGTAGGACTAGACATTTAGACAGCCTATGGTTGTATTAAAGCTTTGGCTTAGTCTCTTAAATCAGAACGACCGACGTTTTAGGGGAATCGAAATACGTATAAATACATATCTTCCTTAAACTTAAAAATACTATGAAATAATTTAATTTGAAATAAAATTGTAAAACTACAGTTTAAGAGTTATTCTCGGTTTGTTTATTTCACATTTCTATAAGATTGACAACGAGGATATGGATATTTTTAAATGTACATCAATCAAATGTTAGTTTCGATTTTCCAACCAGTGTGGCATGGAGGCAACGCACTTACATACCTTGATTCACAAAGTCTCACGTTCGATTCCCGGCCAAGACAAAATGAAGAATGATTTCAAAGTATTGTGGGTCTGGATGCAACATGTTTACATGTTTTGTGCATTTCATTTATGTATATCGTTACCCATAATTTTTTTTTCATATTTTTATTAGGGACTAGCGGTCCGCACCGGCTTCGCACGCGTAGATAGTTTTTTAAAAAAATAATTTAGTTATAGTAATGATCCCTATTTTTTAATAGTATATGGCCTATGTAACTAGGAGATATTTTAGCTTTCCAACAATGAAAGAATTTTTCAAATCAGTTCAGTAGTTTCAGAGCCTATTCAATGCAAACAATCAAACCTTTCCTCTTTATAATATTAGTACCTATAGATTAGTTTTATTCATAATACGCATCTCAATTAATTTATAGGCGCATTTCATAAACTTATTTTTGAAAGACTCATGAAATATCTAATCAAGGAAGAATATTTTCTGCCCAGACTTTTCCATTGTGAGAATTCACAACAGTGTTTTCGGGTCGCACCTTTCCCCGATATTTCTAAAAATCTCTTGTTGTTGTCAAAGGTCCGGTGTTTTATGGAAGAGGAACCACTAGGCCATTGGAAACCTTGTGAATGAAAGAACTGTCACCTTTTTGGCCAACTGTAATTGAATAAATATATTATGTCACTGAGAGTAAAATAGAAGAAACATCCAAAATATATTTTATCTATCTTAAGCTACATTATATTAATTCATACAGTCGTATTGAAATTTCTCGTATTAGGTATTGCATAAAATTTCACTGCAAGTAATTATCTTAATTGATTATTCAATACCAAATCAAGTATCTAATCTCAATCTTTAAACTTAATACTAATGAGAATTTTACATAGAAAGGAAGTAATGTTCATCAACATAATATATAACTTAATTAAAAGACGTTTGTTTGGACTTTTTGAAAAACATCTTTCAGAGTATTTTTACAGCTTTTAATTACGAAAACTTGCAATCTGGTATTAATATAGCCTTTGAAGGCAGCGACTAGGATGGGTAGAAGACGAACAGAAAGATACACCATACATATAGACATAATATTATACATACACTACATAGTCGATGGAAAAGTTTATTCAAATACAAAAACCTTTAAAAGCGGTCCGGAAACTTTTCGTTTGAAACCATTTCCGGATTTATTTCAACTGTTTCTTCCTCTTCAAACCTACTGATATTATTTGCATTCGAGTTGATTCGCAAATATTCACTTATACGCCACTCTAGATGCGCCTCGATTGTTAAAAAGAACGAGTCTAAATAATCAATAGGTATAATTTATTTATTAATTTATTTATTTTATTCTTCACTGTACATTGGTTACAATATTACAAAATAAAACAGTGTCATATAAATATCAGTTATACAATTCAATGTACAGAGGGCGAGTTTTTATCGCTAAGATGCGATGTCTTCCAACTAATTATTAATTGAACAGTTGTGAATAAAATGATGTTTATTTATGAATTGATAGTTATTGTGGCTTATGTGTTGAAGATATTATTAATTAATGAAGATCTATCCATTAAAATTATCATATTATTTTCTCCATTAAACGGGATAGACAGGTGACAGATGGCATGAATTAAATATACCTACAGGTACCTAGTCTTCACCGTGCCATGACAATCTGAGTTATTAACGAATACATAGTTACAAGCTGGAGACAAATTTTATCCGGGTACTCCACGGATATTTTTGAGTTTGAGTGTGTTACTCAAAATTGCCGAAGCCGTGGATTAGAGAATAAACATAAAACAGAGTTAGCTTTATAATTAATAGTCTTTATAGACTTAAATCTTATCATAGCTTTGCTTAAATCCAATAACTAAGCAGTTAAATCCTTTGAAATGTAATACCACCATTTTTTACTCACAATCCATACAACTGTTAATGATTATACATGAATAATATTACCCAACAGACACCTCATCTATAAAATCAACATATTTTGCTTATTTTCTTTTTAATATGAAACAGGAGAGTTGTTCCGATACTTGCTAATCGGCTTAGGCTGGTTAAGTGCACTTTGCTCACGATATGCATCGTAAGCACGTTTTTCTATTTCCTAATAAAAAGGGAGTTTTCACGCGTTTATTGTGCAGTTTGCAGTTGAGGTGTCTGTTGAATTATATTCATAATATTTTCACTCACGCGATTGTGAAAATATAATTAAAATGTGAAAACTTTGTTAAAACTTTGTTAATCATCGATTATAATATTAACAAAAAGTTAGTGCAATGATGATGATAATGATGGTTGATTCGATTTTGACGTCGTATCACATAACATTAACCGTCTAATGAAAACCAGCAACAGTACAATCCTTTTTTTTTAAAGGTGGTATAATTGGCTAGTTCCTCTCAGTGGAGCTGATAGGTGATGGCTTTATTTATAATGTATTGTAACACAGCATTTTCAATTCAGTTCGTTGACATGTAGTGGCGTTTTTCGAGTTGTCGCATATCGTGTCAAAGGCTTCCATCGAAATTATTTTTGTCCTCCTACAGAAACAAAGTACACAGAATCCTTATTCCTTACTCTTATTTCCTAATGCCAGGATTGTAAAGGATTACTAAGCATCTTGTTATAATAAGTCCTCTTTGATAGCAGACTTCCTTGTTTATTTTTAAATATTAAATATCTTTATCTATACATCGTCATTTTACCAAAATATTTAAAAAAAAAATAATATTAAATCAAATATGATTTGCAAAAATTATTCAATCCAAACCGATCTCTATAATATATTCATTGATTAATACAATTTTCCACTAGTAGGGTAGCCAGCAGACCAACTGATATCCCCAGTGAATAAAAATTTACATTCCATTCACATACATAACATTCATCTCACAGACATTTTTACATCTCAAATTCAGCGATGAGGTCTGTGAGGTCTTAATTTTTTTCTTGGCAGAAAGAAGATGGCTTTCATGTTTATTACATGGTCTGCTGGCTACCCCACTTGTGGCATATGCCTTGATTGTGTTGTAGTTGTAATTTAACAATAATATATAATTGAACAACATATATCTATACAGACACAATAGAAACAACAGTATACCTATACAGACTATTAAATTAAAACTATTAACAAAACATATTATCTCCCTTATAGAGACTTATTATGTCTCGTGTAAAGGAGGGACCCCTAGGTCCCCTACTCGTTTTAAAAAGTTTTAGAGTGTCATGTAAAAACTAGGTGTTCATATACCTTCAAATATAAGAAAACTAACATCTATAATTCGGCGACGAGGTAAGCTACCCATTCTGAGTGTCTTGTTTCTGTATTGATACGGAGAGGAAAATCTTCACGTTCGTAAAATATCACGCATCAAGACATTTTACATATTCAATTCAGCGATGAGGTTTGCCACCCATTCTGGATGTCTTATTTTTTTGTTGGCATAGAGAGGACAGCTTGAACGTTTATTTCATGCAGCTGGTCTACTGGCTACCCCACTTGAGGAATATGGCGTAACGGTTGTAGAAGATATTGTGATCTCCGTCTCACAAACATGAGACATTGAGAATTGTTGGCACATATCATAGCGAAATTGAATATACCAAGTCTCCGAATACATACACCTTCGTGATGTTTTGTGAATTTCTATTTTCTAAAGGATACCCGAAAACTATCGAAAAAGAGTAGGAAATCTATTCCTTTTCGATATAATAATATGGATGCTATGAAATTACTGAAAAAAATAAATCGAAAAATTTCGTTTCAAAAATTCGTCTATGGAATAATAATATGCACAGATAAATTACTAAAGAAAGTAAAATTCAATGCTCCCCTTCTAAAATTCAAAAGCATGTAAGTACGTACTTATAAGATACATAAATTTATAGGCTGTTTATAAGCAACCTTCGCGTTCATCAAAGCTTTTTAATCCAATAATATATACCTATAACAGAGCATCCAACAAAAATTTTAATTTTATATTAAGGCGCGAAACAAGCAGGATTATTTTCTACTATACTCTACGTTTTTCCTGTTGTCCTGTAAAGGGAGAGGTAGCTTAAACTTCACGTATAAGAGAATTTACATCTACAACTCAGCAATGAGACATGCCACCCATCTTGAACGTCATTTTTTATTTGCACGGAGAATATCTGCGTGTTTAGTACATGTTGTTAATCTGCTGGCTACCCCAATAAGTTCCCACTTTTGAGTGATCTTTTTCTTTGTGAAGATTTTGATTCTTAACTAAAATCTGAAAAACAAAAATTTACAATATTTAAATAAAAGATGCATCCCGTATATTATAACAATTATGCTTAATAGCGCACTGGCTTGGAATTGAAGACAGGATCACACTCAAATTGTGTCTTCTAGTTTACAAAACTGTGAACATTATATCGTCGCTATGCATTTCCGCACTTTTCCTGACACCGGAAGTGATTACTTAAGCCAGCCTTAAGCCAATTCACAAGCGTTGGGACGCCATTCTCACTTCTTTCAATTAGATTCAGCACAATATCACACTGTGCAAACATGGTCTTCCAATCGAGATACCTGATAAAATTTGTCCTGTTGTGCCCAAATCCAGTTACAAAAAATATCTAAATATACTCGTATTACATAATAATAATACTATTTGAAAAGACATGATCAGGTAGCAAAAATATTACATCAAAATTTAGATTTGAAATTTAAATTAATTGAATTGAACAGGAATCCAAATTACCATACTATAATTATTGTCCAGTATCGGTACTTGAAAACAATGACACTAAACTCTACTGGGATCGACCAATTCAAACTGATCGAACTATTCTAGCTAATCTACCAGATATTGTATTGTACAGGTTGATCGCAGATGCCGTAAAACATACATTATAGACATCACTATACCACACGATGAAAATTTAAATAAAGCTGAGCAAGATAAGATAATAAAATATCTTGATCTTGCTCACGAAATTAAAGATATGTGGAGAACACCTTCCACAATCATCGTGCCTATAGTGTTGTCTGTGAATGGTTTAATACCTAAGAGTCTGTCAAGCAATCTCAGAAAACTGGGAGTAGATGACAGGCTCAAATACAGTATGCAGAAGGCCGTACTTCTATCGTCCACCTCCTGGTAAGTAGTTTTTCGTCCCTGTAGCTCTTTAAGTGATCTCCCATGATTGTACTATTTCATAGAACATCATGGAAGAATCAACTCGAATAATAATAACTAGACAACTTATTTACGATGCGCCGTTTTGTGAAAAAACCAGCGCAAGGGCATATCATATACATAGTTACAAAAAATACCAAAAAGAGAGCTTACCGCATACTTGAATTCTAATAATCAACCAGGTTAATGTAGTGATGTATATTTATTGATTATATTGATTGTATCTAACTTGAACCTTTTATGTAATTGTTTGTAATCAATGTACAGTAAAGAATGAATAAACAAATTAATGATCTTCATGTATTGCTATAACTGTCTGTGCCCAGTAAAAAATGAAAAATAAATAAATTACACATAAATAAAAAAAGCCTTTATTTTCTTCCAAGAGTTTCCTTCACAGATTGTCGGTCCTTAATTAACTATAAAACATAGTCGAATCTTGATTGTATGTAGCTGAAATGTACAAAAAGGCTAATTTGAACAAAATTCAACGTTCGTTGTAAAAGAATACTTATGTACAGCACATCAATCTTGTCAGTAAACTGTTCATCGCATAAAAATGTCTGATGAAGGAAACGCATCAACACGAAACATGTTATGTACAAATATTCTTATGGCGGCTACCATCATTGGCGGTAATTGGTTTATTGGGTAGCCGAGTTGAGGAACCAAACGAAGCCTTACGTATTATTTGCTGGCAATCATATCGAAAAAGTATCAGTATAATATTGTTTAACTATTGATTTTTCGCAGGATTGTCGATAAATGTTAAATAGAATATTGTTGAAAATCATTATTTTTACTTAAAAGTCATCTATTCTACATCATTTTAACATATTTTTTTTCATTTAACTGTCTTAATGCGCCGTTTACATGGCCACGTGACCTCAAGGGTGCCGTATACCGCATCTTTCGCTCGAAACTCCCAGCAAAAAGTGCGTCTTCAGCCCGCTTTTAAAACTCTCTCCTTTCACCTTCTCTCGCAGACACAGAGGCAGCTTATTCCAGCATCTAGGACCCGCGTTATACAGAATTTGCTTTCATTTCCATTAACTGTTAATACATTAAATAATTATGTAAAATCAAAAGCCTTAACTTGAATCATGAAACTTAGGGTTGTTAAAACCTGACAATAAATATGGATAAAAGGAAGTTTTTCTACTTTATGAGTTGGAATTGAACTTCAGAAGAGTATTTTTTTATAGTTATAAAATAGTGTACATATTACTAAAATATACACCTATTGTCATTTTTAAGGGCCCCATGAAACACTGTTTCCCAGGTTATCACACATACACCACTGATAACAACGATACAACAACATGACTAAAATAATAATATATATCCTCAACTGGCCGGGATTTCCGTTTCGAACTATTCTAATGAGAATTTTACATAGAAAGGAAGTAAACTTAATTAAAAGACGTTTGTTTGGACTTTTTGAAAAACATCTTTCAGAGTATTTTTACAGCTTTTAATTACGAAAACTTGCAATCTGGTATTAATAATACAGCCTTTGAAGGCAGCGACTAGGATGGGTAGAAGACGAACAGAAAGATACACCATACATATAGACATAATATTATACATACACAATATAGTCGATGGAAAAGTTTATTCAAATACAAAAACCTTTAAAAGCGGTCCGGAAACTTTTCGTTTGAAACCATTTCCGGATTTATTTCAACTGTTTCTTCCTCTTCAAACCTACTGATATTATTTGCATTCGAGTTGATTCGCAAATGATTCACATATACGCCACTCTAGATGCGCCTCGATTGTTAAAAAGAACGAGTCTGAATAATCGATAGGTATTATTAATTGAACAGTTGTGAATAAAATGATGTTTATTTATGAACTGATAGTTATTGTGGCTTATGTGTTGAAGATATTATTAATTAATGAAGATCTATCCATTAAAATTATCATATTATTTTCTCCATTAAACGGGACAGGTGACAGATGGCATGAATTAAATATACCTACAGGTAGTCTTCACCGTGTCATGAAAATCTGAATTATTAACGAATACATTGTTACAAGCTGGTGACAAATTTTATCCGGGTACTCCACGGATATTTTTGAGTTTGAGTGTGTTACTCAAAATTGCCGAAGCCGTGGATTAGAGAATATACATAAAACATAGTTAGCTTTATAATTAATAGTCTTTAGACATCTTATCATAGCTTTGCTTAAATCCAATAACTAAGCAGCTAAATCCTTTGAAATGTAATACCACCATTTTTTACTCACAATCCATACAACTGTTAATGATTATACATGAATAATATTACCCAATAGATACCTCATCTGTAAAATCAACATATTTTGCTTATTTTCTTTTTAATATGAAACAGGAGAGGTGTTCCGATGCTTACTAATCGGCTCAGGCTAGCTAAGTGCATTTTGCTCACGGAATGCATCGTAAGCACGTTTTTCTATTTCCTAATAAAAAGGGAGTTTTCACGCGTTTATTGTGCAGTTTGCAGTTGAGGTGTCTGTTGAATTATATTCTTAATATTTTCACTCACGCGATTGTGAAAACTTTGTTAAAACTTTGTTAATCATCGATTATAATATTAACAAAAAGTTAGTGCAATGATGATTGATTCGATTTTGACGTCGTATCACATAACATTAACCGTCTAATGAAAACCAGCAACAGTACAATCCTTTTTTTTTAAAGGTGGTAATTGGCTAGTTACTCTCAGTGGAGCTGAAAGGTGATGGCTTTATTTATAATATATTGTAACACAGCATAATTTATAATTCTCTAAATTCAATTCAGTTCGTTGACATGTAGTGGCGTTTTTCGAGTTGTCGCATATCGTGTCAAAGGCTTCCATCGAAATTATTTTTGTCCTCTTACAGAAACAAAGTACACAGAATCCTTATTCCTTACTCTTATTTCCTAATGCCAGGATTGTAAAGGATTACTAAGCATCTTTTAATCATAAGTCCTCTTTCTTTGATAGCAGACTTCCTTGTTTATTTTTAAATATTAAATATCTTTATCTATACATCGTCATTTTACCAAAATATTTAAAAAAAAATAATACTAAATCAAATATGATTTGCAAAAATTATTCAATCCACACCGATCTCTATATATATTCATTGATTAATACAATTTTTCACTAGTAGGGTAGCCAGCAGACCAACTGATATCCCCAGTGAATAAAAATTTACATAACATTCATCTCACAGACAGTTTTACATCTCAAATTCAGCGATGAGGTCTGTGAGGTTTGCCACCCATCCTGAATGTCTTAATTTTTTTCTTGGCAGAAAGAAGATGGCTTTCATGTTTATTACATGGTCTGCTGGCTACCCCACTTGTGGCATATGCCTTGATTGTGTTGTAGTTGTAATTTAACAATAATAAATAATTGAACAACAAATATCTATACAGACACAATAGAAACAACAGTATACCTATACAGACTATTAAATTAAAATTATTAACAAAACATATTATCTCCCTTATAGAGACTTATTATGTCTCGTGTAAAGGAGGGACCCCTAGGTCCCCTACTCGTTTTTGAAAGTTTTAGAGTGTCATGTAAAAACTAGGTGTTCAAATACCTTCAAATATAAGAAAACTCAGCGACGAGGTAAGCTCCCCATTCTGAGTGTCTTGTTTCTGTATTGATACGGAGAGGAAAATCTTCACGTTCGTAAAATATCACGCATCAAGACATTTTACATATACAATTCAGCGATGAGGTTTGCCACCCATTCTGGATGTCTTATTTTTTGTTGGCATAGAGAGGACAGCTTGTACGTTTATTTCATGCAGCTGGTCTACTGGCTACCCCACTTGAGGAATATGGCGTGACGGTTGTAGAAGATATTGTGATCTCCGTCTCACAAACATGAGGCATTGAGAATTGTTGGCACATCTCATAGCGAAATTGAAAATACCAAGTCTCATACACCTCCGTGATGTTTTTTGAATTCCTATTTTCTAAGGGATACTCGAAAACTATCGAAAAAGAGTGGGAAATCTGTTCTTTTACGATATAATAATATGGATGCTATGAAATTTCTGAAATAAATATACTGAAAAATTTCCTTTCGAAAATAAGTCTATGGAATAAATAAGCGCAGAAAATTACTAAAGAAAGTAAAAACCAATGCTCCCCTTCTAAAATTCAAAAGCATGTAAGTACCTACGTACTTATAAGATACATAAATTTATAGGCTGTTTATAAGCAACCTTCGCGTTCATCAAAGCTTTTTAATCCAATAAGATATAACAGAGCATCCAACAATTTTTTTAATTTTATATTAAGGCGCGAAACAAGCAGGATTATTTTCTACTATTCTCTACGTTTTTCCTGTTGTCCTGTAAAGGGAGAGGTAGCTTAAACTTCACGTATAAGAGAATTTACATCTACAACTCAGCATGAGACATGCCACCCATCTTGAACGTCATTTTTTATTTGCACGGAGAATATCTGCGTGTTTAGTACATGTTGTTAATCTGCTGGCTACCCCAATAAGTTCCCACTTTTGAGTGATCTTTTTCTTTGTGAAGATTTTGATTCTTAACTAAAATCTGAAAAACAAAAATTTACAATATTTAAATAAAAGATGCATCCCGAATATTATAACAATTATGCTTAATAGCGCACTGGCATGGAATTGAAGACAGGATCACACTCAAATTGTGTCTTATAGTTTACAAAGCTGTGAATAACATGTCGTCGCTATGCATTTCCTCAATTTTCCCGACACCGGAAGTGATTACTTAAGCCAGCCTAGAGCCAATTCACAAGCGTTGGGATGCCATTCTCACTTCTTTCAATTAGATTCAGCACAATATCACACTATGCAAACATGGTCTTCCAATCGAGATACCTGATTAAATTTGTCCTGTTGTGCCCAAATCCAGTTACAAAAAATATCTAAATATACTCGTATTACATAATAATAATAATAATACTATTTGAAAAGACATGATCAGGTAGCAAAAATATTACATCAAAATTTAGATTTGAAATTTAAATTAATTGAATTGAACAGGAATCCAAATTACCATACTATAATTATTGTCCAGTATCGGTACTTGAAAACAATGATACTAAACTCTACTGGGATCGACCAATTCAAACTGATCGAACTATTCTAGCTAATCGACCAGACATTGTATTGGTTGATCGCAGATGCCGTAAAACATACATCATAGACATTACTATACCGCACGATGAAAATTTAAATAAAGCTGAGCAAGATAAGATAATAAAATATCTTGATCTTGCTCACGAAATCAAAGATATGTGGAGAACACCTACCACAATCATCGTGCCTATAGTGTTGTCTGTGAATGGTTTAATACCTAAGAGTCTGTCAAGCAATCTCAGAAAACTGGGAGTAGATGACAGGCTCAAATACAGTATGCAGAAGGCCGTACTTCTATCGTCCACCAGGATAGTAAGAAGGTTTTTGTCCCTGTAGCTCTTTAAGTGATCTCCCATGATTGTACTATTTCATAGAACATCATGGAAGAATCAACTCAAATAATAATAACTAGACAACTTATTTACGATGCGCCGTTTTGTGAAAAAACCAGCGCAAGGGCATATCATATACATAGTTACAAAAAATACCAAAAATAGAGCTTACCGCATACTTGAATTCTAATAATCAACCAGGTTAATGTAGGGATGTATATTTATTGATTACTAGCTGGCCCGGCGAACTTCGTACCGCCTAAGAATCAATGAACGATTTCATACATACATCTTCTTCCCCTTGTCCTAGTTCGGTCGGGGACCCATTGCCCCTAAGTATCTCCTCCAGAGATAACTGTCCACCGCTGCTTCCAGGACCTCTGGCCACTCCAAACCTAGCCTTTCAACACATGTTCGACACCTGCCCTATCTTCTGCCCTCTCCCACTGACTTTATGAATGATTAATATTATTAATCTCTTCACAAACTCCCGTAATTGTCAAAGTGTGTCATCGAAGGTATAGTGTAAAAAAATATAATTCATTTGGAACTTTCGCAGTTTAGCGGCCCCACCCGTTGTCGAGTACTTTTTTCCATGTAAAAGTAATATTTTCGAAACTTGAGGAAATTGTTGCCATATGGTGAATTATTTTTTTGTCACCAAATTTTTGAAAAATTCTTTTATAGGAAAAAAAATTCGCAAGTATGAAACTTGAGCGGCCCCACCCGTTGTCGAGTAATATGTACGGAATTTTAGGAAATTAATTTTCGAAGTGGATTTTTTTTGCCGGCAAATTAAAATAATTCTACATATGGCAACAATTTCCTCAAGTTTCAAAAATATTACCTTTTCTATGGAAAAAAAGTACTCGACAACGGGTGGGGCCGCTAAACTGCGAAAGTTACATTCATTTTTTTACATAGACAATTCACACACATCGAGCTAGTCCCAAACTTAGATGAATCTTGATTATGGGTAGGTACTAACGCGACGATACACACATATACAATGCACTATATACAAATACATATATATGTAACACCCAGACCCAGGACAATTTGAAAAAGGTCATTCTTCCCTTTGCCCTGTCCGGGAATCGAACCCGGGACCTCGTGACTCAAAGGAAAGAGCTCCGCGCCACACCGGCCGACATGAACAATTTATGTTGAACAATTATACTTAACTCAGATTTGTTTATAAATTATCTACAGTACGTAATATAATTATGTATGTAGGTACTAATTTTTTTTTCAGGTAGATTTTACCTATTCATTTAAAATTTATTAAAATTCTTTCCATGATTTTTTAAAAATTGAAATATCAGAACTACAGATGTTAAATTGTATGGATAACGATTCTAATTTGAGAATGTATAGAAAAATTATCATTCATTGTTGATTTTGTATAATTCTCCATATTGCATTTTTTATTGAAATTAAAAATGTACGGCGTAAATAATTTTCTTCGTAATTTTTCTTCTCTGTCTGCAAATTTCACTACACAATCTTGCATCAGAACTACCTACATGAACACATTCTTATTTTCATCTTTAATAGCACAATTTTTGGTTCAATAATAATTTTCCATCTAAAAAAATAAAATACAATTTCAAATATAATCTGTGCACGTCCACATTTATGTGACAGAATATCTATCGATACATAAATATTAGTCGAATAATTCGGTTGTTACATGGCAATAGGTTGTATCTCGCATTTTTTGCGTTTTCAAGTTTGTTCCATAAAATGCTCAAAATAGTGTAATATTTGATGTGGCAAAAGGATATGTCTCTTTATAGTCAGAATAAAGAGAGAAAAGACGTCACTTATTGACATGTAGAAAGATTGTTTTCTTCAACATGGCAAAAAAAACTCAAATATTTTTAAACTGCAAGAAATTATTTAGTGAATGTTACATACATCTTGTAGAAGAAATTATTAAGAGAATGTTACATTTATCTTGTAGAAATAATAATTACCTTCATTTTGATATATAATGCTCGAAATTTGGCTGAAATATCTGTTTTGCAAACTTTGTTTTTGCTCTCCTGTAAAATTATGTTTTAGTGAGATACAACCTATTGCCATGTAACTACCGAATTATAGTAAACAAATATTAGTACACATTTCGTTCATATTAGTTATAGTAATTTGGTTCTTAATATAGCAGAACCTACGGATTATTTTAGCACAATGCAACAGGCGACGTGGGGGCGCTAATAGCGTATGGACTCTCCATATTGTTTTTATTTTTGAAATTAAAAATGTATGGCGTAAATAATTTTCTTCATATTGTTTCTTCCCGTGAATTTGTAAGATGTTTTAATAGCCTATAGTTTAATCCGGGCGGAGAAGAATCCAACAAATCAGAGATCATTCAAATCGGTACAGCCATTCTTGAGTTATAAGTGTTGTAACACACACGTCTTCCTTTTATATATTAGATATTGATTGTATCTAACTTGAACCTTTTATGTAATTGTTTGTAATCAATGTACAGTAAAGAATGAATAAACAAATTAATGATCTTCATGTATTGCTATAACTGTCTGTGCCCAGTAAAAAATGAAAAATAAATAAATTACACATAAATAAAAAAAGCCTTTATTTTCTTCCAAGAGTTTCCTTCACAGATTGTCGGTCCTTAATTAACTATAAAACATAGTCGAATCTTGATTGTATGTAGCTGAAATGTACAAAAAGGCTAATTTGAACAAAATTCAACGTACGTTGTAAAAGAATACTTATGTACAGCACATCAATCTTGTCAGTAAACTGTTCATCGCATAAAAATGTCTGATGAAGGAAACGCATCAACACGAAACATGTTATGTATAAATATTCTTATGGCGGCTACCATCAGTGGCGGTAATTGGTTTATTGGGTGCCCGAGTTGAGGAACCACACAAAGCCTTAGGTATTATTTGCTGGCAATCATATCGAAAAAGTATCAGTATAAAATTGTTTAACTATTGATTTTTCGCAGGATTGTCGATAAATGTTAAATAGAATATTGTTGAAAATCATTATTTTTACTTTAAAGTCATCTATTCTACATCATTTTAACATATTTTTTTTCATTTAACTGTCTTAATGCGCCGTTTACATGGCCACGTGACCTCAAGGGCGCCGTATACCGCATCTTTCGCTCGAAATTCCCAGCAAAAAATTACGTCTTCAGCCTGCTTTTAAAACTCTCTCCTTTCACCTCCTCTCGCAGACACAGAGGCAGCTTGTTCCAGCATCTAGGACCCGCGTTATACAGAATTTGCTTTCATTTCCTTTAACTGTTAAATATGTAAAATCAAAAGCCTTAACTTGAATCTTGAAACTTAGGGTTGTTAAAACCTGACAATAAATATGGATAAAAGGAAGTTTTTCTACTTTATGAGTTGGAATTGAACTTCAGAAGAGTATTTTTTTATAGTTATAAAATAGTGTACCTACATATCACTTAAAAATACACCTATTGTCATTTTTAAGGGCCCCATGAAACACTGTATCCCAGGTTATCACACATACACCACTGACAACAACGATACAACAACATGACTAAAATAATAATATATATCCTCAACTGGCCGGGATTTCCGTTTCCGATCTGTTAATTAAATTTAGCGGCTCAATAGTAGTACCTACGCCATCTTTAGATAGATAGATAGAAACTGTATAATGTAGTGTAGTGTAGAATAAATTGAAGGATGAATGTTTTCGTGTCGAATGGCCATTATGTTAGACTCATTCTACATTTTCAAGAAGAAATTTCGCAACTTTAGATTTCCTCATTGTTAGTTAACTTTTCTTGCGATAAAGGAATCAAAATATACTCAACATAACACAGCTAGTAAAATAAAATTGTATTATTACTATTATTAGTAGAAGTGGTATTATTGTTGTTTGTTTGTATGAACTATGAATGTGTGAGTGTTATTGTGTTTCATTAGTATTGTTCGTGGATTAAAGTGCGTTGGTATCGCCTTAAATAGAAAACAAATCCGGGATAAATGTACAAGATACGAATGTTATTTTTTACATAAAAAAACAAATTCAAAATATATATTTATGTAGATTAAATTATGTTCCCAATAAGGTTTATTTACTTTGGGACTGTGGTTAGATGAAAGAAATCACATAGTGATGATCTCGCCACTGCATATCGTCTTAGTATTTTAAATTTTGTATTGATTTGTTAATACTGTTATATAATGATGATGTGCAAAAAGAATAAAACAAATAAACAGTAAATAAATAAATACAACAAATCAAGCAATAGAAATAGGTGGCACGCAAATGGTGAGGCCTTTATCCGACAGTGAATGGACCCGAATGAATACTTACTTATAAACGTAATATAATAAACATAATATCGTCGTTGCATATTTATTTATTTATTTATTTAATACAATATACGGCAATTGCCTTTACAAGTATACAGATAAACTTTCCAATCTATAAAAATATAAAAACAATATAAAAATATAAAAACAATATAAAAGTATAAAAAAAAACAGACAAAACATTCTCCAGTTAAAGTCAAAAATTAAAATTTAAATACAAAACACAATAAATTCATTAAAAGACAAATTCCAGTCACTAGTCATGATAAAAACAAAAAAAAAAAAATAATGACAATAATTTTAAAATAATTCTAAAACTGCACAAAAATACATGGGAAAATCTATATTCAAAATAATATTCAAAAAGAAACATGTGCACATATTTTTATTTTGGCATACTCTTTTAAAACTGTTCATTAAGGCATTAAAATTGTAGTTTGGACTTTCTATTGGCATGTGATATTATTCTTCTACTACTACTACTATACCATCACGGCACATCCCACAAGTGGGGTAGCCAGCAGATCAGCTGCATGTAAGAAACATACAAACTGTCCTCTTCGTGCCAGTATAAAATGAAGACGTTCAGGATGGGTGGCAAACCTCAACGCTGAACTTAAGATGTAAAATGTCTTATTTTTTTCGAACACCTGCCTTTTACAGGACACTCGGAAACTTACGCAGAAGAGTGGGAGACCAATTCTTTACCGGGTGCTCCACGGGATATTATTCTTTAAGTATTTAATTTTAATATTTGATGCTTTATAAAATGGTTATGATGTCATTATGAGCAGTTTATTCTGGAAATGTCTTTTTGAATATGCAACGACGAAATGTTTATTGAACACATGAAACTATCATAAAATGCTTTGACAAAGACCAGGTCTCCATATTCGACAGTGCCCAGACGGGACTTGAACCTGCAACCCATACTTTTCACGAGGTGTGCTACTGGGCGACGTGCCGAAGTCTCCGATATTCTCTCTTATAAACCCCAATGATAGCTTAATGTGTAGGTATTATTCTGTTATACCTAATATGAGTACGAGTACAGCATGCTGGGTACTTGACTACTTATAAATATTTTTTCATCGACATCTATCTACAAATTATAATATTTGTTTTCATTTTTCGATTTTTAATCATTGCTGTGTACTTCGTTGCGAACCTGGATGTCGCTAGTGTCACCGAACGTGAGTATTAACAATCGTTTACCGTAAAAAAATACAATATTTATTCAATTAATCAACGGATAAGCTAATATTACAACATAATAATGATGCTGGGAGTGTAATGAACTAATAATACATGGTGAATTACACCCTTGGTATCGAATACCTTGTTCCCAAAGGGCTCAAGATATAGGGTGGATAGACAAAAAAATAATAAAAAAAACATCGATAAACTTATTTTTTAGTTTACGAAATATTTGAAATATTTTTGGCATTGAAAATATAAAAAAAAAACATTCGCATATTTAGATCTACCATTTTTAAAAACTCATACAAATACAATAATATCTTACATTCTCTACGTACATTTCGTGCGATAATACAATGACGATACTGTTCGTGCCAACGTTGATTTGTTATCAACCAATTTGTTTTCGATTACCCCACCAAATTCTAAATCCACAACTATACCCAGAAGCATACTTCCTTAAATACCTTATTTATTATATTTAGATATAGGTACTTATATACAAAGCAGAGCTCAGAGACGGACAAAGAGGGGCAACAGTCCCTTTTCGTTTTAGAATAATGAACAGTAATGAAAAACAGTAATGAACCATACCCGGACCTAATATACACCAGATAAAAGGGCAGTTTAGCATAGTTCCTATTATGGTTTTATCAATGAATGTAATATTACTCGTGTATGACTCGCTTTATTTATTTTTACTATAGTATTTTTATTAAGTTACGATGGTTTGGGCATGTGGAAAGAATGAATGAGGACAGAATGACCAAGAAGATATATATATGACTGAGAGGAATGGTGCTCGGAAACGTGGACGTCCAAGGGTCAAACGGCAAGTTCATTTAAACCAAATCCTACAAGACGGTCACGTGTTGAGCACATTGAACAGGAAAGCATGGATGAGGAGTTGTATGACAGTGACAGAAGCGAAAGATGTATGCAAGGATAGAAGTAAGTAGCACCCGATCCTTTCTGCCTTCCCGCGAGGGAAGCGGCATGATGGTATGTATATATTTTTATTATATTTTATTTCTATATTTTTGTTATATGTATAAGTTTATATTTTATTCATTAATTCAAAACTTTTTTAATTTTTAGTTTCAATTTTTTTTTTGTTTATTTCTTATGTGACGGATTAAGGTTGACTGGAAGACGTTGCTTAGCAACAAGTCCGCCTTTTGTGTTTGTTTTGGACAATAAAGATTTATTTATTTATTTATATAATAGTATATATAACCTACCTACGCGCCATCATTAATAAATCATGCGTTCACCTACCTAATCTTAATTATTAATTAAATTAGTAAACTACTTTAAGCGCCATCAGCGGTAAAATTGCGCACTAAATTGTAAAATTTTAAAGTTTCTAGTGTGTGTAGTTAATGTACCATTGTAAATTACCCACAAATTTGTTTTTGTTTCTGTGAATACCGTGAAGTCGTTGTTACCACTGTTGGAAGTTACAAATCTTTCGTTTTGATGTTTATCGCAATAATACGTACTTCAAAACTTTTAATAAGGAAACAATTTATAGCGGCAATGGAATAAATAATTGTTGAGAATGGAATAAAAAATGAATAACACTACCTAATTAATTAAAACATTCTTTTGTTGATTGGGTTCAATTAACTGATAGTTTTTAACTAATTAAGTCTTTATTATTTTTAAGACGACCGATGTGGCGCGGAGGCTAACGCACTTGCCTTTGAGACACAAGGTCCCAGGTTCGATTCCCGGCCAGGGCGAAATGAAGAATTACCTTTTTCAAATTGTCCTGGGTCTGGGTGTTACATGTATATGTGTTCAGTGCATTGTATATATGTGTATCATCGTGTTAGTGCCCATAATACAAGATCCATATCTTAGTTTGGGACTAGCTCGGTCTGTGTGAATTGTCTATACGTGTTATGTTATAAAAAAAAAAAAAAAAAAAAAAAAAAAAAAAAGTAATATTAACGGAGTTCGATTGTGAATTTATTATTTATGAATAGTTCCGTGGATCACTTGGCAAAGAATTAGTTTTTTTTCTGTTGTGAGTGGAGTTTATTAATTCTCTCCGTCTCAATAAAAGTCATGACGTTGTGGATGGGAGGCATACGTCATCGCTGAATTAAAAATTATTAATATTTCTCATATTTTCACAAAGTGTCTTTCTACCCCTCTCAACCTGCTCCCTTTGGGTGTAGTTTGAGAGAACATAAAACAAATAATATGTAAAAATCGGTTTCTAGCCACATTCGATCATTGGCAATAATATTCAGATATCGGCCAACTCCAGAAGAAATCACAATATAATACATATATGGTTTCATTTCTACTCATATTTGATATCAGCTTGTATATTTTTACCGCAACTTGTCAGTATACAAGAAATAAGGTTAGCTTCATTTATTACAGTAGGTACATTGACCTTTATCGTATAGACTGGTAACACAGTACTATATTATCTCAAAAAACATGTTCTGAAATTAATAATGGTTAAAATAATATTCATTGTGTCCATGTTTAGGCAAGACAATTCCATAATAAAATTTAAACTCAAATATTTTTTTCTATCAGGTAGTTATATGTTTATTTTTTTATTGAAAGAACCAATTTCCGTCTTATAACGTTTGAAGATTGACAATGTCTTAATAAGACGAAAGACGTTCCTTTCTCAATAAACTGTTATTGTTTATTGAAGAAAAAATAATTGTTTTTTTTTAATTTCACAACTAAAATCAACTATGCAATTTCACTTATATCATTGAGACAATGGATTCTCTCATATTTTTCCTTAAGTATTGCACATACTATGTATCTGAAAAAGTCATTTAAAGGATCCTTGCGATAAAAAAAAAAATCAATGTCATTCAAGACTTGCAACACCGGTGTGTTTGGTCGCAAAATTTGATGTTTGGTCGCATTACCAATAATTTTCCTTTAAATTTCCTATAACATTACAGGTTGATGAGTAGGTACACCAAATGCCGTTGGGACGTCGCAGCGAGTCAACCCGAATGTCAAAGTTAAACATTAAGTAAGTCAAAATATCTTCGGGAAGTTTGGTGTCATGTTGCTATGTTTGACACACAGTTTATAGACTTTATTACATCGCGTCGACTTACTAACTTGTCAACTGACGTAAGAATTATAAATTACATAAATAAATAAAAATACATTTGTATATCTATAAATGGAGGTGGCAGCTATATAACAAGGCCCTCTGACACTTTTTTTCAGATTATGCAATAATAAATTTTATTCATCTCAGTTCTGTGGTGCACCCGGCAAAGAATTGGTGTCCCAAACTTATCCGTAAGTTTTTGAGTGTTCAGATACTTGAAAAATTATATAATATATCTTAATTTCAGCAATGTGCTTTTCCACCCAATGTTTTAAATTTTTGTTGGCACGGAGAGGAAAGCTTGCATGTTAATTACATGCGGTTGGCAAGTACAAGTGTTTTTTTTACGAATGCGTACCTCTCTAATAATATGGTAAGATACTCGAAAGCTTAATGAAAGAAGTAGGAGACCTATTGACTGCCGAAAACTCCACGACACGGAAATTAAAAGATGTAATATTATATTTTAGAAAAACACACTGCAATAAGACATGTTTACATAAATTGAAAAGTATTTATATATGTAGATGTTATCCACTATGAAGATGAGAAAATGAAAAATATGGTTTGCTCCAACTCATCTTGAAGAGAATATTGAGGGTAGTCGCGGTGTGGGAAGACGGAAGATGTCCTAGCTAAGAAGCATCAAAGAGTGGACCGAAAACCAGAGGGTGAAAGAGCTGCTCCGGCTAGCACAGGACGGAAAAGCCTAAGCCAGGGTGATAGCCGACGTCAGGGGGACCTGATATTTTATAAAGAAGATAGAAAAATGACATAACAATTGGTAAATTAATTCATAGTGCCACAAGATCAAACAGTAACTAGAAAATATAATATTTAGAATAAAATAATTGTTTAAACATTACTATATCAATAATATTCAAACAATTACATAAAATATATCAAATAAATAAACAGCTAAAATAAAAGAAAGATAACATTTTATCTTCAAGTGAGCATTCGGATTCAATGGAAAATATTTTTTTGTTGCGCCTTAGTTTTCATTCAATTTCAAAGTCATTGTTTGTTGATGAACATGGGGCGATTCAAGGAAACTATTTTTTTAACTGTCTCAGCACTGAAACTGAAATAAATACTAATAATAATAGTAACTGAAGCTGTAGCTCATACAAGGGCCTTTTATCCAAAATTGCGTTTTAAGTACCTACGGCTATTTGAAGTTTAAATTGTGTCTCCTTTAATATTATTTATATTTTGTATCTAGTTAATCTAATCCTTATCCTTATATCTTATAAAAATGATTTTTGAATTTCCATACTAACGAAGACCGGGCTATACTCTCCCATTTCAAGGAATTTGCGTTCCATTGACCTGACCATTACAAGATGAGGTATATATGTAAAATAAAAACCCACTAAATGCCGTACTTTCTTTTTGAGGAGCGAGAAAAACAGCAAAAAAGAGTGTAAAAAAAAAGTGAGAATGAGATAAAAAATACGTTTTTTACGTCAGTTTGAAAGGGTAAGAAAATATTCTTTACCGCCAAAATTGTGTACCATATTATATTGCCATACTAAAATTAATTAAGAAAATATCGATAATTTATTTCGAGTAAATGTATCATTATAAATGTATGTTACATAAAATAGTTTAATTTGTGTTTTTTTAATACTTTTGAAACATGTTTTACGCGAATTAACCAATATTTAAATAATTTGAACGTGTTACATGAAGATTCAAGAAACGAAAAAACATTATTTTTTGTTAACGGCAACATCGGCTGTTTAAATTCAGCCAATCACTTTTTGAATGTTTTATAAATATTCTACGTCGGCCAATCACGTCGCTCGATAATTTGACATATTGGAAACGACGCCATATCGTCGGCGTCAAGGAAAAACTCACCAAATACAATTTTTGTTGAAATTGAGTTATTTATACTAGCAAATTTGTTTTTTCATGCTTTATTTAGGAAAAATTCCCCAAAATTATAGGAGTACATATTACCATAGAAATGAAAAACACATTAACTCACCAACTATCAAATACGAATATTTGCGATAAGGAAATAGTCACCAAAGTATGTGAATTGTATTTTTTTTTTGGTATTTCCATTTTATTTATTCAAAATTTGTGCACATTCAGGCAAGTAAAAAACACAAAAATAATAAACGGTACAAAAATCACATGCTATCAATAAATTAGTCCATTTGATGGAATTTCTTTTTGTTTCCTGGATTGTTAGTATTTACATTGTATTAGTATCAACATTGTATTATTATTATTTCATTTGGTATATAAACATAAAATTTTCTTAACTTTATAATAAAAATAATGAGTTTCTATGGTTCCTATTCAGTTTTATAATGATTATTAATCAATTTAAAAAATCACCAACTGTATTACCCTATGCAAGGAGTGAGTATTAAAAAACCAACCAAATACAAAAAACTGATTTTCTTGATTTTTTTCTATTAATTAATCCAGATTTTAAGTTGTTTGATATAGGAAAATATATGTTAAGAACATTAAAAAATACTGTTTTACTCTATCGGTTATAGTTTTCAAGTTATCGAAATTTCAATTATTGAAAATTAATAAAATGCCTGTATCTCATAATTTTAGTTTTGTTAGTTGGTGACTTTTTCCTTGACGCCGACGATATATTTTGACAAAAGAAAGACCGAAGACGCGACATGTCTATTTCGTAAAGTCTGCGTTCCGTACAGAATTATTTGTTTAACTACTACATTTTATAAAATAATAAACTTCATAGTATGATAATAAAATATGGTACATTATATTATGTACAAATGTGAGTGGTACATTTCACAGAATATTATGTACATAGTGAATAAAGCAAAGTGAACACTATAACAAATATTTTTGGACTAAATGAAAGGTAATAATAATGTTTATGTACACATTCATATAAAATCAATAGATAAAATGAACTAAGTAATATGATCCGTTAGTTTCTACGAAGAAATGTTTGAGGTTATGCCTTAAAAACACAAGTAAATATAACATTTGTTACAGGAGTTAGTTTTGTTTATAAACAACTCAAATTATAAACTGACATTACACAATTACATTCTGAAGTATTTTACTATTTATGTTGGAGCTAGCTATTCGAAAAAACCGTGGTATTATTTAATTGATATTGATAATATTAAGTTTGTTGATGCGACATTATAAAAACGACATTATGATTTGAGGTTGTGTTTTCAAAACACAATAAAGTATAACATTTTTGTTACATATTGTGTCAGTTTTATTTTAAAACATTACTTGAAATATGAAGTACTCACAAACTGAAATTATACAATTAATTATTCTGAAGTGATGTGTTTTTTTATGTTGAAGCTAGACAACGAAATACCATGATATATATTGATATTAAAAATATTAAGTTTGTAGATGCGACATTAGTGAGTAATTTATAAAAAGATACTTAGATATTTAGTATCGAACTAAATACTAAAACTATGTTTGTTTTAACCTTTTTACAGAAATAATACAAAGTGCACAACAATAAACTATTGATAAGAACGTTTTTGATGTTAAAGAAATCATAAATAGTACGACAACTACCTATTTTCATTTCCATGATGAGGACATTTGAGGGCTAGGAAAAGGAATCTGGTTTCTGCCTTGTGCTACTATGAGAATATTGAGAGAATTGTATCATTTTAATAAAGGTTATAGTTTATTTATTTGTTAATTGAAATACAACAGCACATAATACATACCTATATAAGTAACTTAAATCATAGAAGAAAAAAAAATAAGGCCAAATACCATTACAGTGTTTTATACAAACTTAATTTATAAGGCACTTAATACATACATTTCATCCATATTTATATCTATATATAACAAGAAAATAAAACCAGTTAATAGGAATAAATAATTATGAATCCTTTTGGATTATATTTTAATAATCTAATAAAATGTACCAAGATTGTTATAAGTGAACTATCTAAACGAACAATAATTTTCATAAAATCTGTATTAGAGAGTTATCTAAAATGTATTTTATAATATATAATATTCTTTTACAGATGTGACTGATTATTTATTTCAATGACAAAATTAATGAATTACAATATTATCTGTGTAATAAGTGATGTTAGCAGAAGATGGACAAATCTAACATCTGAGACTGGACAAACATCCAAGAAGTGGAGATAGAGAAGTATTTGTTTAAGTAAGTGCTTGCAATTGGGGGAACTTAAGATGTTACAGAAAGAAGAATCTTTATTATTAAACTCAATAAAAACTCGGAGATGTGGAAGGCCGAGGATCAAATGGCAAGATCATCTAAAGCAAAATTACAGGACGGCCATGTGTTGAGTACATTGAAAAGGAGAACATGCATGAGGAATTTTATAACACTAACAAAAGTGAAAGATATATGCAAGAATAGAAGGAAGTGGCGTTCAATTCTTTCTGCCTACCCCGCAAAGAAGTGGCATGATGGTGTGTATGTGTAAGTGTGTATAAATCATATGTGTTAATTAAATGTTTTTTTTTATTTATGAGATATAAATATATCCAATTATTGGAAGAACTAGCAACGTGTCAAACGTGACAAAATTGCTTGTGCACAATACCATTCTGATTGCAAACATTGAAAATATTATTATCATATTGTTGTAAAGAAGGTTTATATGTAGAACAAATGGATGCAGAAACAGCTTTTTTAAATGGAAAAGTAACGTCAGAGGTTTATGTTAAACAACCAAAAGGATATGGAGATGGTACAGATAGAGTGTGTAGACTGTACAAAGCATTGTATGGATTGAGAGAAAGTCCAAGAGCATGGTATGATTGTTTTAATGAATTTATAAATACTTTAGAGTTTAAAAGAAGTGAATATGATTATTGTTTATATGTTAAGATAGATGGTGATGACAAGATTTATCTTATTTTGTTTGTTGATGATTTGTTAATATGTTGTATGAATAAAGATAAAATAGATTATGTTAAGAGTTTGTTAGCTAATAGATTTAAGATGAAGGACTTAGGTCAGGTTAAAAATTATGTTGGAATTGTAATTGATTATGATAATGTAAACAAAGAAATGCTACTAAGTCAAACTAATTATATAGAATCTCTTGCAAAGAAATATAATATAGAGAATGCAAAATGGATTACTACCCCTATGGAAATAAATTTAAAATTAGAAGTAAGTGACAATAGTAGTGTTAATGATATTAAGTATAGAAATTTAATTGGTTCATTATTGTATATAAGTTGTGGAACTAGACCAGATATTAGTTTTAGTGTTAATTACTTAAGCAGATTTCAAAATTGTTATAATGAAACTCATTTCAAATATGCCTTAAGAATTTTGAAATATTTGTATTGTACTAAGAATTTAAAGTTAATCTATAAGAGTAAAGAAAATGTTGAAATATTAGATTGTTTTGTAGATGCAGATTGGGCAGGTGATAATATTGATAGAAAGTCTACTACGGGTTATATTATAAGATTGTATGGTAATGTTATATATTGGAAATCTAAGAAACAAAGTAGTGTTACAAAATCTTCTACATTTGCTGAATATGTAGCGTTGTCCGAGGCAGTTAGTGAAATAAAATTTATAAAGAGTTTGTTGCAAATATTTGATATTAATATAGAAAAACCAATTAATATATATGAAGATAATTTAGGAGCTTTAGCTATAGCAAAATATGGAAATTTTACTAAGAACTCAAAACATATTGAGGTACATTATCACTTTGTAAATGAATGTTATGTTGATGGAATTATTGATGTGATTAAAGTAAATACTGATGAAAATATTGCAGATATATTTACAAAAGCTTTAGGTAAAAGTAAGTTTATGAAGTTTAGAGAAATGATGAACATTGTTTGAATTATTGTTATGTATTTTAGAATTTAAATTAAATAGTTGTTATAAGCTAAGATATGGTATTGTAGAATAAAGAATATAAATTTAAGGAGGCGTGTTGGTAATATTATGTAAATTTATATTATTGTCTTTGGATTATGTATTGTTGCAATTGTGTAAAAGGAACAACTTTCTTCATCATGTAAAATATTGTTGTGTTAATAAACTGTTGTTGCACCAGGATGTGTGTCTCTATCTTTCTTCCCAAAAATATAACAGATTATAATTATTTATTGATTGAGTTTATTGTGTAAAACTCCCTATTGATTAAGGTAAATAAACAAACTAATTGGAGGTTTACTGTATTTAATAATATATGTAGTAACCTGGTTTCGACTAACTTAGTCAAGAGTTTGACAATGACTTATAATTATTTCTACATTGATTCACTAGATTTGCTATTTTACACATTGTTTTTTTTTTATAATATTTTGTATTGACATCATAATATGAACAGAATATGATAACATTATTCTTAAGAAAAAGTTGTTTCAAGCTGATATGTGAATCATTTATAATGTATGAACTCATGTGTTATATATTTTCTTTGGCATATTTTTTTGTTTTGTTGTAAATGTTTTTTACTATATTTGTTGTGTAAAAAAATGAGGTATATTTTGATATTTTTATTTTATTTCACTTAACAGACATGAAATTTAAAGGTTTTAAAAATAAATAAATAATAAATTATTCTCTCAGTCTCTAGAGGAATAGCTATTTGAATATGTTAGAACAGTTCTGTTTATTAATCATTATTTGTTAATAAGTACTACTACTACTACTGCTATACCATCACGGCATATCCCACACGTAGGGTAGCTAGCAAATCAGCTGCATGTAATAAACATGCAACCGTCTTCTCCGTGCCAACAAAAAAGAAAGACATTCAGGATGGATGGCAAACCTCATCGTTTAGCTTAAGATGTAAAAGTCTTAATTTTTTTGAACTCCTGCCTTTTACAGAACACTCGAAAGAGTGGAACTTACTGAAAAGAGTGGAAGACCAATTCTTTCGATAAAGTAACACGTAAAACTTTAAATTATTTTTTTATTTGTTACTAATAGATCTAAATATGATTTTTGTTTTGAAAGAACAAACGTAAAATGGTAATAAAAAGGTATGGATATTTTAAATGAAGAACATTCATCTTCGCATGATTATGTGTATATTCAATAAATTTATTGGCATTTTCTGTTAGTTTAACATTTGCATAATTTTTATTAATTAATTAATCATAAGTTCATATTGCTATGGTATAAGTTGTACTTAAAATATGATATGTGGTAAGTTTATAATTGCAAATAAATAGGAATATTAGAAAACCATTAGTAAAATAATGTTTATATTTTGTAAATATAGTAAATAAATTAGTTTTTAACATTTTGTGTTATTATTATATCCCTTATTGAGAAATTTAGTTTATTTGTTTTGCAGTTATTTCCTAATTATTGTACAAACATATTTTTTTTATAAATATGTTTTTTTTTAAATATGTATTATACATTGACAAGGAAGTGTTAGAGCAAGTTGACGAATGTGTGTACATACTTCAGTAGTTTGTTCACGAGAGATGGGAAGTGTGAAAGCGATATTGAAAGGAGAAAAATTGCTGGCAATGAGGTAAATGGTGCAATCTGACCAATTGCAAATAGAAACATATCTACTACAGCTAAAAGGATGGTGCACTCTGCTATCTTAGTGCCAACACTCGTGTATGCAAGTGAGACGTGAACCCATGTCAACAATCTCATTTCTACTACATTTATGCCATTCTCATCCTTCTTTAACCATTTATGAAGGATGAAAGTGGCATAAATGCAGTAGAAATAAAATTGTTGAGAAGGATGTGTGGTAAAATTATGAGAAATTGGTTGCTGAGATGACATACAAAAGGAATGTGGAATGAAAGTTGGTATAGTTACAAGGATGAATTTAAATAAGTAACGATGGTTTGGGCATGTAGAAAGAATGAATGAGGACGGAACGACCAAGAAGATATATTTGGCTGAGAGGAATGGTGCTCAGAGACGTGGACGGCTGAAGATCAAATGGCAAGATCATTTAAATCAAATCCTACAGGACGGTCACGTGTTGAGCACGTTGAACAGGAGAGCATGCATTAGAAATTGTATGACAGTGACGGAAGCGAAAGATGTATGCAAGGACAGAAGGAAGTGGCACTCGATCCTTTCTGCCTACCCCGCGAAGGAAGCGGCGTGATGTTTGTATGTAATTTAGGTACATTGTCATAATTATATATATACTGTTTAGTCATTATTACATATTCTATTATCTGTTTCCTACTTTAATGTTACTCTGTGTATAAAGTTGATACATTAAAATATTGCTGCCTAAATAAAATAATTTTTAATTACACATACTTACTGTTTTTTCAATTTTATACATGATTCCCATGCAACGCAGGGTATTTAAGCTAGTAGGTATATAAAATTCTCGTGTCACGGTGTTTGTTATCATACTCCTCCAAAATGGCTGGACCGATTTTGATGAAATTTTGTGTGCTTATCGGGTAGGTCTCAAAATTGGCCAACATCTATTTATCATACGCTATAAGTTAAGGGTGGTCCACCCCGGAATTTTTTTGTTTATTTTTTTGGTCAATTTTTTTATTTTTATTTTTTTATGGTAAGGCATCAAAAAATACATATAGTCCTAAATATTCAATCTTCTAGCATCAACCCCTTTTTTAATAGCGATATTAGTAATTCAATCATAAATAATGTATATGGCAAAACAACGTTTGCCGGGTCAGCTAGTAGATCGATAAAATTCTTTATTTTGAATAACATCTACATGAAAAAAAAGTTTTTTGAATATTTGCTGCTTACACTGAAACTGAAATCTTAAAAAATAAACCCGATTCTTCGTAAGGAACAAAAATATCCCGATGAAAATTTGCATAGGCATAGATAAATTTCAGAAAAATTAATTTCTAAATTCTCCGAAAAATGGTCCATGGACCTTTTTTCTAGTTGTCGCCTCAATTATTATTAAGGCCGCTAAATATTTTTGCGAAACAATTAAGCTCAAACAGTCAGCAGAAATCGCTTGTACCACTTCTACAGCCTTGTGCTTTTTCACTTGCGTTTTCTTTCAATGATTGCTATTTCAACAGAGGTGATGAACATTTACATAAATAAATTAAAATAAAACACTTTTGTTAAATATCGACTTCCACAAAATATAATTCGTCGAAAGTTGGCTTTCAAGGGCTTTCCCTTTCATTGTCAACACTTTCTTTTTACGAGACAATCGAAAGCTTACGGAAAAAGGGTTGAAGACCAATAATTTCTTGCCGTATACTCAGCGGGACAAATAAATAAAATAAAAACTATTTGATAACTTTGAATTAAAATTTTAAGTTTTGAATATTTTACAATATATTATAAAACTCGCAAAAAAGAATGTTGATCATATTTTTCTTCAAAACATGGAGTAAATATTGCTTGCTTGCTTTTCGGGTCCGGACTTCAGACCTTGCCACTCCAGTATGCAGCGACGTACATCGCCTTGTCATTCGCCATCATCAGGTCACTCACATTACATGCATTCCGCATCAGCGGACATTGCAATAGGTGAGAGTCACTCTGCTCATCTCCACAGTCGCAGCTGGCGTCCTCTCCATCCAAAAAGCCCCACTTCCGCTGACAGCTACTCACAGAGTAAATATTTATTTATTAAAATAACAAACGGCATGAGTTCTTTTACATGATAAAGCAATTCACAAACCAATACAACATACACATTATAAGAAATTTCAATCAAAATTATAATAATCAACATATTATGTAAATTAATATTAAAAAAGAAAGATTTAAAACAAACTAGTAAGTACCTACTATGTAATAAAAAAAAATATCTGCAGGCGACAATACTACGCACAAAGTGAATAAATTCTCATAATTCCAGAATCAAAAAATTGTTTATCTCTCCACACTTCAGTCAAACTGAGTAACTGAAAAAAAAACGGAGTAAAAGTGAGAACAATATAATTATTTTCACTCTTTTCCATTGTACGGTTGGCGGAAGTTTAATTTTACAAAATATACCAATGAAGCGGAAAATACGCTACATCATCTTCAACAGATGTTGTTGTCCATCTTCCGTCTTGTGTCCGTTTCAGCTTTTGAAAAAAAAACTCACTTCAGATACTATGTTATCTCAAAAAGAAAAACTTTATAATTTCAATTGTGGAACCTACAATAGTAAAGTATAATTGAAATAATTTGTACATATTTGAGAAAAGTAAATTAATTTTAAATTGAAAAGGTCGAGTTACAGAATTTTAAAGACAGTATAATTAATGAATTTTTCAAGTGATGTAATGTATACGTCTTACTGTAGGTATTCATAGGTTTACTAATAAACATGGAATAAGTGGTATTATCTACTATTAAAAATATCTCTCTTAATGACATTTTGTTCACTTTAATAGGTTAGTGTTATTCTCACTTTATGGGTGATTAAAATTATTCTTTATAATGTCAAGTGTTTACGCCTCATACTAACTTTGAAACACCAGCTGTCATTTGAAATATTTGAAAAAAAAATTATCTTAATATTTATGATATCAATCAATTTTTGATATAAAATAAAGTAGCTAAGCCCCATAGAACCAATTTTGTAGAAGATATTTTTTTTTTAATTAAATTAAGTTTTACTTACGATAGGTAAAAATTTACAGTACTTTGTACTAATTTCTGTATCTATAATGAAACAAAGAGATAAGTGTCTTTTTTTACGTGAGATAAATGGATCTGTATACTGAATCTATGCTGATATTTTATATAACACTGGTCTTTGAAAGATGTAGAACATATTTTAAAAAGTGCACAATTTACTAGTTAAATATAACCGTGTTTTTTAGTAGAATTTGTTTTTATGTATTGTAACTTCACAATACCTACTGCCTTACGCCTGACGATGAAAGTAAAGGCTCATGAAAGGCAACTCGTGAATACAATTAAGTTTTAAAAGAAGCATCTACAAAAACAAAATCAAATCAGTGTCATTTTATAGTATCTAATAATAAACTCTTGCATAAATACATTATATTAATTTACATCCCACATGGTAATTTCTTCCAGTTAATCAATTAAAAATAGTCATATCAATCAACTTTCCTCAAAAATCGACACTTAATAGTCGAATTTCATATAAATTGTATTTTAATCATATTAATTATTTTTTATCAATTGGAAGCTCTACAGGTAATCCACAAAAGCTTATTCAAATATTGTTACAAAGACGAAAAGCCTAATAAAATATCAATAAAACACACCAATATATTGCATTAAAAATAAGAGGAAACTTTGAGAGCTTTAATAAAACGTATAGTCTCTGTTTCCGATAATTTTCATAGGTAGTTGATTTTAAAGCTCACAGTTCTGAAAACTCCTAAAAGCTTTCAGTTTGTCAATGAGCTTAATGAGAATCCTTAAAAATCCATTTAAGTTTCTCTGTTTTACGTAAATTTTAGACTTTGAAAGTGATAATACTGTAGGGGAAGGTCGAATCCAAATGAGTCGCAGACACTTTTATACATATTTAAAGGGTCTAAAAAGAAAAGTTTAATGAAATTATCTGCCTTAGATTTCTTGATAATATCTGTCTAATAGAAATAAAGAAACAGTTTTTGTTAAAAATATATTAAGATTATTATTCTGTGAAATTCCCGGGAAAAATAAAGGCCTTCTTTCTCTTTTCGTTAATTTTAATAAATAAGGCATTGAACATTTCCAATTCAGTGACAAGGTATGACATCTATCTTGAAAACATATATTTTTTTTAAATGTTCATGCCTTATTCTAGATGTTTTACAAGCTATCTGTTTTTTACAGAACACTCAAAAACCTTCTGAAAAGGGTGGACTCTGCATAGCATATCTTTTTGTGAACATATTATGTCAATATATTTTTAAATATATTTAGCTTTCTGATTCTGTAGTTTGATTGGTAACTTTCTCAGCCAGTTGGCTACATTAATAATAATCTCATATATATGTAGGTCCCTCCAACTGAACTTAAAACCACGCAGAGAACACTCCACAATGTGGGTCATTGTCTTGCATTATGAGCCGCATTTTTAATCAAAGCTAGAGGTCTAACTCTATACCTAGTGTAAAAATTATGGTATGTACATCCATCTTGTGCTGTTTTTAGTCTATTTAGTGTAAACTATTGCTTCTGCCGCAGATTGATTTCCGGTATTCGTTCAAATCTATAAATAAACATGCAAATAAAAGCTATCAAAAGAAAAATTAAAATATCTTCGACAATTTATAACAAAATCTTCCTTTTTTATAACATCACTGTTCTAAAAACAGAATGAATATAATTTCTTTATTCCAAATAAGTGCAATCATTCGTTTTTCTTATACGACCATTAAATCCGAAATGCTCCCACGGGTTTAACTTTCTCATTCATATGAAAGCGTATTAAATTGATTATGCATGTGCGTGAGTCGTAAATGGGACACATCTACCTCTGGGGGACTACACGAGATTTGTGGCAGCCATTGTCCAATAAACATTAAATATTCAGAATTGAAGGCGGCAGATATAAGACTATTAAATATAAATGGCTCGTGTTTTTGCCGTCAGCTGTTTAGAAAGAGAGCACAATAAATAATACGATACTACACTGAATTTATTAGTACCTACCTTTCAACTTGGGGCGATTGGTAAATCAATACGAACCTTTCAATCAATATAAATATATCTATCTATAGTAGAAATGTAATAAAAATATCTGATGAAAATCCGGTATCTAGTTTAAAAATTTTAGTTTCACTAAAATTTTTAAGTTTTTTGTACAACAGAAAAGGATAGGAGACATTTTATTTGCCAGGAAGTCCACAGGACGAAAAGAATACAATAGGATAGAATAATCAAAATTTTCTCGAAAAAGAACTGTACAACGCAAATGTATCGAGTTTTTGATGGACAGAAAGTCAAATATTTTTTTCTTTCACATAGTACAATTAATTATCTAGGAAATTCATCGCTTATAATCATAAAACACCTAAAATGTTTGCATAAAATTAGCAAATATTAATTGTCCACCATAAATTTGTTCTTATATTTTAATTTTATATTTAATGATAGATAAATATTTAATGTGTTCCATCAAATGAAAACTGCAGATAAAGTAGGGGCTAAGCGCCAAACGATTTTTGTTTTTTAAATAACAATGTGTGGCACTTGCCGAGTAACAAATTTTTCGATAAATCTAGGAGCCGAAAGCAGATAGGCATGCGACTTATACTTTTTTTGGGCATTGGCTTTGGCATATAGGTACAACCGATAAACGAAAAAAAATGTTTTTCGTTTGACGCTTAGCCCTTATTTTATTTCCAGTATTTAAATATCCATAAGTTTTTTTGTAATTATTTTGTTATTGACTATTAGCCGTATGATGTCAAAATAAAAAAATAAATCTGCCTTGACGCTAAAGAGATTGGGTTAGTTAAAACAGTACGCGCCTTTGCGATAAACTCGCCCTCTGTATATTAATAATTAATATACAGAGGGCGAGTTTATCGCAAAGGCGCGTACTGTTTAACAATTATTGTATCTAACTTGAATGTTTATCTTTTATGTAATTGTTTGTTATTTCATAAAAGGTAAAAATGTAAATTGTTCGAAATAAATAAATAAAATAAGAGTCTTGCTAGATAGATAGATACCCAGTATTCGTGTCGGGTAAAATAATTAAACGTTTCATCATTATTAGGTATATGTACACATTACTAGATATATACGGGTTTTCGTATAATTTCACCTGAATTTACTATAACAGTTTGATTTCCTAAGTAAATTCAAACATTTCGGTTGTCAGAAAATGGAAAATTTCTCCCATATTCAAGGATATACCAATATTAACAATTATTTCCCTACTCACGAAGTCTCTAAAATATAATAATGACTCTCTTACTCTTTTTAATTTCATATAAACGTTAAATTAAGGTTAGTTGGGAGAGGTCGCGCCTTTGCGATAAACTCGCCCTCTGTATATTGATTTATTTAATTTGAATGTATACCTTTTATGTATTTGTTTTTAATCAATGTACAATAAAGAATGAATAAATAATCATGGGTTAGTTGGAAGATATCGCGCTTCCGCGATAAACTCGCCCATTGCACAAATTTATTTGTCTGGTTCTACAATGTTTATATTTTATTAATGTTTGTTTTTTTGTGCACTAAAGATTTTTATTAATATTATTATTATTATTATTAAATAAATAAATAAAAAAAAAAGTATAACACATTTGTCAATGATAAGTCTGTTATATAACTTATCCTGATAATTATTGACTTTTTCAGGATTCATAATATGTGATATATTTTATAATTATTATGAGGAATTTAGAATTCAAATCAATATGAGCATCATTCCTACCTTTTTACCATGGTCCTTGGTAAAGGTTGACCAAGAGACATTTTTATGGAAGAAGTGAAGAAGGACATGAATTGTGGCACCTACGTAGAATTCAAGAGACTGGCAGAAAATATACAGGAATGGAGAAGAAAATCGAAACTCGCTGCAGACCAACCCAATAGATTGTAACTCTGTATATTAAATATAAATTTTATACCTTGGTCCTATCTCCTTTTGTCCATCCAATTCCTGTGCGTATAACTTTTTTATATATTGCAATTGTTTTCATATTTTTATTAATTCATTTTATCACATATAAATTTGATGAAAATCAAATATTAAGTAATACTTATTTCTTTACATATATTTTTTTGACTACTAAAGATTACTAAATAATGAGTTTTATTTACTATGTAATTAAAAAATCATTATTGATAATTTAAATACATAGTGAATAAAACTCATTATTTAATCATGTCGCGTAATTATCACATCACATCGATCGCCAATAACATCGAAAATATACTTAAGATTAGCCTAATAAATTGAAAGATTACTTAAACAAGCCGGCCTTTAAGCATTTTACGATTCCACTTGAAATCTACTCTTAATTATGTTTATATTCAATATAAAATTTTGTTTCTTTAATTTGTGGATCTTTGAAGACAACGTTTTTGCTCACACAAAAGAAACAATTTGCCCTCCACGGGTGCATTATATATATCACAGTATCTCTCGAGGTAACATGTAGACAAATCGTATCTTATATTTAATCAATAAACAATATAAAAAATAAACACGCAAGTCTTCGATGAAACAAAATGATATGTTTTTTTTATAAATATCATCCAAGATTAGATTGAACTCTCATGAACCTTCTCTAATTTTAGAAATGGCGAGAAATATCAATGAAAAAAATAATATTTGAAAAATCATATTTTCCAATAACAGTCGACACGTTCTTATTTTCTATTCTCTTTTATTTCTACGAAAACATTTTTTTTAAATGTCTGATAGTTCTTGTATACTATTTTTAAAAACATCTTTTGTCTCACGTTAAACTTTCTAAGAATTTCTTACTTTTGTAAACATGTTTGTACCCCTATTTCATGGTTTTTTGTTACCTTTAACTAAAAATTACAATTAGTTTTTTTGCCACCGAATTACGAACTACCCTTTCAAACCTTTCATCTCACATTTCATCCCTTTTAAATGTAGACTAACAGGATTTACTGTTTCTTCTTTTCACCCACGTACTTTTGTTTTTTGTCACTTACATTGGAACTAAAACCTTTCAGCCATTAGTCCAATAACTGTTTTAAGATCTTTCTTTTCTTTCACCCTTTCAAATTATCTTTTTGAAAACAACGGGAGACATTAGCAAATGATTTTTTTTCCAAACGCATATTGGTGATAATGTTTAAATGCTTTTTTGTCGCTCTTATCTAAACTGAAGCCAGTAAAGATTCTTTGAAAATATTTTTTTTGTAATGCAAGTAATACCATACTATACCACCACAATTCTTTTCATAAATGGGCAGCCAGTGGCCAAAACAAGTCAATAGAAGTTTTGTTCTCTACTATTTTTTCATTTTTGCCGAATGGCCCCTACAAGACTGCCATACCGGGCCCTCTGGAAACAGAGACCACCGGAGTGGAAAACTAATAGAAGAGCTCCGAGAAAAACATGGCTGAAACACATCGAGTCCGACCTTCTCCACAAACGACTGAAGCCCGAGGATGCAAAGAGCATTGACGCTGACAGGAAGAGCTGGTCAGAACTGGTTCAAGACCCACGGGGGGCATCCACTGCCGCATATAGGCTCCGTCCACGTGAACGACCTTATGCAGCAAGGGCTCCAGCAAGTACCTTTTCATTACTATTAACTGATACCTACTTGCATTGTATAGAATCAAATTTAAACATACTGAAGGTAGAGAAAAAACAAACAAAAAAGTCCTTATCTATCTAGTAGAGATACAGTTGTTTATTTGATTATAATAAAACCTTTTAATTTTAATAACCATTAGTTTGTACCTTTTTGCATTGTATAAAATCATATTATATATAGAAAACAAAAATTTTGTTTTAGGCTAGTTTGAAAAAGACATACCATGCCGAAACCTGGTCACTGAATACTACTACTACTACTACTACTATACCATCACGGAATATCCCACAAGTGGGGTAGCCAGCAGACCAGCTGCATATAATAAAGATGCAAGCTGTCCTCTCCGTGCCAATATAAAACAAAGACATTCAGGATGGGTGGCAAACCTCATCGCTGAATTTAAGATGTAAAATATCTTAGTTTTTTCGAACACCTGCCTTTTACAGGACACTCGAAAACTTACAGAGAAGAGTGGGAGACCAATGTTTACACTGACAAAACCAAAGTCACTGAATAAAAGTACATATTTTAACCCTACAAACTTTATTGTTTTTATTTACATTAAATTATGGAGTTCTACAAAATAAGCAGATATATAATTCTAGTAAATAGAACTTTAATTAATTCATAAATTTGCAATTAATTAAATTTTTTGGTCTAAATATAAATAAATACCAAGTTTATGGAACAACTCTTAAGCTTTAATGATCCAAAATCACTAAACTATATAGATTTTTTCCTAATTCCTTATTTTCAGAATGAAAAACCGTCTTACAGGATACATCAAAACTATAAAAAAATATGAGGAAATAGACTATTATTCTGAGAACTCTATTTGGATATTTATTCGGAGTCATGATCAATGAAATGAAAAACACATACTCATTTTTTCTTCCTTGTGTCACATATTATGTATGTATCATTGTCTGAAAATATTAAAATATTATGTAGCACAACATTTCGGAGTGACTTTCATCATTTCATTTAAAAAAAAATAATAATAACTGAAAACGAAAGCTCAAAGGACTTCAGTATATTTCAATATTGAATGATATCTTGTGAATGTGAGTCATGGTTTACCCACGCATTTATACAATACTAGCTGGCCCGGCGAACTTCGTACCGCCTAAGAATCAATGAACGATTTCATACATACATCTTATTCCCCTTGTCCTAGTTCAGTCGGGGGCCCATTGCCCCTAAGTATCTCCTCCAGAGATAACTATCCACCGCTGCTTCCAGGACCTCTGGCCACTCCAATCCAAGCCTTTCAACACATGTTCGACACCTGCCCTATCTTCTGCTCTCTCCCACTGACTTTCTTCTTCTTCTTCGCCCTCGCCTTTATCCCATCCTCCGCGCGCAACTTTGCCTCCTTCATATACCTGGCAATTGTGGACATCCAGGTGGTCACTGGTCTGCCTGGTCTTCTGGGTCCTACTTCCACGTCCATCGTCTTTTTAATTATATTATCCTGTGGTAGTCTCAAGATGTGCCCGTACCATCTTAATCGGTTTTCGGTTATTTTTTCACCGATGGGAGCGACTTTGAAACTACCACGGATATGGACATTTCTCACCCTATCCATCCTTGTTACACCACCAGCCCATCTGAGCATTTTCATTTCATTGGTGTGTAGTGTCTGGGCGTGATTATGTTTTAGGGCCCAACATTCAGAAGAATTAGTCATGGTTGGTCTGACCACAGTTTTGTACACCTGACCCTTGATTTTTATTGGCATTTTCTTGTCACACAGTACACCAGAAACAGATCTCCATTTCATTTCATCTCTCCCACTGACTTTATGAATGATTAATATTATTAATCTCTTTACAAACTCCCGTAATTGTCAAAGTGTGTCATCGAAGGTATAGTGTAAAAAAATATAATTCATTTGGAACTTTCGCAGTTTAGCGGCCCCACCCGTTGTCGAGTACTTTTTTCCATGTAAAAGTAATATTTTCGAAACTTGAGGAAATTGTTGCCATATGGTGAATTATTTTTTGGTCACCAAATTTTTGGAAAATTCTTTTATAGGAAAAAAATTCGCAACTATGAAACTTGAGTGGCCCCACCCGTTGTTGAGTAATATGTACGGAATTTTAGGAAATTAATTTTCGAAGTGGATTTTTTTTGCCGGCAAATTAAAATAATTCTACATATGGCAACAACTTCCTCAAGTTTCAAAAATATTACCTTTTCTATCGAAAAAAAGTACTCGACATCGGGTGAGGCCGCTAAGCTGCGAAAGTTACATTAATTTTTTTTTTACATAGACAATTCACATACTTACATCGAGCTAGTCCCAAACTTAGATGAATCTTGATTATGGGTACTAACGCGACGATACGCACATATACAATGCACTATATACATATATATATGTAACACCCAGACCCAGGACAATTTGAAAAAGGTCATTCTTCACTTTGCCCTGTCCGGGAATCGAACCCGGGACCTCGTGACTCAAAGGAAAGAGCTCCGCGCCACACCGGCCGACATGAACAATTTATGTTGAACAATTAACTTAACTCAGATTTGTTTATAAATTATCTGCAGTAGGTACGTAATATAATTATGTAGGTACTAATTTTTTTTTCAGGTAGATTTTACCTATTCATTTAAAATTAATAAAAATTCTTTCCATGATTTTTTAAAAATTGAAATATCAGAACTACAGATGTTAAATTGTATGGATAACGATTCTAATTTGAGAATGTAAAAAAACTTCATTGTTGATTTTGTATAATTCTCCATATTGCATTTTTTATTGAAATTAAAAATGTATGGCGTAAATAATTTTCTTCGTAATTTTTCTTCTCTGTCTGCAAATTTCACTACACAATCTTGCATCAGAACTACCTACATGAACACATTCTTATTTTCATCTTTAATAGCACAATTTTTGGTTCAATAATAATTTTCCATCTGCAAAAATAAAATACAATTTCAAATATAATCTGTGCACGTCCACATTTATGTGACAGAAGACCTATCGATACATAAATATTAGTCGAATAATTCGGTAGTTACATGGCAATAGGTTGTATCTCGCATTTTTTGCGTTTTCAAGTTTGTTAATGTTGTTGTTGTCCATAAAATGCTCAAAATAGTGTAATATTTGATGTGGCAAAAGGATATGTCTCTTTATAGTCAGAATAAAGAGAGAAAAGACGTAACTTATTGACATGTAGAAAGATTGTTTTCTTCAACATGGCAAAAAAACTCAAATATTTTTAAACTGCAAGAAATTATTTAGTGAATGTTACATACATCTTGTAGAAGAAATTATTAAGAGAATGTTACATCTATCTTGTAGAAATAATAATTACCTTCATTTTGATATATAATGCTCGAAATTTGGTTGAAATATCTCTTTTGCAAACTTTGTTTTTGCTCTCCTGTAAAATTATGTTTTAGTGAGATACAACCTATTGCCATGTAACAACCGAATTATAGTAAACAAATATTAGTACACATTTCGTTCATATTAGTTATAGTAATTTGGTTCTTAATATAGCAGAACCTACGGATTATTTTAGCACAATGCAACAGACGACGTGGGGGCGCTAACAGCGCAATAACTCTCCATATTGTTTTTATTTTTGAAATTAAAAATGTATGGCGTAAATAATTTTCTTCATATTCTTTCTTCCCGTGAATTTGTAAGATGTTTTAATAGCCTATAGTTTATTCCGGGCGGAGAAGAATACAACAAATCAGAGATCATTCAAATCGGTACAGCCATTCTTGAGTTATAAGTGTTGTAACACACACGACTTCCTTTTATATATTAGATATTCTCATGTTTTCTTTGCTATTTATGACAATCTGAGTAAAAATACATTGATGTTAACTCAATGATATTCTTAGAAGATAAAATTCTTGAGAATTAAAATAATATTCTATTTATAAAACGAAGTAAAAAAGGAACTATCGAAAGATAGATGCTGAATATTTCTCCAAGAGATAATTATCCCGTGGAGCACCCGGTAAAGAATTGGTCTCCCACTCTTCTGCGTAAGTTTTCGAGTGTCCTGTAAAAGGCAGGTGTTCGAAAAAATTAAGACATTGTACATCTTAAATTCAGCGATGAGGTTTGCCACCCATCCTGAATGTCTTGATTTTATATTGGCACGAAGAGGACAGTTTGCATGTTTCTTACATGCAGCTGATCTGCTGGCTACCCCACTTGTGGGATATGCCGTGATGGTATAGTAGTAGTAGTAGTAGTAGTAATAATTAATAAACAAAAAGAATGCTAAATTTATGGAATGGTGGTGTAGATCAAAGAATCGCAGAGCTAAAGTGAAATTGGGTGAATCGCATCTCTCTTATGAATGGCTGATGATTGAAATCATAAAATATTTTTATCACTTTATATATTCATTTTATACTTTTTGCACATCATTAGTTACATAATAGATTGGTGCCTTAAAATTATATGATACCTTCTAAAAATATTGAACTTGTCCCAAATCATCCCACAAGGGACGAGATGCTGTAATCTTATAAATAATAAGAGTTACATAACAAAATTTACAAATCATATAATCAAATTTAATAATACATCAAAATTTAGCAATTAAACATAATCTATTAAACTCACAAAATGTAATTCCTTATTATAAATACAACCCAGAACCGGTTTTAGAAAATCAAAATTACAGGATCTGTAGAATATTTTCCTGTTAAAAGGCTAAATATCACTACTGAAATTAGGACTGTATATAGGAGGCTGTAACTCACCCCAAATTTCTATTTTCTTTCTTGTATTGCACTTAAACACCTTATATAATTGTTTGTTTTAATATCACTATTTGATTATTATTATCATTGAATTACTTTAATTCAATACAATCACTTAATCATTGAATTACTTGAATTAAACACAATCACTTAATTACACTATTGAAACTGTTTGATATATGATTGATATGCGTGTGCACATCACCAAAGTTTTCAGCAGAAGAAGAGTTTTGTAACAATTATGTGAGCACACTGGGGTATAAAGAAGGGAGTGGGGGAAGGATATGCAAAGAAGATTGCACACACAATAAACACCAGTGATACACACACAAAAAATTATTAGATATTGATAATATATCTAACAGGCTCTATTATGATAAAACCATAATAACAGATAGACAAATACATCATAATAGACCCGATTTCTATTCTATTTTTCTCAAGGCCATCCACTCGTTTGCGAGTGATTTAGATAGAACCGATTTAGTATTACATGATAAACGTAGGTAATAAAACAACGTACCTAATAGACATCGCTGTCCCAAATACACATAATATACAAACAACCGTCGCAGAAAAAATACGTAAATATACAGAACTAGCAGGAGAAATAAAAAATATTTGGCATTCTAGGTCCGTTTATATAATACCTTTAGTCATGTCAGCTACAGGGGTAACTCCGAAATCTTTAATAAATAATTTACAAAAATTAGATTTACCGGTTAATTTGTAGGTACATTAAAATTCAAGAATCTATTATAATAAACACTTGTAATATTGTAAAAAAGTTTTTGAACACAGATATTTCAGGCACAATGCTGGTATTTTGATCCCGCGTTTTGAGCCTTATCCTTTGATATCCTGTATATCTGGATAGGTGAATTTTTCCCGGCATTAGACTGTTAAGTTTTTGTGTGACCATGACTGATCATATGGAGACTTATCTGGTTGTATAATGCTGAGAAGTGTGGATGGCAATTCTGCCGCCGCGTATTAAAAAAAACTTAAAAAGTGCACTGTATTTTCCACTTTTATTTTTGAATGAGTTAAACGTTTTCAAAGCTTACTGCTTCATCTTCAGAACTTAACTAAACCTAAAATCTTCAAGGGCAATAAAATTAGTATGTTATGGTGAGGGAGTGAAGGGTGGGGTAGGGGGTGGAGTTGGGATTAGAAGAGACAATAGGGGGGATGATATGGGTAGGATTTGGATATTTTTAATATTTTAAACTTACTACAGATTTAATAAATAAATGTTCAAATGATTTCAAGCCAGCATATTACACTAATAATAGTATAAAAAGATATATAATGAACAATATTTAATTATATTAATAAAAGTGCACGTTGTCCTATCTGTGCCAGTTAAAAAATATACATTCACAATGGGCGGCATACTCCATCGCTGAATTTAAAATGTTAAAATATTTGATAACACTAGAAAAATTACAGAATAGGGTGGGGGGTCTATTCTTTGCCGGTGGTTACACGAATCAAAAGATATCTTAACTATGCCTACATGGGAAAAAATAGTATCCGTAAACATCGTCTTCCTTATATTATCACCGTCCCTCATTATATTATCTTATTTTATATGTATGGGTTAGTTGGAAGATATCGCTTCTGTGATAAACTCGCCCATTGCACAATATCATTTATTTGTATCACATTGTTTTTTAACTTGGTAATTTTTTTTTTTTTGTGGGCGTTCCACCAAACAGAGGGTGATTTTGCCCAAGTATGCTTTTTATTGTGCAATAAAGTTCATTATTATAATTATGTTTGTTTATATTTATATAGGTATATTATATTTAATTAATTTATTTAAACTTTTTAACTTTCGTTTTTTTTATTATTATTATAGATTGCTAAGATAGTTGTAGGTATAATTCTATTTATTTGTTTTTTTTGAGTTAGGTTAAGGGCTTACTGGAAGACGTAGCTCAGCAACAAGTCCACCCTTTGGTTTAAATCATTTCAATTATATCATATTTAATATTTATTGTATGTTTTTTTTTTTAATTTGACCAATTAAGATTTATTTATTTATCATCGTCAATAGATGTAAGTTCGTACAGGAGGCATTGATTTCCGTATAACTTGACTAGTATAGTGACTGTAATAGACATAATAAATAATTGTACAGAAATATTACGTACACGCAAACTGAGTCAAATATTATAATATAAACGTCGATTGCTATCCTGCCAATAAAATAGAATCTATACTTAACACACATCTCAAATATCAGGACGTATTTCTCAACATACAACTGTTTTATAGTACCTGACATGAAGGCTTGTTTTAACATCTTTAGTAGTTTGATCGAGTGTAGAAAACTTACTCTCTCTCTCTGTCAAAACAGTAGTTTTATAAAGGATATGCACTTAAATTGTGTCAAAAATTTATATGATAATGAAAAATATCTTTTCGAACAGCTGCCTTTTACAGGACACTTGAAAATTTACTGAAAAGAGTGCAAGAACAATTCATTATTTCTTCGGCTACTTCATAGATTATTTACTAGACTGTTTATTTATTTATCAAAGACAAAAACAGAAAAATTACCAAAAAGACACGAAAAAAGATAAAAACATTTTTTTTTTAAATATATTTATTTTATTCATAAATACACAGTATACATTGATATTACATTAATAAAACAATATAACACACAGTAAAAATGCTCCCTCCATAAGCAACTAAATGCTTGTGCGGAGGGTCGGATTTCAATTATAACATTAACACACATATAAGAATCAACTAGAAATATTAATACACATATAAGAATTTGTTGCAAATAGCAAACTTTCAGTTCTCATGTACGTTCATCAAACGTTCAACAAAATACTTATACCTTCATTGACTTGCCCATGCCAACCCTCCAATAAAATGTGTCTACAGCATACACACATTTATGTAAACAAAAGAATCAGAGAGAAAAAAGCAATGAAATAAAAGTAATTGAATTTCATGTTTCAGTGTTGACATTGTGATCCATCATTTTAATAATAGGTATAAAATATAACACTGTTTTTTTGTTTCACATTAGTTTATACAAAGTAAACCACAATTAAGCCTAGCGCTTTCATCAATAAATTGACATCAACTTTTTACGAACGGAGTATAGAGATTATACTCCGCCCTGATGATGCCGATTTATTGGTGAAAGCGCTAGGCGTAATTGTGGTATGCTTTGTAAACATTAATGTGAAACAAAAAACAGTGTTTATTTATATTTATTTCTTAATTTAAACACAACAGCACAAACTTAAATCATAGTAACAAAAAATATGGCCAATTACAGTTTTTATGCAAACTTAATTTATAATCCACTTTATACATACAACGCATATATATGTACATTCTGTTTATATATAAAGAAATATTATATTTTATTAAATATTATAGTTGGAAGTCCGGGTTAGTTCGAAGACATCGCATTTTAGCGATAAACTCGCCCTCTGTACATTAAATTGTATAACTGTTATTTTTATGACACTATTTTATTATGTAATATTGTAACCAATGTACAGTGAAGAATAAAATAAATAAATAAATAAAATATATTATATTTTATATTATTAAATTAAAAAAGTCTATGCACTATACTTAATTGTTAAACCAGTCAAAACTATGCTTAACACAAATACATTCCAACATTCATATTATTATTTTTATTCATCATATGATAAAAGTATGTACGTAGGTAGGTAGTGGGTAGATGTCTTTGTATCGCAAATATATTTAATATTATTTTTTTCTTTTGATATCGTGACAGAATCTCTTTAATATTTTCTCTGCGATAATATTATGGTGAAAAATATCACTCACACGAGAAAATATTCCGAGATTTTTTTGACGTGCACACAGTAAGACGAAGTTATCTTGGTAGATTTTTTTGTTGTTTCAAACACGCTTTTGAATGAAAACAAATGTGGTTTATGTAATTTTTGAGTGTCCTCTTAAAGAAACGTGTTGATTAAAGCTCGCGTAGAAGACATTTATTTTTTATTACCATCTACAATTCAGCGATGACTCATATTAGCTATTCTGAATGTCATTTTTTATTTACTATGTCGGTATTTGGTTAGTTTAATTCCATAATGAAACTAATAATAATGTTTTCTTCTTCTCTATTGTTTTTTTTTTTGTTAGCGAGACTTCTTTTGTCTTTCAAGAACATTGTCAATCTTGCAAAACGTTGAAAGGCTTGCAATATAATTGATAATGTCCCTGTTAGATGAAAGACGTCTCCTACAGTAAAAATCAGTACTACAGTTGTAAAAAAAATTTAGGCTTTAGTAAATCATTTTTGTATTGGCACGGAAAGAACATTTTGCATGTTAGGTATTACTTGCAGCTAGTTGGTGGCAAAGCTCATCGCTGAATTTAAGATGTAATTTTTTTTATTTCTTCAAACACGTGCACTTTACAGGACAATCACAAACCTTATAGAAAAGAGTGGAAGATCAATTCTTTGCTGGGTGCTCCGCGAAAAAATAAAAAAAAATGACAACTAACAATGGGTAAAACAATTCATAGCGTCAACACATACAAACATTTTTCAATTTATTTATAATTTCTGAAGTGTTTTCTTGCCAAGTTAAATAAGTTTTTACTGTAATGTTTGGATCCTTTCTATATTTTTCCTTTTTCCTGGAACAAGGATTACGTGATTTGAAGGTCTGTCTCAGGAATTTACCTTTTTTCACCCACATTCCATCTCTATTATGTTTGAATTTGAGACGTAGAACTTGCTTATTTTATTATCAAATGGTATCTACTCTCATAATACTTGTATTAATTTTATATTTTATTTATTTTCACAAGGCATTGATGTAGCAGAAAGAAAATATGTTCTAAGAAATTTAACTGTAGCCAAATTAGGAGTCTACTTAACTTCATTCGTATCGTATTCAGAAAATATGACGACTCAAAAATGTATTATTAAAAGAAAAAAAATATGTATTTTTACCACTACTTTTCCCCCTTGGTGGGGAGTATAGTCTCTAAGCTTGTAATGGGCTGGTCTTATAGCAAGGCGAGAGAATGGCAGCTGGACTTCAAGAATTAATGAATGAAGACCGTGAGGGGAAAAATGTCTAAAGGCCCCGTCAAAAAAATGAGTTGACGATATTGTCCAGATGATGAAAAAGGAATAGGTTTGTGTTTCTCGAGATTGGAAAGCGTGCAAGAGCTTTGAAGTGGACTATATCCAAGAGTGGAGAAAATGGGGCTAGCAGTAAGTTAGTAATTAAGTTTTGAGATATGCTGCACGTTGATATGTGTATAAATAAATAGAAAAATTGGCATGTTTGCCGATTTTTTCCCACACTTTCTTTATCCTATTATAATGGCTGATTCAGTACAACATTTCATTTACCTTAAAAAAATATTATAAATACTAATTAAATACCTAACACAAAAAATCCATTATAAAATACCTAAGTATAAAAATTGCTTGCAAAAACTAAAATTGCTACAAAAAAAAATTCAGAATACAAAAAATAAAAAAGCGACTACGTATAATTTGAAAAAATCCTTTCTATAATTTGAACTTCCTATCATTATTTCGCAAAACAAAATTTTCTACTTATTTTTCAATAATTAATTATCCTCTTTGATTCGATATTTGATTTTACTATACAGTAATAAACGCATAAAAATTTCATTCCGTCTGTATAGATGTATGTTTGTACCTATTTACTGTACGGCATTAAAAATGCGCTAGACGATGCAAATTCATAACTAAGTAGGTACTGATATACGAATATATTATATATGACGAGTATAACCCATAAGCAGATATTTTAAGAAATGGTAGGTATGACACATCAATACATGTTTAAACAATGCTGAGAAAAATAATACTCTCTATACGAGGTGTAATTCTTTAGGCATGTGTTGGGCTAAATGGCTTTAAACATCGCACTTATTTATTTGCAAAGATATTATAGTTTTTATGTGTGGTCTCCAACCCCCAGTCCGCGCAAAGAATATGAAGAACAGTCCTTTTTTTGTAAAGAAAAAAACATTTTGTAAAATCGACCTACAACACGAAATTTAAGATAATAATAATATGATTATGCAACAAAACAAATTAAGAGTACAAGAGAAATTATATTTGTTTCTAAAAGAAACGTACATAAAAAAAAACTTTTTAAGTATCACTTTTAGTTTGAATTTTGCGGCCGGTTTCGACACGTAAGTGTCATTGAGGAGCACTTTAAAAACTTTCCGTCTTCAAAGTGCTCGTCAATGACACTTACATGTCGAAACCGGTCGCAAAATTAAAATTAATATTGATATTTTAAAACATAGAAAGACAACTCGTTTCTATTAATCATGTCGCGAAATTATCACATTGTAAATGCCACTAACACTAATTAAAAAAAAAATAACAAAACCAAGTAGGAGATGATGAAATATGTATGTCGAATATTTCTACAATTTCGAAAATCTGATAGCATTTGGAAAATCTGGGAACATTCAGAGTGTTATGGAAATAAATATCAAGGTCTGGGGACCTGGAAATCGAAAAAAGGTCCCCATTTTCATTATTTCACTGTAAATAATCAACGTCTCCCCTTCAGGAGAGTCCTAATATTTTTATCTGCAAGTGTGAACTGTTTGATATTTTATTTATTTAATAAATTAATTCAATACTCTAAATTGATCACAATGCACACAGTTTTTTACTTTTATTATCCAATGAAATTAATAAATAGAAAACAAGTTACTAGCTACCCAATCATGGATGTCTTTAATCTTTATCTCGAGCTACCCACAGTACAAGACATCTCATATCCCCTTAATATAATATCGCACCTTCTATCCCTGGGACGTGTGGATATATATAGAAGATTGTTCGAGTTTATCCGGAAAAACAGTTCTTAATCCTTGGCTGCCGGTGTGGCGCGGAGGTTACGCTCTTACCATTGAGTCACGAGATCCCGGGTTCGATTCCCGGCCAGGGCAGACTGAAGAATGACCTTTTCCAAATTGTCCTGAGTCTGGGTGTTACATGTATATGTGTTTAGTGCATTGTATATATGTGTATCGTCATTTCTTAGTTTGGGACCAGTTCGATCTGTGTGAATTGTTTATACGTGCTATGTTTAACCGACATTTTTCAAGAATAAGTCCATTGGCACAAATCAGCCCATAAAGGTTGAGTTGCCTTATGAATAAATAAAAAAAACAAGTAGGTAAATAATAATTAAAATATTTTATATGCATTTTTCATACAAAGCCGAGTAAATCCACTCCAATATTACTAAATAAATCGTTACTTTTTTTTTCTTATACGTTGTAAGTTGAATCAAAACTTTGGCGGATGGAAAATACTTGGTAGAAAATGTAAATTGAGTTTTAGTACTAGGAGGTACATTTTAATACAAAACTGTTTCATGAAGAAAATTACTATAACTACTCGTACTAGTGGATACAAACTTGCTGCTCCATTTTCAACTCTTTTTTTTATTATTTCACTTTGATAATTATATCTCAATCACGATCATATATTTACAACCAACGGTTTGAGAAAATCAATAATTTATTTAAACTCTAACGTTCGTCGCCCGTCGTCCACTTCAATGTAAAGTGGGAGAAAACGTTAAGAGTTTAATTAATAAATATGGTGAAAATATAACAGTGTTTTTAATTATTTATAATTTTTTTAATATGAATTATCACAGTGTGAACACAAACACCCTTCAACAATTAATAATTTATTTATTTGAACAATATAATATTCGGTATTTGCCTTTTACGTGATAAATTATAATATATAAGGAAAAAGCAAAGTAAATCACATCAATAAACATAATAAAAACCAATATCAGTTCAACAAAAACACAATTGAATTTAACATACATCTACATATGTACATAGATACCTTTCGATTAGTTAAGGTACATGCGGCATTTATATGCACATTATGCACTTCTATGAGAGGGCCTTTGGTGCAGTTGGACCCGTTATGTGGAATCGCCTACCGGTGCTACTGAGAGATAGTCAGACAGTCACTAGCTTCAAAAGCAAATTAAAAACTGAACTCTTCACTGGCGCCCTTGAGACAGTCTAGGGACTGTTAAACGGCGTCAAAAATAAAATAAAATCATCATCATTACAATGATAACCAATATGCCATTCTATATTGATTCGAAATAAAATAAGAACTGAACTGAAATTAGTATTTTGTATGATATTTTAGAGTTTATAGAATACCAATGTGCACTAACTAAAATTGGAACGTTCCTATTTTAGTTGGTGTACACTAAATGAAATAGAAAAGGGGGCACTGTTTACACATTCGGAGTTGTCCGTTGCTATTATGATTTCAAATAATATTTTACCAATGTTTTAACTTTTATTATATGATTATTATACACCAATTTCTTTTTGGTAAACTATGTAAAACTCAAATATTTTTTATTTTTATTATTATTATTATACCATCACGGCACATCCCACAAGTGGGGTAGCCAACAGATCAGCTGCATGTAAGAAACATGCAAACTGTCCTCTCCGTGCCAATATAAAATCAAGACATTCAGGATGGGTGGCAAACCTCATCGCTGAATTTAAGATGTAAAATGTCTCAATTTTTTCGAACACCTGCCTTTTACAGGACACTCGAAAACTTACGGAGAAGAGTGGGAGACCAATTCTTTACCGGGTGCTCCACGGGATAATTTTTATTCATTTCCATAAATTAATATAAAGTTTAACAAAATAAACGTGAACTCATTAAGTATTCAAATTTTTTGAAATATTCTCAAATGTTTTAATTTTTGTTGGCATGGAGAGGACAGCTTGCATTTTAAGAACAAGCAGCTGGTCTGCTGGCTACCTCACTTGTTATGCCGTGATGGTGCAGTATCTATTAAAAGTAGAGTTAATATTTTTTTCCAAATAACTGGAACCCTTTCTACTTAATTCAAAACTGATTTATTTTAACTTATTTACAATGAATTAATTTTCTTTTTTTTTTTTTTAATTTATAAATTACAATTTATTTGTTTTACAAAAATAAAAATAAAATTTTTTGTAAAACAAATAAATTGTAATTTATAAATTAAAATTATGGAGTTTTACAAGTTGCACCAATAAAATCATAGAATTAATTTTCGTCTACAAATTAATGACGAGCTTATCAAATGAAGATTACAAAAATTAAAAGGTATTGAATATCTGAAATATTTATTATTATCATGAAGAAGAGATGATGAAAGTTTGATGAAAGAAAAAGGATTAAGTATTATTATATTGTAATCTATTGTCCTGGAGGAAGACTTGGAGTGAGGAGATGGAACAACGACGACGTGATGACGGCGGAGACAGGAGAGAGGAGAGAAAGGAGGACTAATTCCTGATTAATTGACTGAGTGCTGAAGAAGGAAGTATTATTATTATTATTATTATTCTCTTCAAACTTACTTTGCACATCATAACAGCTTTTGGCCAATGCGATGTGCAAAAAGAATCTACTTACATACTTACAATCTACTTATTTTTATTTTGTAACGTGGTGGCAGAATTGCTATCCACACTTCTCAGTACTATACAACCAGGTAAGTCTCCAAATGATCAGTCACACAAAAATTTAAGTCTAATGCTGGTAAAAAATTTCCTATCCAGGAATACAGGATATTAAAAGTTTAGGATCAAAACCTGGGTTCAAAATGTTAGCATCGTGCTTAAAATATCTGTGGAAAGATTAGGGAGAAATTTTCATGTAACAATGGATTAAAGGAATTGATGGAAAAAGTATATAAAAAATATAAAAATTAAGGATAAAAAAAGTGAAGAATGAGGATATTACAAGAATGAGCGGATGCAAGAAGAGTATTGTGGTCAGAACGCGCGTGATTAAGTTAAGGTGATTTGGACATGTTGAACGAATGAACAAAAAAAAATGACAAAGAGGATATGCTTGGCTGAAAGAAAGGGTGTGAGCATCCTTGCGGGCATCCGAGAACCACGTGGCTTGATCACGAAGATCAAATTCTCAAGGACGGCCGTGTGTTGAGTTAGAAGAACCGATCTGCGTGCATGAGAAATTGAATGAATGTAGAGGAAGCGAATGAAGTATGTAAGGATAGATCTTTATGGCGTTCCGTTCTCTCTGATTACCCCACATGGGACACGGCGCGAGAGTATAGTAATAATAATAATAAACTTTATTGCACAATAAGGAGCATATGTACATAATTACCAAGCTATAAAATAATGTGATACAAATAAATGATACTGTGTAATGGGCGAGTTTATAGCTGAACTGATATCTTCCAACTAACCCATCAATATGATAAATATGATTAAAGTATATACACACATCTGAAAATATAGATATTTAAATAAAAATACATACACAATAAGATTTAAAAGATACATAATATTATATGCATAATTAAAAAAAATACAGCAGAAAGAACCGATGACGAAGACCAACAGAACACACATGAATGGAGAGGGTTGACGAAAAAGAAATAATGGAGGGGGGAGTAGAGCTGCTCAACGTGAATGGATACCTAGTATAGTATACGAGTTGTATAAAAAATGACAGATTTCCATACCTAATATTGCTAGAACTATTCCTTTTCCAACACAATAAATAGTAAGTACAAATTGTATAGATGTACACACATAATATATTAAACTGATTTACTTGTGAAATGTAAGCACGTTTCAGTGTTCCGCGGGTAGATATTTACCTACATACACACAATACTACACAGAGTTTGTATTTCAGAATAATAATATCATTACCTTGTACCTATTATATAAGTACGAATATATACCGTAGTCTAGTAGTTGTGTATAGTGTGTGTTCAATACCGCATTAATTATTGCATCTACCTACGTACCTACCTACTCAGTACCTACTCATCTCTTGTACAAGGAGATCGTAGAACTGTGGGGCACAGCAAAGAGCAAATTTAATGATGATTCTGGGTTTGAAAAAATATGTCGAAGTGTTGAATGATTCTGGGATTTCGATTTTATAACTGGAACGTTTCAAATACAGTACATAGTTCACAATTTTGGTCTTGAGACACAAGGAACATTCTACAAAAATTAGATTTAAACTACATAGATGCCAATCTATGATAAAATTAAATTACTACATATTATTTTATAAATTTTAAAATGTTGAACTAAAACACTGTTTAATTTTTGAAGTATGATTATTACTTAGTACCTTACCTTAGTAAATGAATTTTCATAACGTTCACGCACCTACATACTTTAAATTTAATAACATATTATAATCCCGAAAATTATTAAATAAAATTATACTTTTTTTACGATCGTGATGAGAGATAAATATGTAGAGTAATTAAAATCCTTCTAGAAATTAAAAGTATAACATTCTACAGTCATGCCATTATTGCACACCTCTTTTCTTTATCTATCTATTTATTTATTCATTATTTAATTTTTATTTACTTATGAATATATAAAACGACATTAAGTAAATCCTATATCACAATGCATTTTAAGTTCATTATGCATACTTGACAAAAAATACAAATTCATGAGCTAATAGCTAATGAGTACTTAGTTATAATAAAAAGTTAGGATTTCGCTCATAACTGGAAATCCAATATTTTATTAATTATAAAATAATTGTAGAAGGGAGGAGGGGAAGGGGCAGAGTGCCAATAAGATGGAGCGACTAAATTAAGGAGGCCACACAGAACTCACTTCACGGGGCCTTACACATGGTGGAGGATCGCTCAACATGGAGACAGATGGTTTACAGAACGAGGCATGATGGTCACGATCCTCAGGATTGAGGGACCGACAGAGATGATGATGATGATAAAATAATATTACATAAAATTAAGAAAAAGAAAAACTTATTAAAATAACAGAGGAAAATTCAGCGTTTTTTATGTTACGACATATAAATGTTTAACAATTTAATGGTTTTATTTCCACAATATAAAGCACATAATATTACAACAATCAAATATCTTGATAAAAATATAAATTTGAAAAGTACAAAGTGAAACTCAGCCCCTTATAAATGAGCAAAACTCGTGCTTTGTGAGACACGGACAAGAACTGCGAAAAGTTTTAGTATTTAATTAATTTTAAAATTTACATTTTTGTTCCTCACAGTTGTGGAACCCGTGATAACGTGAAGGTTCAGTGGATAAAGCAGTGATGTATAATAAATCCTAAATACCTTCATTACGGATTTAGTGCGGTCGTCCAAATGTCACCCTTTCTACTATGTACCATAACCAACACAATACAATACAATACTAGAACACAATGAGAATGTTCATTACGACTACACACACACACACACATTCACACAATTGTACATTAATATTACTTATTACCATTTTATATACGTTTTGTATTCAGGAATAATAATTATAATAAAACATACCTACTTTTATACGATTATATACAAAATAGTTTTGTACGTTATATAAAAATATACTGTACACAATTAAGGTTAGAAAGTCTTGGATTCTGAATCGTGACATCCCGGGTTCAATTGAGAATGAAAGCACAAGTATTACTGCTTACTGCGAAGATGTTTCAGGCATTATTTTATTCTTCTTCTCAAAGTGCCATGTCAGGTCCCCCCGACGTCGGCTATCAACCTGGCGTAGGCATCTCTGTTCTGTGCCAGCCAGAACAGCTCTTCCACCCTCCGAACTCCGGTCCACTCTCGGATATTTCACAGTCAGGACATCTGTCGCTTTGTTACACCGCGACTACCCTCAATATTTCCCTTAAAATATGAGTTGAAGCAAAGTCTATTGATAATGACACAAGTATATTACCTACTGCTTACTGCGAAAATGTTTCAGACATTATTTTGGTTTATTTTGAACGCAAATTAATATTAGAAAAATACAACAATATAATTCACTTTGTCGGTATTTAGATAGTGGAATTTCATAAAGAAATTAGAAAAAAAAGTTTTATTTTACTATATGTGCTTTATTGAGAGAGGCGTCTATCGTCTTATAAGGACATTGTCAATGGGTCTTATGAGGATTGACAATGTCCTTACTAGATGAAAGACGTATCTCTCAATAAAGAATAATAAATAAAATAGGTATAAGAGAAGAAAACATTTGTTTTTTAATTACGACAAAATATAAGAAGGTTTAGAATTTACAATCATAGGCAATGGTCGAGTCCACACAGCTGGATGAAAATGTTAATCAATAATCCATTTTCGATCATTCGGTGACGATTTTGAGCATTCTCTGAAGAAATATTCGAATGAATGTCTTCGTTACCCGTGCTTATACGGATTCATTAATTCCTTATAATGATTGATGATTGATTGACGTTTCATTCAGCTGTGTCGACGTGGAATGAAAACGTAATGACAAATTAAGTATGGTGTGAATCTAAAATGTATTGTTTTTTAAGACACGATGTGTGTATTCATTACATCCAATCAAATCACTGGTTTCCCCACTTATGGAGTATTAGTTATATTAAAAACCACCATACCATTACGGCATATCCCACAAGTGGGGTAGCCAGCAGACCAGATGCATATAATAACCATGCAAGCTGTCCTCTCCGTGCCATAATAAAATCAAGATATTCAGAATGGGTGGCAAACCTCATCGCTGAATTAATGATGTAATATGTTTTAATTTTTCGAACACCTGCCTTTTACAGGACACTCGAAAACTTACGGAGAAGAGTGGGAGACCAATTCTTTACCGGGTGCTCCACGGGATGTACAATATTACATAAAATCAATGTACATTATTAATTTTATTTATAAAAAAACTTTACATAACGGACATGTATTTAGCATTATGAATAGAAAAACATTATTTCAACACAATTAAAAAGTAACAATTACATAATCAATCATAAATATAAGTAATTGAATGGCATAGCAACTTACTCTAAAAGGCAACAATTTTCATTTGTTCATAACTTGACAATCAAACTTTCAATTTGTTTTATAAAATTATATTGTTATTTTATCAAGAAAATTATGATAATAATTTATTTCGTTTTGTTTTGTATTGTAAAATTATTATAGAAATTGTTTCCTTATAAATTTTTCGTTTCCTTCTTTGTGATTGTTTATAAAAACATTGAATTGAATCATAACAAATAACGAAAAGCAGATTTTGTAAATGGCTTGGTAGTCTGGAATTCTGATCGATTTTCCAAGTATTAGTATGAACAGACATTGTGATTTTCGAAAATATGAAATGTTTTATATGAAAGTTTTTTGGCGTAAGAACTTAACATATAAGCACAATACCCTTCTTTGTTCTGAGGATATTCGGATTAGAATTGGTATCTTATTTAATTTATTTTACTTTTCGTACTTATGGCTTGGTGTGTTGATAAATCTTAGCCCAGTGGGCTGCGTCTAATCCCATACATTCTCGGCGTCAACGCTGACAGCCAGTTCACCGCTTCCGGTCTTGCCTCATGGATGTCCTGCAGACCCCCCCTGAATTTTTTGAGATTGTGTGTCTCACCGTTCACGTCTCCACATTCACAATCAGGTGAATCTCTTTTTCCTTACCTTCCAGCAAAGGCAGTGAAAATTTGCATTAGAATTTCAAATTTTAATAATTATGCATTACATACACACAATAAGATTACTTAGTACGACGAACTTCATCTTACATTTCAGCGCAATATGTGACAGTTCCACATAGCCTTGATATAATTTACTGTTGCAGCGTAAGCAGTTTGCATAATTTACAACATAGCAGTTAGTAGATGATAATAATATTATCATGACAAATGAAGGTATATACGTAGTTACACGTACTTTTATGTGAATGTTCATAATAATACAAATACTTTATGTGAATGTTCAGAAAGCTATTTTCGTAATAATAAGTATGTACCAATTAATGTAACGATGTTTATTTATTTAGAAATATAATACATTTTTGGAATCACCTAGTTATTGAACATGGTTTGAGAACATTTGAATATACATAATCCAAGTGCCGGTAAACTGCCCTTTCAAGATATAAGCTTTTAGTTTGCAGTGAATGGTGTATAAAGTTGTATTTAGGTTTATTACAAAATTCCAGATACAACTTTAAAAACAAATGATAAAGAAAGCGTTGCTATGCAGCCACAAAGTTCTTGACAAGCTCTACTTTAGTATATCTAGCACAATACGCCGTCTCTTTGACAACGATTACAAAGCATTGAGAATTTCTCTCCGTATTCACGAAAGATCTCTATTAAGGAGATAGAACATTACAACATATTATTTGATACCGTTGTATGTTAGTGAGAGAGACGTCTCAATTACCATTGTAGATCTCTCAAAAACTGGTTACACAATACGTACAAATCAAATTTGTCATTCATTCAAAATTTCTAGTTATTTCGAACACGAAAGTTGTATAGGTTGTTATATAATATTACGATGTTCATACAGTTATTACATTTGTCAGTGTTCAATGTATGAATCACCATAACAATAGTCTGTAAAACCTAAAGGTCCCATCTCACAATCGGCGAGTAACTTTACCGAAAGCTTTTACCGTTCATAACCCTGTAATATCTGCAACTTGTCCCTATCAATTACTAGTAATACATATCGTTGGTGGATCCATAAACCTCTCAAGTGTCAAAGCTCATTTTTTTATAAAAATGAGCTATTCATAGCAAATCATTCTCTTGTCAAGCCACATCTACCGATGAATGAATTAATATGAAGCGGTTAAGGATAGATCCTTAATGCTTTTTCAGGACAATGTCTTGTCTCCTTCGTCACCGACGAAGGTGTATTATCCAGAAGGTTATGTAGTGCAAAGATAGAGATAATTAGGAGTTCATCTTACCAGATAAATGTATACTCGGGTGCACAACTTTATACTTTTATGCAAAGAGTAAAATAGTAAGTTACAATTGATTGTGTATAGTAGTATAACGCAAAATTACTAAGATATACAATTCGCACTAAGTATGTACCGCACCTGTGGAGATCCCGAAAGAGAGTGAAGCTCTTCTCGTTCCGCAGGGTCCTTTCAGGCGGAGGGTAGTCCTGGTGACAACACTTTACGTATTATCACTATTATCTATTTTGTTTGTGATAACGATCATTAAGGTGGCATCACACCCACTACAAATAATTTATATACGCTGAGATATCCACGGGAAAAGTTATTGAGAGAAATTCAATATTTTACGTCATACTTTTAATTAGATGATTCGTGATAACTAACACGTACCTACTTAAACTATGATCCTGAGAAATATTAGGAATCTTTTTGTACGATTTCAATTCAATCTTTTTTAATGAGTCATATGATTTACAAGTTGATCCATAAAATACATATGTATGTACAATTCAAAACACTGTTATCTATTTTATCAGTTTTATTTTCTATTTTAATAACTAAGTAAAAACATTATGTTTCAAAGTTCAACTAGAAACATTATTAAAGTAACCTCGCTGTCGACTTGCGATATCTTCTTATAATTCAATTTTAGTTTGAAAAAGACATAGCATGTCGAAACCTAGGTCACTATTATGAAGTTACTAGCAAAAATATTGCATATATTTGTATTTTGTTATTAAATACTGTTCAATGAATCGCCCATTTCATATATTGTTGTCGAATTTTCTTAGCAAAACCGAATGTCTGGACTGACTTTATACGAATCGGACTACTTTTGTGACTGTCACAATGTAAACAATTATTTTGCATGAATGTACAAAACTTATTATTATTACTAGCTTTTTAGCTCATAGTCTTATTTAAAAACCTATCTATTCCGAAAACGAGTGGCTTAGAATTAAAAATAGTCAATAAAGCCGAAAACTCGGTTGAGTTTTTACTGTTTTAAAAAATACAATCTTCGAATCTGCAGCTTTCCACATAAATTTCATTATTTTCAAAAACTTCGGTTTTATGTAACAACTACTACTATTACGATAACATCACGACAAATCTCCCATGTGAGATAGCCAGCGGACCAGCAGCATGTTATAAACAAACAAGCCGTCTTCTCCGTGCTTACAAAAATCAGGACATTCAGGATAAGAGACAAATCTCATCATCGCTGAATTCAAGATATAAAATCTTACATAAAAAAAATTGTTTTCTTCTAGGATCGCATTGGCCTTCAGCTGTAATAATCCTTGTAAGAATCGTCTTATTGTCAGTAATAATAATAATAATAAACGCCATTTCATTTATTTTTGAAATAAGTTTCAATAATTTGGGTATGTATGCACACTATTTAATATTACAATGATTTGCATTTTAAACCCATATCATCTAGGTATCTATACCATTGATGAATTGTACAGTGTTTTGAGGTGATTCAGCACGTAAGCAATACCTTTCTGTTGTCCAATTATAATTACATACATCATGCCGTTTACTATAAATGGCACAACCAGTGGACTAAGCTGCACATAAAAACAAGCAAATCGTCCTCTTCGTGCCCACAAAATATAACGACATTCATAATTTCTCATCGTTGAATATTGGAGTTGTTAAATGTCTTACAAGGGATGTTTTATGAATAACTGCCTTTTACAGAACTCTTTAAAATTCACAGGAAAGAACGGGAGGCTTGTATTTTTTACCGAGGACTCTACGGGATATATAACAATACCCAGATTCGTATATTTTGTAAAAAAATTGCAACAGTATTGATAAGCACATTAGAGCAACGGTCGTCGCAATCGGTTATACAAATAAATCAGCATAATCGAAGTTTTGATCTCGATTTCTAACCCGGGTGGTGAAATTTCATTAAAAGGTTTAACGATGTAAAATCGAGACAGAACTGGTTGCTTGGAAGTTATTACATTACAACTCTTCCAATTATTCTGATATATTATGTAGGTTTTATTTTAAAAGTATTTATTTTATTCAAAATAGTAAATAAAAGTTATTTTACTCATTCATTTGGACACAAGAATACATACGAACGGACTCAAATTTAATATTTATTCGAGGCTTACTCTGACTATTATTCTCCTATTCACGGTTCACTGAGTCTTTTAGAATTTGTGGACTGAAAACTAAATATTAATGCCGGCGTTGGTTGTCCTGCAAATCCTGTTTCAATACAAATGCACCATAGAATGTACATAGTTTCACAGTAACATGACAATGTGCAAATTTCTACATGTACACTCACGCTGCAATAACTTGTGCATATGTAAAATACGAAAATGTTTGAATATCATACATTCCATAGAAGAATAGATTTGTAATTCTTTTATTTTTATTTTCGGGTCTTTTTTGAAAAGTCACATTGCTACCGAAAGAGTCGTCGAGACGTCATCGTTGAGAAAATTGACCGAGAAATTTTTAGTTCCGTTTACTCCGTTTTGTTACGCAAACCACCGCAAGGGCCCATTCAAAAATCACCACCTTAACAATATTGCGGCGTACAGACAGCTGGATGCGAACGTCAATCATCAATCATCAAGCAAAAATCTTAAATCTTTCGGCGACAATTCGGAGCATTCTCCGAAGAAATATTCGAATGAATGCCTTCGTTACCTGTCCATGAGACGTAATGAAGGCATTCATTCGAATATTTCTTCGGAGAATGCTCCGAATTGTCGCCGAAAGATTTAAGATTTTTGCTTGATGCTTGATAATTGACGTTCGCATCCAGCTATCTGTGGCCGCAATTCTAAAAAAATTTGAGAACTCATTGTAATATTTTAAAAATTATACTTCACTGTGTGCATGGTGTCTGAACGTAGCTGTTTTCTGTTTAAGTACATGTTTATGTATGCCAGAATTAAGCATTTATTACTGCACAAATCGAAACAGTTTGAAACAAAAAAAAGTTTGTTTGATTGTTTATTTCATTAAGTTAAATACTGAAGTGTATTGTGTGATATTTGCTTGAACACATTTTAAACCTTTGTAAACTGTTTTGTTCATCAACTTTGAGTGAAGCAAATATAACAACTATCATAACACTCGCTGTTATTTGTACACAATAAATAAATGAATATGATATCTTGTCCAGAAATGTGAATTATACCAAAATTTCTACTACACAGATAAATATTAAATAGAATATACATAGAAGAAAAATATATATAATTTTTTTTCAGGCATCCAGGACTACTCATCGCCATCGCGGAGGGTAAGACCAAGGGCACAAATGGCAGAGGCCGACCAAGAGTTATATGGACCAACTGAAGATGGACATGAACTGTGGCTCATACGTACAGCTGAAAAAACTGGCTGAAAATAGGGAGGAATGGAGAAGAAAATCCAAACTCATTGCAGACCAATCCAATGGATTATAACTTATTATATACATAAATATTTTTAAAGGCATTATTTGTAAACATCTAAAACAACAAAAACATTAACGGAAGTATATCTAGATCCAAACCGAATATCAACTAATGACCTTGATTTATTCTAACCACAATATTTTTTATAGAATATTAGTAATGAGTATCGTTTATTTATAGTCAAAATATTACTTATTCGACCATTTGACATCTATATGCTTAAAAATATAATAAAGCTGAATATAAAATGGTTAAAGCCTTTAATTTCAGAAAGGAGTAAAAAAAAATGCGTTCAAGCTTAGAAATATGTAAAATATCCTTCAAAGGTTTGACATTCTACATAAAACCCATAATAGTACAATAAATCTATACAATATTTAGTGAAACCTAAGTATGTAGACACAATAATGGACAAAATCGATTATTTTGTACGTTGAATTCGTACATTTGCATTGTGAAAGTACTAACCATAGCGGTGTACACATAGCGTTAACTAATGTACATATTACACTGTATTCAACAATATACTATAATTTCACCACATTATACGCATTTCCAGAGACTTCAAAAACACATATACCCTTAAGATTCTCTTCCAAGCCTATGTTAGAAGTCAGTTGGAATATGCATCATCAGTGTGGTCCCCTTATTATGGTGTGCATATACATACTATAGAGAGGGTTCAACGCAAATTCATGCGTTATATTAACTTTCGGTTAGGCATCCCATATGTTGACTTCTGTTATGAACATCTCTTGCTGGAGCTTCGAATGTCTAAATTGTTTGACAGGCGTGTCCTGTTGGACATGATTCTTTTATACAAAATTGTAAATTCATGTTTTGATTGCCCGGAGCTCCTTTCATTGCTCAATTTTCATGTCCCTGATCGTCCTACTAGACAGAAAATTTTATTTAAAGAATCAAATACTCGAACCAATTACCAGAGACATTCCGTCATTAATCGTCTGCACATGCTTGGAAATAGATTTATCGATGTATTGAATTTGGATTTGTTTTTTGAAGGTGATTATGTAATGAAAGATAAAATAATCAAATATTTTAATCAGACTTATTTTGAAATTGTAAATAGTCAATAAATGTATATTGTCCTGATCATTCTATGCTTCGTTTGTTTATTTAGTGTCGGTTTTATTTTTGCGTAAATTTTATTATATATGCGCTGTTTGATTTGTTTTACAAGTGTTGTTTTTGATTCATAAACTTTTTTGGATAAAACTAAATGAAATAAATTAGATGTGATTAATTAATTTGAATAAGTAATATTTGAACATGTGTCAGGAATCATTTTATTGTGTTGTATATAAACTTTTGGTTTTCTATTGTTGTGTATATTTGTATGGATTTGGAACACTATATTTTTGATCGAGTATGTATTGTAATTGTGGTTATTTTATTGTTTTTATATTTGTGTATGTATTTTTGTTTTGGTTTTTAATTCATTGATATTGTCAACTATAATGATTATGTAATAAAAGGCATATTGCCGTATATTCATGAATAAATAAATAAATAAATAAATAAATAAATAATGTATCGCCATGCGAAATATATGTATTCGTTGATACCTGTTTTCTATTTTCCTATTGTAGAAATACTCAATATACATATTATGTAGCTTAGTACACATCTCTTTGTCAGTCAGAGCAAAACTACACAAGATTTTTTTTTATCTTGTGGCGATAAGTATTAATTTTTACAATAATTGTTTTACACATTTCGATGGATTTCCTTTCTCCCATTTCCTCTCTCGCTGTGCTGGATAGATGTTGATTATTCCAACTTCTCTGATCTTTCTTTCCATTTCCTCTATTGCTGTGCTTGATGGATGTCGATTATCCCAACGTCTCAAAACAGATTGTATCTATAGAGAGCTACTAGAATACTGAAAAGGACTTTTGTTGCACATACATTGTTGCTGCAGTGAAGAAATAAATTTATTTTATTTACATAATTATGTTTATTTGTTTTTTTTTTTCATTATTTATTTATTCCGAAACAGTAAATAGGGACAAACAAGAAGAAAAACATAATGAAATATATTGCCCCACTAAACTAAGGTCTGTTCTGGGGCAATACCAAAAAAAAATTACACGTACGCTTAAATACAATATAAACAATAATGAAAACCATTTAAACAATAATAAAAATAGAACATCAAATACAATATAAACAATAATGAAAACCATTTAAACAATAATAAAAATAGAACATCAAATACAATATAAACAATAATGAAAACCATTTAAACAATAATAAAAATAGAACATCAAATACAATATAAACAATAATGAAAACCATTTAAACAATAATAAAAATAGAACATCAAATACAATATAAACAATAATGAAAACCATTTAAACAATAATAAAAATAGAACATCATGTGTGCGTCAAAAATAATGAATACACATAAATAGGATGCAGAGGGAAGGGAAAAAAGAAGATCTATATGGCGTTCCATTTTCTCTGCCTACCCTACTTGGGATACGCATGAGGGTATAGATAGATAGATATATAATGTATTACTTTTTTTTAATAAATCTTAGAAGGGTCGAAGAGTCCCGGGCAAAGAATAAATCTCCCACCCTTTTCAGTATGTTTTCGAGTGCCCTGTAAAATGCAGATATTCATAAAATATCATAGTTAAGATATGATTTCAATTCAGCGATGAGACATGTTACTAGTTTTTAAAGAAAAACTTGTAATTAGGCTCACTTATGGCAGCCAGCAGACGAATTTGCCTTGAAATTATAAATAGATTTATAGATTTCACAATATTTCCAAATGCCAAGATGTTTTATTTTATTTTATTTTATTTTATAAATATTAAAAGCACAAAACAGACAAAATAACTACATATAAAGTTAGAAAAAAGGTTAATTTCAGAGATCAGCTATCATCCAATACCATGCGCCACAATTAATTTAAAAAGATAGGTACCAAACATTCCGGTCATCTCAACATGCCTACATATACACAGTCTCGCTCGCTCACTCAATCATTCAATCAATGTTGCAGTCTTTCATATTCCTAACAAGTGCCTTACGGAGATATACCGGTTTACTGAAAAATTAATAAATAAATTTAAACTAAGTATACCAAACTATAGTATATATACTCACTCAATCAATGTTGCAGTCTTTCATATTCCTCACAAGTGCCTTACGGAGATATACCGGTTTACTGAAAAATTAATAAATAAATTTAAACTAAGTATACCAAACTATATGTCCGTCAACTGTATACTCTGAAAATTTACTGCTTATATATTTTTTATCTTTTGAATTGGTAGGGGTCAAACAAAGAAAACTTTGTGTGGTTATTTCAGTTATTTTTTCACATACACAATTCACAGGAGGACAGAATGTGTCTTCCATTAGTTTTATTAAGTATTTACTTTATAAGTATACACACAGAAGCAGAAAATTGTAGCAGAAAAAATATACTAAGGGCGGACATAGATTTATTACCGGCAGTAGTGGTAGGTAAGTACGAATGCCTCACACCTGCTGGGCAAAGTTTTCCCTTACGCGCTCCTTGACATAGCACAAACTGCGGTGGAGAACGGAGACAGTCCTGGTGGATTACTAATAAGACCATGTACCCTTCTCTTTCTAAACAGGGATGTTTTTTTATTATTATTATTATTTGCGGTAATTTAGAAATGAAACGCGAGACTGTGAAACATTTTCTTATAATTATTATTGTTAAAGAGATTAACTCGCCCTTTGTACATTATAGTATATCGATTGTTTATTTATTTATTTATTTATAAACGGAGCAAGCCATTTACACATTCGAGAAAATAATATAAAATAATTATACACAATAGTAACACCACAAATCTAAAGAAACAAACAATGTCAAAATAATAAAATAAAAATGGTTATAGCAAAAATGACAAAAGTAAATGGAAAACAAAAGGCCTTTTTGAGTTATTTGGAAGAAAATCATACCTATGCGATAAGCTCGCCCTCTGTAGGTATATTGATTTTATGGTTGTTTTTGATTTGTATGTAATTTGAGTAAATTTTATCGATGTACCTAGGAACCTACAGTAAAGAAGATAAAAAATATATATTAATATACCGTGACAGGCGGGGATACTGACCACTATACTACCGAGGAAGAGCATTCTGCTTTATGGTTGTGAGACATGGACCATCAGCAAGAGTGAAAGCGGACGGTTGGCGGCCTTTGAAATGTGGTGCTACAGACGCATGCTTAAGATCCATTGGTCGGAGCACGTCGAAAATGAAGAAGTATTAACCAGGGTAGGCGAAAAAAGGCAACTCCTTAAGAGAATCAGCCAACAACGAGCTAACTGGATTGGGCACAACATCAGGCACCCAGGACTACTCATAGCCATCGCGGAGGGTAAGACCGACGGGACAAATGGCAGAGGCCGACCAAGAGACGCATATATGGACCAACTGAAGAGTGATATGAACTGTGGCTCGTACGTGGAGCTGAAAAGACTGGCGGAGAATAGAGACGAATGGAGAAGAAAAACCAAACTCGTTGCAGACCAATCCAATGGATTGTAACTCATTATATATAAATATACCGTAAGTAGAATTACTACTATACACTCACGCCGTGTCCCAAGTGGGGTAGGCAGAGAGAACGGAACGCCAAACAGATCTATCTTTACACACTTCCTTCGCTTCCTCCACATTCATGCAGTTTCTCATACACGCACGTCGGTTCCTCTTACTCAACACGCGGCCGTCCTTGAGAATTTGATCCACGTGATCAAGCCACGTGGTTCTCGGACGCCCGCGTTTCCTCACACCCTTTCTTTCTGACAAGTATATCCTCTTTGTCATTCTTAGCTCTTCCATTCGTTCAACTTTCGTTCAATAATAGTAGTAATAGTAAGTAGAATTAAGATTGTAAAATAAATAAGTTTCATTATTTTATTATTAAAAACGTCTTAAAGAAAAAAAAAACAAAATGAAAAACGTTGAAAACCAAACCAAAAATGGGTTCAGATAAAAGTAAATTCAATATGAAGAAATATTTTCATAATGATGTATGTAATATGAATTTTCATAAAATTTCTTCTTATCAATATAGGATTAAAAAATTAAAATTGTAAACGGTACTTTTCATAAAAACTACCTATTTTGGTTTGTCAGTTTACAAATACACCCCAAAGTACATCCGTAGAAATCCAACAAGTTTTTAAATTAAAATACCTATACCTACTCAATTATTGAACAACATAAGAATTCAAGGTCTATCAACCCATATAAAAGCTTTTTCGGAGAAGGCCTACTGGCCTTTTGTCTTCTACCACAACAATCTAAAGGGGCGTTCACATTTGTTCACTTTCAGTGATCACTCTGCATGATCCTCCAAAATGAAAAGGTGTGAACAGGCGTTTCATCAATAGTGATCACTAGCGATGACAGATGAAAGCGATTACTACCCGACATAATTTCGAAGAAACGACCATAAACAAGTTTTGTCTATGAATTTGTAAAGAAGGTCGGAATCATGTACAAAAATATCATGCTGTTGAGAATTATATTACGTTGTTTTAATTTTTAATGAATGTTATTTTTCAATTTTTTTTAATTCATTAAATTATTTTTTTACGTAAATACGTCAAACTACATACAACATGACCGTGAGTGTTGACATGGCAGTGAAAGCATAGGATGAAAAAGTATGAACAGACGTGTTCACTTTTGATGAATAGGTTTGACCCTGACCTTCTGGATGATCATCCAAAGTGAAGCAATGTGAATGCTACTTTAGTTGTATTCGTTAGTCTCAGCTCTTTCAGAATAGATTTATATATAACATTATAATATTATATACCTAATAAAAGCAATAACGTATGTATAGAATATTTTCAACTCCAGACTAAAGTTATTTGTGAACCTGACTAAATCTAGTACGTAGGTACATATTATTATCGAAAATGTAGAAATAGAATAGTAATACTCTATACATAAGTTGTTGTATATAAGTACGTATTGGTTTTGTTTATTGGGGGAAATAAATCCTTTAAAACGTGTCACTAATCAGGATTTTAGTGGCATTTTAGGATACTTTGCAATCTGCTTAAATCTCTAGCCATTATTTTTTAGTTTATTAACCGTGAAGAGATAGAAAAGGATAAATTTATCATAGATATACAGATAAGAAGAGGGTGCTTCATAAAATAATAAAATAACATTGTATTGTATAATGACTTGGTGGATTCGAATTGTATACGTACATACATCTTCTTCCCCTTGTCCTAGTTGGGTCGGGGCCCCATTGCGCCTTGGTACCTCCTCCAGAGATCCCTGTCTACCGCTGCTTCCAGGACCTCTTACCACTCCAAACCAAGTCTAGCCTTTTATTTATTTATATTTAAAATATGACGTGGATGTAATGTCCTAGAATTGATGAATTGAACAGTGTGCTTATGGTTCTTTGGCACGTCAATGGTACTTTTATGTTGTCCAATAATAAATAAACAAATATTAAATAAAAGAATGCAATGATAAATAAAAATACATATCTTCTTAAATATATATTTTTCTAATTACCTTTTATCTTGAATTTCAATTACTGCTTACTTGCTTATTTTTGTTATACTACGTTGGTTGTTATTGGCTTTAATTTTGTTCAATTATTGTCTATTTTATTGTGTAATATTAGCTGTAACCATAAGTTTTACTACTACTACTACTACTACTATACCATCACGGCATATCCCACAAGTGGGGTAGCCAGCAGATCAGCTGCACGTAAGAAACATGCAAACTGTCCTCTCCGTGCCAATATAAAATCAAGACATTCAGGATGGGTGGCAAGCCTCATCGCTGAATTTAAGATGTAAAATGTCTTATTTTTTTCGAACACCTGCCTTTTACAGGACACTCGAAAACTTACGCAGAAGAGTGGGAGACCAATTCTTTACCGGGTGCTCCACGGGATAACCATAAGTTTTAATATAAATAAATAATGCAAAGTACGTGAAAAAATGTGGTGGATGAAATGTAGAAAAACCTTGAACAATATTATTGGATGATGCTTGAAAATAAAACCTCAAGAAATGAGTGAACATATAGAAAAAGAAGGATAGGAGAAAAGTTTCCAAAAATGTCCCGAATTGCTTAGAATGAAAGAAAAGTAAACGAGAAAAATTTGTTTGGAAATACAGTTTCTGTTTGTTAAACGAAATACGAGTATATCAATCTGGTCACTTCTATAGATTTCGTATTCTTTGTATTTAACCAATAAACCATGTCCAACTAAGTATGGAAAAAAACAGTTTTAAACTGAACCGTGAGTAGCATTTTAACTTTGTGTATATATCAAAAGAAAGAATAAAACACATATAACTACATACAAACATACTAGTAACCGGACGGTTTATATCCTTTTTTATTTATTTTCTTTGAACAAAATTTTCCTTTACTTTTTTCCACGAACAAATAATCTATATATATATTATTATATATTGTTAAAATTCTTTTTTTGTTTTATTTGCAAGGGACTTTGTTTCGAATAAAAAAATAGCAACTTTTTCAATGAAATGAATAACGTCTTTTTACTTTGTCGTTTTTATTATTTTATCAATATTATTTATACTATAATTATTATATCTGATTATCCTCTTTATTCAACTGAAATGATATCTCAAGTGCAGATTGATTATTGAAGAGAGTCCCACCTCACACCCGGTTATCTCAGGAGTCATAGACTCTAATTTATCCGCACATTCAAAATTGCTGATTGATAAATAAATTATGAGTAATAGTAAGTAATTAAGAGAAATAGAATATCTTCTTTTTAATTAATAGCTGTGAAAAACACATGTTGGCACGATAGCCAGACAACGTTTTTACCGAATGTGAAGATCGGATTGAACAATTCACCATGTTGCCGGATATTTCAGGATTTGAAGGACTCCTGGTTATTTGCATTTACTTTCTTTCTTACTTGCTGTTAGTTAATAATTTCCATTCCTTTTTGTTTTGAACAACATGAACAAACTTCTTTCTCATCATTTGGACAATTCACCATCTTTTTTGGGATTTCTCTATGGTTCTCTTATCCTCCAACGGTTTCAACTCCAGAATACTAGGTTTCTATTTGCCATCCTCTTTTTTAACTACATGACCATTTCATTGGAACTTGATCTAAGATACTTTATTGATAATACCTACAATCTTTGTTTTTTTTTTCGAATTATTTCGTTTCTTATTTTGTCTATCAAACTAATGGCCAACATTTGTCATTCCATTGAATTGAGGTGAACTTTCGTTTAACAATAATTAACCATTTCATGTAGATAGTCACATAAAATTTTTGTTTCATATGTTAAAATAACTTCTTCTTCTTCTTCTTCGCCCTCGCCTTTATCCCATTTACTTGGGGTCGGCTCTCCTAGTCCTCATCTTCCAAGTTTTCCGTTCCCCTGCATCCTCCGCGCGCAACTTTGCCTCCTTCATGTCCCTGGCAATTGTGGACATCCAGGTTTAAAATAACAAATTCACAAAAATTATTTTTACATAAATTTAGTCAATAAAAAAAAACATTGGAAGAAGAATCATCGAAGATTATAAATCAAAGTCAAAATATTAATAAGAATGTAAGAATATTATAAATATAGTAGATAGTCAGACAAAATTCGAAATATGAATTTCGGATGAAATACCAAAATAATCTCACTGACTTACACACAGTCTTAATTCATAACTTAATTGCGTTATCAGGAATATACCTAATATTAATAAATTAAGTTACATATTATGTATGTAGGGTTATGATTAATAATAATAATAATAGTTATTATGATTAGATGGCGGATTTATTGTGCAGTTTTACGGTCGGTCTCGGTGGAGATCATAAAAGTTCTTATGGGCCAATATCATGACAGTATTATGAATACACGATGTATCACGGTGTAATGATTGGTAGGTACCCACAAGTCATAATATGAGACAATCGTGTTTACGTACAAACTTATTGAATAATATTAGGTTATGAGGGCTCTACACCCCTTCTTTGTGATTTTATGCAAACGAATTAGCAAAATTACAACCATTTTATTTTTAAAATATTTTAAATTCTGGATCACATATATGTTATTTTTTATATTAACATTTTTTTTAATAACATAACATAATAACATAACATAATAACATAACATAACATAACAAATTTTGAACATTTATAAATTCGATTTTATCATTTTAGTTTTATTTTGCTGCGAGGAACATAGTGAAAATATTTTCTGAAGATTACCGTCGCAATGATGATAGGTTGAGTGGTGCTATTTTAAATAAATCATCCTTAATAATACAAGAGTGTTAATAAAATTATAAAACCAAGATTAATCTTAAAATATCATGAATTTTATAATACACCTTGAGTTATTTATTTACAACCCTTGAATTTTCTTAATTATTATGACAAACTGCTAACACATCAAAAATAAATTTTATTATCAAAAAAATTATAGAAAATATTTATAATTCAAACATTTGTTTCATTTATATAATAATATGGTATGTTGTTTACCGTGCATACTACATATATAACGTTATAATGTGCGATAATCAAGAAAATAGCGAGTTTCACAAATTTTAAGATTCAGAAGGCCCACGGCGTGCCTAGTAGCCGGATGTGAGACCGTACTCGCTCTGTTTTTGAATTAGGAAATAAATAAATTCAATTTTTAGAATAAATACAACTTAAATTTTATTTTTATGTGATAACATATTATTTTTTTATACCTATGAATATTTTTGCATATAAAGTTTTGGCTTATATTTATTAATAAAGCTATTTCATTAATTATTTGTATAATTTTCTCTGCGCCTATTAAAAATCGTTGCCTGAAACCACTAGAGCTAAATCTTATTTTTACCTTAGGTAAAAAATACTCTTATGAGACGAAACGCAGATGTCAAAGAAAAATAAAGTTAATAGTTCTCTGAAAGGATTGAAATGAGACAAGTATGAGAGCAATAGATGTAATTGGTGAACGTTGCCGTGGAATAAAAGGCTTAAGCCAAACGAAGCTAATTCCTAATCTTCGGTACAACTAATATTCTCTTTTTATCCTAAAGCTGATATATTATATCTTGCAATCGAATCATATCTTCTATCGTAATAATTATATCATGCCATATAAACAATTTCAAAGATGTTAATATCCAGTTTATGTACTATACTATACTATACCCTCACGTCGATTCCCAGGTGGGGTAGGCAGAGAGAACGGAACGCCATATAGATCTAACCTTACATATTTTTTTCACTTCCTCTGCAATCATCCAGTTTCTCATACATACATGTACGCCGATTTCTCTTACTCAACACGCGGCCGTCTATAAGAATTTGATCCACGTCATCCATCAACCACGCGGTTCTTGGACGTTCGCGCTTCCTCACACCCCCTCTTTCTAGTACATCCTCTTCGTCATCCTTTCATCGTCCATTCTCTCAAAATGTCCAAACCATAGTAACTTGTTTACATGCATTCTGTCCACGCTCATTCTCCAGTTTATGTAGGTAATGAAACAAAGATGCTTTCATGGGATATAAAATTTAAAGATAAAACTTTCGCATCATCCAGTGTACGAGATTTAAGCAATGAGGAGTACTTACCGTTTTGCCAACTTTCGCTAAGATTCAACCAGGAATCTTATCTCATTTAATCGAAGACAGCAATCATTTATTGAATATAATATCGATTGCTTTCTCAGATGAAACAAAGGAAATCGTAGGTTACAACATGTTCTTCAGAGTTTTAAACAACAGGTGTTAATCCTTTGAATGTCAAAAACCGACTAGTAAAAAACCGTAAGTAACCAATTTATTAGGAAAAATATAATTTATCACATAGCATTTTATCCGTTGGACTATTTGGTCTCTAACGGTTGTGGCTAATTTGGTAATAGGTAAGCGACGATTAACCAGACGATATTAAAAATGTACTTTTATATATATGTACACAAAATGGCGGATTTTCGTTTTACGAATATCGTCCATAAAACATTTTATGCAAGCATTATAGTTGATGTATGTCATTTAACGTTATAACTACAGCTAGGTATATAATATGTATACAGAATAATGTCAGAATATTTACACAAAGCAAGAAAGGAATAGTTACACAAAAATAAATTATTTTACTTTCCTCTGTAAAGAAGAGATATTATATTTTGAAATATGCCTATAACAATAACAACAGAGGTTCTTTTATAGCAAAGATAAGAATAAAAACAAGAAACAAAAGTAAAATTACAGATTTAAATAAATTTAACAATTTTTGTGCTCAGTGTCCTTTAGAGTACCTACTGACATAGTTACACTTTTAGCAAATTAAGTTTTTTTTTTTGGTGGTTTGTTATACTTTATAATAGTTTCAGACTTTCGAATTGGATGTCTACGGTTCGTGCATTTTTTTCATACCTTTTTAAAAATCACGAAACAAGGTAATGCTAAACATAATTGTGTTTGTAGGCTTATTTAAGTTTTTCAGAAACACAGATTAATCAATAAACAAAAAAATAAAAATGCGTTGGTATAAACGTTTTTATCAAAATAATTTTGGATTCAATATGATGCACCTGAATAAACTCATCCACGCTAAGCAAAAATGTGTATATTGAAGCTGAAATATAAAATTCGACGGAAAGATTCGAAACACAAACATCACCTTGGAAGCCGAGATTGCTCCATCAGGTTACCAGATCCCACAAAAATTATAAAACAAAATATATTAAGATCTGCTCGCTAGTCTGGGACCATTATTGGGAGCCCATGATAATATGGTGTGATAATAAATGATAGGACTATTCGTGACGTCCATGATAATGTTTGATACTCAGATCATTGTTATTGTCTAATGTTAATGTATTGTAAGGAGGGATTTAAAAAACTTTTCATTTCATTTCATATTTACATAATTGATTGTCAATTTAAAGAAATATTTTTTAAAAATTTCAAAACATATTCATCCAGTATGAAAGCTTTGTTGCAATATTAAGGCTGAACTTTCTTTAAGGTGATGCTTAAAACATCAAATAATTATAATTCATTATAGGACCTCGGGAGACTTTCACATATTCCCCCAATTAGTTTCACTCAACCCTCGCAAGAAGAAATGTAACCATGAGCATCTTTCATAGCTGCTGTAGGTACCATAGGATAGTAGTGACTCAGAGTTACCTTTCCACAAAATCTCAATTAAGAAGGCCGTGTAATAACCATTGGGACCATTAGCTGTCCCTTTATGAGATGGGAGGTGGAAAAAATAATATAACAAAAATTAATTGCATTTGTTAATATGGGGTCCAGGCAATAAGTACGCACTAATAACAGCAGACCACAGAGGGATAAAGTTTGTATGATAAAAGAAACTCAGCAGGAATTTGTATTATATGTTTACTTAAAATAAAAAATATTTTTAAAAAGTGGGCTTAATTTTTTTTTGATTGAGAGGTTCCCAGTTCAATTCCTCTAGAGTCTTGCTCCACTTTCATTTGAAATAAAATATTGCAAAGTAAAAGAATGTTCGGGATATATTTGGCTTTATTTATAATACTTTGAATCTTTCACAATACACCGTTTCTATAACAACGATATCAGAACAAGGGAAGGAGGAGGAGGAAGAAGTATGTTGTGGAAAGAGGTGATTCAATTGGCATTCTCAAAACATGTCCCAGCCAGGACCATCGTCTCTCTTGTATTACGGAGATTACAGGTCTCTGCTGGGTGCGCCGGCGCACAGCATCATTTGTAACATGTTCATACCATCTGACATCCAAAATCTTTCACAATACACCGTTCCTATGACAACGATATCAGAGCGCAAGGAATGTCGTGGGAAGAGGTGACGCAATTGGCACAGAGTCGCTCTGAATGGAGGAGGCTTTTTTCTGCCCTAAGCTCCCGAGAGGAGCATTGAGGGCGATGATGATGATGATACTCCGGATTCATTCAAGGCATTTGCAGATGTGTGGGTTTCAAGATGGGTTCTGCTACGTCAGCCGGGTTCCCCGCCCACTGACGTGGAAAGGTCGGAGATGCCAACACTGGCATAGTGGTACATACTGATAGACTTGAGAGAATTGAAAGGTTAATAAATTGTTACATAAATGGATAAATAGGATTCCTTGGACTCCTGAAATATCCGAGATATAATGTTATTTCAACATTTCTTTAGATTCTTCTTCTTCAGGGATATTTGTGCAATGCTGAAAAGAAAATATTTTTTTTATATTTCAACGCAAGTCCTTCCAACAGAATTTTAAGTACACGCTCATGTTCTCGAGACAATTTATCTAAATATGTATAGCAAGTAATAATTGTAATTATAATTTTAATTTTATTTGCGTTAGAACAATGAAACTACGTATCTCTCTTTTCATAAGCGTACAAAATTATATTGTTCTGCAGTATCTTGTAACTTGTTCCGATCATGAATATTAATACGAGTAATAAAATAAGTAGCGACGAGACGGACAATCGGTAAATATCCGATATCCGGACTTCGGTAATATCGATCATTAAATAATAGTTATAAAATGTCGTAATATGAAAAAAATCATAGAAAAGCATATTTATATGGATATAGCTTAGGCAATCAGATTGTTCAATAGTATTTCCCAGAATATGGACATATTTCACATAACGTACGGAGAATTTGTGGGGAAAGTGGAAACACTTTTGTAAATGTTTGTTTTCTCTGAGATCGCATTGACCGAAGGCTGTAATGGTCCCAGTAGAATATGGTGTCATTTGAATAATAATAATAATACATTTTTGAAAGGATTTTTGTTAATTTTTTTATGAACATTATTGTATTATCCTTTCATTTCTCTCTCTCTCTCTCATTATATATATAATGAGTTACAATCCATTGGATTAGTCTGCAACGAGTTTTGACTTATTTCTCCACTCCTCCCTATTCTCAGCCAGTCTCTTCAACTCCATATATGAGCCACAGCTCATGTCCCTCTTCAGTTGGTCCATATAGGCGTCTCTCGGTCGACCTCTGCCATTTGTGCCTTCGGTCCTGCCCTCTGCGATTGCGATGAGCAGTCCTGGGTGCCTGATGTTGTGGCCAATCCAGTTAGCTCGTTGTTGGCAGATTATTTTGAGGAGTTGCCTTTTTTCGCCAACCCTGGTTAACACTTCTTCGTTTTCGACGTGTTCCGACCAATGAATCTTCAGCATGCGTCTATAGCACCACATTTCAAATGCCGCTAACCGTCCGCTTTCCCTCTAACTGATGGTCCACGTCTCGCACCCATATAGCAAAATGCTCCACACAAAGGCTTTAGTGAGATTCTTCCTCACGCTTAGATCAATATTAGGGGATTCTAATATTTTGGATTTTTTGTTAAAGGCAATTCGTGCCTGGTTTATTCTGCTCACAATTTTCCCATTTATTTTTACTCCTGTCCAGTTCTTCATTTATTCTCTGAGTTCATCAATAGCTCGCTGTATATAGCAGTTAAAGAGTGCTGGCGACATTGAGCATCCCTGTCTTACACCTTGTTCTACTCTCGCTTCTGCGCAGCTCTCTCCGCTTTTAATTACAGCCATTTCATTCTTGTATAGGCTCCAGATGGCTCTTCTGTCCTTATAGCTCATTCCTATCTGGTTTAGAGTCTTAAAAAGTTGTTCCCATTCTACTTTATCGAATGTTTTTTCTAGGTCGATGAATGCTACATACGTGTTTCCATTCACTGTTATTCTTTTTTCAAGAACAAGTCTTAGACTCAGAATTGCATCTCTTGTACCTGTCTCTTTGCGGAATCCAAATTGATCTTCTGAAAGTGTTTCGTTGATTTTACTTTCCGCCCTTTTCATTATCTCTCGCATCGCCTCTCTCATTAGTTATTCTTATTAACTGGTTATAACTTCTTGTTTTATAAATATAATATATAAGTCTTGTATGTATATATATAAGTCTTGTATTTATTGTGTGCCTTATAAATTAAGTTTGTATAAACACTGTTCTATGATTTAAGTAAGGTACTTATGTACACTGAAAAAAATACTAACGAAATTTCACAACGAATCATTGGTACGTACTATCAAATTAGGACCAGAGATCGTACAAACGATTCCATAGTACGAATCTATAATATTAACTCTTCGCAAACAAGTTGTTGGTAAATTTACCAATGATTTGTTTGTGAAGAGTTAATATTATAGATTTATACCAATGAATCGTTTGTACGATCTCAGGTCCTAATCTGATAGTACCGTACCAATGATTCGTTTTGAGTATTTTTCTCAGTGTATTATGTGCTGTTGTGTTTAAATTAATAAATAGATATTCCGTGATGGTATAATTATGATACATTGTTTTGAGTCTGCAGGGTTACTTTTGACAAAATCTTAACACGATCTTAATCTAGCCTTGATCTTGATCATACGACGCACGAAGGGACTACGGTCAAAAACACCGCGTTACTGCTACTGCGCGATCGTTATGCGTGCATTTTTGGCCAATAGTCACTTCGTGCGTCGTATGATCAAGATCAAGACTAGATTAAGATCGTGTTTAGATTTTGTCAAGAGTAACCCTGCTGATCTGATTATCATAATATTATGACGTTAGGCTATGCGAGACTATCCGTTTGAGAATGATGCTTAATATCCGGTAATCGGTTGAACTCACTATCCGTCTTACCGTTACAAACTAGTATCGTAGAACGTATAATAATAATTACGGTTAATTAAAAAGATTTTAGTTAACAAATCAAACAATGAAACCGCTAATAAAAACTTTTATAGGAGATGTTCCACGAGGTGAACATGAATACGATACAGTGGTGTAGAGTGGTAAACATTGGGGATTTCACAAAAAAAAATCGGCTCAATAAATAGTACAGAAAATAAGAAAAATTAAGGTGTTTTTTTATCTGTTTCAATTTGCATTAAGGCTTTTATCAAAATTTGATAAAGCAATTTTCGCACTTCGCCGCAAAATGTCCACCCCATGGCGGAACTTGGGCCCGAAGTCAAAACACATTTTAGCGTTACGTTTGACAATTTTCGTAACTATTGTGTATATTTAAGCTACAAAAATTGACACTTCTCGCAACGTCGTCTATATTCGAAAGATAATGGCACGAAAACGTAACGCAAAAATGTATTTTGACTTCGGGCCCAGGTGTGTGACGTCATCAGACTCTACAGGCAGTTCTGTGAGTCAATTACGTGCCAATACACCATAGCCCCTAACGACGTCACAACGGGCTAATGCAATGATATGGCGTTTAAAATTTTGAATTATACCCCTGATGTAAAATAATAAATACATACCTACTCAAAAAACTACAAGTTAATAGATAAATAACATTTTTCCATAAATACAATCATGAAGGGCAGATAACAGGACTTTAAAATACTACAATTTCTTCTAGTTCAACACTTTTTGAATATAATGGAATACTTTTAACACTTCGGTATTTGTTTTAAGGAGGATTTCTTGGAAGGATTTTGGATATCAAATGGTATGAACATGTAACAAATGATGTTGTGCGTCGGCGCACCCAGCAGAGACCTGTAATCTCCGTAATACAGGAGAGACGATGGTCCTGGCTGGGACAGGTTTTGAGAATGCCCAATGATAGTTATCCAAAAAGAGCACTGTTTTTCCGTCCGCAAGGGTTCCGTCGGCCCGGGCGTCCCTCTTTCACAAATCACCGTTCCTATATAACAACGATATCAGAGCGCAGGGAATGTCGTGGAAAGAGTTGACGCAATTGGCGCAGAGACGCTCTGAATGGAGGAGGCTGGTTTCTGCCCTGTGCTCCCGAGAGGAGCGTTGAGGGCGAGATGATGATGATGAGATGATGATTTGTTTTCAAAATTACCCTTAAATTATACACAATTACACATCTCCTTGATATAAAAAATGTACCTATACTTTTCACTCCCCGGCACTGTGTGGTTTGCTAATAGAGTATAGTAGTACCGTAGATACGATGAACATTGTAACATGGTCCCGCTAATAAATTTTATATTGCTAGTATTAATGGCAGTTTTATTAGATCTAACCGATTAAATTTTTCCAATAAAACTGTTTCTTTTCCCCTTTTACTATCTTTTTTTCTTTGTCATTGTCTGGATAAGTGTAATAACATAAAAAAATAATATATAATAAAATTTATCGTTACAGATTCCAGAAATTTCTTTGTTAATTAATGACATACATTAGATAAAATATTAATTAACGTTGTCTTTGTTGAATGAATTGTTGAGAAGTATTAAAATAAATCATAAAATGTGTGAGTAGAAAGGTATTGCTGTCTATGGGACAAATGTTCCCTCTGTAAATTGATATTCGTTACCTATGTAGGTATACAATTCTTGTTACGCGAAATACAAGGAACGATGTTTGGCAATGGCAACGAATTTAATAAATTTTTCATAGTCATTTGTTCATCTTTATTATGCATGCGTTTAGTTATTGATTCACTGTCATACTTTCATTTTTAATTGATTTGTTTATTTATTCATTGTTATTTTTTTTTTGGATATTATTAATCCTTTGTTAATTGTATATTTATATTGGCACGAAGTTATTAATCCTTTGTTAATTGTATATTTATATTGGCACGAAGGGGACAGTTTGCATGTTTCTTACATGCAGCTGATCTGCTGGCTACCCCACTTGTGGGATATGCCGTGATGGTATGGTATAGTATAGTATAGTAATTGTACATATATTTTTTTATACTCAGCAGGCCTCGATACAGAGCAACCTAATTGCGACTTAATTGTAGCCATATTGTTGATTAAATGTCTCAGCTTCTGTATTTTTATTATTATTATTGGTTGAATAAAGAATTATTACCTGGAATGGTACTGATATCAGATATGGAAGAAAATATCTTGAATGATTCTTTATGAATTTCTTGAATCTATTCTTTTATCTATCTTCAACCTTACGCCATATGTCAAACGAAGTTGTCAAAGAGGATGGAACGATATATAGATCCTTTTCGCTTCCTCTACATTCATACAGTTTTATCAGACTATCATCGTCAATGGCTCTACAGCCCAAGTAAGGTAGGTATTGGCCACCTTTGGAGCACGCTTCCATGACTGGCGGTTCTTTACTTTTATTAAAGCCAGTTCTGGATGCTTATAAGCTGTGCATCTTTATTAACACCATCCATCTATCGAAACTTCGGCCTTCCTGCTTTTTTTACCCCCCTTCCCCCTTTCGATCTGCCATTTAAAAGTCTTCTTATAATATCCTCCTTACTCATTCGCTGCACTTGTCTAGCCCCCGTGAGTTTCCCAATTAAAATTTTCGTGTGTTATAATAGACCTCCATATAGATCACACAGCTCTAGGTTAAATTGATTGACATCTGTAAACCTAAACCTGATAAACCATTCTCTATTACTGCAAATAGGATTTTGCGCAGAATCTTCCATTGAAATGTCTCTATTTACTGTCCAACACGCGACCGTCCTTGAAAAATCCGTGCTCAAGCCATGTAACACTCGGTCGGTCACTCTTTTTCTTATTAAAATGTCCTTTTTCAGAAATATTGTTTTCCTCTTAAGGTAAAACGGCTGAACAGAAAGTACATACATACTTTTATTATAAAAATAATCTCTTTACTGCTTCTTTGAAAAAATTGCTGTTTTAATTTCTTAACTTGAGATGAATAAAAAATAATTAATACAATGGAGTAATTTAAAAGTAAATAATAATTACTCCAAGCCAAGGAAGGCAGGTAAATTGGTACCGTGTTAAAAAAAGTTATGATTTAATTAAGCGGTTTTATAATACAGTTTTATTTTTAATCAGCCCCTTTTTAAAAATATATTAGTCCATTCAAATATGTGAATGTATGTATGTAGGTTTTTATGAATAATATTTTAATTTTATGTCCTCTATAGCAGTGGTCTCCAAACCGTGGTACGCGGAGCTAGTGGTACTGGGCAGCAGAAGGAACATGAAGGATTTCAGTGATTTTTGGTTGTGTCTTCTTTTCGATATTTTAAACTAAGTGAATTTAAATTGTGTCAAATAACCTAGGACATAATTACATATGTCAAATTTCCACACCTTTTCCACAAAACTGGTTTCGAGGGTGGGGGGTAGAAATTTAGAGTATAAAGGAAATTATTGAATCCTGGAATCTGAGACCTACAAAATGGTTTACTTTTGAAAAGTCGACTTATGATACGATATTCGAGAATCTGAGAAGATCGTATTTATTAAAATTGAGGAGAACATTTCAAATTCCTATCTTTCCGAAACTCAAAAACGATTAACACTGCTCTATAGAAACCTTGATAATGGAATATTGAGATGTCAAATGATTTTTATGAGAATTCAAAATTTTAAACGATTATTTTGATTTAATTATGCTAAATTGAACACAATTTTTTTCCAAAGATGTTGTTTCGATATTGGAGCAGATGTGCCTTAAATGTTAATTTAATCCAGAAACAGCGAAGAGTGAATGATCTTGAAAAATTAAATATCCATTATTTTTTTTATAGGAAGCAATAAAAAGATGTAAGCCTTTCTTCATTTGACATTGAACAACTAAAAAAAAAACTCAAAACTTCTTTTTGAATATGGAACGAGGTTCAATTATTTAAACTAACACAATTTTCCTGTGATTTGGAATATCAGACTAATATTTATCTTCTTTGTATTCTTATTATTGTAGAGTGATTAAGTATTTGTATTCTTATTATTGTAGAGTGATTAAGTATTTGTATTTTTATTATTGTAGAGTGATTAAGTATTTGTATTCTTATTATTGTAGAGTGATTAAGTATTTGTATTCTTATTATTGTAGAGTGATTAAGTTTGTTTTTTTTTCTTTTATTTTAATTCCTGTGATTTAAAATATCAGACTGATATTTGTCTTCTTACTGGAGTGTATTAATCGTCTTAATGGAATGTGTTAATAGTCTTATTAGAGTGCAATTAAATATATTAATAATTTCTTGAAGGTGGTTTAATTAACAAATACTTAATTTATTTTCATGTCTTACTCAAGTTATATAATTATTGTAGCATATTTCCTTAATAAGTTATATTATCATCATATGTCAGTAATGAATTATCTGTTTAGTTAGAATATTAAGTTCCTGTTTTTATGAATAGATTTTTGAAATTTGACAAAACCAATAGAATGTGAATATATTTTGTATCTTATCTCCTAATGGAGTACATTAATTATTCCTATTAAACTGTAATTATGTAGATTGTTTCTAGTTTAATTCGTATGGCTTAAATAATATCAGACTGATTTTTGTTTTTTTCCTGGAATGTATTGTTTTCTTATTGGAATGTTTTATTAAAGTTGATTCATAATTTAAGGTAATTGAAATAATTTTTTTTTTTTAATAATGGTAGTTAATCATAAGGTTATTATAAGTTATAAAATTTAATGTTATCTTTATAACTTGATTAAATAAATAAATAAAAAAAAAGAAATATCATGTTTTTTTTTCATTCCGAGCAACATCAGGTTTAAAAACTAGTTATAATAATAATATGAAAACAACCTTCGTCATTTTGAAGGACACTCCTCGTTAGTTAACTTAATATTTGATTAATGAGGACTTTTTCGTCCTTTAATTTATCCACGGCTAAGAGGGTGCCTTACAAAAACACTCCTCAACCTGAAAATGTATTGAAATGTCAACTTGTAGGGAATTACAACTTTTATAAGAGAGCGGCCTACATATGTACAAGTTAACTATATTATTTAGTACATACCTATACTGTTTTTACTGGATCTTTTGAAGCAGGGACATGAAAAGCAAAACAAAATTGATAATTTCATATGAAAATCTACTAGAAATAAATATAAAACCGTTACAGACTCTCCCTGTATGATGTTTTGTAATTAAAGAATTTAAATAATATTGAATATGAATAAATAAATAAAAAATTATAATAACTAGGTACTACATTACCATCAATATATATCCCACGGCAAATGGTGTAGCCAGCAAACCGGGACTGCTTGTATGTTACGAACATGCAAGCAGTCTTTTCCGTGCCGACAAAAATTAAGACATTCGGTATTGTTGACAAACCTCATCGCTGAATTTCAGGTTTCAAATATCCTTATGATTTCGAACATCACAATTCTTCACTACTAAAATATGATATATTTGAGACCAGACACTTGCACGTAGTATTTTCTGATTTGCATTTGTTAGGATTGTGTGGCGTTCCTTCCTCTCTGCCACCCCGCACTTGGGGTACGGCGTTAGGGTAATGTAGCAATATTTTTTAACTAAAAAATATATTACAGTCATTTATTATACAGTAAAGCATGTAGTGAGAAAATTTAAACATAATTGTAAGTCAAAACGAGTACATATCAATGAATTAAATTACAATTTTTTTCTGCAACCTCCCAAGACACTTGGCATAAAGGGACGATAAACAAATTGGTTAATAAAGAATTAAGACACATTATTTTTTTAAACTATTTTATTGATTTGCGCCTTGTACATACACACATATCCTTTTAACAAAAGTAGAAACACGTCCTAGATACCTTCAAAGTGAGGTTCATACTTTTAATATAATATTATTATACCTACTCTATGGTTCATACTAAGCAATGATGTCCTAATGGTGGAGTAGGTTGGTAATGAGTAGTGATGTGAGTAGAGAAAATTCTCCGGAGAAATTTCTCGAGAACGAGAAATTTCTCCGAGAATTTCTCCTCTGATTGAAGAGAAATTTCTCTGATTTTTTCCCATGGGGATTCCCCTATTATTTATTGGCGATAATGCGGCGGAATTCCCCTACAAAATATATGAAAAAATATCCGGTATTGACTAACTTTAATTGTAGCAATATTGGTGATAAATTGTCTCAACATTTGTACATTGTTATTGATTGATTGAATAAAGTACTGATTTATTATTATTTTACTGTTAAATAAAAAAATTCTCAGTAAATTCAAGAGAGTTGTCTATGGTCGCGAATGGCGGTCCGCTGATAAAATTCGCGCGGTGAATAATATCGCAAAGAAAGCTAAAATTCGTAAGATGGAACAGATGAGGAGGATGGAGTCGGATTTCAGAACGGAGATGGCAGCTTTCAAAAAAGAGCTGGAGTCCCTCCGATCCCCTGGAAGTGGAAACGAAAAGCTGGATCTGCTCGAATCCAATTTTGTTATTTATATGAAGAAGACGGACGAGGCCCTTAACCAGCTGAGAAGGACAATATCGGAGCTGGAAGACAAAGTGGATACTTTGGAAACATCTGATCGAAAATCGACCTTTCTCCTGCATGGATTACCAGAGGAAGAGCGAGAAAACCTTCGTGAAAGGGTTTCTGATACAATCGCGTCCAGAATTGGTGTTAGTGTCCTTCCAGAGGCCATTTCTAACGTTTACCGTCTAGGAAGGAAGATATCAGCAAAAGCAAGACCCGTAGCCGTTTGTTTGGATTCATTGAATTTGCAAAGGAAGATAATTTCTGACAGGAGAAAATTGAAAGGGTCTCCATTCTTGATAACGGAATTTCTGACCAAAAAGCGACTACTGATATTCAAGGGTGCCAGAGAGCTGTTGGGAACGAATGCCTGGGTTTCTTCTGGGAGGATATATGCAAAAACTAACGATAAGGTCTCCACTTTATTAACTACACGGGATCTGGAACAACTTAGACTGCAAGTCCATACCGGGGCACCAGGTACCACACAGACTACTTCGACAAATATACCTTCAAATTTAGGTCAGGACACCACTAAGAGGAAGACAAGAGTTCGTGTGGCTAAATGATTGTGCATATGTTATTGTGTGACTAACCTTAGATGACTCTTAGGATTCTCAGAATTAGAAAACAATGTTTGGTACTGCCACTCTATTTACATTATGTACCTACCGGCCTCGTATAATCTGTTATCAACCTTAATTTTCCAGGGTTCTGTAAATAATAGTTCATATTGACAGTGATAAGATTGATTTTATTTCAGTATTAATACAGTAAACATACAGTTATCACAGTTTAATATTTTTGCATTGATCTCTTTGGGTACATAGAAACGTATAAGCTGTCCTCTTTTTTTTTCGAATGACGAATTTTGTTGTGTGAAGGAGGAGTATATGCCAATGTTGTTTGTTTTTAGTAATTTCTTTTGTCGCGGTTCGTGCAATTTGTTTTTAAATCCATCTCAAATGTACACATAATAACATATACTTATTGAACGATTATTTATAAGCCACTACTTTCTAATTAACCGTCGCAAAGTGATACACCTTATTTTAAAGTAAACAATAAACTTTAATTTTATTATTTTACTGTTTCTGCACACTTTATACATTTTTCTTAAGACTTTTAATATTATACTTAAGTCACTCTACGCCCATGATGTACTTAATTGTTTGTTTAATTTTTTTCTTTATAATCCAATATGGCGTGAGGTAACTATAAACAGCTGTGTGCGCAGGCGCTCAGTTCGTGGTGTTGCTATTTCGCAATAAACGTGTTTTATTTTATTTTAGTAATATGATTTTTCTGGTAATTAAGACTTGTTCACATATACCTACATTCTTTGGTTATGATCAATTTTTGTTTCAGGAATGCTTTTGTTTTTCCTTTGGAGATTCTGTGGGTTATTATTTATTATGCGAAATGCTGTATGAAAGTTAATAAATTCTGATGGGTTATTATTTTATTTTTATGTCTTTTTTAATAATTTTGTACACACTACACACTATTGTTTTTCTATTTATTTTATTTGCATGCACGCATGTTTAATCCTACTTTTTAACATCTCTTATCTGTTCCTTTTTCCTAATTGATGGAGATACATGTGTTTTTTGTATTTCTCTTTACTGCATTAGTCTCAATTATTCTATTGCGGATATTTTACTCAGGTAATCAATGAATGCATAAGTACCCTTTTCATAGGGTTTTTTATAATGTTACAATTATTTATTTACACTCCATCTTAGTTCCACATATTTTTATTTTTTTTTTATTTTTTTGTGAATTATTTACCTACGTGAGGTGCAACTTGTACACATATTTGCCTACTTATCAGTAAATTGAGTCTATATTTTATTTTATTTTATCTATATACTGAGTAGCTTATTTATATATTTATTTATTTTTATTTTATATATATTTATATTATATGTATTCATCTCCCGACGATTCATATTTATCCATTCCTGATAGCCCCCCTTCCCCTTATAATTTCAGTCATAGTGATGATTCTTTCTACTCAGCTCTTTCTTCTTGCGAGTCTGATACATCTGATTCTTCTGGGAACTGTCAACCTTTACATGATAGTCTTATCTCTGTATTTCCTTTAAAATCTAAAGATCTTCATATTTGTCACATAAATTCTCAAAGTCTACCAGCTCACTATGATGACCTACTAGCTAATTTCTCAGATGTTAATTTTCATGCCCTGATGGTGAGTGAGTCCTGGTTAAAGCCATCTTTACCCTCTTCCCAATTTTCTCTCCCAGGATATCAACTAATTCGTAATGACAGAACGGGTAAGGGAGCCGGTGGTGTATGTATATACCTGCGTGATGACATTTCCTACTCTGTTATTGAACAATCTCCATCTAATTACGCAGCTGAACCCGAGTACATCTTCATAAAAATTCACATTCACGAAACATCCATACTACTCGGGGTAATATACTGCCCACCCTGTATTAATTATTTTAACAAACTGGAAACTGTCCTTGTAAGTCTATTACCCCTTTTCAATGATGTCATTATCATGGGTGATCTAAATACCTCTTTACTCCTGGATGACTACCGTACCTCCCATCTCAAAAATTTGACTTACTCACTGAACATAAATATCCTCCCACTTTCACCTACACATCACACTAAAGACTCATCATCATTAATTGATCTCATTCTGACATCTGAGACCCAAAAAATTTCACTCCATGGACAGTTCCCGGCACCTGCTTTCTCTAATCACGATCTCATATTTGTCAGGTATCGGGTCAAATGTCCAAGGCCAAAGCCAAAAATGGTGCTGTTGAGAAGTTATCGTGGCCTCGACATCGACAGTTTACTATCTGACTTTAACAATATAAATTGGAACAGGTTATATTGTTCAAATTCTGTTGATGAAAAGGTTGAGATACTTAACAATTCTCTTCAATGGTTAAATGACAAACATGCACCTCTGAAATCAGTGCGTATCAAGCGTCCTCCAGCTCCATGGCTTTCGACCGAGATCAGGTGCCTGATGGGGAGACGTGACAGGGCTAAGGTAAAATTTACCAAATCTGGTACTCCCTCGAATTGGGATTCTTATCGTATCCTCCGTAACCGCTGCAACCAATTGTGTAGAAATGCCAAGCGTGCTCACTTTAAGCAAATTTTCGTTAATCGGACTCCATCCGATATATGGCGAGGCCTGGGTGCTATGGGAGTGAATCGCAATGATTCGGTAGAAAATAAAATCAGCATTGACTCCAATATTTTAAATAGCCATTTTGCTACCCCACCTTGCAATTTCAGCCAATCTATAAAAAACTCCACTCTCTCATATATTCAAAACCTGCCTGATTTTGGTAAACCCATATTTCATTTCTCTCATGTATCTAATGATACCATCCGTAAGCTTGTCAATTCAATCCAATCCAAGTCGATTGGAGCTGATGGCGTGAGCGTAATATTCGTTAAATTTCTCATTGATCCTATATTGCCAATACTAACTCACATTGTAAATTTCTCTCTAGATTCCGGTACTTTTCCTTCCATTTGGAAGAAAGCTCACGTCATACCTCTCCCCAAAAAATCTAATCCTATAACGGAAGGAGACTACCGTCCTATCTCAATTCTTCCCATTTTTTCAAAAGTCATGGAGAAGGTTGTTCATGAACAACTTGTCCACCATCTCACTTCTCATAACATACTCTCTCCCTTTCAATCTGGTTTCCGTAGTGGGCACAGCACCACTACTGCCCTTGTCAAAGTGACTGACGATATACGAGGTGCTATGGAAGAAAGAAAACTCACCCTTCTCTTACTACTTGATTTCAGCAGCGCCTTTAACTCTGTCGACTTTGACATACTTCTCGCAAAATTAAAATATTACAATCTCTCCGACAGCACAATTCGCTGGTTTGATTTTTACTTAAGAGATAGGACTCAATCAATTAAAATGAATGATAATCAAACATCAGATTGGTTACCACTGACGGCAGGAGTTCCTCAAGGCGGAATCCTATCACCTCTCTTATTTTCGCTCTATATCAACTCAATTGTCGAACATATAGATATTGACCATCATCTGTACGCAGATGACTTACAAATCTATTCACATTTCGAGTTGGATCAAGCTCAGCTTGCATTTAGTCACGTAAATGGTGAATTGGACCGCATTTCTCACTGGGCACAGCAGAATGGTCTATTACTCAACCCTTCTAAATCTCAAGCTATTCTTATTGGTAGTTCCCGCCTCTTATCTAAAATTCGATCGGAGTTATTACCCAAACTATACCTTAATAATTCTGAAATTCCTCTTTCCAAAAAGGTCAAGAACCTAGGTTTATTTCTCAACCAAAATTTATCCTGGCAGCCCCAGATTGGAGAGGTTAGTCGTAAGTTTTTCTTTAGTCTCCATTCTCTTAAACGTCACCAAAACTTTTTTCCTTTAGAGACTAAAATTCTTCTGTCCCAAACTCTACTTCTCCCTCTACTGGAATATGCGGATGTAGCCTACCTGGACATTACTAACGAACAACAAATGAAACTTGAGCGCTTACAAAACATATGCATTCGTTTTATTTACGGGCTTCGTAAATTTGATCACATCTCCCACTATCGCAACGAGCTCAAATGGTTAAAAATGTCACAGCGTCGAAATCTGCATATTCTTTGTCTTCTCTTTAATGTTCTCCACAATCCAACTACTCCGAACTACCTAAAATCTCGTTTTGCACCTTTAGCATCTCATGGTTTGCCTCTTCGTTCTGGTGCACTTGGTACGTTGACCATTCCCACTCACAGATCATCCTTCTTTACATCTTCATTCACTATACATGCAGCTCGGTTATGGAATGATTTACCCTTATTGATCAGACTTGCTCCTACTATTTCTATATTCAAAAGCAGACTGAAACATCACTATCTCTCTCTCAATAACTCAACTTAACCATATCCCTTCCCCTCCCTCCCCTCACCCTTATATATATCTATGTGTGTATGTATGTATGTGTGTGTATGTATGTGTATATGTGTGTGTGTATGTATGTATGTGTATATGTGTGTATGTATGTATGTGTGTGTATATATATGTATGTATATTTATGATTGTGTCTATACTATTTATATTATTTTATTATGCTTTTTGTTTTTAGTACTTATACCTACTTATGTTGTATGTACCTATATATATTTTATTTATTTTTTATTATATCTTTTCTTTTATGTACTTTACTATGTACATCAATATTAATGTATCTCGTATCTCTCTCACATTTGGTTGGTTGGTAGAAATTGCCTAAAGGCAATAAACCCGCCATTTGTGTTACTTTGTATATTCCACAATAAAGATTATTTTATTTTATTATTATTTTATTATTATTTAAATTCTCTACTTCGAGAAATTTACCGAGAAATTTCTCGGTAAATTTCTCCAAAAATTATTTCTTGAGAATTCCACAACACTAGTAATGAGTGAAATTGAAATTGGGATCTCGTGATTGAGAGTCTGATTTTCCAGTATCAGGCTACCGATCATCTCACGTTTTCATAATATTTCACATTCAGTTGCCAAAAAAAACAATAATTTATTTTTTATTTGTGTGCTAACCCTGTATCATTTGGTCCAGGTACGGAGACCGTGAAACCTGAGAGAGCGTCTAATGCGATGGCCTTATTAATTAGTAGGCCTAAGAGGCTAACAAGGTTTCACTAGAAGCCTACTGCTAAAACCTACCTTTCTACGAATACCAGTACCTACCTTTCTACGAATACCAGTACCTACCTTCATAGTCGTTACGTTAAAATAATCTGTCAAAATATTTCAGTTCGATGGTTATATAGTTTCTCTATTACTCCCATTAGTCTTTGTAACAAATGATCATTCGGGTTTGAGATCAGTTTGAAAATTGATTGTATACTCTGGCCATCTATAACACTTATATATTATATTTCGCCTATATATTTTTATTTTTATTTTATTCGCTTTTTGCGGCAAGCCTCACAAAATGATAAAAATAATAATTTGACAGACAAAGATTGCAAAATACAGTTTGTAGCTGCAGGCACATAAATTGATAAAAAATGGATATCATAATAATTATTTTTGAATAAAATGATGTATTACGATAGGTATGATTATAGCTTGAAGATATGAATCACTTGCAGAATAGAGAGTATTAGGCGTCCCGACGCTTACGAATTGACTAAGGCTGGCTTAAATGCTTTATATCACGGCAATATTCACCAATTCTACTTGACTTTCTTGGGCTTTTTCTCAGTTCAAACCTTTTAGAGCGGGTGACTGCACTCGAGACTGTATAGCGTTTTCGTCCAGCCAACCGCACCTACCAGAAATCGAACCCATTACCTCTTTGTTACGATTCATATTGTTATTTATTTCTTATTTATATTGTTTGCTTAAAATCCGTGTATCCTTGGTCTGAGAGAAGAAGTGGTGGTTTAACTAAAACTTAATGATACTTGAGTTCTTATTGCAAATTATACATTGCAATAATATTTCTTTTATGGATCATACAGCTATAACTAGAACTGTGTGGAAACAGCTTCGCCAACTTCATTTAAATTTCGTCCATGAAATCCGATAAAGAGAATAGGTTTCTCACTTTTCTGTGTGTTTTAGAAGTATCCCATTCATTTATCATTACGTATAAGACAATAAATACCTTCTATCGGTGATTATTTATACCACTGTCGGGAATAGAATATTGTTAATTGCCACTGAGAAAATGACCTAAAGCTCAGTCTGACACTTGTAAGTATGAGACTCAGAAAATACGTTCTATAAAGTCACACAGCAATTCCTTATAAATCACAACTCATAAGTTACATATATTTACTCCAATTGTGATAGGAGATGATGTGAAAGTAAAGATAGAAAATATTTGTCGCCATAGATTTTTGATTACACATATTTTTATATCGGGCTTAAATGCTTGTAAAACGATACTTTGAAAAACTTACAAACTTCAGAAAAGCTTTAAGTGACGTAACATTTTTTTTAATGAGAGAAATTATTTGTTAAACATAACTGCAATTAGATATAGGAACACTTAAAGTGATTTTTATTTTTATATTTTACTTTCCGTTTTATCATATTAACAGGATAGGGAATAAAACAATGGACTTGAATCAAAGTAAGGTTGGAGATTTTTCACACAGGAGAGAACGGGTTGCATAGAAGACTCACTTCGTAACCCAAAACATATGACTTATTAAATAAATGAACAATTAAAAATACATGTTTTAACATTCACAGCAAAGCACACCGAGTGAATCACGAAGTATGAAGACTCTGTTATTTTTTCACAGTATCGCAATTCCTTCTAATATTCCTCGATCAATTCCTCTCGCTGCCACCGCCTTTACGGCATAAGCATTAACCTTGCTGTAAGAGTGTGTAGGGTAATTTTGAGATTATTTCTAACTCAGATTCATAAAAAATCATAACTAACTTTACTTTATCAGCAATGATGATAATATTGGATGATATATTTATTTGGCGTCGCTTTACGATCCATCGATCGTCTCAAAAGCGCGCTTCTAAAAGACGGCTTTCATTTTCAATAATTGAAAGTATATACACACAACAATAACACATACTAAAAGTATTGAGTAGGTACAAAATAAAAGTGAATAGAAATCCGTTTCAGTAAATTTATCATAATTTATCCCAATTTGTTTTAATTAATTTCTAAAACGAAAGCTCTTATACTTGTTTAGTGACATTCGTTTAAATTTGATATCAATAAAACTTTAACTCGTTTAAAATTTATATATTTAGTTATGTAATCGTAAATAGTATTTAATTTTCTCTTTGATTCGATGTCAATATAGTGTAATTTAGTTTTTAACTTAATGGATGTTAATTTATTAATTTTCAAATCTTCAGCTTAATTGAAACCTTTGAACTTGGACTAGTCTAAATATAAAGTTGAAAGATCCTTTAAATTATTTTCTTCATATTTCTTGATGTTACAAATTTCTCAATTAATGTATTTAATTTCACTCTTCAGTAATTTCTGCGAACACTTTAAGATGTTTGACCTTATTACATACAAATAATAATTAATTTTATAATTTCGACGAAGCTTTTTTCATATAGTATGGGCATTTTCCTTTCAATGTTTGAAGCTAAAAAGCACATTTGAACTTTTTTAATTTAAAACCACTTAATTAGTATTTTTGTAAGTAGTGTATTGCAAACATTTAAGGTTAATTAAATTGTATCTGGCAAGGAAATAAACCTAACTTTATCTCGGCTCATGCACTAAGTATTTGTGTTAAATTTGGATTTATAGTTATTTCGGATATCAATTTAAGATCTAGAGAAAGTGTGAAAGAGGGTAAAAGATCTGCAAGCTGTCACAAAAGAAGCTGGCGTAAATGAAAAATTTGATTAAGCAATGCACAGTGCAAATAACAGAAAAGGATGGCGCAAAACGACACATTATTATTATTATTAATTGTTCCTACTGAGTTAAGAAAGACATCCCTTCAAAGATTTGGTAAAGTATTCACAATGTATCTACACGTTTGTATCTTGTCAAGTAGTATTACTAAGTAATGTTTTGGTTTGCATCCTCGCTTATATTGTCATTTATACATAAGTTATAATAATTATCCTGTCAGTTCATGGTCTGGACATTGAAATCCCACGTATCTAACTTTCATACAAACTAATATCAGTTCTATACTAATAAAAAGCTCTTGTTGGTTTATGTAGTGTATAAAATATATAAGTACGTTCAATGCCACGCTGAACTCATTATAATGTACTAAAATATAATGTTAAAGTCGTCAACAAAGACTTTCAGTCTTTGTAATATGTACGAGAGAGACGATGGTCTTGAGTGGGTTATGTGTTCTTGAGAATGTTCAATGATAGTTGGTTAAAAAACGCTCCTTTTAATCCCTATTTTATTAGATATCGTTTCAATGACAATGCTATCAGAGCTTAAATATGTTAAAGATAGAGATAACCCAAAAGCACAACAAAGTTCCGAATGAAAGAGGTTGATCTTTGAGTTGTACTTCCGGAAACAGAATCGCAGAGCATCTCTACTATCAATCAAATCACCTTTTCCTGCGAGATTCCAGATAATCTGGTGCTGTTATCCAAGAAACATTGAATGGTGAAACAATCAAATCACCTTTTCCTAGAACATTCCTGATTTTTGTTGTTGTTATCAAAGAAACATTGTATGATGAAAGATGGATCAAAATGACGGAAACTTTGCTAGTTATTGTTCCGGTGCCATTTAAAGGAGAGATCGCAATCCATTTGAGATTTAAAATAATTATGAGATCCCAAAAAGATGGTTGCTTCTATGGTTTGCAAAGAGCGTTTCTCAATTGGTGGACTTGACATCGTGACAGTGAGAATGGTGGAATTTTTGACGTTGTCCATGAATACCGAAAGTGATCACTTAAGCCAGCCTAGAGCCAATTTGTAAGCGTTGGGACACCTTTCTCATTTCTTCCGATGACATTTTGCAAAATGTTACATTGTGTAAACATAGTTCTCCAATCTATCTACATAGATTGGTTGGTTCTCCAATCTATACAGATATCTATCTGATTGGTTTACCGACTGCGCCAAGTATTGTAAAACTGTAGGTATCTTCGTTTACAATAGTAGTTTTTTTTTAAATAATGAACTCGGATATTTAATTAATATAAAGATAAATTCAAATAATCGTCCCAATAAGTGTCTCGAACACAAACAGTCAGTCACGCAGCGTAGCAGTGCAATCCAAGATCGCAATTATAATGAGCCCCGTTCCACATAGGAAGCTAGCCTATATAGATAAAAAAGTGTTGCTACTCAATGCAATCTTGCTTGGTAAACTTGTAAACAAGTCCAAGATTCAATTCAAAGGTGTAGTGTACAAAATACATTACACTACAGCTAGTAAGATAGCTAGTAGGTTGTAAATACTCTTAAGGCCAGTTAGTGAATACTGGGTGTCATCCAAGTTGACAGCGGTATCTTCAATTGTACATAGTTTGTTGTACATAGTTTGTGTATTTCTTACAGCGCTATTGTTCAACAGCATTTTGGACAATCATTACAACATATTATTATTATTCTAATAACAAACATTAAATGATATTATTGCGGCAGTAACAGACAATTTGATACGAATGTTACAAGTTTCTGACAAGGGAATTTAATAAATCTTAACAATTTAATAACATTTAACAATTGTTCGTAGTAGGTAATATAAAGTAATATTGTGTAGGTATTTGTTGTTCATCTTTCTCTAGAATATTTAAATGTTAAATTATGAATGTTAACCATCAAATTATTCGAAAAGGTTACGAAAACACTTATTTTTTTTAAAGTAAGTTACGCTCAATATGACTCATAGACAATGTTAAGTTATGAATATAAACTTGCAAAATATTCGGTAGTAGTGATACCTGAGTGATGGATAACACTTTTTTTATAGCAAGTAACACTTAGTATGACTCATAGACAATATAAATGTTAAGTTATGAATGTAAATTTGCAAATTATTCGAAAGAAGTGATACCTGTGTAATGGGTAACACTTCTTTTTTTAAAGTAAGTAACACTCAATATGACTCATAGACAATTCAAATGTTAAATTATGAATATAAACTTGCGAATTATTCGAAAGTGGTGATACCTGGGTGACGGGTAACACTTCTATTTTAAAGTAAGTAATACTCAATTTGTCTCAATGAAAGATATAGTATGTTATTTTCTCAACAAAATTGGTTCTCAAAAAAGAAGAACTTTTTCAAACTTTTAACATTATGCTTATTTTGAGCATAGGTATAAAAAACCGTGTAGGTACACATATATATAGTAAATATAAAAAAAGTGGGAGTAGACTAATTAAACTTCCACTTTAAATCAATGAAAAAACATTTTGAGAACGAAATAAAAAGAAACTTATTTTAACGAAGCGACATAGTTAAATATGAGCACATTTTTCAAGTCATTCTCTAAATACCGTATAAAAGAAAGATACCGTAATATAAAACGCAAGTTAGATTGAAGATATAATAATTTTCACTGGTTATACCGTTTATGGGAATGGTTTAGATAAAATGCAGTAGGATAATATTATCATTTAAGTAGATATATGTATGTATAAAGGTATATATTATTGCTATCTGTGAATCTTACATCTGCCTAAAGGGGGAGACGAAAAGAAAACATTCGATTACGAGTGTAACTTTCGATTTCAAACAATCGAGACATTCTACAACACGAGAGCTTTATGACAAATTTATTTCAAAATTGTATTATTTTACACTTTTGTTTCCCTCTTTGGTAATTAATTATAATAATATACACTTTTTCTTAAAATAAATTTGTAGGAAAGCCATACATGTTGCCTTGAGGCAATGTCTTCCAGTAAACTAATACAATGTTCAATAAACATGCATTGGTATAATGTCATTTAATACAAAGTTAAATACCGTAGGCTTTATTCTAATACAACGTAATCATTTATGCGATTTCAAATTAATGATGGATTCATGTTCCGTTTACAGTAATACAATTTTTTTATTTTTTATTTGTCAAAATATAAGATATTTCGAGTTGAAGTATAAACTGCGTCGCAAATAACCAATTCAATCCAAACGATGATTAAAAAAAAGTTTTTTGTTCTACCTGTTAAGTTAGATATAACTGACTTAAGGTGTATTAGAATTAAGCCGACAATACATAGGACAAATAAAATAGAAATAGAAAATAGTATCTAACAAACCTGATGAAATCAAAAAATAATATTTTTATAAATTGTGTATATTGTACTTCTTTAAATCAATGATGGAGATTTATTCCCCTAAAAATGAAATTTTGCACATATTTTATTTTATCCACATTTTGGCATTGTGTTGTAGTCAATACTTACTTTAAATATGAATAAAAAAAAAACAGAAAAAATCCTCAATAATATGACATATTCTACTCAATTTGTAGTGAATACTCGACATAGTTCGAAAGAAAAAGAATCGATTAAAAAATGTATTCGATCTTTCTCATCCCTATTCGGAACTTATCTCAAAATCCTTAGAAAGGATCTTAATATGCCTCTATCGTTACCCTTTGGGTGGATAGCTTATAAAAACATATCTGAGGGACGATAACCCTCCGACAACCAGTGTTAATTTATTTAATTTCCTCCAGGATTTATATAAATGAACACTTCCGTGATATTTATCGTATAAAGCTGTCACATTGACACAGAATTGGACACGTCTATGAGGGGTTAAATATTTTTATCATTATTAAAAAAAAATCGGACAACACTGTAGTTAAATATATCCAAATTGTGTCAAAGATATTTTTTTTTTCAGTTTTAATCAAATCAATTGATGTTCTATATTTTGTCAAATACTAATTTAAAACCTTTATTCATACCATTACCTCGTGCTTATAAGAATTTAAATATTCAAAATGGGTGGCATGCCTCAATCATGCTGAATCAAATATGTTTAATTCTTAAACGTTCCATGGAGCATTCAGCATAGAACTTTTTTCCTAATTTTTTGAGTGTCTATAATAAGACAGGTGTTCAAAAAACTAAAGGCATTTTTTTACATCTTAAATTAAGTGATATGGTTTGCAACCTATCTTGATTTTCTTATTTTTTGTTTGCATGGAGTACACAGCTTGTATGTTTATTACATTCAGCTAGTTTTTTGGTTACCCCATTTGTGGGATAAGCCTAAACGGCTGGACGTTGAATCTAGCCAGCCCGATTATTAAAATTTAGTTTGTTTATTAGACACAATGGCGCTAGGGTTGATAAACGTTAAACAATCCGGTAAGACATCTGTTAGTTATTCAACTAAATACCGGCTTTTAACTAAAGGCGGCGACATTACAAGCATTTTTTATTTTAATAATAATGTGAACATATTATGAAACAATCTGTATGTGTGATCAAATAACTTTAAAAAAATGACAATATTTAGAAACAATATTATTTTCAAAAAAAAAATGTGACAAGTATTGAATTATTTCTGATATCGTTTGTCTATTATTTCGTAAACAATATCACAAAACATTTTTTTAAGTGTATGAAATTTGTATTTTATTTTTTTCTTTTACAAAACAGTTACGTACGAAAATACTCATACAAAAACTGACTGACAGTGATTTTTTGTTTTTATTGTTCTTCTTTTGTTACTTAATACGAATCCTATAATTAAAAAAAAATGTTTTTTTTGATAATATAAACAAAACGCTGATTTCGTAACGAAATAACATAAATAGTTTTTTATTTAAATACACAAATTAAAATCAATTCAATGTACTTCAAAAATGTGTTTAACAGAGATATTAAATGTCGAAATTTTGATATCAACAAATAAAATTCTTGTAAAATTTAGTATGGTTTTTTTATCATCAAATAAACAAGAACGATCTTTAGTGCAGGTGAATAATAAAATACCGTTGCATCTTTGGAATTGATTGAGCTATTTAAAGGGTAAATAAAGGTTAGTTGGAAGATATCGCAATCTAACGATCAAATCGCCCTCTCTGCATTGAATTCTATAATTGACATTTTGAAATAATTTATGTTGTAACCAATATGCAGTAAAGAAAAAAAAAATGTATAAAGAATGAAATAAGTAACTTAATGAATTGCCTGTCAAAAACGTTGCTATAGAAATAAAAGAAGAAATTAGAGTTTAAATTTAGAAACCAAAATTCTCCGAATTTAACCCAAATGTGACCATTGCTTCTTTACAAATTTCAGAAGGTAGGCTGGGTACTCTAAGGCACGGATCATTAAAAATTTAGTCAAAATTCAAAGGTTTTCAAAGTTGAATGTTTGTATGAACTCTAGTCCTATTCTAAAAATAAGGAAATTAAAAAAACTATTTTTCTTCAACTATTATGTAAAGTAGTAGAAAAAATATTAATTTGCTTCTAGAAGATTAGCAAAATATCATAAAAGACGAGTGAAGATTGAAGAGGTCAACACCTAGCATAATGGGGAACTTTCACAAAAAAAATCGTCTCTAAAAAAGAACAGAATATTAGAAAAATGATGGTGCTTTTTATATTTTTAAATGTACATTTAAAAAAGGAATTTTCGCACTTCGCCGCAAAAAGGTCCACTCGTGGCGAAGCACTGTGGGACGTCATCAGCCGCTACAAACAGTACTAAGAGTGAAATGTGTGCCAATACAACATAGCGCCTAGCGACGTCACAACGTGCTAATTCAATAACAGAAAATATGGATTTTTTAAATAAAAGTAATGAATGAAAAGTTTTATTTTTTCGTTTCTTATTAGGATATTTGTGATCGAGGTATATTTTTTTAATATGAATTGATAACATTTATTCATATTTCTCACACATGCATGTTCCCCATTATAAGAAATATTAATAAAAGAAGATACCTACATGTATAATAAATAATCAAATATAATAAAAACCTCTAGGTAAAGAGCTGGTAGTAAAAATATTGCACTTTATAATTTTTTTTATGTCTCATTTTAAAACATAACATTTCTCACACTTTGAGAATGTTTGGTATCAAAGGGTGACTACGGATTAGAAAACATCAGAAGATTCTTAAGTGCGACATAAAAGAGTTTAACATCAAATTAAAACTTTGTATATTATTAATTTCAAAGAATTTCTACCTATTCTTAAAGGAGCACGACCATTTCATACAAAATTATTATTTACTTACTCGTTTAAGGCATGATTTTATAAAATTTAAATATCTTTTCTGTTCCGTTACCGTATGTTTTTTTTATGCCGGTGGAGTTAAAATAATTTGTTTCTAATTATCTTGAAAATAATTATCTTCTTATTTGCAAAAAAACATACAGATCAACTTCTCCGTGCTGATGAAATAACATAGGACATTCAGGATGTATGGTTCGCTGAATTGAAGATATTATGTATAATATTTTGTTTGTTATAATACTTTCAGTGTCCATGGACAACGTTCACCAATTCCACCATTCTCACTGTCACGATTTAAGGTCCACCAATCGAGAGATGCTTTATGCAAACCTTAGAAGCAACCATCTTTTTGGGATCTCATTTTACAGATCTCAAATAGATCGCGATCTCCCGTCTAAATCTCGATTGGTGGACCTTAAATCGTGACATTGAGAATGGTGGAATTGGTGAACGTTGTCCATGGACACTGAAAGTGATCACTTAAGCCAGCCTAGAGCCAATTCGTAAGCGTTGGGATAAACGTTTCTCACTTCTTCCGATTAGATTTTACACAATGTTGCATTGTGTAGACATGGTTCTCCAATTGAGGTTTCTGATTGGTTTTGTCATCTGCATCCAAATCCGGTTAAACAATAAAAATAAATTAGTAAATTTATTTATTTATTTTATTCATCATCATTACAAAACATTTGAAAATACATTTGGACAGAAATAATACACATAATCACAAAGCAAAGACAATGCATCATCCTACTCAACCCGCATTCATGATTTAACCTTTCATGATTTCCTAACATTCATGATTTAACCTAAATATTCTAAACATTTTTTGTTTGTTATGTTTTTTGTTTCCGCTTGCATTTTAAGGGAAAGTTATTAATTTATTTATTTATTTATTCTTTACTGTATACTGATTACAAACAATTACATAAAAGGTATGCATTCAAATTAATTACAATCAATATACAGAGGACGAGTTTATCGCAGAGGTGCGATATTCTGGTAACAAAATATTCTCAATGGCAGAGAAAGAGAATATTTGTGAAATTATGTCTTAAAAGTTAATTAAATTTGAATTCTTCATAATGCTGGTATTAATATTCGGCAGGGAGATATAATAAATTACACATAAAGACTCTCAAAACAGCACCCAACAAGAAGGATCGATATGCTATCAGCCCCTGGAATAATAACAATATATAAAACTCTTAGCTGGATTTTGAAAGATGACAGTTAGTGTGATGTGGTGGTAATGTTGCATGTGGCACACGAGACTGCCAATTTGATTTTCGATTTGGCCAAAATGAAGAATGACCGTTCCTTTAATTGTTTTGAGTCTAAGCGTTTCATGTTTATGTGTTAATTTCTTTTAATTATGTGTTAATAATCGCCAAAAATACTAGATTAATTCATTTGAGACTAGACCAATCTCTGTAAATCGTACATAATATTATGATTCGTTATGGTCTTCTGACACTCGCAATGAGAATTGAAGATGAGCTTCAGCGTTGGGGGCCAAGTGCTTGGAACAGATTACCAACGGATCTAAGACAGAACCAGCCTACTACCACATTCAAGAGTAAGTTGAAAATATTTCTGTTCAAGAGAAGTCATGGTGCCTTTGAGATGGTCACAGATAATTAAACGACGCCAAATACAAATTGACCATATTATTGTTATGAATTCTGTTTTAAATTGATACCATTAGGTGACGGTACGTTTAAAACTGCATTGTTTATTAAATATTATACTTCAGTCACGTGACAGGTTTGATATCATTTCAGCACCATAGCCTGTTTGCAATAATAGTTTCAAGCAACAATATCGTACCAACTTTAACTAAACTTCGTAAGGGCAGTGTTAAACTTGACTTGAGTAAGCACTTGAGTGATTTTAAAACGATCGTTAAGAATTCATTAGGACGTAGTAGAAATGTCTGCATCGAATTTATGTTTGTGAGAATAAATACTAGAAAAAACTTGAAACTTCTTTAACCGGTGCCGCTAATTGTTTAGTTTCTATTTGCTTATACTTCAAATCACTTTCAACATTAGAATTTTTAAGTAGTTTCTCTACAAAGTGAGAAAATATTTGTAAACCTCTGGTAAGAATTTCTTGAAGCATTATATATTTTTTACATTATGAAGGCATCGTGTATACATAAGGTTTTATGCGAGCTAACTGTATACATACAGGTCATCTTCTGTGTGTCATGAAAAATTAAATATTCTTTGGTATACTTCATTCCTTACTTGAAACTACAAAATATTTGTCTTGATATGTAGGTGTGCAATATTTGAAAACTTACATTAAAAGTGAGAGGTCTTTTCTGTTTCTGGGACTCCACAGATTTAAATAAATATGCGAATAGACTGACGCGAAATTACACTGAATGAAAACGTCATTTACATTAATTGTTCAGAAATGGATTTTGATCTTTTTTTATTCATTCATTTGAATCTATTCATCAAATACTATACCCTCATGCTATGTCCCAGGAGGGGTAGGCACAGAGAACGGAACGCCATATAGATCTATCCTTACATACTTCTTTCGCTTCCTCTACATTCATCCAGTTTCTCATACATGCACGCCGATTTCTCTTACTCAACACGCGTCCGTCCTTACGAATTTGGTCCACGAGCTCAAGCCACGTGGTTCTTGCACGTCTGCGCTTCCTCACACCCCTCCTTTCAGATAAATACATCCTCTTCGTCATCCTTTCATCTTGCATTCGCTCAACATGTCCAAAACATCTCAACTTGTTTACACGCATTCTGTCCACAACACTCCTCTCACATCCGCTCATTCTCCTGATATCCTCATTCTTCTTTCTATATCGCAACGTTTTACCAACCATTCTTCTCAGTGAACGCATCTCCACAGCATTTATTCCACTCTCGTACTTTTTCAACCACGTCCAAGTTTCGCTTGCATACATAAGTGTCGGTACCAGAATGGTATTGTGCACTAGCATTTTTGCCATGTTCGACACACTGCTATTGCTAACAATGGCTCGAAGTACACCATTCACCCTAGCACCTTGAATCTATTCATCTTGTTTTATTTGTTTCTCATAATTATATTTTGAACATAATTTATTACTTTTAATTAATCTTTTACAATTATTTGTTCGTAATTCATTTAATTTTGATGATTTTTTAAGACTTCTCAGGTAAATTAATCTTTTCGCTGGTCCACCTTTTGATTTAACATTCTGTTGTCATGTTCTATAATTGACTCTCTGATCCTATATACATTGTAAAAAGGAAATAAAAATTAATTGGAGAGAAGAAAACAGAAAATAAGAGAAAGAATTGTAATACGTCTGCTTCATTCCACATGATACCCAAATAAATTATTACTCAATAGTCATGTTAAAAAAAAAATTAAATCATGAGACCCTCATTTTTGAAAGAGGTGTATCTCGATTTTTGTGAATATTATAATCCCCTCTCATTTTACAAAACAGCCGCTTGTCTACGTGACTTGAAAAAGTATAAAAATAAACATGGAGATATTATCACGTTTACGCATCCTAAAATCGCGTATGACAAGTGTGTGAAATGTGTTTTTTTTAAATATTTAACAAAATATCACAAATGTATACTCTAAACACGCGATTATTCCATGAGGCGCGTCTTGAAATATAAATATACTCGTATTATTGGTATGAGAGTTGATACGAAGATGTAAAAAATGGATAAAATTTGACATACCTACGTATTTTGTGTTTTAAACGACTGTTTTTCATACTACTATTTTATCATCACGGTAGGTACATCTCACAAATGGGGAAACCAGAGGAAACATTCAGATTGTCCTCTCCGTGCCATTAAAAATAAGATTTTCAGGATGGGTAGCGTATCTTATTTCTGAAATGGAGATAAATGAAATGTTTTACATATGCATTTCAAGAGTCCGTCCGTCTCATGAACAAGGGATCCTCGGTTCGATCTCAGGTGCCGGCTGTCCTCCCCTTTCACGACACAATAAGCTTTTAGCTTACTGTGAAAGGTATATAAGGCTGTATTGGGGTTTATTACAAAACCCAGATATATCTTTTCAAAAAAAAATTTTTTTTACAGGACACTCGAAAATTTACAGAAAAGAGTGATAAAGCAAAATAATAATAATAAATAATATAAATCTTTATTGCACAAAAAAACAAACGTTAATAAAATATTAACATTGTAGAACCAGACAAATAAATTTGTGCAATGGGCGAGTTTATCGCGGAAGCGCGATATCTTCCAACTAACCCAAAATAACTCAATATGTGTAGTTACAATATGAAAGAAAATCTTGCTTAAGAAGTGTATGTGCATAAAGTCATGAAAACAGTTGTAAAAAATGTTAGTCATTACATAAATTGACCACCAAGTGTTCATAAAGTCACCACATCTTTGTCAGAAATAATATCAGAACACATATTTTAGTATGCTCATTTGAACTTTGTTTGTTTGATGTATGTTCTTTATATATGTAATTTGATTTAATCTTAATTATTTGTTTATTTTATTATTAACTGCAATGCTTTATAATAATTATCATTAATGACAACCCTGTGGGCTTATTGTAATATAGAAATACGTGAAAATACCTGTGTACCTACAATTTGAATAAGTAAAAAAGTTGTACACTTTTTTTCTCATCGCCTGATAATGGAGTCGAGAGTCTCCGAATACTAGTAAGCGAAGTTAATAAAGTCATTTGAAAGTTAACTTCATACTGAGTTTTTTTTTAATTTATCTTATCTGTCATATATTTTGTAATATTAACCTAATTAGTTGCAATAGTTTTGGTCTATTATGTATGTATATAACATAAACCGTACCTAACTTTAAGTGAGAAATAAATAAATACATAAAAAGAAAAGAAAATCTCAAGTTGATAATCAAGGTACTGTTTTAAATAAGTAGGTACAAATTTAAAAATGATTTCGAAACAGTGAAGAGGGTATTTTTTATTTTTTATTAATGAATGATTGAGTGGAGACGCGTTGTGCTCGGTCTAAAAACTAGTACCCCATAGTTAGATATTATTATTAAAGCAGTAGTATATAAACTCAGTAGGTATGTATTTACTACAAATAATAGTAATAATAATAAAGTTCATGTCGGCGCAGTGTCCTTAGCACAGTGAGTAAGTAAGTATAGCTATATTACATTACATCCAGCAATAAATCCAATGAGAGATAAGATCTCCGGCAGAAGAGAGTACATAATACTAGTTATACTTACATACACACGTAGGAAATAATGTTGGTTAGTCTTGTACTTAATTGTATTGTAAAAATATAATTAAAAGAAATTCTAATACTTTTTTGAAGTCCAAAAGTTAAATAAATAAATAAAATAAAATAAACTTTATTGTGAAAATAATAAGTACATTGTACAAAAGGCGGGTTTATTGCCAAATGGCAATTTCTGCCAACCAACCTGATGTTTGAAAAAAAAAAATAAGAAAAATAATAAAGTACATGCCAGAACCATAGAAAAAATACAAAATAATAAATAAATATACCCATACAAAAATAAAAATAAAAAAAAATATGTATATATAATACATGCATAAAGTGGAATGGGGAAAGGGGGACAAGGAAGGGGATGCAATTATGATGGGTTATTGAGAGCAAGATAGTGATGTTTCAGTCTACTTTTGAAAATGGAAATTGAAGGAGCAAGTCTGATCAGCAAAGGCAAATCATTCCATAACCGAGCTGCATGTATAGTGAAGGAAGATGTGACAAAAGATGTTCGATGAGTGGGAATAGTTAACGTACCAAGTGCACCAGAACGAAGAGGCAAACCATGAGATGCCAAAGGCGTAAAACAAGATTTTAGGTAGCTCGGAGTATAGGGGTTGCGGAGAACATTAAAGAGCAGGCAGAGAATATGCAGATTGCGACGCTGTGACATTTTCAACCATTTGAGCTCGTTTCTATGTTGAGAGATATGATCAAATTTTCGAAGTCCAAAAATGAAACGAATGCAGATGTTTTGCAAACGCTCCAGTTTCATCAATTGTTCGTTGTTGATGTCCAGATAGGCCACATCCGCATACTCCAGCAAAGGTAGAAGTAAGGTTTGTGATAGGAGTATTTTAGTCTCTCGGGGAAGAAAATTTTGGTGTCGCCTAAGAGAGTGGAGACTAAAGAAAGTTCATTTTATTTAAAAATATATTGCACCAATTTAATCAATTCTTTCATCACATTTGAACCTCTGAAATTTAAGTGAATTTGAAATCCACGTTTATTCATCATTTCTCCGTCGATCCCTCAATTCAGAGGATCGTGCCTCCCTTCCACAGCCCCAGCTTTTATTTCTCTTTCCAGGTTCTCAAATGTATTTATTACTAATTTATTATTTTTATTATTATTTTATTTTATTTTGTAATACAAAGTAGAGATGAAAATAATGTTCATTTGTTGTACTTATGCTAATTGGGTTCGCTCCTGGCATATTGATGCAGCTCGGTTAGACTCTTGGAGGTATTTAGGTTTTTTCTGGGTGCTTTGGGGTGATAGGTTTGCCTGAACCGATGACTAACTCAGCGATTAACCAATTACGCTTGTAATAGAGCGCATCATTTGCTTCTGTTGTTTTGTATGTATTTGATGTGCCTGTTAGTGTATGTTTGTTTTTTTGAATAAATAAATAAATAAATAAAATATGCCAAGATTGCATATAATTGAGAGTCGTGTAGAAATGCTAAGCTCACGTTTATTTTACCTTCCTTTATTACGAATAAAATACACCTTTGTATTTATTCTAAAATAACGTATTAATTTGGTTGGTACTTGAATTTCTTACTATCGTGGTACTTGTAGGTATAGAAATATTTAAAATAAATATCTAGGTATCTCAATATTATAGTATTTCATAGATGTGTTGTGTGGTTGTAACTATAAAGTGAGTATATGTGTATACATATGTGTGTGTGTGTGTGTGTGTTGTGACGACCGTCGAACCAAATTGTCGTAAATGTATCATTAATCCTGGTACAGACCTTACAAACCAGAATGTAGGTCCCACTAGACTGGTGAAAAATGAAACGATGTATTGAAATGGGAACTAATTATTTGATCGGCTATTAATCCATTCGTTCGGCTAGAAAAAATCAGCATTTATGTCATTTGCGCAGCAAACAATGTTTTCATCGGCAATAAATAAAAAATAATCGCAACACTTGTTTTACAAACAAACTTGGTTATATCAGCAAATTAACAAATTTTAACAGCTTAATAAATAATCGCACAACAAAATAATTAATTGACCAGCAGAATTGTTATTTGAGCAGCAGAATTATTATTTGAGCAGCAGAATTATTATTTGAGCAGCAGAATTATTATTTGACCGGCAGAAAAATATTAGATAAACAATATTTTTCACACACCGATTTACCTTCGGATCCACATGAAGTTTTTGTGATTTCTTACCAAATTAATGATGACTACGAAAATAATGGCAGTTTCCGCTTTGCTATATTAACGAAATATCTAACTGAAATGTCGAAAAACGCAAGAATCGTTGCTAGATGCTACATATAAAATCACATAAAAAGATGCTACATGCAAAGATTTATTATTTGAACAAAATTAAAAATTTAGCTTTCACAAGTTTAATAAAAATTAGCTCACAGTTTGCTGCTCATTTATTTATTTTGCTGCACAAATAATCATTATGCTGGTCAAATAATAATTTTGCTGGCCGATTAAATTAAGAGTTTTACAATATCATATTATTTGCAATACAAATATAATTTTCTCGCTGGGCATATGTAGCATATCAAAAGGATATATTTGTCGACAGAATACATTTTTCTGCTGAACAAAACTTCAATGTTATGCTGATCGTATAAAAGATAGCCTATTGAAATTCATGCCGTCTCACGAAAATTACTTGTATTTTATGTAGTAGTGTTGAGAAATAATTGAGTTAATTTAAAATTATAGCTCCCTTAAAATAAACTCACCCTCTGTATTATTCTCACATATTTTTATTTGTTTAATCTTTTATACTGTTTTTTTTTTATCTTGTATTAATTTATTAAGAGTGCAGAGTAATAATATGTTTTTACGAACGAATAAATTGTGCAAAGTGTATTATATTGCATTTTAATAAACAACAGCCTTTTATTGTTGAATAAATAAATATTATTAATATTTAAAATATGCTTCTTAATAAATTTGTCGTAAATTAAAAATAAAATTTCATGATCATTTATTTAGAGGTTGTTATAGCCTTAAAAAAATATAAAGTTAAATCCATAACCCTTCTTGTTTATGTAAAAAAAAATGGTGGAGAGTGCATTCTTTAATTTGAAATTCAAAATATTGATAATTAAACCAATCTTTGTTATAATGTAGAATAATTAAATTAACTTTATTGTAAATAATAAAAATGATAATAAGACGTTCCTACACATTGCCTTGAGGTAATTTTTTCGTAAAAAAAACCTGATAAAATATTAATTGATATACCTACATATTATAAAGAAAGTGAGTATAGATTAGACAAAATGCATAGGACATAAAACAGAAATTAATAATAATACAATTCTTCTCAACGCAATCTTCTTGTTTGGGAATGATTTAGAGATTTCACAAAAAAAAAATCGAATATATTTCCGTACCTAGTTTTGTTTTCCCACAGTCAGGATAGATATCAGTTTGAGGATAGTATTAACTGAGACAGGAAAAGTTTTTCAAGCGCCGTTTTAGTCACTTAATTATGTGTTTGATATCAGCAACCAGCGGGTGACACCAAACATCCGGAAGAAGGACTTCACAAAGTGCTACAGATAATATTATTATGTAGTACATTGTCTTGTTAATAAATTGAAATTGTCTCCTAAGGGAATTTTACACTACAATAGTATCAATGTATTTTTACATGTACTTCTACTACAAACTAATACTTAGTTAAAAGGCTATTTTTTTAAAATAGTCGTTGGCGAAAATCAACAGTGTGCCATGCGCTTTTTCTTATAGATAATCGTAAAAATATTTGTTGAAAAGTAAGGAAAGGGTTAAATTGCGGTCTGTCCATTCTGCCTACTCTGTAAGGGAAATAACGTGATGATTATGATGATGATATTTATTGAATATATAATTTTTAAAATATGAATTGGTCTCCCACTCTTCTGCGTAAGTTTTCGAGTGTCCTGTAAAAGGCAGGTGTTCGAAAAATATAGACATTTTACTTCTTAAATTCAGCGATGAGGCTTGCCACCCATCCTGAATGTCTTGATTTTATATTGGCACGAAGAGGACAGTTTGCATGTTTCTTACATGTAGCTGATCTGCTGGCTACCCCACTTGTGGGATATGCCGTGATGGTATAGTATAGTATAGTATAGTATAGTATAAAAAATGAATATGTGTTGAAACAACTCCAAATATCTTCACAGTGAGCAATAATTACCTATACATGTATGTATATCACGAAAGCAGGACCCCAGCTGTACAGAAAAGATATTCTGCATAAAATTATCTAATTATTAAATTCAGTATGGTATATATACAACAGATGAAAGACATATAAAATATACGTGTAAGAAATAAAAATATTCCAACAATCTTACATCCAAACAGTGCACATTTTAGCAATAACATACAAAACGATTATAGAAAATATTACAATCCCACACACACAACACATTCCATTCATACAAAATACATTCACAGTTCCCAAATGTGTTATCGCAGGTGAAAGGATGTGTGTTATGTTATGAAATATAAATGAAAATATAGATAATCCGACTCCTATCAAGGAATATGAATATGTATCTCACCTGGCGATATAAAATAATTAATTACTTATGTTTAATAAGTAATATAGCTATGTTCTAAATTTGTAAAGTGAATAATAAAAAATGAATAAAATGAAAGATGGTATCTTCTAGTTAGAAGTATAAAATATCTTTATTAAATTTACTTTTCTACTAAAACAATTATTAATCCCTACAGGGTTAGTTAATTATATTTGATTTTACAATACTTATTTAATTTTAACTCACGTGTGGGTGGATATACAAGCAACACGAAACACGCGGTAGACGTGGTCTAGATCGTCCAGTGGCAGGCGAAAGAGTGTCGTGGCCCAGGTGCTCATCGACCTCCAATCCACGAGCCTTATCTGATAATGTAACAATTATTTAAATGTCCAATAACGGCTCGTGGATTTTGCTTGTCATCATCTAAAGGTCGATGCACACCTGGGACCATAGAAATGTAGCCCTTGCTACAGTGTGTAGGTAATTACCAAACAAAAAATGCTTCAAAATATGAAAATTAAAAAAACAAAATCCAAAACACTTCACATTGTTTTAAAAACATATTTTTTTTTATTTTATTCTTTTCTTAACTTTTTTAAGAAAAAATATCTATCTATCTTTATCTATACCATCACAGCATATCCCATAAATGGAGTATCCAGTAGACTATCTGCATGTAATAAATGCAATGCATATATAGATTGTTTGACTTTTTCATGCTGAAATAAAATTACATTCAGGGTAAATAGCAAGCAAACCTTATCACAGAATTGAAAACTGTTTTACAAACACCTGCATTTTAAAGGGCAACCGGTGACTTTCTGAAAGATTTATTAATTTTATAACAATATACGGCATTAACTTTTTAAAAATATGTGACAGACAAAAAAAGAAAACATTCATGAAAATAGATGACAGGCGTAAAAAAAAGAAAACATTCATAAAAATAGATGACAGACATAAAAAAAAGAAAACATTCATAAAAATAGATGACAGACATAAAAAAAAGAAAACATTCATAAAAATAGATGACAGACATAAAAAAAGAAACATATAAGTATCTATATTTAAAAATATATGACAGACATGAAAATAGAAAAAGAAAACATACGTATTAAAAAAATCATCTTCTAAGATGTGGGAGACCATTAGTAGCCGGATGATTGTACAAAAATATTAATAAAGTTTTAAAAACACTTATTTGAACGTAGCACAGAAAAGAACTCTCCAAACGATAACCTTCAATAAATTTTAATTCTACATGCCAGCACAAACAATTGAAGTAGTAAAAATTCCGTGTTTATTTGTTTTTCTTTCAATTTAAATTGTGTTAAATGGTCGGTGTAATAAATTTCCCATTTCTATTGTCCGTTATTATTTGGTCTATTTGTATTACAACTTCATTATTCTCTTCCTTTTTATAAGACTATCGCGTTATTTAAGTTTTTTATTTAGTAAATTTTATTCTTTTTATTTTGGTCACATAATGAGAGGAGACAAATATACCATCCTACAACTGATCATAGAAGGGAAGATTGAGGCCTTGGAGGGGCTGGAAGAAAGCGGTTTATAAGACTTAACTATTTCGAGGCTTTCCGCATGTATTATCCTGGTAGCTTAATCGGACAAAACTCATCTCGCGATTCATGAGAATGAGTTTCGGGTTCGTGTCCCATCAAGGGCCCATCCCACCAAACAAGGTGACGTTGTCTTTTCTAACCCTTGTATGGTATGTGCATGTGTCAAACTTTTTTTTTTTTTTTTATCTCTCATGCCATTCTATGAACAAATAAATACACACGACAAACTGACGACTTTATAACCAGGAAACATATTTTTTTCGACCAAAGCTTTAAAAATAAACTGTAGCGAGAAATATATTCTATTCAAGTGATAGTCAAGTTCGCTTTGATTCTCTCATTTTTGATGAGCTGAGAAGGGTATGAAATATTTTCTTAAAGTGGCACAATAAAATTGAATTTAATTTATTCTCAGATGGCGTCTTACTAGCAATAAAAAAGACATTAATCTATAAACGGCGCCATTTTGTGATAGTATGACGATGTGTAATAAAATAAAATCAATTACCTCAAACAAGCAGACAAGATAATTATCTTAGGGTATAAAATTTTCGTATTAAATAATAATAATTCATTCATTCATTTCTTCACTGAGACAGTCAATCATTCATCTCCAGTTCAGATTATATTGTTATTACTGTCATAAAATGGCCTAGAGATGAGACAATGGTTCACTCAAAAGATACACTAAAGAATCAGTGAATCGGATAATAATGACTCAATATATAAATTCTGAATATTTAAACAAGTTTGACATTGTGATATAGACGTGGAGCACTCATTTGTATCATTTGTAAAATATTATGAATACATTTAATATCCTCAATTAAGTATGCCAAGCGTTATAAATGTCTATTTTATTATTGGTCCGGAGAGAACAGCTTGTTTCTATGTTTATCAGTTGATCCACTGGTTACCTTTCTCATTCAAATTGGCATGATGGTATGAACGATTCATGTTTATAATCAAGTTAAATTATGATAAAATAAGATATTCATGTTTTATGAAAGAAAGTTTCAATAAAATGATAAATAAAATTCGCCATATCTTGATTTCTAAAATTTCTCTTTGTAGTTACAAACCTTAACAAGTTACTGCCCGTTGTTCACCATACATAGCTATTGTTTGATTCATATAATGTTAATCTCTTTATTTTTTTTTTTTTTTTTCAAATTCAATTTTTTTTTATTAAAATAAAATTTACAATTTAATAATATTACATACACACCTTATTACTAAAAACACATTTATTACATATTTGACCCTCAAAATTGAGCAGTGCTCGTGCTTTGAGATAATGCTTTGAAATAATCATTCATTGATTCTTAACATCACGACACCTTTCGCCTGTGAGGTAGTAAGCGGAAAAACCAACTGCATTTAATAATCATGCAGATTATCATATGCGTGTCAACAAAAACAAATCATAAAGGATGGATAACATACCTCATTACAAATGTTTGAAGTCAAAAAACTTTACAAATACCTACCACTAAAAATTAATATACGCGCGACCAAGGTTTCAACAGGTAACCTGTCTTTCTCAAGCGCAATATTTGACTCGAGTTACCTGTTGAAACCTTGGTCGCGCGTAGATTAATTTTTAGTGGAATTTTTAAAGTTTTTTGACTCCAAACATTTGTAATTATGTTTAGAAACCACCACAACGTTACCGCCAAATCAATAAATAATAACATACCTCATTGCTGAATCGTAGATGTTAATAATTGTCTTATATGCAGGTGAGATTGTATGAACACCTGCCTTTTAAAAGACATTTGAAAACTTACAGAAAAGAGTGGAGTCTCCAAAAAATAAAAAATAAACGTTTTACTGTGGCGACATACTGATCTTTTGTTCAACGATCTTTATGACAGCCCATGTAGTTAGTAGTTCAACAATCTTTGATAGCCTATGTAATAAAAAGTTAAATCAAATTCTTTCACCGATTTTTTATAAGTGAGCCGAGTCTTTGAATCGAATCTAAATAAATATCAATCCAACACTATGCGACACTATCTAGAAAAAGAAGCTATAACTCGTAATGAGAGTGTCCCGTGTCCGATCCAATCCTGGGTCCATTTTCTATCCTCATAAATTTCAAATGATGATATCCACGATATTATGACCAAATACGCTGAGATAATTATAATACGGGACACATTTCGTCATCCCGCATATTTCACTATATGAAAACTAACGTTTCATTTTTGATGTTAAAGAGCGTTTGAAATGCAAAATAGATTACTCTAGTAGTAGTTGTATGAGTAAATTCACAAATTAAAAAACATGTTCATTGAAATATTAAGTGCACTTATTCCATTATATTCTTCTATATATTTATACCATCATGACGATTTCTGCGAGTGACGTAGTCAGTAAATTTACTGAATATAATAAACATATAGGTAGGTTCTATCTATAAGACAAATAATCGGGATATGTGGAACACCTCATCATTGAGTTGAAGTAATTTTGCTACGTTAGCCGGGTCCGCACCTCCTGACGTGGTAGGGTCGGAGATCCAATACTGGCTTAGTTGTGCTGATGGACTGGAAAGAGTTAAAACATTAAAGAAATGGTCACCCCAACAGATAAATAGACTCCTGAAATACATATTCGGGAAAAGAGGTTATTTCAACACTGAATTGAAGCCGGGTCCACCGCCCACAGATGTGGAAAGGTTGGAGATGGCAATACTGGCTTATTGGTACTGATGGACTTGAGAGAGTTAAAAAACTGACACTTGTCATTAGCACAAACGGATAAATATGGTGTCCTTGAACTCCTGAAATATTCGAGAAAAAGAGGTTATTTAAACAACAAAATTAGCCAAAAAGAGTGGGAGATCAATTCTATTTTAGATACTCTAAAGCCAACAATGAATTAAGACACTCATATTGCACAATCCATAAAATGAATTAATACTATAGCATAGAATTAAAGATAAGTTCACACCGTAGAATTAAAGCTGCGTGCACACTATGGTATTAAAATTCGTACACACTGTACAATTAAACTACTACGTAGATACACTCGATACAGAATTATTCATGTTAGGTATCCTGTATTATAATTTAAGGTAGACAGGTACAATATTCTACTTAGCTGACTGTGTCGGGTCGTTACTCATTAAAATGTAACGGCTACACCGCCATGCACACAGATCGACTAACTCTCAAAGGCATTTGCAGTTGAATAATAATAACAATAATAATATTGTATCATTATCTAATAGGTATGTAGAAACGAGCATGTTAATACAATTATTAATATAGTACGTGGTGAAACACATAAGGCTTGTCTGACGAACGGAAGCAAAAGGGAAGGAGAAGCAACAGCAGACACAAAACTGGAAGCATTAGGTATGTAAATTTCACACATGAAACTATCGTTCTTTTTGCAAAGTTTGTTTTGTTCAATTATCTACCAGGAGATATGCCGTAGGCCATTATGTATGTGTCAGTCCATTATTAACTTATCGACAAACGGTTCATGCAAAGCAAACGATATGAAGTCCACGATGTAAGGTCCAAAGCATTTCTCGATTGGTGAAATATACATTAATTTATTTATTTATCTATTTGAACAATATACGATATTTGCCTTTTGCAATACATGATAAATGAAACAATTTAGCATAGTTTTCAAATATTCAAAAAATGTATGCAATTTAGGTAAAAACAAAACTAATCACAGCAATATACAGAATAAAACCAATAACACCAATACGTAATAAAACAGTTAGCGCAAATTGTCACATCACTAAAAAGTACCGATATTTTAATAAAGATAGATACAAGTACCCGTTATTAATTTATCACATGCAATACAACATTAAAGGTAGGTACGTGTACCGAGTATCTAGATACAAATCGTCGGCACTCCCTTAAAATACTTAGTAATAGTCGCAATGTATGTATGCACATATAATTTGATGATGAAAAGCCTCACTCACTATGAAGTATATTATAATACTCGTATTATGCGGTATAATTCATAGACTTACTATCATAGACAGGCAACTCAAAATCAAACTGGTATTGGGTCCAATTGATTCTTGAGTTCAAAATGTTTTCACAATAGCCTTAAAACAAGCACTGGTCCAAGATTGTTAAACACTTTACAGCTATAAGTCACTCTATGCGTAATGCTTGCAATAAGTGGGATTAAAATAACAAATGTCTGTTAATTTATCGATTGAGTTGAAGTTTATTTTGTACTATACAATACCTTCACGCCATGTCCTATGTGGGGTAGGCAGAAAGAACGGAACGCCATATAGATCTATCCTTACACACTACTTATTTCGCTTCCTCTACATTCATCCAATTTCTCATACATGCACGCCGATTTCTCTTACTCAACACGAGGCAGTCCTTAAGAATTTGATCCACGTGATCAAGCCACGTGGTTCTTGGACGTCCACGCTTTCTCACACCCCTCTTTCAGATAAATATATTCTCTTCGTCATCCTTTCTTGATCTTCATCTTAACTTGTTTACACGCATTCTGTCCACAACACTCCTCTCAAATCAGCTCATTCTCCTGATATCCTCATTCTTTACTCTACCTCGCAACATTTTTTTAAAGCTACATATTAATTAATGTAAAAAAAATAACACAAATGGTTTAAGGTATCATTTTTTATAATCTTATGATCTAGTTTCGACCAACAATGTCACTGTCAAACTATGAACATAAATGTAAAATAAACACAAATAGAAAGTTTTACTATTCTTTAACTTTTTTATCAGCTTGTTTCGATTTACAAAGTCATAATATTAATAAAATTTTCTTTTAATTATCTTATCTCTATCATATTAATTTTGGAACCTGAATTCTGTGAGAGTTAGTTCTATGTTTTTGGTCTATGTTTATTTATATGTCGATGGTATAACCCGACGAAATGATAATATTTCAACTCGCATACAAAATGTGGAATATATCACTGTTGTATGAACTTCTACATACATAAGACAATAAGAATGGCTACAATTATTATGATCCAATCATTCATTCATTAATACCATCAGGCCATCTCCCACTAGTGGAGGGACCAGCAGACTAACCACATGCAATGAATATGAAAGTTGTCCTCTCCATATCGAAAAATTAAAACATTTATAATGGGTAGCAAACCTCATCACTTTTGAATTGAATATTTATTTATTTATTTAAGCAATAAACGACTTTCGCCTTTTACAGTTTTCATAATAGCACACAACAATCTTTACATACATAAAAAATAAAAACAAACAAAAATATTATTTGTGTTCAAAACCTAATACAAAATAAGTTTACAAAAGTAAATAAAGAAACTGTGTAAGTTTAACACAGAATATACAAAAATTAAAAACATACCACGGCCCACGGTACCTAACATTATATACACCTATATTAGTATACACATAAGTATGTTATATTATTTTAATGATCCATGATCCAATAATGTATTTTTTAGCTAAGCATGCATAAACAATCTTCGTTTTAATTTCTACTACATAATTTAACATCGCGGCATATCCCACGAGCTAAAGACTAACAAAAAAATAAGATATTCCAGATGGGTGTCAAATCTCATTGCTGAATTTAAGATGTAAAATGTCTCTATTTTTTCGAGTAACTGCCTTTTGTAGGACATTAGAAAACTTACGAAAAAGAGTGGAACAAATATGTTTGGGTCATATTAAGTTATTTGATTTTTTCTGTTAATCTATTTTCTTTCATTCAAATCGCTTTAACTTTGGTGGAAATTAAGATTAATTAGTCATTTTTCATTTAATCCGTAGCTAGATAACCATTCTACATATATTATCTAATACAATTTAGAAACGTTAATCAAAAATTCAATTTTAAACAATAACACGAAATAATTAAAATACATATAAAATACAACACTTTTTCAGTGACATAGAACGCAAATAATCGAAAAATTAGCGGACCAAAATACGTTACATATTATACAAAACCTACCTCGTTTATATCAGACACTTTAGTATAAATGTTTTCGCCGCCTCGTTGGCCTATATTGAAAAAGTTTTGGTCATTCTTAAAATATATTCATTAATTCCATTGAAAACAAACAAAGGCTTAGGCATCTATGCTTCACATGGGTCAGTGGTGTGCACTCTTTATACGCAAAAAAGCAACGCATGCCTGCAACGGTACGCTTCTCATATATAGGGTTGTTCAACAGGAACTTTGTTTTTTAATTGTGGCAACACCAGCAACATGATAGTTTTGACATTTAATTTTTTGACGTATTCGTAGTGGATGCATTGGCAATTGTTGCAATGAATTCAATTTCGCTTGAAAATCGCATTAAAATAATTAAAATCCATTATGAAAATGGTGGTTCTGCTAAAGTGACATTTCGTCAAATTCGTGATATTTTCGGACAACATAATCGTCCTTCTGAGACCGCTATTAAGAATTTGGTCGCTAAATTTGAGTCGACAGGCTCGATACAAAATGTGTTAACACCAACGCGTGTACGACCGGGTCGTTCAACTGAAAACATCGCAGCCGTGAGCCACAGTGTTGAAGCAGATCCTAATTTGTCAATTCCTCGACGTTCTCGACAATTGGGGTTATCCAAAACCACCACATGGCGAATTTTGCGTAAGGATTTGGCTTTGAAGCCTTACAAGGTTCAACTGGTGCAGGAATTGAAGACGAACGACCATTCAAATCGCCGTAGATTCGCTCAATTCATTCAGGAACAACCCGCTGGTTTTTCTGAAAAAATAATTTTTTCAGACGAAGCCCATTTTCACTTGTCAGGGTACGTCAACAAGCAAAATTGCCGCATTTGGGCTTCTGAAAATCCTAGAGCAATTATTGAGAAGCCGTTGCATGCTCAGCGTGTCACTGTATGGTGCGCTATGTGGTCTGGAGGCGTGATTGGGCCGTTTTTTTCGAAGATGAGACTGGAAATGCGGTAACGGTCAATGGATCACGCTATCGCAAGATGTTGACAACTCAATTTTGGCCTATTATTGATGACGTGGATATCACTGACATGTGGTTTCAACAGGACGGTGCCACATGTCACACAGCCAATGAAACGATCAATTTATTGCAAACCAAATTTCCCGATCGCATGATTTCACGAAACTCAGCTGTTAAGTGGCCAGCCAGATCGTGTGATTTAACGCCACTGGATTATTTTTTGTGGGGCTATGTTAAGGACAGAGCCTATACGGAGCCAATCGAATCGATTGCAGCCTTAAAACTCAAAATCCGTGATGTGATTAGCGAAATAGTCCCGCCATTTTGCCAAAAAGTGATTAAAAACTTTGATGAAAGAATCGACATCTGTCAGCGTGCTCGTGGTGGACATTTGTCAGATATCATTTTTCATGCATAATTGCCAAACTTTTCTCTTTGTAATTCAATAAAAATTATAATCATCTTTATCAATTTTTTTTGTTTTATTTTGTTTTAAAAAACAAAGTCCTTGTTGAAAAACCCTTTACATGCAAAATATCAACGAATACTTTGACAATCGAATGAATGACTGTAATATTTCGTGAAAAATGAATTTTCAAAATTTAATTTGTGCATCGTTTTACTACGACGAGCTTTCTTCTATTACTCAAGAAATGTTCAATTTTTATTTATTATGTATTTTTAGTTTCATGACATGAATGTTTATTAGATGAAGCTGGTCTGTTGGGTACCTACCCCACTTGTGGGATATGCCGTGATGGCGTAGTAGTAGGAGTATAATAAATTTCACAAAAGTAATATACCTAGTGTTGTGGAATTCTCAAGAAATATTTTCATGAGAAATTTACCGAGAAATTTCTCGGTAAATTTCTCGAAGTAGAGAATTTTCGGAGAAATTTTTTTATTTTTTATTTAACAGTATAATAATAATAAATACTTTATCCAATCAATATGGCTACAATTAATTATGGAAACAAAAAAATGTTAGGCACCTACATAGAAAAAAGTACTATACTATACTATACCATCACGGCATATCCCACAAGTGGGGTAGCCAGCAGATCAGCTGCATGTAAGAAACATGCAAACTGTCCTCTTCGTGCCAATATAAAATCAAGACATTCAGGATGGGTGGCATACCTCATCGCTTAATTTAAGATGAAAAATGTCTTAATTTTTTCGAACACCTGCCTTTTACAGGACACTCGAAAACTTACGCAGAAGAGTGGGAGACCAATTCTTTACCGGGTGCTCCACGGGATAGAAAAAAGTGCTAATAACTAATGAAAAATCTTGATGTTTGACACCCCACATGCCCATATTTAAGTAAAAAAAAATTGCAGGTGTTAAAAAAGTGTTAATTACCTCTGATTTGGGCCTTAATCAGCCCCACAAATTTTTGGATCAATCAGGTTGGCTGCAAAGTGTACTGGACGAAAGGTCATAATACCACTAAGAAAAATTATGGAGAGAAATTTCTCTTCCATCAGAGGAGAAATTCTCGGAGAAATTTCTCGTTCTCGAGAAATTTCTTTGGAGAATTTTCTCTTCTCACATCACTAAATATACCTATTAGATTTCTACATACAAAATAAAAAGAGAAATGTTTTAAATCCTTATTACATATTTCTATTATTATTCGAAAATGAGGGGAATAAATTTGAAAAGCTAGTTATTTTTTGAAATTAAAATGAGTATTCGTAATAAAAAGAACTATTTCAAATTGAAAGTTTAATGACGATAGGGGAGAAGGGAGATGTAAAATACGAAAGGTCGGGTATTTTATTTATTTTTATATACCAAATTGAGAAAGCTGTTTTTTTTATATAAAAACATGACCAATCTATCGTCTCAAACGAGTCTAGTCCCTAAATTATCAATAACAAAAAAAATAAGTTTTAATGTTTCAAAGTAGAGTTTAAAACCGTCTTCGCACGAAACTTAGATCACTTTACGATCGTAATAAAGTACCTACATAACTAGTAAAACTTTACATTACGTTTTTAATTGTTATTAAGTAATGGATATGGAGTGTGACAAAATAAATGCCAATAAAAATATATTCCAAGTCTAGTCCCGCCACTGCCATGTTCGTAGAGGCGCCATGAAATAATTATTCTGTATATAAGTGAAATTGGATAGGACCAAGTAATTTGTATAAGGCAACAATTTTTCCGTGAGCAAAAAGGGTAAAATTAAAGTGATGTACAGTGAAAGGAGATTAATAAGGATGCAGGATAATCCGGCAAATGCAAATGAGTATAATATATACATAATATTGTGACCATAATGATGTGAATTATTAATGAATATGGTTTGGTAGACGGAAAATGAGTGATGAAGAAGCAACGCAGAAATATATTGTGTTTTAATGAATTTTTAAATAAATGTGAAACACGTGCACTCTGTTATCCCTTTGAAACTTTCACTTAAACATTACGCAGATTCAAAGAGCTTGGAGATATAAATAAAATTTATGATAACAATTTTCTAAGAAGAACTACTTTATGCATGTTTTATTAATTTATTCGTTCTTTACTGTTAATTGCTTACAAACCATATTATAAAGAAATCAATAGGTATACAATATTTGTCGCAGAGACCCAATTTTATATTATGTTTCTGTAATCTGATTTAAAATAATGTTTATATTCGTGGAATATAATATTAAAAATAATTAAAATAAACAATAATTTTCCAAATTAAATAGTCCATCCCATCACCGCATCTCCCTCAAGTGGGGTAGCCAGCGAATTAACGGCTTGTTATAAACATACAAGTCACCTTCTCAGTGCCAATGAATACTAGGACAATCAAGATAGTTGCCATGACACATCGTCGAACTAAAAGTTTTTAAATGTCACAAAACTGGATGTTTTACGAATTCCTGGTTTTTACAGGACACTCAAAAACTTATAGAAAAGAGTAGAAGGCCTATTCTTTACCGGGATTTCCACGGGATAACTAAATGGAAGTAACTGTACTAAAATACTAACACGTTCAAAACAATTTTGTTTATTTTGCTATAGGCATTACAAGTAGAAAAACAAAAGGGTATTTTAATTGTGGTTTCACTGAATAATGGACATAGTGTCATGGACTTAAACAGCAAAAAATAAAATAAATACGAATTAACATTGTGCTGATGTGAACGAGGCTTAAGAATTTATTTGTTCACATTTTTTATTTATTTGCTTCATGAAAATAAAAATAATTGATACCAAGTTAATTATTTTTACTTGCAATATTATTTTTTTTGAGTAATTTTATTATTATTTTTTTATTTATTCAATCAACAGAACACTACAGACAAAACATACAACATATCTAAAACAACCAAATATTATACAAGAAAAGAAGTACTCAATGCAATGTCCTCTTTATAAGTGTTCAAATATTAAATTAATTATTTTCATCAAAGCCCATTCGGTTGTCATACATATTAAAATAACAATAATAATGAAAAAAGAATACACAGAAATAGAAATGAATATAAACGAAAACTAATAAATATTTATGATAAAAGTAAGGATTCAAGGAAATTGATATCTTTATTTTATATTATCCTCGCAGAACAATCGCTATGCGAGATCAATTAAAACGATCAAATTTAATGATGCTACACATTTGATTAAAATGAACAAGAGAAATCATATATCCTTAAATCGAAAAGACAAAAACAGAAACAATACAAACATAACCTAGATACCATTATAAATTAAAGAACTACATACCTAAACCTTATAATTATCTAATTGAGTGTTATATGATTATTTTATTTTATTTATATACCTTATACTTATCTAATTGAGTGTTATATGATTATTTTATTTTATTTATATACCTTATAATTATCTAATTGAGTGTTATATGATTATTTTATTTTATTTTATTCGTGTGTATGAGTGTAATATAATTATTTTATTTTATTTTATTCGTGTGTATGAGTGTAATATAATTATTTTATTTTATTTTATTCATGTGTATGAGTGTAATATAATAATTTTATTTTATTTTATTCTTCACTGTACATTGGTTACATTATTTCAAATCAATACAATCAATATCATAAAAAAAAATAGTTATTCAATGTACAGAGGACGAGTTTATCGCTAGAATGCGATGTCTCCCAACTAACCCGGTAATAAAACTAAAATCAAAGAAATAAACATAAGTAATTATACAAATTAAAATGAAATCAAAATCAATGAAACATACATAAGAAATAAATCAACAAAAATAATAGAAATAAAAAGAAAACATATACACACGCTAAGATCGCATCTGCGACCTCTCTTTATGCAGGAGTTGACGGCGCCGGCGGTAGGTCCTCCGCCTTGCAGTTGCATTCGCTTGTCGCGGTAGAAATATTAATTAGCTCGCAGTTTGCTTGCCACAAATTAGGGTACAATGATGGTACAATGTTACCGAGGGCACATAAGAAAGATCGTTCAAAGCGCATAAAAAATACAACATATATGTTCTAAAAATACTTAATAAATAAATAAAATACAAATTTACATTAGTGATAAATCTGTGGGTACTAAGCCAGAGCTAAATTTGAACTTTAGTGAGTACGGCATTATTGTGTTGAATGTTTCGGTTGATGCCGTGTTTTGTCGCGTGGTGTGTTGAATTATGCATTACCTACGAAGAAAACTATGATTACGTCGAATGTGTCCAATGCTTTATTCATGAGCATAATAATAGTAAAGCATTTAACACTAGTGAGTACATACATACATAATAGTGAGATGTAAGAAACCTTTGGTCGGTGATTGAAACTACCGGAAGTATTTGAATATTATTTGAAAATTTCAAAATAATATGTCCTCAATGCATTATGGACGTTCTCGGCATCAGGATTTTTTTTACCAATCCCAAAGCATAAAAAACATATTGGCAAACTTTCCAATGGGTAGAGCTATGTAGCAAATGTTTAATTGTCTGGATGAAAAAGTTGATAACTTTAAAGTGACGTATGCAGAATTTGTAAGAAAAATTGAGGATATATTGTAGTTGTGTTGTCGTTTGAATATCGTTTAAGGTTTTCTTCTGGGATCGCATTGGGCTTCAGCTGTAATGATCCTAGTGAAAATAGTAATCATTGAAGAATCCTTTTTAAATTGTTTAACTTTTTTGACATTAAAAGTACGGCAAGAGAAAACGTGTTTTCAATACCTTAATTTTATTGTGACAGTATGAGTGGTAATACTATTTGCTCACTAATTACATCGGAAGTAGAAGCCTCGGAGTTCGTATTTATTGGTTGAGCACCACTGTTCTAGAGTATCCAGTGAAAGGTGGAAGTTTGCGGTTGACATGTCGTGGAATAATTGGCGTCCAGATGGATTGACAACACTTTCTCATATATGTAGAAGATATGTATTTCATAATATAGAACGTTTTCATCACAATATCTACAGACAATAATTTAAAATAAATTCTACTTCGGTAAGGTATATTGTTATCATTATACTACCCATATTTGAACAAAAAGGATTAAAGTCAATCCTGGCTGCTCCAGTTATAGAATTATAGAAAATTTTAATGCTGTAGATGTACAATATTTTGTTATTTAAATATTTTATAACGCGCGGCTGATATAACCAATAAGAAATCTCTATTGGAGAACTATGTTTACAAAATGTCCTAACGCATCACAATTGATTATTTTCAGTGTCCATGGACAGCGTTCACCAATTCCGCTATTCTCACTGCCACGATTTAAGATGCACCAATCGAGAAAAACTAAATGCAAACGATAATAAATGAAACGAAAAATAAATGAGTAAAACTCCATTATTAAATTAAAAACTTATAAGTAAAAATACTTTGGAGTTTTAAATTTCTTTATTCAACAATTAAATATGTTTGGCGTTACAGGCCTGAGTATGAATATAGGCCTGTAACCCGAAACATACATATGTAACTGTTGAATAAAGAAATTTAAACTCCAAAGTATTTTTACTTATAATTTTTTAATAGAAGCAACAATTAGTTGGGATCTCATTTTTCAGTTCTCAAATGGATCAAGGTCTCCAAATTGCGGCAGAACAATTAAGTTCAATACTTTGATAGTAAGAACGTCAGAATTTGGTGAACGTTGTCCATTAACACTGAAAGTGATCACTTAAGCATGCCTAAAGCCAATTTACAAGCGTTGAGACACCTTTCTCACATCTTCCGATTAGATTTTGCACAATGTCACATTGTATAGACATGGTTCTCCAATCAAGATATTTGATGAACATTTTTGTTTTTTTTATAAAATGTAAGTATTTTTTATTAGCACAGAGAGGAGGACTAGTATGTTTATTACACTCAGTAAATCCTATTCAACTTATGGGATATGCCGTGATAGCTTAAAAACAGTAGATAAAGAATTAAATGCACGTGTTTGAGATATATTCATATAAGTATTATGTGAAATTAATATCATTTTTTCTACGCCCACATTACAATGGAATACGAAATACCTACATAGCAGAATTGAGAATGGTTAATCAAGAAATAACTTCGTTTTTTTTTTGTTTATCGGTTAACAAAAATATTAATATAGTTTTCAAACGAATTCATTATTTTCTCGAGGGGCGGATCTCTCACCAAATACTCAAGGATATGACAACCAGCTTTTTTGGAAGCCCTACTCCTTAGTAAAATAACAAAATACATTAAGCGAGGACTTATTTTTAAATGAAATTTTGCGTATGTATTTTTTAAATTAAAATTATTTAATTAATTTCGTTAAATGACAATAAATGAGTGTTTGCGGAACTCTAAAAATGTTGGTACTCTTAAGTATGTTAGAAAATGAACAGCTTGATTCAATGAAAGTTTTTTTTTTACTGGAAGAAAACATTACCGTTAACAATTTTAGAGGAATGTAAAAAAAATAATATTAAACATTTTTTTAACATCATTAACTAGCGTTTTAACGAGTTAATTCTTAGCTTTGAAATGTACTGTAAATTCTGCTGAAGAAGCTTTTATTATTCTTAATCTTTAAAAACTTGTATTATATATATAATGTATGAACACGTGTATTAGAATATACTGACATATCAGTGGCGTATCTACACAAAACAACGCCATCATTAAAAGGTGAAAGTTATGTGAAAAAACTTATTACATGTATTTAACATAATGAGAATTAATATTTCTTTAATAATAATAAAACAAATATAAAAACTTATAAAAATAATACAAACAAAATACGTAAATATACAGAACTAGCAGGAGAAATAAAAAATATTTGGCATTCTAGATCCGTTTATATAATACCTTCAGTCATGTCAGCTATAGGGGTAACTCCGAAATCTTTTATAAATAATTTACAGAAATTAGATTTACCGGTTAATTTGTACATTAAAATTCAAAAATCTATTATAATAAACACTTGTAATATTGTTAAAAAGTTTCTGAACACTGGCTACATATACCGTGGAGCACCTGGTAAATAATTGGTCACCCACTCTTTTCCGGAAGTTTTCGAGTGTCCTGCAAAAAATAAAGACATATTATTACATCTCAAATTCAGCGATGGGGTTTGCCACCCATCTTGAATGTCTTATTTTTTAATCGTCACAGAGAAGGCGGCCTGCATGTTTATAACATGAAGCTGTTCCACTGGCTACCCCACTTGTGGGATATGCCGTAATAGTGTGTGTGTGGGCTACATATTATAATAGTCACGCATTTAAGTACTGACCATTTCTAATGTTACTTAACATCTGTTGATGATGAAAATCAATTAATTGAACTTCGATCATAAGCCTAAATTACATTTTTTTACAAATTGCGAAAAATACTTAAATAGAGAGGTACTTACATTCATAAGCACATCTTGTAGCGTGTGTAGCGTATCTTAGAACGAGAAAGAAATATAACAGAAATAAGCCGCATAATCAACCATGTGTGCAAGCAAGACAAACGTTATTTTTTATTTCTTACTTTAAAATATTTATGTCTAGCCGCACCGATGTTAAGCGTACGATATCACTTACATTAGAGCGCGCGAAATTTGCAATTTATCTCTGATCATTACTGCGTATATTTTAAATCTAAAAAACAAATGCAATGACAGTTTTTCAATGGCAGGCACGCTACTGAAGCCTTAATACATAAATGTAAAATTAAATATTAAATAATATAATAACATACGTGAAAACTTCATTTATAAATTTAAGGAATTATATCTGTTTAAAGTACTTACTAAGCTTTCTCTTTATAAATATGAATTTTCTTTAACACTTGCAGTACTCGGTGGAAAAAAAATATTCAAAAAAGTCCTTGTTCGTGATGTTTTCCGAACACCTGCCAGTTACAAGAAATAGTAGAAGACCTATTTTTTGCCGCGGATCCACGAAACGAAACTCAATTCCTCGAGAAAGACATTTAACATTTTCGATTCAGCGATGAGGCCATCTATCTATTATGGTTGTCTAAATTTTTATTGACACATAAAGGGCAGCAAGTTTGAAAGAAAGTTGTATATTTCATTCACATTTCTCTAATATTGCGACAAATTTAATTTTGAATCATAATTTTGATAAAAAATAATAAACTGTCCCGAACTCCTCGAGCATGAATATATCGTAATATGTTGCTAACAAAATTTGTTGCTATTTTTTTGTGTGAATGTGAAGTTATTTAGCTGGATTAATATTATTTAATAACTTACTGTTTTGACCAAGTCCATTTTATTTTCAATGAATTTTAATTTCTTTGCAGATTGGTATTTTCTATATTTGACATCTTAGGTAAATGTTAAGAATTATTTTTTTAATACCTAAGAATTAATCAAGCACGTCAATTTCCCTTACTCAGCACACGGCCATCCTTGAGAATTTGAACCTTGTAATCAAACCATGTGGCTCTCTCGCCCCCGTGATTTCATATACGACCTCTTCAGCTAATAAGTATATCCTCTTTGTCATCCATTGTCATCCACATGTCCAAAATTACGTATTTCCTTTCCAAAAAACATTCTATTGAATTTTATAAACGATTATATCCTGGTGTTTTAAAGGTTATTAATTATATGTATTGTCAACAGTTTTCTTGGATTTATTCCTTAATCGCTTCAAATACTACATACATCTTCATATTAATGAAAGCTTAACAATAATTAAGAATTATTTACTTCATAACGTATACCTAATCCTTTAATGTCTTCCTTCATTCATTATCTTATTTATAACTAGTAAATATTCCCGGATTAAATAAAAAAGACATTTAATTAGGTATTACTTACTACTTACTTTTCGGGTCCGGATTTTAGACCATGCCAATCCAGTGCGCAGCGATATTATTATATCGCATTGTCATTTACCATCTTTAGGTCATTCTCATTACATGCATTCCGCATCAGCGGGCATTGCAATTAGTGAGAATCATTCTGCACTTTCCCGCAGTCGCAGCTCGTGTCCTCTCCATCCAAAAAGCCCTATCTCTCTTGGTTATTTTGTCACCTAGTCACCCCGACCCGACTTAGTCTGTTCAGTGGGGACACATTTACATAGGGTAGCTCAGCCTATGCACTGTGTTAGCTAGTGCTTATAAATAACATAACATAACATAACATAACATAACATACGTAGACAATTCACACAGATCGAGCTAGTCCCAAACTAAGATGAATCTTGTTTTATGGGTACTAACGCTACGATACACACATATACAATGCACTACACACATATACATGTAACACCCAGACCCAAGACAATTTGAAAAAGGTCATTCCTCACTTTGCCCTGGCCGGGAATCGAACCCGGGACCTCATGACTCAAAGGCAAGAGCGTTAACTCCGCGCCACACCGGCCGACAAGAAGTATTTATTTTACATACTTGAAGTATTTATTTCATCTCTGCTAAATATTTATTAATTTATTGAGGGCAGAAGACCGTTAGGCAGACCAAGACAAAGATTGTTGGATAACAACAACCGAGATCTAGAGGAGCTCGATCTTTTTCTCTCGAGATTTAAGATATATCTAGGTTTTTAAGATATAAACACATTTTTTTTAATTTGATGTTATTGACTGAAGGTACCTACTTGTTGGAAGTCCATTTCAAGATAAATTGAAAAAAAAAACACAGTATGAAGTAAACTTCCCTGCAGCATCACTCATATATTGGGTGCAATGCCAAAAAAAGAGAGAGAGAGAAGTAAACTTCCAAACGACTTTCATTAACTTCGCGTAGGTACTAGTATTCGGAGACTCTCGACTCCATCGCCTGATGATGGACTTGTACGCGAAAATAATAAAAGCAAATTTTGAAGTTAACTACGTACCAACTGCGTTTTTTTCAATTTACATTTTTTTTTTTTTGTTATAAAAATTGCTTAAATAAATATTATTTTATTTTTGAGTCACGCCAAATCTCTTCACAAGATTAAACAACCTTATATGTGCACCTTTCACAGTAAGCCAAAAGCTAATGTCGTGAAAGGGAAATTGGCCGAAACCTGGGATCAAACCGCGTACCTCTTGTGTACGAGGCCAAGACCCAACACCCAGACTACCAACAAACTCCTATCCTTTACATCCTAAATTCAGTGACGAGGTATAATTATCATCCATCCTGAATGAATTATCTTTTTATTGACACAGTGAGGCCAACTTGCAGTTTTTTTTATAATATGCAGCTCGTCTGCTGGCTACTCCACTTGTGGGATATGCCGTGATGGTACAACAGTAGTAGCATGAATTAAATCTCTCAATGTTACAAACTTACTGAATATGATCGTATTCACGTCTGTTTAACATTATTTATATAAGTACGAATATTGTATTGTAGATATAAAGTTAAGGATTATAAACCAACAAAATACAAAGATTTAGCATTACGTACAAATTGTTGGTATTAATTTTCTTAATCGCATAATAATAAGTAGGTAAGCATTAAGGGCTTAGTCTTTATAAACAATTCGAAGAAATTTTAAAAATGCAAAGATTTTATTTTTCATTCCGAATATAATTTTTAAGATGAATCTCAGTCTGAAATAGCCCCAAACACTATTCAAATATATTCGAATTTAGCAAGATATTATTCTTGGAACAACCAAACCATGTATCTTTCAATTGTGTCACTAAGTTTCGAAATCTGCTAAAATACATTTTTGTGATTCGGAGAAATTCGATAAAACTAGTGTACAAAACGTTCTTTCCTGAAGTCAAACGAATTTAATTATAAAATTCTTACAACAATTTAATTTTGAAATAAGCTTTGCCTTTGAACAAAAACGAACTGTTCATTCTGTATACATAAAAATAGATCCCATTGATCGGTTGAGTTATAGAGGATAATATTAAAAGACTCATAAAGAGAGCTGTCAGTATTGACCAGGGCAGAAACTTTAACTCTAACCAAGTCAACTATCAAGAAACTCCGTGTAGCTCAAAGCAAGCATGAAAGAGCGATGATTCAAATAAAACTCTCTGATCGCATTAAAAACACGGAGATACGTAGAAAATCGGGAGTTACGCATGTTGTCGAAAGAGTGGCAAGGTTGAAGTGGTCATGGGCAGGGCATGTTGCTAGACTTTAAGATCAAAGATGGACAAAAAGGGTAGTGGAGTGGAGACCTCGTGAAGATAAAAGGAGTAGAGGAAGACCTCCAACACGTTGGTCAGACGACATTAGAAGAATCGCTGGTGACTGGTTGCAGAAAGCCCAGGACAGAGATGCCGCCTAGAGACATATGAGGGAGGCTTATGTTCAGTAGTGGACAGGAATAGCTGCATAAGTAATTAAGTAAAGAGATACAGCGGGATTCTTTTCTCATCATCATTTTATTTTAATGTCTCTGTATAAAGATCTCGCTTTTAGCTTAGTGTGAAAGGTGTATAATTGGTTGTATTTGGGTTTATAACAAAACCCAGATATATCTTATATATAAAAAATATATAATATATATAAAAAAAAAAAAAAAAAAAAAAAATAATGGTGAGAGTTTTGAACGTAGATAATAATTTTCCAAGGTTAAAGAATATTTAAATTACGAATCCAACGACATTTATATAACTCAACTTTCGTGAAAATGTGTTAAAGCGGATTTCGAAACTCGGCGACACAATTGAAAGTCTTAGATTTTATCGTCAGGCTACCGACCACTCACTACCTAATTCCAAATAACGACAACGAAGGGGACGAGCGGGTTAAGCTACGTTTTCGCAGCGCTGCAATTTGAGCAGCAATAAGCCAACCACTTATTTTATTTTTATCTATGATTTATTTGCCAATGGCTCAAAAATAAATCTGTCATTTTTTAGCCCATTATTCTTACTTAACGTTTTCATTGTAATAATAAATTGATAAATTGTATAATAAACACTCAGGTATACAAGTAATCGTAACAAAATTGAGTCAATAATTCAAAATTTCAAAGCAAGACTAATGGTCGATCTTTATTAATTGTATTTGGTACAAGGTTACTACTAGTATTATTATATATTTTGGTACAAAACAACAAGACAACCTATTTAAGTTTAGTATCGCCTTTTCAGTATGAAAAGCTCAATAATTTATAATTACGCCATAATATTTCTGAATTATTAACGCTATGATATTTTATCTTTACTTTGTCTTCTGTACTCTGTAATATTTCTCTTGAAAACATAAGGTGGAAACTATAACTATATACCTAAAATAAAATAAATCAAAAATTATATGTAATATCTTCTAATTTTTGTTGGTGCGCAGTTCGATCCCGAGTACTGGCAGACTCCCCTTTCATGACACAAGCTTTTAGCTTACTGTGAAAGGTGTATAAGGTTGTATTTGGGTTAATAACAAAAAACCAGACATATCTTTAAAAAAAGCCCAAACAATTTTTGTGGGCAATGGAAATATAATAAAAAATATCAATAGAACAAAAAATAAATCTTAATTATAATTCCTTATTATAAATACAACCCGGAACCGGTTTTAGAAAATCAAAATTACAGGTTCTATTATGATAAAACAATAATAACAGATAGACAAATACATCATAATAGACCCGATTTAGTATTACATGATAAACGTAATAAAATAACGTACCTAATAGACATCGCTGTCCCAAATACACATAATATAAAAACAACCGTCGCAGAAAAAATACGTAAATATACAGAACTAGCAGGAGAAATAAAAAATATTTGGCATTCTAGGTCCGTTTATATAATACCTACCTTTAGTCTTGTCAGCTACAAGTAACTCGGTAACAAGTAACTTGGTAACTCCGAAATCTTTAATAAATGCTGATATTTTGATCCCACGTTTTGAGCCTAATCCTTTGATATCCTGTATATCTGGATAGGTGATTTTTTCCTGGCATTAGACTGTTAAGTTTTTGTGTGACCATGACTGATCATATAGAGACTTATCTGGTTGTATAATGCTGAAAAGTGTGGATGGCAGTTCTGCCGCCGCGTATTAAAAATTGACAATGTCTTGAAACAAAGACGAGACGTCTCTATCGTCAAACAAGACGAAAAACGCTCTCTTTCGTAAATAAATCGAATAAATAAATAAATAAAAAACATATGTTTTATTTATTTCGTTATGTATGGAATTCTACTTCCCAAACACCAACACACTAAACTCTTGATTGGGTATATCTCACATAATAAAACTACACTGAGAAAATACTAACGAAATTTCACAACGAATCATTGGTACGTAATAATAAATAATAATAATAATATTGGATCATTTTTATGTGGCGCCGTTTAATGGTCCGTGGCCATCTCAAGGGCGCCATGACTTCTCCCGAACAGCAGCATCTTTAACTTGGTTCTAAGCGTGGTGGTGGGCTGATTCTCTCTCAATTCAGTCTGTGGTCAATCTGTTCCGGCAGTTGGCGCGGCGGCTCTGAAGCTCCTTTCTTTGATATATTTTCCCAGTGCTCCCTGAACTCTGATTGAGTGAGATTCTACCCTTCCAATGTTCTGTTGCTTTGGCAGTTACTGTTGGTTAAATACTTTTTTGTATTTCCTTTGATATAATTATGAATTTAAAATAATAGTAGAATGTAGTAGCCTTATCATGGTGGCTCTTGTTATTTCATACAGAGAGATGAAGTGGTGTTGTTGTTTCTGTCTTCACTGTGTCTGCAGGTGGGTGGTGTTATGTTGCCGTCTTTGTTACACACTAAGGGAACACGTGTTGTTATCACTGCTGGTCGCTAGGCTAGCGTTCGGACCGAATACAAAATTCTCAGAAAGAGATCTGTACGCGACACATTTAAATGTTATTTGAGCTACTGATGCACTTATTATGAAAAATCTACCATGATACGGAACACAGAATATTAAATGCGAGAATTTGATTAAAGTTGACGTAAACATACACTGATATTATACGAAAATTGTGCGATTTTATTATGTGATTGCACACGCGAAAGCTGAACACTGTAGAATCAAGTTATACCGTGAAAACGGCTGTTTTTTCGAGAGTGTTGTAAAACGTGTCTGGCAGCTAAGACAGCGCCAAGAACACGTACTATCAGATTAGGACCAGATATAGTACAAACGATTCATTAGTACGAATCTATACCACGGGATTTGCATGCATGTATTTTTGACTATAGCCACTTCGCACATCATAAAGTTTAAGATCTAGACAAGATTAAGATCGTGTCGTGAGTAGCCCTGCTGTTACTTGCAATTCAGAAATTATACCACCTGGTAACTAATCACCGTCTCATTAATTGTTAGCAACAAACAATAGTTATTCAAGTTCTCGTTTGATTTATTGTTCAGTTAAACCCTAATCTGTAATATTAGATAATATCTTCCAAACAACAAAACAATATGATTGTATATTATATTACATTAATTATAATAATTCTATTATAACACGTGCAACTGTTATCAAACCTTTGTAAAATAAGAGGTTTTATTACGAGATAATCTGGCCTGAATTTTTAATCGTTTAATATCAAAATTGGACAAAACAGGGGCCGTAGACAAACCGTAGGTACTTAGCGATCGACTACTGGCGAACTTTTCGACAATCTTCATACATGTACCTATAATTATGCGTTATTGTGGCGGTTATTGTCGAAAATTCGTTTGTAGTCGATCGCCAAGTGCATGTTTGTCTAGGGGGTCAGTTCTGTTGAAAATCGATCACAAAGAAAAATATAATATTAGGAAAAAAACTAGATAAGGTAAACGCACCGGAATTAAATATATGAATATTTTCTATTTATATTCACGAAACCATACAGTTTTTCACCAAAAAAATGATATGATTATAAAATGATTATCAATAAATGAGCTTTTGCATAAAAAAACACCAGACTAACTCTTACCTAACCTTTAAATCAGTCAAACATAAAAATTTAAGTAGATACTTGTGACATGTCAAATGCGTGCGAAAAAAGAAAAAAAAGATTTTTGGGCTGGAAAAAATCTACGAAATTCCCCCGGATTTTTATTCTTCAGATAAGATACTACAAATTTACATAAAAATAATTAAAAATAATCGAAGTTTAGATGCCAACTGACATACATACATTATTATTCTTCTTTACAGAATTCTTTGTTATGGTGCTTTTTATATTATTTTCAAAATTAAACAATTAATTAATTATTATATCTCTTTAACCCTCATATTATCACAAAATTACTCCGCCGAATGAGCGAACAGAACAGGGTACTGTGAATTCATAGTAACAATAACAATATGTTGTATAGGCGATAATGATTAAAGGTATAAATCAAATAACCCTGCTTGACTGAAGGGAAAGAACCGATGGAGAATCGTGAATATTATGCTTACCCTTAAACTCCACATCACTATAATTCTTTCACGGATATTTTTCACAGTGACACAAAATCACTATAATCTTTCTATTACAATAAAAAGAAAACTCTAATAGACATACATAATATGATGGTATGATGAGATGTTGGGCGAACGAGGAACTTATTTTTATATTTATTCATTGATAACAATAAAATAAAAATATAAAAAATATGCATTGTTTCATAGTTATTATTATCAACATACAGAGATTGAGTTAATCGTAAAGGCACGATCTCTCCTTACTAACCCAAACATACTGTAAACGCGACATCACTTGAGACACCAAATTTTCCCAATAAAACTGTTTGACATTTTATTTTTATTTTGATAGCATTCCATATGAGTTTGAATCTTGTAACCTCCAATTTTACTCAAAAAATTATGTTTAAGGTTTGTGTTCTTTCCATATTACAATTTGTCTTCTTCATGACATGAATAAAATCGCTATCCGCTTATTTGTTAATATTCATGGAACAATTTACAAATATTTCACAGAATCCGATTAAAATATCACCTGCTCTTTAGTTGACAATACATTAGTAATCAGTTAGGTTGAAGAGTATCGATATTTTACCCTTATTGTGAAATATTACCCTGAATACAGCCTTTTGTCTGGCACTCAGGAGAGAAACCATGGAGAAATCAAGCCAGAAGATGGATGGAGAATATTATTGTTCAGTCTAACGGACCATGTTAGCTAACCATGTTTTGGTATTTGCTTTAAGATTTTAGATAGTGAACAAGAGTACAATCAAATATATTATATTGAGCGCCACACAAATATTATGTATATTAAAAACATGATCATCTATGCAAAAATATTTAATAAAGTATTTACAAATTCAAACAGTTGAATAATTAATATATCAACAAAATAAATCTACATTCAATATGTGCATAAATTTATTCAATTAAACATTGAAGAGAGACCCACCTCACACCCGGATATTTAAGCAATCATAAAATCAAAAAAAAAAGGAGAAAAGTTGCTGGCAATAAGGTAAATGGTGCAATCCGACCAATAATTGCAAATAGAAACATATCCACCACAGCTAAAAGGTTGGTGCACTCTGCTATCTTAGTGCCAACACTTATGTATGCAAGTGAGACGTGGACATGGTTAAAGAAGGATGAAAGTGGCATAAATGCAGTGGAAATGAGATCGTTGAGAAGGATGTGTGGTAAAAGTCTGAGAGATCGTGTGCGTAACAGTGATATACGAAAGGAATGTGGAATGAAAGTTGGTGTAATAACAAGGATGAATGTCAATAAGTTAAGATGGTTTGGGCACGTGGAAAGAATGAATGAGGACAGAATGACTAAGAAGATATATTTGGCTGAGAGGAATGGTGCTCGGAGACGTGGACGTCCGAGGATTAAATGGCAAGATCATTTAAATCAAATCCTACAGGACGGTCACGTGTTGAGCACATTAAACAGGAGAGCATGCATGAGGAATTGTATGACAGTGACGGAAGCGAAAGATGTATGCAAGGATAGAAGGAAGTGGCGCTCGATCCTTTCTGCCTACCCCGCGAGGGAAGCGGCGTGATGGTATGTATGTATGTGTAAAATCCTATCTATCCGCACATTCAAACCAAAATTGTCCTCACGGACATGCCATTGTGCAGGTCTGAAGGACAGGCCAGCTAAAACCGCCATCATGGGAACCTTTCAATTGCATAATAAATCTTACTTTTATATAATATGTAAACGATATTTTATCATCACGACATCTCCCACAAGTGGGGTAGCCAGCGGACTAACAAACAAACAACTCGTCCTATACATGAAAAAAAACAAGTCTTTGAAAATGGGTGGAAAAGCCTCATCGCTGGATTAAAAATATTAAATGTCTTATACGTAGTATTTTACTAATACTTGCCTTTTACAGGACACCTGAAAACGTACAGAAATAAGTAGAAGACCAATTCTTTGCCGACGATTTCATAGGAGAGAATTCTAATTATTAAACAAACATTAAAATTTAATGTTGCAAACAAATCTAACAATTATAAAAAGTTCTGTTCTGTAATATTCTTGCAAAATTGCTTTTTGTATCTGCGACGTATGTATACATCATTCAAAAGAAATAACTACATTATGTATAGAATGGGGAAATAAATACAATAGTTTGAACCTTTCATCAATTATTATTAGACCATCCCTCACCATACAATAGACTCGATTATTAGTAGAATTACTTATATATTATTAGTGTTATAACATGCCAACCATACAATGTTGATGCGAGGGTACTTTCAATAGTCAAACGAATATAAATTATAAAGCCTAGCTCGTAAGCTCAAATGCACCAATTCATAAAATTATGTATATTCTGAGATTTTTTTCCAGTTGCATCGTGTCGCAAACTGACAAATCCAAAAACTATTGTCGTTTACCAATATTATTTAAAATTTCTATATCACAATTAACTCATTACAGGTCGAGCTAGTTTCAAGCTGAAATGTAAATCTTGTATAATGGATACTAACGCGACGATACAAACATACATAATACCCATATGCATGTATCACTCAAATCCAAATCATTGAAGAGAGACTCAAATCACATTTAAATTTCTCATGAGTTATAGACTCCTATTTATCCACACATTCATACAGGTGGAGCTATGTAGTTTCAAGCTAAAATATAAATCTTGTATAATGGATACTAACGCGACGATACAAACATACATAATACCCATATGCATGTATCACTCAAATCCAAATCATTGAAGAGACTCAAATCACATTTAAATTTCTCATGAGTTATAGACTCCTATTTATCCACACATTCATACAGGTGGAGCTATGTAGTTTCAAGCTAAAATATAAATCTTGTATAATGGATACTAACGCGACGATACAAACATACATAATACCCATATGCATGTATCACTCAAATCCAAATCATTGAAGAGAGACTCAAATCATATTTAAATTTCTCAGGAGTTATAGACTCCTATTTATCCACACATTCATACAGGTGGAGCTATGTAGTTTCAAGCTAAAATATAAATCTTGTATAATGGATACTAACGCGACGATACAAACATACATAATACCCATATGCATGTATCACTCAAATCCAAATCATTGAAGAGAGACTCAAATCACATTTAAATTTCTCATGAGTTATAGACTCCTATTTATCCACACATTCATACAGGTGGAGCTATGTAGTTTCAAGCTAAAATATAAATCTTGTATAATGGATACTAACGCGACGATACAAACATACATAATACCCATATCATCATACACTTTGCTTGTACTGAACTGTCAACTTGCTGAAATAGCTACCGCCTTGATTTTTGTTTTGACTCTTTAAATAGTGTATAATACAGTTAATATCCGTACTCACAGTGAACCTCACGATCGGTTTCATTAAGATCATTAAACGCAATCTGCTACAAGTGGTGAGTGTTCTAATAAACACATTATTAAATTGCAACTCACAAAACCTTTTTAAGTCATAAGGACCATTATCGCAAATCTAATGTGAAAACGTCAGATTCAATAAGCTGGCTGACCAATCCTAGCACTGTTTACTGCTACACTACAGCCAATCAACTGATAAGAATTTGACTAGATATACACATCACTCAACCAGGGTTGGCACACTACATATATAATTGTTTTAATTTTTACTGCATATTTTTGTTTAAATAAATCATTCACCATGATGGACGTCCAAGAGATAATAACTATGGTAAAGAATGCGGCATGTGCTTTGTCCCAACTTGTAACCGACAATAGCAAGTTTACTCGCGATCACATATCCAAAATAAATCCTATCTCGATCGAATTTATGTCGGCGATGAGCCTGGCCACTGCGAAAATCGCAAGCCAGGACACCGAGATCAAACTTTTAAAAGAGAGAATTTCACAACTCGAAAAGGATACATCCTCTAATAAGTCAATAGATATGTGCGAAACTTTAGCAGAGCTGTCTGAAAGGAATATACGATCCAAAAACTTGATTTTATTAAATGTACCAGAATCGAGCACTGATTTGAGAAATAATGAACAAGTCTCTGTTGACTTTGAACAGACGACAAGATTGATCAACAACATAGAAAATTTGAATAGTATATCAGTGAAAGGAGTGTTTCGGCTCGGTGTAAGAAAGGAAGATAGAGTACGACCACTCAAAGTTATCTTTAAGGACAACATGGAGGCAAGGGAGGCCTTTATCAATAAATTCAAATTTCCTAAGCATATAAAAGTCAAGCAAGATCTTACTGATATGCAGAGGTCCCATCTCAGGAGCCTTTGGGATGAAGTCGAGTCCAGAAGAAAAAATGGTGAAGACAATATTTCAGTGAGGTTCTTGAATGGTACACCAAGAATTGTAAAACATAACAAAAAAAACTAATCAGCACTATGAGTATTTATTCACAGAATGTCAGAGGTTTAAAGTCCAAGTTGTCAGCATTACGTCAAAACATACCATTTTTGGATCATCCCTTGTTCTTGCTTACGGAAACATGGCTCGACAACACTATTAGTAATTCAGAATTGGGATTTACATCTCATATCGTGTATAGATGTGATCGTAGTCCCCTCACAAGTAAGAAAGAAAGAGGAGGTGGTGTATTGTTGGCTGTAAGAAAAAACATCCCATCTGTTCAAATCAAATCAAAAAACAAAAGTTTGGAGCAGTTGTTTGTCTTGTTGAGGCTTGGATGCCAGAAAGTCATTATTGGAAATATTTACATCCCGCCATCATCTACCCCCGATTTATATAGGCTTTATTGTGATGAAATCGAGCAACTTTGTTCGAGATATCCTCAGGCAACGTTTATTCTATGTGGTGATTATAACTTACCGGGAATTATATGGAAGCCGGAAAACAATATGTTCCCTATAAATGAGAATAATAATGATGGAGCAAAGGAACTGATCGAAACCATGATGTTTTTGGGCCTGTCTCAACAAAATTTTATATTAAATTCACGAAATCGCCTTCTTGACTTAGTTTTTTCTAGCTGTAACTCACTAACAGTTGAACTTTCCGATGATGAAGCTTTGCCTATAGATGATTACCATCCGCCGCTATTAATAAAAATGGATCTATTGGACACTAGTACTGGCACGGAGCGATCGTTTTCTTTTAACTACAACAAGGGCGACTACAACGCAGCAACTAGCTTCCTGTTTGAATGTGATTGGAGCTTTCTGCAGAGTGATAATATCGAGTTCTTGGTCGCTGTGTTTTATGGTATCTTGTACGACGCTATAAACCAATTTATTCCTTACGAAGAGTACAAATCTTCCACATATCCTAAATGGTTTTCAAAAGAACTTATTTGTCTTATTTTGGAGAAGAAGATTGCCCACAAGTATTTCAAGGAAACGGGTGACCTGAAGTATTATGATGCTTTCTCAAGGCTGCGATCCAAATGCAATAGGCTTAAGGCAACATGCTATTCAAATTTTATACGGCAAGCAGAGAATACCACTTCCGATATGAAGAGTCTTTGGAGGTTCAGAGACTCACTGAGAAAAAATGACAGTAACTATCCTCTTCAAATGTTTTTAAATAGTGAACGGGTCAACGGTTTACAAGAAGCTGTTGATAAATTTGCTGATTTTTTTGGTAGTGTCTACGAGCAGGATGTCCAAAATCCTCCTCTTACCTTTAAAACTAATAATAAATTTATAGATTTGTCCGATTGCAATATATCTTGCTTGGAAGTGGAGAAAAAATTGTCTCAGCTTAAATTTGCGAATTCTTCAGGTCCTGATAACATCCCACCTGTCTTTTTGAGGAAATGTGCTCCGGCTCTTATCATTCCCCTTAACATTTTATTCAATAAATCTCTTTCTTCCGGCATTTTTCCATCGACATGGAAGATTGCCACTATTGTTCCCATACACAAAAAGGGTGATAAATCTGATATATCAAATTACAGACCCATTTGCCTCCAATCCACTCTAGCTAAATTGTTCGAATCGCTCGTTCTAGATAAAATGATGCCTTCAATTAAACAGATAATGATCGCTGAACAACATGGATTTTTGCCCGGTAAATCTACATTAACAAATCTCGCAATTTATGAAGATTTCATTTCCAGGAGCCTTGCTGAGGGCTGTCAAGTCGACAGCATTTACACAGATTTCAGCAAGGCTTTTGACAAGGTATCCCACAATATTCTTTTAAAAAAAATGTCAGACTTAGGAGTGGGAGATCCCCTACTTGGATGGCTCACAAGCTATTTAGAAGGGCGATCTCTTCGTGTGAAAATTAAAAATTCACTTTCGAGCAGTTTTGTGGCAACCAGCGGCTTGCCGCAGGGTAGTCACCTTTCTCCGGCCCTGTTTTTGATTTTTATCAATGATCTCACCTCAGAATTTGAAGATGTAAACTGCTTGCTCTTTGCCGATGATCTAAAGGTCTTCAAACGAATAGAAAATCTAGAGGACTGCTCGATTTTGCAAGGTAATCTGGACAAATTGAATGCCTGGTGTCACAATAACCATCTACCGTTGAATATTAGCAAGTGTCAATATATTTGTTTTTCCAGAAAAAAAAATACTTTTCATTTTAACTATCGTATTGAGAATAGCTCTTTGGAATCGGTTAGTGAGATACGGGATCTTGGAGTAATATTTGATCAAAGGTTATCCTTTTCTAGCCATGTAACTGAACTGACAGGAAGGGCGTTGAAGTCTTTGGGATTTGTTCTCCGAACAGTCTGTGACTTCAGCAACATTCACGCAATTACCTTGCTATACAAATCATTGGTACGTAGTTTATTGGATTATAATTCCCAGATTTGGTCACCTACCTATGATGTCCATGTTAAAAATATAGAGCGTGTTCAGCACAGATTTCTTAGGTATATCAATTATAAATTGCGCATTCCAAGGGAACAACTCAATTACGAACACTTGCAGGCACTACTAAATATTGAAGAATTGTCTAGCAGAAGAATCGTGAACGACTTATTATTTTTATTCAAAATTCTAAATGATTGTTTTGATGACCCTAATTTATTGCAACTTGTATACTTTCGTGTACCTAGTCGTAGTACTAGGAATCACGAACCTTTTTATTTCGAGAACTGTTCCACAAACTATATAAGTCATACAATATTCCCACGATTACATCGCTTGGGTAATGAACATTTATCCGATGTCGATTTGTTTAACACCAGCCTTTCGGCTTTTAAATCACTTTTAAAAAATATGTTTATGCCTCCCGGTTAGCTGTCATGACTTTGACTCCTTGATTCCTACTTTATATTTCTTACTGTTCTGCTTGTACGTTGTTGATTCTTTACGACATTGTTGTTGTTTTATTTGTTTCAGGTTCTTTATTATCTTAATGTATTTTGGTCCTTTCCAATTCAAATCAATTTTGCAGTTTAATTTCATATACTTACATTTTTAAAAGCATTTGCAATGTTACTCTCTTTTTTATCTTCAATAATTGTTTCACATGGATGTTTTTATGTATATTATATATTCTTTTTATTTTACATTTTATTTTTGTATTGGAATGCTTACAATTTGTACTTGAACGTTGTAATCCCTCTTCATCTTATTTTTTATATTAAAAAAAAAAAATGTTTTAGATTTAAATCAGTATCGTCCAGGCTTTTAGCACTCCGCTCCATTAATAATGGTTGTCGACCTATGTAGTATGGGAAGGCATAGTGTGCGGGTGCTGGATAGGTACCTATATTATTATTTTTATTATTTTAAAACTATATTATTATTATATTTAATTTGTTAGTGCTACAGTATAGGTACTGTATTTTTGTTACATGCTGGATACTGGTGGTTTTATTGTCGCTCTACTGCAGCGTGGGTACTCACTATATTGTGTCCCGCCTGGACTATAGCGTTTGTATTACTATTATGTTATAGCTGTATGTATAGGTATGGGTTTTACATATATATTTTGTTGAATTTTTGTTTGTATCATTTACTATATTGCTATTCACAATGTATTTTTATGATGTTACTGTATGCACATAGATGTTGTATATATTAAGTATTTTATTAGTGGAAACATTGTTATTATTTGTGTATTGAGTTTTATATATGTTTTCTATTTCTTTCTTTTTTTTCTGTCAAAGGCTATTATGGCCGTCCATTGTATTAATAAATAAATAAATAAATAAATATGCATGTATCACTCAAATCCAAATCATTGAAGAGACTCAAATCACATTTAAATTTCTCATGAGTTATAGACTCCTATTTATCCACACATTCATACAGGTGGAGCTATGTAGTTTCAAGCTAAAATATAAATCTTGTATAATGGATACTAACGCGACGATACAAACATACATAATACCCATATGCATGTATCACTCAAATCCAAATCATTGAAGAGACTCAAATCACATTTAAATTTCTCATGAGTTATAGACTCCTATTTATCCACACATTCATACAGGTGGAGCTATGTAGTTTCAAGCTAAAATATAAATCTTGTATAATGGATACTAACGCGACGATACAAAAATACATAATACCCATATGCATGTATCACTCAAATCCAAATCATTGAAGAGAGACTCAAATCACATTTAAATTTCTCAGGAGTTATAGACTCCTATTTATCCACACATTCATACAGGTGGAGCTATGTAGTTTCAAGCTAAAATATAAATCTTGTATAATGGATACTAACGCGACGATACAAAAATACATAATACCCATATGCATGTATCACTCAAATCCAAATCATTGAAGAGAGACTCAAATCACATTTAAATTTCTCAGGAGTTATAGACTCCTATTTATCCACACATTCATACAAAAATTGTCCTCGAGGGCGGGCTATTGGGCAGGTCTGAAAAGAAAAAATAATTCCGACATTACCACCGTCACAATATGAGGTCTACCAATCAAGAAATATACGCGAAGCATAGAAGCAACCATATTTTGGGATATCGTGTTTCAAATCTCAAATAGATTAAAATCTCCCGTCTAAATGGTGCTGGGAGGATTTCGTAACAGTGAGAATGACCGAATTGGTGAAAGTTGTCCATGGACACTGGAATTGATCATAACCAGCCTAGAACCGATTCGCAAGCATCGGTACATTTTTCTCACTTCTTTCGATTAGATTTTGCACCATGTTTAATTAAGTAAAAATAGTTCCCCAGTTTGTAACAAAACGATATCTTACTTTTTATCGGCATGGATAAGAATGTCTGCATGTTTATTACATCCAGTTATTCGGCTGGCTATCCCGTTTGTGCGATATACTACATATCTATTACATATCTATAGTTGTAATATCTTCTGACAGTATTATCGACAATCAATTAAAATCTGATAAAATCGTATAATCTTAGTCTACATTGTAAAAGAAAAGAGCTGGTGAAAATTAACGTTTGTATTTATTTTCAGGAAAGATTTAGTCAAGGGAAGTTCTTCAGGCGAACCTTGAGCCCTTGCTTAGAAATAATTTGCATGAAGAGTATGGATGACATAGAAACTGACATTCCTATAACATTCATAGACGAGGAAGGGTCCACTTAATGTAGTTATGTGTGAAATCATATAACCATTAGTGTCTTCTATAGGTGGAAAAACGGGTGATAGAAACTATGCAAGTGCCTGCTCCATGATAATATGGAAAAATAAAGACATTCGAGATTCAACCATAGACAAAACTATAATTTTTGTCTGTTTCAAGACTGTTGAAATTCTAATTTTCCAAAGATATCTCCAAAACAAATATGTATGTACGTTGAAAGACGAAATGAAATCGCATTAAGAACGATAACGCAATCTTCTAAAAGAAAGAAAACATAAGGAATACACAACGGAACTTCTCTGTTCTCTCGCGGGACCAAAAAGTTTATAAAATTTGAAAAAAACTTGAATAAAATGATAAGCTGAAACTGAAAAAGAAATGTTTTTAACCCTTTCAGAACCGTAAGATTTCCACGAGTTAAATGTTAATATTTTTTTATATTGTTAAAATGAAGAAATATAAATTATTTGGAATTTAAAATAAATCTGAAATATATTTGCCTTGGTCTATAAAAGGATTCAAAGCACATTAAATGTTAGTTTTAATAGCAATATAGTTAGACCAGTGATAAGTTCATTTATAAAAAATATTAAGTCAAACAATATTTTGGTGTATTAATTTATTTATTTCACAGAAATTCACCAGGGAGTTGACAAAACATTCATAAAAAAGACACATTGATCTCAGGGGCCGTAGACAAACCGTACTTAGCGATCGACTACTTTTGACAATCTACCTACATGTACCATATAATTATGCGTTATTGTTGCGGTTATTGGCGAAAATTCGTTTGTAGTCGATCGCCAAGTGCGTGTTTGTTGCAGCATGCACGTTGAAAGAAAATTATTCGTAAAATTAAATTAAAGGCATATAACAAAGTGACAGAACTAACTTAAAACAAACAAATTTAAATCCAAAAAATAAAAAAATAAAATAATAAAACTAAAAAACAGCAATGTTATTTCAAAATATTTAATACATTTTTCGAGTTAATATTTTAATATATCGTGATTTCATATATCATCAAGAAAAAAATTATGACAAACCGAGCTTTCAATATCCATATTATGGCAACAAATAAATAATATTTCCTCTAGACCTCAAAGGGTTAAAAGTCTTTCTCATGTTTTAAATATTATGAAGCTGGAGATAATGCCGAATATCAAAAGAGTAACAGTTTCCTGAATGACTAAAAAAGCAAAACATTGAGTGAAAAAAATATAATGCACAAAAAAATGGAAAATTCATTTTTTTGTGTGTTGAAAATATAGGTACCTTTGTATTTTTAACCTAACTTTGCCCGAAAATTAAAAAAAAGTTACCAAATTTAACGAGTTTCAAAACAATTAATTTTTTTTATAGTAAGGGATATTTTTAGTTGATAAAAAAATACTGCTAAAAAGCAGAAAATCAATGTTATTTTACAGATATTAGTTCATCTGGTATCTGTTAAATTAAACTCTTTTTATTATTTTAAATTCATGGTGTCTTTTCAATTATTATAATAATCTGAAGGATTCTAGTGAAGAGTATAGCTTGGAAATTTTAAATTGCATTAAGATATATACCTACATTTACGTATGGAGTATGAAGTTTGCAATGTACAAGGCAATCTGCATATATTCCAATCAGTCACTCAACTAACCTCCTCTCTACAGCCACCTGTTAACAATATTTTTAATTTATATCCTTCTTAAACTATACACGAACTATCAACTTAACATAATTATTAATGATGATTTGATTGTTCTACGCTAATGATGCAATTATCTGCTTGTGTCGTTACGTTGTGACCAAACCATAACCAACTTCAAAACTGCAATCGGGGATTCACCGACTCTCTTATGACATAACCTAACTAGATAGCCAGCAGATGAATAAAGACACCTATGTATGTCTTTTCAGTCTTTCAGAATGGGAGGTAGGTATATCTACCTCATCGCTGAATTTAAGTTGTTAAATGTATTACACGTGGTGTTTTACGAACACCAACTTTTAACAGGACACTCAAAAACTTACAGAAAAGATTGGAAGACTTGAGATTCTACAAAATGACTGTTTAACAAATAATATCACAAATAAAATTCTTCAAAAATCAACAACACTGAAAACACACAAGATCTTTACATACACTAAGAAATCAAACAAAATTTTGAACGACATATACCTACGCATCTTTTGTAAGATCATCCCCTTATCTCTCAACTTCCTTACTTTACCTAATGCTGTTCAGATATTATATTATATAATATAAAATGAAAATAATAATAATAGTAATGATATCCATGTACTCCATAATATTCCTATCCTTCTAACCTCTCGTATCTTCTCTCTCTCGTCTACCATTTCAACTTCCTTCCTTCATTCAGAATAATATAAGGTGGTATATCTATAACATGATACACCGAAATATTTACAAAAACATTTTTATTTCCTTAACCGCCTCTCCCAAAGTATTTAGCTGGAATATAGAGATGAAACGAATATTCGATTATCATACCGAATCAGCAAGATATCTGAACACCTACCTACCCTCTCACTACCAAATTAAATTGAAAAGCCCTGGAATTTCATTTTTTTAATCAAAGATCGTAAATGTGGAAATTGTAGTCAAAAAATAAAATAAAAGTTTGGGAATAAATTACACACCAAATAAGTGACTTCATCAGAAAAAATCTTATCCTACATTAGAAAACCAAGCTTTTTCAATAATAATTTCCGCATAAAAAATAAATTCTTTTCTTACCACGCGATTTTTTATAAATTAAATTCTTCATGTTCCCGTCCGGGCACATTGGTAGCCAGAAGATTAAGAATAAGTCTGTCATGTTTTTTCACATATTTATAAATATATCCAATAACAAAAAATAAAAACCAAAAATAGAAGCAGACACTTATACACAATTTATTGTATACTCTATGTTTATTACATGCAGCCTTTCTATTCTATTCTATTATATTCTTCGCAAGGCCATCCACTCGACATGCAGCCTTTCATACTTGTGGGATATTCCCTAATGGTGTAGTAGTTATCACTACTTTACTCTACTCCACAGCGAATGTGGAGTAAAGTAAAGTACACACATATGTACACACTTAAAATACACATGAATCATGACAGTGACCCAATATCTGAATCTCCGATTTTGAACATAGCCGGATATTTGTTATCTACATAACCGGTTAAAGCACCGATCTTTTTCATCCCTGCAAGGTATTATTTCTTTGCTCATCTTAATCGTTTGATTCTCCTTGGTTGGCTCATTTTAAAACGGTTGGCGTTTTTTGTTGTTGTTGTTGCTTTCTTTTCATCTCTTTAAAATTTTATTTTGGTACATTTTTAAACGTTAATGAAAATAATTTAGATTGTTTGCTTATTCGTATGTGGTCTTCTTATAAAAACAAAAAAAAAATTAGATACTTATCTATCTATCTATTCTATCTATTCCCTCACGCCGTATCCCAAGTGGGGTAGGCAGAGAGAACGGAACGCCAATTAGATCTGTCCTTACATACTTTTTTCGCTTCCTCTACAGTCATACAATTTCTCATGCACGCACGTCGGTTTCTTTTACTCAAAACACGGCCGTCCTTGAGAATTTGATCTACATGTTCAAGCCATGTAGTTCTCGGACACTCGCGCTTCCTCACACGCGCACCTCCTTTCAGCCAAGTATATCCTCTTTGTCATTCTTTCCTCTTTCATTCGTTCCACATGACCAAACCATCTCAATTTATTTACACGCATTCTATCCACAACACTCCTCTTGCTTCCACTCATTCTTCTAATATCCTCATTCCTCACTCTATCATGCAACGTTTTACCCACCATCCTCCTCAGCGATCTCATCTCTACAGCATTTATTGTTTGTGTGACACATTGTCATTGCTGACAATGGGTCGAAGTGCACCGTTAATCCTAGCACCGGCTACTTTTCTTCTTTCGATATCCTTGTCACATCTTCCATCCCTCGCAAACAAACTTCCTAAATAAACAAACTCGTCCACTTGCTCCAAACATTGGATACTTATTTTGTAGGTATATATTATTTTGTTAAGAACATTTACTAGGTACTAGGTATTGTGTTTTTTTTATTTGTTTAAGGGCCCCGTTTAGCAAAAACGGTAAAATTTTCTATTTTCAACAAATTTGATAGAAAAACTGCCTAAACTTGTTGACCCTTGCGAACATATTGATTTGATAAAATCAAATATATATACCAATATTAGTTTTTTAATAAAAAATAAATAAATTGCAGACTGACTAGATTTATTTAGGTACTCTTTGTTATATCAAAACACATTTTTTTTGTAAAATATGTATATTTTTATTCATTCTATCAAGCATTTAAATACTATAGATTTAAGCAAACTTTTTTAGTATACCTACAAAAAATTGAGTTCATGTGGTGATCTTTGGTTTCAAAATATGAGAAATTTATCAAAAAAAAATGTTTTTTTAGTCGGTCTATATCCATGAAAAAACGAAAAAAAAAAAAATTGTTCTATAATTGTAATAACTATCTAAATATTCTCAATATTAAAATAAATATATGAAAATTTCGTAGGATTCTCTTGCATTTATGTACCAAACACACTCCGGAATTCGATTTTCAGAAATATGCTTTTTTATAAACGAATACTATGAAGCTAAAATGGAGTTTTTTTCAAAAGTAAAGTTTGATATTGGTAATTAATATTTGTTTTCATATTTTATCAAATCAAAATGTTCGTAGGGTCAACAAGTTTTGAGAGTTTGTGTACCAAACTTGTTGAAAATTGAATGTTATATCGTTTCTGCTAAAAGGGCCCCTTAACTAGATGTGGGCACAATGCACAGGTGACAAAACCAATCAGACATCTCATTTGGAGAATCATGTTAACGCAATGTAACAATGTCCAAAATTTAATCGGAAGATACATTGATACATTGAAGGAGACCCACCGACCACCCGGATAGCGCAGAAGTCTGGGGACTTCCATTTATCCGAATTCTACACTACACAAATTTTGTCCATACCGGAGGCGCCATAGTGGGCAGCCTGAGGGGCTGGCCGGCCAAAAACCTCCATGTGTGGAATCTTTTGACTACACTCCTTCGATGTCCCTCTAGCCGAGAGAAGCAAATACATTCACAATATAAAACTAACAATATATTTACAAAGGCATTTCCTTAACCTTGAAAAACAAATCAATATTCAAATAAAATAGAAATAAAAAACAACAAATAAAAATTTAAGAAAACAAAGAGAAAACAAAAATGAGCAGAGAGCCGAGTTGAGGTGTCCGGAAACTTCTTTTGGTATTCATGCCGGTGAACCCGAGGGCCGCCGGTGCCGGAGTCTTCGTAAGAATAGATAAAGGCATCTCAATGTTTACGAATTGGCTCAAGGCTGGTCTGAATGATCACTTTCTATGGACAACGTTCACCGATTCCGCCATACTCACTGTTGTTTCTAGATGCGTATGCCACCAATCGAAAAATATTAAATGTAAACCAAAGAAACAATGGTTTTTTAACCCAGCCTATAGCCAATTCGTAAGGTTTGGGACGCCTTTTTCAGACAAGAATGGAAAACCAATTCTTTGCCGGATATTCCACGGAACTTAACGGAAAGTAAATATCCTAAGATAAAAGGTTGTATTGAAAATTACTGTAGAAAGTCAAAGCTCATGAAGCGAAGAGCTATCGAACTATTTGTTATGGTGAAAGTAATGACTATAAATAAAAGAGGTTTCAATACATGGCAATTAATTTTCTTGTGTAAACAGTCTAAATCGATCAATCAATCAAAAAAGCAGTCTAATGCTGGGAAAAGAAAAATGCTTTATTCCTAAAACCCGATATACTTATTCCTTCTGATTTATAAATTTATCTTTTTTGTGCTTAACATTGTTTTCAAGAAATTTTACATAGACATAAATTCATATTATTAAGTAGATAGGTGTTATCAATAAACATTATGCAAGTTTATCACAATATGTCTACTTATCATCTGTTACTAAAATTAATCCTTATTGTACACTAGTAAACAATTTAAATTTATTTCCAATTTGAAACTCTTGAGTTCTTTAAATTTAATTTTCCTAATTAAAAAACATGTGTTTCTTGTAATTGTCTTGTTTTGATCTTAAGTGGATAAACTCAATTTTTTTATAAGCTTAGTTTATTGCTTTTTTTTATTTATATAAATTGTTGGTATGCTCGGGCTTTCCCCTCTCTCTGGTACCTCCTTGTCTATCGGACTCTTCTTGTTGCCTCTGCGGAACCTCCCTACGCTGTTAAGTTCTGGGAATTCGTTAGGTACTTCAAGGGTGCTCACCAGCCTATAACGGAGTACAGCATAACTATCTTATTATTCCCATTGTTACACTGAATAATCTTTATGTTGTGTCTTATGTCGTATGATTGTGAATAAATAAATGAAAATCGCTATTTCTTCCAACTGACCTTTTCATATTGTGATACTGCTCCAAACTATTAGACTTTTTTCCCATATTATTTTTCGCAACGACTGTAAACACAATTTCGTAAAGTCAACTTTATTGAGCTAAAAGGTTGGTGCACTCTGCTATCTTAGTGCCAACACTTATGTATGCAAGTGAGACGTGGACATAGTTGAAGAAGGATGAAAGTGGCATAAATGCAGTTGAAATGAGATCACTGAGAAGGATGTGTGGTAAAAGTCTGAGAGATCGTGTGCGTAACAGTGATATACGAAAGAAATGTGGAATGAAAGTTGGTGTAATAACAAGGATGAATGTAAATAAGTTAAGATGGTTTGGTCACGTGGAAAGAATGAATGAGGACAGAATGACTAAGAAGATATATTTGGCTGAGAGGAATGGTGCTCGGAGACGTGGACGTCCGAGGATTAAATGGCAAGATCATTTAAATCAAATCCTACAGGACGGTCACGTGTTGAGCACATTGAACAGGAGAGCATGCATGAGGAATTGTATGACAGTGACGGAAGCGAAAGATGTATGTAAGGATAGAAGGAAGTGGCGCTTGATTCTTTCTGCCTACCCCGCGAGGGAAGCGGCGTGATGGTATGTATGTATAGAATTGTAAGGTTGTACCTACTGGATTTTGAAAGGCTTCCGTCGTTGATGTGAATTTAATAAATTAAAATATTATATAAATATATTTTTGATATCATAATTAATTTGTTATGGAAGTATTTATTGCTATACATAAAGGTACATAAACATTCATACTCACGTACGGACTCCAATATTTATCTGAAGATAATGAAAAAGGAATCCCATCCTTCTATGTACATAGTTGTGCGATAAAAAATAAATATTATTTCCGTAGAAGGATACGTTAAATTTATACCATCCTACCTTTTCTCGTCCTTCAGGTTTGATCGGGACGTTCGAAGGCGATCCAGAGTCAAAAATATACCTATATTTCAAAACATGTGAATCTAGGTCAATGAAAAAACTAAATATTTTATACATATAGGTAGGTACATCCTGAGTTATATTTTTCATAAACTCCATAAAATGTATTATTTTAGTCCCCGGAAAAAATGCGATATTCAACATTTTGCATATTAATTAGTGTTATCCATAGACATATTTTATTTTAAACCGTGGAGTACCCGGAGAAGAATTGGACTACCATTCTTTTCCGTTAGATTTCAAATGTATACTATAAAAGAAAGGTGTTCCAAAGAATCAGGATATTTCACATATTTTATTCAACGAGAAAGAGGAGAACAAACTCGATCTCTGTGTGTAAGTTGTTCATATACCTTTGTTAAATATCGTTGCCGTGGATGTTAAGTAAAGCTCACAAGACAGACATTTCGAGAAAAAGGGTGATGAAGTTATGCTGTCGCATCCGCCAATACTAATCTGACTATAACTAAGTTATTTTTTTCATAGATTCCGCTAAATTTTTTACACAATATTCCTGATCACATATTCCACTAATATAAATAACAAAATATTAAAGAATTTTTATATTTTAGAAGTAAACACGAATTTATCACTTGGGTTATTTCACCACTGTAGCTGAGAAAGATCCACCTGTAGGAAAGTTGTTGGAAAGTTACGCGCTATGCGGCTTGTGTCTTTTCACTTCTATAATTTAATTGAACTATTATTAAATCCTATCTGCGTTAGTTAAATGCTCTAACACACAATTGAAATTATGTAAAAACACTTAACATCTCTTCACAATTTTTCAAAAATGCCCTTTAGGGATATCAAATCACTTATTTCTCTTCACCACTATGTTCTCCGTGGTTTTCTGAACAAAACTGCATACTTAACTCATTTTTCAAAAAAGTAGGCTTGGATCACTTCACCTCCACGGCAACGATATATTGAAAAAATCGAACAGAGTCTGCAATAAACTCGCCCTTTGTATCTTGATAATATTTAATTTTAATGCATTTTTCTATTGAAGTGTGTGCATTGTGATCAATGTACAGTAAGGATACATAAATATTTTTTGTGACATCTCTAAGGGGAATCGAATCAGTTCAAACTAAAAAAAAATAGATTTTCATTATATTTGTTTGAAAGTACCTACTTAACAATCATATTTTGATTTATGAATGTACAATTATTTAATACGGCCGATAGTTTTTTCACTAGAAAATGTTATGTACAATTTTGTTTGACAGTCAAGATAATTTGCCGTGTGATAAATTGCTGTCAATCACGTTAATACTTTGATTATGTGTGATTGTAATATTTTATTTCATATTTATTTATTAACTGTCTGTTAATAAAAACAGCAGGGTTGCTTTTGACACAATCTAAATACGATCTCTCGCGGTAGCGATAGTGCGGTGTTTTTGACTATAGTCCCTTGGCGCGTCGTATGATCTCTATCAATCAGATTTACTTGTAAAAAATATGTAGAGTCACTTTTTTCAAACACCTAATGACTTTATTAATTATTTGGATGCAAGAGAGGAAATGATTCTGGGTATGACTGTTGACACTCCTCGACCCATCTGGTTTGGGGAAGTGTTTCTAAATGCCACAAACGCTTCACGCTTTAAGACATTCGTAGATGTGTGGGTCTCAAGATGGGATCTGCTGCGTCAGCCGGGTCCCCCGCCCACTGACGTGGTAGGATCGTAGATGCCAACACTGGCATAGTTGTATTAGAATAGAGAGAGTCCAAATATTAAAAAAATCTTCACCTAAACGGATAAATAGGAGTCCTTGGACTCCTGAAATATCTGAGAAATAAAGATATTTCAACATATTTGTAAATTAATAGTAATCAGTGACATAACATTACATTTTGTTTCCTTTTATTATCACATTATGAAGAAATTCCACCAAGAACCGTCGGTTTTTGTCTTTTCCATGAGACTCTAAAACGTATAAAACAAAGAGCGGAAGACATTTTCTTTTTGGGCCTTTGCGGTGGTTTTTCAACAAAACGGCGCATCTTAAAAAAAATGTATAGTTTATTATTATTTTCCGCGTGCCCCGCGCCACATAAATTATTATTAGTATTAAAATGACACCATATTCTACTGGGACCATTACAGCCTTCGGCCAATGCGATCCTACTATACCTATTTTCATTCGTTCGAATAGCTATAGTTAGTCAAAATGACTTTTATTCTTTCAGTTATCACCCTAGCCTGATCCTATCCTATCCCTCTCTGAAGCAGGTACCGCATTTCCAACCATTGATTTTAGACTTTCATTAATATCCTTACGGAACGCATAATATTATAAGAAATGTGAGGAAATGTCCGTTGATACGGTACACGTGTCCACAAGTAAGGAAATGTGAGTAAATTATCTTATACTAGCCAATTTCGTCCGTACCTAATTATATCAAAAATTCTCTCTTTGGTAATTTTGCTCTAATTGCCTCGACCCCTGCTAGATGAAATAGATTTGTAGAAAGATGAAAAAAGGTTATTAATTTGATTCAATGTAATGTCACTGACCATTACAAGTAAAAGGATTAAGAAATACGAATCCAATATAATATTATTATTTATTTTTCCAAATGATAAAATCGAATTTAGATCACGGATCCAGATACTAATTAGGGTTCCTACATAAAATCTAAAATAACATGTTGTCAACCTCTTAAATCCAGATGCGGCTGGTGGGTTAAACTAATGGGGGTGCAAAGCTCACAAAAAAATCACATCGCACTAACATCGACTTTTTATCTTGATTTTCATCCATGATGACGAATTAATTACAATGTTAAATAAAAATAAAATAATAGGTAAGTATATTTTTTTATTGGAATAAGATAAAGAGATAAATTTTTATATGTTCATTTATTTTTTCACTAAGATTCTTAAAATCCTTTCATTACTAATGATCAAACTTTATGAATAAACCACATCAAGAAATAAAATCAAATACACCTAAGTACATGAAAACGAAAAAAAAATATAGACGCAATCACAAAAATCAGAAGAATTAATTTTTCTCTACAAACAAAAATTATATGTACCTAATCACCATTTTAGTCAGAAACTTTAAATATTATCACAACTTTTAAAAGCACTTATCAACAAATTTATAATTATTTAATTTCTAAAGATAGTACCTCGCGTTATAGCTCCTAAAGCGGAGCCGCCACTGTTTAAATCTGTCATTCCCTTGAGAGATAAAGTAGTACCCTTATAAGTAGGAAAAACCAAACGAACTAATAAGAACTCCCATGTAACCAGAACGGAATGCTTTGCTTCCAATTTACCCATGTATTATTATTATTTGTGAACCAGAGCAGACATATTTAGGGCTTGCGGGTCGAAAAAAATTAAAAAAGGAATATTATGCAAACAGTGTTCTGTTGGTCGTAAAATATCTCGAATAAGACAATACTAAACATTTGCGATGAGGCATAACTTTCATCCTGAATCTCTTAACTTTTATTGGTATGCAAAAGAAAACGTGAATGTTTATTAATTGCAGATAACCAGCTTGCTACCCCAACAATAATAACTTCATTGCACAATAAAGAGAAAAGGTAGGTACATAATGTTGTAAAAACAGCAATGATTGTAAAGCAAATAGAATGATGTGTAGCTATGTATTGGTTATATTTATTTACTTGTAACCAGTGATATGTTACAACTAGATTCGCAATGTCATACAAATATTATCTAAAAATGTGTACCCAGCCGTCGAGGTACGATACCTGAGTAATATATATTCATCTCTTTTCTTATGTATATTTTCATCTCTATCTACCGGCCTTTTTCTTCTGTAATAATACCCATGCTCATATTGTCTATCTCTTGTTATCTACAAACAATTTATATGTGTGTCGCTTTTTTTCAAACTGACAATGGGTATTGTCGAACTTCAGCAAGTACTGCAAGTAGCATTGTTTAAAAAGGTGTATTACTTTTGTACCCACTATCGACATATTCCATATCAATAACATCATTCTTTTTACAAATTACATGTTCCCTAGATTTGTTGGCAAATTTCAAACTTGATGAAGTGCTCGCTATCTCAAAACGTTCATCAAAAAGTCAAACCATTTCTATGTTATCATTTAAGCACAATGCGACATTTTTACTTGATGACATTTAATCCAACGACACTGAGACGACAAGCTGCCACAGAAGTTCGAAACAAACTAAATAAAAATTGCGGCATCGAGGCCCGCAAAGAGATTTTATTGATGGTACATGTTTGAGATTCATATTGCAAATCTAGGTATAACATATCACTGCTTGTAACCGTTTTTATTTTTTTATATTTGCGTCGGTACTCGTACATCATCTTTGTAATCAACTAATGGATCTTTGATATGTTTTGATTTTATGTATTTACTTCCACTGTGTTAATGTTTTTATATTTTGGTTTAATATGTATACTTAGTTATATTATTACGTAAACGATATTTGTTAACCTTTATTGTCAATGACCAATGTGCCGTTTATGATGAATAAATAAAATAAATAAATAATTACAAAGTTGTAAAAAAATGTGATACAAATAAATTATATTGTGCAATGGGCGAGTTTTTCGCAGAAGTGATATCTTCCAACTAACCCATCAACATAATGAATAAAATTAAATCCCAATCATGGGATGATACCAATGAATTAAGTTGAAATAAACCCAAATACATCTCACATACCTACCCTCACAGTACCTACATATGTAAGAAGTACGCTGATGTCGTAAAAGTGGGATCTGCTACATCATCCAGTTCATCCATCTCGATCCTGCGCTGCCTGGAACAACCCTTCCACACCTCTCATTCCAGTCCAGTCTCGTATATTGCGCAGCCACGATGTCTGCCTTCTGCCAGCCCCCGGCATCCTTCTATTTTGCCTGTCGTGATCAACCTCAAAATGTGATATTTTCTCTGTCTATTCTAGCTTTTCTTAACACCTCTACATTTGTGACTCTATCAGTCCAATGAATACATAGCATTATTCAATGAAAGCACATTTCAAAAGCTTCCAAGCGATTCATTGTATTCATTTTAATAGTCCTCAGAACCGATGGACTGGAGATTGTTTAAAAAAAAAAAAAATTGTCACCCAAAAGGAAAAATAGGAGTCCTTGGAATCGAGCTCTGCTCAAATTTGAGGTGATCAATTATGTATATTTATTAAAAAAGATTATTATTGTAAAATGTATATAATATATTAAAATATTTGAATTTGATTAACCACCCCTGAAATCCGAGATGAATTGCCTATTACCAAATCACAAACTTGAAAATGTTTTTTGATGTTTGAAATTGGCTATAAAATAATAACATTATTATATTCGGCAAACTCAATCATACAAACGATTAGGTATATTTCCATAACATAACATACCGTACTCCTTTTCAGAGAGACCCTAATTATGTGAAATAATATATTATTATTGAAATAATGAACAAAAATATTATTACAATTATTATTTCTGATTCCAATTATTTTTATAAAATATGTTTTTTTTTAACTAAAGAGTTTCCAAAGTAAATAAGTCTACTATTATTTCTTTCTATAATTATTATTCAAGTGTCCTGTAAAAGAAAAATATATTTGAAAAATGTAGCAAGATATTTATTAATATTTTTGTAGCGTTTATACTACATGGTATAATTGCCTATGTATTATAGCTTATGTATGTTTGAATGTAGTCCATATTTCAATATTTAAATACTACTTTACTTTTACTTTTCGGGTCCGGACTTTAGACTTTGCCACTCCAGTATTCAGCGACGTATATCGCCTTGTCATTCGCCATCAATAGGTCACTCTCATTACATGCATTCTGCATGAGCGGGCATTGCAATAAATGAGAATCACTCTGCACTTCCCCGCAGTCACAGCTAGTGTCCTCCTCATCCAAAAAGCCCCACCTCTGGTGGTTACTTTTGCACCTACTCACCCCAACCCTTAGCCTGTTCAGTGTCTTCCACGTGGGGTACCTCAGACTATGCGCGGTGTTTGCGCTTTCGGATGGCATCATCCATGGATTGTCGCCAAGTTCCTGCTTCCACAATTCCTCTTTACGCTTTTCTGACGAGGTAGTACGGTCATTCGTAACTTTAAGGAAGCTTTTTCTCGATCCCAGTCTTGGAGGTACCATCCGATGGTCGTGAAGGGAATATAATAAAAAAAAGTGTTTTTTTTTTATTCATTCAATGTCCCGTGAAATACAGGTTTTCTATTCCATCGATTCTGTCCGTCATGTTTTTATTTTTTCGACTTATTACTGTTACATACAGCAGGGTTACTCTTGACAAAACTAAACACGATCTTAATCTAGTATTGATCTTGATCATACGACGCACGAAGGGACTATGGTCAAAAACACCGCGCTACCGCTAACGCGCGATCGGTTTGCTGTATTTTTGGCCAATAGTCACTTCGTGCGTCGTATGATCAAGATCAAGACTAGATTAAGATCGTGTTTAGTTTTGTCAAGAGTAGCCCTGCAGTTATATTATTGGCTACCCCACTTGTGAGAGATGCCAAGATTCAATGTATTGTTTAATATTATTATTATTTCTTTCATTTAGTCTCCCACTCTTTTCCATAAGTTTTCAAATGTTCTGTAAAAGGCAGGTTTTAAAAAAATAAAGACGTTTTACACCTTAGATTCAGTCACGAGGTTTACCACACATCTTAAGTGTCTTAATATTTTGTTGGCACGGAAATGACAGCTTACATGTTTATTCCGTTCAGTTGGTTTACTGCCTTCTTTAATTTTTTCAAACATCATTCCAATTTCGTTGATTACACCAATATTTTCTCATCTGAGTGATTTCGTGATATTTTTATACTCTTGTTTTTTCTTAACACCTTTTAAAATTTTACATTTTTCTTTACTTCCACTAAGAACCGTCGGTCGACAAATTAGAGTTAATAAAATAAGAGCTGATAAATAAGTAATAAATACGTACCTATCTTATGAAATTTTACAGCATACAACTTGACTCTGGAGAGAGTATTTTTTATTAACGCCCACATTGAAATCTTAGAATTTGAGAAGAGCGGATGAGAACAAGAGTTGAACAAGACTTTTGTCACAAAATTCTTTCTTTTGACTTGTACAAAACTATTGTTCACCTTACTTCTTCATCAAAGTATCGAGAGATGTACTCGTCATCAAAATTCACTGTGAAAAACAGTTGACAGGTCAAATACCACTGTTACTGTTATTCACAGGTGAATGAAATCATATTAGGAAACCTTTGACCTTTATGGAAGCGATTATAACATTCCCGATATTATTCAATTATAAATGTTTCCAAGTGCTCAATTTTTTTTTGTAAAACTTTTTTTTATTTTATTATCAACAATCGCTTTGAATGTTTTTAAGTTATATGTAGGTTTGATAGTAAACAATTATTTCTTACTAAATGTTTCCAGTTTTTATTTATTCAATACCACTTAAGGTCTTATTTTATGTCAGAATTGATAAGTATTTTAATTTCATTGTAGATTTTTCTTTGAATGTTGTGATTTTTTGAGTACATATTTTGTTTAAGATAGTAATGTAATATTTGAGAGCTTCATAAAGTTTTTTGTAAATTAATAAATAGATAAATTATATTGGCACGAAGAGGACAGTTTGCATGTTTCTTACATGCAGCTGATCTGCTGGCTACCTCACTTGTGGGATATGCCGTGATGGTATAGTAGTAGAAGTAATAAATAGATAAAATAATAATAACTAGATTTCATGTTTAGACCACAAGACTCCTACCAAGCGTCTTTCTGCAGAGAATTTAAGAATCACTAGTCTCATGTATTTTAAGCCTTAGTGATCTGAAAACAAAACAACTTGATCGGCTGTATATATCTTAAATATAACTGTTAATTATCTGCTACTTTTGGCATACTTACACTTTACATTGATACTTACAAACTGTTCTTTATCTGCACATTCCTGTTTCGCTCATATCTAAAATGTTTTAAGGTTGAAAAGATAAAATCTTAAATTGAAAAGTAAAGTTGTACCACCAAGACGGCGGCGCGGCGTTTCATCACAAACTCCTTACCTATTTCCTCTTCATCTTCCCAACCTCCCTCCTCTCCCTCTAGTTCTTCTTACTTCAATCTTCTTCTCATTCTCTTCTTCTTGCCAATTCTCCCAGTTGTTGTTTTCAGAGGCGGCTGGTGAGTTAGACTTGTGAAGGTGCAATAGGATTATACATAAAAAATACACCATTGTTCCATAAGGTCTTCGACAAACAAAAGATTCCTACACTTACACTTTTCTGCAAGTTTTCGAGTGTCCTGCAAAAGGCAAGCGATCGATATAATAAGACATTTTACATCTGAGTTTCAATTATGAGATATGCCTCCCATCCTGAGTGTCTTATTTTTTTGTTGACGGTATCATTATTCCACTTTTATTGATAAGTTTAATTTGAGGTTATACACAATAGATATTTAGAAACTAATCCAAATTTTTGAAATCAAATAATTCAGCGATGAGTGTGTTTATCATTCTGAATCTTTAACATTTATTGGCTTAAAGTAGACGACTACCAAATTTAGTTCATGCATTGCGTTGGATACTACAATTTTGAAAAATGTCGTGACGTTATGTCGTGATCGGTACTATTTCTGAAGTGTGCACTGTTTGGATGCAACACTGTTGGAATATTATCATTGCTGAAATATCTATATTTTATACGTCTTGCATCTGTTGTGTTCTACATTATATCTAAATTAATTAAAAAGTAAATAATGTGAATGAATCAATGAGCCTACTACTTTGTATAGCTCTGTCCCACTTCGACCACCGTTGTATATTATGGTATGTACCTATTCTCCGATACATTGGTTTTGACTTGGTTTATTTGCTTGATTTGTGACGAATATGATAAAAGGGTAAGTGTATTTGATACTAAGCGTTGTGTTGACGCATATTATTGCATCCTGATTATGTTTTGTGAAGTGTATTTTATTATGAAATTTAGGCATAATTCACTCGATTGCGGGTGCATTGCCGTAAAATGAAATAAGAAGAAGAAGAATCAATGAGCCTTCATACGAAAACATCATTTTCGGTTCTGTATTCTCATCAATGACAATCAGTTAAGTTGAACTGTATTGTGATTAATATTGACGATCGCCAGCATATGATGGAAGCTCATGATAAAATAATGAAAATAAAACACTCATACTTAGTACTTTCTCGGTGACTTTATCAATTACATGCACTGCATTGTTTATAGAATAATTTGCTTAAGTATATCTTTGAAAAATTGCAGTGAGATAAAATATAATATATACCTACTATGTAAATGAATCTATGAAGAGAGAGCGCAACATCAACGTCCTTTAGAACGAACCGCCGCTGGTTATTTGCTAATGTTGAACAAGCTTATGCTCAACGTAGAACTTTGTAATATGTACTACATATAATTTTAGTATATAATATTATTATATTTAGAAAAATAAAATACGTATAAAATGCTTTCTCCCGCGACTTTCTCTATATACTGTTAAGTTTATCTTTTTATTCAGTTATTTAATTACGAGCTTTAAACCTGGGTTTGTTTGGTAAGAAATCATGAATTTGCCAAAATTACTAAACGCCCTTTCAGAGAAATTAAGATACCATACATATGTATGTGCTGAATTCAAAACAATTATAAAAAATATTATTATGTTATTATTACTGAAAAAAAAAACATAACTTCATTTTGTCGCCGTTCAACACTCTTTAGAGCAGTGGTTCTTAACCTTTTTGGGGGTACCGAACCCCACCAGTTACATATGCATTCACCGAACCGCTCCTAATTTGTAAAATAAAATTAGATTTTTACAAATTCAAAACATGGTATATATAGGTGTTCAAAATGAAAAAAAAACCATTATAGGCTATTATCCATTTAAGTTGGTGTTACTAAGTTTAGTCTGGACAGATGTAATATTTGGATTGTTAGAATAAACTGGCAAAATTGTTTTTCAAACTTGTGATGGCGGTTTGAAGGAATTATCGGAGTATTTAACTCGCAAAGCTATCTTGCCTTTAAAATGATTTTCACCGAACCCCTAAGACTGACTCACCGAACCCCTAGGGTTCGATCGAACCCAGGTTAAGAATCACTGCTTTAGAGCGTCTTTTTTTTTTTTTAAAAGATATATCTGGGTTTTTGTTATAAACCCAAATACAACCTTATACACATTTCACAGTAAGCTACTAAAAGCTTGTGTCGTGAAAGGGGAGTTTGCCGGCACCTGGTATCGAACCACGGACCCCATGTTCACAAGGCCGAGACTCTACCTCCAGGCTACCGACGAACTCAAAGGGATGGAAAGGGACGAACTATTAGGGATCTTTAAATATTAATACGTCAATTAAATCTAAGATATTTTAAACAATTATATTTTTCGTAATAGCCGTAGAGCACTCGGCAAACAATTTGTCTTCCAGTCTTTTTTATAAGTTTTTAAATGTCTGGTAAAAGGCAAGCAATCTACATTTGAGATTCAGTTATGAGGTATGCCACCCATCCCGAATGCCTTATCTTGGTACAGAGAGGATTGTTTGTTTATTAAATTCGGTTACTCTGTTGGCTTCTCCACTTGTGAGGTATGCCGTGTTGATATACACAAGATATAAATAATGACTACATTCTATTTATCCTAAAGCCTGCTCAAAGAATAGAGTTTCTATAGATGGTATTATTATTATTATTATTCCACTTTTATTGGAAAGTTAACTTGGACGTTATACACAATACATATTAAGAAACTAATCCAAATTTTTATCCATAGAGGGGTTTGTTTGTTTTCTTCTTGGCGTTCGAGTATTGGAAATCAAATTGCATTTTATTTGTCAGTCCATTAGTTCTCTCAAAACTTTTTTATCTTATTTTTTCCTTCTTCATTTTGAAAGACAAACTTTTCACGAAGCACTTTGCTTTTCAAATAACAATTTTCTAAGTATTTCCTTTTTGCACTTGTTTATTTGCGAATCAATACTTAAAGCTGCTTTAAAGATGTAAGGATATTAAAGGATTCATTCACAAGAATTTTGAATTCTATAAATAAAATATTTATTAAATCTACATATTTGAATAAGAAAGTTTGCTTTGATTCATTTAGAATGGGTGCATTTCCTTTAAAGAAAATGACTTACAAACTCTTTATCTTATTTTTTTCTACAACATCACGACATGTCGAACAAGTGGGGTAGCTAGTCAACTAACTGCATCTTACAAACATGCATCTTACCAATAATCTAACCTGTCTTCAATAACATATTGTACCAACTAACTCATTAACGTTGAACTCATTAACATAAGTCATGAAATATTTTGTAGTGTTTTTACAGAATGTTGTAAGTTATTTTTTTTTATTAATAGGTTATATTCGTATGGTTGTTATATTAGATTCTTAGATTCATATTTGTTTATGATTGTTATATGTTGTCCACTGTCCAGCAATTAGGTTTCACAACTGTCAAGCTGGCAGTGGTATATTTTATTCAAATAAAATAAATAAATGTCTTGATTTTATATTGGCACCTGATATATTTTTTGGCACACTATTATATTTTATTCAAATAAAATAAATAAATGTCTTGATTTTATATTGGCACGAAGAGGACAGTTTGCATGTTTCTTACATGCAGCTGGTCTGCTGGCTACCCCATTTGTGGGATATGCCGTGATGGTATAGTAGTAGTAGTAGTAGTAAAATAAATAAAATAAAATAAATAAACGTACTAATAATTTTATATTACCTACACTAACATAAAATTGTCTTGTCTAACCCTGACTTTGTTCTTGTGAAATGACTCTGTTCTAACGCTCTTACTGCAGTATTATTTTTTAGTGACGCATACACATCTTTTTTGTAATTTGTTTTTTGCTATGGATTTGTTTATTTGTGTTTATGAAATATTTTTTAGACTTTGACATGGTGCTAAAGGGACCATTTACATCCTTTTAGTAGTGAAGAAAAAGAATTTATGTATTTATGTATCTATATTTTTATTTATTATTGTGTCTTGACTTGTCAATTTTTCTTTGTATGTTTTGTTTATTACGCTCGTTCTATTGTATTGATGTTTTTCCTTCTGTTGTATTATTGTAATGTTGATAAACCCAAGTGTCCTGTAAAGGACCTACAGGAGATGTTGAAGAATAAAGAATACAAACTATCCTCTCCATGCCAATAAAATAAGACATACAGGATGAACGACATAGGTAACTCATCGTTGGATTTGTAATGGTAAATACCATGTTTGTGGTGTTTAACACTTACCTGCGTTTCAGGTTACTCGAAAACTCTCAGAAAAAATTGAACTACTTCGTGATTAAATTTTTTGTTCGTCCTTTAACACTTCCCTCAAGAACATTGGGTGGAAATAAATCTACTGTATTTAAAGTTATTCTCTTTCAACTTTTCCTCGAAATCTAACTACAATGAGTATACAACCACGGCCTATCCCAAAAATGGGGTAGCCAGGAGCAGAACAGAAGCATTTAGCAGATTTGAAAGCTGTAATTTAAAAAATATCACATTCAGGATGGGTGTGAAACATCATCGCTGAATTTAAGATGTTAAAAGTCTTTATTTCTTCGAACATCTGCTTTTTATATGCCACTCTAAAACTTACGGAAAAGAGTGGGAGATCACTTCTTTGCCAGGTGCTCCATATAACATGGATATCATTAATTTTTATTATACGTACTTGTATGAAATCAATGTGAATTGAAAGATTTTATGAAATCATTGCCATAGAAATGCTACATATAAATAAATCTAAATGATTTCAATAGCTTCCATCAAATATTATTGTGATTTGTTTATGGAAATTATTATATTTTGTGAGGAATATAATAGTCTGAATATTATTTGTGTTTATTTTGTAAAATTCCAAATTAATTTTAAAATGAAACAGTAATTTATAGAGTTTGACTAAGAACTTATATTTCAGTTACCTGGGTTTCGACATGCTATGTCTTTGTCAAACTCGTGCATTGTTTCGACATGCTGTCTTTGTCAAACTCATGCTATGTTACAACAGGCTGTCTTTGTCAAACTCATGAGAAGTTTCATCATGTTATGTCTTAGAGTTTGACAAAGATATAGCATGTTGAAACCTAGGCAACTGAAATATAAGTTCTTAGTAAAGCTCTACAAATTATTGTTTCACTTTTCAATTACAAGGAATAAAATTGATTCACTTGTAATAAATAATACAAAAATCAGATCTTTTATTCTATATTGTTTCTCACATGGAAAAGGACAATAATTTAAAACAAAATTTAATAAGAATTTAAATAATCTTTATTTTCCTACTTATTTTTTTATAATAATTTAATAAGAAATAATAGTTTCATACTTAAACACAATATTTTTAATAGTAAAATTATTTTATAAATATCAATATTAAAATTTAACTAAGTAAATTTAATTTAATTTTAATATAATATAGAAGAGTTGAATATTTATACAATTTTTTTAATGAAATATTACATACTTAAAATAATATAATTATTTTATTAATATTTTTACTATATTACTCATTTTGGCTTCTTACTTATTTTCCTAGTTAAGAAATGATATGCATGAAAAGGACATACTAAGTATAATAGCGATGAGCTGTTAAATTACAAAAACCGCTCACAGCTAAATGTGTGAAAAATGGATATTATTAACGTGAAATGAAGGCTGTTTATAAACATACAAAAAAACTATTTTATTCCAAATCTTAAAATATGTTATAAATATATTAAAGTTGAAATATAAAATAACAATTTGATTGTACCTAGTGGGGCAGCAACACCAACGCATTGTTAATTGTTACATAAATAATTGTGGTATTATTTATATAAATGTGAAGTAAATATTTTATGAATAAAGAAATTATGAAATTAAATTAAATTGCAAAATTTGTAAAAGAAAAAGTTGACAACTTGTTAACCATTAATAAAGAGTGCGGCTTAAAAAAAATAAGTGAGCGATTTTTGTAACTTAGTAACCCAATATAGGTTTTATGATTTTTATAAGTAAGTTTGATAAATCTAAATAATGCTATTTATTATTAGTTAGCTTAAAAATTTATGCTATCGTGGACTCTTTACTATAACTAGACATTTCAGAATCAATAGTTTTTAGGTAATAGATAAATCATGACATTACACTCAGAAGGATAGTAATTAATATGTAATATATTATTGAATTATATATATTATCTCTATGGCTGTGAGTCTTGGCACTTAACCAAGGCTCAAGAGCGGAAGATACTAAGCTTTGAAAATAAGTGTCTTAGAAGGATTTTGGATGTCAAATGGTATGGACATGTTACAAATGATGCTGTGCGCCGGCGCACCCAGCAGAGACCTGTAATCTCTGTAATACAGGAGAGACGATGGTCCTGGCTGGGACATGTTTTGAGAATGCCTAATGATAGTTGGCCAAAAAAACCACTGTTCTTCCATCCGCAGGGGTTCCGTCGGCCCGGGTGTCCCTCTTTCACAATACACCGTTCCTATGACAACGATATCAGAGCGCAAGGAATGTCGTGGAAAGAGGTGACGCAATTGGCACAGAAACGCCCTGAATGGAGGATGCTGGTTTCTGTCCTGTGCTCCCGAGAGGAGCGTTGAGGGCGATGATGATGATGATGATGATATTATTGAAACACTTTTGTTACAGTACCAGGAAGCCTCTTAATTCAAACGTATTTCCTACTAGAAAATACTCAAACATAAAAAGCAAATTTCAGGAATAAATAACTCGAAACCATCAAAATTTGAGATGTCTAGGTCTAGAATTGAGCCCACTTTATGACAATATTTACAAGAAAATCATATCGAACAAAATATTACATGTTATATAAACCTGTTAGAAATTTAGGTAGACAAAATTTACATAAATAATATGTAATAAATTATTATATATTACGTAACTAATAATACCATCACGTCCAAGCCCATAAGCGAGGTAGTCAGCGGGCTCACTGTATGAAGTGCTCTACACTGAGAAAAATACTAACGAAATTTCACAACGAATCATTGGTAAGTACTTTCTGATTAGGACCAGAGATAGTACAAATATTCATTAGTACGAATCTATAATATTAACTTTTTGCAAACAAATCGTTGGTAAATTTGTCGTTGTGAAATTTCGTTAGTATTTTTCTCAGTGGGTACCGATAAAAAAAATTGGCATCCACGTGACATATGTACCTCATCGTTGAATTATAATTTCAAAAATACACATGAGCTTTTTTTTGACGAATAATTGCCTTTCACAGGAAATTCTAAAACTTAATAATTTAGTAGGAGTCCAGACGAAATAATTCAACAAAAATATTTCAAATGGATTGTTATCGATCAACTTAACATCTACATAATAATATAATACAATATTATGTTATTTTCAATATAAATTAACATAACAATTGCGTTGTTAACAAAATGTCATTAAATAATAAAACAAAATTCAAAAATGAAAGAGTTTATCATATACGTATATTTGAGTATATTTTTATGCTGTTTTTATTAATTGTGGACAACATTAGGACGTCGTTTACATATTCAAGAACCTCCGTTGAACAATTTATCGATTCTTGGACATTACATCCATGACAAAATATGATATATATTTATTTTCATCTCCTTGCACTGATCATTTAAGTAAGAAAAACCTACAAAGCAATTTACCTACATAAAAAAATATGATGATGTGCAGTGGTGAAATTATCACTATATAGTGATTTCTTCCATCTAACAACAAATATAAATAGATTAAAAGAGAATCTCGGATACATTAAAGATGTCCACATCAGAGTTTTTAAAATATCGTCGTTGCATTATATTCAAAAAGGGGTATTAATTTACTAATAATGTTCTGACATTTCTAAAACTGCTTATCATGACATCATAACCATTGTATAATAAGAATAATATCACATGCAAATAAAAAATCCAAACAACAATAATTTTAATGCCCTAATCCCCTAATGAACAGTTTTTAAAGAGTATGCCTAAACAAATATGTTCGCACGTACGTCTTTTTGAATATGCAACAACAAAAAATTGTATTACACTAAATATAACAAATACAATGTTGTTCATCAATGTAAATTTTACATTTGTCTGACGATGTGAGCGGATCCTCCGAAAGCCGACTCGCAAATCCATAAAGTTACCAGTGAATTACACAAATTATTTTATCAATGTCTTATTAGAAATACCATTTTTAAATATTTTATTTGAATAATTTAAAATACTGTTTCTTTAACTTAAACAATTATATATTTTCATAAGCTTTTCGGACTACGTCTAGGTATCCCCAGGGAAAAAATACTTAAAATTCTTTTTCAAAAAAAAATAATTTAAGTATTTTTTCACTGAGGATGGGCATAGCCAAAAAGCTTATAAGAATAAATGATACTTTAAGTGAAAGACACAGTGTTTTAATTTAATCAAATTAAATTTTTAATAAGGACGAACTTTCGCAGTGTTTACGCTATAAAAATAAATAAATTATTACCATTATCATAAGCAAGTTCTGAAACAAATGAGCGGGAAAATGAGACATTAAATGCTACGACATTTTGAATATCGAACACGTTTATAATAATTACATATATTCATATTTACTGGTAACCTTCATTAAGGTTTTAATTTCAGGTTATGTCGGATACTTTTTTTGAATGAATGTCCTTACACTTCCTCAATAACTGAACGATTTTATACGGGTACCTATCATTTGAAAAGGTGACGCAATGTTTTGTTGTGGTCAATGGAAAAAACAGACATTTTTTCAAATGCTTAGGTAAAACTATGTAGGTATTACACGCAAAAATAATCTACATATCGACCTTCCAGTTTCAGAAACCAAAAACTCTAAATAGATACCTATGTCACGTTAAGGTTTTGAAAAAGTATGACGATCATCGAAAACTCAACTAATAGAAATTATTTCTTATTTTTAAAGTTTTGTTTGTGGAATTGAAATAATATAACTTTCTACATGTTACAATTACAAGCCTAAAGTCTAGTTTTGGAAAAAAATGTTGTTCAACGCCCATTGATCTTGATCGTTAATATAAATTATGTACTATGACATCTCTCAAAAGTCGATTAGCTAGTAATATCAAAGAATGTTATATCCTTTTTTGTACCATAAACAATTAAATAATGCTATTCTGTCGTATATTATAAGACAAAATATCATTTTTCATCGCTGAATTCAAAGTGTTAAATTATTTATAAGGCATCCTTTTATAACAAAACATCTAAAAACTTCTGTTAGCAATAACGAATTTTCCACGACCTATTAATATTAATTTTTAATTTTTTTTTAGAAAATAATTAACAATATGCTAAACAAGTCATCTATTTGCATCTTTAATTATTTCAAACCTATTTTCGACTCAACAAAACTATTCAGGGAAATTTATCACCACGAAAACAAAGATTGGTAGGTATATATATTTATAATTTGTTCAGATATTCTAGAAGCATTAAAAAGTCTTTCTTGTACACAATAACCCTCAATCAAATTTAGACAAGGAAAAGAAGATGTTAACATAAAAATATTTTTCTCTGCATTTATTAAAATATACATACCAGGTCTTTTCGCAAAAAGTCATATTTGATGAATTATCCTCGATCATTTTTACCATTATTATTTTAACAATCAAACACAATGCGGTCATCAGTGTTTGAATAAATTATACCCGAACGATTTAATGTTTTTATAAATCGTACCTACGATATATACCTACCCTTTACAATACTCATAATTACGGTAGAAAAAAAGACCCGATATCAACGAATATAATGGCAATTTTCGCCATACTTTGCGATACAAAAAACAGCCGCCTACAATAATAGCAATTTTCGTCACAATTTTCGGTACAAAATTAACTCGATAATAAAGGTATTTATTGGTGAAATTTTTCATTAAAAAACAACAAAATATAAATTTAATTTTAGTCTCGTATAATGATTGAAAAACTATAACCAAATGTGTGAGAATTATCTTTATCGTAATTTTTGTGAAATTTGTTGTTTTCGTCATGAAAACTGTCGATAAAATGAGATTTTCACTCATAACCGATTTTCGACGTTTGAAAATTTTGCGTCAACCTATTTTTCTCATTTTAGTAGAGGTAGGGCCTTACAAAATATACCTACGACTGCAGGTTACGATTAGCGATTAGTGATTTGGGTTAGTTGGAAGAAATCGTGCCTCTGCGATAAACTCGCCCGCTGTATATTAATTGTATGATTGTATTTTGGTTTCTAGTATTTTGGGATTTTTTATTTTTAACTTTACTTTGACTTTTTTTTAATTTTTAACTTTTGCTTTTTTTCTCAAGACTAAGACATTTCTGGTAAGAGTGGAATCTTTGCTGGTCCACATGTTGAGTGTATTTATTGTTAACATGTTATGTTATGACTGTTTGATTCTTTAATATTGTAAAAATAAAAATAAATAAAATAAAATTTGATTTAAATGCATTTTTGTGTAAATTTACTTGAAATTACTGTACAGTAAAGAATAAGTAAATTAATTAATTAACAGTTGGCTTCGAAGACTGTTTAAGTGAATAATAAGGTGGATTTCTTATATTTTTATATTAAAAATTACTTGAAGCTAGCGATAACCAAACATCTAGTGATAAATTGGGTTATCTGTAGGAATGACAACGGTGAGAAACCACTAGCTGGTAACAAATCAAAATAAACAGCTTGTAAGGTTTTAAAGACCAGAAAACTTTGACAATACCTTGAGGTATGGCCATAAAGTAAAGTCCATAAATTGGAGAAACAGTGTTGAATTCTTTACGAGTTCGGATAGTTTAAAAAATCTAAGATATTCGTTTTAAGAAGGTTTTGGAAATAAAGGCTGTTACTATAGAGGGCGATATTTCAAAACCTTTATAAAACGCATTTTTTTATATATTATATTATATTTATTTATCGAAAATATATTTATTTAATTTCCTGAGACCTTCAAACAAAACATATTGGTAAAATTACCAGTGCTAGATATTATCAAATTCAAAAAATAAACACAAAATATACTCAAATAATGAAGTACAGGAATACCTCTATTAACAAAATAAAATAAATTCTGCCTCAGAACAAATTTTATCCATCAAATATTTGAAAACTGAATTGGGTTAGGTACTTTTTTCATATTTTCATTTGAAGAATATGCTATGTCAAAAGGGGAAAACTAAGAAAATGACAATTAAAGAATCCTCCCTTGTTTTTGTGTTATGCTGATATTTTTGAAAGGCGATTGCTCAGTAACTATGTATTTTCTTGTTATGTGTATTTCAGCATTTCGTTCTACTAACTTTACTGAAGAAAATGGCATTGTCAGGAAAAAATAATGTAAAAATGTGATATCGCTTGATTTTTACCTGTAGGTACCTTTAATTTTATTTTTTTATTTAACTGTTGTAGTTTGTTGTGAGGAAATATAATTTATTTCATCGGCATTTATTTGATTGTCTACTTTAATATTTTTAACTTGTTTCTTGTTTGATGCATGTTAATAAACAACATTATGTAGTTTCTGGGTGAAAGTATTCACCTCTCTCTAAGGTACAAAATACTCACGATAACCAACGTTTATCGAACAGAACTAAACATAATGACAGTGTACAGATATTTATGTATACAACGGGATGGTACACGTGTCACCGTCAGATAGTTGATTTGCCAGTTTACTGAGTGACTAGGTGGTTAAAAAAACGTCCGCATTCAATTGAAAATCTAGCCGTTTCGTTGAATCATAATAACATACCAAAATGTTCAACACTATAACTACTTGAAAATACCCATTTTGTTCAAATTCAGTTTCTTCATTTAGCACTGTGGCGCTAGGATAGATAATTTAATTAAATTTATTTAATTAACAGTATTTATTTATTTATATATTTATTCATTTATTTAAATATAACAACAAAAAACAACTACTACAAAAAAAAATTACTACTAACTAAACATTATATCTTAAAACACATATTCTTTTGACAATTATAGAAACTGGAATTTATGTACTGCCTCACTAGACTTGAGTCTGTTCTGAGGCAGTATCTAAAATATATACATGTGTTGTTCTAAATTATTCTAGTCAGTTTTTGCAACAGAAAAATAAAAATAATAAGAAAAAAAAGAGAATCAGTTTGGAGATAAAAAAAAAAGTACATGAATGAGAATGGTGCCAGTTTCTCTCCCTCGCTTCATACTTTCGTCTCCCTAACATAAATCATAATAATGTCATAAAATCTATCTAATTGAGCATAATGCCAGATAGTTAAATAAGCCAGTTAACAAAATGGCGAATAAAACGCTGGAATTCAATTGTATGGCTAACAGAAGTCTAGCCGCATTATGTAACGTAGCGTTTATCAATCCTAGCGCCACAGTGGCAAATAGAGAAACTAAATTTTAATTATATGGCTAACTTCGATCAGGCAAAATGCTGAACGCTTAGCACGTCATTGTGATTCAACTAACCGGTTAGTTGCCGGTGCCGCGATTTTACAAACCGCCTAGGCATTAAATACACTGGCTAATTTAACTTTTGAGCGATGACACTTACACATATATACCTACAATGGCGTAACGTAGAATATCACAATGATGATATAATCATCATATTTCACACTTAATGTCATTCAGCGGGGTGTTTCATCACGTAAATAATGTTTAATATGCCGCCGTAATGTCCGAAACGAACAAAACAAAACAAAAGAATGAAAACAAGTGAACGACGCTGATGCCTTGTTCCTACTGAAAAATATTATGACGCCACGTCATGGATTTTTAAATTTCGTAAACAGAACGACCGTGTTTTGTTTATTTTTTTTTACTTTTGTTTAATTTTTATTACTATGATTTAATACACTTGTAGGACATGCCGTGATAGTAAAGAGAGATAGGTTTAATTAATTTTAAACTTCAAAATAATATTCTTTTTACATATTTCCAGTACATACTACATAAAATTTGTAAATAATATTTTTTTTAAATTCACACTATTTTAGGGTCATTTGCGAGTTGTCGAATTTGATGTTTACGCAACAATAATTATAGCAAATATTAAAATTTTATACAATACTATCATGGCATATCCCAATAATGGGGTAGCCAGCAGACCAACTGCAATTAATAAATATGCAGATTATCCTCTCTGTGCCATCAAATAATTAGACATTTAGGCTGGGTGACGTGCCTTATCGCTGAATTGCAATTGCAAATTATTTTGTTTTATAAGTAACCTCACATATAATATGTACACAAGACATCTACAATTCAGCGATGAGGCATGCGACCCATCCTGTTTTTCTATTTTTTTTACCGACACAGGAAGAAAAAATTGCATGTTTATTACTTACTGTTAGATCGCTGGCTACCTCCTTGCTTGGTTATAGTAGTAGTAGTAGTAAATACCTTTTTTATGATGTTTTTCGAATACTTGCTAAAACTGAACATCTGAAGATAATCCGTATGTTCATTAAAACAAAGTTAATCCACTGGCTACACCATAATTATGTTGAAGATACATTGATGATTGGTAAAAAATTCCGGGTTAGTCGGAAGACATCGCATTTTAGCGATAAACTCGCCCTCTGTACATTGAATTGTGTAACTGTTTTTATTTATTTTATTTACTACAACATACGGCGTGAGCCTTTTACATGTATAAAATATAATTATAGAAAATGCATGACAGACATAAAAAGTACTTTCAAGCTAGACAAGGAGTAAATATGAAAAAAGGACAATACATAATGTACAGTAATGTAATGTAACCAATGTACAGTGAAGAATATAATAAATAATAAGAAAAATTATTCTCAAAAATATCTATTGTTCCTATTCGATATATCTCTTTCTTTAAATATAGCTTCAAATGTTTATTATTTCTTTTTTTTTTAAATTAAGCACTTGTAAAGTGAAAAAAAACAATCTCAATATCTTAAAGAATACAACCATTTTTTATCCGGGCAACACCAGAAATGAGTTCATTACTCATAATATTATTTCTGCGAGTTTTAAAAAAAGAACACTGACCACACCCAAAATGTACCCAACTTCGTTATTTATTGCTCAGTCATTCGATTTAATTTCAACATTTGAAAAAAAACTCACTCAAAAAAGCATTAGGAACGCCGGAGCCATCAACTGTTGTATTTACTACGCCTTTGGAAAAAATATTCCCTCATCTTTTAAAAGTTATATAAATGCTCTTAATTTGTTTATTTGTTTGTATACTCGTACATACGAACCTTCTTTGTGCTAAATTAAAACGTTTATAGTTCAAAGCTGGCGTAGCGAACAGTTTATTTTCTTACTGTTAACCTTCTTCTCTGCACTGTTGGATAAAGGCCTCTTATAAAACTTTTCCACAATTCCCTATCTCGAGCAACACTATACCACTGTTTTCCCATCATCTGGATAAATCAAACCTCTAATATTGCATCTAATAGTACTATTGTTAAGAGAATATAACAATACTTTTAAATACCGTCTCATAAATGAATTCAAAACTTAACAATAACAAAAAAAACACATTAACAGACTTTCTGCGGATAATCATGCAAACATTTTTATTTTCATAGCAACACACTGCTGAAAATCACTCAAAAATAAAAGAAAGTAGTTCCTATTTACAGCATACAATTCAACGTTATAATAATAAAGGTCATTATTCCGCAAAAGCTCTTGAACCTCTTATTCTTACACTGCACTTGGCCATGCAATATTTTGAAGCCTTTTTACTTTTTGCCTACTATGAAGGTATTATTTGCTTCCACAATAGGTCGCTAGTAGTAGCAGTAGATAGATGTTATTAGTAGTGAGTAGTGCTGGAAGTAGTGTACATACTACGTTTAAGTAAACCCGACTAGATTTCATTTAGAATAATGCACTGTTCACTGTACCGAGAAACGTTCATAAAAGAATGTTGCTAAGAAAATAAAATGAATCAGGATATACTCAGCAATTTCACTGAAGTTCCATCTCATTTGCGAGCTAGTTTTCAAGAGCTTCTGTACGTTTCCCTAACGATGTGAGCGGAAGTTAATAAAAACTGACTCACAAATTTACGTCACGGTAGAACTATTACACTAAACAATTTGTTTCATTTTATTTTCTTATTAAAATGAACTTTTATCAAGAACTGTCGATCAATAAGTTGAACTTAATAATAATAGGATATCATCTTTTGATAAATCAAAGCTCTTATATTGAATCATGTCGAAAAAAACATTTTAAAACGAATGAATAAACTTTCGAGTGTTCTATAAAAAAGCATGCATATATTACGTCTAAAATATGTATTTAACCTTCTCAATCAAGTGATGTGACTTGTCACATATTACGAAAGATTTATTACAAAATGTCCGACTGACAATATTATAATCTTTAGGATTGTTCAATATGCAGAAAGTTCATTGAATTTGATTAAATACACAAGATAGATCAAAATATTTTATGTTTTTTTTCATCACTTATGTGACAATGCTTGTTACTTTGTGAATACACCACGTTTTCAGCATCTTTTAGTGCAAACCGTGTCGGTAGATATTACTGAAAATGATCATATAGATACCTTCTACATGTTATTTTGTATGTGTACTATTACTGTACAACTATCTATACAAATAGTAGGGTGTATAAAATTAATAGTAGGTAATAGTTATATGTGTGTCGCCGAGTTTCAAAATCCGCTATAACACATTTTCACAAAAATTGAGTTATATATGTCGTTGGATTCGTAATTGAATATTCTATAACAGTAGAAATTGTTATTATTCAAAACGCTCGCCACTATTACAAAAAAATTGAAATGAAATTATCTTTAGAAAAGAATTCCACTATATCCCTTTATGTGTTTTCTAAAATCCTCTTTAACTCAACCGACCAAAAAGAGCTATTTTTATGTTCTTGTACAATTTTGTTTTTAATTATTTTTTATTAAACATAATACATTATCACTGTTTATATTACTGTACATATCTTCTACATTTTCTAGTAATCAAATACGTTTTTTATCTCTCCAGAAAGTGTACACACAAGTATACACTTATACACTTGTGTAGAAAAGAAAGTATACACTTGCGTAGGAGAAAAAAAAATGAGGGGGTTTTTTTCCAATAGCAAAATTTATTTAAAAATATTGATCTGTTGTAACAATTTTACAATTTACAAACTTGTTTGACTTCAGGAAAGTACGTTTGATACTTGTTAAATAGATTTTATCAAATTTCTCCGAATCACAAAAATGTGTTATAGCAGATTTTGAAACTCAGCGACACAACTATCCATACAAATAGTAGGGTGTATAAAAATAAAAGTGATATATAAAAATACACCCCCAGTTCGTTATGGCAGCAATACAGTATGAAATTTTTCAATTCAGACATTTTAATTGAGTCTGGTAGTAGAAAACACTGAAATAAAAATTCTCCTGGTAATTATTTCGCAAAATACCGGGCAACATTGTACTATGAAGAAAATGGACGTGAAATTAAATTAATGAAAATACTTAGGTACCCTACCTAAATATTATTATATTGTCTGTATATTATGTGTAATGTGTATGAGTTTAAATGTAGTTTAGTACTGGGCAGAAGTAATTGAAACGTTTGAGTAAATAATTATTACTGAATCACTCACAGACAAGTGGATGGGCTCGAAATAAACAGGATATATTTTTAGCAGTTAGATGAACATGTCTAGTTTATATTGTTGATGCTGGTTGATGTTCATATTAAACTTATAAAAATTAAACAATATTGTACATTTATTATTTTAGTATGTCCACAGTGACTTTATTACTCGTATTATATCGCAATTTACGGTTTTCAATAGTTTTGTTATGTTGAAAATTTTTAATGAAATGTTTGAGTAATTTTATTTTGAACTTCCTGATTATAATTTGTTGATTGCTTCAATTTTATTTCATTTATATTAATTAACTTTTATCAAGTTTTATTGAATAATTTATTTACATTATGTATACCTATATGTCATATTGTTTTTGCATTATGCATTGTTATTTTTTGTCGTGGTTACTCCTGTCTTGTTGAATTTGTTTTTATATACTTTTTATGTCCACCATATATATTTGTGTACATATAAAAGGTTGGCGCCGTATATTGAAATAAAAAAAATAGCAACTTTCGCTTTCATCATCATAATGAATAGGAGAGCATATATGAGGAATTACATGGATGTGATGGAGGTTAAAAGCGTATGCAAGGATAGTACCTAAGTAGGTAATGGCGCTTAATCCTTTCTGCCAACCCCACAAAAGAAGCGGCATGTAGGTTTGTTTATATGTATTTAAGAGTAGACAGACCTGATGGTGAAATTGATCCCTGGGCCTCTCGATTGTAAGTTCGAAACTTTACAATCGGGCTTCCGTTAAGTTACACCTCTTAACGTTCTGACATATTATTCAAAAGCACAATATGTGTAATATAACAACATAATATGTAGTCTACATAAGTTTTGAAAGCAGATGTTCCATTTGACTTTTATTATACATAATATATAATATATTTTTTTATTTTATTTCCTGCATATTAAATAACACAACGGTTTGAGCGCTAGGTAAATTCGTGTTGTTCCGCGAACCGGCGTTCCGTGAAATTACGCTTTTAAATTTTTGGTAAAATATTTACGGGCGCTTTCGAAAAATACATTTAAAAAAAGCTTTACTACGGCGAAAACTAATGAACACTCACAATTATTATTGGTTATACGAACATTCATTTAACGTTTATTTGTTTAGTGCGAATACTTATGTGTATTGTATTAAAATAGCGAATATTATTTTAGATGACTAACAGTTGTATACCCTTCTACACTTGATACTTGTCTCTATAAGGGAGATATGACAGATTTCGATAATAGTTTTTAATATACCTAATAGTCTGTATAATATATTAATACATCAGTATTGATTATTATGTGTTCAATAATTTTTTGTTATTTGAGACCATGGAAGATAGACGTGGAAGAATTGAGCACCAACAAGACAGAGCGAACAAATATAGGAGGTCATACAGAGCATGGGCTCTGAGAATCGCACGTCGTGGTGACAAATAGCGTATAGAATGAAGCATGGTGATGACAATTTTAAGAACTGAAGAGACCGACAGATTTTGAATGTCATGTGGTACATAATTATTATGATCGTGTCACAAAATGATACTCAACAAAAAGCAATGCTCTTTCTCGTTAAAGGTTCTCTTTCCATTAGAGTCGTTAATGGTAACAACATTAGATCATTAGAAACTTTCTAAGAATAGGTGAATTGTTTGGCATGGATTTGTTAGAAGTGACTCGATTGATTCAGAATCACTTTTAACGATGGAGGTTAAATCTTGATTTCTGCCTTAAGCTCCTGAGAAGAACGCTGAGAGTTGAAATGAAGCAAAAAATAGGTATATTATGTATTTGTATGTCTTTAAATGATAATTCTATTTTTGGCAATTGCTATAAGGTAGTATCGCCAAAAAAACTCGTTACCATGTACCCATTATAGTGTTGTGTACTTTCTTCTTTATCACCCTGTTACAAACACATTTACCCATTGTACTTTGTGTTTTCATTAACCTAATGGCATACAATCAAAATTAATTATTGTCTAAACTACTATGGATGCTTTTTACCAAAACCGACTGAACATTATCTAGTAAACTGAACACTTTTATCGAGATTGTTAAAGAAAATGAGCGAATGATTATATTGAATCCACTAGCTCCATGAACGAAAAACTCGAAATTATAAAATTCCAAAATATGTCATTTTAAAGTTTTAATGTAGAATTCACACGTTGCCATGACATAAAATGTATACGGAAATCGGGCGTATCGTTAACTACAGTGATGATTTTTTTAGAGCCAAGTGGACATTTGACAATATCAAGAATACTGATAAAACTCAAATAATTTTCCCTGAAGTTTAAACAAGCTATCTATTTCATCGGTAGGTGATACCAGATAATCAGTTTTGTACACCAAAAGCCCTAGCATGAAAGATTTACCAGCTACATATCTGCTTTGAATTTATTTTTCACGATGACTTTTCATATGGATAATACTAGGTTTTAAGTATGTTAAGAAATAAATTTATATATAGGAATATATAAAATTGATTGCGACTTCTCGCAAATTTGGCATCCGTTTGAAGTTATATGAGGATTCGATATACTTTGCAATACAATATAAACTACAAATAATGAATCACTCATATAAAAGACTCGAAAAATCAATCTCAGGAAATCGAAAATGGACCTAGATATAAATTTATACAATAAAATATGATAAACTGGCACACAATCGTCAAAGCCTGAACTCAAAGGACTTTTTAAAAATTTGCAACAAATTTCTATTCTATTCCAATACCAATTCAATATATTGTTATAGACTCCTTTTCCTTTCTACACCTTTATGCAATTTCTCATCCGCGGATGCCAATTTCTCTTAGGCAACAATGAGTCTTCCTCGATAATTCGATCAACAAGGATTTGAGCGACCGTGTTTTTTTAACCTTTCCTTTCAAACAAACACACTTCATTCATATTCCTTTCATAACCCATTCATTCCACATGTCCAAAAAGATGAAAAATATTTTTATCTTTGAATAAATTGGTTAAAATCCACTAACGAGTAAATTTTTCGATTAAGAAACAATTTCACCCTTTAGTTACGGGCGTTACGGCGCATGTTATTATTGATCCAATTAAAGTATTCCTTGACGAGCGACTGTCAAATCCTTAGTGTATATTTGTCACACCTCGCTTCACTTTGTACTGAAGGTACATTTGTCAATACAATTGTCAATAACGCTATGTATTATCTATCTTATTATTATATTGTTGTAGGCAACCCTAGAAAATGTAGAATATTAATATGATACATTCGATAAATTGAAACAAATGTTTCTTTTTAATATAAATTATTGATTGAGAGAGGCGTTTTTCGACTTACCAGGTTATCAATCTGTTAGTCGTAAGATGTATCTTTTTCGATCGATTATTTATAGTAAAAAGAAACACTTGTTTCGTTTTACCTTATTATGGAATTATACAACGTGTACCCCGACACAATTACATAATAGTATGATACGTAATAATTATAAATACAAATATTTAGCAAAATATTCCACACATAATATAAGTTGAAAATGAATTAAAGAGATACGAATAACACATCAAAAATGTGGTTATAAGTAGTGTAATGGTAGAAAATCAAACAATTAATCAAGAGATCCTACATAGATTCCCAAAGTCAATCCTCCAATCCTCATGCTGTCCACTTACTCCACAATTATGGCAATCATTATTTACTGTGGGATATTTGAGTGCCGATGCACCCAGCAGAAATCTGCAATCTCCGTGATTAGGAGATACGATAGTCTTGGCTGGGTCATGTTCTGTGAATTTTCAATGAACGTTGGCCAAAAAAAGCACCGTTCTTTCATCTGCGCAAGTATTACAACTGCTCGGGAATCCCTCTTTTACAGTACACCGTTCCTATAACAACGAGATTAGAGCACAAAAATGTCGCGGGAAGAGGTGACAAAATTAGCGCAGAGTCGCTCTAAATGGAGGAGGCTGCGTTGGGGGCTTGATTGATGATACATACATACTTGGGCTTCATTCATACTCAGAACCATGATCAAATTAAATTAAGAAAGAATCATTCTCCATTTCTTGCTCACACAGTTTAACAAACCACGGAAACAATTTAAAACAGCAAAAAAATCGTACTTTATTTCACCCAAAAAAATATTTTTACTCTTTCTATTATTCTTTTCGATTTGATTATATTTTTTTATATTGAGTTTAATTATACTTTTTTTATTATGTGCAAACAGCTTTACTAAAATATTGTTTTTAGATTTATGCAATATTAATATTATAGATTTATGTTATAAGTTTACTTTAGCTGGTCGTAGGTGTAAGAAACATCGCAATTAGATTGAAAGTAATAATAAAGATTTTTATAAATGGCCAATATATTCAATAATCCATTTCTAATGAAACGAATTTTATTTTACTTTATATTTTAAAGCCTTGCTAATAAATTTCTGTATTTTACTACATGAAATCATGGACAAAACCCTCAGAGACAGACTCAGACACACTAAAATAAGAAAAAAATGTGAAACTGAGGATAATATCTGCTGGAACAGAAAGTGAAGAAGGTTCTGAAGGAACCACGTGGATCGCATGAGTAGTGACAGAATAACCCACATCGCCGCGAACAAGATTCTACCAATCCGAAAATTGCCAGGAAGACCACCTGAGGCAAGTTCCGAACAAAGATAAAGAATTTTACTTTTGCCTGACGATGAGAGCTGAAGCTCTTGAAAGCCGGCTCGCAAAAATAAATAAAGTCAATAGTGGAATAACTATATATTGTGTTTCATTTTAAAAAATATTAATATGAACTTCCACCAAGAACCGTCGGTCGATAAATTAAACATTATTTGGTAAGAGGTTTGTTAGTTATAATTATAAATTTCTAATGTAAGTTATTCATAATAAAGAAAAACAAGTTAGAAATATAATCATTTAAAAAACTTGTGTATTTCTGATTTCTAAGAATTAATAACGTATTCCAAAAAAATTATTAAAAAAATTCGCAGGATGCTTATTTAGATTATTTTTAAATAACAAAAAACACAAATTCAGTAGAATAACAAAAATAAAGTATGATATGTTAGCGCGTATATAACAATATCCTGTAAAAATCAAATTATTTTTTGTATCAAAAAACCTTGTGCTTTTATTATTAATACTTGTGTATTTTATGTTTCGAAATATTTACATAAAAATACTAAATTTATAAAATGTAAAGGTAATTTTTCCAAAACACTTGCAGGCATTAAGTCAACGCCGTGATCAAGTTGAGAAGGAAACATGTCAATAATTTTAGTTAAAAAAAAATAACATATATACATCTATTGAGCATCAACATGTACTGAAGTGGTATGGTTGAATTTTCATAGTAAATATGGTTGAATTACCATAGTAGTAATTATGAAGTGGTATGGTTGAATTATCTCTCTCGAAATCAATTATCTATAGTAGAAAGAAACACTTGTTTCAAATTACATAATTTTGAAATTCTACTACGTGTGCACCGACAGAATTAATAAAATTTTGGTAATCAGTCCCATACTAAACTTTGAAAACAAGTATCTTAGAAGGATTTTGGATGTCAAATGGTATGAACATGTTACAAATGATGCTGTGCGCCGGCGCACCCAGCAGAGACCTGTAATCTCTGTAATACAGGAGAGACGATGGTCCTGGCTGGGACATGTTTTGAGAATGCCTAATGATAGTTGGTCAAAAAGAGCACTGTTCTTCCGTCCGCAGGGGCTCCGTCGGCCCGGGCGTCCCTCTTTCACAATACACCGTTCCTATGACAACGATATCAGAGCGCAATTAATGTCGTGGAAAGAGGTGACGCAATTGGCACAGAGACGCTCTGAATGGAGGAGGCTGGTTTCTGCCCTGTGCTCCCGAGAGGAGCGTTGAGGACGATGATGATGATGATGATGAATCAGTCCCATAAATTACATTCAGATTGCCCTCTACGTGCCACGTAAAAAAATACGTTCATGATGGATGGTTTACCTCATCGCTGAATTCTTGACAACAATTGTCTTAGACGTGAGATTTTACGAGCACTGCTTCCAAAGAAAAGAGTGCTATAATTATTGTTTACCGAGTCCTCTATTGTTCGATTAAGCAAAAAAAAAATGGATTAGATTCTTTTTCATACCTGAGCCCGTAGACAATTTGTACTTGGCGATCGCCTACAAACGAATTTTCGTCAATAACTGCAACAATAACGCATAATTATACGGTACGTGTAGGTAGATTGTCGAAAAGTTCGCCAGTAGACGATCGCTAAGTACAAATTGTCTACGGGCTCAGGTGCTTCTCTGTTATTTATTCAGTATTGAAATAAAACACACGTTTTGTTTTCAGAACCACGCAATGCTCCCAACGCGAGATCGTCTGCTGCGTGTTCGAAAATCGATCAAATTTATGTATTTTGTACAATCTCCCCTAATCTCTACAAACATAATATTACATATTATATCTATACCATCACGTTGTTACATAAATAATATAACAAAAACATTATTCAACCCTTACAGAAATATCCTCCGAAGCAATCAACTTTATGAAAAATTTCATATTTATTTTATAACTTTATCAATTTTGAAGGAACAAATAAAAGTAAGATATATATTTTAATTTTTATTTTATATTGATTGTTTATTCAGGAGTTTGTTCAGGAGTAAGCTGAAAACACTGCTTTTCAAGAAAAGCCATGGCGCCCTTGAGATGGTCACGGATCATCAAACGGCGCCAAATATAAATTGTCTTTATTATTATTATTTCATATCTCATTTATTTAACAAAACAATATTAGATTCTACATTTTGAACACAATATAAGATTAACAATAAAATTTAAATATAACATTAATAAATAAATATAACATATCCCACAAGTGGGGTAGCCAGCAGATCAGCTGCATGTAAGAAACATGCAAACTGTCCTCTTCGTGCCAATATAAAATCAAGACATTCAGGATGGGTGGCAAACCTCATCGCTGAATTTAAGATGTAAAATGTCTTATTTTTTTCGAACACCTGCCTTTTACAGGGCACTCGAAAACTTACGCAGAAGAGTGGGAGACTTAAAATATTAAAATAAATTTATATTCAAAATGTAGAACCCCAACATTATTCGAATTGATTCTTCCATGATGTTTTATGAAATAGTAAAATCATGGGAGATCACTTACAGAGCTACAGGGACAAAAACCTTCTTACTATCCTGGTGGACGATAGAAGTACGGCCTTCTGCATGCTGTATTTGAGCCTGTCATCTACTCCCAGTTTTCTGAGATTACTTGACAGACTCTTAGGTATTAAACCATTCACAGACACCACTATAGGCACGATGATTGTGGTAGGTGTTCCCACATATCTTTGATTTCGTGAGCAAGATCAAGATATTTTATTATTTTATCTTGCTCAGCTTTATTTAAATTTTCATCGTTTGGTATAGTGATGTCTATGATGTATGTTTTACGCAGAGATGTGCAAAATACTTCCAAAAAAGTATTTAAATACAAAATACAAATACTTTTGAATTTTTGTATTTCAAATACAAAATACTAAATACTTTTTCAAAATGGTATTTAAATACAAAATACGTATTTTCAAAATACTTTTTAAAATACCTTTTTAAAATACTTTTTACAAATAGTCGAACAAAGTGTAAGACAAAAGTATTTAATATTTAAACCATTGATGAATGAAAATTAAATTAAAAACTGAACAAAAGTATACATAAGTGGAGAAAGGGTTGACATGATTAGAAACAGTTGCCTTGTCGCTACCATCTATATGCGGACGATTTGCAAATCTATACACATGCTAAACTTCACAATATCTCCTCTGCCATTTATTCTACCAATGAGTGTTTGCAACAGATCTCAAACTGGGCTAGTGCTCATGGATTACTCCTCAATGCCTCAAAAACCCAGACAATATTCATTGGTAGCCTTCACTCTGTATCCAGGTTGAAAAATGTGAATTTACCTCCCACTACTATGAATTCAGTAGCAATACCCTCTTCGGCGACAGTAAAGAATTTGGGCATAATCATGGACCAGAGACTCTCTTGGCAGCATCAATTTAACACTCTAAAGAAAAAGTTTTTTTACAAGTTCCACACTCTTAAGATGCTGCAAAAATTCTTGCCCACTAAAGTAAAAATTTTATTGGTCCAATCCTTGCTGTTGCCCATTATCGACTATGCTGATATCGTGTATGTGGACATGAATCAGGATCTAATTGACAAACTTGATCGACTTCAGAATGTTGGCATAAGGTTTATTTTTAATCTAAAAAAACTGACCACATTTCTGAATATCGTAATACCCTGAAATGGCTTACTGTACGACAAAGACGTGAGCTCCATCTACTCACATTTGTCCACAATGCTTTGTACGCAGGATCAACCCCGTACTATATTAAGGAGGCTTTTGAATACTTGGCGAGTCACGGTTTACCTCTGAGGTCGAATAACCAGCGCATCCTGTCAATCCCGGCTCATGGTAAACTTTCATCTCAAAATCTTTTGCAGTTCAGGGTGCTCGTTGCTGGAATAATCTCCCTTCAAAATTTAGGCTGACTCAAAGTCTGACGTCTTTCAAGCGAGCCGTTAAGGAGAAAATGATTTCCACAAATACAAACACAGCCTCTGAAACCTGAAACCCATCACTCCTAACCCCCCCTCCTTTTTTCCCCCCTTTTCCTTTCCCTTTATGTATGTATGTTTGTATCTTTTTTTTGCAGTCTCTCCCTTTTTATATATATGTGTGTATGTTTTGTATATATGTTCACTTTGTGAATGTATTTTTTTTTCTCTTTTATTTCCAAAATTCTTTAGATCATTGATTTTATTTTTATCATATGTTTTTTTTTTCTTTTTAAGTTGATACTTTTGGGTTAGTTGGAAGAGATCGCGCCTTTGCGATAAACTCGCGCTCTGTATATTGATTGTATTTAATTTGAATGTATACCTTTTATGTAATTGCTTTTAATCAATGTACAGTAAAGAATGAATAAATAAATTAGATATAGCATTGCTTGCAGACAATTAATGAATACCATTGATGAATGAAAAACTGGACAAGAGTATACATAAATGGAGAAAGGGTTGACATGATTTGATATATCATTGCTTGCAGACAATGAGGATGAGCCTTAGGAAGAACTGTCAAAATAGAAAAAAAAAATTAAGTCATGACAAAATGTACCGTTGTTAGAAGAGATAACCCGAAAATTGTCATAAATGGATTGAGTATCATCAAGCAGGTAAGAGAATTCCTGACTTGGTTTGCAAAATAAATCAGAATGGATAATCCAAATCTGAAATCGTATGGACTACTGTAACATCATATTATATACAGGACTGCTCCAAACTCTTCCTTATCGTCTTCAGATGGTTTTAAATGTTGCCTCCGGATCATTTACAGAGAGAGTAAGAGCTGCACATAACTTCACTACTAAGAAGTCTACACTAACTGTGAGTCCTAGAGATAGTGGTGTTTAAACTGTGTCTCACTGTCCACAAGGCAGCACACCACCCACTGAGCTGTTCCGCTGACGAAAATGTGTGGTGAAGGCTGTGATCAGCTTCTTCAACTCGTTGAACTCAAAAGGTCAAATACCTCTAAATTTGCAGAAAGAAGAAACAGAGTCGCAGCGTCATCTGCCTGGAACAGATTGCCTCCAGACAAAATTGAAATAGCTACCATTCGGGAGAAATCACAGCGCCCTTGAGATGGCCATGAAACATTAAACGGCGTCATTTATAATTTGTTCAATCATAATTATTAATTATGTGTGTATATCTCAAACATGGAGTACTCTAATGGAAACGTTGTATTTGTAATTCAACAAATTGGCAAAAAAGCTTGCGTACGCGCATATCAATTAATGGCAGAATTCTGTTTCAAACAATAAAAAGGTATTTTGTAAAAGTATTTTGTGTAAAATACAAAATACTCAAAAAAAGTATTTCAAATAAAATACAAAATACTTTTTACAAAAAGGTATTTGAAATACAAAATACAAATACGTATTTTGTATTTTGTATTTGTATTTTAAATACTTTTATTTCAAATACGTCACATCTCTGGTTTTACGGCATCTGCGATCAACCAACACAATATCTGGTCGATTAGCTAGAATTATTATTAGGTACTTAAACTTGACCTCAATACGTTGAATTGTGAATAGCAGTGTCCACACAGCTGACTGAAAACGTCACCAATATTCAATCATTCGGTGGCAATTCGGAGCATTCATTCGAATAAATGCCTTCGTTACCCGTTTCATGGAGGATTTGGAGCTCCCGGCAAAGGATAGGTTTCTCACTCTTTTCTAAAATAAATAATATTATTTTTTTTGTAAAACAGCACGAATAGGATATTATAATATTTTCAATTCAGAAACAAGATATGCCACCCGTTCTGAATCTCTTAATTTGTATTTGCACGGAGAAAATAAATGTCATGTTTGATTTATGCATTAAGTCTTCTTTTATCCTAATCGTGGGAGGTTCTGTAATGGTATTGGAAGATTGATACCAACATTGAATCGACACTCCATCCTCTTTGTCTACCTCAAAATGGATGCGACGTGAATAAGTAAATAGATGTTAAATTTTGTTGTCTTAGAATTAATAAACGATATGATAAACTCTCTCGTTATGGAAATGAAAAAAAATGTATAAAATCACTTGATAAATAATGTGTCATATTATAACATAGAATGAATTATGAAATATTTGGTATGTACAATTAGGTATTTCCGTAAACATTAACATACTTAATATAAGTGCGTATAAAATTATGCTTATCATAATATTAAAATATGAATAATTTTACTATCACCAGATTAAAGAAGACAGCCATTAAAGTTATGGACAAATGCTTAGATGTGATGGATGCAGCGGCTGCTAAAGCGCTCGCATGACACCGCAGATCTTCCGGGTAGAGTCGTAGAAGTCGCGTACTTGAAATGGAGTATGAGTAGTGTCCATTCCTGGAACATTCTGCTAATGGTGGAGATCTTCCGACGATTCCTGACTCTCTCACCCACCGTCTAACCCATCTGCCTAGCCACGCTACTCCGCAGTCGCATGGTATTGGGTTATCGTAGACTGATATGCCACCTGTGGAAAAGTAAAACAAATCAACATTAAAATTATATCAAAAAATATACCAAAGCAGGAAGATCATTTGTGAAAGTTTTTGAAGACATTTAAGTATTCTGTTGGATCCCCGCTTAAACATAATGGCATTATGATATAGTATGTAGGTAATTATGTATGTATTAAAAATAACATTGTTTTTGGGTTTATAACAAAAACCCAGATATATCTTTTTTTTTAAAAAAAAAAAAAAAACATTAAAAGCAAAATATTCTCCGGGGACTCCAAGGAATTAAAAACATGAAACTAATAAAAACAGCCTTATTACTAATACTAAGCCATCACGACATATGTATATTATAAACATGCAAACCGTCTTCTCCATACCATAAACAAAAACAAAGACAATCAGAATGGGTGTCAAACCTCATCGCTGAATTCGTGATGTAATAAATGTTTTTATTTTTTCGAACTCATGCCTTTTACAGGACACCCGAAAGCTTACGGAAAAGTGTAGGGGACTAATTCTTTGCTGGGTATATCACGGAAACAAACTAGGTAAAAATAAAAATAGAACATATTATGAAACCTAATAAGAATATCAATAAAGTTCAAATTTAGAACAGCTTTACACTGAAACTGGCATTAATTTAATATATCTTAAGACATCGTATTACTAACACCCACATATTGCCAAAACTCTCTCATAAATATTAATTTTTATACACAAAAAATAATAATCTAAATTTGTTTTATACAAAAACGAGACAAGATAAATAATAATACAATGCGGGGTATATTAAAAATAAGTTAATTTATAGGTAATTTTATTAAATTTTCCAGGCTAAAATACTATGAAATGAACGTACACCAAAGTTCTTTTGATATTTTTCCTATCCTAAACAAATATACACCAAATAATAATGAAATTTATTATTAATATATTATGAACATACATGTAAGGCGTATCGCACACATTACTTTTTGAACGCGAAACCGGTTTCGATAGTGAAACCGTATACTTAAATGAAATTGTTTTTTTTATCTTCGTCCTTCAATCATTTTCTCAGGAACAAGGGGCAGGAACGAGCCTGTCCTAATCTTGATCGTATCATAACTACTGACAGCGGATTTTTAAAGATGAAAGTTTCAGCTAAGGGTCTCCAATCTAAGGCCTGCGGGATTAATCCGGCCTAGCAGCGCCATCAATCTGGCCAGCGACAGCTTGAAACTAGTGTCATCAATCCAGCCCGACACAGACAATGTCTAATTGTTGTTACAACATTGCTGTGATAAGTTGAGGAAGAAATTTTTATCGAAATAAATTATATGAAAACAATATCATCACATTTCTTGATATGAAAAAACAACCGGTTTGTACCTACAACAAAGTGATTAATCCAGGATTTATATTTATTGTTTACATTTTAGGAACGCAACTATTAATTTTTTCACGTTCGAAACCGGTAGCGCAAAACCATTTTACAAGCCTAGAACGCCTAAAGACTTTTTCAGTTGAAATTAGTTTGAACTGAAAACAAAGTTTGTAAATTTGATTATTCTATGAAAACATTTGTTTTTATACGATACGTTGCTAGTCAAACCTCAATATTTGTTTTATCATATACATGCAAACTGTGGCGAGTTATGTTTGTACAAATCTGTTTGCCAGAGCAAAACTACAACATGTTTCGAGAAGTCATTTTTTTGCATCGCCGTTCAATTTTTTTTCAACAAAATAATATGTACTTCTAATATGTTTGTAAACATTAAAATAACTGCCTGAAACAGGTTGCCTACTTTGAACCTGAGGCAAAATCAATCGACTACTACAACAGTTTAAAATACTAACACAGCCAATAATAACTCATTTTCTGACCCATCATTGTTTTGTTATGTGTGTGTTTTTTTTATAATTGACACTATTATTGAGACATGTTTCTGATTGTAATTGATTGTGTTAGCATGGTAAACATTTTTTTTATGATTGTGTAAAGTATGTACAAATATGGTATTATGAAAGTGAATAAAGATTATTATTATTATTCATTAGTCATGGCCCCCTTGATACAGTCTCAGATAGCAACAAATTGGCGCCATATGACTTTTATTAATATTATTATTTATCTAAATTCAATTCTTGTGGAACAAACAGCCAACATAGTAAATATAACAACCATTAATGTAAGATAATATTATATTATGGACCGAAAAAGTATTACGAAAATATAAAAATTCATAGCAACTGAAACAAGACAAAAATCAATGAAATCAATAACATTATAATAAACATTATGTAATCATGGTTCCGAAATCGAGATATCATATTGATTTTGTCATCTGTGAGTTATGTCTAAATAAAGCTAGCTTTTTTTTTTATTAAATTATGCTAAACAAAAATGTAATTGAAATAATTATTATTGTGAAATTTGAATAAAGTTGTTGTGCTCAAACAAAAAACAATAAAAAAAATCTAAGATAATCAAAAAATAAAAACCATTTTCTTAAAAAGTTCATATGCATTCATAAGAGCATAAATCATAAGACGACGAGTCTACGTTCATAAGTCACATTACTAAATTTTGACATAGCATAGTTTTGCTCCTTATTGAGTTTTCATTGAAACTTTTAAATAGTTTTGTCTAGACTTATAACCTTAAACTTTCAGCTTTAATACAAAATTTGTCTCCAGAATAAGTCTAATTATTCCTTTCTCAAAAACCTTATCGATAACCAGGTGGTTTAAAACAGATGTTACAGTAAAAAAAATATCGTATAATAAAAGATTTTATTTTTCATATAATTCAGATGAAATTCGTATTTTGTATTTGCTTTTAGAAAGTTGGTAAATGCGTGGGTTCAGATATTTATTATTTATTTCTCAATAGAAAGGTTAAATTCAAGTTTAGTTTTTGTTCATGTAGGTCTCTATATTTTATTACCATTTATATTTAAGAAAGTTTTTTTTTTCTTTTTGTGCGGTCGGTTCCAATAATCTTTCTATATATTCTATCAGCTAAAATCTTATGTGTAATATATAAGATATTTACTTACAGTAATAGATAAACAGTTTATTGGAATCGGCCGATAGTTAATCAATCAATCACAAGATTATTTTATTATTCTATAAAAGAAACTATATTATATAATTAAAAGTATTTTATAAGTAAAAGGCGATAGCCGTTTATGTATTAACTAAACAAATAAATAAAATAATTGCTATTTTTAAAATAAGATTTATGTAGTTAGCTACCGGTAAGATACAAAAAAATGACTTAAAAAAATAACAAAATACAATATTTTAATCACTATTCAATTTTCATGGTCTTTACTTTATCTTCATATTTATATAAATGATAATATATAATTTTTGAAATATATGATGTAAGAAGATCATTGCCTTAAGGAGAGGATGTAATCAATTCGCATAAAACCGATCTGTATACATAGTTGTGCTTTATTAACCCACAAAGTACAACAGAGAAATATTTAAGGCGAAAAGTAAAGAAAATAATATTAATAAATAAAATTATGAAAATATCGTCCCTCTTCTGACCAACTGTCGTATCTGACATTTTTGGCGAAATCGAGTTATGATCACCAATATGTACTTAAGTATATGTGCCCTGCATGTTCTCACTGAAGATCATACCTGTAGGGTTACTCTTGACAAAATCTAAACACGATCTTAATCTAAATCAATAGACAAGGGAAGTAACTATTGGCCAAAAATACGCACATACCAATCGCGCGATAACGATGGCGCAGTTTTTTTTTACCATAGTCCCTTCGTGCGTCGTATGATCAATATCAAGACTAGATTAAGATCGTATTTAGATTCTGTCAAGAGTAGCCCTGCTGTAACTGTTACCGTTATCCTGGAATAGCCTTCTGATTTGTTGTCGTATTTACGAATTATTCTAAATAAAATGTGTTGTATCTACTAATTCCTCAAAATTTCATCACAAAAATGATTCTGAGATATATAAGAATAGGTACAAATAAAATAATGTAATAATTATATTTACACTGTATCATATAACTATCAGAGACGAAAATATGCACGGCAAAACACAAAAAACGCTCTCCTGAACAATTTACATTTAGGCAAATACGACTCTTAGTCAGAAGAGGGACGATATATAAAGTGCCACTACTGTTTTGTTTTTAAGCGTACTTCTGTACATTTAAAACACATAGGTTCAGTAATTTTATTGAGGAGAAAAAAAACTCTTAATTAATAACCTTACAAAGTACCTACTTTTACTTTACACATTATGATATTGTGAAATATTAAACAACCTTAGTTGATAATTCTTTAAAACATTTAAAGATACCCACCGTTCACCCGGATATCGCAGAAGTCTAAGAACTTCTATTTATCCGAAATTCTATACTTAATAAATTTTGTATATATGGTAGTGCCATAGTGGGTAGCCTAAAGAGCTCGTTGGCCAAAATACCTCCATGTGTGGATTTTTTTACTACAATCCTTCGATATATCTCTAGTCGAGATAATCAAACACAGTTATTATATAAAGTAGTAAAATTTAGATTTAAATTTAAAAAAAAATGTATAGTATTTATAAAAATACGTATATTGTGGAGCAAATACTGAGTGAAGGTGTTGTAAAAATAATATTTTGAAACACTAGAATTTTTTTTATTATATTAAGGAATATTAAATAAGTGAATATATAAATTAGAATATAAAGAACTTACCAGCAACAAGTTTGGTGGCCAATTTCTCCCAAGTCGTGGTGTTTGGATACAAAGCAGCCGGACTAATTGAAGCCAACTGGTTTCTGCTCACATCCAGTGTAAGCTGAGGAATGTGACCCAAATCTCGAAGAAATCCAGCCGGAAGCTCTTTGATTTCCGTCCCGCTAATCTGTACACTTAACTCATAAAGTTTTTCAGCACCTTCGAAAGCTTCAGGTGATATCTTTTTCACTTTATCACCAAAAATTTCCAACTGTTTCAACTTGGATACAAACACTCCATTAAGTTGACTGTCTATATTTTCTTCACTTATATGAATTCGAAGCCTTCTTAAACCCGGCACTTCCGACACAATGTTCCCCAACTTATAATCTTTTAAAGTAGGCTTTGTATCAAGTTGTAAATATTTCAAACTTCTTAAATATGACAAAGTATTTATATCAAAAGATTTCAATTTATGTAAAACTCTTATATCTAAATGCGCCAAATTTCTTAATCCATGAAAATTGTTTCTACTCAGTGATTCTATAGGATTTCTCGACAGGTCCAACACTTTTAATTTAGACATTGTTGTCCATATTTGTGATGGTACCGTTGCTAACGAATTCCCTTTTAAATATAAATTCCTTAATGTCCCGAGATCTTTAGCGGCGATCTCTTTGACCCCGTCAATAAAATTGTATGTTAAATTAAGTGATGTTAAATTGCGAAGAGGAATTAATGGGAATGTCTTTAATCCAATATTAGACAGACTCAAATATCTTGTCATAGGTAAATAATGAAAAAGCTCTTTGAAGTTTGCTCTTAAATAGTTTGAACTTAAATCCAATACTTGGAGACTGCCCAAACTATTGAATAGATTATCAGATAGAATTGTCAACTTGTTGCTACTGAGATCAAGACTTAATAGGAAAGGTGTTTCCTGGAACAATGTGCTATCCAAACTTTCAATATTATTTTGACTAATATCCAAATGTCTCAATGTAAAACCTATTTGCGAGAATGCTAAAGAAGGTAAAATATTAAATTCGTTTATACCTAAATCTAAATGTTCTATCATCGTATTCTTAAATACATCACGGGGTAAAGTTCTTATATGATTTCTCCGTAAATTAAGAAACCTTAAATTATTTAAGTTTGAAAATTGTTCTACGGATAATTGTTCTATTCGATTGTGAGATAAATCTAAAATTTGTAAACTTTTCAATCCATAGAACGCCCTCCTTCTAAGGTAACTAATATAATTATGGTCTAAATTTAATACATCTAAGTCAACTAATTTATCAAAAGCATTCGTATCAAGGTGTCCTATCTCATTGTATGATAGGATGCATCTTTTTAGTTTTTTCGATATTCTTGATACAAATATTGTTGGCGTATCGGCTAATCTATTGTGCGAAACATCTAATGTCTCAATATATACATCGGGTCCGTTTGCATCTAACGAAATAATTTGATTCCTACTTATATTTAACAAAAATGGCATTTCCTCATTGGATACGTTTTGAAAAACACGCAGTGAAAACTCTCTCAGCATATTGTTTTGAATTTCCAATTTCATTAAGTTGGGTAAATCCGTAAAAGCAGAATCCCCAATTTCGATCAATAGATTATCGTACAATGCTATGTGCATTAATTTCGGTAAATTCTTGATTGCGTGTATTGAGATGTTCCTTATTCTATTCACAGAAAAATCCAGCACTTGTAATTCAGGAAATGAGGTTATCGTCTCGGCATCTAGACCGTCTAATAAATTGTAAGAGAAATTTATTTCCTTTACACTTTCAACATTGTGATCGTCAAAGAATTCGGGTGGAATGGATGTTATCCTGTTAAACTCCAAACTGAGATATTGAAGTCTGGGGAAGTGCGTGAACGAATTGGTGGTGAGAGTCTGAATATTATTATTATCCAAAGAGACCCATTCCAGGTTTGTTAAATGTCTCAGTACATCTGCTGGGAAATCATCTCTGTAGATTGAAAATGACAATTCTAATATTTTTAAATATTGCGAAGCGTTCGTAAAAACGTCCGGATGGACGTAATGAATATCGTTGAAGCTCAAACTTAATTCTCTCAACTGTGGGAGAGACGAGAAAGCTCCCGCATCCAATCTTGTTATTTTATTACTTCTAAGATATAAAGTTCTTATTGATTCCCCCCAAACGTCAAAATCTCCGTCTTCTATATAAGCGATGAGATTATATCCGATATCCAGATGTGTTAAAGTACAGTTTCTCAAAGCTTCTCGGGGTATAAAAGTTAACAAGTTGCCATTCAATGAAAGCACTTTTATATGCTGTGGAAGATAATCAATAGTCACTATTTTATTGGACGGTAAATAAAGATTTTTTAGTCTTTTCAACTCCATAATTGTACGCGGCACCTCTGTCAACTGATTGTGTTCCAGATCGAGATATTCCAGAGTATGCTCCAATCCTCTGAAAGCGTGGTCATCAATAAACTCTATATTGTTGTAGGATAAAATTAATTTCACTGTATTCATTCCTTTGAATGCGTTTACTGGCACAATTCTTATTTTATTAAGTTCAATACTTAGATGTCGTACAGCTAAAGTTTCATTAAAGATATTAGTAGGCCATACTTCTAAACCATTATCACCCAATTCCAATTTGTCTAAACTCTTGTGATGTTTGAATGTCGTGGGTGATATTCTATGTATGAGATTACCTTTCAAATTGAGCACTTGCAAATGGTGTAGATAACTGAATAGTTCGTATGGGAAATGTTCTAGTAGATTATTTGCTAGATTCAGCATTTGCAGATTCACAGGTAGAGATTTCCTTGTGACTTGCATTATCCTATTTCCGTCAATGTCCAACTTGTTCAAGTGTTTGAGTTGTGTGAGTGTCCCAGTAGTTATTTCGGATATGTAATTTCCCGTCAGAATGAGACTAGTTAATGAATCTTTCATGTAAGCCCAATCGCCGTTCAGGGAGACGATGTTATTACTGCAATCAGAGAAACAAACAGACATACATCATTAATATTATTAATCAATAATTTTGCAATCAAAACATACAATCTTATACACGAACCTAGTTCATATTATACAATACATTATCGTCTCAATTATTCCTATATTAAGTATGTAGCTATCTATATTCAAACTATTGTAGTAGCTTGTTTAAACTTACGATATGTCTTTATTGCAAATGTCTTATTTGTTTTAAAAAATGTTTTTGTTCTTATTTTATTTTTCTATCTTTATGAGTCGAAATGTTATTCATCTCAAATGTTTTTTTTTATGTAGAGATATTAATGTAAATTATATTTATTTTAGAACAGTGAATGGCGCAAAGGCGTAATCTGTTAATTATGTATACATAAATAACTAAATAACGAGTGGATGGCCTTGAGAAGAATATAATAGAATAGAATAAATAACTAAATAAATAATGTACACTATTATTTTTTAATCTTATTAGATCAAAAGAATTATATCTCTTTTGACAATTATTTGTACGAACTCAAATTCTAAATTAATAATAAGTATTACATTTTAATTCCGTGGAATGGAACAGTAATCATCTGCCACGAGTGTTGAGTTAGCAAACTAACTATATACATGTAATTAACATGCAGGTTATCCTTGCTGTGCCAAAAAATATGACACATGGCATATCTCATCGCTTAAGTGAAAATATTTTAAGTCTTATTCGTTACGTTTTTCGAAAACACGTCATTTGCAGAGCACTCGGAACTTACGAAGTGTGTAGAGGGGAAGTCCTACTTTATTTGAGAATTCCACAGAATGTCGTATAAAATAAAATATTCTATAATAATGAGGAGTTCTAACATGTACCTATGTCTTAACGGTTTTAACCACAATGAATTTTTTTTATACCATGTGTTTTTTTTCTATCTAGGTTATATTATTCATAATATTGGATGAATATATTTGAATTTCTGAAAACCTTATGAAGAATAACATGGATTGTCAAAACATTACAAAATTATTATCAAAGATAATAAAAAATTGTAATAAATCATTATTCCAACAATAATAGATATTAATATAGTATACAAAAATCTTCCCTTAATATATATTTTTTATTTATTCTTCAGGATACATCGATTACAAGTAAGTTGTCAATTTAATTAAAAAGAATCTTTCAATCAATATACAGAGGACGAGTTAATCGCGGAGGCACGATTTCTTCCAACCAACCCAAATTAATTAATTAATTAATTTATTTATTTATTTTATTCTTCACTGTACATTGGATACAATATTACAAAATAAAACAGTGTCATATAAATATCAGTCATAAAATTCAATGTACAGAGGGCGAGTTTATCGTTAAAATGCGATGTCTGTCAACCAACCCAAATTAAGTAATTTTATTTATTATTACTTATAACGAAATAACACAGATGTGAGAGCTGGTCCGAAAAACGTGGGATAGAGAAACATTCTTCAGAGTGATCGCCGACGTCGGGGGTTCCTGATACGGCACTAATAGAAGACGGTTATTAATTATTTATGAAAAAAATCCCTGTAAAAAACAAACTTTTTTCTGTAAATTTTACAATATTTTATCACAATGACATTATACCTTCATAGAAAAAGAATTTTAATATCCTTTTTAGAAATAATCCATATGAATGGATGGAATTCCTGGAATCTTTAGACTAACCTTTTGGAAAAGCCTCAACATTGAAATTAAATCGGAAAAGAACGAGAAATAAAATCTAGATGTGATTTAAGAAAAAAATAAAAATACTATAATCATAAAGTGGAAGGGAGACAGAACAAATATAATATTATGAGACTGAATATTTGATTGGTCAGCGTTTTTTTTTACTTAGGCATTGTTAAACCAATCACAATACAGATATCAAATATTTAATCAGACATTCCAAATTTGAAAACTTTATCGTCTTATTTTCTTTAGAAAAGTCTTTGAATAATACTCTTCGTACAGTTTGAAAAATAATTGTTCTCCCACGTTTTCCTTAATTTCCTGTAAAATTGGAAAAAATTTCAGAAGAATTCACAAAAAATTATTTGATGATTGAATTATGAAAGTTTATTCATTCATACCATAACGGCATTTCATACCATTACTAGGGTCACCTGCAAACTAACTCCATGTAATAATCATGCAAGTAATCATCTGTGTGCTAATAATAATTAATGCATTCATAACTCATCGCTGTATCCTAATAATTAAAAAAATAGAATTGACCAAAACTCGATTCTACAAGGTTACTCTTGACACAATCTAAATAACGATCTTAATCTTGTCTTGATCTCAAATCATTAGACGCGCGAAACGACTAAAAATACCCCGCTTCCGCTACCGCGAGATTAGTTTGCACGTATTTTTTACTATAGTCACTTCGCGCGTCGTAGGGTTAAGATCAAGACTAGATTAAGATCGTATTTAGATCGCGTCAAGAGTAGCTCTGCTGGTTACAAATTCCTTGTGCCTATTTATGATTTAAAAACACATTTAAGAGTTACGTTCTCGTTCAAACGCAGACGAAGTTGCGAGAACGCGTCAATTTTCGTAGCTAAAATACACAAGTAGCTCCGAAAATTGACACGTTCTCGCAACCTCGTCTTGTTTGAACGAAAACGAAGCGAAAACGTAACGCTTGAATATGTTTTGACTAGGCCTACAGTTACAATCAAAATTGTTTGTTTTATGAGAAGAAAATCACATGGTAAGAAAAATGTTAACATATTACAATGTCAACTTCCCGTTATTAAAATTAATCGCAAATTATAAGAAACATCTTTATATATTATGTATGTACTCCAAAAGAAAAAATAATAACATACATATAATTTATTTATTTATTTTTATTTTATTTATTTTATTTGAATGAAATATACCACTGCCAGCTTGACAGTTGTGAAACCTAATTGCTGGACAGTGGACAACATATAACAATCATAAACAAATATGAATCTAAGAATCTAAAATAACAACCATACGAATATAACCTATTAATAAAAAAAATAACTTACAATATTCTGTAAAAACACTACACAATATTTCAAACACCATTTAAAAAACCAATAAATAAAGTTTACTCAAAAAACATCAATAGATAAAAAACACAATCACTATTTTATTTTTCAGACCGAACACAGGGCCACTACCCAATGAGAGCCACCCATACTACGTCACGCTACTTGTTATTAAATTACTAATGATGGGCAAGGCTCACTTCGGTTCTAGTAGACCGTGTAAAAAAACATATTAAAGCGTTTACATGCTTATATAAAAATCAAATAAAAAAAAAAACAAAAATCTTCACATACCTAATATAATTATTATGCACCATAATAATTAATTATAACAATGATAATCAATTGTTGTATGTTTTTCATTTACTACTTAAATAACAGCACGTGTTGGCAATAGGAATGTTTATTAATACTCTCGTCTTGGAAAAGTGTATAGGTAACTATTTATTTCCAAAAAAAAATAGATTTCGTTTTTATTCAAATTCAATATAAATTTTCCAGCGACGAGTAGAATAGACTCTTTTATAAGAATTTTTTAGTGTCGTGTTAAAGGCAGGGGTTTATATTTTTTTTTTTGATATTTGACTACTTTTCAATTGAGTTACGAGCTTTAACAATTCTGATACCCATATTTTTATAAATAATTGCTCCTCCACTCTTTCCCGAAAGTATTCGAGTGTCCTGTAAAAGGCACGTGTTCGAAAAAAAAAGGCATTTTACATCTTAAATTCAGCAATGAGGTTTGCCACCCATTCTGAATGTCTTGATTTTTATAGTGGCACGGAGAGGACAGCTTGCATGTTTATTATTTATGCAGCTGATCTGCTGGCTACTTGTGGGATACGCCATGATGGTAGGTATAATAGTAGTATAGATATTTTTATATTTTTTATTTATTTATTTTTTACTGTAGGTAGTGTAGGTACATTGATCACAATGCATACAATTCTATAGAGAGATGCATTCAAATAAGATACAATCAATATACACAGGGCGAATTTATCGCAAATGTGCGATCTCTTTCATCCAACCAATTAAAAAAAAAATACTATTAGATACCTACACAGGTAAGTGGTCTTCAACCTTTTTATTTCTGCGAACTAGCAAACGTTAAATAATTTTAAGGGAGGCAATAAAAATTGTTAAACTTTGAGGATTTTTTTAATCAGGTCTCATGTTCCCAGAATTACCCTCAAAATTTCGCTAAAATTTAAAAAAGGTTAGGAATTGGAAATATTTCATGATCTCCTCGGTTTCGAAAAGGCATATTTTAAAAAAAATTCTTTACTTAGTTTAAAATGACACAACAAAAAAGGACTGACCCCCATGATCCTTCCGCGAACCAGGTGTTGGAGATTACTACTATAGATGACCTCTTGTCACAAAACATGGCTATTTGTGTTAGACAATTAGCGCAGAATCGCTTTGCACGTTGAATTTATTTCTAATCAAATTTAAAATCTAATAAGACATTGGACTTTCTATCTCACGTAAAACTATTTCTACATAAGACTAGAGAACTGAAAATTTCATCCTTAAAATTTAGTGTTAAATTACTTACTTTTGTAAATTAAACCAGTTGAGTATTTTCAGCGTTTTCAGAATGTTGAAAGGTATTTCTGTGAACTCGTTGTAACCCAAATCCAGAGATGATAACGTCATGGACATAGAACTGAAACAAACAGAAATAAAAACATTAATATCAATTTATAAAAATAGATAAATTATTGGTAACAAACACGTTAAATGATAAAATAAACATTTGAAATGTGTATGTATGTAAAATTAAGTAACAGACCATGCCACACTTGTTGGAGTGTCCATTGTGCCCTGTCACATGCACTATGGAGGATATTTTTAACGATTCTCCAAGTGCTGTGCGTTTTGCACAGTACTGGACTTCAGTTTAATTGGATTTTTTCATGGTTTTGACACGATAAATAATAAATTAAGTAACTTTTTGATTTTAGAAGAGGAAACACTATGAAAGTTCATTTTAATTTAGATAAAAAAAAAATATAAAATAAAAAAACATTGTTGACTCTCACTCTCATTAGTTTTAAAAGCGTTTCAAAAATAAGTCCATCTTCAGTAATTATTACTTATAACTAAAATAAAAAAAAAAATAATACTTATAAAACAACCAAGTGAAAGAAGACAGTGTTTTTTGTAAATATATATTTTATTATCTTAAATATAATTATAAGTGTTACAAAATGTATAATAAAATATCGCGCAATAAATTGCATGCTATTGGACTCAGAATTTCATTTATGTTATTCTAAAAATATTTTTTTGTTCTCACATTATCCGCTTTAGCTTCTATATCATACGTCTGGAACATGTTTTATATATTCTGACTTTGCTCTCCACTTGCAGACTTTTATTTGTCCACGTGATATCTCTGGAAAATCCCGATGCGACTGCCACTTTGTTCACTTGTCTCCTTATCTCATTGATTAGGTTTTTGTAACTTAGAAGCTCCATATCCAGGAAATTGAATTAAGTCACCTCTTCTATAACATTACTGTTTATGCTCAGACTAAAGATAAGTGATATTGAAAAAATGGCTTTCAGTTTCGATCAAATGAAATTTCAAAGACAATTATAATATAATTTTGTTTCTTGATTATAAAAATAATATAAAAATTTTAATTAACAATTTACAAAAATTAGATAATCGGTACTGTACATCAAAATTCAAAAATCCATTACAATAAATACTTGTGATATTGTTAGAAAGTTTTTGAACTCAGATATTTCAGACACAATGCTGGTATTTTATACCCGCGTTTTTAGCCTTATCTTTATTGATAACCTATATACAAATTTAGGTAGGTGAATTCATCCCGGCTTAGACTGTTAAGTTTTTGTGTGGTCATAACTGATCATATGGAGACTTATCTGGTTGTATAATGATGAGAAGTGTGGATGGCAATTTTGCCGCCGATAGAATTAAACATATAGATAAATCTAAATGGTATTCTGTTCTCTTTGCTTACCCTATTAAGGATAGAACGTGAGGGTACCTATAGATAGATAGATAGATATACAGATAAGATAATAATATTACATTATTTAAGTGAGAAATTATTGACAGAATGATGAGTTGACATTCTCCTACGCTAAGGGAGAAGGCGAAGGGTAGGGGGCTGAAATTTAATAATGATAATAATAATCATATGATTGAGGGTGAATGTTGAGGACTAGAGGGAGGGAGGAGATGATTGGTGGTAGTACAGTAAGCTTAAATAAGGGATATTATATAGTATTATCTGTAATCTGTAGGAGACAAACTATGTATGTCTACTTTAGGCTGAATTGTTTCATGCATATGATTTTGTAGCCCTCATTATAGCCTTATGAAATATTTTTTGGAGTCAAGAAACTATACTAATACCACGATTATTTTATTCTACGCTCGATTAAGATTTCTACAGGGGTCCAGTCATTCTCAGGCGCAATTTCTGACTGGTAAAACATTAGAAATCACCACAACGTTAAATATAACTTCAAAAGGCATCAAAATATGTAGTACCTATGCTTGTTGTAGCATGTTTACAGTAAATACCAAATGTCAGACTTATCGCATTTGCAAATTCTTCCAGCCAACCCGGAAACTCATTTTAATCTCTCTGATGGTAATTTTTATTAATTCATTTATTCATTCCATTGCAAGTAATAAATATTCGAGTTTTCCTCTCCGTGACAGTAAAAGTTAAAGACATTCAAGATGGGTGGCATATTTCACATGTTTTACTAATAACTACCATTAACAGGAAACTCCAAAAAAAATAAACAGAAAAGAACCAGGTACCTATTCTTTACAGAGGACTCCACAAGGTATTAAAAGGGTATGATTATAGGATTTGAAAATATATATTCGAAGAGTATAAACTTCAAGTTTATACTTAGCCAAATCAATCAAGTTTTTACTCCGCCCTGCAGGGTTACTTTTGACAAAACTAAACACGATCTTAATCTAGTCTTGATCTTGATCATACGACGCACGAAGGGACTATGGTCAAAAACACCGCGATACCGCTAACGCGCGATCGGTTTGCGTGTATTTTTGGCCAATAGTCACTTCGTGCGTCGTATGATCAAGATCAAGACTAGATTAATATCGTGTTTAGTTTTGTCAAGAGTAGCCCTGCTGATGATGCCAATTTGCTGGTGAAAGCGCTAGGCGTAATTGTGGTATACGTTGTATTCATTAATGTGAAACAAAAAACAGTGTTATTTTATATTTTATAAATTAATAAATAAAAATAATGTAATAGTATAATTGTATGGCGGATGATTTATTCAGCACCGTTTGATGGAGCATCCATTTCAATACATCCACAATTAGTACCTATCAACGTAACAATAACGATAATAATAATATAGATACTATGATCAAGTCATGATATCAGATAATCATTGACGTCACTGAGTATATAATCGATTTAATTTAATATATTGTATCGAAGGAAAGCTACAGTTCCTACAATTGCTATGTCAGGCTGTTCCGCTTGTGGTTTTGTATGACCATACCAGTTGCTCATTTTGTACTTACCAAACTTATAAAAACCAAAGACATTCAAGATGAATGTCAAACTATTTTCTGTAATTTTTGAGTGAGAAGGTTTTGTTTTAGGGAGCCCTTCAGGCGATCTCTGAGGCCCCTCATATAAATAAAAGATTTCGCACGATGAGTGAGTGTGAATGATACAGGAACTACCATTCCTGAAACATCCGTGGATTAGGGAGGGTATAACCCTAAATGATTTTTTTTGGGAGTCCTGTAAAAGGTAGATGTCCGAAAATCCTCACGTTTAAGACAACTACTAACATCTACAATTCAGCGATGAGGAATACTACCCATTCTGAATATCTTATTTTTTATTGGCACAGAGAGGACAATACCCCCTAGATAAACACGCCCTTGGCGATCGACTACAAACGAATTTTCGACAATAACGCATAATTACACGGTAAATGTAGATAGATTGTCGAAGAGATTACCAGTAGTCGATCGCTAAGTACGGTTTTTTTTTTCTTTTTTATCATCCCTAGGTCCAACCGGACACTTGGAATCGTCAGTCAAAATAACAATTAGTACATGTACATATCAAAAGCATAAAATTTTTCAAAGACGTCAGAGAACAATAATTGGTAAAATTTATTTCAAAATCAATGCTGATCAGAGTGTAAATGGCTCCGAACAGCATTTCGTCAATTTATCTAAATAAAACAAATAATATAACATTGGCAAAACAGTATGACGAATAGGTGGAATCGAATGCTGGGCTAAGTGTAAAAGTTTAAGGCCAGCATTCACGTCGATGATTTTTATATGAAATATAATATTATAAATACAGTGAAGCAACCGAGACAACCAGAGGAATCACCGCGAACATTATAAATGTGCGAATGTGCTCGCATTAAGATAACGATAATAAGCAGGTATATTTATGTTTGTCTGTGGCCCAATATGTTCGTTAATTACACGTTGTTAATCCGCTAGCTAACCTACTTGTGAGATGTACCTTGATGGTATAGTATTGGCAATTCCTACACACAGTACCAATAATTATTTCTCGAAATCATTCTCAGTTTATGGTGCTCGTTGTTGGAACAATCTTCCTCCTTCGCATAGAGTTTCACAATCGCTCAATGTTTTTAAATCTTGTGTTAAAGAAAAAATGCTATCTTTTAACTCAGTATCCGTTCCCTAGCCCCACCCCCCTCCTCTGATCCATAATCCCTACCACATGTTGGGTGTGTGTCAAATATTATTTTAAACTTTGTTTTTTTTTCTTTTGTTGTGTATTAATGTTTTATATATTTTTTTGTAAGTAAATTTGTTTATACTAGGTTTATGTCAATGTGTCGTGGTTAGATGGAAGAAATCACTTTATAGTTATAATCTCGCCACTGCACATCGTCCTAGTTTGTAATATTTTATATTATTTTGTTAACACTGTTATGTAACGATGATGTGCAAGAAGAATAAATAAATAAATAAATATAGTGCGCATTTAGCATTCTAGCCTTATAGATTCATTGGTAATTTTCTCATCCAGATACCTGCAACGGTGTTTCCTGCATGTAGATTCCCCCACCTAAGCTGATTTACTTATTTTTTTATTTATTTAATACATAAACGGCTATCGCCTTATACATCAAGAACGACCCTTACACAATAATAAAATCACCAATTTCTAATAAAAAGCATTAACAATAACTAATTATTAAATAATAATAATCCTTATTGATCATTGCATGTGACATTCACACTCAGGACTAGATGACAAACCCCATCAATGTATATTGTGGTCAGTAGGTAGTACATCTACCATTTCCTTTTCGATGTCTATTTACTTCAGACCATTTTATGTAACATATTCGTTGTTCAGCCATTAGAAATAAAATATGAATTGAAAGTGTTTGATTTAGAATTCAGCGATAAAGTCACTCATCTCGAAAGTTTTAATTTTTGTTGCCACATGAAAAATAAAGGATAAAAAATTGTTCATTAAACAATTTCTTTGAATTTCATCGGAAGATCAATAAAAACACAAGACCTCCCATGCCTCAATTTTTTTTCAAAAATGAAATATTGATACCAAATTATTCGTCTCGTGGAGCCGCATCTAGTGAGAATATAACCCATATGCCGAAATATTCAAAGAAAATTTTAATGGAAAGAAATTCAACGTCTTTGTCGGTTCACGTATTGACAATGTCCTTACAAGACGAAAGACGTTTCTCTCGTCAAATAAACAAATAGTAGAATAAAACATTTTTTGTTTTATTTATTTCGCTCCTTCATTGACAGAGTAGCATTTCTATTACTGAACACCTTGTAGGTTTAATGGTGATGGAAAGCCAACATTATGCAGTGTAGTATTCAACTGTAGCATGCCATACAATATTCAGAGCATTAATTTGCGACACGATTACCTCACTACTATAATACATAATATCACCTGACGTTATAATCGTCCAGTCACATGAGTACATTGCTACATACCAAATACAGACATACCTAACTCCCTTCAAAGAATATCTATGCTATACTATACTCTCAAACCGTATACCAAGTGTGGATCCGTACCCAAAGAGAACGGAACACCATAATTATACGTCTATCCTTACACACCTCTTTCGCTTATTCCACATTCAAACAATATCTCATACACACAAGTCGATTTCTCGTACTCAACGACACACGACTGTACTCGAGAATTTGAAACACGGGATGAAGCTACTTATGTAGTTCTCGGACGCCCGCATTTTCTCACACGCCCTCTTTCAGATAAGCATAATTTTCCTCTTTGTTTCCTTTCATCATTATTCTTATTATTACTGACAATAAGACGATTACAAGGATCATTAAAGCTGAAGGCCAATACGATCCCAGAAGTAAACTTTAAACAATATCCAGACGACAACATAACTACAAAGAACCTTCAATTTTTCATATAAATTCTGCAAATGTCACTTTAATGATATCAATATCTTCAGTCAGAACATTGAACATTTGAACAAACCTTCCTACTGGAGGCTTTGCCACTATGTTTTTTCTGCTTTAGTCCATTTATGGAATTTCCAGTATTATTGAGTTTAATATGATACAGTTGAGCAGCTTGAAGCAGTTTGAGAGCATTGTTCTTCCGTCCGCAGGGGTTCTGTCGGCCCGAGCGTCCCTATTTCACAATACACCGTTCCTATGACAACGATATCAGAGCGCAGGGAATGGAAAAGATGGAAACATGTAGGGATAATATCATCATCTATTCGAGCCACATGTCCAAATTGTCGTTATTTATTAACACGCATTCTTTTCACAACACTCCTCTTGCATCCGCTTATTCTTCTAATATCCTCACTCAATCACACAATAATTTTACCAATCATTCTTCATTCGTTCAGAGGATATAACTTGCTAGATAAAAGGTAATGTTTGCTCTCAAATTTGAATACTACTAATGAAACTATATTCATCAGCTGTAAGTAGGTACTACAAAAACCAGCTAAAACTCCATTTAACTAGCTGTTTTTGTCAAAAAGACTTGATTAATTCCATCAACAAACAACAAACATAATAATATAATGTTGTAAATATTTATTTTTTGTATCAGGGTACCTACCTACATACTATAATATGTCGACTACACGTGTAGAGTTGATACAATTTGTTGTTTTTCTTCAAACGTCACAAAAAACAGGCGCCCCGTGGCGCTTTCAGACTAAGGTAAGGATATGAAAAAGTGTGGCACATTTTTTTCAGGAATTCTTCATTCTAAACTCAAACAAAAGTTTGTAAACATAAGTTGGCAATATTTGATAAAAAAAAATACATTAATACGTATAAGTATGTTTACTTTTGTATTTCTAAGAAGGTAATGTTACAAAATTAAGAAACAAATGTTTAGAATATTTACAAATGTTTTGTTTGTCTATCTCGTGGATTTTTCGATTAATAATAATAATAGAAAACTGGGAGTAGATGACAGGCTCAAATACAGCATACAGAAGGCCGTACTTCTATCGTCCACCAGGATAGTAAGAAGGTTTTTGTCCCTGTAGCTCTGTAAGTGATCTCCCATGATTGTACTATTTCATAGAACATCATGGAAGAATCAACTCGAATAATGTTGGGGTTCTACATTTTGAATATAAATTTATTTTAATATATTATGGTTTTTGTTATTTAATGTTATATTTAAATTTTATTGTTAATCTTATATTGTGTTCAAAATGTAGAATCTTATATTGTTTTGTTAAATAAATGCACTGAGAAAAATACTAACGAAATTTCACAACGAATCATTGGTACGTACTATCAGATTAGGACCAGAGATCGTACAAACGATTCATTAGTACGAATCTATAATATTAACTCTTCGTAAACAAGTTGTTGGTAAATTTACCAATGATTTGTTTGCGAAGAGTAAATATTATAGATTTATACCAATGAATCGTTTGTGCGATCTCTGGTCCTAATCTGATAGTACCGTACCAATGATTCGTTTTGAGTATTTTTCTCAGTGTGAGATATAAGATAATTTGTATTTGGCGCCGTTTAATGATCCGTGACCATCTCAAGGGCGCCATGGCTTTTCTTGAAAAGCAGTGTTTTCAGCTTACTCCTGAACGTTAATTATTAACAATAGACCTCCCACTTTTTTCTGTAAGTTTTCGAGTGCCCTGCAAAAGGAGAATGTTTTTAAAACCTCACATTTAAGACAATAATTAACGTATTCTGTTATTCAGCTAAGAGGCTTGCCACCCATCCTGAAATTCTTATTTTTTTATTGGCGTTGAGAGTATGATGTTAATTTCATGCAGTTGGTCAGCTGGCTACCTCACTTGTGGGATATGCCGCGATGGTAGATATTCTAAAGATTTATTGCTGACTGGACAACTTGGCAAATGAAAATTAATCGGCACCGTCTAGATCCAGTCGAAATTTAAAACAATAATAGTAAAATTAACACTTTTTTACTAAAAATTTGAATAGAATACCTACTGTTGAATTGACATGTGATCCATTGATTTATTTTTCTTTTCATAATAATTTATGCAGTGATATTGATAATTATATGTTTTGTTGATTTTCGATTAAAATTGTTGTCTCTTAATTAACTATACTTGTGCGTACATTATATGAATTATGTATGTTAATTTTCTACATGTAAAAGGCTTATGGCGTGAATTGTTAATAAATAAATAAATAATCTTAATAATATAATATTGTGTACCTATCTTAATGTCTATGTACAATGTACATCCAGTAAGAAGGTATGTATATATACTTAATAAAGTGTTTAATTATTTGCCTGGAGATTAAACAAAAGTTGAACAAAGATTAAGAGAAAACTTCTATTATTAATAGAAGGTAGGTACCGACCAATGTTCATACCCAGCGTTGGATGGAAAACGAATATTTTGAATGTTTTTAAAAGAGTATTCTACAATGCACTCTTGTTACTTGATTGTACAATATATAGATCGCGATCGATTTCGGCAAACCATTGCCAATAGTAGCGTCCACATAGCTGGATGAAAACTTCAATCATCAATCTTCAATAATTCGGTGATAATTCGGAGCATTCACCGATTCAAAAAATATTCGAATGAATGTCTTCGTTATCCGTCCTAAAGGAGGGTAACGAAGGCATTCATTGAACACTGATGATTGACATGTTCATTATTAATCCAGCTGTGTGGACGCTGCTTTTGACGAGAGAAATAAAACATTATTTTGCTCATCAATGGCAACGGTATGCTGAAATCGATCGCGATCTATACACAATCAAGTAGGTAACGAAAATGCATTGTAGAATACTTCTTTGGAAACATTCAAAATGTCTCGAAACTGTACATAGTTAATCCTTCAAAAATAGATGATATTGGATAAATAACATACATTTTATATTTCACTACTGGTTTTCTATTACGGCATAATCCCAAAATTTTATTTTATACGTGAAGTTGTACAAACAACCGCCTTTTTCAGGATCCTCTAAACTTAAATAAGTTTTATGTCACTCATCTCGAATGTCCCTTATTTTTATTAGCACGAAAATAACTACTTGCATGGTTATTGTATTCATTTATTTGTTTGTAGGATATCCCGTGATGGTATTGATATTTTAATATTTTTTTTGGATTGGTTTTTTTTTTCTTTTTTTTCTCATTTTTCCTGCTGAGATCGCCTTGGCCAAAAACTGTTAAGGTTTCAGTGCAGGGTGACATTTTTAGGATAGTAATTCATTCATTTATTTATACATAAATCCACGGCGTGAGCCTTTTACATATTTAAATATAAAACAAAAACAAACATAATTCTCATTTACAACACAGTTGGAACAGAACAACAACTGGCGAAGAAAAAATACAATTGGAAATTAAACTATAACAATTATAAAATGAGTAAAAACAAAACAATAAAATTAGAAAAGTCAAAAAATTGTGGTGAGAGTGTAAATGTCAACAAAGGTTTGGTAAATGTCAAGAACAATTATTTTAATACAGTAAGGAGATGTCAAGTAGATAGAAGAAAAAAATTAATATATATGAATTGCAATAGATTATTAAAATGTCAAAAAAAATAAAAAATAATTCAGTAAGATGTCAGAAATTAAATAGGTATATATCAATTATATAATAAATTGTCACTAGTAGATGGAGGAACAATAATACAAATACAAAAATTCAAATTAATAGCCAAACATACTTCGAAATGCCCATTGTTAATTTAAACATTAAAACAATTTATAATGTCATGTTTATATTTAGGTAAACTGTCAGCAAAAATGTCTGTATTATCTCCTACCAGGTAATAACAATTATAATATACAATAGATATAAAGACATACCTAATATTCTACACAAAAACATACAAACATACAAAAAATATTATGTGTTATAAATACACGGAGGTTCAATTTCCACCCACTGTAGAAGTGGAGGCTTTGAAGATGTTGTATTAAGTTGATAATCTTAAAGATATTTTAATACAATTATTACCTCTTAGTAAGTGTTACTTGTTTATAAATAGAAATTTCCGCGATGAAAATTATTGGACCTCTATACAAACTTAGATCTTTAACGCACTTTTTAGGATGCAAGTCATGCATTATTTTAAAACCTTACTTAATTGTCCATTAGTATGTTAATAAAATTTTTAATGTTAGTATCGTCATTAAAAACTAGTGTTAAGATGAGCGATATCGTAGGATTTTTTTGATATTTAAAATAAGATATTTTTAATGGACATTACACTCTTTAAAAATATACCCTTCCGATAACATCACAGACCATTACGAATGTAGTGGAAGGATATGACACGATTAGTGCCAGAATGGTTTCGAATGGAAAGGTTTATTTGTGACATTCGAGACGAGGCTAAAAACCCAATTGTTCAGGAGGTGTTATGATTCTTGAATCTTCCCTTGCAGTGGTTTTTTCACAAAACGGCACAACATAAATAAGTTATTATTATTATTCAAATCAAAAGTGGACTAAGCCACACGATAATCAATATTGAGTTTACTATGAAAATGAGTTAAAATCTTGCGTTTTTTTCATTTGCTATCTGATTTTAAGTCCACTTTTGAATAAAAGAACCACAAGCTTGCATAAATTCCCATAGTTCACTCAATATTGTTCATCATGTGGTTTAGTCCACTTTAGCTTTGAATGCCTTTATTGTACCCTGTACTCCCAAGTGGAAGGTTGAACTGCAAAAAAATGTACAGTTAATTATTGAAAGACTTCAAAATTGTTCAATTATCATTATTTTTATTGCAACTCAATAAATATTATACCATCGTTACTAGATATATGCTCATTCTACATCTGCCGCCTACTGTATAAAGGAAAAATGATAGGAATACAGATAAAATGATGATGTAGTTAGGTACCTATGTTATATTATTGTCCAAATATTCATAAATTAAAATACCAAAAGCATACGTGATTTCACTTGCGTGGTAAGCAGAGAAAATTAATCATTACCATATACATACATAATTCATCCTCGTTTAATTTATGGTAACACTTTTTCCCCGTGTCACATTGAAATTATCTTTATGGTAACACTCGCACACCCCTCTTCTGTTTGTTTATTTTTATCTTGTTCCATATTTTTTCCTTCAAAAACGCATCAAGCACATTTTGCATGTACTAAACATTAAAAATTTCGGTGATGAGGTCAGGCCACCCATCCTGAATCTCCAGATGTATTTTATTGTCATTTTTCTAAATATTTTATTTAATATCACACGTAACATGTCATTTCACATCTTAAATTCAGAAGTGGTACAGTATGGCAACCATACTAAATATCTACTTATTTTATTGCACAAAGAAAACATCTTTTCATTTTTTAAGTAGTTTAATGTAAATAAAAAACAAAAAACTTTGTAGAGTTATACTGTGAACTTTAAACCTGGTCACTGAATTAAAGTACATAGTATAACTCTACAAAGTGTTTTGTTTTTTATTCACATTAAATTATAGAGTTCTACAAAATAAGCAGTTATACAATTCAATTTTAAGTAGTTATTTCATGGACTTGTAGAAAATTTGTGAGAAATAGCGTTGTTTACATAATCATTAATTTAGTCCAAAAAAGTGTATTCTTGGTTTTACTGCAAATACAAAAAGAAAAAAGAACTAAAAAATTTCGTAGTATGTCACATGAAAATAACATTGCCACAAAGAAATAAAACAAACTCATAGCAATTTGATGAAGACATAAACGAAAAATTCGCAGAGATAAGGCTAGTCCCAAACTTTGATATTAAATCATATTGTATTGCGGATGCAAACGCGATGATACGTAACAAACATATATACATGTAATACTCAGATGACAATTAAAAAAGGTCATTTTTCATTTTTCCAGTCCGGGATACGAATCAAGGACCTTGTGACTCAAAAACAAGACCGCTAGCTCTGTATCGCACTGGCCGTCAATAATAAAGATTCATTTCAATATTGACACAAAGGTCGGCTCACATAATCTGAGCCCATTCAAAGATTGATTTTGTGATGTTAACATCCGTGATAAAATTTGTATTTTTATTATTTCTTGGATAAAAACGGGTGTGAAAGCTAGTAAGCAGACTACATAATGATTAAATCTAATATAAATAGTAAGATTATTTTCTTGTACTTGTTATAATAAATAAGTTGTATTGTTTGTCTCATTCCAACAACTAAACTTCAAGATGTTATGTCACATTTTAAGATAAAACATGGAACAACTAGTTATAAAGGAAATTAGAAATCAAGTTCTATTTTCAGAATGTTTCGATGTTCTATTGATATAATTAAACAAATTTATGAATAGAATTCTGCAAACGCAAAAATATTCAAACTTCGAATACCTTTTTATAGAAAGACATAAATTATTAATTTGTTACGGCAATCCACCCGATTCGAGTGATTTGTGATTTCAACACATTTTAAATCTTAAGTTTATCTTGCATCCCGTGGAGCACCCGGTAAAGAATTGGTCTCCCACTCTTCTCCGTAAGTTTTCGAGTGTCCTGTAAAAGGCAGGTGTTCGAAAAAATTAAGACATTGTACACCTTAAATTCAGCGATGAGATTTGCCACCCATCCTGAATGTCTTGATTTTATATTGGCACGAAGAGGACAGCTTCCATGTTTCTTACATGCAGCTGGTCTGCTGGCTACCCCACTTGTGGGATATGCCGTGATGGTATAGTAGTAGTAGTAGTAGTTTATCTTAAATTATTGAATAAATTAACCAGGTTAGTTGACAGAAATCGTAATTTAGCGATAAAGTCACCTTCTGTACATTGAATTGTATAACTGATATATTTATGATATTTTGTTTTGATTTGTAATATTGTAACCAATGTACAGCGAAGAATAAAATAAATTAATAAATTTAGCGATGATGTTTGCCACCCATCCTGAATGTAAATAACATGCAGCTGGTCTGCTACATAGCTACCCCACTTGTGAAACATGATACAACAAACTAGTGGTAGACTTCCCTTTTTATAAAAGTGGATGTAATAAGGAAAACAGGTTAGCAAATTCAGGTACCTGGGAGCAACCATAACGCCGGTCGGAATTACCAATCCGCATAGGAGCAGCTAGCGGGGCTTTCAATAACATGAACAAAGTTTGGAAGGCGTCTGGACTCAGCATCAGGACAAAATGCCGCTTGTTCAATGCGTGCATCATCCCAATCCTTCTCTATGGCTGTGAGTCTTGGCACTTAACCAAGGCTCAAGAGCGGAAGATACTAAGCTTTGAAAACAAGTGTCTTAGAAAGATTTTGGATGTCAAATGGTATGAACATGTTACAAATGATGCTGTGCGCCGGCGCACCCAGCAGAGACCTGTAATCTCCGTAATACAGGAGAGACGATGGTCCTGGCTGGGACATGTTTTGAGAATGCCTAATGATAGTTGGCCAAAAAGAGCACTGTTCTTCCGTCCGCAGGGATTCCGTCGGCCCGGGCGTCCCTCTTTCACAATACACCGTTCCTATGACAACGATATCAGAGCGCAAGGAATGTTGTGGAAAGAGGTGACGCAATTGGCACAGATACGCTCTGAATGGAGGAGGCTGGTTTCTGCCCTGTGCTCCCGAGAGGAGTGTTGAGGGCGATGATGATGATGAATAAGGAAAATGAACAAACATCCATCGTTACAAAAAATTAAAGAGGTTTTTTCTTGGTCGCCGATTGATTTCTTCACCCTGGAATACTTTAATATGCGATATTATTTTTCTCTCTCTATCTATTATTAATAAAACACCAACTGAATTCGTTCGAAATCGTAAAATAATACAATTTTATTATTTGCAAGATATATCAATGAATACACGTACCTACTGTAGTAATATCCAGTTGGTACGTTCATAAAAATATCTAGGTACGTTTACCCAACCAACTCCGAGGCAATGATCTTGTAATAAAACGAACCAATCAAATTTGATGTTTTTGTGATATTTCATAAAATGTTTGTTTTTGAGTACAAAATATCCCGTGAGGTCCCCGGTGATAAATACAAATAAGTTTTATTCTTCTTCTTCTTCTTCTTAATCTTTTATTAGACCCAGAGGTCTGTTCATACAGGAGGGTCCTCTTGCGATGTGGATGCCCAGCTGTCCTTCCATCGTTTAGGGGGTCTTCCGGGTAGGCGTCGTCCATCAGGTAGTCCATGTAGAACAATCTTTGGGATTCTGGTGCTACCCATCCTCTGGACATGTTCGTACCAAAATCTTCGGCGTTGTCTTCCCCATCTGACAACATCCTGGCCCTCACATATCTCCCGGATTACAGTATTTCTCACACGATCTCGCAGACTTTTTCCGGCAATGGCTCGCAAAGTTCGCATCTCTGTTGTACGTAGCATGCGTATTATGTCCTCTAAAAGACAGGTATTCGTAAGTCATCCTTACATTCAATTCAATGAAGACCGGTGTGGCGCGGAGGCTAACACACTTGCCTTTGAGTCACGAGGTCCCTGGTTCGATTCCCGGCCAGGGCAAAATGAAGAATGACCTTTATCAAATTGTCCTGGGTCTGGATGTTTCATGTATGTATATGTGTTCAGTGCATTGCATATATGTGTATCGTCGTGTTAGTACCCATAATACAAGATTCATATCTTAATTTGGCACAAGTTCGGTCTGTGTGAATTGTCTATACATGTGTTTTTTGCCTATACATGCCTATACATGCCACCTATCCTGAATTATATTCACCGTAACGGTGTTTAGGTATTATAATTGAAGAACGTAGTTAAAAATATTATATACCCACTATATTGAACGACGTTGAAAATGTTGTTAAAAGACGAAAATAATTCAGGGTAAAAACCGATCAAGTTTGTTACTTTATATACCTACAGCTATTAAATTTATCTTTATAAAAGTTTGTTTTAGCATTTAATGTAAGTTTATTAAGCTCATTTCTAAATCTTTTATATTCTATTTCATATGTTTGATTAGAGGGGGTATTTTTCCATTTTTTTAAATAACGCATCCCTTTTTTTAATCTCTTTTTATAGATCATCTGTCATCCATAAGTTCATTGAACATGATCTATTTTTAACTGGTTTCTTTTCTGGAATTTTGCATTTGGCCTAAATTTTTTGAAAGGTTTATTTTATCATATTATATAATGTTCTATAAAGTTAAATTATTGAAAATATCATATTATATAAAGTTAAATTGCTGATTTTTTAACACTACACTGTATTTTTATTAAATATACCTACCTAGTAAAGTCTCAAAAAGAATTAAAATAATATATTAGAATAATAATTTATAATATGTAAAAACGATTTTGTAACCTTTGTAAAATATCAAAACATTGAATTATATTTGTATATGGATTTATAAAAAAGAACCTGTTGACAAGTCTTATAAAAGACTTAACAGGACTTGTAATATTTACTTGTAATATTTTTGATAAAATAAATTTAAAAAAAAACATTTTAAAATTTCTTTATTTAAAAATGCATTTAAATTGCCATAAATTCTTTCTGAGCCACAAAAAAGACTGCGTGCTTTGCATAATCATTGTTGAATGATGTTAGAGAAAATATTGAGATATTATTGTTATCTAAAAAATGACACCCTGCTCCAGAGGCCTGAGTCAATAACACATTTTCACGTTCTCTGCACTGACCAAGGCGATCTAAGCAGGAAAAAAACAAATCAAAATCCGAAAAAAACAAGATAGAAAATAAATAGTATCCGGGAATTTCATGGAGAAAGAATGAATTAGTTCAGAATGATGAAGAAGATATGTATCTGAGAGAAATAGTCTTCGGAGACGTGGCCGTCCAAGGATCAAATGGCAAAATCATTTAAATCAAATCCTACAGGACAGTCACGTTTGATCACATTGAACAGGAGAGCAAGCATGAGGAATTGTATGACAATGACGGAAGCGAAAGATGTATGCAAGAATAGAAGGAAGTGGCGCTCGATTCTTTCTGTCTACCCCTCGAAGAAAACGGCGTGATGGTATGTATGTATGTATCTTCATGAGTATATACAATATATGTTATGTAACTTGTCAAAATTAACATTCTATCTTCATAATTATTAATTTAATGTCCCATCAAATCACTTTCAAAGATGTCATCAAAATCATTTTACGGCCATTTAACTTGCACGTTTTGTTTTAATGACTCCAATAATAATATTAATTTTGTTACATACATTTATTAATACAAATAAAATTTATTTGTTAATAAAAACATACACACTCATTAAACTAGCTAATAACTCTTTTCGATGTCATGAAAATCTCAAGTAACAGAATTCACAAATTCAATATATATATTTTAATCTAGGAAAAAGACGTAGTACAAATTCTCTTAGTATTGGGAACTAATTATTTGTACGGCTATTAATCCATTCGTTCGGCAAGAAAAAATCAGCATTTAAGTCATTTGCACAGCAAACAATGTTTTCATCAGCAATAAATAAAAAATAAGCGCAACACTTGTTTTACAAACAAACTTGGTTATATCGGCAAATTAAAAAAAAATTAACAGCTTAATAAATACTCGCACAACAAAATAATTAATTCACCAGCAGAATTGTTATTTGAGCAGCAGAATTATTATTTGACCGGCAGAAAATATTAGATAAACAATATTTTTCACACACCGATTTACCTTCGGATCCACATGAAGTTTTTATGATTTCTTACCAAATAAATGATGACTATGTACGAAAATAATGCCAGTTTCCGCTTTACTATATTAACGAAATATCTAACTGAAATGTCGAGAAACGCTAGTGTCGTTCATTCAGATGCTACATATAAAATCACATAAAAAGATGCTACATACAAAGATTTATTATTTGAACAAGATAAAAAATTTAGCTTTCAAAAGTTTACTTAAAATTAGCTCACGGTTTGCTGCTCATTTATTTATTTCGCTGGACAAATAATCATTATGCCGGTCAAATAATAATTTTGCTGGTCGATTAAATTTAGAGTTTTACAATATCATATTATTTGCAATAGAAATATAATATTCTCGCTGGGCATAAGTAGCATATCAACATGATTATATTTGTCGGCAGAATACATTTTTCTGCTGAACATAATATCAATATTATGCTGATCGTTTAAATGATAGCCCTTAGTATTCAGGTTCCGAGACTAAGATCAACACAGTAGACATTAATCGCTGTTTCACTCCATGAGATGAAAAAACTATTGCTATTTCACTCTCTCTTATTGTAAAATTTCATTTTACTCCTATAGCAATAGACTGTTTCACTACCTTGGACCAACGTTTGTTTAAGATTAATTTGAAAATATTTTGAACCTATGAGTCGATTGGAGTGTTGGGTCTAAAATATATACAATACGTCTTTGACTCATAATAGAAGTAAAATAAATTTATTTTATTATAATTAATTGTATATAAAACTCTTATTTAGTACTTCTTCTATGAATTTATTGGTCGCGAGGCAGTTTTCAAGAGCTTCCGCTTTGTCATCGTTTTTTCTACCAAAGCTTTATTTTAGTAAACATAGATGTAGGAGAGGGCAGATGGTCGAAGGCCAACCAAAAACATGATTTGAACAAGGTCCGCTAGCTACCCCACAGTGGAAAATTCCATGCTGGTTTGCATGTTTGTATGTATGTTTAGATAAATCATAATATATATTATAATTTTCGGCAATTAACCCCGTCAATACCATATCAAATTCTAGTACCATATAAAACGTATTATTGATATAATATTATTATCTTCTATGTAAGTAATACTTAAGTAAAATAACATCCTAATATTTGGAACGAGTATTATCGTTGTGCCAATAACACAATTTGATTATATTTTGAGATTCAGTTTACAACGTAATAAATTTATTTGTTTGTTTGTAAATATCGTAGTTATAGTTGAATTAATGTACTATATTACTATCATAGTTTATCCCACAAGTAGCGTAGTGAGCTAGGCAGTGGACTCACTGTACGTAATAAAATTCAGGATGGATTGCATGCCTCATGGCTGAATTTTAAATGTTAATTATGCTATACAAGATGTCAATCAAACCTAATTATAAACGTAGTTTTCGCAATTACTTTTTTTTACATCTGTGTAAGGAAAAAGTTTAGTGATAATGTTGACAATCTAAGAAAGATTGTCAACAACCTTGAACAAGTATAACGATGGTTGCTGTTAGTTGACATTCTATGCTCAACAGATGTCAAAAATAATTGTTTGAAACAGGAATTGGTGGGATTGGTGAACATACCATTAGTTAAATTGTTCTTAAACCAACCTATGCCGATTCGTAAACATCGGGACACAGTCATTCACAATCTGTTAATTATGCAGATGAGGTGTTTGTTGAGTAATATTTTACTAATAATGTGTCACAATTCGCCATAAATAAATTACTATCCTGTACTCCGCAATTAAAACCTATAACAAGTTTACCTGACATGTAAAAAGTGCAGAAATTTAAAAAAAACTTATGCCAGTGAAAGAGTTTAAGTGTTCAGAAATTTTTAATTATTGTATAGTGTTGTATCAAATACATTCTTATGTTTCTTTTTAATGTGAAATGTATTGTTAATTTAATAATAATAATAGTAATAAAAATGGTTATTGCACAAAAATAGTATACAAGGAGAAAAAAAAAACATGATATCATAACCACTGAACACATATTTTTGTGCAATGGGAGAGGTTATCGCTGAAGCGCGATATCTTCCAACTAACACATATATCATCTATTGTTTTGCATTTTTGTAATTTATTAAATTATCTCTGATACCAGCAATCCTTGATAACCAGAGGTCATGGAAGCAGCAGAGGACAGGAATCTCTGGAGGATGCACGGAGGAGGCGCAATGAGTCCCCGATCCAACTAGGACAAGGGGAAGAAGATGTATGTAATATGTATGATTGTATGTACCAGAAAACCTGATAGCTGTTTTGAGGTCTTGTATGAATTAAATAATAAATTATTTAAAAAACTTTAATTATAACTGAATATATTTTTCAAAAGACTCCACTATACTAACACAGCTAGTACCAGCGTAGTACTATTAATTATTTGCCATACATTATTATTGTCTTGAATGTTTTATTGAGTATCAGTAATGGCCATTATAATAAGGATTGAGAGGGTATAAGCTTATATAAAATACATAATAATAAATTATTAATTCATTCATTGTATTACAACACGAGTCCTATGTATATGTATAATGTGATTATCCCTTATCTTCAGCGTACCTAATCATTAAACCGTGTAAGTCTCATAGCATTATTTCTATCGTCACATTAACAATCGAAACGAGATATTATTTTTGTGCTTCGTGTAACAAAGATGTGATTAGATTATTCTGATCAAATAATATTCTTCTCATTGTCTCGAGGAGGTAAAAATAATAATAATAATAAAGACAATTTATATTTGGCGCCGTTTAATGATCCGTGACCATCTCAAGGGCGCCATGACTTTTCTTGAAAAGCAGTGTTTTCAGCTTACTCCTGAACGTTGCAGTGGGCTGGTTCTTTCTTAAATCCGCTGGTAATCGGTTCCAGGCAGTTGGCCCCGCAACGCTAAAGCTCCTCTCTGCGAATTTGGAAGTGTTTGCCCTGTTGGGCTCCACAAGCTTGTTTACAGCGGTGGAAGCTGATCGCAGTGGTCGCCTCAGAGTTTCGTCGAGGGGACATAGCTCAGCGAGGCATAGAGGTGCTGTGCCGTTCAAGGCTTTGTGGACCGTGAGGCACAGCTTGAACTCTACTCTCTCTGGGACTCTAAGCCAGTGTAGCTCCTTAAGCAGTGGTGTGATGTGGCAGCGCTTGTTCTCTCTATAGATGGTCCTGGCAGCAGCATTAAAGGCCATTTGGAGACGATTCAGAAGGATCTGGGGCAGTCCTGTACATATGATGTTACAATAGTCTAGACGGGAGACGACGAAGGCGGCGACTAGACTCTTAACCGCGTCTACAGATAAGTGTCTCGATACTAGGTACAGTTGGCGAATATGAAAGAAAGCTGTGCTCACTGTCTTTCACACTTGAGCCTCCAAAGAGAGTGCTCCATCCAGTAGGATGCCGAGAACAGATATGGTGCGCGATGGTGTTATATCAGTGCCGGAGACAGAGATCGGTTTGGTGTCTAAGAGCTGATGTTGCCGTCCAGGAGAGGCGACCCACATAAATTCCGTCTTAGTTGGATTCAATTTAAGACGTCTCTGGGCCATTAAGTTCGAGAGTTTTGCCACACACTGGACAGTGGTAGCTACCAAGTTGTCTCTTTGATCCGGGCTACAGAAGCCTACGAGGACACGATCGTCGGCGTATGCATAGTTTCGCAGGCCACACTCTTCCAGCAGGCGATCAAGTGGCGAACTTTCACAAAAAAAAAATTCAGCTTAAAAAAATATTACAGAAAAATTATGGAGCTTTTTATATTCTTAAATGTGCATTTTTAAGGCTTTTATCACCGTTTGAAAAAGCAATTTTCGCACTTCGCCGCAAAAAGGTCCACTCATGGCGGAGCACTGTGTGACGTTATCAGCCGCTACAAACAGTACTTAGAGTGAAATGACTGCCAATACAACATAGCGCCTAGCGACGTCACAACGAGCTAATTCAATAACAGAAAATATGAATTTTTAAAATGAAAATAATGAATGAAAAGTTTTATTTTATCGTTTCTTATTAGGATATTCATAATCAGCGTATATTTATTAATATGAATTGATAACATTTATTCATGTTTCTCACACATGCATGTTCCCCATTCTCAACGAATAAAACCTGAAATCTTAAAATACGATATTTCAAAAACAAACAAAAAGATTGGTTGGTAGAGTAGAAGAATTCCTATATTGGATAAATTGAAACAAGCGTTTCGTTCTACTATAGATTAAACCACGCGAGAGAGACGTTTTCTGACAAAAATAAAATAAAAGTAAGAATGTTTTAAAATAAGCTACGGTTTTTATATGAGTAACAGAAGAGTAGTGGCAGAAGGCTAAAAATACAGCTTGGCCCAGAGGATGATGGAATCTACGCGGAGTTCCTTAAGTGTGGTATGAATGCGCGCATCTTCCCAATTTATCATCTCTTAAACACGGTATGGAACAAGGATCTCTGACCGAAAGATTAGAAAAAATGTGTTTTACTTAACACTAAAACATATGAAAAAATAGGGGATTTAAAAAATTGTGGGAGATCTACATGTTATACTTACTGAGGATCGATAGAATTTGGGTTTATCTCATATTGATATTGTTTTAGTAGGTATCTATGTATAAATTATTATATTATATAAGCTTTTCGCTACCGCGGTTTCGGTGAAGCTTCCTCTATTTACGAGCGATTATCTAAAACTAATTAGCAAGCATGAGATCAAATATAATAAAAATTAGGATTTATTTCAATTGGCAAAGAATCGTTCTGAATTAATGACTCTTTTTCAAACCTATTATGGCCAATTCTGAATCATAAAATAGTTTAGTTGCACTAACTAAGTGTAAGGAGATAGTTGAGTCATGATAATTAGTTCTAATTCGTATTCACAGTTTTCCGTACTAATTTAGTTCATTTTGACACCTTAGTACAACTATAAATTTCGAGAATCTATGGATTTCGTATTCAGAATGATATTTTAGTTGACAGCCGACGACTAAAATAAGTTGGATTTGGCAGAATTTTATACGCGACTTTTAATGTGCGAATATTTTTAGTTGCTGACATTTTGCCGCAGAATATTGCTAAATTTTGGAAGTTTAAAGTTGTTTAATCAATTAAAAGTAAAAATTGGATATTTTTAGGGTCTTCACAACTCTTGGCATCTATAAATTGTAAAATTACACCACCACCGACGCAAATGCGAATGTCAAAATATACCGGCAAATCTGACATTTCACAGTTTTCACGCGCGACGACTATTAAAATGTTGCCAGAAATGTAAATCGGAACGTGAAAAACATTTTTTATTGCGGCATCACCGACTAATATTTGTTTGTCCCATAGATTTTACCGTTTGCCCTTGGTAGTTATCGAGTTTATAGTTGTTTATAGTTCGTAACTAATACCGAATACGAATTTGTACTTTAATGACTAATATTAGTCAACTATTATTAGTTAGTTTAGTTAGTTCATCAAGATTCAGAATTGGCCCTATTATATGATCTCTTGAAGAGAATTAAAATGCTTACAAAAAAAATAAGAAAAATAATTACACACTCAGAACTTTGAAAATGTTTGTGAAGTAATTATATATTTACCAAAAAAACTGAATCAATGAAGTAAATGTCTGTATATAATCAAATTTAATTATAACAATAAACTTAAATTTTATTTGAATTAGACTAATTTGTATCAAATAGAACATAGAGATCGCGCCTTTGCGATAAACTCGCCCTCTGTATATTGATTGTATTTAATTTGAACGTATTCCTTTTATGTAATTGTTTTTAATCAATGTACCTACAGTAAAGTAAGAATAAATAAACATAACTTCGTTTTATTTATTTCATGAATGTTCTTATTTATTATTTGATACTAGTCTTTTTACCGAAGTGATGTCGAAAAAACAAAACAGTAGGTAAAAATATTACCTATATATATTTATTTGAAATCAGACAAACGCCAGCGGGCACATCAAATACATAAAGAAGACAAGAAAGTTTGAAACAATGATGTGCCCTATTAAAGGCATAAATATTTATTCACTAAGTCAATCGCTATGGAGACCAGCCTAACACCCTAAAGTATTCGAATGTACTTGGAAAGATATCAAAAGAATCCCAAAAGTTCATTTGCAATTTAACGTTATTATTTAAAATACCTGTACATCATTAAAAAGCAAAATGTTTGATATATATTATAAGGAGATAAAAGGGAATGAAAAATAATTAACGAGGTCAATGACAAAGTTGAAAAAACGACTTGCAATGAAGTGGAGACACTCCATCCTATTAAGAAAAACATCGAAAAACGTAAATGTTGTATTTACGTGAGGTAGTTTTGGCTAGCCTGGACTTGGAATTTTCCATTAATTCTCTTTTTTTGGACTAAAAGTTTATCAAAGATGACTGGATTATTAGGAATCCCGTACGTTTAAGAAATCCGAGTAGGAGAGGGAGTCTTCAGTAGATATCTTAAAATGGGATGAACAGAACATAAGGCTTACGTTGGACGAATAAAATTCTAAAAAAGCTTAGAAGAATGAGCACAAGCATGTTGACATGTAGATAATTATACTCCTCAATAATGAGAGAAACTTTGGAGGATAAAATATTTTTTACATTATTGTTTTATTGGACACAATAAGCATTCATGTTACTCATTAAAACAAAAACTACATAATATTATTTACACACAAACGTATCATTGATAGCAATATTTATTCATAAACTTTGGTGTTATCCACTCCAAATCTTATAATGTATTTTATTGCCTTCGATAATTCCTACATTCGATTCGAATACATAACCTTCTATATTATTATGTATTACGTAACCAACAATATATTATTTTCATTATCTCTTTTATAATAATTTTATTTACTACGTTCTGTTGATATAGAAGTAAGATAATATTAGTTTTGTCATTATATCATAATGACAATATGAAATAACAAGTGAATAGGTGTATATGAAATTAAAAAAAATAGGAACTGCGTTGAGTACAAAAATATAGTATTTATTGTATGGCACTATAAGTGTTAAGAATGTATTTTGACATTTTGAAATGATGTTTATTATATTTCTTATCAGTTTTAATAATTTTATAGCGTCGACTTGACATCTCCTTTCCATATTAATTTTTTATTGACATTCTATAACTGAAACTCCAATATTTTAGTTTGTCTTTCGTGATAGAATGATTTGAATTGAATAATTTTCTAAATGTTACAATTTGATTCCTTATTGTTTTTATTTTCTTCGTCAATTGTCGATCTTGTATTGAAAATGTATTCCAACTTTGTCGTGAATGAGAATTAAGATTTTTTGTGTATTGTATTTAACTTTAAGACCTCACGCAGTAGAAATATTAACAAATAAATAAAATATACTGTTATGTCCAAAAAAAAATGTTTTGATCTGAAGATTATCGAAAATATATGGCTCATGGTCATCAGCTATCGCTACAAACTTTGTGATGGATTTATTTCGAAGTGTCAAATAACGAACTAGGAAGCGTTTGATAGAAATGTTAAAACTTCGTTTTCATGGTAAACATTTGTTTAGCAACAATGTTGAATCAACACGTTGCGGAGTTGCCTGCAACATGTTGACAAGCTCTCGCTCGACGAGCGTAAAGCCTCGTATTCATGGTAAACATTTGTTTAGCAACAATGTTGAATCAACACGTTGCGGAGTTGCCTGCAACATGTTGACAAGCTCTCGCTCGACGAGCGTAAAGCCTCGTATTCATGGTAAACATTTGTTTAGCAACAATGTTGAATCAACACGTTGCGGAGTTGCCTGCAACATGTTGACAAGCTCTCGCTCGACGAGCGTAAAGCCTCGTATTCATGGTAAACATTTGTTTAGCAACAATGTTGAATCAACACGTTGCGGAGTTGCCTGCAACATGTTGACAAGCTCTCGCTCGACGAGCGTAAAGCCTCGTATTCATGGTAAACATTTGTTTAGCAACAATGTTGAATCAACACGTTGCGGAATTGCTGTCAACGTGTTGCAGGCAACACTGTGTGTTGCAGAGTTGCCTGCAACATGTTGACAAGCTCTCGCTCGACGAGCGTAAAGCCTCGTATTCATGGTAAACATTTTTTTTTTTTTAAAGATATATCTGGGTTTTTGTTATAAACCCAAATACAACCTTATACACCTTTCACAGTAAGCTACTAAAAGCTTGTGTCGTGAAAGGGGAGTTTGCCGGCACCTGGGATCGAACCACGGACCCCATGTTCACGAGGCCGAGACTCTACCCCCAGGCTACCGACGATCTCTAAAATGATTCTTCTTGAACTATCTTTGAAATGATAATTTGTTTAGCAAAAATTGATCAACATTGTTGATGAACGGCAAGAATGCTGCTGGAAACTTTGTTTAAATCAATATAGGTTGTCCACACGCCAGTCTGCGAAACATCAGTTACGCAACAAAAGTTGACGTGTGTGAACGTGTTTGCAACTATTTATAAACATGGCTTATACATCAGATACAGAGAACACAGCAAAATTACTTCCTCGGGAAACATTTAAAACGCAGACTGGCGTGTGGACAACCTATATTGATTTAAACAAAGTTTCCAGCAGCATTCTTGCCGTTCATCAACAATGTTGATCAATTGTTGCTAAACAAATGTTTACCATGAATACGAGGCTTAATATCCTGACCTAGCTCGATCCAACAGAAAGAAACAATTTTTTTTTTAATTATTAATATGTACAGGGCCAGAAAATCAGTAAAACGCTTTAAGTTCTTTGTATCAGCAACCTGCTTATGCAACCGTGGTCTTGAAGGATATAAAGAATAACATTTGTTTGAGACGTATCGGCAAATAAGATATCTTTCTGTCATGCCAAACTATGTATACATACAAATTCATGATAGCTTCATATAAACGAATAAACAAATATTAAAAATTGAAAAATTTAACATACCTGAATGCCTTCTCTGGCAGACTATGCAGCCGATTGTCCGGCATTGCCAGAGACTGAAGACGCAAAGCATCCAGAGCACCACTCTCTACGCTTCGTAACCCTGCTCCTGCAACCTCCACGTGCACTAGACCGCTGCTGATGAGCTCTGCGAAAAGAAATGAAATGATAATTTTGTAGACTTGTCTTGAGTATATAAATTTAGTACCTACAGGAGTATTGTTCTTCCCACCCTTCAATCTTGCTTTGCCCAGAATCATTTTTAGGAAAAGATTGTTATCTTATTTTATTAAATGATAATTGAGTCTTCTAGGGCTGTAAAATTATCCGTTTCTTTACTATTTTCCGAAGCTTATTTCTATTTTCAAGGGAAGCGATTTTCAGAAGACCAAAAGTGGTTTCAAAATTATAGTATTCTTACGAAATTCAATTGTATATTTTCTATTTCTGAAAATGTTTGGAGTTCTACATAATATATATTTTATTATTGTCAGTGCAATTAAGAAGTGTTACTTTTCTTGGATCATTTATATTCAAATACACTTTTGGAATTCTTAGACTTATGTAGAATGCACAAGGTTGACGGAAGGAAAAAATACACAAGATTATTTATTTTTTTCACTCTAATTATCGAATCATAGGAATGAACTCCTTTAATCATAATGTTTCTATGGGTACTCTTTCTCTTTATACCTCTTATATGAAAACTATATATCTTCTTTGACATTTTTGATTTCCCGAAGGTATTTCTTATATCGGAAAAATATTACCGACAAAAATTAATCAATTAGAGATTAGACTATAATCAACCACGAGAGAATAAAAATCGTAGAACTCCAGGAGAAAAAAGGATTTTCAATATTTTTTTAAATATTGGATAACGTTATTTTATATATGATGAACTTTCGGGTATGTGATGACGTCATGAGAGCTTTCGACGTTTCAAGAAAAAAAAACTTTCAACAACATGGCATATCTACCCTTAAATCCATGAATCTATGTTTTACGGAAATAACCATGACGAGAGTATAAAACTATGAATGAGAAATAAAATACCTGGAAGTCTGTGGAGAGGAACTGCAACGCATGATATCTGTCCAGGGCGGCACCAGCACAGCGAGTTGAAGGAGCAGGGCTGCTGTGCGTGGACGACGCCCGCCCACCACGTGCACACCCACACGCACACAGCCAGGGCCGCCCAGGGACGCATGCCCCTTAAACTGAAAACAAAGGGAAAATAAACATTAGCAATTTTTTTTAATATTTAACTACAATTAACACAGAATAATTTTAACAAAGTTTTTTTTTAATGTAATAATACCATTAAGACATCTCCTTCAAGTGAAACAACCAAGTTTTCTTAATGAGCGTTAATTTAATTCTCTTCCCTATGTGAGATATAAATTTGAGACATTTGGTATGGATAGCATACATCATCGTTGATATAAAGATAACCTGTTATATAAAAAAAGTATTTGTAAGCACAATACATAAAATATTTAATTTTCAATTTAGTAATGGTGTACACCATTCACCTTGAATGTGATATATTATTTAAAGCATCTTTTTTCTTCCGAAATAAATGACCACGGCCTAAAGGGTAGTTTATATGTAATCTAACGTTTCTATCACATCTGTGGCGGCATCTTCAGGGGCCTGTATGTTATCCATATGCTTTAAAATCTAATGTTTACGCCACTTATGACGTTATTGTTAGATTATTCCGAGACCCGATCAGGAATGGACCCCAAATATACGGAATCATTTTTCCAACAACTGTAACGCCACTGAAATTGTTTACCGTATCGACTCTAAGCTTAAACTCTTTCTTTTTTGTATTGACAAAAATCTGGAAGCATTTTTTAATGAAATTCCTTTTTCGAAATAAATCTGAAAGACGATTTTGTTGTTATGAAATATTTTAACATGAATTTCTCGCATTCCATAAAGTCTGAAAAGAAAAAATGTATAAGTAGCACCTTGGATGAAAAAATATATAATTAAAATAATTCAAGAGTTTTTGTGTTTACACTGTGGAATTCCATTTTTAATTTTATTATATATAAAAATATATTATTGAGCACTGTTTAATCTCCACTTTGTAAGGTTAGATACCGAACGTTTTCGCCTATACTTGTAGGCATCTTCAGGGAAACTGAAATCTAAAAATATTATTTTTTTTATATTTTATATAATTATATTTCTATTATCTTAAGAATTTTTGAAGACTAGAAAATAATTAAAATATATTTTTGAATTTGAAAAGTAGATGAAAAAATTGAAATGTTTTGTGATTGTGACTAACACTGTGGAATTCCATATTTGTTATTAATTTATATATATTTTTTTGTGAAAGTTCTCCATTATAGTCAACAATAAAAACTACAACACATAACAATCTATATCACTCAACATTACAGCAATTTACATACATGAACAATTTTAAAAATCAAATGTACCCTTTATCGATCAAATAAATAAATTAATATAAAAAATATATTTTATAACACAACCACGAAAATATATTGAAAATATGTACAAATAATAGCCTAATTTGAATTTAACACCTTCCTTTAGATACCAATATCCACAAATACAATATATTATATAGGTACCAGGCATTCATAAAGGGCAGGTGGTAAGTAATGGTATAGTAGAATAGGACTCTTTTGTACTGTGAGACCAACCCTTACACCTTACGCATAATAATAATACGTACCTACATGTAGGTACGGTGTCAAAGTGTTCCAATCGCTTTCCATTGTTGATCATTCATAATAATATTATACTCTTGTGGTACGTAGTATTAACAATGTAACTGATTGATTGATAGAATGATTGATAATGATTTTTTTTCTATTTTACGCCCACTTCATTTATATTTTTCTTCTTTGGCCTGTCTTTATGAAACTAGAATGAATATTTTTATTGTATTTTTAGATCAATTTGATGCCAAATAAGATACCTTTAATGGAATTAAAATAGATTTAAAATTAAACACTGTATTAGTTTCATTATCAACAATATTTGACTCAGAGACCTTTCGGATAGACACCCATCGTCAGTGGGTTTTTATTAGAAACTCTTCCAAATATTATTCGAAGTGAAAGTAATCCAGTGTTTTATTTTAAATTCATTTAAAGGTATTCTATTTTAATGAACTTTCACAAAGTTATTCCAAGTAATATGTTATAATTTCAGATAACTTTAATTTTAAGTATAAAACGGTGACAAAAGGCTTCAGATAAGATGGTCTAATAGTAAAGGGTATTTTTATGCAGTATTAAAAATCCTTCTCATGCTCTGATATGGCAAAATTGGCGGACTAATGCCTAAATACTCTAGTAGTAGGTAAACAAGAATTTTATCCTTGTGGGTGGTCTTTAGCTGGAAACCTAAAGGGTTGACTGGTTGAAACCATTTCTTGGGTATCGTTTACATCCTACGAAGAAAGTCAAAATCAAGAAATTATTGATTCAACTCAAAAAGAAAAAGAATGGAACTTAACATGTGTAAAATTTGACTTATACCTATTAGTTATGCATACGTAAGTATGTATCATAATACACACATTTTTATATTTAAAAAAAAATAAGGGTACTTCCAAAATATAGTACATTCAAAGATTTCGTGAACAAATGGTATAAGAAATCTCTTCTAAAATTGTAAACTGTTTCACGTATGCAATATACAATAAATATTACTTTCAACTACATTTAATACTTTTCCCCTATCCTTATTCATTGTTTTAATCGGTTACTCTAGGTCGATTCGCTTTATTACAAATTTAAAAAAAAACACAAAAATATATAACTAAGTAATAAGATTCATTGATTCTGTTTTTACCATTTGACGTTTTTTTTTCAGTGATTGCCATTTTTAATTATTACTGTTTTGTTTGTTTATATGGAACACATTTAGGTTATGTAGAAAAATCTTCGTTGGTTTATTTTTAGTTACTTGTGTTTTTGATCGTTAAACTGTAAAATAAAAGTAATTAAATAAATATTCCTACCCCGATATCTTAGTGAAATATCAATAGGCCAATATTGAATAAACAAAAAAAAGATATTGGGTTCGATTCCTATCAATTAAGCATAGTTTTTTTGATGTTTAAATATTCTAGATATGTATTTTTGATGCTTAATTCTAGAATTTTTCCACAGTAGGTACAATTTTTCACTAGATATCATGCATTGTCATCTCACAACCGTATAAGGCAATATGCATAAGTTCAATAATCCAGACAAGAAGAAAATGTTGAAATCATAAAATTTACCAATCTCTGATAATGACCCCAGGACGTGCACCGAAACGTCAAATAAAGAAAAGGGACATAACAGGCTACCGAAGATCCTCGAAACTTATTAAATGAGTGACAAACTGTATTAAGAAAAAATCAAGATCAGTAGTTGGTGAACCTTAATCAATTTATTAATAGCCAATAAAATATCAACTATCAATGCGCTACGATAACCGAACTCGCTTTGTCTTATTATAATTCGCATTACTGAAAACATCGTTCTAGTGAAATTCGTAATAGGAGTACAAGAACTTTACACCGTATTCATAGTCGGTTATCACGGAAATTTTGCAATACGTTTGAATAAAAAAAACATTATTTTACCATTATTTTATGGAATAATATAAATTTAAAATATAACAAAATAACTATTTTCTTTTATAATGTATTATGTAACACATAATTTTCATCTGAAATTATGAATATACGTTTAAAACAAATTTTGCACGTTTGTAATATGCAATAAATCGTTCACTGTAAATACTTCAATTATTTATTAACACAGAACATGTGAATATATTATATAACGTGATTTATATTATGTGGAGTTTTCACTTTTTTCTAGTTTCCGAGTACCTTCCGTATAAGGAAAATGTTTTAAAAACATCGCATATAAGGTATTCAAATCAAACAATATAAAATTTGGCACCTATTCTGAATCATTTTTGTTTGTAAATGGATGAACATTTGCATGTAAATTATGGCCAAATATTAAGCGAGGTCCCAGGTTCGATTCAATTTATTTTTCAAATTGTCCTGCATCTGGGTGAAATATTTATAAAATGGGTTAAACGTTTCATTATCATGTTTGTCTTATAATGCAACGTGATAAATAATAAAATAAATAAAAAAAGAGAGTATTTAGAGCGCAGCTGTTTATATTAGTTATTTAGCTGTACATGAACATAGTTGCCCTATCCGTGAACATATCCCATAAGTGAGGTTGCCAGCAGACTAGCTGCATGTATTTAGACATTCAGGATGGGTGGCAAACCTCATCACAACTGAATTGAAGAAAGAATATATCTTTTATTTCGAACACCTGTCTTTTACATCATCATCATCATCATCATCGCCCTCAACGCTCCTCTCGGGAGCACAGGGCAGAAACCAGCCTCCTCCATTCAGAGCGTCTCTGTGTCACCTCTTTCCACGACATTCCTTGCGCTTTGATATTGTTGTCATAGGAACGGTGTATTGTGAAAGAGAGACGCCCGGGCCGACGGAACCCCTGCGGACGGAATAACAGTGCTCTTTTTGGCCAACTGGAATGTATTGTTTAGTTTTCTTATTGGAATGTATTGTTTTCTTTTTGGAATGTTTTTATTAAAGTTGATTCATAATTTAAGATAATTGAAATAGAAAATAAGTATAATAATGGTAGTTAATCATAAGGTTATTATAAGTTTTAAAATTAAATGCTATCTTTATAACTTGATTAAATATCATTAGGCATTCTCAAAACATGTCCCAGTCAGGACCATCGATCGTCTCTCCTGTATTACGGAGATTACAGGTCTTTGCTGGGTCTTTGTCTTTTACAGGACGCTCAAAAATTTACGTAAAAGAGTGGAGATCATTTTATTCCGCGGTTGCTCAACGGAGTTGTCTTCTCCTTACAAATAAATATTCAAACATCCAGGATGGGTGGATATGATAATACTAATAACATAGTTTACTGTGTCGGTGTTTAAGTAATAGAATTCCATAATAAAATTTAAAAACACATTTTATTTTCTATTATTTGTTTTTTAGAGCTTTTTTTTAATCGATTGACAATGTCCTTATAAGAAATCTAGAAAGACAACTCTCTCAATAAAAAACATAATAATAGTAGAAAAAATCGATGACACCGTTATTGTACAACATGAATTAAATTACAAACACAAAATTACAATTCTGGAAATAAAACTTTAATTCGTTTAGGTAAAATAAACATGCATACGTTAAAGTTTGTTGTACATGGTGATATTATTATTAATATTATTCATGTCATGTCATGTATGTTTCGATTGACAATGACATAATGGCATTAAATTCTGACAAGGGTAGACAATATAAACAATTATAATAATAATAATAATAATAATAATAACATTTTGTGAACGTATTCATATTAATACATTTCATCAAATGATCAAAAAATTACGTGTCCACACATGTAGCAGAAAATCTATACTTTACTATCACTACATATTATCTCACTAGTGGGGGTTGCCGGCGGGTTTACTGCACGTAATAAACATGCAAATTAAATAGACTCCGTGCCAATAAAATATTAAGACATTCGGGATAGGCAGAGAGTGTCTATTCACTGAATTTGAGACATTAGTTGTCTTATAACTGAGATTTTAGAAAAACCTGAATCTTGAAAGCTTACAGAAAAGGGTGGAATACCTATTCTTTATCGGTAGCTCCAAGGTGTAATGAAAATCTACCTTACAAAAAATTCCAAATATTTTGTAGAAGTAGTCGTATTATTAGCCATACCAAACAGTGTCATTTATAATCTATTACTACTTCTAAACCATCAGGTTTATACCACAAGTGGGGTAACCAGCAGTCCAGCTACGTGACATATTAATTATGCAAGTTCTACTAATCATTTTTTTTATATATATCTGGGTTGTTGTTATCCAAATTTAACCTTATACACTTTTCACAGTAAGCTAAAAGCTTGTGTCGTGAAAGGGGAGCTTGCCGGTATCTGCAATAGAACCATGGACCCCCCGTTCTCGAGGCTTAGACTCTACCTCCAGGCTACCGACGAACTTAATTAATTTTATTTTATTATTTACATTATAATTTATAAAATATAATTTTAACTATAGATCTGATTTCCCTAAAGACAGCGATTTTCACATACAAATTCAATTACAGTAATAATATGTGCGCTCGAACAAAGAGATAATGATCGCCTTTACTTCTTCTTCTCAGCCCACTCCCGTCGACTCCTGGACGAAGGACTACTCCATTTTCATTCCACGTCATTCGATTTTGCACCGTCTACATCCAGTTGACCCCAGCGTGTCGATTGATATTATCATCCCTCCTTCTCATTGGAGATCACCGTTGTTTATAGTATAAATTTCGCCTATATCATGTAATTTCCATTTTTTTTCAAGGGAAGGATGAACTGTATATTTGTCAAAGTATATTTTTAAATTTACAAGTAAAATACTAAATAGAAAAGCCGCAAAGAAAAAATGCAAACAAAATCTTTTTCCTGAAATTAAAACCATTTTGGAAAATATATTTACGAAAATTGTAAATGATTTTTTTAATCAAACGTTTAAAAAACCGTTATTACATCGAGTATCATTTCGGATTATTATTGTACAATTTTATATCGCTTAATGTTGTTTTTTAGATATTTTACATTTTTAATATACACAAAACCCGTTATTTTCTCATTGGAAAGTGCGAGAAATTAACATAATTTCATAAAATTATTATATTGTACTTGTTTTTACACCCACTCGTGGGCAAACAATGACTGGAATTTTTGGAAGGATAAACAGTTTAAATATTTCGGTAAGTTCAAATACATGACTACTCCTGATCAATCGTAAACCAGTGGATGGCCTTTAAAGATAAAAATATATGACATTCTATCCGATGTTCCTTCGAAGCTCTTTTCAGGAACACAAAGCAAGAACCAACTTCCTCTTCTCAAAACATCATTGCGCGTCTTTTGAATCGCTCCTTTTTGTAATATCTTATAGAAGGTACCTATGTAATATCTTATATCATATCGCTTTCTGTATTTTGATTGTACCTATTTGATATTTTCATGTATTTATGTGTCAAATTGTTTGTAATCAATGCGCAGTAAAGAATAAATAAATAAATAAAATTTTGAAAAAGAGAGACTTGAGGGCAGTGGCAATCGATCCGACACAGGCACAATATAGATGCGCTTGAAGGATGGGGACCAGGAGGAACGACCCGAGACGATGGAAAGGAAGACCAGGAGAAAAAAAGAAAAAGAAGAAGAACAGAAATTAAAAAATAAATAAAATATATTGGTCACTTTTTCCAGTATGATGCCGGGTTTCAAATTTTGCAACGTAATAAAAATAATCATAGAGATCGGCCAATTTAAATTTCCCTTACGTAGGAATGTTTTAGTCAGCAAGGTTAACAGCTATTACAAACATATAAACATACATACGACCTAAATTAACATATTATCATAGTATACAAATGTACACACATACCTACAGTTTCATTGTTTTCATATTAAATGACCAAAAATCGTGTTGTTTATATTAGTGATGTGTTCAATACCTAAGTTTTTCTTTATAATCTAGCAATGAAACATAGCATAATTCAATATTCGATGTTTTTATTTTTAGTAACAGCATGAGGATGTATTTACAAACTGTCCATTTCGATAAAATTCGATAATTTCGATTTTTTTTTATTTAACTGGTAATACACGCAATCAATGCCATTTTTCATTAGTCCATAAGCACATTACTATAAAAAAAACACGGTTCCTTTAATATATTAAAAAAATTATTTATAAGAAAATCATAATGTACCTACCTACATACATTTTTTCAATTTCACGAATAAATATTTCGAATTGTTCAACTATTATTGAACGGAAGAAAGACAACGTATGTCTTTAATAGTGCGATTATCATTCATAATCGCACTATTAAAGATGATCATTGTATTCGTCCATTGAAAGAAATGAATGTAGGTGTTGATATGAATGGGATGAATGTAAGAGCGTTGATGTTTGCCGATGATTTGGTATTGATGGCTGAAAGTGAAAGTGATCTACAGCGAATGATGACGTGTGTGTATGAAAATTGTGCGATTAATGGATTGAGAATGAATGCAAAAAAGACAAAAATTATGGTGTTTGAAAGAGGAAGTGAGAGAACAGTATGCCAGGTGATGATTGACAACGAAGTGTTAGAGCAAGTTGACGAATGTGTGTACTTAGGTAGTTTGTTCACGAGAGATGGGAAGTGTGAAAGCGATATTGAAAGGAGAAAAGTTGCTGGCAATAAGGTAAATGGTGCAATCCGACCAATAATTGCAAATAGAAACATATCCACCACAGCTAAAAGGTTGGTGCACTCTGCTATCTTAGTGCCAACACTTATGTATGCAAGTGAGACGTGGACATGGTAAAAGAAGGATGAAAGTGGCATAAATGCAGTGGAAATGAGATCGTTGAGAAGGATGTGTGGTAAAAGTCTGAGAGATCGTGTGCGTAACATTGATATACGAAAGAAATGTGGAATGAAAGTTGGTGTAATAACAAGGATGAATGTAAATAAGTTAAGATGGTTTGGGCACGTGGAAAGAATGAATGAGGACAGAATGACTAAGAAGATATATTTGTCTGAGAGGAATGGTGCTCGGAGACGTGGACGTCCGAGGATTAAATGGCAAGATCATTTAAATCAAATCCTACAGGACGGTCACGTGTTGAGCACATTGAACAGGAGAGCATGCATGAGGAATTGTATGACAGTGACGGAAGCGAAAGACGTATGCAAAGATAGAAGGAAGTGGCGCTCGATCCTTTCTGCCTACCCCGCGAGGGAAGCGGCGTGATGGTATGTATGTATGTATGTATGTATGTATCATTCATAATTATAGTATATTTCATTTTCTGTTGTGTTCTTAGAGCATAATGTAAATAGGTATACCACAATTATAAAAATGACGATTTCTCAAATACAAGACATTTTTACTTGTCTACTTCTTTTTCTGTAGGCGCCTTGTCAGGTCCCCCCGACGTTGGCGATCACTCCGGCAGAACCTCTCGGTTCTCTCGAAACCTCTATTATCCCACCTCTTGGTTCTGCGCTATCTGGAATAGCTCCTCCACATCTCTCATTCCAGTCCAATCTCGTATATTGCGCAGCCACAATGAGGTATGTAGCTCTGCACAGCATAATTAATAAGGCATGAAAATGATAAGTATGCCACATACCTATTCGATTGTCCGATTGGATAAAAAACTTCGAGACCTACCGCCGTGGATGATAAAGTCATGAGTAGGAAATGTTGCTAGATTTCAAGATCACATATTGACAATAATATGGATAGTTGAGTGGAGATTTCGTCGAGATGAAAGTCCAAAATACAAATGGCTTTGTCCTTTTTATTTACTGAAGATATCGGTCAACCTTCTGAATTTCTGTTTTGCATAAAAAAAGTCTAAGAAAGTAATAAATTCATCTATGAGGCTTTTGAAGTCTTATATTTGGGCCACATCCTGCGAGGCGATAAATATTCGCTTCTGCTGTTGATAATAGAGGGCAAGATCGAGGGACGTCGTGGAATGGGAAGGAGGCAAATTTCATGGCTGCGTAATAATATACGGCAATGGACCGGAATAACACAGATGGAAGAGATAGTCTGAACAATGAGTTCGTCGGTAGCCTGGAGGTAGAGTCTCGGCCTCTTGAACAAGGGGTCCGCGGTTCGATGCCGGGTGCCGGCAAACTCCCCTTTCACGACACAAGCTTTTAGCTTACTGTGGAAGGTGTATAAAGTTGTATTTGGGTTTACAACAAAACCCAGATATATCTTTAAAAAAAAAACAAAAAAATGCGGAACAGAGAAGCAATTTTCAGAGTGATGGATGGCCAACGTCGGGGGGACCTGATACGGCACTGGTGAAAAAGAAGATGAAGTTTTTGGTATCACAGTTCAAACTGTACTGGGAATGTTTATTAATGAATACTATAAATACTATATATTAATGTCATACGGAAAATGGATAACCTTTTAGAAATTTGGTTAAACATCGCTTAGCTGTTTTGTTCCTGTATTAACTGCTGATAAAGTCAACTATTTTTATTGAAATGACGGTTCTAAGTATGTAAATGAGCCCAATTTCAAAGTCCATTTCGTACAAAGTCAATAATATTTATTTTGAGTTATAACAATTTTGTCACATTTTGCGATGTCCAAAATCAACAAAATGTGAGCAGAATTTGATTATTTTAGAAATTTGATATTATTAAAATAATAATTACAAACTTTATCAAACAATCATAAAAGTTTGTAATTTTGCTGATTGTATCGACAAGTATTAGGTACATAAAATATATTTGTAAATTTTTAATTGTTTTAGAATGAAATTCTAAACAGATGGGATATCCATCGAATCAACTTCATGTAATTAAAACGCGAGTCATCCTCTTATCAATTAAAGATTTGTAGAGTGTAAGATTACGTTAAATTGATAAAAATAAAACATTTATATTTAGTACTTCCACAACAACTTTATTAATCAGGAGCCGGTTTTCAAGAGCTTCCGATCTCATCATCAGGCTAACGTAAAGGCCTGACTCGCAATTCATAAAATCACTGTGGAAGTACCTAAAATAAATATATAGATTTTATCAACGTATTATCATCTATTTTTATCGTTAATCTGTAGTTTTTTGTTCATTTAATATGAAATCTCTCTATGTTTACATGTATCGATCCATAGTTTAAAAAAAAATATTATATATCTCCTTTTTAACAAGACAGCCCTAAGCTTAAGAAGGGAGTAGAAAACCAAAAGCTAAAAAACAACGTTACGAATAACTTCTCAATATACATACCTACCTATCTATACTTTACATATCACTAAGTGCGTGAAAAACAACATATTCGTAAAAAGGTAAACATGGATGTTACCTGTGTAGAGGTACCTATTAAAAAATTTAAGGCAGGTAAAAAAAAATACTTCAAATAGTAATTGAAAAATATCGCATTTCCGAACAATTACCGTAAAAAATATTACCAACTTTAGTATTCTGTGTGTTATAGGAATTTATGTTGGTATATTGGTTCGCAGGGCTGAACTTTAGGAGCGAGAAATGTTCATAAAATATGTATATAATATATATTATGTATTATATTCTGATTTTTTTCCTCGATAATTTCCAATCGCCGAGTAATAAATTAACTAAAAAACACAATATCATCATCAATAATATTGATATGCCTTACGCCTCATTTCATGCAGGTGTGGGATTTATGTATTTTGCCCAAACCCCTTAGAAGTGTATGTTTTTTTCAATAATTTTATTAATTACGAATGTGCGGACGAAGATACGGTGATGCATTTTGTGGGAATCAGTTGGAACTCACGAGGCGCCGTGAATTGATGAATGCGTGCCTTTTGAGAATGGTATGTGCATCAGAGGTTGATGTCCCTCAACTATTGGACAAAATCGGTTTACGCGTACCTTCAGAAAGAAGAACTAACCGGCCCCTAAACTTAAATATAGCTCATACTAATACTGGTTTGCTAAACCCTCTCCACCGTATATTAAGCAACTACTATAATAGACAATAATAGATTTTGTGACGTCGATATGTTTGCGAGTAATCCTCGTGGTTTTAAAATGGCTGTTTTGCAGATTTTGAATAGTATATAATTTATTTATATATTTACTCATCCTACGGCAAAAGCCCTTATTACATGATATATATAAACAATTTTTACAACAATAAAATCGAAAACATAACACAAACATATTCAAATGTCAATGATATAAAAACATATATTGACTACTTATTTGTTGATGTTCCACTCATCCCAATGATTTCCCCTTCCATTCCTCTCTCGCTATTTGTCAGGGTCGTTAGTTTAAAAAATTCAATTATTCAATTTTATTTGCGAATTTTATTTGAAATTATTTTTTAGTGTTATTTATTTGTATTACTACTGTTTTGTTCTTATTTTTTAAATTAAGTTAAATCTTATTATAATAGATCTGATGACAACCTTAAAAACTTCTAAATGACTTAACTACTTACATACTAGGGCCAATTCTGAATCTTAATGAACTAACTAACTAAAAAGTTGATTAATATTAGTTATTATCTAGTATTCAGCAAAAGTTATGAACTATAAACAACTATAAACTCGAGAACCACCAAGTGCAAACGGTAAAATCTACAAAATGTTTTTCACGTTCCGATTTACACTTCTGGCAACAATTTAATAGTTGCCGCGCGTGAAAATTGTGAAATGTCAGATTTGCCGATATATTTTGGCGTTCGTATTTGCGTCGGTGGTGGTGTAATTTTACAATTTATACATGCTAATAGTTGCGAGGGCCCTAAAAATATAAATTTTTACTTTTGATTGAAAAAAACAACATAACACTTCCAAAATATAGCAATATTCTGCGGTAAAATGACAGCAACTAATAATATTCGCATATTAAAAGTCGCGAATAATATTCTGCCAAATCCAACTTATTTTAGTCGTCGGCTGTCAACTAAAATTTCATTCTGAATACGAAATCCCTATGGATTTCGAAATTTATAGTTGTACTAAGGTGTCAAAATGAACTAATGAACTAAAGTAGTACGGAAAACTGTGAATACGAATTAGAACTAATTATCACGACTCAACTATCTCCTCACACTTAGTTGACTTAGTTAGTGCAACTAAACTATTTTATGATTCAGAATTGGCCATACTGTATTTTTTTAAACAAAAAACAGTTTGTTTGTTTGTTAACATAAATTTAAAAATAAGGCATTCACAATGATAAGCATATCTTTAAGCTAATTTAGAGATGTTAGAAGTCCAAAGCTCTAAAACTTATAAAAAAGAGTCTGAGTCCTTTTCACTGTCGGGAATTCCACAGAGCATACCTAATTATTACCTATCTTAAAAATAGCTCGCATTTGATTATTTTTTCCTATTATTTTCGCCCAATATGAAAACAAAAAACAGAGAGCATGCGATAGGTATGTACTCCGCATTTTTGATACTCTCTGCGATTGATTTTGTTAACGTTGAAACGCTTCTAATAGGTTAAATATTGATTTTACGCGAAATTTCGCTAAGAGAGGGAAAGGGTAATCGATAGACCGTCGTGGAACGACGTACTCTTATAATTATAAGGTATTGTATTTTTAAATAATACACATTTCTATATATATGTTTATATAAAATAATATCATTATGTAAATTATTCTTTGTTAGCTAAGCGTGAAATTTTCGTTGAAGACATTTCGTAGAATGGCAAAATGGTGAGATTGCTTTGAACTAAAAATATTTAAAATTTTAAGTAAAGAATTTTTGATGGAAAATTAGCATATATTAATAATGGTGAAATTGAGTAAGTACAAATGTTTTCTTCTACTGTTTTGATTTTTATTGAGAGAAATGTCTTTCGTCTTTCAAGGGCATTGACATTTTCAAAGACATTGAACACAATGTAAATCTGAAAGACGTCTCTTTTAACAAAAATCAATAAAAAAAAAGCAAATATTTGTTAATAACTTTATTATAAAATTTTATTATCTAGCACCGACACATTGAATTTTATAACAATATCTGTAGAATTTACAGAAAAAGGTTAGTTTTTCATTCTTGGCGTTTGTTTTGAATGACCTATAAAAAGTATTCGCAAAAATATGCACACGATATTAATTTATTATCTTCAACTGAGCAATCATGAAATATGCCACCCACGTTGAATTTTGAATTTTTATTGGCACAGACAAGGCAACTTAAAAGCTTATTAAATAAAATAAGTTCGCTAGCTACACCACTTGTAGGATGTGCAATGATGTTATTAATGAATGAATGAACAGTGTTTGGCGTAAAGATGTAATCTGTAAAGCTGATTACTGAAATTCCATCGTGAAAATAATTTAATAATATAATATGCAGAACAATTTACCTGTACCTTTTGAATTGTTGAGATTATAATTTCCTTCGTGTTGAATTTTTATTTAGAATTATGTCTTATATCAACTCCGTGAATTCTATGTAAAAAATGATCTCTGACTCTTTCCTATACATTTTTCAGTGTCCTCTATAAGACAGGTGTTCTCCTCAACCTCACGTATAAGTCAATTACCACCTATAATTAAGCGATGAGGCGTGCCACCCATTCTGAATGTCTTGTTATTTATTGACACGGATGGGGCAATTTGCATGCTTATTACTTGCAGTTAGTCTGCTGGCTACCTCATTCGTGGGATATGTCGTGATGGTACAGTAGAAGTGATTGTTGTCTTATATCAACCTTATATAAAAACTACTACTACTACTATACCATCACGGCATATCCCACAAGTGGAGTAGTCAGTTAACCAGCTGCATGTAATAAACATGCAAATCGTCCTCTCCGTTCGTACCAACAAAAAAATAAGAGATTCAGGATTGGTGGCATTTCTCATTACTGAATTAAAGATGTAAAATGTCCTTATTTTTATGAAGATCTGCCTTTTATAGAACACTTGAAAACTTACGGAAAAGAGTGGGAGACCAATTTTTTATTTATTTATTTTATTCTTCACTGTACATTGTTTACAATAATACAAATTAACATAGAAAATATCATTTATACAATTCAATGTACAGAGGGCGAGTTTATCGCTAAAATGCGATGTCTTCCAACTAACCCGGTAATTGAAATCAAAAAAAAAAAGAAAACAGACATAAATATACCTACATGTCTACAGTAATATTATAAATATAAAAAAAAAACAAAAATACAATATAAAGCAAACAAATGAAAAAGGCACATGCACGCAATAATGTACTCATGGACACATAATAATAAAAAAAAAGTTGAACATACATACCTACACTGCTGCGTGCACATGCATTTTTTGCCGAGTGCTCCACGGAAAGGATATAAAAAAAACCATGTTAAATCTCCTAAAACAATGCATACATACTAATATCTAACACTGATTCACTTATCCATAAATCATATAATAATTTAACCCTTTAAAGTACAACGTTTTTAACCCTTTAACGACCACCAGCATTTATAATCGGAAGTAGTAACAAACGCACAACAATAATTATTTAATTAGTACTAGGTAGTACGTATAATAATATAATATTATAAAATATATTATTATTATTGCGGAAAGCGATAACGTTTGTTTACTAATTCGTTTTCAATTATTTTTTCCCGTATAAAAAGCGTTTTGAATGGAACGAATTCTAGATTTTAAATTTGATAATTAACTTCGTTGTTGGCGGGTTGGCACCGATTAATACCCAAACCCTTTTTGTTACTGACGTAATGAGTTCAAATTTACATATTATTATTATTATTCGTTTTTCGATAAAATCGTTTCACAATAACGTAAATAACAGTTCAACGTAATTTTTTTTTTGCCAATAGGCACTCAGCGTTGTTTAAAAATTAATGAAAAATGATTTATTGCCGAACGATTGCCGCCTCAGAACAGACATGAGTCTAAGGAGGCAGTAAATTACATTTGTTATAATTATTTAAAGAACATGTGTATTTAGATTTAAGATAGAGTTATGTTTAGTTTCAAATTTTTGTAGTAGCTTAGAATAATTGGAAAAAAATTACAAATTCGGCCTGAAAATAAATTCATTCATACAATCACGACATTTCTTATGGGTGACTGTGATCAAACGTTATGTAAAAAAAAATGCAAGATATCCTTTCCGTGTCAATATAAGTTAAGGCTTTCAGGGTGAGTGGCATATCTCATCGCTGAATCGAAGACATTAAATTACATTTACGGGAAGCTTAAGAAACACCTGCCCCTTACAAGAAGTCCGTTTGTTTCTTCCTCCAAAAAGAGGACACCGTTTTTTGCTAAGAACTTCTTGGAACCATTTTTATTATGTTCTTATTTTTCCGTATGCCAGAAAACAGATTACCATTGAGACTATGGAAGAGGACAGAAGGCTGGTGGGTTACCTAAAAAAACTGGCTAGGACTTGTGACAAACATTGGAGTGGCACACATCATGAACGTCATAATTTTCGTTGGCACAGAGAGGACAGACATGTATTTTTATTACATGCAGCTGGTCTGAATAGCAGTAATAAAACTCAGAGACAGTCAGACTGTCACCATCTTCAGAAGCAAATTAAAAACTGAACTCTCCATTGGCGCCCTTGAGACGGTCTAGGGACTGTTAAACGGTGTCAAAAATTAAATCATCCAAAATCATCATCATCATCAAAACGAGCTATATACTCGTATTTTCATACTTAGTTAAAAAAATAAGGCCAGTTTTCTATACCAAATCGCATATCATTGTTGAAGATTAAGGCTTAAGAGTGACCAGAAACACTGTAAGTAGTTGTGTTGGACAGGGATCTATCTCCCTACATGCAATATACCCCCGATTCAACTAAAACAAGGAAATGAAAATGTTATACTCGCGAGAAAATTATCGACTTATACTCGATAAGTAAATATTTTTAATATGAGAGATAATTTAATCTTTTCATTACTTGTATATTAAGTTATATTTAATAAGTTATGATTCTGAATAGAATCAGTAGGTAAGTACATTATCAAAAATTCAATAAATTTTAGAAAATTAATCCCCATTACTTAACTCACAGTCCCTTTTCACAGTTTTATATGACAGTCGAATACTGTTATGATTACATTTTCGTTAAGACGACAAAATTATTGAACTCTTACAGACTTTTTGAATAAAAACTAAGTTTTGTACCAGTAGTTTACTACATTTTTTTTGAATTATAGGTCGTTCATACAACTTCTTCTTCTTCTTTTGGTTCAGTTAGGACTATGTCCTGTGATTCTCGGAGCCTGCTCCTGGGAGGTGGATGTCCAACTGTCCCTCCATCGTTTAGGTGGTCTTCCTGGGGGTCTGTTTCCTGTCATGCAACTAATGATATTATTTGTTTTGAAAATTAGTTTATGCAAAAAATATTTGATTTTTAACCATTATGGATTGCATTTGCCAATCAGTTTGCGACGAAAAACTAAGTGAAATACTGCATTCACTTCTTTCCTGTAATTTTGTTTACACAATACAGTGTTTTTGCGTTAAGTCTTCCTACATAATATGTATTATATTTAAATTTTTCTCACCACTCGGGGACTATTTTTCACCCATTTGAACACATCATAATATTCTGGTGCTGAACAAGAATTCATGTAAAACGTTCACAATATTGTCACATTTTCCTACACTTCTTTCTAACTTTTTGCCGTCTACTCATGTACGAAAGCTAATGCCAACCATTTCTTTCCATGTTCTCTGATTTTGAGCCATCCACATCCACTTAAAACCGATCTATTCAATCAACTCTATCTGCATGGTGATCTTCCAACGCTTGTGGCCTTCTTTATTCTAGAAGACATTTTATCTATTTTTCATCTAAGCTTCTGGCTTCATGATCTGATCATCGCCGTTTTAAATTTATTACCCGTTGGATCATTTTTTTTTTCGTTGTGTAATTTTTTTTATTTATTTAAATCAATTATAGGCATAAAATACATGGTCGTGTTAAGTCATATAAGTTGACTTGTCAACAGGTTCTCATATAAAACATAATTTTTAAATTACTTTACAATAATACTTAATTATACATACTCTATTTATAGGTATTCTATACATAAAAAATATTTCTACGCTTAATTGAGAGGTTTTTTAATTTAGTTTTTGTCTCATCGATTTGCTTTGAAATCTGTTTCTAAAGGTAATGCCTAGTAGGATAGCACTTTCAGTAACCTTTAGATTACCATTTTCCTCTTTTTTAAATCAAGGATTTTATGTAACTATACTTTATTATGTGAATAACGAAAAAAAGCCGAGTCCGCATTGATCGGTGGAAGCAGTGAAGGAATGGCTCTATTTTCTTTATTTCTCTCCGTTTAGTGTTGTGGAATTCTCAAGAAATAATTTTTCGAGAAATTTACCAAGAAATTTCTCGGTAAATTTCTTGAAGTAGAGAATTTTCGGAAATTTATTTTTATTTTTTATTTAACAGTATAATAATAATAAATACTTTATTCAATCAATCAATAACAATGTACAAATGTTGAGACAATTTATCACCAACATGGCTACAATTGATTATGGAAACAAAAAAAATGTTAGGTACCTACATAGAAAAAGTGCTAATAGCTGATGAAAAATCTCGATTTTTGACACCCCACATGCTCATATTTAAGTTAAAAAAATTGCAGGTACGTACATGGAAAAAAGTGTTAATAACCTCTGATTTGGGCCTTAATCAGCCCCACAAATTTTTGGATTCATCAGGTTGGCTGCGAAGTGTACTGGGCGAAAGGTCATAATACCACTTAGAAAAATTATGGAGAGAAATTTCTCTTCCATTAGAGGAGAAATTCTCGAAGAAATGTCTCGTTCTCGAGAAATTTCTTTGGAGAATTTTCTCTTCTCACATCACAACATATATTGATTAGAAAAAAGAAGTACATATTAAATTATTTTCTTTCCCATTTTGATAAACATATATTGACAACATAAAAGAGACACAATCTTTCGTTCGCTACGTTTGCCGAGCGGTGCAGTTACGACTAATATCGGTCGCCGACAGTCGTATATTAATTTCATTATATAAAATTCGCCATATTGGCATCGGGTATATAATAATCTCTCCTAGCAAAAGTTAAGCTCAATAATCTTAAACGAATTTGTAACTAAAACAATATTCATTCTTCCATTATTAAGTAAGACTTGATCTTATTCTCTCATTCTACTATACATATATAATATTACCTCCTATCTCTTGTCTTTGTATATTCGGTAATGGAATTAAAGTAAATAGAATTGAATTACGATAAAACAGTTGAACGCGACGATACAATAAAATAAGCCGGTAAGCCGTCCCATTTCGTATATAGAATCAGTTTTACTATAATATGTAGGCACTACTATCTATTATTATTATTGTTGATCTTGTGTTTTACGATTGTTGAAAAAGTTTTGTTGAATAGTGTGAACTCGCCTGAATTTTTTTTTTCTATTGACTTTTTTCTATTTATTTATTATTGTATGCTTTTACAGCATCTCCCACTTGAAGTGGACCCATTGGATTGATTGCATGTAATAAATAAGCAGGTCACCCTCATCATGGCATAAAACATAAGAGTGTTTTGTTAACACCTTTTGAGAAGTCCTTAATTAAGTATCTTCTTTTCTAATGAAACCCAGAGAGAAAGTAACACTAGTATTTACAATTTTTTTGAGCATTATTATAATCTATAAAAATGTCACCCTTCTCTGTGACCGTAACAGCTTTTGGCCAAGATGATCTCAGCAGGAAAAAAATATGAGTTCATTAGATATACCTAAAATATTTTTTTTATAGTATATCTCTATACCAACATGGCATCTCCAACTAATCGATAGGCACCTTCCTTTTACTGACATTCGAAATTTTACTGAAAAGAGCGAGAGGAAATTTCATTGCCAGATGCTCCAGGCGATATAAACACCAAATAAATTAAATTTAAAAAAAAAAACATAAAAACATCATTAAAAAATCACAAATCGATGTTGAAAAACCACGATCCTGTGGCAAATCAAATCAACCAACACTGTATCTTTTTAATTTGTGAAAGTTATTATGGATTTACATTTTGTTATTACAGGATTCAATTATTCAATATTTTAGGCATACTTATATCGTCAATTTTTCAATCATAGCAAAGATTCAATTATTAAGATTTTCAGGATTTCATCGCTTAATCGAAGATGTTTCATTCAATCGAAATCCTACGGAATAAAGTTTTAAGAAAATAACAATGTATATGAATTAAATGTAAATAGATTATATGTATGTATACCAATATCCTAATTCTATAGGAAATGTATAATGGAATAAGGCATCATGGACGTATCAGTATGCAAATTACTTTTCAAAAGAAGATAGTAGAATATCCTTGATTGTAAGGATTGATAGATAGAATGCGTTGCACAATAATGGTTCAAACCGACACCACATCAAACTGAGGAGATAATTTATTTTTTCGTGTAGGGCCAACGGTAAAGGAATAAAAAAATTATGTATGCATATAAGAGGCAGACATTTTGAATTTAGAAAACTCACTTTTTCCACTTTTAAATTAGGAATCAACAGTACCTAGACACGTTAAGATGACGGGAATACTAGGTGCCTATATCTTTTGAATGTATTGTGGTGTATGGTGTTAGATGATAGTTGATATTTGAGAGATTTACCTTTTTTTATACATATATAATATGTAGCTAATGTCTTGTTTGGTGCCAGTAAATAACTAAATAATTTAATGAGTCATCTTTAAAAACATATCCATGAACACTTTTGTGTATGATTTGAGCTATTTTTTAGGTTTAATAGCTTGATACATTGTTTTATAAACTACTCCAATAAAGTAAAGATAAGTGAATGAAGCGAGTGAATGAAAAAGAAACAATTGAAAGCAATTTTCTTAATTCCGACATAGATAATATGCATTAATTCATACAATAGGAATGAATGTAGGTAGTACTCTGTATACCTTGTAGGTACAACAATTCTATTTGATAAGTTAAATTGAAAAGGGAATATAATTTATTATTGTTATTTGACTTCGAGACAAAATAATTATATAAATTATTAGTCATGAAAAGGATATCCGATATTTGGTCAAGGTTTTTAATATCCAATCGGATCACAAACAAAAATTTCATTAAATCAAAAACGTATGAATTAAAATATATAAATATTGTGCTCCGTTAAGTTCTCAGAAAAGATAAAGAAATTGACTTCTTCTTGTGTCAAGTGTCCTGTAATATGCAAGTTTTCATAACTCATCTTCTTCTTCTTCTAAGTCGGTCCCTCAATGCTGAGGATCGTGACCACCATGACCCCAACCAAGCGACAAGCTCCACCGTGCCCTGTCCTCCGCCTGCCTAAACGTCTCACACATTGTACCCCCTGCAGCATCTCTCACATGATCTGACCATCTTGTTGATATTCGGCCTCTGCTTCTTCTTCCTTCGACTCCACCAGACAAAATATTTTTTTCCAGATTGTCTGGCTCACGTCTTATAATATGTCCGAAAAAGCTTAATATACCTCTCTGAAATATTACAGACAGTCGAGTCTTATTTATCTGGAGCTCAATCAAGATTGACACATTCGTTCTGTGGGCCGTCCATGGTATATGCGTAGCAACTTTCTCCAACACCATAAATAAATATTACTTCGTAAATACCAAAATAATTCAATATTTTTATTTTAGTTACGGGATGTGTCACCCATCCTGAATGTTTTTTTTTTTTATTTTAACGGCGCAAAGAGGACAAAGTATGTGTATGTATGTCGGATGATTTATTCGGCGCCGTTTAATGAAGTACCCATCTCAAGGGCGCGAGAAGCTATGCTGGAAGAGCGATGTCTTCAACTTGCTCTTGAACGTTGTTATCGATTGGTTTTATACGAAGGTTCTCGGGTAGTCGGTTCCAGATGACGGGTCCTGCGACACCAAAAGACCAGTCACAGAAACAGGACTATGTATTTTGCTCTATATGTTCGTTTCATGCAAATAGTTGTCTTACTATCCTAAGTAGTCTTACTATTCCGTGAAAGAATACACTACACTATACCATTACTGCATCTTCCACAAGCATAGACATACTAGATTTGCACCGCGGTACATTATTTAGGATTTTTTTGTGTTCCAACATCGATGACCTTCAGGCATTGGCAATGCATTGTCTTTCAACCAACGCCAGTTTAAAATTGGATGCAAAATTTGATTGGCTGTATGACCAATTTTTTCATTGAATTACCGATCTAGTATATCTTTGCCCACAAGTTATGTAACCATTTAAAAAACCGCGTACAACAAACATAGAGGTCGTCTTCTCTGTGCCAATAAAAAATAAATGTTCAGAATGGGGGGCACACCTCATTGCCGAATTTCAGTTGTTAAATGTCTTATATCTACGTTATGTTTTTCGAACACCTGCCTTTTGAAGGACACTCGAAAACTTGAAAAGGGAAAAAATGTGAAGCTCGTTATTTACCGGGGACAACGCGGGATAGAGTACCTTGCTATATAATAAACATGTCGTGGAATCAACTGAATACCTGGAAGTCGGATGTTTTGTTATCTTATATCCGGTCAAACGACCATTCTCTACATCTCTAAGTATATGACAAAAGGAATTATTTTAATAATGACACAATAGATTATTATTATTATTGAATTAAGTACAGTAGAATACAAAGCTCCGACAAAGAACACTAATTGAGTCATTATTTATTATTGTCTATGTATATTTTGAAAAAGATCTGATAGGAAGGACGATGATTAGAATTCTGTCAAATTCTAAAGCGCGTGTAAAATCTGAACGACCAAAAAGTTGAAAGGGAACTGAGCGGCTTAAAGGTAGGTATTTCTCGAAACACGGGTGATCGCAAAAAAAATATGACAATGATCATTAATAAGAAAAATAGCTTTTGAGAGATAATCGATGATGAAGAATTATTGACAATAAATCATGGATGCTGAATAGAAAATTTAATTTTTCGAGTGATGTGCGTATGATAGATGAAAAGTACTGTCTGTCGAATGATGGATGATCGATGAAAAATGCCATTTCTCAAGTGATGAATGATCAATGGAAAAACTTGTTTCTCAAGTAATGAATGATCGACGAAAAGGCCGTTTTTTCACAGATGAATAATCGACAGAAAAACTTGTTACTCGAATAATGAATGATCGATGGAGAATTATGTTTCCCGTATAATGGATGATCGACGATTGAAAAAATACATACGTACTTACCTAGTCCTAAGTTCTTGAAAGATTAGTGATAGAAAAAGTGGTAGAAAAATAAAAACGTTACTCGAGTAGGTAATTACTGATTAAAAGAGCAATAAATTGAGAGATATTACATTCATTTTAATATTAATATGATTGTAAAAAATTATACATAGAGACTGTGAACAAAAAATAATTTCGAAAGATAATGATAAAAGTACTATTACTGTACTATACCACCATGACTTATTTCACAAGTGGGGTAGCCAGCGGACAAACTGCATTTGGTGCAGAAAATGTGACATTCAGGATGAGTGGCATGCCTCATCACTGACTTGTTGTTGAAGATGTTAATTTGTCTTATACGTGAAACTTTACGAATATCTTTATTTTACAGGACACTCGAAAACTTAACGAAAAGAGTGGGTAATCTATTTTTTTAACCGGGAACTCCTTGGAGTATATATGGATGTGAATAAAATTTAAATAAAACTATGTTTGTTATTTTTTATGGTATTTTTTTTTTGTAGTTGTTACAATAAATATTACCTCGATACGAGTGCAAATCCAGTGAGGTAGTATTGAACGCATAAATGTGAATTTAAATAGTAAAAAATTGTTATACTTTGTACTGTACATATTTTTATGGTAAATAAATTATATTATTATTATTATAAAGTAAAATCGCATAGTTTCTTTTTGTTCTTGATTGGAACGTCTTCGTATCTACTACTACTATCATACCATTATGGCAGGGATGCACAGACTTATAAGGAACAAGGGTCACTCGGGAACATTATGAACCAAGGACGGGCCGCTATAAGAAAAAAAGTTTACATTTCTAGAAATGCTCAAACATTAAAATTTCTACCCCCCGTCACCTAATTTTCAAAATGGTATAGGAATTTGAATTATTTCAAAAACTCCTCGGTTTACTTAAACAATATTTTCTCGCAGTACCTTTGTCCACAATGTACCAGGTATTTGTACCGATTGTTTGTGTCAATACCAGATACCTACTAAAAATGTGACGTGTTTGAATTTCTACCCCGTCGCCAAATTTCCAAAATGGTATAGGAATTTGAAGTATTTAGATATACCGACCGAGATCCGCGGTTTGTGCATCGCTGCATTATGGCAAATCCCACGAGTGGGGTAGCCAGCAGACCAACCGCAACTCCAAGTGTTGCAAAATGAATTTATTCTTAATTAAGAATATTTCCATTAAGCAAACACGTGCCCACAATGTGCTTCTGGGTTATTATTTCGTTTCAAATTTTACTGCAACTTTATCACTAGAATCGTGGGTGCTTTGCGCAAAGCGGACTTTAAGCAAATATTATGTGTTTCAAACTTTTTCAGTAAGCTCTCTCCGTTCTGATTTAAGTGATACTCTTAAAATCAGGCAGTGGCACAATGATCATGAAAAAAATCTCCTCAAGTGATGAATTTCATATTGCAACTGTGTGAATGCATATCTGTGATGAAAAATAACACATTCAACTATCATTAATAATGCCTAGAAAAAATAACGTCCTTTTAATTTTTACATACTTATATGCCATTATCAATGGTTTACTGTAAAAATAACAACCATAATAATATATGAGATGATCCTTGAGTGCGAGATATGTATATGAAAGTAGTTAAATGCGTTGATATGGTTTTTTATATCCGTTGATGTGGTGTTATTTGAATGTTTATTGCTATTTTTTTCATTTTACGAGTATAGTCAATGATTCCACTGTCTCAGATTGATTTATTTAGCTAGATAGTGTAATTTCTTCACTGCATTTAGTGTTTCTTGTTATCATAAAGTGATAGGTACATATTTTTTTATCACTACATTTCATGTAGTGTGCATGATTTGGATATTTGATTAATTGTGTAAAATTTATTTATTTCACTATGATAATGTGTACCAAATGTTTTATACCTTTAAAGAAAAAATAATAATTATGAGCAATATTTTCGTACGAGTTTTTTCCTTGTCAGCCATTTCGAGATACGCCCTGCTATATGCCCTACCATTTTGCGTTGAGTTATGCCCTCCAACTTGAATCCCTTAGTTTTAATATTAACATGCACAAGACAATTTGCATATTTATTGCAAATATATTATGGCTATCTCACTCGGGCACCTCGTTAATAAATAAATAAATAAATATTTTAAGCCTTTTAAATGTTTAAACATACAGACAAAAAACATAATATTTTATCAAGAAAAGGAATGAAATGTTGAGTTATGACTCATATTACAATATTTTCATCGAAATTTGAAATGCTATTTTTGTTTTTTCATATACAGTTAGTCAACTTGCACGATTATAATATAAAGTTAATTATCTGAATACCCCAGTAATGGGACAAGCCGTGAAGTTTAAGATAGACAGATTATTATAAGTCGCATCATGGCCTGAATTATGTAAGTCATGAGGTTGGTGTTCAGTCTGATACAACCAAGCAACTCTGAAACGCCCTGAAACTTCATGCAATTTGGTACATACACCTATCTACATACATTTACTATAAACTTTATTATATTACCAGCTTTAAGCCCTTGCAGCCATTATACTCAAAAGCTTTTGAATTTATCTATCTATATTTACTTTCACAGTATTTTCCACAAATGGAGTAGCCAGTGAACTTGTTCTATATAATAAAACTGAATCTCGCTTAATCTATACTGATAAAAAGCAAAAAGGACGGGTGGCATAGGTACATTGAAAATTGAATTTAAGATTTAAATATTTGTTATATAGGTATAACAAACAATGTGTGACATGACAGTTGTTACCTTTGGGTCACTCAAAATACAAAACAGTTTCACAATGTTAAACACATACATGCAAGCAAACAATTATCGAACAACACATTGAGCCACTTTTAAGGGATCCTTGAAAATTTGATAATCAGTATACCTCATTATTACGAATTATTTGAGATGTTGTAAGAAAACCTCCTTTTCACAAGACTTACGAAACATTTCAGAGACTGAAATTCGTTTTAAATTCCGGGTATCCACTGACTGACTCAAACAATATTGTCAAAGGATTACTATTATAATAAAATTTTATTTTTTCCGCATTCAATAAACCAGTTTTAATTTTTTGTTGAAACTTTTTAAATTGCAACTTGTTTGTATGTTAATAATATGATAAAGTTTTAATTAAAAATGTTCAATTTTATTAAATAAATTTTTGCATGATGTAATATCACCAATGTGCATTGTTCATAATTACAATACATTCTACTAGGAATTGCTATATTGCTTTTTAATGAATGCATTTTTTATTTAATACTTTACGCAAAATAATATATTATATTCTGATTTAATAAACCCGTAGGTATTTCTATAAATAAAATATTCTTTCGTTGATTGAGTTGGCGTTAATTTTGTAAAACTCAAAATTAATTCTGTACCTGAGAGCCATTTAGTCTTAAGTACTAAAATGTCATTTTCAAATTCAATTTTTTAAACGAAAAAATCTCAACATTTCACTTATAATAAGCTGTGTGTAGTATATACAACTTATTACATAGACCCAATAGTATAGACCCTAAGCATTTCTGTAATTAAGGCTCACGACTGTTGTGTTATTTCCGCTTTTTTTTGTAAATTTGCCATTTTTATCAAAAATTAACTTGAGTCCTAATGGCTCTCAGGTACACAATTTATGTAGAGAAACATAAATGATTTTTTGTTTTAATATTTTTAATAATGTGGTGACCTGGTTTCGACTTACAAATTCATTGTCAGATTCATTTTACTATACGCCGTGTTGCTTCTTTAATATTATGTCTTAGTCCAAACAATATGATTTTTTTTTCAATACATAGAGCTATGGAATCTGAGCCGTGGAGCACCCGGTTCAAAATTGATCTCCACAAGAAGATTTGAACACAAACCTTCTGTCCTGAAGTCCAAAACTTTACCGTCAGGCTTCTGCCCATCTCATATTCTTAATATTATTTATTTATTTATTTTATTCCTCACTGTACATTGGTTTCAATATTACATAATAAAATAGTGTCATAAAAATGACAGTCATAGAATTCAATGTATAGAGGGCGAGTTTATCGCTAAAATGCGATGTCTTCCAACTAACCCGGTTAAGTTTTTACGATTTAATTATAAAGATGAGCTCCAATTCTAAATGAACCCTTATATTTTACGAAGACGTTCACAGCCCGATTTATGTACACTTTCCAAGTACACTTGGACCAAGTGCGCTCTTATGAAACGTTCAGTTCGTATCAACTTGGACGTCCTTGCCCGATCTAATTGGAATACATAAGATGAAACTATATTTCGATGGCATAGCGCACAGATGTGGTAAGTACAGTTCTCATAGTTTTGAGATAATCAATGTTGAAAGTTTGAGATGCCATACAATCTAGTACTAACCACACATAGTTTTTGTTAAATATCTCGTGAATGACACAGAGTTACGCAATAATATTCCTAAGGAACATACTTCAGATGATATAGATTCGCATGCGTATAATAACTCATTTTCGGTAAAAACTGCACTTACCACATCTGTGCGCTACACCATCGATTTATACTTTGATCGGATAAGAACATACAAGTGCATACGAATTCACTTGAAACGTTTCATTAAAGCGAACCTGGTTCAAGTGTACTAGTAGGTAATAGTGTAAACCAAGCTTAATTATTATGATTGCGTCATATTTAAAAAATGGAATAGTTTTGCAGCAGATGGGACTTGAAATGTTTTAGTTGCAAGTTCATCAATCAGACCGTCAAGCGACCGACCACCTCAAAAAATGTAATGTTTTTTTAATGAAAAATAACGTACATTGATTCAAATAAACAATGTAGGTACCTTTACTTTTAATTGACATTCAGGTCATTTTTAAAATGAAACCATTAAATAATAGACAACAGAATATCGAATTATTTCACAAAAACCAAAAACCTACGGATTTATTCATGATAAATAAAATAATACACCCATAAAATAAACTCAGTGAATTTTACACTGGCAATAAATTTATCGAGCTTAATTTATTTAAAACTAAAACAGAACAAACAAGTCACAAATGCGAAATGTGCAAAATATTCCTGTATGTCGAAGCGAAACGAAATTATGTCCTGGAACGTCACTTTTTCAGTACGGTCGTGCAAAGTTATTTCAACAATAAATTAATACTGAAAAATAATTTTCGGACATTATGACAAAACTATTGGCATCACTTTATTATATGTTTCTCTGGCCTTAAAGGAAGTTCGTTCCGTTTCCTTCTTTCGAAGGCTGTACATTTTGTATGTGAAAGACAAGTTTTGACTTGGATGTAACGTAGTTTTTGTATGCATAAGTCATATTATTATGTGTTTTATGTATAAGTTACGTATAGATTATAGTTATAGTATATTCAATAAGATTGTAGAAAATAGTAAATTAATTGTGTATTTGAATTATAAATTATTGAAATTTTTATAATTTTATAAAATAATTTAAATAAAATTAAAGAAGTTTATTTAAATTGAAACGAAACCAAATTAAAGAAGATATATTTTTTCAATATGTGGAAATCATAAATACGCCTTTTCTAGATAGATCAAAAAAACATAATATAGACTACAAAAGTATGTTCAAAAAAAAAATTCAAAAAATTGACAAAGTGTCGTTTCGCTCTGACAACATACAGATTTAAGCATTCGTGCCAAAAAAATGTTCATTTGAACCAATTCTAATATTAGAGATGTTAATAAACGCCAATTTACCTTCATAATTTTCCATGTACAAGAAACCCAATCCTTTTCATTTACTAGATTTCCGACAGCAGGATTAAAGCTCTTTCACAATATACCATTTTCATAACAACATTGACATTGGAGCATTTGGATTATCATGAGAAGAGATGATTCGATTGGAGCAGAGACGCTCTGAGTGGACGAGGATGATTTCTGTCCACTTGCTACATATATCATAAATTGTTATTTTTTATTAATAATAATTATATTTACTTACTGCTAACCTTCTTCTCTCTACTGCTGGATATAGGCATCTTCATAACTTTTTCATATTTTCTTATCTCGAGTAATACGTTACCATTTTTTCCCATCAACTCATTTTTTTGGAGTCTTCCCACATTTCTTCTGTCCTCCCACGGTCTCAATTTAAAAATTCTGTAAGTCCACCTTCCATCCTCTCGCCTTTTCATTTGACTAGTAATCATCTTATACGTAAGATTTTACGAAAACCTGTCTTTAACAGGGCACTCAAAAACTTACGGAAAAGGGTGGAAGACCTTTTTTAGCAAGGACTCCACAAGAGAAATATTTTTTTTTACAATCGATAGAAATTGTTCTTTATTTAAAATCAACGAATCCACCATAAATTAGAGCGTAAATAAATAATTATAAATTCACAAGAACACAACGTCTCGCTTAATTTCTCATTAATAAAAAAAATCAATCATTTTATTCTGAGTCAAATTGAAAAATTCACAATGTACCTACTCTGAAAGTTAAAAACTCTGTATAGTTTTGAAATAAATTTTGAAACAAAATAAAACAAATTACAAATCTAAATTTTTCAGACCGAATTGAAACAATATTATTTCATTCCTGTAAATTAAAAAATAAGCTATCTGTGAAAATATATTGAGATGTATATCCGTTTGTTCACGTATTTGTATGTTTGTTAATCATTTTAGATTGAAACAAAGAAAAAATATTGTGTCAGAATCCTCGCCAGTCAGAAACCTAGAGGAAAAATTGGAATTAGATGATCTAAATAATACAGAAACAATACCTTCTTTAAAAACTGGTTTCATTTGAGTATGTTCTTGAATAATGAAAAACAGTGTGGAGAGTTTTTTATTTAAATGCGATCATTTCTGCTCAATGTGACTCCAAAAAAATAATGTGTAGGTATATGTTGCCTACAGATAATTGAATTAGCCGGTTAACTAGACAATTAATAAAACATCGCCATTAAATTAAATTACTAGTCAGATTGTCTAATGCAACGTTTATTATCGACCATAGCGCTACAGTGATAAATAAAGGCACTAATCGTTATTTTAAAGATAAGGCAGTATATTGACACGTCATTGAATTCAAAGAGTCGGCTGAACATTTAATTGAATGCTGGCATCTAACTAACTATCTAACTAACCGCCTAGCCATTAGTTAACTGGCTAATTTAACCAACGAGTATCGACATATTATGTTTATGGTTTCACTTTGATTAACTACCGTAATAAACCGATGACAATTTAAATTTGACAACTTAAAACAATTAATATAAACCATCAAAAATTCATAATGCCGCACTCACAAGAAAACCTATTAATTTATTTTATAACAAAATGGCAATAAAATTCTTGACAAATAATTAATGCCAAGTTATAAATAATTTTCCTTATTTATTTTACTTTTCTTCAGATATGTTTTGTCAGATTTTTTGAAGACATCTATATGGATATTTCCTGAGCAATGTCGAGTTTGATACGCTAGTAATAAAATAAAATTGTTTTTCCAAATTAAACCAATTCAAATCAATTGTGTTAGTCGGCGAAAAGTTTTATCTGATGTATTTTGAAAATTTATTGTCGTGCATATCTGAATTTATTGTTTTCAATCGTTTCCATTTTGTATCCAGTAATCGTCCAACGAAGATGGGTGACAAATTTACAGTTTAAATTTTTGGCAATTAAAATTCATCGTTTTATTGCCTGCATACGCAAGTCGTGTTTTTAAAAACATGTTTCGTTTTTGTAATAATTTATATTGAAATCAGTTTTAGTGAGTACTTACGTTAATAATATTCACAGAATATTTGGATTCAAAGTATTTATTTGTACAAAATTTTTCAATAATTTATCTTTTTTTACTTTCAAAATAAAAATATTTTACAACTTAAATTCAGTAATGAGGCTTACCATTCATTCTGAATATATTTTTATTTAAATCTTACGAACAAAATACCAGTGACCATCTGGATGTCCACGATTGTCAGGGACCCGAGGGGAGCAGAGCAGGTACCCATGCTAGGTATCCCAGGACAATACCTACTAATGAAGCTGTCATTGGGGTTTATAAGACAGAACACCAGAGCCTATGGCAAGTCGCCCGGTAGCTTAATTTGAAAAAGCACATCTCGCGAAAAGATGGGTTGCGGGTTTAAATCCCACCAGAAGCACTACCAAATAAGGTGACGTTGTCTTTCCTAAGCCTTAAATGGTAGTTTCGTGTGTTAAATGTATAATAATGTGAGAGACAACTTCTACCCGGAAAGTACACATTTATAGATTTTTCAAGATTTTAATATCCTTCGGTAAAAAAAAATCATACAAATACTTACTACGTGATGGTCGGAAACTTAAAATAATGTGTGGTATTAAATACATAAATTTTCTAACATAAAGGATCACCGAAGGATAAAGATGTAATTTATACTATAATAACTTTTTTATTGTTTATGATCCCCTGACATATGTTTCCGAAAAGAATCAGAGAATGAAAATCGTTTAGGAAAGTAAAAAAGTAAAGCGGTCGCCACCACCGCATTCACTGTAATAACTTAGGTGTAAAAAATAGGGGAAGGAAGAAAAGGAGAAGTTTGTTTATTATGTACTTAATTTCATGTTAAAATACGATCCTTTTAACTGATCTGATGACGCGAATGAGTATTTGGTACCTTCAAGTAGACGAAGCGAAGAAGCAGGGATGTATAATAAAAGGAAAACATTTTTTTGTTCTGTTCCACTAAATCCTCTGCAGATAATAGGCCTCGTAGTCTTTTCTGTAATTTTTTAAGTGTTCAGCAAAAAGCTGGTGTGTGTTTTAGTATCGAAACAGGGCAAATTTATTTGTACTTAAGTTTTAGTGGAGTCCTAAAACTAATTAGACTTAAACTGATTTTCACACTAACATTGATTTTTTTTCATTATTTTTCATGCAAATTTCAAAGGATTAGACACTATGAAAAATGCTGATTCATAGAACTTAACAAGAAGAATGTTTAAGCGTTCTTTGTGATAAAATGTAATTTTTTGTATTTGTCTTCCGAAACCACTGAAAAGTATTCCTGAAACACCGAATGCAGATGTCACGTCAAATATAAATTTACTCGAAAATGAGACCACTAAAAAAATATATTTTCACTTATATATTTTTTTAGCTCATTGAAACCGGTAATGCGCTAAAAAAATATATTAAATAAACATAGTGGAGACTTGAATATTTTTACAATGAAATGTTTCACCAACAACTGCTTTTCAAACGACACTTTATAACTTACAGTCAAAATGAGGAAGATTTGTTTTTTGCTGGAGAATCCATGGAACAGATCATAAATTAGACATAAAGAGGGAATTTTGTAAGAAAATATGTATATATAATCAATAAACATCTTGGTTTTGTGAGATTTGAAATACATATGGCATTTTACGTTTCGTCAACCGCTCCAAGTATATCTCTGCTGTATAACATGGGATTGGAGTAATATCTTCAGGCACGTTAAGAATTGAAGGCAAACTATTAAAAATATTTATAGAGGTCAAAAACTTGGGAAATTGAGTGCTAAAAACGCTTCCTCCCTTTTTGCTGATTTGTAAGGGAGTTAGTATGTTGTAAGTCAGGATTTGAAAGCGACCATAAAAACATCGCACCATTGATAAAAGCGTATTATATTATATTATTATTATTATCCCCGATACTTTATGCTTTAATATTCGCCATCGACGCCGCGCCGCGGTGCGAAAATAAAAAATATATTTATGTATTATTCTATCCGCGAACATTTAAGGAAGATTCTCAAGATTCGAGACATTAAAATGTATTGTTTTATGGATCTGTAAAAATTCTATTGGTGTGAGCTATGGACGTTTTATTTATATTTTTGTTATTTGCACGAGGAGACTTGAATAAACTTTGACGCATTAAATGCATGCAAATAGTAAAAACCTACCTATATTGGATTTAAACAAACGTTTTTTCTCTACTTTGATGTTTATTTATAAGTTATTATAAAGAGATAGTTTGCTCACGAGAGATGGGAAGTGTGAAAGCGATATTGAAAGGAGAAAAGTTGCTGGCAATAAGGTAAATGGTGCAATCCGACCAATAATTGCAAATAGAAACATATCCACCACAGCTAAAAGGTTGGTGCACTCTGCTATCTTAGTGCCAACACTTATGTATGCAAGTGAGACGTGGACATGGTTAAAAAGGGATGAAAGTGGCATAAATGCAGTGGAAATGAGATCGTTGAGAAGGATGTGTGGCAAGAGTCTGAGAGATCGTGTGCGTAACAGTGATATACGAAAGGAATGTGGAATGAAAGTTGGTGTAATAACAAGGATGAATGTAAATAAGTTAAGATGGTTTGGGCACGTGGAAAGAATGAATGAGGACAGAATGACTAAGAAGATATATTTGGCTGAGAGGAATGGTGCTCGGAGACGCGGACGTCCGAGGATTAAATGGCAAGATCATTTAAATCAAATCCTACAGGACGGTAACGTGTTGAGCACATTGAACAGGAGAGCATGCATGAGGAATTGTATGACAGTGACGGAAGCGAAAGATGTATGCAAGGATAGAAGGAAGTGGCGCTCGATCCTTTCTGCCTACCCCGCGAGGGAAGCGGCGTGATGGTATGTATGTATGTATGTATTATAAAGAGATCAGATAATAAAAAATACCGTAGAAAAAAAACGTTTCAATTGAAATAAAATCGCTCTGAATCAATGAGTGTATTTCTGCCCCACACTCCCGAAAAAAGCGTTGAAATGCAAACAATATTTTTTTTCCAGGAAGATGTTTGTCGTCTTTTGATTATATGATAAGATCCTTATACTTAATGTTGATAAAATTCACTTGAGCACTCGGTAAAGAATATTGGTCTCCCACTCTTTTCCGTAAGTTTTTGAGTGTCAACTAAAAAGCGGATGTTTAAAATACTAAACACATTTGACATCATTGAAATTATTGAAATTCTGCTACGAAATTTGCAACACATCTTGAAAAAATATATATTTTAAAATTCCTTAAATATAAATTATTATGCCAACCAAATCGTCTGTTCTCCCATTCTTTTCCGTAAGATTTTGAGTGTCAACTAAAAAGCGGATGTTAAGAAAACTAAAGACATTTTACATCATTGAAATTATTGAAATTCTGCGACGAAATTTGCCACACATCTTGAAAAAATATATATTATAAAATTCCTTAAATATAAATTACTATGCCAACCAAATCGTCTGTTCTCCCATTCTTTTCCGTAAGTTTTTGAGTGTCAACTAAAAAGCGGATGTTTAAAAAACTAAACACATTTGACATCATTGAAATTATTGAAATTCTGCGACGAAATTTGCCACACATCTTGAAAAAATATATATTTTAAAATTCCTTAAATATAAATTATTATGCCAACCAAATCGTCTGTTCTCCCATTCTTTTCCGTAAGTTTTTGAGTGTCAACTAAAAAGCGGATGTTAAGAAAACTAAAGACATTTTACATCATTGAAATTATTGAAATTCTGCGACGAAATTTGCCACACATCTTGAAAAAATATATATTATAAAATTCCTTAAATATAAATTACCTACTATGCCAACCAAATCGTCTGTTCTCCCATTCTTTTCCGTAAGTTTTTGAGTGTCAACTAAAAAGCGGATGTTTAAAAAACTAAACACATTTGACATCATTGAAATTATTGAAATTCTGCGACGAAATTTGCCACACATCTTGAAAAAATATATATTTTAAAATTCCTTAAATATAAATTATTATGCCAACCAAATCGTCTGTTCTCCCATTCTTTTCCGTAAGTTTTTGAGTGTCCACTAAAAAACGGATGTTTAGAAAACTAAAGACATTTTACATCATTGAAATTATTGAAATTCAGCGAAAAAATTTGCAACACATCTTGAAAAAATATAATATATTATAAAATTCTTTAAATATAAATTATTATGCCAACCGAATCGTCTGTTTGTTTACTGTTATGCTCAACAAATTACGAATAATAATATGTGATGCTCTCGTTTAAACACAACAAAGCTTCGCATTGAGCTTTTGAAGTAGACTACCTATATAATATATAAGGATTGGATCTTGTAGGTATTCTTTGAATCACCCCATAAACATCACAAGTAATGGAGAACCAAATAGAAAACACTTTGCAGGAAGACATCTAAAAAAATATTTATGGACATTAGGGATTTCGCTTTGTCGTCGACGACGTCTTAACATTTCGTATCATTGGTTTAGTAGGAATCCTACGCAATATAAAATAAAATAAATCGTAACTTTTTTCTGCAATTATTTTTTTATTCTTAAATAATTCTTTTAAGACCATAATATTGTCAGCTAAATACCAATGTATATTAACACTAATGCTTTTTCTTTCTAAATGAGAAACCAGATATACTTTTTAGTAAAAACATTTGCTTCCTACTTGCATTATCTGAAGTAATATTTCAAGGTGAAAATAACAAGAAAAATAGGTATTGATAACAAAATATGATCCCATAGATTACACGGTAAAAAAAGAATTCTCAGCCTTTTTTGTTAAATTTCGTTTGTCCTGTAAAAGATGGTTATTCGTTAAATCTTACGTAGGTGTAAGACAATTTACGTCATCAGTTCAGCGATCAATTGTGATTGGTACGGAGAGGTCGACTTGCGTGTTTATTACTTACAGTTGGTCTGCTGGCTATTCCACTTATGGGATATACCGCGATGGTATAGAAGAATAGTAATAGTAGTATTAGTAGTCCGGGTTAGTTGGAAGACATCGCATTTTAGCGATAAACTCGCCCTCTGTACATTGAATTGTATAAATGATATTTTCTATGTTAATTTGTTTTATTGTAAACAATGTACAGTGAAGAATAAAATTAATAAAAAAATAGTCTGACTGTTAAATTTCGGACTTCCAAGTAATATTCAGATGCAAAATGAATAGGTACCTACATCGTTTTCTTAACAAATCTTAAGATAGATACACCATTAATCAGAACCGAAAAAATCACCCTTCATCATTGTCATCATCGAGGTTCATGGTTCGAAACTCACTGCTGACCCTTTAATATTTTTATATTAAAAAAAAAAATATATTACTTACGGTATTGAGCGGTCCAGGTGTCATATCCCTTGGGAAGAACAGGAGAACTTCCCTTGGTGGTTAATTCTCCTTAAAATCTTCATTCACACATAACCCGAATCACTCAATTGATAAAAAATAACAAATATCAAGAAATTTAAAAAACACTATATAGTATTATGGGTTTGTTTATGAATTTAGTTATTTATTTATTAAATTTTATGTTTGGTATTTACGAATCAACGAAACACTTTTACGTAGAAAACTCGAAGATGGTTCTTCGGAGCTTTTTCACGTGATCTGAAACAAATATAAGAAATAATTATAATAAAACTTTTGAAATTTGTTTAGTAAGGCACAATATATAAATTTAATTATATCTATACCATCAATGATGAGCAATGATACTCTCTCTCTCTCTCTCACACAAGTTTTTTTCTTTCTTTATGACTGTTATCTATTTTTATATGTTTTTTTTTCTTTCTAGTTTTATATCTGTCATATTTTTTAAAGGCTTACGCCGCATATTTTTTTTAAATAAAAAAATAAATAAAATACAAGCAATTTTACATAAAAATCATCATCATCATCGCCCTCAACGCTCCTCTCGGGAGCACAGGGCAGAAACCAGCCTCCTCCATTCAGAACGTCTCTGTGCCAATTGCGTCACCTCTTCCCACGACATTCCTTGCGCTCTGATATCGTTGTCATAGGAACGGTGTATTGTGAAAGAGGGACGCCCGGGCCTACGGAACCCCTGCGGACATAAAAACAGTGCTCTTTTTGGCCAACTATCATTGGGCATTCTCAAAACATGTCCCAGCCAGGACCATTGAAACATAAAAATACATATACATTTATAATACTGTCCTCCCATTAGACCAAGTCCGTAGTTTGCCAATAGAGGGTGACCTGCATGTTTTTAAATGCATCTAGTCTGCCGATTACCCCACATTTGAAAGATGTGGTGATGGTATTTATTTTGTGGTATAGATATTTAAATAAACATTTCGATACAATGCAAACAAGAAAGTTTATCCCTGTATTGCGATAACTTTTAACAGACTGGAATCATAATATGCAAATTGCTTTACACAAAAAAGCTTACACAGTGTATTGCAAAAAGTTCTGTTTTTTGTTGTTGTTGCTTTTGTAGGTACCTATTACAAACTAAATTTAAATAAAAATAGAGTATTTCAACGTAATATAACCTAATAAAAAACATGTGAATAATATGAGTGATGTTGTTTTAAAATGTACATAAGTTTCATAATTAAATATCCTTGCAGTACCTACATTCTCGCAGCAGACCAACGAAGGCTCTTTTCACAGTATACCGACAACTTCACCGCCAGATACGGGATCACATAGATATTATAAACGCAACATAAAAAAAAAATGCTATTCGATTGATAAATACAAAAAAATCTATCTGTCTATACATTTATTCCATTACTGCAACTCACACAAGTAGGGCAACCAATATACAAACTGCGTATAAATAAACATGCATTTTGTCCTATCCACACCAATAATAACTACCAAATAAAGAATCTATCATTCTGAAAGTGGTTTAACTTATTTACACGCATTCTATCCACAACATTCTTCTAACATCCGCTCATTCTTCACTCTTATCTCGCAATGATTTACAAAACAAGTCTTCTCGTCCTTTTTCAACCACGTCTAAGTTTCGCTTGCATAGATAAGTGTTGGTACTAGAATGGTATTGTGTATCAGCATTTTTGTGCCATGTTTTTGTGCTATTATTGACAATGCATTGATTGAATCGTTCATTCAAACACTGTTTTTTTCAACGGTCTTCAATAGCAATAAGTTGCCATTCGACCTCATCGGGAAGGCATAAGTTGAAAATAATCAAAACCTTCCCTTCAGACATTTATTCAGGAAGACGAAGACCATTTATTATTCTCTCAAAATAATTCAAATCATGAGGGTTGCTCCATTGCATCCAACAGGTATTAAACGCAAATTTAATAATGTGAAAAGCTTCCTTTACACTCCTAGAGTTCGTTGCTTCAAATAATTTTCATAATACCGTCTTGGTTTACAGGTCACGTCTTCACAAAGTTCTTCTTTTCTTCACAACCTTTAACGTTTTGATCTTTTTTGTATGAAGTTTCATTGAAATATAAATATAACTTACGTCATTAATAAACACCTGGTGTTTTATTATAAAAATACTAACATTTATATAATTTTTTGCCGGAATATTTCTTCAGTTAATCGGCGTTTAAAATATTCCAGTAAAATTCTATATTGTGTATAAATGCAACATTTTTTAAGTAGCACCAATCTTCGACTGATTATATTTTTTTCTTATGTTTTAACTTTGTGCTCACACCAATTATTTATTATCCACAATAATACACAAAAAACAGTTGAAAACTTCTGTTTGGTGAAGAAAAAAAGGCGGAACTTCAAAAATTACATTCGAACATGGACAAATCCATTGCGTTCACAATCGAAACTGGACAAATCCAAGTATCACGATAAGTACATATGTAGTCACCTACTTTAAAAATATATATTATTTTAGCTTAAATATTTTTAAAGATGCATATTTCACAATTCGAATTCATAATATTTTCTTTATTTAAATTTTTATTTTGCCAAGAACATCTCTAATTAGTGTTCTGGCTTTCATGACATTTTAGTCTACACAAATATGTCCATTTTCGCAATACATTTATTTATTTTATATTACTAATCAATGATGATTTATTTTTTAAGCGCCGAACCGGCCACGTGGTGCCACGGCTATCGCAGTCGACTTGCATCATCGAGGTCCTGGGTTCGATTCCCAGCTGGGTCGCGGAGTTTCGTAAGCCATTTTCGCAACCAGGGTTTGGAGGAGAAACTGTCTCAGCAAAATTGAGACAGCACTGGTTGTCTGGAAGAAATTACGTAAGTGATAAGTCCGCCAGCTATACTGACATCTATGTATAGAAAAGTTAAAAAAAAAAATGATGATTTATTTTTTAAGCGCCGTTTTATGATTTACGACCATCTGAAGGGCGCCGATGAAAAGTACAACTTTAATTTTATTTTTAGGGCTATTTAGAGATGTTTTTTATCTGCCGCAAATCGGCAGATAGCGTTTTCTTCATCTCAAGACCAATCAGCGTTATAAATATTAAGTTTAAAATAATGAAATTGATAGACAAATGTTTTTTCTACAGTATTTTTTATTGAGAATCTTATAAGGACATTGTCAATCAATTATTTTCATACTGTTTTCATATTCTATTGACAAAAGTCGTCTTTCTACAAAAAAACATAATATTATAGTAGAAAAAACATTTGTTTTCTAACTTCATTATGGAATCTTACTGCCCAAACACCGACAAAGTTAACGAGTAAAATAATTAATTTTGCAATTTATGATGTTAAACGAACATCTGTCTTTTACAGGACACTCGAAAACTTACAGAAAATGAATATGTAACAATTCTGTATATTATCCTTCTCACCACCGAGACCGTCCCCAAGTGGGGTAGGTAGAGAAAACGGATCATCATAAAGATCTAGTATTATATTGTTAAGTGAGGTAGTTAAACGTTATGTCTCAAACAACATTTACATCGTATGATAAAATAAATAAATAAATAAATAAAGGAATAATAAATAAGAAAACAAGAACATAAGTATTTTAACAAAGCTTTCTTTACTTAATTCAGTTGTCTTCTAATATGTATAATAATAAGTTACAACAAAACCAAATTACATTATGTTGGAAGAAAATATTTATACTGATGCTACAGTGTGTATACAATGTGCTTTTGTAAAGGAACAAACACGTGATGGAACGAGTATATTTTAAATTAAAAAAAAAAAACAGATCGAAAAATCGAGAATAAACTTTTTAAAATAAGCACTGGAGTTCTTTGCAGATTAAGTTTATATTTTGTGTAGTAAACAATAAAGGTATCTATATTTTAAGAAATGATGAGCAAATTTAGAAATAACGATTAAGTGATATGATTTCTCGAGCTCTCGATATTTTGTTGAGTATTTATGCATAGACTGAATTTAACGTTTCACATCTTTGACTAATTGATCAATGAAGTAGGTTATTTCTCGATTTTTAATTATTTTATAAAAAAAAAAATATTATACATTAACTAAAAACGCTTATTTAATATCAGTAAATTTATCTTACAACTGAACTTTTTAAACTAAACATTTTTCAACGGGTTGTATATATTAATTATATCAATCAATTTATTTATCAACACCAGAAGAAATAAAATGAAAACAGGAAACAAAGATGTAAAGGAAAGTAATCAAGGGCAACAGTACGAGTACCTACCTACGTATGAGAAAAAAAATTGTGAGTAAAATAAAAAAAAAACAGTTATCTCATACCAGGATTTAATGCAAAAGAAAGTCACGTTACTTCTCGATTTTTAAAAAATAAATAAGGAATATTTGTATTATTGTGATCTAATGTTTAATGATTTCAGTAAGTTCATCTCTTGCGAGTGCGTCACGTGATTTCTCGACTTTTCGACAGTCAAAAGATTATATTTTATTCACTAGAATTACATATCACCATGTTTGTACGTAAAGTGGGTACATACGTATATATTATATAAAATAGAATGAAGCTTTGGAAGCTCCAACATTCAGGTTGCAATAAAATATTCAAGACCTAACTACAATAGCCCACGAGCTTTCGTAATAATAATAATAACATCAACAAAGTGAATGTATGAAAATCACCTCATTATATATTAAGCACCTCGCTACGAGGACATACTGTAAACACGGTAATGTATACCTACATGTGTGTTTGTGTAAATAAGCACAACAAGTCGAAAGCTAATAAATTTAGATAACCTGCCTCTTCGAAAATATACCTTGTAGGATATCTCCAAAAATAGAGCTAAAAATGAGTCAAAGAAATATTTTGATTCACAAATGCTGGAACAAGTTACATTTGCATATATGTACATATATTCATATTATGCATGTTTAAATTTGCACATTGGGTGTATTTATAAGTTAAAGATCATAATATTTTTTTTTGCTAGTAAGATTTATTTTGAGTCACGATATCTCCCATAAATGGTGCAGCCAGTGAACTAACTACATAATTTGTGCCATAAAGGGTCATCTTTTGTAGATCAATTCATGACTGGTAGCATATCTTATTGTTGAAATGAAAACGTTAAATGTATATCATATAGGCTATGTTTTTAGAAAATCTGCTTGGAGTGGAAGACTTTTTCTATTCCAGAAAATCTATGGATTATGAAAACGGTTACATCTTCAGTTTACTATTTACAGCTGTTGTCTTATGCGATCATTGATGACACAAAAAAAAAGATTTTTTCATACAATGTGTAATATATGTAGTCTAGGTTCCTGGCAATAAAACTATTATCACAATAAGCCTACAACACATACATCATCAACCCCTATACGTAACTTTATCCACCCTTATGATGTATTGTTATTCATAAATATGTACCAACTATATGTCGGGATCAAACCCCAAAAGACCTAGTAATACTTTCAGCTGAACTGCGCATGTACGATATTGCTTTCAGTGTATAAGATTCGGCTACAATAAAGAAGTCATCTTCAAGAAAAAAATGTATAAGGTTCTTTATATTTTTGATTAGAACGACCGTATCATAAGCAAAGAAACAGATGAAGGAAGTTAAGTCAAGATAAATAGGTACTTCAAATTAACAACATATCCAATATTCAACACAAAACCTAAAAAAACCTGCTAGCTTTATGCGGTTTACGCCCAAAAATACAATCAAAAGACAGCAAATAAATGGTGTATTATAAAAAATGGATATTAACAAACTAAATACCGATAAAATAAATAAGTAATTTTCTTAACAAACAAAAATATTTGGCATTTAGAATAGCTACGAAAAAATTCTTCTTCAAGAGAAAAAAAATGTTTTCATTCAACAAAGTTTGATTAAAACACACATTTAGAGAAGAATTTAACCAAAAAATACGGAGAATCAATTAAATTTCATTTATTTATTGAGTTGAAGACCTTTAAAATGACTATTTAGCTAGTGAATGGCCTCTGAACATAAAATAGAATAAAAGTTTGTTCAGTTATTGCCAAAGACCGATCTATTTTTTTCAATTCAATCTCAGTGCGTGCGTAAAATTTGTTTGAACGAAATTAAATTCAATATTTTAGGATTTTTGTAGTGTAATCAATGTATTTTAAATACATACATTTATATGATGTCTTATGCGAAATTTATTTCAAAACTTTTTTCGGGTTTTGGTAGTTTTTTGGCCACTAAGAACCGATTTGAGTTATATAGTTTTATAACTCAAATTCATTTATCATAGATTACTTTGTAATTAAACGATCAAAGACGAATTCAACTATATAATATTTATGATATATTCAAATTATATTAAAGCGTATCTTTACATACAGAATTGACATACAAATATTCACAATTTATATTCTGTAAACAATAGCATCTTTAACGAAACATTGTCAACAAAATATGATTTGATGACAATGGTATTGTCTGACAATACTTTGCAAATCAAATGATACGCCAACCGTAAGTTTATGTATAATGAAATGTGTCATCCAAGGAGTTAGTGATCGTTTTTATGCTCTCAAGACTTGATTACTTCAATATTGTAAACTCTGCATTGCCTAGCAACCTTTTCAATTAATCGCCTGCAGCTGGACTTCAATAGTGCTCATTTTTCAAGAGCGCAAATGATACCACATTACATAATTACTGGAACGATAAGTAGACTAACTGAGGTTTGAGAAAGGGTGGTATTTTAGTCTCTAAGGCTATAAACAAAATGCCACTATCGTGCCTTACAGAACTTTGCACCCTTGATTCTACTAGTAGAAGACCTATACGTTGCAGAGCCTTACCGAGCCGGCAAATCTGATTTCTTTGAGACTGATTTTTTTATGTCGGACCTGTCCTATACAACCACCTACCAGCTGCGCTGAGAAATATTTAACCAACACCACCTTTAGAAGCAAATAGAAAACTGAACTGTTTACCGGCGTCCTTGAGACAGTCTGAGAACTGGAAAACGTCGCTAAAATATCAAGTCATCAATTATCATCACTCAATATTCAACAGCAAAAATCACATATAACGAGTTCGAGTCCCATTTCTATCATACTCCACTATTAGGACACGAATATAAATTTGCTTTCTAGTAGCGAATTTTGGATATATTTTGAGTGTATCATGAACCCAGATTCCTCTTTGAACTAATGTAATGTGTCTATCACTTAGATGGTTAGCTGCCTCACTTACTTTGGAATTGACCTGACGATATAAATAAAAAGAAAAAAATGAAATATTGTGAATAACGAATTCTATCTATGTACCTTTATATAAAAAATAAGTTTAACAGATAGCATGTGTTTTGGACACATGAAAGCGAAATAAACTGATATAATAAGTTTTAGCAACTTCAATTTACTTCTTCTTATTTAAAAGTTTCTTGTAACGAAAAAAAATATACGAGACGATATTTTTATATCTAAATCAGAAAACTGATGAAAATATATTTTCATTTTCTCGCGTGTAAAAGTATCTACTGGTTCATGAATTTTATTCTTATTGAAAATGATATATTTTGTACTTCTTCTTGTTTCTGTTGTAGATCTTAGAAAGTTGTTTAGAAATCGTTGCCTCATGTAATGCTAAAGACCAGCTGTCTTTTCATCGTTTTGGTGGTCTTCCTAGAAGCCGTGAACCAACTGGTGTTTACTTTGCAGCTAAACGATTATTATAATGATATTATAATTAAAATAATTAAAAAAAAACTTTTTCAACTCAGTACTTCTAAAATAAATTAATTTCATATATAATAAGTTTTGGTTTGACTTCTATTTTAATATCTATTTTAAAATTTATTATTTCTAACTCGGCAATTTGCAATGGTCCTAACTGGATCATGTTTCGGGAAGCTCCATCAATATTTGGACTAAAAAAGTACTGATGCTCTTCCGGCGAAATTCTCGATAGTAATAATAATCTTGTCAATATTTTTGAAGATCGCTTGTTTGTGGAAAAACCCATTCAAGAATCATAACACCTCTTAAGTAATAGGGTATTTAACCTAAAGATTTAAGTGAACCATATTTTTCAATATAGTAATAGCGTTTGCGCACCATAGTATGTATCCCCATGAATGCCTATACAATTGTATTATGTTTGTTTGAAGTTGATATTGGTTAAATATTTGAATGCGCCAATATTTTTAGTGTTTTATTGATTAATTAAGGTTTAATTTTATTTTGTTGTTTTTTTGTTTGCTTTATTGTATTGATTGATTATTGTATAATATGTTTAGACCTTACTAATGTAAAAGGCTAAATGCCGTTGATGATAGAAATAAATAAATAAATAAATAAATATCCATGGTTTTAGAATTACAATCAGAATTTTCAATATGTGATCGAAATACATAACTCACAAAATTATGAAATAAATAACTCACAAAATCATGAAATAAATAACTCACAAAATCATGAAATAAATAATGCGAAAAATCACCCGAAATGGAAAAAAACTCATTTATCTTGTGTAGCTTTAAAAAATGATGTAGAATGTTGAAGAGTTTATAACGGTAGGTACATGCTTAATTTGTATTTATGTGTATAGAAACAGAGAAAACATTAAAAATTCACCCATGAAAAGCTCGTACATCAACCGCTTTGAATAAGTTTATTATCGTGGCAGGTTTCTGTGGAAAGCTCAAGGATGAAGTGAAAGGCACAAGGATAAGAATTTAAAATTCCTGTAGGTGTTAGGAATGTAACGAGAGTTTGTTTTTTTTTCATTTGTTAACGGGATCCGAATGTCCATATTTTGTAATATTCGCAAATAAACAGAGTCAATTTTTGATTTTCAGACAGAGGATGAAATGTCAGACAAATCTTATATTTCATAAAGAACTGATTTTTGTTAAAAAAAATGAAGAGTCTGATTCACGCGGTGGGCAGAAGACTAAAATTTTATTTCCTCATTATAATTGCATTATTTTGTTAGTTTGTATTAAAGGATTGCTTTTAATCAAATATTTTTGTTTGAAATACCATATTTTATATAGGTATAAGAGGTTTGTTTATCCGTGTCTGTTATTTTAAATCCGATCAAATAATATATGCGATTCCTTGCAATCCTTGTACCATCATCTTATCAAGTTTCTACGTACTTTATTTGGGAAAATATTGTTTCTATCTCATTATATTGTTCGTTCGACAAACGAAAAAAGAAATATATCCTGTATTTCTTTCGATTACGTTGAGATTATTCGCAAAGTTAATATTTTACGGATTGGGGTATTCAAATTTTCAGGTTAGAATATTCATTACATCTCTAGTTAAGAGTATGAAACAATCAAACAAGAAAAAGATTTCACAGTTTCAGTCAAAAGTTAAATTTGAAACTTTCTTATCATTGTATCAATTACAAGTTCGACAGTTTAAGGACAATCTCCTTTCTCTCTGTCTTAACAGTGAAATCCTCTTCAGTAAAAAATAGCGTCCTATAGACCACACGCAAACTAACTACTAAAAATTTATCAAAAATTTACAAGGAATATGATGATGACGTGAGATTCGTTACTTTGGCTCCGTTTTATAATTCTTCAACAATCTCAAGGACGCGAGCTCATTTTACTGAAACTAAATTAACAACATAATAAGGGCAATTAACACACCAAGCTAGTCCCAAACTAAGGTATAAATCTTGTGTTATGGGTACTAATGCGACGATACACATACTCGTATATACAATGCATCAAACACTTCTACATGTAGGTATCACCTAGAACCAGAAAAAATTGAAAAAGACATTTTCATTTTGCCCTGGCTGGGAATTGACTCTGAGACCTCGTGAAAAGGCATTCTTTCAAATATAAATGATAAATTATATTATTCATCATCAGAAGAAGTTATTTAATTAGATGATAGATTGGTTTTTGTTATAAACCCAAATACAACTTTGTACACCTTTCACAGTAAGCTAAAAACGTATGTCGTGAAAAAGGAGTTTGCTGGCATCTGAGATCAAACCGCGCACCTTTTGTGCATGAGGCCTTGACTCTGCTTTCAGTCTGCCAACAAACTCATTAATAGAATTCATTGATATTTTTTTTTAATCTGTTATTAACAAAATTCATCTTCAGTTGCTCTACAGCCCGTTGTTTGCCTTGGCGTTTACCAACATTCGCCTCCATTTGCCCCTATCTTGGCATGTACTCTTCCAATCCATGATACCAATGATGTCCACATCTCTCTGTACATGCACCATCCATCCAACAGAGTTTGGGTCTACCAACGCTACGTCTAACAAAATCACATATTTAATTTTCAAATTAAACACATTATTGAACAATCTACAGATTAATTATTGTTAGGTCTGCGCGTGTTCTTACGATAAAAAAATATGTTGTATTACTTGAATTGTAGAAATAGGCAGTTGGTTAGATGAAACAGAAAAGTTTCTCGATAAATTATTCAGCCACAAGGCAGCAGCGTAGCAGGCAGTATTCGACATATTGCTATTATTATTATATTATTTTATATATTGCTTAACTTCTCTAGTAGGGAAAAGTTCCGATAGCTGAGAAGAATGATTATATTCTATTCAACTTACTATACTAATACTAACAGAACGAATATAGAGATCAACAAAAATACATTCATTCAAGTGATAGAAACGCACATGTAATTATTTTATTTAAGCTTGGTTATTAAAGTTCAACAAAAGTTTAAAAGGATCCTTTATTTTTTAAATATTAACATAAATTAAATTTTATTTCGACCAACTATAGAGTCAAAAATTGATATAAGTTTTAAAATGTTATACTAAAACACTGTTTAATTTTCACGTATGATTTTGTATTTAGTCAATTGATAATGACTAAATGCTAATTGCCGAGCGCTTTCGCCTTGCGGCATCATCTGGGCGAGAGTTACTTTATACCAAAGAATAGAATAAACTAACTTACAATGTATAGTTTAAGGGTTGGATGGAATTAAAGGAATCTTAAGAGTCACAACGTTCACACACCTACTTTAAATTTAATAAAGTCAGAATTTGCTTTAAAAAACGTAAATTCAACACATGAAACTACCACATAAGGCCTTTAAAAGGCAACATCACCTTGCTTCTAACGTCACCTTATTTGGTTGTGCCTTATATTATGATAGTAACATGTATTAAATATACATATTATGTATATATTGCAGGTTCAATATAATAAAATATAAGATACTAAATCGTCAGAAAGAATTTGAACAACCTACTATTTATTTACTACGTACGTAATATCATGTTTTTATTTTGTATCAGAACGAAACTGTCTTGTCCCAAATGAGCGTATTTTCCCTTGAGATGTTTCAATCCAAGTATTAATGCTATTAGGAGAAAGTTACAAATGCTTTTGTTTATTTCATAAAGCTTTCACGTTGTCTGTACGTACTGCCCTCATTCATGAGACTATCTACCTGATCTTATCATTATTTCAAACATACGTGTAGCATTAACCTCATTTTGAGTCTGAAATATGTTTTATTACAAGATTTGGATATTTCTGTCTGTTTTTATCGAAATATGAAAAAGTGGAATAATTTTTAAAACGAAACACGATATATAGTTATTCCACTATTGACTTTATTTATTTTTGCGAGCCGGCTTTCAAGAGCTTCCGCTCTCATCGTCATGCAAAAGTAAAGCGGAAGCTCTTGAAAGCCGGCTCGCAAAAATAAATAAAGTCAATAGTGGAATAACTATATATCGTGTTTCATTTTAAAAATTATTAATATGAACTTCCACCAAAAGCCGTCGGTCGATAAATCAAACTTTAATATTTAGATATCTAAATATTTAAGTCGGCCCGGGCATCCCTCTTTCACAAAACACCGTTCCTATGATAGCGACAACAGGGAATGTCGCGGGAAAAGGTGAAGCAATTGACACAAAGACGCCCCGAATGGAGGAGGCTGGTTTCTGCCCTGTGCTCCCGAGAGAAGCGTTGAGGGCGATGATGATGATGGAATACTTAAGTATGTACATTTGCGCATCAACAAATTTTTGTTTATTTTTACTTTGCATTGTATTTATTTTTTATTCTTAATATACATTGTTTTTTTTCATTGTTTTTAATCGTCTTTAGGCCCTTATTATACAGACACTTGGACTCGTCATACATACATAATTATCAAAACAATTTCAAATTTATTAAAAATATGATAATTTATGTTGAATAAAAAATTACATCACAGTATTTATGTAGTCGCAGATGTTCGCGAGTCCGGACTCGATCTACAACTGCGGCGTACAGATCTGGATGCGAACGTCAATCATCAAGCATCAAGCAAAAATCTTAAATCTTTCGGCGACAATTCGGAGCATTCTCCGAAGAAATATTCCAATGAATGCCTTCGTTACCCGTCCATGAGACGTATTGATGCTTGATGATTGACGTTCGCATCCAGATGTCTGTACGCCGCAAAGTCAAATATCAATGAATTACACAAAAAAAAACAATATTTTATCACAAAAATCAGTTAAGTTAACATTTCTATTCCATTGTAAAGAATGATTTATGAACTATGTATTACATTTTATTCCATCATACAGTATTAACTACACCATACTCTTTTAATAAATAAAGCTTTTTTCAATAATGGATTGAAGAGATTTAAGAGTAAATTATTAATTAAAAAGAATCAGACTTAATTAACGATTGATATATTTTACCATTACTATAAATGAATGAATTACGGATAATTTGTTGAGCGCCGTTTAGTGGAGTATCTATCTGAAAGATGCAGGAAACTCTGTTAGGAGACCGATGTCCTCTTTCAGTTCACGTAGTCTAGGCACGTAGGTCTCGGACATGCAATTGTTTCCTCAAACCCCCTCTTTCAGATAAATATACCCTCTTCGTCAACCTTTAATCATCCACATATCCGTTATTGAAAATACCTTATTTCCAAACATTGGCCTACCTGATGACCTATTGATGTTTCCAACCTATATTTTTGAAAAAAAATTGAAATGATAAATAAGAATAATATGTATAAAATTTTCGAATTAATTTTGTTCCGAAAATAATTAAAAATCTTTTTCCTTTTGAGTTTTGAGTGAGGCATGTCATGTCAGATTTTATAAACCAGTAAAAGACATTTAATTTAGGTTTTATTTACAAAGCAAATATTTTCTAAGATTTTTAAGTCTCTTTTTTACATTATTATTATTTTTAATCAGACAATTGTTCAGTTTCATTACAATTAATACTATTTGTTCTTTTATAAAATCACGGCATATCCCACAATTACGGTAGCCAGCAAAGCTGTTGCATATTATAAACATGTAAACTGTCAAAAGTTTAAAAGTTGGTCAAAATATATAAAACCACATCGTTGAATTTTAGATGTACAATATCTATTTTTTTTAAATACCTGCAAAATATCTATAAATAAATCATCATTAATAAATACATATTATTAACTCCTTTAATTTCAAAACAATATCCAACATTTTTGTGCGAAACATTAATATTATATTCGTTTACTAGAAAATACTGACATAAGAAACATATGCAACACGGAGGACATCGTAAGATGGAGTAGAAAAAGGAGACAATTCTGGAGAGACCATGTGAATCGGATGGCTGAAAACTAAATCGTACATATAGGTGCTAAGGAAACACCAGTCGGTTCATGGCCCCGAGGAAGACCACCAAAAAGACGGAAAGACAGCTGGTCTTCAGCATCATAAGAGGCATCAACTTCCAAACTAACAGATCGATGATCTACAATAATAAGAATAAGTTTACTAGAAAATATGCATACAGCAGTTCTTTGGCTTGGGTTTATGTGAATAAAAAACATTAATTAGCAGTTGATTAACAAAACAACAACATAAAAAAACACTCATTTCTATTCATTCAATCTTCCTTTTTCACTATTCATTTCAGTTTCATTATCTCGATAAATATTTCATTATTTTTATTTTTACTTCCGCTAGTAATTCCAGTTTTGTATTTCAACGTCTTATTCTTGTTCTTGATTTACGTTTCGTTCAGTTTCATTTTATGTTTTTTATATTCTTAACTTACTAATCTTCATCCATTTTGTCTTTATTCTTGAATACAGGTTTTAAACTCTTCATGACTAAGGAAAGAATACTTCGCAAAAATATAATCTTAGTTTTCGACATCTTCTTCTTCTCTTTGGGCAATTATAGGTAGGTACTACATGGTGTTGGAGTATGCCTTTCTTGTTTTATTTCGCCACTGATTCTGTCGTGTGCATCCTCATAGAAAAGATCGCAGTTCCGCATGTCTGTTAGGTTATCTGCCACAACTGAGGTAGCCAGTAGATAATCGCGTGAAACTAAAAATCTAGTTGTCGTCTGCTTGCCAATAAAAAAAATAAGAGATTCAAAATGGGTGTCATGCCTCAGTACTGAATAAAAATCGTAGATTTTTTATTACTGTGACATTTACGAACACCTACCATTTACAACATCATTGAAAACTTGGAGAGTAAGAGACCTATTCTTTATCGGTAAGCAAAGAAGAAACTACATTTTATATAAAAGATTCTTAAGATTATCGTTACAACATAATACATACATAACAAAAAGCGCCACACTCTATCTTACCATCACTTCTATCATTTATCAAAATGTACTGCTGATATTAATTTTATTATCAGTGTAAATTTATTCATGTGTATTATTTAAAAAAGATACAATAAAAAGCACATTATACTTAAAAACTCAACGAATTGTCATTATTTTAGTACGTTTGTATATAATTATGTATGTATTAATTTCTAAGTACTTTTACCAGCCAGGAAGTAAGGAAACCAATACCCTTTTTAATAAATACCATGTCGGTAGTGAGCTCATTTGTTTACAATCACATGAATGGTATGGGTTCGAAATCAGACATATCCATTCGTAGAAAATTACAGTGAAACCTAAAAACTAACTGAGTTTCCACTGTTTCCAGTACAAACTTTGAAACGCTTCCTATATTTCGTATAAATTTCATAGGACTCGACTATTTATTGGCATATAAATAGATAATTTTATGATTTTTTGTCAAAATAAATTGGATGTCGAGGACTGGATTTTACTAACTAGAAGTGATATCAGTAATATTTTGAACCACTCTACATTGATAATTCCTGAATCAAGTGGAATAAAAAGACTTTATTTATTTTTCCAACAATATCAAACTTAACTACTACGAAAATCAATATAATTGAACATAACTTTTTCTCAACCTAATTACATATTGTGTTAAAAGTAATAAGAAAAAATGAAATTAACTGCCTCACTAGACTTTTGTCTGTTTTCAGTTTTATACTTATATAAAAATTAATGTATTTGTAAAAAAACCTGTTGCCATGTCAAAAAATCCAACTTGTCTTTAAATAAGGCATAAATTCGTATTAAAGATATTAAAATATTTAAAAATTACTTATTCTTATACCCACCTAAATGAAAAACTTGATTTCGTTTGTAAAATCGAAAGACTTTTTACAAATGTGTGAATTTTGAATGTCAAACGTGGACTCTATTTCATCACTTATATTATTGAATGAAACTATGTCATATACGCTTGCGAGAAAAAATAGTTGAAATTGTTTTAATTCCTTTTTAGATTTTGAATTATTACCTACTATCAGACTTTTTATAATGCCATAATATTGCATCCAAATAGTCTTCTTAAAAAACACTAAATATATAAAAATTTATGACTTTTCTCAGAACAAAGTTAGTCATAAAAGCTAGTAGGTATTCAAAAAAGGTTCTTCTCATTTTTTTTTTCGAGTAAATAGCCATGTTACGTGTGCAAAAGCGCGTTTAAAATTGGAGGGGTAGATGCTTTCATTGGACTTTTTTATTAAAATGAATAGCTTTTGATGTTTTCTACAGACATTCGTTATCAAAACAACAAAAAAATATTAAAACCTTACTCGTTTTTAAAAATATATACGAACCTACTAAGTGAGTTCTATTTTTATAATTGATGTGAAAAAATGATCTGAGAATGTTTTTCAATATACCTATGAGTTGAACAAAATTTGTTATCTATTTACAAATATTTATGTTTTTTCAATACACTATAAACTATATGCATACACCTACCTATTTAAATATTTTTTTTTTTTTAAAAAGATATATCTGGGTTTTGTTATAAACCCAAAAACAACCTTATACACCTTTCACAGTAAGCTAAAAGCTTGTGTCGTGAAAGGGGAGTTTGCCGGCACCTGGGATCGAACCACGGACCCCTTGTCCATGAGGCCGAGACTCTACCTCCAGGCTACCGACGAACTCGAATATTTAATTAATTTTAATTAATTCAAATTATATAGAACACAAATTTGCTTCGACAAGTCACTTGCTTCGTGGACCAACCAGCAAAGGATTGGTCACCCACTATTTTCCGAAAGTTTTCGAGAGTGCTGTAAAAGCCAGGTATTATCAATTCAACGATGAGGTTTTAATACTACTACTACACCATCACGGTATATCCCGCAAGTGGTGCAACCAGCAGACCATCTGCATGTAATAAATAAACATGCAAGTCGTCCTCTCCGTGCCAACAAAAAAATCAAGACATTCAGAATGAATGGCAAACCTCATCGCTGAATTTAAGATATAAGTTATAATATACACTATAATATGGTCTCCAAATTATAACATCCACATCAATTGTGTAGAGAGAGTGCAGAGAAAATTCTTGAGACTGATTAACTATAAATTAGGGATACCAGTGGAGAACATTGATTACCCGGCTTTGATGGACGAGCTTGGACTCCTCAGCCTAGAAAATCGTAGGAAGGTGTTTGATCTTTGCTTCCTCCATAAACTTCTCAGTGGAGAAATTGACTCTCCTGAATTAATTGAACTTATTCAATTCAACATACCTACCAGAAGTACCAGACAAACTGTGTTGTTTCGAGAATCCATCACTAGGAATAATTACACTTTTTACTCTCCTATGGTTAGAATCCACAGACTGGGTAATTTGGTGGGTGATGATACAGACATTTTTGCTGACAGTTTACCTAAATATAAACATGACGTAATAAATTGCTTTAATGTATAAACTAACAACGGGCATTTCGAAGAATGTTTGTATTTTTTTTTTATTATTTTTTTGGTCTTTTGTTATCTAAATTGCATCATTGTACTGTTTTTAGATTGTTTCCTTTATCTGGTGATAAAACATCATTGATTATTTAAATTATAATTAACATTTTTCTATTTTATCATTGACATTTTAATCTATTATAGACTAATTATTACGACATTTCAACTATTGACTACATTTCTTATGACATTTAAAATATTTGTACCATTTTCATAGATTTTTTTTTCTTTCTTCTATCTACTTGACATCTCCAAACTTTATTTCAATTTTAAATTTAATTCTTGACATATTGCTAAACATTTCATTGACATTCTATACTATTTTATGATTTGACTAAAATTATTGATATTTTGTATTGATACCCATCTGTGTTTTTGTTTTTCGACAGTTTTTTGTTCTTATCTTGCTCCAGCAGTGTTTGTTGATGAGAAATTTGATATGTATGTTTTTTTGTATATTTTTAAACATGTAAAAGGCTCACGCCGTGGATTTGTAAATAAATAAATAAATAATGTTTTTTTCGAATTTTATTTCCTTTTAAAGCACACTCGAAAACACACGAAAAAGATTGAGAGAACAATTTTTGCTGGGTGCTCCACGGAAAATCACAGAAAACTTGTCTTTTATCCGTTGATTATTCTATAAAAAGTTTAAGAAGATTAGAGATGTTGCCACAGTTCGAGTGGCACTTATAAATAACAGGTATTGATTTCTCGAGTTTTTATTTTAATTTCTCACTGTTTTGATCATGTCATAAAAGATTCATATCTCTTAACCCGATATAGCTGATGAAATAAAAGTTATTCCGTTTTTATAAACAACGCCGGTAAAGATTTTTTTTTCAAATTCATATCTTTAAATTATGAAAAATAAACAAATACTAAACTAAATAATACGATATGCATTCTCTACTGAAATGTGTGTGAAAAGCAAAATATTGCGATACAACTCGCGCTATAATTATAAAACTTTTTGAATATGAGCTGAACATAAATTATTTAAATAAATTTTAATAAACATACATAGGCGCCTGATATTTTTATTATTTTATAATAAACGTTAAAAGTTTTTTTATTCAGATTCTAGTTGGATACTGTTTGCTGTTTGTTCTTCTTTGTTTTTTATTTTATTTCAAAAGCTTAATGTTTATTTATAACGACTTTCGTAAGTTTTTTTTTTATATAAAATTTGATATTAACAAAGGACATAGAACAATGTGTTTATTGTAACGAGTTTGGTTTTAAGTTTTTTTATTATCCAATAAGCTTTCATGAGTCTTGAATAAGCCACATATTTGTAAAACATTACAAATAAGATATTTTACATCTTCAACTCAGCGATGAGGTGTGCTGATCATCCTGAATGTTTTATTTTTATTAGCAAAGAAAATACGAAATGGATACCTTGGGGTACTAGGGAAAACGTCGAAGTTTTTCAGCGATCGATTTCGGCGCACTTACACGTTTTGAAAAGTCAAGCAATAGTGATAGTACTTACATTGTTTGAAAACTTTTTTTAACTAACATGTCTCGCATCTGTTACAAAGTCAAAATTTCGAAAATTATTGAAATTATTCAGAAAACTCCACAGTACAAACCAATCAAAAACAATATTTTCTACGCATCTCCTTCTTCTTAATCATTTATAAGATCCAAAGGTCTGTTCATGCAGGAGTGATCTCTTGCAATGTGAAAGCCCAGCTGTCCTTCTATTGTTTTGCAGGTCTTCCTGGTGGGCATCGTCCTTCATGTATTCCAAAAAGGACAATATTTGGGATTCTGCTATTATTCATCATTTGGATTCAGAATCTCCGCCGTTATTTTCCCCATCTACAACATCTTGGACTTCACACACTCACTTTTCTGACCAATCTTTCGAAAATTATTGAAATTATACAGAAAACTCTACAGTGCAAGCAAATCAAAAAATAATATTTATGCATTATTCTAGAAAAAAATTAGTACTTCATTTTACCAAAAATCCAATTTAGTGGAGGGACTTAAGGTCTTTTACTAGCCAAGATGATAGAAACACAAATTCGCAAGAAATAATATTAAATTTCTCAGACATAGTTTTAATACGATTTTGAAAATATCCGTGGAACAACATTCTTGTTATAACAATAACTTTAAATTTATGATTAAACTTTAAGACAAATGATATTTTTAAAGTCCTTAAACGCCTCTTTTAATACTCTCGGTTAAAATGAGGATGTTTATATTCCTTAAAATAAAAATACAAGTTTTTTTTAAGCCATAATTCCAACATAAATATTAAAATCTGTTGTTTTATAATATTATGCAGTGTATTACATTATGTTAAAAATGTATCATAATTCAAACTTAAAATATATTCTATCGCTTTTTATCGAATACATATTCTTTAAAGGCACCTTTACCAAGCAAATACCACGAAAACTAATGCCCTCATCGAACGCTTCCATCCTGAAAGTTTTGGGAATAATAAAGCAGAAGGCTCTCGTTTCGTATTTATTGAAGGAAACATACCGTCCTCCCGGATACCGCAGAAGTCTAAAAACTTCCATTTATCCGAAATTCTACACTTAACAAATCTTGTCTACATCGAAGATGCTATTGTGGGCAGCCTTAAGGGCTAGCCGGCCAAAACAACCCCATGTTTGGAATCTTTTTACTACACTCCTTCGATGTACCTCTAGCCAAGAGAAGCAAACAAAATAATAATATATTTATATGTACCAAAAAAAACAATAATAATAAAACAAACAAAAATATTTCCATGACCTAGGTTACAATAAAAAAAAAACGCCCTGATGATGCCAATGTATTGGTGAAAGCGCTAGGCGTAATTGTGGTATACTTTGTAGGTATACATTCATGTGAAATAAAAAACAGTGTTATTTTGTATTAATATTATTTTTAAGTGAATATTCTATAAGGAGCATTTTGATAACTGCAATACTATAATATGTTAATTTGGTTAAATCCATGGCATATACTCGTACATAGTTGAATTTCCAAGCATAATATGCAGAGACGTTTTATTTCAAATTGAATTTTATATAATTTTGTCTTTATCCTAAAGTAATTAAGTATGTGAGCGAGTAAGTATTACATATAATAATGTATCGTGGGAATAGTACATATGTTATATTATGTTTTATACGTTAAGTGGTCTGAATAATTTATTATTAGTATAAAAGAAATAGAAAATCAATAGTTTTACTACAATATAATATATTTTATCGGTACTCATAAACCAATAATGGATATTTAAACTTGGCTTCATAGCCACGAATAGCGTAAATTTAGCGTTAACTTAAATTTGTTCACTCTCTTCAAAAAATTTGTTTCCAAGTTTCAAGACCACGCGAGACTAGTTTGCTTTGCCTTTGTGAATACTCAAACGTAGTAACTCTCTTTTATGGTACACTGCCTCAATATTATATATTCCGAAATTACAAAATATCATTTTTGAACTTTTATAAAACCATGTTATGTTTTATACTCAGAAAACAAAATGAATTGCCAGACAAAGTCTGAACAATGGTAATTTCTGTTTATGAGCTACGTTATATTATTTAACCAGACATAACAGTTATTCTTTGATTGTGAGTGTTGCTGGTAATATTTAATACAGTATTATGTATGTTGTATTAAGATAAAACAATAGAGGATCAATTCTCAAAATAAAACGAGCCATTTTGTTTTATCATTTTGGAAATATGTGGGATGAATAAATTATTTTCTGAATGGACAACAAATACATTATTTTCATATTATTATAATCATACAATATCTTTTGTTAAACTTTATCTAGGTACCTCTGATGTATAAATTGAAAAAATAATACCCTTTTGACAATTTTTTATCCAATGAGACATCTCGTATCACAAAGGTGCGATTTCTTCCAATCAACTCAAAATTAACAGTTTTCTAAACTAAATACTATTACTTCTATACTATATTATGTTTGGGTTTATATGAAGGTGTTAACTGAACAAGTGTGAGCAAACTGTTACACGGAGAGAATCATAAACTGCATTGCAAATAGTAATCAAAGATCGAAATAATTACACGCAACTGATACGCTGATTGTGAATATATAAGTGACATTGAACGCAACCTGAAAACAACGGTGAGTGAGTCACAAACAAAATAAATAGTTTTACATATTTCACGTAGTACTCACGTCAATAAGGGCGATATTTGCAAAACAAAGTTATTTTCATATTAACTCGCCAATATCCATTGGTCAAAAAACCATAAGGCAGATTATTGGTCAGACGATAACCAATACTATATCACTGCCATCAACCAATACTAGGAAAGAATTGACTATTGGAAACAGGGCTGACACATACCAGTATTGAGTATTATTATAAAGAAAAAAAACATTTATTTTTTTTAATCTATTAATTGCAATTTTGTACAAAATGATGGATATACATGAGATCATAAATAAGGTGAAAAACGCAGCATGCGCATTATCCCAATTAACGACGGATAATACGAAATTCACCAAAGATCTCATATCTAAGATCACGCCAATATCAGTCGAGTTTATGGCGGCAATGAGCTTGGCAACTGCCAAAATAGCCAGCCAAGATACTGAATTAAAATATTTAAAGGAAAGAGTCGCGTACCTAGAGGGCGAAGCAACCACAAAAAACAATAAAACTCTGGAAATGTGTGAGACTTTGGCTGAATTGGCAGAGAGAGACGAGAGATCTAAGAATGTGATCCTTTTTAACGTACCGGAGGTGGACCCAAAACTTTCGAATCGTGACCAATTTACGAAGGATAGTGAGCAAGCATCAAAATTGATACACGATATTGAGGGGTTGAATGAAGTGTCAATAGTGAAAACACAGCGTCTTGGTATTAGACACAAGGACAAGACAAGACCTGTAAAGATCATATTTGGTGATAGGGAGGACGCTAGAACAGTTTTATTCAATAAGGTTAAATTTCCTCAACACATAAAAATAAAACAGGATTTAACCTCCTTACAAAGATCGCAAATCAAAATGTTGTGGGATGAATTGGAAAATAGGAAAAAGAATGGTGAATCTAACATAGCAATAAAATTCTTTAATGGCTCACCAAAAATTGTTCCTATTGGGAAAAAAAACTTATAAATAGTATAGACTGTTTTTATCAAAATATTAGAGGCATGCGTACCAAACTGTCATTATTACGCCAGAACATTCCATTATTGAATCATTCGATATTCATTCTGACAGAAACGTGGCTTGATGCCTCAATAAAAAGCTCAGAACTGGGTTTCGAATCTTATAGTATATACCGCACAGATCGCAATCAACAGTCAAGCAATAAAAAAAGAGGTGGAGGTGTACTCATAGCGATAAAGAAAAACCTTTTATCTTCGCCCATTAAAACAAAAAATAACCAGATAGAACAGTTGTATGTTATGATCCAGCTTGATAATACAGAGAAGATTATTATTGGGTGTGTCTACATTCCTCCATCATCTCATGTAGATATTTATAAGAGCTACTGTGAGGAATTGGAAATCCTGTACTCAAAACACCCTCAAGCGAAATTCTACCTATTTGGCGATTTTAACTTACCAAGCATAACATGGTGTAGGGATCCAGATGGAGCACACATGAACAATGATAATCATGAAGGTGCGAGGGAAATTTTGGAGACTTCATACTTCCTCGGACTTAATCAGTGCAACTTTCTTTACAACTCTCAGGGTCGTTTATTGGACCTGGTATTCTCGAATTGTGAATCCATGTGTGTTGAACATCCTAGCGAAGAACTTTTGCCCGCAGACACATACCATCCCCCATTATATACAACGATTAAAACGGGGACGACAACTGTGAATGAAGAAACAAGATATATATTGAACTACAGCAAGGGTAACTATAGTGAGGCAATAAATTATCTTTTCAGTTGTGACTGGACATTTCTACAGAATGATAATGTTGAACTTGTGTTGGCAACTTTTTATGGAATAATATATGATACAATTAACCAATTCATACCGTGTGAGAGTTACAAAGAACAATCATTTCCAGTATGGTTCTCCCCAGAACTAAAAAGACTCATAGTAGAAAAGAAGATGACCCACAAAATCTATAAAGAAACCCATGACACCAAATATTATCATAAGTTTACCAATTTGAGGTCAAGATGTGGGAATCTAAAATCACAATGTTATAGAAACCACATTGGTAAAGCAGAAAGTATTACAGTGGATGCCAGAAGTCTTTGGAAGTTTCGTAATACTTTGGCTAATACTAATTCTGGCTATCCTACACAAATGTTTCTTGAACGAAAAAGGGTAAGTAATTTACAGGATGTGGTCGACCTATTTGCTGGCTTCTTTAGGGATGTATTTGTAACTGATGATGAGACTGCTGAGGAACCCCACATCCCTAATGTAACTTTCATTGACTTGCCTTCTTTCCATATACAGGCAGATTGTATTAAAAAGAAAATATTAAAACTTGATATTAAGAAAACAGCGGGACCCGATAATGTGCCACCAATTTTTATACAAAAATGTGTTGATGCCCTCATAGTGCCATTGACGACAATTTTTAATAGATCTCTTGATAATGGTCACTTTCCTACTTCATGGAAAATTGGTAATATTGTACCAATTTTCAAAAAAGGTGATAAAGGTGATGTAAGCAATTATAGGCCCATATGTCTCCAATCAACTCTTGCTAAGCTATTCGAGTCTTTGGTGCTGGAACATATGATGCCGTTTATTTTACCAATAATTGTACCACAACAGCATGGCTTTGTTCCCGGTAGGTCTACAATGACAAATTTAACCATTTATGAAAACTATATAGCTGAGAGCCTTGCCATGAAATGCCAAGTCGATAGTATCTATTTGGACTTTTCTAAGGCTTTTGATAAGGTTTCACATGCCATATTGTTGAGAAAACTCTCACTTCTTGGTGTGAATGGCACATTTTTAAAGTGGTTTTCCAGCTATTTAAGCGGTCGTACACTGCGAGTGAAGGTTAACAATACTTTTTCCTCGCATTTTATTGCTACAAGCGGCTTGCCTCAGGGTAGCCATCTGGGACCAATCTTGTTTCTTATTTTTATTAATGACATCATATCTGAGTTGAGGGACATTGATTTTCTGATTTTCGCAGATGATATCAAGTTGTATAAGAGAATCGAAACGAATTATGACTGCTATGTAGTACAAGACAATCTTGATAGGCTAAATTCCTGGTGTCTGAGGAATAAATTGTTTTTGAATATAAATAAGTGTCAATATATACGTTTTGGTAGATTGAGAAATGTTGTTGATTTTGAGTATTCCATACAGGGTGAAAAGATTACTAGAGTGACGGAAATTCGAGACTTGGGGGTAGTATTTGATGATAAGATGTCATTCATTAATCATATTGAGGATATAATAGCTAAAGCAATGAGGACTCTTGGTTTTGTACTTCGTACAGTCGCCGACTTTCGAAATGTTCATGCTATAAATCGGTTATACACATCGTTGGTTCGGAGTCAGTTAGAGTATAACACACCCATATGGTCACCGACTTACAACGTTCATATCAATAATATCAGTCGTGTCCAACGTAAATTCCTGCGTTTTGTTAATTTTAAATTGGGCATACCAAGGGACAAATTGAGCTATGATTATCTGCAAGCATATCTCCATATAGAGAGCCTGTCAGATAGGAGAATAATAAATGATTTAATTTTTTTGTACAGAATTGTAAATTCTCTTTTTGACAACCCTGAATTAACACAGCTAATAAAATACAGGGTGCCTGGACGATGTACTAGAGGCCGGGAACTGTTTTTTTGTGACAATTATACTACTAACTACATAAGAGATACAGTGGTACCTCGATTGCATCGTCTCGGAAACCAATACTTGGACACGGCGGACGTTTTCAACATAAACATCTCTTGTCTTAAAAAGCATCTCACAGACATTTTTAACCCTCAACGTCCTCCAGCTTGATGAAGCCTGTTGTTGCTTTTGCATTCAAAATTTACAAATGAAATCTAAATTGAGTGTCTTTGTTTTTGCAGGTTTTGTTTATGTTTTTGTTTTGTTTATAATTATGTACATTTTTATTTAATTCGCATGTGATATTACTTTGCATATCCTTAGTGATTTATGTGTGTGTGTGTGTGTGAGGGTGTGTGTGTGTGTATATATATTTTTATAAATTTTTCATTATGTCTGATTTCCAAACTGTATTCTGATATCCTATAAATGTGTCTAAACTTTTATTTTCTTCCTTGTTTTATTTTAAAATATATTACACATTACTTTAATTTTTTCATAAATTAATGATAATTTGCGATGTTTCATGTTGAGTTGTATTGGTTCCGTACCGGTGTGCCGCTGCAGTGGTGTTGCACTGTATTTTGCCTGTATTATTTGTGTAGGTGTTAACATTTTATGCTGGTCCCGTTCTGTATATACATAGTGCATAGTTGCATACTTTGTATGTATGGGGGTATGTAAGGTAACTGGATGTGAAATTATTGTTACCGGTGTGATTATACTTGCTGTTTGTATTATGTATAGGTAGATGCCAAATTTTTTTCTCGTTGTGTTTAGTAATGCCTATTGATTATAGATTTTTTATGTATACATATTTTATTTGATTGACTTTATTATACTGTTTTTAACTTTGTTTTAATTAATTTTATTTCAACTTATATATTTCATTTTGATGTTTCTCATTGATCTATTGTTTTTGATCTACTCATATATTTATTATTTTTAATTGATTTAAATTTCTACACTTTCATAGTATTTTATTTGCTAAGCATAATTATGTTTTTTTTTTATTGAATTTTTTTTATATTTGCCCGTAAACACGGTTTGCTATATCGACTTCATTATTATAATTATATTTCTAATATTGTATTTCACTTTCTGATAATGTTTTTTTGCTGACTTTCTTGTTGTTTTTTATGTTAATGTAAGGAAATTGTTTGTATTGCTTGTAAATGAGTCATTGTTGTAAAAGGCTTTTGTGCCGTTGAATGTATGAATAAATAAATAAATAAATTATACCCTCACGCCGTGTCCGAAGCGGGGTATGCAGAGAGAACGAAACGCCAAACAGATCTATCTTTACACACTTCCTTCGCTTCCTCCACATTCATACAGTTTCTCATACACGCACGTCGGTTCCTCTTACTCAAAACGCCGCTGTCCTTGGGAATTTGATCCACGTGGTTCTCGGACGCCCGCGCTTCCTCACATCCTTTCTTTCAGACAAGTATATCCTCTTTGCCATTCTTACCTCGTTCATTCATTCAACATGTCCAAAACACCATAGTTTATTCACGCGCATTCAGTCCACAACACTCTTCTTGCATCCGCTCATTCTAAACTAGATTCAAACCAAAATCTCTCTTTTTTGCACAAATAAATCTTGTATATATATATTTCATTGTTGACCATGATATTTAAGATACAGGATATGTTTGATCTGTCAATCTCCTTTGTTTTCACGGGATATCCTGATAGTGTGGTAGCCAGTTAGTTACCTAACTACAAGAATATATGTACATTAGGGTGTCCCTTATTTTTCAAAGTTTTAATTTTACAACGCATAGGCTATTATTTTGTTCATTTGGTCCTAAAACACTCAAAAACCAATTTTTATCTTATTTGGAACAGTGCAACCCGTGCCGACTTGCACGGAAACATCTTCATACAAGTTTCATACAAAAACTCACAGGGGCGGTGAGTGCCCGTTATTACTGTCACTCAGTCTCGGCTTTTTTGGTAATTATCGCGGATTTTTATGTTTCAAAGATGTCAGTAGAACTAAGAAGCAATATAAAAAGTATTTTCTTGGTTGGTGAAGATAAATAAATTGATGACAGGTGCAAAATTACAGTCCAATCGTCAAATTTTCGCAGTTCCGTCTTTCGACATACGCGATATTAAGTTGAATGTTAGTGAAAGCAAAAATCTAGTCATTCGCGTGTGCATTACATTCTGGAAAAAGGCTAGAATACCTAATAGAGCTGTTAATAATCGTGTTAAGAGGTCAGGGGATTTTTATTAGGTCTGGAAAGAGCTGCCAAAAAATAGCAACAAGATTCAGGATTTTTATAGGCACCGTGAGGAGAATTTCCACTTGAATTGGATAATTTACGCGATATTGTATTCGCCAATGCTCTTAAAAGACTAAAAATCAAAGAAGATAATAAATAAAAGAGCACAGTAACTGCTCTGGTTAAGATCACAGATGACGTTAGAGTTGCTATGGACAGAGGGTTGCTGACACATTTAACGTTGTTGGATTTTAGTAGAGCATTCAACTCTGTAGATTTTGATCTACTCTTGGCTACACTCAATCAACTCAATATATCTCCATCTTGTGCTGCATGGTTTGAGTCGTATCTCAGGGGTCGTGCACAGTGCGTTCGATTGCAGAGTGGTGTTAGTTCTGAGTGGGTGGAATTAAGGGCAGGGGTACCGCAAGGCGGAATCCTCTCTCCCCTTCTATTCTCAATTTTTATTAATCCAATTGCGCGACATATTTCATGTCAATATCATCTATACGCGGATGATTTGCAGGTTTATACTCACTTTAAGTTAGATGACCTTGCAACTGCAATTGACTGTAAATCACAATGCCTAAAGCAAATTTCTGATTGGGCTTCCAGCAATGGACTCATTCTTAACCCATCCAAATCACAGTCAATATTTATAGGGAGCCACCATTTAATTGGTAGACTAAACAATATAAGGATACCTCCCACGCAAATGAATCACGATACAGTTCCATATTCAAAAACGGTTAGGAATCTTGGTCTGATTATTGACCAGAGACTGTCTTGGCAACAGCATATAAATTCTATTCGAAAAAAATTCTTTTATTCGTTACATAATCTCAAAAGACTGCAAAGATTCTTGCCAGTGAAGACTAAGATCCTACTCGTTCAATCCTTATTAATACCGATCCTTGACTATGCAGACATTGCTTATATTGATCTTAATGAGGTTCTCTTGACTAAAGTTGAGAGACTTCAAAACGCAGGCATCCGTTATATTTTTAACCTCAAAAAAACTGATCACATAACCTCGTACAGAAACCAGCTGAAGTGGACCACCATACGTCAAAGACGTGATCTACACATTTTATGTCTAGTTTTTAAAGCTTTATTTTTAGCGTCCTCCCCTTACTATCTTAAAGTCAAATTCGAGTATCTAGCGAGTCATGGTTTACCCTTGCGATCTAACAGAGAGCGTCTTCTAGCTATACCAGCACACAGTACAAGCTTTTTATCTAACTCATTCCTTGTTCATGGTGCTCGCAGTTGGAACAATCTTCCTTCGAAAATCAGGATGATAACAACCTTTAATTCTTTCAGACAAGCTGTCAAAAATCATTTTCTCTCATTGAATTTAGCATCTGACTCCTAAATCCTTTTTCCTTTCCCTTATGCATGTGCACGCTGCAATTTAATATGTTATACTTTTATGTTATAATTATTATGTGTCCGTAAGTGCATTGTTGCTTGCATGTGTTCTTTTTCTTTTCTTTTGTTTACTTTGTGTTGTATTTTTATTTCTTTTATGACTGTTGATATGTAAGGGTGTATATATGTATGCATGTGTTTTTTTTTTTTTTAATTTTGTTTAGTTTTAGTTACCGGGTTAGTTGGAAGACATCGCATTTTAGCGATAAACTCGCCCTCTGTACATTGAATTTATAATTGTTATTTTTATGCCACTATTTCACTATGTAATATTGTAACCAATGTACAGTAAAGAATAAAATAAATAAATAAATAAATAAAAATAAATTATTGTAAAAGCAAAGAGAACCAAGACGTACAGGATGCTTAGCGGTTGTTGACAAAAAAATGGCTGAAATTGAAAAAAAGCAAGGCTGAAAAAACTAGCAGAAGAGATAAAGAGATTAAAGCGTATGGTTTCAGAGACCTTGTTGGCACCTGCTGCTTTACACAGCTTTTTTACCCCTGAGAGAGCCTCTGGCATCCACATAATTTAAAAATCAGATCTACTGGTTCAATGCATCAAGCACGATGGATGGCAAGAGCTATTTACTCCTCAAAAATATGTTTATTGCAGTCTCAGTTTAAAATGGGCGCTAAGGACAAAGAAACTTTACTAGATATTTGTTTATTTATTGTGGTAGTTCATGTAAAGTCCTTGCTTGAATGCTGTTTGGTGGTGAAAGCGCCAAATCAAGACTTGTGTTTTTTAAAAACTTTAAATGGTAACGAAAGAATTGACAAGCTGATTTCAGTCGACCTTTTGTGATATTTGTCAAAAGAAATAGCCATCCTTTTAATTTTTATGATGAAATTGATGAGCAGACCAAAGCGACCACTGTAGAAAATTTACAAAAAAAGAAAACTTTGGTAATTTCTGTAAGAGATATGAACGATCGAAGGAACAGATATCTGGCTCTCTATATGTTAGGTAGTAGTGCTCAATTTTTTTAATATGGTATACCTACCACGTTCTTTTTAAGTATTCTAGAAGCAGCCTTAATGTTTTTATAGGAAAATTTTTGAGTTATTTTGTATCCGTCAAGAGCAAAGATTTTTTTTTCACAACTAAAACTTGACGGCAGTTTCCTTCAAGAAGGTGTATCTTCGTATAAAGAAATCGTAGCATTTGTGGAAGCTTTAAAAAAGATATCTAGCTTAAAAGCGGTGAATGACACAGCTGAAAGAGCTGTTAAACTAATCCAAAGCTTTCATGGTTTGATAACTGCAGATGAAGAATAGAAACAGTTCTTATGACGTTGTTTTCATGAACATAGAAAAATGTACCTAGACTCTAAAAAAGAGACTTTTTAGAGGATATATCCAAATTATTTAATATCAATATTGTAACTTTTTTTAATAATTATAAGAAAAGCTCCATATAAATTTATGTTTTCATCAATATTTAGCTAACATAGTGGTATTAAATGATGATCTACAGCTACATTTAAAAGACGCTTTAAGCAACTTTTTTCTAAAACTTTGAGGCTCTGTCGGCACGGGTTCCAATCAACATAGAAAGCTTAAATTCTATATTTGGGTAAGTAATAGGCTTATAAACACAATTGGGGGGTATGAGTTTCAATAACTAAAAAAAAAATTTTTCGCCCAAATAAGGGACACCCTAATGTACATACATGTAACTAGTCTCCTTCAAGCGAATTGAGGATAGGTGGTGTAAAATGTTTTCACGTAATTTTTTATGAAAGCCTGCTTAAAGGACCCTTGAAAACTTAAATAAAAGACAAGAGTAGATAATGGTGTATATTTAATACATGCAAGAGTTCGTCGGTAGCCTGGAGGTGGAGTCTCGGCCTCGTGAACAAGGGGTCCGTGGTTCGATACCAGGTACCGGCAAACTCCCCTTTCACGACACAAGCTTTTAGTAGCTTACTGTGAAAGGTGTATAAGGTTTTATTTGGGTTTACCAGATTTGTAATACTGCACGCCTCTGACACCAGCAACCTTAGTTGCTGTTTTGAGGTATTGTTTATAATTGAATAAATTGAAATAAATTGAAAATCTCAAAAAAATCTCAACTCAGGGTTAGTATTATTTAACAATATGTAATTAATAAGTATTCTATTTAAGACATATACCATAATCGTGTAAGTGTAAAAGATTCCCACGACGGCGGTTTTGGCCGGCCGGCCCTTCAGGCCTCCCGTTAGGACAATTTTGGTTTGAATATGCGGATTAGTAGGAGCTAACGACTTCTGGCTACCCCAGTTGTGGGATATGCCGTGATGGTATAGTATAGTATAGTATAACGACTTCTGAAATATCCGGGTGTGAGGTGGATTTTTCTTCAATATACCATAATGGTATAGATAGTCAGCGTGTTGAGTAAGAAAAGTATTAGAAACTGGATGAGTGTGGAGAAAGCGAAAGAACTTTGTAAGGATAAATCTATATGGCGTTCCTTTCTCTCTGCCTACCCCTCTTGGGACACGGTGTGAGGGCATAGATAGATAAAGAGAGAGATAGATAGATTTTTGTAGGAATGAATGTAAAAATGTAAGCCTACTCAGAACATCTGAGATGAAAACCTTACGTGCTATCGCGGGGAAAACTCTCAGAGATAGAATTAGAAATACTGAGATTAGAAGGATATGCGACACGGAGGACATAGTGAGATGGAGTAGGAAGAGGAGACGATTCTGGAGAGACCATGTAGACAGGATGGCTGAAAACAGGATCGCCCACATTGCTGCAAAGAAGACACCAGGTTCACGAGGAAGACCACCAAAAAGATGGAAAGATAGCTGGTCCTCAGAGTCACAAGAGGGAATCACTTCCGAAACAACAGATCGATGATCTATCACACGAGGAAGAAGAAGAAGAAGAATGTAAATTATTTACAATAATTTGGACATGCATTATGAACGGGTGTTCAAGATATTACTCTTTTATCTTAATTAGGGTTTTTAGAAGCGTATATATCAAATAACTGAATTGATTGTACAACTGTTAAGTTTACATTGTTACTGTTAAGATACGTTGTACTAGTTTATAATTTTATAACTGTTGTACATATGTACAGTGATGAATAAATTATAAAAAATGTATATTGACTACGTAAATCAAGTTATGGAGAACTAGTGCGTGTCAAGTAAGAGAATCAAGCAAAAATGTATGAGATAATTGATGGGGTAATCGTAAAACATGTATGTCACTCTATACCAAAATAATATTGAAACGACCAAGAAATTAATATCAATATGAGAAGTAAACTTAATCGCTGTAAATTTCAAGGCCCCTTAGTTGTATTTGTGATAATTATAGACTTCACCGAATATTATTATATACATACAGAATTATATCACGGATGTAATTAAAATAATTGTTACTTAAATTTAATCGTTTTTTAGTATTAATTAAAATGTAATTACTAACGAAATATCAAATAATTATAATATAATAGCCGTGTAGCTTTCACATCAGTCAGTCATTATATTAAGTTTGTTGTAATTATCAGTAAAATAACTGACCTACACGTCCTAATCTAGTCACCCTTCAATTCGCCTCCTAGAAGCATTGAGCAGAAATCATACTCTTTTATTCGAAACATCTCTGCTAATTATTGATTCACTTCTTCTCCTAACGCACTGATATCATTAAAGAAATGGTATTTTTCAAAAAACGGACACTCGGGCCATCGAAAACTTTGGGCAAAACTATCCTTGGACATTCTCAGCAAAACTTGACGCAGTTAGAACTATCATCTCTCCTGAATAAGAGATAGACTAGACTTTTTAAAAGTGCGTTGGTGAATAGTGCCTGTCATTTATTGTGAATGGTATGAACCAACTTACATCCAAAATTTTCCTAAATTACTTATTTTCGAAACTTGGTCTCTTTCACTCCTAAGCCTTGATTATGTACCAAGACACACAGCCAAATAGTAGCATTGGGACAATAAAGACATTGGTTGAATACTATGCTGAATTGAACAATTTCAGTTTCCCTCGAAATCCTGTTTATGTTATTGAAAACTCCAATGGCAGCTTTTTTGCGGATTGTTAGTTACGATGAGAGATCAACCTCTGGGGTTAACGTTGTTCCCAGGTATATTTTTTTTAAATAGTTGTATGGATTATTAATTCAAAAGGTACATTAAGACATGTTTGGTATATCTGAAGTATTAATTATAATTATTTTCAAACAATTCAATTTGCTTGTTAGTCGGTTGAGGTGTTTCAAAAGTAAATAATATTATGATGATATTCCAATAACTTTGTTTCTATCCCCTTCCCTATTCTATCCGATCAACCCTCTTAAAATTCTCCCTGTCTAAAGTAATTTTCGCAAGGAATTCATTGAAATTATTATTATTAATAAATTAATATTAAATTCAAGAAAACTTTTAAGATTTAATTATTCACTTATGTATAAAATATATAATTCATTTATTATATTACAAGCGTATGTAACCCGGCATCGCTCGGGTTTAATTAAATAGAAAACCTTGCAAATACATGGGTTAAAACAACAAAATCTTATTGAAAAAAAAAACGGAGTAAGCACTTACGTGGATAAAAGAAGTAAAAAGCTCTTCCCAATGAGAAAACTTAATTTTTGACTCCCTACATGCCCATAGCTTAGTAACAATAAATAGGTAGGTACCTACATCATAAAAAGCATTGCAAATCTCTAAATGAAAAATCTTGAAGTTTGATACCTCACATGCCCATATTTAGGTTAAAAAAATAGGTAGGTACCTACATCGAAAAAAGTGCTGAAAAACTCTTCCCAATGAAAAATCATGAAGTTTGATACCTCACATGCCCATACTTAGGTAAAAAAAATAGGTAGGTACCTACATCGAAAAAAGTGCTGGAAAACTCTTCCCAATGAAAAATCATGAAGTTTGATACCTCACATGCCCATACTTAGGTAAAAAAAATAGGTAGGTACCTACATCGAAAAAAGTGCTGAAAAACTCTTCCCAATGAAAAATCATGAAGTTTGATACCTCACATGCCCATACTTAGGTAAAAAAAATAGGTAGGTGCCAACATCGAAAAAAGTGCTAAAAACCTCTTCCCATTGAAAAATCTTGAAGTTTGACACCTCAGATGCCCATACTTAGGTAAAAAAAATAGGTAGGTACCTACATCGAAAAAAGTGCTGAAAAACTCTTCCCAATGAAAAATCATGAAGTTTGATACCTCACATGCCCATACTTAGGTAAAAAAAATAGGTAGGTGCCAACATCGAAAAAAGTGCTAAAAACCTCTTCCCATTGAAAAATCTTGAAGTTTGACACCTCAGATGTTCACATTTATGTAAAAAAAAAATAAGTAGGCACCTACATGGAAAAAAAAGTACTAACAACCTCGTCCCGATGAAAAAGCTTGAAGTTAAGAAATTCCACATATTGGTAGGTACCTACATGGAAAAAGTGCTAAAAACCTCTTCCAAATGAAAAATATGTGAGCTCGACACCTCGAAAGCTCATATTTTATTTAGAAAAATAGGCGGGTACCTACGTGCAAAAACTACTAAAAACCTCATCTTAATGTAAAAACTCGAAGATTGTCATCCCAAATTTCTATAAGAAAAAAAGGGTAAACATCCCTTTTCGTGAAAAAATTGTAGTCACATAAATGTTAAAATATTATAATTGTCCACATTCGAATTTGTATTTTTGGTTTGCAGTGCATAAATGGGTATTTGCTATGAAATTAAAAAAAGTCAAGAATAAATTGTCATATAAGTATTTACTCTTTATTCCCAAAAAACCTTAAAAATGGATTATCTGCATCCTTCAATATTTCAGAATATTTTACTATCAAATATTTCATAATTTATGTAAAAAATATTAGGTGAAAATAAATAGGTTCCCACTCATTGAAAATCATTTAACATTGTTTATGGATTTTATAGGTAAAACTATTATTATTCTACAGTATAGTTTTCTATGGTTTCATAATGTCTTCCATTATGAAAATAGCCCAATATGTCAAAAATATGCAATTTTTATTCACGTAATTCAAGAGCTTTTCTCATTAGCAAACACGATATTTTATTACGAAAATAAACCCTAAATATTTAGTTTCAGAATTGTTGTATTTATTGTTACATCCATTTTGATATTAATTCAATACAATGAAAAATGTTTGATTGTGAATATTGCTATTTACTAAATCTTGCATTAATTTTACATACATTTTGTTGCTAATTTTGTGACATGGTCGCATTAAAATTAAAATATCTTTATCAATACGTAAGATATTTAAAATGTTTTTAGCCTTAAACCTGCCCAGAAGATGAGACCTTGTATAGAGTGTATTATTTTACTTCGGTCTTTCCTAATTTCTGAGTCCATTAAGGACATACGTACATACATACATACATACATACATACATACATACGAACGGACTCAAATATTTATGTGTGGATTTACTCGTGTACATCAAGATAGAATTATAAAAATTCCAATTGAAAGGTAATGTATTTTGATGGCACAGAGAGAAAGTTTTATATTATTATGTGTCTTCATATTTTTTCTATATACATGCGTTATTTATGAGGTAGAGCATAAGACTAAAAATAGTGGAGAATATTCCATACAGAATTTAAAAACATCCCAGGGTCTGGGTTGAAATTCCTTCACTTAAAAAAATATAATCTATTTTTTTTTTTTTTTTTTATAACTTTCACTAATTAATATATTGCTTAGAAGCTTTTTGGACCTACGTCCATCCTCAGTAATTAATATCTTATAACTGATTAAATACCTATGTAAATTCAACACATGAATCTATCATATAAAGCATAGAAAAGACAACGTCACCTTATTTGGTGGTGTCCTGAACGGAACTTGAACGCCCAACATGTCCTTATTGCAAGGTATGCCTTTTCCAATTAATTATTTTTAATTCATGTATTGAATTTACATATGTAACCTCATACAATGGTTATAATTGTAAAAACAAATCTTGTAAAGTTATTTAAATAATACATAGGCACCAGCATAATATATGTATATGAACAATTCTTACAGATCGAGCCAGTTCAAAACTAAGATAATAATAAATGTTGTATTGTATAATGGGTACTAAGGCGTCGGCACACATAATATCACATACAATGCATCAAACACATAAACGTGTAACACCCAGACTCAGGACAATTTGAAAAAAGATTTTTATTGATATTCAACGTAGGTATTCAATACATATTCATTTGGATATTAATAAATTATAGATCCACAGAGATTACTTTACATTTGTCTTAGAATCTACATGCAATGTTAAATAAACAAAGCTTAGACTAATTATTACTTTGGCAGCAATTTGCGTACTTTTGATGCTTGTGCTGAAAAGAAATTATAATGTTGTCCGATTATTATTATCTTGTCAAAGTTCTCCGTTAACTCAACATATCTCTTTGTTATGGTAATAATCAATATTATGAACTGGATATTATAATGTACATTAATTAATATTGGTGTACGGACATTGTGCAGGCATAACTGTTATGTTATTATGGATGTTATGAGTAGCTTGTAATATAATGGTAAAGTTATGCATGTTAGGTAATTAATAATCATGTCTTACGTTGTAGTATGTATCAATATATTGATAATAGTTATGATAAATGCTTTTATGTGACCCACATAGTCCTTTATTGTATTTATTAATTTATTTATACATTAAACTGCATAAAAGCCTTTTGTACACTGCACTGTAACGTCATTCAACATTAATATAAAATTACAAGAATCACACAAATATTTCATAAAATAAAAAATAAATCGTGTGCATAATTATATAAATAAAACATATTATGTATAAAAGGCATTATATTTATGTATATTCAATAATGTTGATCTTTTTGTTTGTTTGTTTGTACATATTTATTGTTTTTGGAATAAATAAAAATTAAAAAAATATTCAAATAAAATCTGTAAAACTCAAAAATAAAACAAATATTTTGGTTATAATCTATAGTTAGATACTGCGATATTGGATTTAATTTGGTTTTTTTATATTTAATGACATTTAATTTTGTTTGAATTGTCACTGTTGTATTTGTTAATGTTATGTGTAATGTATTTAGTCATGTAATAGGCTTATGCCGTGAATTTATGTAATTAAAATAAAATAAATAAAATTATTATAAAAATGGCTTGATCAAAGGACTTACCCAAAACATAAAAAAAACCTTAAAAAAAATCCAAATATAATATTTTGGTGTTGATTCGTCGTCAGATACTACGATATCGGACATAATTATCACATAACTTGGTCAAAGGGTGCTACTCAAAACGAAGGTTATTATTTTTCTTTTTCTTGCTAAATAAAGGTGTATAATTATTATGTAACTTCATTTACCCACTCTCAGTGCCTTTATAATTTGTATTTTTTTTTTTTTTTTTTTAAATTTTTTATTATTTTCAATAAACAATGAAAAACAATCACAACAATATTACAACTACCTCCCTATTAGAGATATCTCGTGTATAGGATTTATTATATATTATATGAGATTTTCAAAAAACTCTATATGGATCAAACTCTTTACTATCACTTTTGAATATTTTCATATCATCATCATCATCATCATCGCCCTCAACGCTCCTCTCGGGAGCACAGGGCAGAAACCAGCCTCCTCCATTCAGAGCGTCTCTGTGCCGATTGCGTCACCTCTTCCCACGACATTCCTTGCGCTCTGATATCGTTGTCATAGGAACGGTGTATTGTGAAAGAGGGACGCCCGGGCCTACGGAACCCCTGCGGACGGAAGAACAGTGCTCTTTTTGGACAACTATCATTGGGCATTCTCAAAACATGTCCCAGCCAGGACCATTGTCTCTCTTGTATTACGGAGATTACAGGTCTCTGCTGGGTGCGCCGGCGCACAGCATCATTTGTAACATGTTCATACCATCTGACATCCAAAATCCTTCTAAGACACTTGTTTTCAAAGCTTATTATCTTCCGCTCTTGAGCCTTGGTTAAGTGCCAAGACTCGCAGCCATATAGAAGGATTGGGATGATGCACGCATTTTCATATACATTTATTTAACTGAAGTGAGATCATAACAGGGCTTCACAAAAATCATGCATTGTACATAAAAACAATCAATTAAATCAATAAAATTTATCCCCACCATTGGAATGTCGCATACTAAACCATATTACAATTTTATAAATATAATACTATTCAATACGACCTTAAAAGCAACGCTCTTCTGTGGGGAACATTCTCAAGGAATTCCTCCAAATTATTCTGATATTAAAAGAACAGAAAATCCTCCTCATCAATCTTAACAAAATTTATCATCCAGTAGATAATCATTTAGATGGTCAGTATTTGATCAGTATTTTAGGTAGGTACTTTATTTGTTGAAGTAGGTAATACTTAGTAATATTAGAACATCTTTTAAAACTTATCATAAATTGGATTTGACTCATAAGTTGAATTTGAACCGGATCTGCGTAAAATGAAATTTAAATTAGAAATTACCCAATTTAATTTTTAATTAAGAATTTAAAAAAATCAATTAATTGTCAAATTTGTACATACCTTATATGCGGATATGAAATTGTTTCACTTTTAGAGTTCACTATAATAGTTAATGAACAAATTATTCATTATTAACATTCTTTTTATTAAACAAAAAAAAAACAATTTTAAAACTATATTTTTGTTGTCGCACCGTAAGAGAACGGTGTGGTACGTGTCGGCCTTTATATAACCTCGCCTTGATTGAAATTGTTGCAAAAAATGCATATCAGAGAAAGTGCGCGTGAATATTTTTTTATTATACATTTCCGGCACATCAAATGTTGCAAACTTTAAAAATAATCATCATCATCATCATCGCCCTCAACGCTCCTCTCGGGAGCACAGGGCAGAAACCAGCCTCCTCCATTCAGAGCGTCTCTGTGCCAATTGCGTCACCTCTTTCCACGACATTCCTTGCGCTCTGATATCGTTGTCATAGAAACGGTGTATTGTGAAAGAGGGATTAAAAATAATATTTCCAAAATATTGTTAATGTGATTTATTCTGTCACAACCTCTCCTAGAACAACGAAAATTAAATGGTTCTTTAAAACGACTATGATATTATGAATTATAAAAAGCTTAAAATATTTTATGAACTTTCAACCTAATAAGCTTATTTCTGATATACTATTTTAACATTTCACTGTCTACACGAAAGGCTTCACGATCATAAAGGTTTTATACACATAAATATAAAAATACCTATATTTCTATATCATTAATTATTAATCAATATGAGTAAATTGAACATCAACATAGCTACATAACCCAAAAACTATTGTATGGATTATGTAATTTAAAACAAATGTTTCTTTCTACTATAAATTATTGATTCCGAGAGAGACGCCTTTCGACTTATCAGGTCATTATCAATCTCAATTAATAATGACAATCTCGATTGATAATGACCTGATAAGTCGAAAGTCGTCTCTTTCGGAATCAATAATCCATAGTAGAAAGAAAAAATTGTTCAAATTACACAAATATGGGATTCTACTACGTTCGCACCGACACAATTAATACATATATAATTTATGGATGTTTGTGCAAAATAGTTTGAATTACTATATATAAACAATACAATATTAACAGTACGTGTGTCAATTTTAATCTACATCACTTAATTGTAAAATGCCTTGCAAAGAAAAAATCTCCCACTCTTTTTTACAACTTTCCGAGTGTGCTGTGAAAACCGAGTGGTCACAAAACTTCAAATTTAAGACATTCAATTCAGTAACTAGGTATATCATATATCGTGAATATTTTGCTTTTTTATAATTATAGTAATGTTTATTCAGCCATCAATACCAAATCATCGGCAAACATATACGCTCTCACATTCATCCCATTCATATCAACACCTACATAAATAAAAAAAAATGAAATGTAAATGTTACACATCACAATACAATATTACACTACATATTTTATCAGAGTAGAATTCTATTAATTACAAGCTGACCCGGCAAACATTGTTTTGCCATATAAATAACTTATTTGCCATATACATTATATATCCACCGGAGTTGAAAATGATTGAACTACTAATATCGCTGTTAAAAAAAGGGGTTGATGGTAGAAGGTGAAATTTTAGGGCTGTATGTATTTTTAATGCTTCACCATGAAAAAATAAATAAAAAAATTGTTCAAAAAATTACAATTAAAATCGGGGTGGATCACCGTTAACTTTTAAAAATAAATGTTGGCCGATTCATAAACCTACCCGATAAGTACACAAAATTACATCAATATCGGTCCAGCCATTTCGGAGGAGTATGATAACAAACACAGTCACACGAAAATTTTATATATTAGATTTTCTATCAAACAATAAAAATTATCATCTGATGTAAAACAATACAGTCACGTTATTTAATATTGTCAACCGACGTTGCTAAATCCATAACGATAGCCTGATGATGAGAGCGGAAGCTCTTGAAAGCCGTCTTGCAATTAATAAAGTCACTGCAGAAATACTTAATATAAGAGCTTTATTTTTATTAATTTTGAAAATGGTTTAAGAATAAGGTACTATTTTTAGTAATAAAGTGACCTTGTTTCGACTAATAAAAAAGCTTAAACCATTTGTATTGTTTTGCATAAATTAAGAAATTTAAAATTTAAACGTCGGCTCAATCAAAAAATACTATTAAACAAGTCACATAATTGGCACAAATCATCCTTGTGGGATGCTATGCCATAAGTGAAAAAAGTCACAGAATTTCAATAACATTAATAAAACGACAGAGCTTTAATATTCGACATTCAGTAACGGTCACAAGCCTCATTTCTGAATTACTAACAAATGTTTTATAGATGAAAAAGAAAACGTTTATATCGTGAATGAAAATATTTAGATAGCGTACAAATTTGAATATTATCATCGGGAATAAACTGATTGAAAAGATTCAGTCGTAAAGATGTAAAGTTATTACAACATGCGAATAAATTTTCTATGAAAATGTAATTTGAAATTCTGATCATGAAAATTTCAGCGACTTTTTTGACGTTCTGACGAAAATTTAAGGGAAGGTAAGATTATCATTATAGGTATATAATTCGGAAGTACTCCTAAAATGTTAAACTTGAACCATATTTAATATAATATCATTTAATATTTGCTCGTGCGATCCCCGCTAAAGATAAAATATTTTTCAAATTCAAATTCAAATATTTTTATTAATCAAAAAAAAAATACATGCAATAAAACAAAACAATAACATAAGACAAAGTAATAAATTCAAGTACTCCCCAATTTGAGCATAGCTCGTGTTTTGGGGAGGCTTATTTTATTTATTTATTTATTTCAATTTTACAGGATACATACAGTTGATACAAAAAATACAAAGGTCTAATATGTCGTACACTCTTTTCTGTATGTTTTCGATTATCTTGTACAAGAGAGATGTCATTGAAGTGAGACCCATCTCACACCCGGATATCTCAGGAGTCATTAATTCCTACTTATCCGCACATTCAAACCAAAATTGTCTTCACGAACGGACCATTAAGGAGGCCTGGAGGCCCGGCCGAAGACAGTTGTCAGTAAAATTTTACGTATAAGACATCTTCAATTAAGCAATTTTTATTTATTTAATTTTCACTGTAAATTTATTACAAGCTAATTTATACAAAAATACATTTAAATCATAAACAATAATTCAATCAATATACAGAGGACAAGTTTATCACAGAGGCGCGATTTCTTCAAATTATTTAAACTGGAGGGAAAACTTGCATGTTCATAATATGCAGCAAGTATGCTGGCTACCTCATATGTTGTAGATGCTACTATGGTTTTAATGATATTTCTATGAAGTTCTCAGAATAGATTTGATCTCCTTATATTTTCTATAATTTTATTCAACTCTACACTTACAAAACATTACTGTTTTATTCTGCAATGAAACAAGTTACCTTAACTGAATGATGTATATTTACGAGGCACGAGGAGTGTTTGGATTAAGAAGGGGTTTCCACTTTTTTAATATATTTTCAGATATCGTGTACTCAGTATCATAAATTTTAAAATATCGCATGCCTTATGTCCCTAATTTAGTAATAGGCATGCCAGCTACCAGAATATCCTTTTTATGGCACAAAGAAGAAAACGTTGATTTTTTTCGAGCAGTTTGTTGGTTGACTACCACATTTTTGGAAAATACTACGATGCAATATATTAGGACTTTTTTTGTAAAGTATATAATATTTAATTTTACTATGCATCAAAATCACAATAGGATTATATCATGATATTCTCATTAATTTGATTAGACGCAGAATTCCTACTTTTATTTTTTTTATTCAAAATTTTGTCTCTTTAGGAATTTATTTTTACAAAATTGGTAGGTACAGAGGTATTGATTTTAAAGTTTTACTTTCCAAGTGTACCTATGTAATTTATTTTAATTAGAATATGTAATTATCGTTGCAAAATTTTGTGAAAATAATAAGAAAGTAACATGGAATTACATAACATTTTAATTATGATTTTTAAAAAATTACATGGTCAAAGTTATCCAAAAATTATTATGTGTTTTTAATTCATATTTATTAATTCCAGAAATGATTTTCAAAACGAATCAATCAATTTGATTAGTCAAAGTTTTTTTTGATTACTACATTAACATAAAAAATACGAACCTTTTTCATGAATTGTTTGAAGATGGCCAGCAGAAAGATCCAAAACTCGATAAATCATTCGAATTTGAAAAGAGTTCGACACAAACTGAGTTTAATTATTCAATATCATGCTACAAAAGTCAGCATTCACAATTTAACTTCAGTACTATAAAATACAACACAGTACTCAAAATCACTTGCAAAAATTTAAAACACAAAGTTAAAATATATTTTGATACGAAATAAATGCAATGTATTTTAATTTCACGAACAAAGTCTAAAAAACTTCAAGAGATTCACATAAAGCATTGAAAATTATTCTTATCAAAAATTTCTGAAGCGTTTCTTTAATTATCAATGGTGAAAGTTAATTTTAAACAACTTTGTATTTAATGCGAAATGATTTTGTAAAATTCGAATACTAGCAGTAATATAATAATACTTCGATTTTTGCTCCGCAATACGAAAAGCTCAATAGAGACGAGCTTAACAGAGTTTTCAGTGACGGCGTCTTTACCGCAACGCGTCTGAAACGGGACTGGTTCGAAGCCTTCAGACCGTTCTATATAAATTGCATCAAACATCCGATAGGCACTGAACACAATCTACTCCTACTAATACAACGAATAGATGTAATTCGTATCTTAGCGTAGTATCGTCGCGATGTCCGTAGTCACTGTGGTTTTAATGTAAAATTTGAGTAAAATTGAAAATGATTTTTAAAAGCGTTCACTGAAAAACAGAAAAATTATACCAACATATTGAATATAGAAAAATAATAACGCCGTTAAAATTGCATGTTTCGTTTAATCTACATATCATTTAAGGTACAGATTATTCCCACTTTTTTATTTACGTAAATTGGGTAAGTTGTTCGACATAATCGCAATGCGGTAGTAAATGTTCATATTTTAATTTCAAGTACAATATGATATGAATACTAGAATATGGTTAGGTACAAAGAAGAATAAACTGAATAAATAAAGAAATAGGTTAATATATTTATGTATTTTGAACTACAATCTATTTCTCATGATTTGTTAGTTTAGACATATGGAGCAAACGGATTATGAAAAAAACGAGGAAGAAAGCATATTTCACTGAAAAAAGGGATGAATGAAAGCGCAGATTATTTCAATGTAGTGGAAATGAAAAAGCTGCACAAAGTAAATCTAACTTATATAGAAATGCATTTATACCTGTCCGTCGTAGATTTTATTATCATTACATGCATAAAATTAGCTAGCTTCTTCCAATGTATACCATCATTGCATTGCATATCCCGCAAGTGGGGTAACCACCAGGCTAACTTCATGTCATAAATATACAAGTTTTTTCTCCACGTGCCAATAAAAGATTAAAGAAAGAAAGAAAGAAGTAAGTGCTATCAGAAATTGTATGTTGTTGATAATGACGAAACACGGAAATACAACTGTCAAAACTATTTGATTCATTGTGTTGCCAGTTTTTGAAATATTTTTGGCATTGTTTAAAAAATAAGTTATAATATCTTCACAGAATTCCATACAAAACCTAGAACCCTGACTCATTTACAAAAGTGAGGCAAAAAATCTATGAATTTTTGACAGAACGGTTTGCGAAAGCGTGTGGTGCTTCCTACATTTTATGAAGTATTTCTCGCATTTTTATTAAAATATATTATTTTTACATTTATAAAAACGTATTTGGACATTTTTTGAAGCTCTTGTCGACGTTTTAAGCGATTTACCACACTTCTTTTCGCCAACCGATCTGTCAAAAGTGCCGAAAAATGGTGCCTCACTTTATTACAATAAAAATACATACGAGTACTCCATCTAGGTATTATATATAAAAATCTATGAATATCTTTAAGTACTAACTTGTCAATTTGATATCTTTTTTCTAAGCGAAGCCGGTTAGAACTACTCTAGTTGAAATTAAACCAAAAATAACAAAAAGACCTTAAATACAAGAAAGACGCACTGAATTGTACTTATTTATTTCTGTACAATCAAAATAAATCATAGTAATACATCGCAGATATTTCAGGTGTTTTATTTCGCACCACATAATAAAATAAATAACATTTTCATAAAAGAAAAATTATTAACAGGGAAATTAGTAGAAGTTTAACTTAATGTACCTACTATTTATAATATCGACACGTTATAAAAAAAACACAGAACCTTTTCAAATATTTGATTGATGTTAACAATAATAATAATAATACAATATTATTGTAATTGATGGATCAATACGCGCCCCACAGTGTTTGTTCAAAGAACTAAAGCGGATATTTAAACAAAAATGTTATTTGGAAGAAATCGAGCAGTAAACGTTTTTTCACATTGTGAAACAAATGTTGACGATTCGTATGCAATGACTTTAAAAACAAAGCTTTTCCTATTCAATCTACACAACAAAGATAACCAAAGAAATATTGAAGGTTATAAATTGATTGAGATTGCATGACGTGTATTATATTAAATTGTAAATTAAACAATAATATGTAGAGTTTAACTACGAACATTTACTTTAGTTATCTAGATTTCAACATGCTTTGTCTGTTTCAAACTCATTTTGTTATCGATCACTGTTTCATTTACAGTTTATATGGAGTTTTACAAAGCAAAATTAAATAAAATATATATATATATATATAATGAGTTACAATCCATTGGATTGGTCTGCAACGAGTTTGGTTTTTCTTCTCCATTCGTCTCTATTCTCCGCCAGTCTTTTCAGCTCTACGTATGAGCCACAGTTCATATCACTCTTCAGTTGGTCCATATATGCGTCTCTTGGTCGGCCTCTGCCATTTGTCCCCTCTGTCTTACCCTCCGCGATGGCTATGAGTAGTCCTGGGTGCCTGATGTTGTGGCCAATCCAGTTAGCTCGTTGTTGGCTGATTCTCTTAAGGAGTTGCCTTTTTTCGCCTACCCTGGTTAAAATACAATGTATTATATCATTTCTGAAAGTATCGAAAAATATAATTGGTAAGAAAAAACACACAGATGAACAAATATATCCATTCATCCATATGATGAAGAAATCTCTCGCAGATAAAATAAAAATGATGAAATTCAAAGATAAATTTATGTTTGTCCAAAAACGGACTTTTTTAATTAATAGTTAATATAAATAAAACACTGTCTTATTTTCAGTATATCCACAGTGATTTTTTATTGGACGCAATATATCTACGCGCGCGCGTTATACGGACGCGTCCAATAAAAATTCACTGTGGATATACTATAAATAAGTGTTTTATTTATTATTAATTCAGCATGAATTTCCACCAAGTACCGTCGGTTGAAAGAATGGACTTTTTTAAATTTATTTATCGGCATTCCACCCAACATAATATGTGTGATTTAGAAAAACGGACTTATATTGGTCGAAAAATGAAACAACTACCTACATATTTCATTGTCGCGCTGCTTACATAGAGATTTGATAATACGACTGTGTGCCGAACTTTGTTTTATTGCGTAAAAATACTTTAAATCATTCAAATACTTGTTAATGTTATTATGTGTAAAGCTTTGTAAACAATTTGAAAGCTACTTGTAATTCTTTTGGATCATTCATTTGAATGACAACTTTTTATTGGGTGTTGAAGTAAAACTGAAAACATAAAAGGGCTTTATAGCTTATCATTTATTAATCCGTCCTTATTGTTCTGTAAGTTTTCGGGTGTAAAATAAAGTTTTTCATAAGATACCACATATGAGACATTTGAATATTTTTAAACGATTAATTAACTTTTCCACCAATCTTAAATATCTCAACCTCATATAACACGAAGAGAACAATAGTTATGTTTATTACATGCAGTAGACCATTGGCTATCACATTTTTAGGAAATTCCTTGATGGAATATTTTTGTTATATAATCATTCTTCTTTGAAATATTATTACACAGATTCATCATCATCATCATCATCGCCCTCAACGCTCCTCTCGGGAGCACAGGGCAGAAACCAGCCTCCTCCATTCAGAGCGTCTCTGTGCCAATTGCGTCACCTCCTCCCACGACATTCCTTGCGCTCTGATATCGTTGTCATAGGAACGGTGTATTGTGAAAGAGGGACGCCCGGGCCTACGGAACCCCTGCGGACGGAAGAACAGTGCTCTTTTTGGCCAACTATCATTGGGCATTCTCAAAACATGTCCCAGACAGGACCATCGTCTCTCTTGTATTACGGAGATTACAGGTCTCTGCTGGGTGCGCCGGCGCACAGCATCATTTGTAACATGTTCATACCATCTGACATCCAAAATCCTTCTAAGACACTTGTTTTCAAAGCTTAGTATCTTCCGCTCTTGAGCCTTGGTTAAGTGCCAAGACTCGCAGCCATATAGAAGGATTGGGATGATGCACGCATTGAACAAGCGACATTTTGTCCTGATGCTGAGTCCAAGATTAAAGATTATAAAAGTATTTTTCTCTACCATTACGATGTATCCCACAAGTTAATATCCAGCCGACTAGCTACGTGTAAACAAGTGAGCTGTCCTCTCCGTGCAAATAATAAAAAATAGGACTTCAGTATCGGAGATATTACTCATTTCGAAATTGAAAATGTAAAATATTTTTATATGTAATTTTTTAAGAGTAATTTTCATTAACAAGGTACTTGAAAACACGAAAACGAGTAATACTTTTAAGTTAATACTTTTTGGTTAGTTGGAAGAGATCGCGCCTTTGCGATAAACTCGCCCTCTGTATATTGATTGTATTACCTTTTATGTAATTGTTTGTTGTCAATGTACAGTAAAGAATGAATAAATAAATAAATAAAATAATATGTATTTGATAGAATACAATTTGTTGTTTGATTATTTTGTTCTAGAGATCTTTTGATTTGGATTGCAAAACATGTAGAGATTGATAACGGCAGCACCATTCTCTGCGCTCTTCGAAACTGGCCGTGAATAGACTTACTGAGCCCAATAGAGCCGGTAAGTCTAACTTCTATTAGAGGGCCTTTGGTGTTGTTGGACCCGTTATGTGGAATCGCCTACGGTTGCTACTGAGAGATAGTCAGACAGTCACTAGCTTCAGAAGCAAATTATAAACTGAACTCTTCACTGGCGCCCTTGAGACGGTCTAGGGACTGTTAAACGGAGTCAAAAATAAAATAAAATCATCCAAAATCATCATCATATGTTGGGAGCGATGCCAGAAAGAGAGAGGGTCACTCAAAAATTTACAGAAAAGAGTAAATATGGAAGTTTCTTAACCAGGAACTCCGTGAAACAGAAAAACGTGAGCTTTTTTTATTATTTATCCCTTCTCTTGGGAACACAGGACAGAAATTAACCCTTCAAAGTGATTCTCCACTAATTGAGTCAACTGTTTCCACGATATTATTTACGCTCTGGTTTCGTCGTCAACGAAACGGTTAATTGTGATAGAGGGTCGTCTGGGCCACCAATTCATCTGTCGTCATGACAATGAAAAAAATATACAAATCACGAGAAAACTTCGCAGACAAACAAAATTATTTCTCTTTGTAAAAAAGCAGGAAAACCTTTTTCACATACTTACTTCTACGAATTTCAGCAATAGAGACAATAATAACAAAAACCATACAAAGTAACAAAACCTTTCATTCTTTTGTTTGAATTATGTTTTTTTGTGTTGTTTTGTTTTGATATACTTATTCTTATTATTATACGGGTTCATTTGTTAAATAATGCCCGCTCATCCACTTTCCAGAGACTTTGTTACGTAGTATAAAATATAATAATGTTAAGTATAATTTATAAAATGATGTAACAGATTCCTTTGCAAAGAGCCTGTGGGCTCTTTGCATATTCTGCTATTCATATGCATGTATTTTAAGTGTCTTAAAATTAAGGCTTTTTTAATGCACCAAAATGAAAATGATTGACAAACTTTTTAAGGATAGCTCAAATGAATCATTAGTATCTATACCAGCACGGAATTTACAATTAGTGGAGTTGCCAGTGGTATCACCATGTGTATTTTTTTTATAAAATTCAATCGTAAAATAGACATTACAATACTGAAAATAAATATCCATGAATATTCTTAAAACAAATTTGAGTTTTAATAGAAAGCATTACTTTGATAATTTTTGCTTATAATGGTAAGATGTTAATATTAAAAACAAATGTATTTGAAATTGTATGAATGTAGAAAGAGTAAAAAAAGTATATAAAGATAGATCTATAAAGCATTTCGTTCTCTCTACCTACCCTAATTGGGATGGACGTGAGAATTAATGTTGTATAGTATAATAAAAATATTTTTTATTAGATCAAACTACTTAACTAAGAAACGATACTCATAAATGAATTTAAAAAAAGTGCGAATGATACTAAGTATACATAAGTACTTAAACAAGAAAAGTAAGTACTTTAAGACTACTTAATAAGTTTGCGTTGGTAAAAACTTATTTTTTTTGTAGGCATAATGTACTAAAATTCATGAATAATTTTCATAAGAAGGTTATTTAAATATTATTCAAAAATCATTATTCTCAATATATATATGGACAATTTGTAAAGCGCCGTTTACTCATAACATGACCTCAAGGGCGCTGTATATCGTATCCATCACCCGAAACTCCCAGCAAAAAGGTGTGTCTTCAGCCCTCTTTTAAAACTCTCTCCATTCACCTCTTCTCGCAGACACAGAGGCAACTTGTTCCAACATCTGGAACCCGCAACACTAAACACTCTATCTCCAAAGCCTGTTTTGCGAGATCGAGATGGCTCAATCAGTCTGCATTTTGCCTCACCCTGTGCTGATCGAAGATGGTCACGATCTCGTACATCTCCGACAAATAAGATGATAATACACCCTTTACGGCCGAAAACACCATCACACATAACTTATACTCCACTCGTTGCTTTACTTTTAACCAATGTAAGTTGTGCAAGAGAGAACTTATAAATACTTACTACCCATACTAGCCATAGGCATAAAGCTCTGCTGTGGCAGAAATAAAATAGACTTATCTTGTCAGAGAAAAATAAAAGCAAATAGTGAGGAAGTATATTCCATTGCTTAGTTTTGACAGTATATTATGTACTTGAAAAAAGAATAAACTCACTCAAATCACTCGAAAGCGGGTGGATAGCTAAAAGTGAAAAAAAAATCACTACTATTTTAGAATAGGATTTAATGTAGTGTTTCATTTATTTATTTATTCAAAATTCACGGCGCTAGAAAAAAATACTTGTAAAATATTTACATACATAATTTATATAATGTACAATATAATTACCTTTTTTTATTGAGATTTTGTTGATCATAATTTGATACTATATTTAAATCTCACGCCGCGTCTAAGTGGGGTAGGCAAAGAGAACGGAACGCCAAATAGATTTGTCCTTAAACACTTCCTTCGCTTCCTCCACATTCATACAATTTCTCATGCACGCACGTCGGTTCCTCTAACTGAACACACGGCCGTCCTTGAGAATTTGATCCACGTGATCAAGCCACGTGGTTTCGGACGCCCGCGTTTCCTCACACCCTTTCTTTCATATCCTCTTTGTCGTTCTTACCTCCTTCATTCGTTCAACATGTCCAAACCGCCGAAGCTAATCACGAGCATTCTGTCCACAACACTCTTCTTGCATCCGCTAATTCTTCTAATATCCTCATTCTTCACTCTATCACGCAACGTTTAACCATCCATTTTTCTCAGCGGTTGTATAATTTGATACAATATATAAAAAAAATAAGCACATGAATATTACCACACTAGTCGTAAAGCTCTGCTGTGGTTGAAATAAAATAGACTTATCTTGTCAGACAAAAATAAAAGCAAATAGTGAGGATGTATATTCCATTGCTTAGTTTTGACAGAATATTATGTACATGAAAAAAGAATAAATATTATATATAGGTTTTAAGTCATTAGAAGAATGAGTGGATGCAAGAGGAGTGTTGTGGATAGAATGCGTGTAAATAAATTGAGATGGTTTGGTCATGTGGAACGAATGAAAGAGGAAAGAATGACAAAGAGGATATACTTGGCTGAAAGGAGGGGTGTGAGGAAGTGCGGGCGTCCGAGAACAACATGGCTTGAACATGTAGATCAAATTCTCAAGGACGGCCGTGTTTTGAGTAAAAGAAACCGACGTGCGTGCATGAGAAATTGTATGACTGTAGAGGAAGCGAAAGAAGTATGTAAGGACAGATCTATTTGGCGTTCCGTTCTCTCTGCCTACCCCACTTGGGATACGGCGTGAGGGAATAGAATATTTAAGTCATTGTGTTTCAGTTTTTTTTTTGTAATAGAATAAAAAATAAACTGAAAACATTGAATTCATCATCAATTTGTTTAAATTTCTTAATAAATACAGAATACAACATTACTTAAGGTTGTACGAAATGATTTCTGGTTTCTGAAAATCTAGATGAAATTTCAAGAGCCTTTATACATAATTAGCTTTAGATGTAATATAATGTACATACATACTTATATAATATAGCAGGCTTAGGGTTTTTGCCCTTAAATTTAACAAAAACTTCCTCAAGCACACACACATACAGTATACATAATTCGAGTATAACATTAATATGTGTAGCATAAATTGATTTTTTATTATTCCCATGACGAATATTTTGTATAATATTAATAAAGATATATAACAAAAATTTATGGAAAGGATTTTATTATATTAAAATATTATGTACATTAAGGACAGTGTACAATGCGCAGTTTCGTGAAATTGTAACAGTGCATTTATGTTGCTGAGAGTATGATTTAAAGTGTTTCTTTTAGATTCCTTTTACAAGTGATTACATTAATATTAATACTCAATATTGAAGGTGGTTGTAAGCATATCTACTTAAATCACCTTGAGCATAAAAATGAAAATTGCTGATATTTTTTATATTGGGATCTTTGATAGTTTTCAATACGATAATATTTTTATTTTATTTTATTCTTTATGGATCATAGGGTTATAACAATAAAAATAACAATTATGTAATTACAACAATGAGCGAACCAATCAAGATATCATCCTGAACAATATTAATAAGCAGCAATTTAAGATGTTACTTAATTTTACAAAAACATGAAGCAAAAAGAAAAAAATATTTAAACATACGTAACATAACATAACATACATAGACAATTCACACAAATCGAGCTAGTCCCAAACTAAGATGAATCTTGTGTTATGGGTACTAACGCGACGATACACACATATACATGTAACACCCAGACCCAGGACAATTTGAAAAAGGTCATTCTTCACTTTGCCCTGGCCGGGAATCGAACCCGGGACCTCGTGACTCAAAAGCAAGAGCGTTACCTCCGCGCCACAGCGGCCGACAAGTAAAGAAATATTTAAAGAAATAATTTGGTATAATATTTACTGAGTTGTCGTTTATTTTTCGACTTATAAAGTCTTTGTCAAACTAATCTTAGTTTGACAATGACATTATGAGTCGAAACCAGGTCACTATTCAATTGATTTTCAAGTAAAACTAAAACAAATCGTGCTTTCTTCCATATATATTGAAAATCATTTCAGAAAAAAAGATAAAAGAAGTATTCCAGTTAGTCTACTGGCGTGCGTGTCCAGTATGGGCACGCTCCTCACATGCGAAACAAGTGGATATAGCACTGAATCAAACATGCTGACTAATAACTGGCTGCCTGAAACCAACCCCAGTACACAAATTGTATTGTTTGGCAGGAATTGCTCCCCCGGCTGTCCGACGAAGTGTAGCAACTGACTGTGAGAGAACCTCATAAGAGACAGACTCAAAGCATCTCCTATTTAACCATGTTCCCCCACCACAACGTCTCAGATCTAGACGATCTTTTTTGAACTCCTCATCCACACTGACGGGCCCTGCTCCCTCTTAACGCCTACGTAGGTGGGCGGAGGATCCGCAAATAAACAAACCTTTCCTACCCCAAGAACACCTTGCTGCAGTAGGCGATCTAGACTATGGGACATGGAAAACCCTAAATCGACTGAGATCTGGTGTAAGAAACTACCGCGACAATAGAGAACGATGGGGCTTCCTACAGGACGAATCCGGAGCATGTGACTGTGGTGCAGCACAGACTATGTCACACTTGTTGGAATGTCCATTGTGCCCTGTCACTTGCACTATGGAGGATATTTTTGACGCATCTCCACCTGCTGTGCGTTTTGCGCAGTACTGGAGATCAGTTTGATGGGTTTTTTCTCTGGGTTTCGACACGATAAACAAAAAGTCTACTGGCTACCCCACTTGAGGAAGATGAGGATACGGTATGGTTGGATAAATTCTTAATAGAAAATACATCACTCGAATTCTGTCAATGACTTTTGCCATTTTTAGATGCTTAGTGTAGGGTATTTCAGGCGTAGTGAAAATTACAATAAACTCAAAAAAGTATTAAACACGAGATTATTTGGGTTGTCCTTTCTTTCTGACTACATCACAAAAGAAGCAGTGAGATTGATGCTTACATTTTGATATTAAAATAACTAAATTGTTCTCGTTACAATCGCATTTTTTTAATACACGTGACACTGAAAAATTCTTTAATCTGAAATTCCTGAAAAATAATAAAAATGTTACCTGTGCTATTATTGTTATGTTAAAAAAGAATATATTATCTTGTCTACTTTGTTAAATAACAAATTTCTCTACTAATATCCACTACAAAAGAAAGGGAGATATCATTATATTGTATGGAGACTTTTATTATTTTTTCGAGAGCCCTTTTTCGGTAGGTACAAGAGAATGACATTGCGCGTGATATTATACAAACTCCATAACACTTTTACGCCTGATTATATGCAACCATATTCATTGCTAAGCAGGTCCTTAGTATAAAAATAATGACATTGCTTATTGCTATAAAAGGATTCAACTTTCAATTAGAATATTGTTTTTCTGGTATATTATTGTTGTGTACTTTTTTATACCGAAGTAAAATTTATTTTTTAACATAAATAGGGTAGCTAGCGGACTAACCGCAAGTTATAAATATGCAGATTAACTTTTCATGCCAAGAGATATTAAGAATGTATGGCATGTCTCATCGCTGCATATATGTCAATTGTCTATTACATGAGTTCACAAACAAGTTAGCAAACAAGTTAACAAACACCTGTCTTTTACAGGATACTCGAAAACCATAGACGGGAACTCACGCCTCAGTGATTAACTCAATCTCTGTAAATTGAGTTTGTTGGTAGACTGGAGGTAGAGTCTCGGCCTTTGTGAACAAGGGGTCGGCGGTTCGATCCCAGGTGCCGGCAAAACTTCCTTTTCACGACACAAGCTTTTAGCTTACTGTGAAAAGTGTTAAAGGTTGTATTAGGGTTTATAACAAAACCCAGATAAATCTTTAAAAAAAAATATATTATAAAGCAAACTCTATTCTTGCTTATCAATGAAGGAAGACATTTTTTTGACGTGTTGTCCAGGATCATCTACAAGATTTTTTTATCGAATTAATGAGATTATTTTAAGAAGCTAAATGCGAACATCAAGGACATTCGTAAAAAATGTCTTATTGTATTTTGTACAAAAGATATTATTTTCATTTCTTTAATTATTTTCAGACTGAAAAATTGTTATTTTTTATTCATTATCTATCATTTTTAAATATTCAGGAATATTTATTTAGATGGGTTGACGATATCGTTCATGTCGCGGGTAGGAGGTGGACAGCAGTCGCGCAGGAGAGAAAAAGATGGAGGAATATGGAAGAGGCCTACATCCAGCAGTGGAGAGATGGCTAGAGATGATGATGATGATGATTTATTTAAGTTTAGAATTCTGTAAAAAAGATTTTCGAGATGTGTGTACCTATATCTGGACGTTACAAGATCCATTTAAGGCAACCTCTTGTTTATTTGTAAAGGTCAAAATTTCATAAGTTTATACAAATATACTTCCATTCATCCTTAGGGAATTTATATAAATATTTGAATTCTTGTTGCCATAACGCCAACCTCTCTAGCACGTGCTAGGAAAGTTGATGATCATAGATGTGGATTATATAACAATGATTACAGATGCCTGATTGCATTTTCTTTCACCAATGAATGTTAAAGAAATGTCAGTCTTTACGTAATCCATACTTTTTGTGCTAGGTTTTTAAAATTCTCCCTAAAATTTTACACAACAGCTAATGTCTTACTTGTTCCGTACAACCATAATTTGATGTTCGAGAGACCATTTAAAAATTGTATTGGAAGATGTGACACGTTAATCTTTTCACCAACATTTTGTACTTTCTTCTTCAGCCATATCGCTTTCACCTTTGAACGTTTGACTTCACTTTGGTGTTCTTCACTTTATTGACATGGAATGCAATATCTTCTTCATTGCTGCGATCTTCCTTAGACCATCCAACCATCTAGCTCGATGTCTTTTAACACTTTCTTTTTCTATAATTTGCAGAATTTTGAAAAAAAACTTTTTTAAAGATGGGGGGAGTAGTCAAAAAGTTTTTTTAATCCAATTGTGTATAGAATTCCACTTATACATTTATGCATTTTTTTATTGTTTCACAGTAGAGATTTATTCAAAAAAATAATTTCTACAATTGTGTCAAAAATATACAAAAAGACAAATGTACAAACACTAAACAACCTCAACTTATCTCATGTTGACAAAATTAATGAGTATTAAATTGAGGTATTTAGATACAATGAGCAAGAATATAATAATAGAATCATTCTTTTATATTATTACTACTATAGAGTGGGGAAAAAGTGTTTCCGGACATCTTCCAGTGGATATGTCCTCATAAATCTCTACTCATCCACCTCTGTTTGGCTGAGGTCCAGCGACTTCTATTCTCCTCTTCACGTTTCTACTGCTTACGTACTAGTTACACTTCTATATAATATATTTTCTGCTTTCCCAGTACATCAACCTCCGCGCCTTGACATTAATAATTCCTTACCTCAACCCTTCTTACTTACTACTACTACTACTATATATATTATCTACCCACCAAGGGATTTAAATTTTGCAACAAAAGTGCCATAGACGTTTTTAATAAATAATCTACTTATTACATTAGACCATAGATCACCCAGAGAGGAATTAGTCTCCCACTCTTTTCTATAATTCTTTGAATATTACGTTTAAGTCAGGTGTTCGAAAAAATACATTTTTCATATTTAAGTCAGCGATGAAATATGAATATCTCATCCCATCCTGAATATCTCAGTTTATTTGCAGGCACAAAAAGGAAAACTTTCATGTTTATGACATGCGACTGGTGTGCTGGATATGCTGCCACTTTTGGGATATGCCATAATGGTAAAGAAAGTATTTAAATATGTGGTTACTAAATGAAATTTGTTAGCATTATTATATTCTTATTTATTATCATCGATATACGAAATGTTATTTTTGTCTTTATCGACGTATGCAAATGAACTGTATTGAGTCATAAAAAAAACTTTCGGTTCAGTGGTCGCAAACTTTTATTTCTGAAAAGGGCTTACCACAATGTATTTATTTTTAATTCAGAGAAGGTAATTGAATGCTTCTGGTGTGAAGCTTTTAATATTATTTATTGATTTGGCGGTAATGCTTTGGTAGTTTCTCAACATAATCAAGAATGTTTGGAATCAAAAACTTTACTAATGTTACGTAATCACCATTAGGAGGGTACTTAAGTTTGGAAGTTTAATGAATTTGAATTTTTATATTATTTTTGGTTATGGAATGTTTGGAAAATAATGACAGGTGGTTGTTTTGGTTTTGATAAAAAGAAAGATCTAGATAGGCTGGAAGAAAGATGTTATATAATGTGTATATAAGAAATCTGTGTGAACTGTAATAATATGTGACGTATATATAAATAATAGATGTTGTAATATGTATTTTAAATAAATAATAATTGTAAATAAATAAAAACGTTTAAATAAATTGTTAATTTTCAAGATGTCATCCTTTTAATTGAATTCAGACTTTATTTTCCCTGACACAAGTTATAGAAAAACGATTTACGTTACATTGGTGTCAGGTGTGGGGTTGTGAATCAGATATTTAAGTGCTTAGTGGAAATAAAGACTGTGTAAAATATGTCATCAAAAAATTAACTCTACTTGACTTGAAAGTGGTGGATCTGAAGCGCGAACTAGAAGAAAGAGACGCGGATACATCTGGAACGAAGGGTGTGCTCCAACTTCGACTAAGAAAGGTGATGGAAGAAGCAGGTGAAGATCTGGAAACATATATCTTCGAGTTGCCTATAACCACCAGTGAGCTTTATAAAGAAATCGAAAAGAAGCTTCAAGAAAATGCTACAGCTATGAAAGAAGAAATAGAAAGGCTTCGAGAAGATTCTAGAGGAACGAAAGAAGAAATTGAAAGGAAGTTTCAAGAATATTCTGTGTCCTTTGATGAAAGGATTAGCGAGTTAACAAAGCAGGTGAAAGTTTTGGAGAATCAGGCGCTTTCTTCAACAGCAAGAACGGATTTTGAGCAGAACACAACGGTGGACACAGAGTTCAAGTGTGTAGAGAGTGGTGCAACTTCAATGGTGGAGCATGTGCGTAGTGATATGCCAACTTTTGATGGAAAGAACTCTTGGGAAGAGTACTTAACTTTGTTCGAAACAGTAGCTATGATAAATGGCTGGTCGATGACAAGAAAAGCATCAGTATTGAGTATATCTTTACGAGGAGATGCTTTAAGAGTCCTTCAGATGATTCCGCTTGCGGACAGACAAAACTTTAAATCTTTGGTTGAGAGACTGGAGATGCGATTTGGACAAAAGCATATGGAACAAGTTTATAGGTCACAGTTGAAGAATCGTGTGCAGAGGCCCAATGAAACTCTACAGGAATTCGAGGCGGATGTAGCGCGTCTAGTGAGATGTGCATACCCTACAGTTTCTGATGATGTATGTGAAAGTCTTGCAGTAGACAAGTTTTTGGATGGACTACGAGCAAGTGAGACACAACAAGCTATAAAACTGGCTAGACCACAAACTCTTAGGGATGCTTTAACCCAAGCACTCGAATTTGAAGCTGTAAGACAATCCGTACGAGGTCACGCTCAATCCTGTGTGATGGAAGCTGTACAAGAAAATCAACCACTTTCAATAGAAGACGTAGTTAAGAAGGTTTTGGAGGCCTTGAAAGGAAAGAAGAGACAACTACGTTGCTGGGACTGTGGACAAATTGGACACCTGCGTAATCGGTGTCCAGGAAAACTAAAAAGGGTTGATGGAAAGGTGCAACTGTCGACCCGCATTGCCAATGCCTCGAAGAGATATGCAGATGTTGCGTCGTTCAGCGGACAAGTCAGCAGCATGTTTATAAATGGCAAAGTAAATGGAAAGAATTTGAAACTTTTGTTGGACACTGGAGCAACAAAGACAATCATGAGACCTGATTTAGTTTGCGAAAAAAAACAAATAAAATCAACTAAATGGACATTACGGACGGCAACTGGAGTGTCGGCGTCTGTATGCGGTGAGACAGTTGCCAACTTTCACATTGGAAGCACCATCTTCGATCATCAGGTGTTGGTGGCTGAGATAGAGGAGGAAGTTATTCTTGGAATGGATGTAATGGCGAAGTATGGATTCAAACTGGATCTGAAGAGGCGAACTCTGAAAATTGGGGATGAAGATATTCTTATACAAGAGCATGAAGAATTCGCTACACGTGTGCTTGCGGCAGAAGTTGTTACTATTCCAAAACAAAGTGAAATGTTAGTACGAGCCTACTTAGATTGTGACATTCCAAATGGACATGTTTTAGTAGTGGAGTCCAACGCTAATACTGAAGCTGGAAAAGGAGTGTTGATTGCGAGAGTCCTGATTCAAGCTAAAAAGGATATTTTGGTCAGGCTAATGAATATCAATGACTATCCAGTGACTATCAAAGAAGGAGTTTATTTAAGTATGTGTTCATCGGTTTCGTCAGTAACATGTAGAGTGAGCGGTGGCCAAGTTTCTTCAGAGGAGGTACCAAAACACCTTGACGACTTAGTGAAGGAGGCTTGTAAGGAACTTACCAAGGAACAGAGCAAACAGATTAGATCCTTCATCGCTAGAAATCAGGATGTCTTCGAGAACCCAAGTCAACCCAAAGGAAGAACAAGTGTTGTTAGTCATCGAATAGACACAGGTGATGCAAGACCCATTCGTCAAGTACCCAGAAGATTACCTTTAGCAAAACGGGCGGAAGCAGATCAAATTATTCAAGATATGGAACGGGACAAGGTAATAGAACCGTCAAGCAGTCCATGGTGTTCACCTGTAGTGCTGGTTAGGAAGAAGGATGGCTCAACTCGGTTCTGTGTTGATTTTCGCCAACTTAATAATGTTACTAAGAAGGACAGTTACCCTTTGCCTCGTATTGATGATACGTTGGACACATTGGCTGGCTGTAAAATCTTTTCAACGTTGGATTTGAAGAGTGGATATTGGCAGGTTGGACTGGAACCTAAGGATAGAGAGAAAACAGCATTCTCTATTGGAAGTGGATTATGGCAGTTCATTGTTATGCCGTTTGGACTTTGTAACGCTCCGGCTACTTTTGAGCGTTTAATGGAAAGCGTGCTGAGAGGATTGTCGTGGGAGACCTGTTTAGTGTACCTGGATGACATCATCGTGCTTGGAAAATGTTTTGAGGAGCACTTACGAAATTTGGAACAAGTGTTTTCACGATTGAGAGCGGCCAACTTGAAACTCAATGTTAAGAAATGTACATTGTTCCGAAGACAAGTCAACTATCTGGGTCATGTTGTCTCTGAGGAAGGAGTGGCGGTGGATCCTGAGAAGATTAGAGCTGTTCAAGACTGGCCTACACCTAAAGACAAGCATGAAGTAAGAAGCTTTTTAGGCTTAAGCACTTACTATCGGCGATTTGTTTTGGGCTTCGCTGATATCGCTAAACCATTGACAAAACTCACAGAAGAAAGTAATGAATTTATATGGGATTCAAAATGCCAATGCGCGTTTGAAGAATTGAAGAAGGTATTGATTAATTCCCCGATTCTAAGTTATCCTCGAGCCGAAGGGAATTTTATTCTGGATACGGATGCAAGCAACGTCGGCATTGGAAGTGTACTATCTCAGGTTCAGGATGGTCAAGAACGCGTAATTGCGTACTTCAGTAAAGTTTTGTCAAGGCCGGAACGCAACTATTATGTAACGCGAAGAGAGTTACTTGCTGTAATCAAGTCAGTTGAGCACTTCCGCAAATACCTATATGGACGGAAATTTCTTTTAAGGACAGATCATTCGGCGCTTGTATGGCTGTTACGATTCAAGAATCCTGAAGGTCAGGTTGCAAGATGGATAGAAAGATTGCAAGAATATGACTATGATTCTGAGCATCGAGCTGGACTTCGTCATAAAAATGCTGATGCACTGTCAAGGCGTCCATGTCCAGAGGATTGCCAGCATTGTAATAAAGCGGAGGAAAGGTTCGTCATGATTCGTAGAACTACAGTCATCGATAATTTTTGGCAAGATGATGAAATTCGAGCGCACCAGTTGGAAGATCCTGACCTTGGACTTTTGATGCAGTGGAAAGAAAATGATCGAAAACCTTCATGGGAAGAAATAGCTTCATGTTCACCAAATGTTAAATCATATTGGGCACAATGGCAATCCATAGTTGTGGAAAACGGGTTGTTGAAACGTATTCTGGAAAGTGAAGATGGAACACAGCAGAAACAACAGCTATTGGTTCCAAGGAAGAGAGTTCCTGATGTCCTTAAGCTGCTTCACGATGATGTGTCTGGTGGACACTTGGGAGTTAAAAAGACTACAGAAAAGATTCGTCAGAGATTTTATTGGGTCCGTTACACTGAAGATGTAAAAGATTGGTGTAGAAGATGTGTGACTTGTGCTACTTCGAACGGACCTCAAAAACAGAGGCGTGCGCCAATGAGACAGTACAATGTAGGTAGTCCATTTGAAAGAATAGCCATCGACATAGCAGGACCGTTTCCCACAACTGAAAGAGGGAACAAGTATATTTTAGTAGCAATGGACTATTTTAGTAAATGGACAGAAGCCTATGCATTACCAAATCAAGAGGCTACCACTGTTGCTGAAATCTTGGTAAGAGAGCTGATAAGTCGTTTTGGAGTACCGTTGGAGCTTCATTCGGATCAAGGAAGAAATTTTGAGTCAGCCGTATTTCAGCAAGTATGTGAGATATTGGGAATTCGAAAAACGAGAACAACTGCTTTGCATCCACAGTCGGATGGAATGGTGGAGCGAATGAATCGAACATGTGGAAAATATCTGTCGAAGGCGGTGTCTGATCATCAGAAGGATTGGGACGAATACATCCACTTGTTCTTATTGGCCTATCGTTCGGCAATTCATGAGACAACGGGACAAACACCAGCGAGTGTGATTTTTGGCCGTGAACTACGGTTACCTTGCGACTTGCAGTATGGATCTAAGCCTGGAGAGGATCTTGTTGGAGAAGATTATGTATCGGAACTTCGAAGAAAGATGAACGACATCCATGAACGTGTGCGGGCTAATATTCAAGTCGCTAGTGACAGGATGAAGGAAAGATATGATGTCAAAGCTGTGGAAGGAGGGTATCAAGCTGGAGATTTAGTTTGGTTGTTCAATCCTCAACGGAGACGAGGCTATTCACCGAAGCTTCAAAAATCCTGGGAAGGACCGTACGAGGTGATTAAAAGAATAAATGACGTTATTTATCGAATACGACGAAAATCAAATGGCAAGCCGAGGGTGGTACATTTCAATCGCTTAGCACCGTTTTTAGGAGACAATAAAAGTGAAGGAAACAACCCGATTGTTCAAGTCTGTAAAGTCCTAAGTGAAGAGAAGAGTTTTGAAGAATTTATGAAGACGCCTCAACGAAGAATTCATCATGGTGTCACTATCGAAGTTGAGCAAGATCTTTTTGACACTCCAGAGGATTATGTTTTGGCTCATTGCTTGGCTCAGAATGCAAAATTTACTAATGGCATAGCCAAAGTTTTCAAGAAGAAGTACGGGATATTGGAAGAGATTAAGGCCAAGAGTTTGAAAATTGGAGAAGCGGTCCATCTACAGCATGGGGAACGACATATATTTTACATGGTAAATAAAGCAATCCCTGAAGAACAAACAGAGTATGTTCAGATGTGGCACTGTTTACAAAGTTTGCGGGATCAAATGTTACAAATGAATCTTACGAAGCTCGGCATACCAAGGATAAGTGGCAATATGGATTGGAAAGTTGTTCGAAATATGATAGAAGAGATCTTCTGTAATACTGGAATTAATGTTTTAGTTTGTTGTTTTAATCCAGGGTATAGTGAGAACATCAAGAAGTCTGTACCTTGTTATTTCTTCAAGACTTCACATTGCAGAGAGGATTCAGGATGCTCCTATCTTCATCCAGAGAATTCGTTCGGGACGAACTAAATTAAGAGGGAGGTAATGTTACGTAATCACCATTAGGAGGGTACTTAAGTTTGGAAGTTTAATGAATTTGAATTTTTATATTATTTTTGGTTATGGAATGTTTGGAAAATAATGACAGGTGGTTGTTTTGGTTTTGATAAAAAGAAAGATCTAGATAGGCTGGAAGAAAGATGTTATATAATGTGTATATAAGAAATCTGTGTGAACTGTAATAATATGTGACGTATATATAAATAATAGATGTTGTAATATGTATTTTAAATAAATAATAATTGTAAATAAATAAAAAACGTTTAAATAAATTGTTAATTTTCAAGATGTCATCCTTTTAATTGAATTCAGACTTTATTTTCCCTGACACAAGTTATAGAAAAACGATTTACGTTACACTAATAACACTAAAAAATATTCTACGCACGATCAAGGTTTAAACAGGAATCCTGTCATTCTCATGCATAATATTTAACTTTTAAGGATGATCAAGATATAATATTATGAAAGATGAAGTAATTTTTTTAGAGTTTTTACATATTCAGTAAAACAACTTCGTCAGAACGTGCAAATGACTTCAGACCTTGAATGGCTAAAGCTCTCCCAAAGGTCTCTCGGAACAATTCCATAATGGTTGGCATGCTTCATCGCTGAATAGTAGATGTTTATTGTCTTACAATTTATGTTTTACAAACACCTGTTTTTACTTTATCAAAAGAAAAAAGACCTATTTGAGAAGGAAAACAAATTGATCCGATTAAATTTTACACAATATTCCATTATGTAAACATGATGCTCCAACTGAGATATCTGATTGGCTTAATGAATTTGAAATTTTTAATTATATCCAATGCTGGATTAAAAATATTTGAAAACTAGGATATACTTCAAAGTTATTGTGACAATGTTGATATTAAAATCATGAAAGAAGATACAAAAAAAAACTTTAACGAGTTTAAACTTAAAGGAAATGAAAATATTCGCTTCACAGCAAACCAACCTTTGGATTGAATTGAATTGAACACGTGGTCAGACCCGGAGAAAAAAGGTCGAATCGATGTGTTCTGCAGAGTACACCAAAGGCCAGAAGAACGTAAGGCAGACTAAGGCAAATGCAATTGACTAAAATCAGCCGAGATCTACGGAAGTTAAATGCTGAAAACGACTGGCAATCCACTGCTCAAGAAAGAAAGGCTTGAAGATTTTGATTTGATGATGATGATGATGATGAAGATGAAGAATATTTTGTAGGCCAAAACGCTAAAGAGGTTATCGCCCGTCGGAAGTAAGTAAGCAAAGCAAGTGTGAGTTTTTACCGTGTCTTTAAAACAACTCGAGATTCGTGTATAATTTTTCTACTTATAATAAAACGGTTAACCGCAATCAATACTTATATCGTTTATACATATAAAGCAATACTATTGTATCAGAATACATGTTCGCATTATTATCATACATTAGTCTATGTACCTACTATGTATGTCACAACAGAACTGTCATGTTTTAGTTAAATCGTTAGCCATCTATCACTACTACTCCTGAACTGCCGCAACTTCTATGACAAACTGGGCACACCCAGTTGTTAGTAAGTTGTCTATTTAGTCTATAATGTTGCAGGAAAATGATGAAAATCGAGAATTAATCAAATCCCTAAACCGTTTTAGTGAAAAGATGAAATTAGGCATGTGAAAAAAATTGAATGACGACAGATAGATCAAGAAGATATATTTGGCTGAGAGGTATGGTGTTTGGAGACGTGGATAACACATTAAACAGGAGAACATGCATGAGGAATTGTATGACAGTGACAGAAGCGAAAGATGTATGCAAGGATAGAAGGAAGTGGCACTCGATCCTTTCTGCCTACCCCGCGAGGGAACCTATTTAAAAGTTATATCACCTATTTACTAGCCATGAACATATTATTTGATTCATATTTGAAATATTTACTTCATTTTATTCTTTTGGCACATCATCATTATATTATAATAACAGTGTTAACAAAAAAAAATCATAATTTAAAATACGAGTACTAGAATGACATGCAGTGGCGAGATTATCATTATAAAGTGATTTCTTTCAACATGTAAGAACATTCAGTAATAAAATAGACATCTTTGAATATTACCTTCTTAGTTGCTTATTTAACAGCTTTATAAAGCCTCAACATCCAAAAAAATATTTTTATTGGCTTTTTTACTATACTATTTTAAATTATACAAAGTTTGACGGTTAGCTTTCTTCAATTAAACAGTAAAAATCTTACAAATCGATGTATTAATGTATCTTTCATCATCCCGTTGACTAAATACTCTACTAAGTAGTAAAAGGTAGTACATTTAATAATAATAATGGTAGAAATTCTGCTTTTCAGAAAGTCTGAGATCTCTCTCTTACTCTATAGTTGGGTTGCAATTTCTGTAAATAATTAATTTACTGTATACCTGATGGTCCTTCACCTGTCCTAAGTTCCAGTATTGCTACGACTATAATACTACTGACATTCAATTAGAATCCAATGACTGAGTCTTTTTCCACAAAGATCAAGGATCATCATGTATTATTTAACCTTTTATATTTTATTCTTAGCAAAGGGAGACATTCTCTTCTCAGTCCTTATCGTATATAATAAATTAAATCATTCAACATTGGGAATTATCCTTTAGGAGATTTAGATTAAGGTTTTATTTATCATTTATTTTTTTAGAAACTCCGCTTAGAAACTCACACTCATTTTTTTTCATGAGAGCAACTAACAATAATTAATATCACGCTTTTAAACAACATTAATATCATGCTTTTAAGGCTTCTCTATCCTGCGCGACCCGGAACAGCTCCCCCACATGTCTCTTCCCGGTCCAGTCTCTTATATGTTGCGAAGCCAAGACGTTTGCCTTCTATCAGGACCACGCTGCCCCTCAATCTTCCCCATTAGTATCAGCTGGAGCAAACTATACTTATCGCCCCGCAGAACGTGGCCTAGATATGAGATCTTACGGACTTTAACGTCCTTAAGCAACTGTCTACTGCAATTGGCTCTTCTCAAAACCTACGAGTTGCTGACCAAATCTGTCCATGGTATACGAAGCATTCTCCTGTGCAACCACATCTCGAATGCTTCCAACCAGTTCATAGTGTGCACTTTCAGGGTCCAAGTTTCCGAGCCATGCAGTAGTACAGACTACACATAGCACTTTAACATTCTCTGCCTAAGTTTCAAATTTAAATTGTATTAGGACGACAATATTGAATATCTTGTTTATGCTGTTTATAGTATTATAAAGTCCGTGTTTTTAATTATCAAGAACCTATTTTGTAAACAAAGGAACAGTTTACAATATTTGCGTAATGTTTTTCATAAATCTAAAAAAGAAATAATAAATTTGATTTCAACCCATAGTGGAAAAACCTTTCCATACTAGATGAATCCTCTTTCATCAATGAATTACTAATGAGTTTCTTTGCTCTAAGGGAAAGTATTAAGTAATTGATTGAACTCGACTAATTTTGTTTCATTCCACTTATTTATTAATAAGATGATAACATTATCATCTACCCCAAATAGAAATGATTTCACTAGAAAAAGAAAACAACCTACATTAGCACGCGTTATTGAGTTACTACTAGAAAGAATACCTAAATTGAGTCTTCACACAATTCCAAGTATTTTATTTTCCTTTTAATTTTATAAAATAAATCTACAAGAAACTTAACGTGAGTACGTCCCTGAACAGTTTTTACCCTAACTTCTATGGTACTGTTTTAAAGTTGACAAATTATTTCATTTATTTATTTATTATTGAATATTCATTATAAGCAATTAAATTTTAAAATGTTGGAATAACCTCTTATTCTGGATATTTCAGAAATTAAAGGACTCCTGTTTATCAGTTTAGGTGACAATTTCTTTTATCTTTTTTTACTTTCTCAAGTCCATCAGTACTACTATGCCATTACTGGCATCTCCGACCATAACACGTCAGTAAGCGGTGGTGGACCCGGCTGACGTAGCAGATCCCACCTTGAGACTCTCACATTACCATACATACATAAAAATATATTCACATTACATACAATAATATATAGAGAGTGAATTTATTGCAGGAGTGATTTCTTCCAACTCACAAAATTATTGGTGACGCCAATCCACCTGAAAGAGAATTTGATATTATTGTAATTTTATAAATTTTTTATGTCACATAAGTATATACAAATATGAATATTTATACGTCACATACCTTACTAACACAGACACCTTCCCTTAGTTTAAAAAATTAAATAAAAGAAGGAAAACTTTATGTCTAGTATGAAATATACACTACCATAAAGTGAGTGAAAATTGCAATTTAATTTTATAACGCGTTTTCAAGCCTGCTGCAGTGCCGTTGTAGTACACAACTTCAAACCTGATAATACTATAATAAATTTATCTCACTTGGTTTTTTCAGCGTATGTATAGTAATATTAATTTTATATTTTCTACATATTTACAATATTTATTTATTTATTTATTTATAATAATACATACGGCTTACGCCTTTAATACATAGTTATAAACGATAATTGTACAACACCACCATCGTATCAAATTAAAACTCAAAACAAAAATAAAATATACTGCATCACTTCAAATTGTAAAAATTAAAATTAAACACATTGTGTCACATAAACCACAGAATAAAATTACAACATATCAACAGCATCATGTCAAATCATAAAAAAACTGTATCATATCTAACCATAAAATAATGTTACAATACACTGCATCACATCGAATTTCAAAATAAAAATAAAACACACTGTCATGTCAAATTATAGAATAAAATTACAGCACATTCATCATGTCAAATCATAAAATAAAAATAGAACATATTGAATCATATCAAACCATAAAATATATTTACAGCACACCACATAAAATTATAAAATAAAAAAAATAAAAATACACCGTATCATATCAAATTATAAAATAAAATTATAACATACTGCATCATATCAAATCATAAAATAAAAACAAAACACATTGCATCATATAAAATTACAAATTAAAACCAAAACATATCGTATCATGTTAAATTACAACACAAAGACAAGATTAACCAAATGGGAAGGGTAGGTAAAAAAGGACAAAGTATTTATATAAATATGTAAAGTGTAAACTTTCAATGGCCTAAAATATATTGTATTGTATTGTTCGTTCAGTCATGTCACTCCTGTTGTGTGCACGGTGATGAATAAATAAATTAAAAGCTTTCTAGATGTCTACTCGTTACCTTATTTGTTCTAGTAAATGCTGCATTTTCATAGATATAATAAATAGATAGATGAATAGGTACAGGAAGGCGAGAAGTTTTGTTTGATCAAAGTTCATGTCGATTCTCCGTGTATTGGCAAATTGCCGAGCTTGAGAAGTGAATGACATGAAAGCGAGAGAATAAACTTGACAGGGGACTTTAAAGGAAAACCTTAAATCAAACATGATTCAACCTAAATTGGAACACTAATTTGTAACTAATTGGCTTACTTATAATTTGATTAGTTCATCGGTAGTCTGGTGGAAGAGTCTCGGCCTCGTGAATAGGGAGTTCGTGGTTCGATCCCAGGTACCTGCAAACTGCCCTTTCATGGTACAAGCTTTAAGCTTATTGTGAAAGGTGTATAAGGTTGTATTTGGGTTCATAACAAAACCCAGATATATCTTTAAAAAAAACTGAGTGATCAAATAGAAAAAACTTTTGATCATGGTTTATGTCAAAAAATCGGAATACATTACTTCATATTCAATGATTTCATAAGGAAAGTTTAATTTTAAGTATATTATTAAATAAATTAATAAAAACTTTATTGGCGAAATATTATTTTTTGTACAACAATATCATATTTACAAAAAGGACCAAAAGGCGGGCTTATCGCATAAGCGATCTCTTCCAGCTAACCATTTTTTCTGGGTAGATAACTCGGCAATTTTACATCTGATGGTTAACAGACGAAGAAGATGCTGAACTGCAGACCTATAACAGAATTCAGAAGAATTGGTTTGCTCCAAATTTCGACAGCATTGAAAGAGTGTCAAGTCTTCAATGAAATAGAGTTGCGAGCATAAGAGGATTATGAAAGTCCAAGAGGGATGCCATAATCCAATACTGAACACAAGAAGAAGGCAGGTGTGCTGTTTTTTTTGTTATATTTGTCCCATTTCATTGTATTATTTATGAGGTAGGCAAAAGAAGAAAACGCTAGACAATCACATCCTTGCCTTTATTTATCTTTCCTTTGAATAATATTAATTAAATTTTTCATTCATCAAAGATCTTAACAAATTTTGGTAGAAGAAACTTTGTCCAAAAAATTAACTATTTTTTTAAAAACACTTAGCAATCTACAGCAAAATGAAGTAAGTATTTTGAAAAGAATTCAGTTGAATGCGAAGTTCTCATAGAATTCTTTGAAGTACTGGTAATTGTGTAAAAGTGACTACAAATTAGTTTAGCCTTTCAAGAATAATATCCTGAATCAAAAGTAATTGAATAATACAAACTTATATAATAATTTTGACCTCGCCAACCGACCCGAGGGAAAAGTGAGTATTTTATAAAGCAGATTTAAAAATAAAAAGTTTTTATTTTCAACTATGTATTTAGGGAAACTGACTTAATAAGAATTTTTTTAGTTTCCCTGAAGATGCTTAGAAACATAGGCGAAAACGTTCGGTTACTACCTATTAATCTAACGTAGTGAAATTTACAACAAGGTTATTAAAAGCAGTGTTTTTTCAATTAATTAATAATTGTTAAAAAAAAAGTCCAAAACGTGTGAGGCGTGAAATTCTGTGAGATCATGATCTTGAGCAATGTAATAATAATAATAATATACATCATCCAAGATCATCTATAATGAGACTCTAAGGGCTTATTGAATATTAAAAATTTACACAATCAGGAAATTCAATCTTTAAAAACTTTTTTTCAAAATTCTAGGAACAAAGATGGGTATGATGATATAATATCTTGTGATCAGGATTATTCACCGTTGTGTTTGTCGAACTCTAGTGTCTCACTACCGATATTGAATAATGATGATAGAATGGAAATATGGAAATACAAATCTCTCCATGGTCGATTCTATGAAGTGTTAACATCTCAGAATGTTGATACTGTGGATTCGGTCCATTGGTTGAGGCCGAGACTCTACCTCCAGGCTACCGACGAACTCAAACTGTGTCTTTTATACTGTGTCCTTCTTCAATGTCCCTTTGAGGTGGTAATAATGCTTATAAAGAATAGTTAGATATGTTCCATACTTATATGGAGTTTTCAGCAATAAATTATAGGTCTCCCACTCTCCGGTGAGTTTTCAAGTGTCCTGTAAAGGGAAGTAGTTAAAAAACTTATATTAAGTACTTCATGTTGACATGTACAATATACAGATGAATCATCAAGATATTTAACATCTTATTTTCAGCGATAAGATAGGCCAGCCTAACTTTTGTTCAAAATCCTGTCATCAGTTAAAAAAACACGTTGAAACGGGTGGATTTGTTTGTGCCATTCAAGACCAAGTAATAGAAACAGACAATTATTCTAAATGTATAATGAAACAAAATATTTCGGATAGATTCAGAGCCTGCTATCGGCAGGGAGAGACATTAAGGCATATTTTGTCTGGATGTTCTCTTCTTTCCGGAACAGACTATTTGAAAAGACATGATCAGGTAGCAAAAATATTACATCAAAATTTAGCTTTGAAATTGAAATTAATTGAACAGGAATCAAAATTACCATACTATAATTATTGTCCAGTATCGGTACTTGAAAACAATGACACTAAACTCTACTGGGATCGACCAATTCAAACTGATCGAACTATTTTAGCTAATCGACCAGATATTGTTTTGGTTGATCGCAGATGCCGTAAAACATACATCATAGACATCACTATTCCGCACGATGAAAATTTAAATAAAGCTGAGCAAGATAAGATAATAAAATATCTTGATCTTACTCACGAAATCAAAGATATGTGGAGAACACCTACCACAATCATCGTGCCTATAGTGTTGTCTGTGAATGGTTTAATACCTAAGAGTCTGTCAAGCAATCTCAGAAAACTGGGAGTAGATGACAGGCTCAAATACAGCATGCAGAAGGCCTTACTTCTATCGTTCACTAGGATAGTAAGAAGGTTTTTGTCCCTGTAGCTCTGTAAGTGATCTCCCATGATTGTACTATTTCATAGAACATCATGGAAGAATCAACTCTCAATAACAAAAAATAAATAACAAAATACCGACATTCTTGATATCTTAGTGGGCGAAGATTTTGTGGCATTTGAAATAATAAATGTGGATTTTTTTCCTATATTTGTCTCAAAAGAGTAGGTGGCAATTCAGCCATTGTTTAAAAGAATATAATCAATACTTCTATATAATACTATCCCATCATGGCATATCCTATAAATAGGATAGCCAGCGAACTAACTGCATGTACTAAACATGTTCACTCTTTATAAGTTAAAAAAGTAACACATTCAGAATGGGTGTCATGCCTCATCACTGAATTCTATATATTGATTAGTAAAATTTCGATATTTTTGACCGAAGGTTCTTAATGGAAGTCCATTTCAAAATGAATTGAAAAAAACATAGTATGTAGTTAACTTCCATGTGAATTTATTAACTTCGCTTACTAGCGTTCGGACACTCTCGATTCCATCACCAGGCGAACATTTTTTTCTAATCTATTTTATTCTAATAGGTACCTACCTACTAATAAGCGAAGTAAATGAACTCTGAATGGAATTTCTACATACTCTGCCCAGAGAGTATGTCCGGGTATAGCGGATATATAGTGACTTATCTTTTAAAAACTGTTTTTGTAAATAAAAATAAATAAATAAATAAATAAATAAATAATAGTATAGCGGGTCCCCCGCCCACTGACGTGGTAGGATCGTAGATGCCAACACTGGCATAGTTATATTAGAATAGAGAGAGTCCATATATTAAAAAAAATCTTCACCTAAACGGATAAATAGGAGTCCTTGGACTCCTGAAATATCCGAGAAATAAAGATATTTCAACATACTCTGCCCAGAGGGGACATTGGAGAGAGAAGTAATATAAAAGATTCCCACGACGGCGGTTTTGGCCGGCCGACCCTTCAGGCCTCCCTAATGGCCCGCCCGTGAGGACAATTTTGGTTTGAATGTGCGGATAAGTAGGAGTTAAAGACTCCTGAGGTATCCGGGTGTGTGGTGGATCTTTCTTCAATATGTACTCTGTTTTTTTTCAATTTATTTTGATTATTATTACACATGAAGTTTTAAAAACACCTTCTTTTGCAGAACACTCGAAAACTTACTCAAAAGCGTAGGATACTTATTCTTCACCGGCACTACAAGAGTTAAATAATATTAAATGATCAGTATTATTTCTGCTTCAAGACAATGTCTACTTTAACAATTAAAAACCTAGTGTTTTTTTTAAGATGAATTTATATACAAAATAAATACAAATAAACCCACAATTCCATGACATCAAATATACTTTTTAAAAGGTTCGCTCTTCTAAAAAGACATTGTTCAAATTGAAATAATGAGAAATGGTTTGAAATTAAAATAGTTTTAAGGAAGAATTTTGTCCTTGGGTACACAGTACATGAATAATATGTAACTAACCGCCTCAAAGAAATTGGGTACTTTGAAGAATCTTCAGAATGTCTTTTAGGAGAAAACTGCCATTGAAAACTTTATTTGATAAATGTAAATTACTTCTACCTTCACTACAAAAACATTAAATATTGCTTTTATTATTGCTAACACTCGATGATATGCATATGCGAAAATTCTCACAATATCAATTGAAAGTGATATATTTCTGTGTATATGTGTGTTTGTGTTAATATTGATGAGAGGAAAATTGATCCAATTGATTTGTATATTGTTTTGACGTTGTGAATAATTGTATAGGTTTAATTTTGTATTGTGCTGGTAGATTTTGTTGAACGTTTGATGAACGTACATGAGAACTGAAAGTTTGCTATTTGTAACTAATTCTTATATGTGTATTAATATTTCTAGCTGATTCTCATAAGTGTGTTAATGTTATACTTGAAATCCGACCCTCCGCACAAGCATTTAGTTGCTTATGGAGGGAGCATTTTTACTGTGTGTAATTTTGTTATTGTTATATCAATGTATACTGTGTATTTATGAATAGAATAAATATATTTAAATAAAATAACTATTTAGTTTTTGTAAGAAGTTGTTTGCGAGAGATGGAAGATGCGACAAGGATATCGAAAGAAGAAAAGTGGTCGGTTCTAGGAATAACTGTGCACTTCGACCCATTTTCAGCAATGACAATGTGTCGAACATGGCAAAATCGCTAGTGTACAATACCATCCTGGTAGCAAAACTTATGAATGCAAGTGGAACTTATTGGACATGGTTGAAGAGGAACGAAAATGAAATAAATGCTGTGGAGATGAGATCGCTGAGAAGGATGGTTGGTAAACCAATGCGTGACAGAGTGAGGAATAAGGATATTAGAAGAATGAGTGGACGAAATTAAGATGGTTTGGTCATGTGGAACGAATGGAAGAGGAAAGAATAACAAAGAGGATATACTTGTCTGAAAGAAGAGGTGTGATGAAGCGCGGGCGTCCGAGAAATACATGGCTTGACCATGTAGATCAAATTCTCAAGGACGGCCGTGTGTTGAGTACGAAAAATCGACGTACGTGCATGAGAAACTGTTTGTATGTAGAAATTACTGTGAAAATTTAGGACTGTGTATGTACCGTGAAAATTTAGGAATTTGTGTATTTTTTAATGCCTCTCCATAAAAAAGAACTAAAATAATAATTACTGTCCAAAAAATCTAAAAAAAAATCGGGGTGGACCACCCTTAACCTTAATGAGTATGAAAAGTAGATGTTGGCCGATTCTCAAACCTACCCGATAAGCACACAAAATTTCATTAAAATCGTTCCAGCCGTTTCGGAGGAATATGATAGCAAACACCGTGACACGAGAATTTTATGTATTAGAATATATGTATGTAACGTTAGGTGAAAGAAATCGGACCTTTACGATTAACTTGCCCTAACCATTTAAATTATTTTAATTTTAACATCTCAATCTATGATTTTAAGCAATCAAGTATAAAGTTTGTAATAACGCATTTTAAATAACGAACGAAAAGGGCTACATTTTGAATTTAAATGGTTTCATATTAGTATGAAATGTAAGCACTTACGTGTTTTAATTATTCCCCTATTTAGTATAAGTGGTGTTTCATGATGTGTTAACTCAGTACTTACAACGATAAGTTCATGAATTTTTCATTACTTTTCAAGTCGTGTTATTATCATTATTTTATTCAATAATATTGAATAATTGATTCTTTGTCAATTTTCATAAAGGTTAGAATAAAAATACATTATTATTTGTACTTAAATATTTAATTTCGATGCCTAAATCTACAAAAATCTTGAGCTTGATTTTGAAAAGATATTTGCCTCGGGAAATAATTCATAATAATTTCAATCTAATTCGTTATTTAAAACTTGACAACAAAGGTAAATATTAAAAAAAAACAATTGAAATGTTTCTCTAAACAAAGACAAATTTATTTTTTTACCCTCATTTATTTATCTTTGTACAATAAATTTGGAATATACCAGCTTCATAAAACGAACTTTGAATTTGTCTTACATGAGATGCGGTTCCATGATCGCATTTTTAATTAAACCTTCAATAAACCGTGTTCATCCACTACTGAATTGTAAAGACATAAAAGATAGAGCGTAGAATACAGCCTTAAAATTTTTCGTCGAAATGAATCTTCCTTTCAATTTGATTTGAATCCATTGTTTTCTGGAAAAAATATCGTTTTTCAGAACGACTAATCTTTTTTAGTGATAATCTTTTATTTCTGATATTATTACTACCGTCATCTAAGCAAAAACCAACCTCTTTGACTCAGAACGTGTTTATTAAGACATTTATTCCCACGTTATTCCCAAAGTTCTAATAAAGCTGTTATAAAAACAGTATTCTGTGAAAGAAGAACGATAACCTTACGATTAAAATAACAGCACACATATTGGCCAACTATCATTGCGCATTCTCAAAACATGTCCCAGTTAAAACTATCGTTTCTCTTGTTTTATAGAAGCTACTGAAATATTTGTCGAGTAAATTGAAGTCGATAAAGGAACGGTGTATTGTCAAAGAAGTAGGTAAAACTAATTTGTCGATCACCGAACTATCTACACTAGTACAAGAGCTTTACTATCAATTTTCATGTTTTACACGAACTAAAACCATCCCACTTGTGGGGAGAGCTTTCAGTATGTAAATAATAATACGATATGAAAAATATTTTATTTAATACTCTGCCAGAGAGAATATCAACCATGTTACAATCAGAGGCGGCCTTTTCTTTGGTTTCGTAGCTTTAAAGAGCCCTGCATTTAATGTGTTTGTAGCCCAGATTCTAAAATTTGGTATTTTTCCTCGATTTCTCAAAATTGATGACCCTTTTCTTACTCTCAATTCAACTAAAATTCGTAGATTCAAGAAAAAAGAGAAATTATACCTAATTCGTATCCTCTTCTTATCTCTCTAACAATCGGGAAATTCCGTGAATCCTGAGAATACCGTGGAGTCTCCAGTAAAGAATAGGCCTCCTACCCTTTTCTGCAAGTTTTTCAGTGTCCGGTAAAAATCAAGTATGATGTTAAACATCACGATACAAAACATTTTACAACTTCAATTCAGTGATAAGGGATGGTAAAATGTTAATATACCTTAAAATGTATAGGGTGGAATAAATAAATAAATCTTTGCCCACCATCCAAACATTAGAATTCCAACATTTCAGCTACAACGAACTTTGTAGATTGTAATTTTTTGAAATGTTTTTTTTTCTTTTCGCCCTTCAACGATATTTTTGGGAGCACGAACTCGAAAATAGAACAGCCTTTTCAAAGCAATCCACTAATAAAATAAAGTTATAGAATATGAATAACACGTTATGTTCGTTAATCCGTTGATAAAATTATGAGGAAAGGGCCAATTATTCATCACCAATATGGCAATTTAATTGTAGCCACATTGGTGATAAATAATTGCTCATTGTTATTGATTGAACAAAGTTTGTATTTAAAAAGAAAAATTAACTGAGAAAAAAGCAAATTTCTGTCTCTACTCCATCATTTTAGATATTAAATCAGCATGTTCCAAACTGTAACTCTCAATGATTGAATTAATTTTTTATTGTTTCTATTAAACTTAAATGTAGCCAGCAAAAAAACGATTTTTTGCATTAATAGCTCAACTTCGCTTTGATAAACCTCATTTAACAGCTACACCGCTCCGGGCCCCAGAAAACCGTGGAACAGCTCTAAATAATTCAATTATATTGAAAATGCTATGACGAATTATAAATATTGCGTAATCGTTATAAATTAATTACGCAACATCAAAACAAAATCATATTACTCTGTTAACAACGTAGATACGTTCTACATGAACAATAATGATATTATTATTATTATTATTTTAATACGTGAAATCATTCAATTAACGTGATAATTTTTGTAGAGCATAATCACAACATTATTAATATTGTTATAATTAATTATGTCGCAACATCATTTTATATTGCACCATATTATAAATTTTAATTATTGCACAACTTACATAATTATAATCAAAAATTTATTAGGTTTTATTCGATTAATTAAAATTATGCAATATTGTCGGCGGTACTTATTCGATGCACGTTGCATTACAAAGTTAATTATACAACAATGAAAGGTAGAAGAAAAAAATTATTCCTGTAATGTGTGTAAATTTTATTGTTAATTTGATTTTCTATATTTTCCGGTGTAACTTTGTGGAAATGTATTATAAAAGATTATTATAAAATTTAGAACTCTGTTTTATTTTACTACGAAAATTAAACAGTGTTCTTAATTTCATAATATTTTTTTTTAAATTAGATTTTTATAAAAACATTCCATATTAGTTTTAAAACACTGTATTACTTTCAAAATGAACAATATTCGACTAAGAGGAGTTTTCGAGTAAACACCAAGCATATGGACACTTTTATTAATAATAGTCGGTACAAATACCCGTTACTTTCTAAAAGAGGTATTTTGATAGAATATTCTTTGAAAAAATCGAGGAAATTTGAAACATTTCAAATCCTATACCATTTTGAAAATTTGGCGACAGGGGAGGGGGTAGAAATTTCAACGTGAACTAAAATTATTAAATGTTCCATATATGTACGTAGGAAATCTCATTTTTAAAATTTGGCCCGGCTGCTGAAAAGGTTGGCCGCCCATACTGTACAACCTGCAACTAGATTATTTTTTTTCACCGTTGTCGTTGCCCATAAATGTAATCGAAAATGTTTCTAATAACATAACTAATAATTAAAGAAATAAACTGTTTCATTGTTTATCTAGCTATTGTTTGGTAATTGTATCAGTTATGTAAATTTCCATGTATATAATATAACATATTCGAATTTAACGTTTAACTTTTAACCCATATTAAACGATTCTATCTACATTGCTTATATTATACTCTCCACCTACCCTTGAGAATCTGGTCGATATGGTTATTTTGACCCACTTAATATTATGGAAATAGATAATAAATTATATTATAAACATACGTAATATATTAACTTCATGTCTAAATATAAAATTCTAGCTAATATTATTAAACTAGTCAGTCTACCCATGTATTATTTGTTCTTTTATTATTTAACCGTAGGTTTATTAAAAATACATTATATTATATTACATTCCACTGTTCGATCAAAGATAATAATATTTAGTGTCTTAATGGAAGAGACATTTTCGATTGATGAATGATATGAGAAATCGTTGATATATATATTCTATGGACGCCCTTTCACGATACATAATCGTAAACCAAACACTCTAAAACAAAATAACATAAATTGTTAAATTTTGATGTTATTCACCAAAGGCAATTGATGGAAATTCATTTTTAAAAACTTTTCTTATAATCGCCTGAAGCGACACATATGGTGTTTTGTTTTTAAGTCACTTTAACATAAATTGTCTTATATTTAAGATTATATTTAATGCACCTATTCAGGGCTGAATTTTTTTCAATTTTATGTGTATAAAGTATGAAAAGAAAAAACAACAATTTCATGTTTTATAAAAAATCAATGAGTCAAAAATACCGACTGATGTTTCATGATATCTCCAAAACAAAAGTTAATCAGGTCCATTCTGTTACCATAGCAAGGTATCCATTTAATCCAGTGTATGTTATTATCATTATATCTTTAAGAGAAACCATTTGCATTTCTCTTATTCGTTTAAAATAAAATAACAGTCCTGGATGTCAAATTTACGTTATGTATAAATCATATTTTAATCCAGACCCTGTAGGACGGACATATTGTGTTGAGCACATTGAATAGGAGAGCATGCATTAGAAATTGTATGACAGTGAGGGAAGTGAAAGGTATAGGAGGAAATGGCGTTCGATCCTTTCTACTTACTCAACGAGGGAAGCGGTGTGATGGTATGTAATAATATGTATGTATGTATGTGCAAACGAATAGACATATCACCTCATTATTATAATCATATCATACTAAAGCATAGCAAGGTTTCTATACAAGCATTATACATATGCCTACCCAACAGTTTATTACCAAATTACCTTGATTGTATATTATATGGCATATAGTTAGAACAATCCTGTATATTATATGGTAGGTATATATTATTATATAGTAGGAACAATTCCGTTAATGTTTTAATACAGCAACTGTTGTTTCTACTTGTTTAATATTATATTATTATTTTGTAATGTAATAAAATAATATAGAATCATTGTGCTTTTGTTCATTCATTCATAATTATTACTAGATAATTATAACAATAAACTTCATTGCACAATAGAGAACGTGAACAATTAAAAAAATATTAGGTAAGTGATACCATCAAAAATATTATGCAATGAACGAGTCAATCGCAGAACGATAATTATTATCTATCAACTTACCCGAAGAACAAGTGGTAGTATATTTGAACTACCCTGTGAAATCATTGGTAAAAAATAGGTATAACATTCATTTATGTGTGTTTAAGAGTGTCCTGTTAAATTCAAATGTTCAGAAAACCTCCCACTAAGACGGTTAACATCTGCAAATCAGCGATGTGACATGCCACTTGTCCTGAATGTTCTAATTTTCTTACTATCACGAAGAAGACATTTTGTATATTTGAAGCCCGCTGGCTGCTCTACTTGTGGGATATGTTGTGATGGTATAGTAGTAAAAGTAATATTATTCAAAAAATATTTTATTTTTGTATACAATACTTCAAACGTATATACAAACACAACAAATCATTTTGATACTTGCAACAAATTTATGTTAGCCAGTGGCGTTTCCCATGTGAATAAATAGATGCACAAAACAGTGCTCCATGATAAAAAGTAAATAAATATCTTTTATCTCATAACATGGCCTTTGTAATGCATTGATTAGCACACTGGCTTGCATGTTTGTACGTAAATATCAAACTTAGTTCTGTTTAGGCTAGAGGAATTTTTATGAAAAAGTTGCTATGGTCAGTATTAAAATCACATTTTAGCCGAAGGCTATGAACCTGGTTGACTGGTTTACATTGTGGTTTATGTTAATAAACCTGGTTATGTTAATAAGTCCAATAGCTGTTTTATGACATTAAGAATAATCTGAGAAATTAACATCACAAGGCATATCGATCCTAGAACGTTGAAACTGACAAATAACATATTTCTATTTATACTTTGGATTATCAATTTATTTATATTGATTTCCTCAAGATTGGAGGCAGATTTTCATTTTATCGATTATAATACAATGTAGCCGACGAAAACAAAAATATGTTTGTATTTATATTAATTTAAATATTTGTGAACCCCTCATATGTAACTTTGTATAGAAAAGGAGTTCTCTAGGCGTTCCCTCAATGTTTTTATTTGCTTCGTTGAGTCTGGATGATGTAGAAACTCTACTCTTACAACGTCTAAGGTTAAGTTATATGAAAACCTTTCATTTTCGTGCAAAAAGGTATTTAAAACAATATGACCCCAACACACGTCTGACATCACCAGTTTTACAGTGGTTCTGTGATTTAGCGGTAGCCTAAGTGCACTTTCGGTGGGTACTATAAAAAATTAAATAAAGCATCGTTTTTTACATCTATTCTATTCTTCTCAAGACTATCCAGCCGTTTGCGAGTGATTTAGGCGTTTTTTTTACATCTCTCGTTATGTGTTTTTTTTTGTCTCATATTAATTGTCCCATTTATTTTGTACAATAAAGTTTATTATTTTATTATTATTATTATTATTATTAATGAGGTTTTTCCCCAAACATAAAATATATAATTTTGTCTATCCGTTACACCTCTGTGTGTTCTTACAAAGCAGTACAACTGAATGCTTTTGTAGTATGTAGCAATATTATAATAATATAATTAGGTAGATATAGGTATTCATGTTATGAACAATGATCACGCGAAGTACGTTTTAAACCATATTATTGTATGTACATATTAATAATAAAATATGAGGTATATGTATATTATTATTCCGGATACGAGAAAATACATGAAACATTAATAATATTTCTGTTATGAAATATATTCATTCATTCGCCTTTAAACGTTCTTGTCTTTCAAGGCAGAAACGAAGCTCCTGCATTATGGACTATGCATTTTTCACATAAAATGTTATTCCAAAGCCGTGGAGCACCCGGCAAAGAATTAGTCTCGCACTCTTTTCCGTTAGTTTTCGAATATCCTGTAAAAGGCAGGTATTCAAAAAATAAGGACATTTTACATTTTATGTTATGAATTTGACTCACATTGCGTGTAGCATACAAAATTTGGTTCTCTGTTTGCTGTTTGGTCATTTGGTTTTCTTGATTTTGATGTAATTTTGTTTTGTTACAATTTTGTCACTGTTAAACTTGTAAATTGTATGTTTAATTATGTATAATATTTAGACATGTAATAGGCTTATGCCGTGAATTTTGTAAAGTAAAGTAAAGTAAAGTAAAAAATTTCGACACAATTGGATGTCGGGAATTGGATTTTACCAACTAGAAGTGTAGATGTCAGTCATATTTTGAACCACTCCAAATTAATCATTCCAATTGATCACTATCGGTGAGTGTGATCAATTGGAATGGTTTATCTAGAGTGGTTCAAAGTATGATTGACATTTTACATCTGAAATTCAGCAAAATTTTGTAATGCGACCTCGAAAAGGAGAACCATGTCTACACAATGTAACATTGTGTAGAATCTAATCGGAAGAATTGAGAAAGGTGTCCCAACGCTTACGAATTGGCAGTAGACTGGCTTAAGTGATCACTTTCGGTGTCCATGGACAACGTTCACCAATTCCACCATTCTCACTGTCACGATGTAAGGTCCACCAATCGAGAGACGCTTTATGCAAACCTTAGAAGCAACCATCTTTTTGGGATCTCATTTTTCAGATCTTAAATAGATCGCGATCTCCCGTCTAAATGGCGCCGGAACAATTAAGTTCAATACTTTATCGGCTGCTAGTTCGACCAGTCAGCAACAAATGTTTAGAATATTTACTAATTTTTTTATTGTTTAACCGGATTTGGGTGCAGATGACAAAACCAATCAGAAACCTCGATTGGAGAACCATGTCTACACAATGTAACATTGTGTAGAATCTAATCGGAAGAAGTGAGAAAGGTGTCCCAACGCTCCAATCGAGGTTTGTGATATAGGATACGCTTTACTTTAATATAAGTAGAAAAGATACTCGTACCATTAACGTCTTAGTGGTATTGAGTGAAACAGTTTTTTTTTATTATTATCATTAATTTTGGAGCATGTTTTCAGAGAAAATCAGTACTCCGTTACAAGCCTATACTACAATAATTATATGTAGGTCAATGTTCCTATCGACAAAATTTCTAACGCTTTAATTGGCAATTGGCAAATTTTGAGAAAACTCTTACAGAAAACTTGCGAACTATTTGACCATTTTTCAACCCCCCCCCTGCCCCCTTCATGTGTGTTTTTTATTTTTATTTTATTTCATAGAGACACTCACAGAAAACTGACAACACAATACATAAATTACAAACATACAATAAGATCTGGCCAGTTCCCCAATTAAGAGCGTCTACAGCATGCACAATCAGAGAATTCAATTAAATTAACTTAAAGCGTAACTCAATATCTGCGGCGACAAGGCAAAGGGGCACAAGTCAGCCCCGCAGCACCGAGTTGTTCTGTTGTTCATCATTACCAATTTTTCCTGTTCATTATTTTAATTATGTGTTAACTGTTTTTGGCACAAATCATCCTTGTAGGATGCTATGCCATAAGTGAAGAAAAAAATATGGATGTATCTTTTAAATCTTATTTTGTATGTGTTTTTATTTTAATATCTATATTCATATGTATGTAAGTGTGTAATTTTCATTTTTAAGTTTATTTATTATATTGATGGGTTACTTAGAAGATATCGCTTCTGCGATAAATTTGCTCTTTATACAATATCATTTATTTGTATCACATTATTTAAATATGTAAATATGTATTGTACAATAATATTATTATTATTACTCTTCATGAATGACCTAGCTCAGTGGTCAGCAAAGTGCGGCTCTGAAGGCCTAGCCTAGAGTCGAATTCGTTATAAAACGAAAAATTAAAAAACGTGAAATTAGAAAATAAATTTAAAAAGTCCGATACAAAATAAAATCACTATACAAAATTCATGTCATTAATTACCTACCAAATAGCAGTGTTTTCACAAAATTCGAAAAGCTGTCGATCGAGAACTATGTAATGTCTCTATTTTTTTATAATTAATCATTAAAATCTTTATTAAGTATGTTTTATTCAGTGTACCCCTAATTTAGCAAAGGTCTAAAATGATAATAAAGGATCAGAAACCTCGATTGGAGAACCATGTCTATACAATGCAACATTGTGTAAAATCTAATCGGAAGAATTGAGAAAGGTGTCCCAACGCTTACGAATTGGCTGTAGACTGGCTTAAGTGATCACTTTCGATGTCCATGAACAACGTTCACCAATTCCACCATTCTCACTGTCACGATGTAAGGTCCACCAATCGAGAGACGCTTTATGCAAACCTTAGAGGCAACCATCTTTTTGGGATCTCATTTTTCAGATCTCAAATGGATCGCGATCTCCTTGTCATCTGCGCCCAAGTCTAGTTAATCAATAAAAAACTTAGTGAATATTCTAAACGTTTGAGAATTAAGGATAACTATATTAATAAACAGTTATGACTCTTAATTTTTTGATGGGTGTAATGTAGGTACATATTTGGCTCTTTGGCGAATAAGTTTGCCGATCACTGACCTAGCTAATGAAATATTACATGAACCTTTCATAAAAAGCAACATAATTATACAACATGATTTTAATAATTTTTACTATTGAACGTTCTACATAATTTGTTAAATACACATATATCCATAATATATCGACTGTGCTCAGGACAAAGGCATGAAACCACAATTTTGGCAAAACACATTCTGGTAAAAGGATTCAATCCCCAGATGTCTAGTCTTTATAGAAAAATCAAAATATATTTTTTTAGCTAGGACTTAATTGCAAATATCCAATAGGACCAAGGACTCAAACAGCATGAGTTTCATTATTAACACCAAAAAATTTCATCCAGACATAATTTTACGGCGAGGAAAAAGGCATCAACCACATAACCCCAAACATGCGACATACATATATCTTTAACATGTTGCTAAAGTCTGTCAGGACAAGGGATTAAATCAACATTTATTTTTTATTTTTTGCTTATAACTTAAAAATTCCTGAATATTTTCTCTTAAATTTTTATGACATAATAAAAAAAACTTCATTAAAAAAGATGGTAAACTAATAATAATTTTCTTTATCCTACAGTTTTTTGCTTATCGTGTAAAATTTAACCAATGTGGTTTGAAGCATTTGTCCTGAGCACAGCCGATATTATTAGATATATGGCATCGGTACATAAAGAGAAGCTTGTTAAAGTGTTTTGGTATATTCAGTGGTTGGTATAATTATTATTATTGCGCACTTTCGTTCAATACGCCCAATTATGACTTCGAATACATTACATACCTATTGTGTCAAAGAGTCGTCAATCGACATCGATTGTTTAGTTTTCCCATCGATCGGACAAGTTGAAATATCTCAATCATTTTTTTTACTACACTTTAAATGGCATTCCAAAAACTCTTACATTTTCTCTCACGATTTTCATAATCGATAATAATGAATAGGGAAAGCTCGAAAAGAGCTCTTGAAGTCTTAATACGGAGTTATTTGAGCTGGTAGCACCATTAAGACCACATAAAACCGTATATGGGGACCGAGCTTTTTATTATGCCGGTTTCAAGCTCTGGAATAGTCTGCCTCTAGGTCTTAGGTATGCTTCTGTATGAGATATCGATGTTGTATATTTACACTTAAATAATTATTGCAAGCCTTAAAAAAAAAGTATCGATTTATTCAACTTAGTATGATTCAGCAAACCTAGTATTTTTTTTATCAAGTCATTATCCACTTCATCAGCCAGAAAAATTCAACTTCAATAGGGTTTATATTCTACATCAATAGTCAAACATATAGGTAAATGCAAATAGTAGACTTATAATTCTCCAAGTTTTCACGGTCTCTATCTTGTTAAGTGGTTGTCAGGATCTCCGTGTGGCACTTCACACTCCTGAAGATGGCGACAGCACGCCCGCCGAAAGCTCGAGATTATACAAGTACCTACCTCACGGATATTCCAACAATCACCAAACAAAATAGTAACCTCACATTGCATTATAACACGTACAAGTAGTAGGTATAAAACTCTATCGATGTTTAATTAAATATTATTTATTTCGGTTGCATATTTACATCTCTTTTGCAGTAATATGCAGATTTACTCAATACAATATTTTAATATTTCCTAGTACCGGATATAATCGTTATTTATTGACATGCAATGACTGGAAATTATTGCATAGTTCATAATATATAAGTATTATTATATAATTTACCGTAGACGGGTTGTTATATTCTAACGGTAAACAGTAAATGGTTACTGTAAAATAGAGAACTAGGCTCTTATATTTTCATTAATAACCAATTAATATAATAATAATTTATAATAAAATCGTCCGTGTTTACAGAAAATCGTTAAAAAATTATGCTAGCAATACCGGCATGAATAAATGTTAAATTTATTAACTCTTTGCTAAACACTGGCCACAAGAAATTTTAAATAAATGAAATAACTACTACATTGTGGGGGTTCAATTTAGTTTTTAGTTTAATATTTATCTCATATTTTCATGTAATAGAATAGATCTTAAATAGTACAACCACCGACATCTATTGAAATGAGGAGTAGATATTTTTGTTTATAGTTTCATCCGCTAGGGGTTGTTATGTATTTTTGAGTAGCCAAATTTACACATAGTTAGAAGTCACATATTATCATTTTGAATTCAGTTCCATTTTAGCAGTTAAACCTAACGTTTTAAAATTCATATTTTCTCGTAACAAAATTTATAATGTGATAATTGTTACATCTTATTTTATTTTAATAAAACCAATGTAAGTACAAAACATTCTATTTATTTCACATCACATAATTCACATCCAAATATATTAGAATAAATGCTTCACATTAATTAGAATTTACTGAATACTATTTCTTTACAATAATTTCATAATTATTTCTTTTCAAATGATACATGCCCTATGATTAGGGAGTATTAAATTATTTGATGGTTTTTCTTATATATAACCAGCAAATAAAACATGTTTAAAAATATTAATTTTTTATTGTTTACCAGATTTGGGCACATCGTTCAGATGACAAAAGTAAAAAGACATCTCGGCTGGAGACCGTGTAACCACAATGTAACATTGTGCAAAATCTAATCGGAAGAAGTGAAAAGGGCGTCCCAACGCTTAAGATTGGCTCTAAGCTGGCTTGAGTGATCACTTTCGGTGTCCATGGACAACATAAACCAATAAATTTATAGTATTGGTATATACAAGTACGACATTATCAGAGATGTGACGTATTTGAAATAAAAGTATTTAAAATACAAATACAAAATACAAAATACGTATTTGTATTTTGTATTTCAAATACCTTTTTGTAAAAAGTATTTTGTATTTTATTTGAAATACTTTTTTTGAGTATTTTGTATTTTACACAAAATACTTTTACAAAATACCTTTTTATTGTTTGAAACAAAATTCTGCCATTAATTGATATGCGCGTACGCAAGCTTTTTTTGCCAATTTGTTGAATAACAAATACGTTTCCATTAGAGTACTCCATGTTTGAGATATACACACATAATAATGATGATTGAACAAATTATACATGACGCCGTTTAATGATCCATGGCCATTTCAAGGGCGCTGTGATTTCTCCTGAATGGTAGCATTTTCAATTTTGTCTGAAGGCAATCTATTCCAGGCAGATGACGCTGCGACTTACGTAATCTCATAACGTCATGGGGTGCAGCTGGTGACGAACTTGCGTCGCTCTAATATTTCTAGAAGTGGAGGTATGTACACATGTGGGGTCAAAAATGACCCCCGAGTCCGGGAATGGTTGTATTTTAGTTACGTTTTTTGGAAGGCGTGAAAGCCAGAAAAGCGTCTAAAGAGAACTAAATATATAAAAAAAAAAAATTGGCATCGAATAAGTCATGCCTTTTGTACAAAACAACATAATTTTTTTTTTTGTTAGACCTTAAAACAAGAATGGTATTTTTTTTAAGAATCATCCAAGTCAAACAGAACATCAAGTAGAAGAAGACGTAGCTACTAATGCCACTCAAACAAACAACCGTAAGAGAGTAAGGTGTTATTTATGTCATCGTAAAAAGGACCTGAAAGGTTCCCTAAAGTGTAGCAAGTGCTTACTTTTTATACATAAAAAACATAGTGCCAAAAATATCACATGTACCTACCAAATGTAAGACTTATAAGAGGAGTTTTGTTTTAGGTTGTTTTTTTTTTGTTTGAGTTGATCTCAAGAGAAGTTCCTGTTTTTTTGTTAAATGTTCATATAAGAAAGCGATCAAAGTAAATGTTTTTATGTTATTTTTATTTATTTAATGAATAAAAGCTTCTGTAGTTGATACTGTCAAAATAATAAGACAGAAGTTGATTTTGCTAAAAACTGTATAGTTTATGGTAAAATGTGTAATAAAAATTGTTAATAGTTTAGTTAATAAGTTGTTTAATAATAAATTAAACGAAAAATTAAAAATATGTTGATGCTGTGAATATGATACCTAACAACTCTGTTGGGGTCATTTTTGACCCCCGATTCCAGTTACGTTGCCTAAAATAGCGATTCCTGCTAAGGGTTAAAAACCATCTGAAGACGATAAGGAAGAGTCTGGAGCAGTCCTGTATATAATATGATGTTACAGTAGTCCATACGATTTCAGATTTGGATTATCCATTCTGATTTATTTTGCAGCCCAAGTCAGAAATTCTCTTACCTGCTTGATGATACTCAATCCATTTATCACAATTTTTGGCTTATCTCTTCTAACAACCGTACATTTTGTCATGACTTAATTAATTTTTTTTTCTATTTTGACAGTTCTTCCTAAGGCTCATCCTCATTGTCTGCAAGCAATGCTATATCGAATCATGTTAACCCTTTCTCCATTACTGTATACTCTTGTCCAGTTTTTCATTCATCAATGGCATTCATCAATTGTCTGCAAGCAATGCTATATCGAATCATGTCAACTCTTTCTCCATTTATGTATACTTTTGTCCAGTTTTTAATTTCTTTTTCATTCATCAATGGTTTAAATATTAAATACTTTTGTCTTACACCTTGTTCGACTATTTGTAAAAAGTATTTTAAAAAGGTATTTTAAAAAAGTATTTTGAAAATACGTATTTTGTATTTTGTATTTAAATACCTTTTTGAAGAAGTATTTAGTATTTTGTATTTGAAATACAAAAATTCAAAAGTATTTGTATTTTGTATTTAAATACTTTTTTGAAAGTATTTTGCACATCTCTGGACATTATACATCTTAAATTCAGCGATGAGGTTTGCCACCCATCCTGAATGTCTTGTTTTTATATTGGCGCGAAGAGGACAGTTTGCATGTTTCTTACATGCAGCTGATCTGCTGGCTACCCCACTTGTGGGATATGCCGTGATGGTATAGTAGTAGTAGTAGTAGTAGTAGTAGAATTCCATAATTATTAATTCCATTAAATAAATTGAAATATAAGCGTTTCGTTCTCTACAACAACAAAAAATGAGACGTTCAGAATGGGTATCATATCTCATCGATAAACTTTTTGGGTTTTTTTTCAAACGCCATACTTTTACAGAACCCTCCAAAACTTACGGAAAAGTATCATACTGTTTTAACTAATTCACATGATTAATTTATTTTGATTATTATGTTACACTTCTCTTTATCCCAATTTTTTCCATTCTGAACGTTGCATTGCATGGAATATATATTTTAAAAACCCCGATATATTTTATTATATTTTTTCATATCGTCCTTAGGTCCTTATATTGCGGACACTTAGACTCGTCAAATGTAGAATAATAATAACCAATGAATATTACAAACATTATATCAAAAAACAAGTCAATCAAAATTAAGCAACGATCACACAAAACATAAAATATATCCAACCATTAGGATTTCGTCAAGTGAGAAAAATAATTAAATAAGTAAAATATAATATGTAGTCGCAAATGTAAAGGGTTTGGATCTAGAGCGTCAAACATAGATATAATAAAATTATAAAAAGGTACAAGGCATAAAACATAAACATTTTTATCCATTTAACATTTCGTCAATCGTGTAAAATGATTTATTAACTAGATACGATTTCACTTCTCTCCGGAAGACCAATACATCATCACATTTTATTGTGTCTGGGAGTTTGTTATACAGTCTTACACTAAGACACAAAAAGCTTCGATCTACTTTAGAGAGCCGATATAAGTGCTTAGATAAAAATAACAACACAGCTTGTAGTAAAATCACTTTGACAATTACTTTGTAAGTCGAAACCAAGTCTTAAACCATTCGTTTATGACATAAATTAGTATGGAATTTTACAAAATTAACGTCAACTCAATCAATCAAATATGTGGTTTGTTATGAGATGAAATAAAATTATCTCAATCAAAGATTTTTTCCAACTATGTTCACATTATAAATTTTATCTATCTTTCCTATCACGTCATGTCCAAAAAATGAAAAGCCCACGAACAATTAATTTTATGTAAAAAACATCCGATTCACCCTCTCCATTTCTATGAAAAATAAGATATACAGCTTATTAAATGTTGAATATAAAAAGGACAAACGAAAAATAAGAACAATATCTACCTATGTGTTAACAATCAAAAATTCTTTTCTCAAATTCTGCAAGACAGGTAGCCTAATAGCCTATCCTTACTTCCTTAATGGAAATGTGATATTATTATCTTTACAGAAAAGGGACTTCAGAGAAGAGAATCAATAAAAAAGAGTTTGGTTTAAAAAGGCTTTCAGGATTCTGTTCTCAGGATCAAATTAATTCTTGTTTTCAGGTCGTATAACCAACCCTTTTTTCCCACCCAGAACACTTAAACAGGGTCCGATTTATGACGTTTCTGTGTACCAAAACTATCAGTCGACTCGACTCTGAGATACAATTAAGTAGTTTGACCGTTAGTTTTCTATAGTACCTACTTGTCTTGTCCAATTTATTTGGACCCATGTTGAATCTGATGTACACATTAGAATCCTTAAACAGTATTTTTGTAAAAGAAATGTATTATTATTTCAAACCAAAGTATTATATATTCTTGTTTCAATATTTTGAATGTTCTTTGTGAAAACGAACCTTCTCCATTAAAAACATCTTCAATCTCTAGATTTTCTGTAGCCACATCGATAGTTTACGTAATTTCGTTTGTGTCGAAAGAGTGGCGTTACAACATCGAATAATTAAGTTTTTATATACTTCTCATCAATGAATGGTACTTGCCTAATAACATGATATGTGATGTTTTAGATTATCCGAGGTTTCACCTCACATTCTCGATACGAACAATAACGAAACTGGTGATTATGAACAAAGACATTATGCAAAAACAAGACTGCACTTATGACCAAAATACAAGCAAAAGTATGCTTTCCACCGCGATTAGATCTAAATTTCTATGAAAAACTAAGAGACTGCGTGAAACTGTTATTGGTAAATAGATGTTCATTTCGAACATATTGCAAGTAGGTATACCATAAATTCAAAAATTCTAAATTCAAAATCATCCGAAATAAAAAAAAAGTACAAAAAGGCGAGGTAACATTTTGGTAAATGATTTTCCACACCTACGAAATTGTTTGTATCATATTTATATAACGAAAGGTATGGTTCCATTCCAAGAAATGTATCATTTGCAGGAGAGAAAAGAGAGTATTAGGTGTAACGACGTTTACGAATCGGCTTAGGTTGGCTTAAGTGCTGTCTACCATAGCTCTACAAAAACACATTTCAAACATAATATTATAATACATATGTCTGATTGTTGCATTTTACGATTGAATTAATATGTTTTATTAATTTAATTTTACGATTTTAAGATTTATTTATTTATTCATTCTTTACTGTACATTGATACAAACAATTACATAAAAGGTACACATTCAAGTTAGATACAATAAATTATTTATTATTTATTTATATAAGTATGTTTCAATCGTAAGATATGCAACACTTGTAGGGTAGAGAAGAGAGTATTAGGTATTCCTGCGCTTACGATTCTGCAGAGAGTGTGATATTATAATTAGCCATTTAGTTTACTGGCTGATTCAAGTACCTGACGGCGACGTGTACATTTCATGTCGCCGCCAGATAGTTGAATCTTGGTTATAAAAGTTAATGTTATCTGATTGTCTATTGAAAATGTTCTGTGGTTTAAGATAATTAAGCTATTAATACAAATATTAAGACCTTAAACAGCAACAAAAAATAAGCAATTAAAAGGATGATGAGAATAACATAATAAAGTTCACAAAAAAAACATCTTATTATTACGATTTTACGTACACGGTCCTTAAAGACAAAATTAATCTATTATTTAATTGATATAGCTGTTTCAAAGTTAAGACCTTTTCTAATAATATAAAGCAGAAAAAATAATAATATTCTTACTTTGGGGGGAATTAGGTATATCAGAGTTATGTAAACAAAACATTACCTGGTCCCATTATCACATACTTTCTCCGTAGAAATTTATATGAAAACTTGTTACGTTACTACCTACTAGCGGCTTAAGCTACGAAGGGAAAAAGTTAATTTTTTACAACCGTACTAACTTGTTTTCAAAAAGAATTCAGTACTATCGTTTTATATGCCATGGCTACCTAATAAAACGTTATATATTCGAGCTTAATTGCACTTTCAGAATTCTTACGGTCGTGTTTTTGTACAAGGATAAAGTTTACGAAAATGAACATTGAACGTACCGAACTATAAATATTTATTTGTTGGGTTAGTACTGTAGTAAACACGTGAAAGAAATGACAAAAATAAGTGTAAATTCTTTCTTTTATATCTCCTGTTCCTTGAGTTTGTTGATCTGACCTTGGAATAGTGTTCGAAAGCAGAATAAAAAAGCTTTTATTCATATATTTTCTTCTCATTAATCTCGTATTGCAATATTTTTACACGTTGATAGATAATATTTCCCCCCCTTTCACAAGTAGGGTAGCCAGTTGATCATCTGCTTGTAAAAGTGTCTATATATTATACGTGATAAATTAAACAATTTTATATTATCAAATGTTTATAAATGTATACGATTCAGGTAAAGACAAAACAAATCACATCAATAAACAAAATAAAACCAGTATCAGTTCAAGACAATAGACTATGTTCTTCTTGGTTGACATTCCCTATCGCTGAATCGAAAATATCAATATTGCCTTTCGTATTCATACTGAAATTTATTTAAAAATTTAACGAAAAGAGTGGATTTCAATTTATCCACAGACGGTTATTGGTGGAAGAGCAACAAAATATAGTAAATGTTGTTGTTGATCGACGTTATTTGGTGGATGTTCATGTTAAATTGATAAAAATATTTTAAATAATCAAGCTAAAGCTTTACGTCAACCTGATAATGAGAGCGGAAGCGCTTGAAAGCCAACTCGCGATCAATAAAATCTCTGTGGAAATACTTAATTAGAAATACTCTTATATTAATAAATTGTAATAAGAAATTGAAATTGAAATAAAATATTCAGCGATTCGACATTTGCAAGGCGGCTTTTGAAAGCTTCCATTCTAATCGTCAGGCAAATATAACGGGTGGTGGTTCCATTATTTTCCATAGTCTTCTTAAATCAAATTTTATCAATAAACATATCTACCTATACAAATATTTTTACCTATAAGCCATCATCACGAGGTCTCGCACAAGTGACAAACTTCATGTTACAATAAACTTATAAGTTATCTTCTCCGTGCCAATAAAAACTAATAATAATACCTTCATGTCTTGTTCGTGATATGTAACGAACACTTGCTTCTTACAGGACTTTCGAAAACATATTCTTTGCCAGATACAGCACGGTACAAATGAAGAGAAAAAATACATTATCACTGTATTCAATGCCTATTAAGATAAGACAAAGTATTTTGTTAAACTGGCTTATCTGTAAGAAGTTTAAGCCTATTATTATTATGGTGGAGATAAAAATAATAAAATTACTTAAGTTCTTTGTATTATTCTTATTTTACATTTTTACACTCTTATTGTATTATTACTTGAGATGAGCCAACTTTGTATGTAGCTGATTAGCCAATTAGTTGACTAGTCGATGAACAAATGGCCGATAAGTCGACCAACTAGTCGGCAAAGGTGATCATTGGTTTCGGGTATGTTTAGAAACTTTAATTTTTATAACATAACATACATAGACAATTCACAAAAATCGAGCTAGTCCCAAATTAAGATGAATCTTGTATTATCTTGCCTCAAAGCAGAACAAACATATTGGCAAACTCCCCAGTGGGAAAGGCTATTCAATGTTATATATTCTGGCAGAAGAAGTTGATATCTTTAACGTGACGTATGCAGAATTTATAAGAAAAATCGAGGATATATTGTAGTTGCGTTATCGTTTTGATATCGCTTAAGGTTTTCTTCTGGAATCGCATTGGCCTTCAGCTGTAATGATCCTTCTAAGAACCGTCTTATTGTCAGTTATAATAATAATAATAATAGTTATGGGTACTAATGCGACGATACACATATTTATCTTGCTTCTCATTTTTTTTCACTCAAATTCGATTACTTTCGGTCACTTTCGTTTTGTTCCATTCACCACACCACTTTTCACACGTATAAGTACTCACATGTCATATTTATACTTTATGCTGTAAGCCAGAAATTGCAAGATTGATAAAATCTAATTAGTGGATGCAAACTAGAAGAATGAGTGGGTGCAAAAGGAGTGTTGTGGATAGAATGCGTATAAATAAATGGAGATGGTTTGGTCATGTGGAACGAATGGAAGAGGAAAGAGTGGCAAAGAGGGTATAATTATCTTAAAGCGTGGGTGTCCGAAAACCACGTGGCTTGATCACGTGGATCAAATTCTCAAGGACGGCCGCGTGTTGAGTAAGAGAAATCGACGTACATGTATGATTAATTGCATGAATGTAGAAGAAGCGAAAGAAATATGTAAGGACAGATCTATATGGGGTTCCGTTCTCTCTACCTACCCCACTTGGGATACGACGTGAGGGAATAGTACAGTATAGTAGTAGTAAAATCTATTTTTTATTATTGAAAAAAAAAGTAGTTTGTATCTACAGACGATTTATTTACTTAATTTTCAAATTTCTTGTAGTTCATTCGGTGTCGACTTATCGGTATCTTTTGCCGAATAATCGCCCTCTGCAAATGTGACCGGATAATAAGTGACTTATCGACCAATCTTTATGAATACCTTTATAATAATGGTCTGACAATGAAGTTTTTAATTGCCTTTACGTAACGAAACAACTAAAACTACCACTACTTCTGCCTACATTTATATATACTGTACTTAGTCTTTGAATAAATTTCCCATAAAAATGTGGGACAAGTGGTTAATTTTCCTTACAATCTATGTAGGAACAACCGAGTAATTGCCTATTGAAACGTTACTTGCAAAAACTTTAGAAGTAAATAATTTATGAAATCGAATAATACACTCAGTTTTAATTGAAACAGAATACAGTTGAGTCAACAATATAATTTATGGTTAATTCTTAAAGTGATCCAGCTAAGTTTATTTTTTTTATTATGAATTTTATTTTATTATAAGAGAGTGGACCGGCATTCAAAGTGTGGAAGAGCTTTTCCGAGCAGCGCAGGACAGGGACAAGTTCGCCGAGATGATCGTCAACGTTGGGGGGACCCGACAAGGCACTTGAAGAAGAAGATGAATCTAGGTTTGGGTTAAACTCAATTTCAACAGTCAGGATGGATAGCATACCTACCTCATCGTTGATGTGTAAGACCTTATTTGGGATGATTAAGATCAAAACAGATAAAATAAAATCAAAGATTAAATCAAACAAACAAACATTTCCAGATAAAATCAAACAAATTCTGTAAACAATGGTTTAGGCTTTCGCAGCGTCTTTTACTGTTTAGGTTTTCGGGTTTGCTGCGTGGGTCTCCATCGTTCTCCTTTCTTTGAACTTCGCTTCTCTGGCTTCGTATTTATTTCGGCTTCAAAATTCATTCCTTAAGATGGCATCAGCGTCAAACGACGGAGACCCACGCAGCAAACCCAAAAACATCAACAACAAAAATATCTAAGCAATCTACGAGCAGCTATACTAATTCTATACCGCACATTTTTTTTAGACTTTATCCCGTCTCAATATGCACCCCTGAAATATATGTTATCTCCAACAATAAACGCAGTAGTTCTCATACTAAGGAGGTAGGTACATCTGGTTTGTTCATGTTCAGATGCAGAGAACAAAGATTTATTATTTTATTTATTTTATGGATGTATTGCAATGTACAAAACAACATTCTGAATAATTAATTATTTATTTATTCATTTTATTATCGTAATAAAAATGTTACTCAGTGGATTATATCTTTTCAAATCTTAAATTTAAATTCTGTTTATATAAAATGTTTACATAAGACATTTAACCTCTTCAAGTCAGCGATAAGTTAGGCAACCTACTGTGAATGTTTTTTTTGTCAAACATAAACGACAACTTGCATATATTTATTACAGGCCTATAGTCAACCAGTTACTCCACTTGCATGATATGCCGTGATGGTATGATTGAGTGAAATGTGTTTATTCCAGAAATATTTTTTTTGTCTAATTACTCGTAAGAAATGATTATATCTTCTTGTTTGTTTTTGTTTTAATCCATTTTGAAATTCAAAATCCTTGTGCATTGATATCGACATTATTTTTACAATTTACAATTAAATGAGCTCATATTTGACAATTTAACAAATAAAACTGTCAAATAAGACTTAGAAAAGAAAACGTCACCTTATTTGACAATTCCCCAGATGGGATTTGAACCCTTAACCCATCTTTTTCGCGCGGTGTGCTTCAGACCAATTAAGCTGCCGAATTAATACCTACATAATAATGTAAGTGTTATCACAATCAACCAAAGGATAGTCCAGCCCTGGATGATCCTCTTTATTAATGCACCATTCCTATACAACGACATCAAAGCGTCGGAGATCTCATGGAAAGAGTTGACTCGAACGGCGCGGCGTGAAGACGGTTTGAGTAGAAGAGAGTGGTTTCTGTTGGTTGGTTTGACTATAGGAGGTGTATCCAGGATACCAAATCCATCATTCGTTCATTTCATCAAGGCATATTTCACAAACTAACGGCCCTACTTCATATAAAACATACAAGTCAGCCTCTCCGTGCCAATAAAAGATTAAATTCAAAATGAATATCTATTTATCTAAAATTTTCATTAAGAACTGTTTTGAAATCAAAATTTCGTGTTGTTTCGATCTTATTATCTCTATACTGAATACAACTGTCCTTAATTGTTATTATTTAAGTTGTAACCAAAGACATTTTACAAGAACTAGACTGTGCACTTTTCACCAAAATACAAGCAAAAATATGGTTTCCATCATAGTGTTAAGATCCATATTCCTGAAATGAAAAAATAAAGCATACCACGTTTAAGAGAAACTCTTTGAGTGATATACTCTCTGACACATGGTGATACTATACATTATATAATATCTACAGTATTAATAATATAATATAGTACAGCCATATGTAAGAAGGGGACTAAGAATAAATTACTAGCTCAGGTGGCACGGTTTTTTTTTATGGAAATGCAGTCTTGTTATATATCGACTGTGTTCAGGACACTTCGTCAAACCACATTAGTAAAATTTTGTAGGAGAAGCAAAAATTGAAGGATAAAGAAAATGTCAAATTTTAACATCTTATTGTAATGAAGTTTTTTTTTTACTTTATCATAAAAATTCAAGAGAAAATATTCAGGAATCATCAAGTTATAATCAAAAAATTGTTGATCGAGTCCTTTATACTGACAGGCTTTTGCAACATGTAAAAAAGATATTCTGTATGTCGCATGTTTGAGGTTATGCGGCTTGATGCCTTTTACCTTGTCGTAAAATTATATCTGGATGAAATTTTTTGATGTTAATAATGAAACTCGTACTGTTTGAGTCCTTTATCCTATTCGATATTCGCAATTAAGTCCTAGCAAAAACAATATTTTGCTTTTTCCATAAAAACTATATGTTTGGGGATAGAATCCTTTTACCAGAATGTGAACAAGATACAAATGATTTATTTTAAAACATGAAACCATTTTTGCCAAAATTCTGGTTTGATGCATTTGTCCTGAGCACAGTCTTGTTATACTATTATGTCTATGGTTGTAACATAGTAATAATCCAGTTTCATTTAACAATATGTAATGCAAATTACTGTAAGTAAATGTTGAGTAACGTAAGTATTAGTAGTAATAGTAGTAAATGTAAATGCTGGGTAAATGCATATAAATTGCTGTGCTGAGTGCACGGAGAGAATTCGCAATAAATTTAATCAAATAACAATGTGTTGCACTTCTAGTCTAGAGACCTTGTTACTAAGTGCAATAACAACACAACACAATAATAATAACATTGCAGACAAACTGTTTCGGGTAAAATATTGTGTAAATTGTTTTACATTATTATTATTCTCGTTGCATATATGAAATGAGATATGTGATAACATTTTAGTTTTGACGTACTCTATTAGTTTCGTAAGTATCCTTAGAAAGAACCTTTTCTTCTTAAAATTAAAATTTCTGCCTCTGTGTCTGCGAGAGGAGGTGAATGGAGAGAGTTTTAAAAGAGGGCTGAAGACACACCTTTTTGCTGGCAGTTTCGGGTGATGGATACGATATACAGCGCCCTTGAGGTCATGTTATGAGTAAACGGCGCTTTACAAATTGTCCATATATATATACATATACGAACTTAAATGCGGGTCCTTCAATATCATAATATGCTGTACAATATTATAATTATGTATCGTCGTGTTTGTATCCATAATACAAGATTCGTTTTATCTTAGTTTGTGACAAGCTCGATCTGTGTGAATTGTCTATAAGAGTTATAATATTTAATCCGAATACCATATTGTACTTTTGGTTTGATTGTTTTCTGCTGGAGGGATCGTCTTTAGTTAAAAAAATAAATAATGAGAAGGTGCTATACCTACCTGTTTACACAGAAATGGAAAAAGATACCTAGCTTATTTTTGTTACAATGAGAAACTGATTCACTCCGACAAAAAATATACTTAAAAAAATAATCTTACAATTTCTTTCAAAAGTTAACATCAAAGAAGACACAAAAAAATAATTTCACACAAAGTTTTAGGGGAAAGTACTCTTAACAAAGTACTGGCAACTGAAATTATGAAGAATGAATGAAAGCAAAAAAAATCCTTTCTTTTGACAATATAAAACCACTTTCGCTTTCATTATATTCCACAAATCGATGAAAAGTTCATCAAAATGTCATTAATCTTTTAAATATGGAGCTTTTTTTGTATTATGATTTTCCCTTTCTCGTGTTTTTCTTTTCTTTTATTATTTCCAATAGAAACATTGAAATGATTTTCGCTTTCTGAAAATAATATAAGCTGATTCCTTTCACATAGTGTGCTACGATAATTATTTTTATTATTAACTTGAAATATTTAACGTTTTGATTATATTATCATAGACAATCAAAATATAAAGCCGAAATCTACTACAACTTTCAACCGTGACTGATTAATATCTGATTAGATTAAAACTAAAAAATTCAACTTAATTTGAAAGAAGGCAGTAGCTTCACGCCTTAAGCTTTCTATCAAAAAATCTCAAGTTTGTTTTTCGTTACCAACCTACTTTAGCTTTATAACACAAGCATAATCATGCTTTTTGTGAGGTTTTCGGGGTATAATTAAATTTATTAAGAACATTGATTCATTATTCTCTGGGGTAGCCAGCAGATGTAATTAACATAAAAGCTATCCTTTTTGTACGAACAAAAAAACAATACATTCAGGATGGGTGGTAAACCTCATCGCTCCATTTATGATGTACGTACGTATGTATCTCCATTAATAATAAGTACGGAAAAAGAACATTGGAGTATAACGTGCCAAAAATACTTAATATGATGCCGGCATCTATTAAGAAATGCAAGAGTAAAAACATTGCAAAAAAAATAGTCAAGGATTGGTTGATAAAGCGTGGATTTATTTAATATAACTAGTAATTAATTGTTTAATTGTAAGTTGTATAGATTGATATAATTTTATTTTTTTTCGTTATGTAGTATATTTTGAACCTGTAAGAGAACACGCCGACAAATCATTTTTGATTTGGCGTGACTCGTAAATTGTATTTGTTTTCTTTTCTATTGTATATTATATTTGTTACCAATAAAAAAAAAAAAAAAAAAAAAAAAAAAAAATGTAAAATGATTTATTTTTCGATCACCTGCCTTTTATTGGACACTCGAAAACTTATGGAAAAAAATGGGGAACTAATTGATTCTTTGTAAAAGACGAAAACCGTGTATTTGATGACTAAATAATAATAATAATTACCAGCTGTAAAACACTCCAAAGCATTGAGAAAAGAACAAAAAAATGTTATTATTATTATTTTCAATAGACTTAATTTATTTCATGCACACTTCAAAAGTTTGTCGCAGTCAAATAAAATAAAATAAATGTATGTATTTATTAACAGCTTTGAGAAATAAGAGGGAAAATCGATATTTTAATACACCTATAACTGAATCAAAATCAATCATTCTTTCAACCGATAACAAATTCAGTCACCAAAGTAAATGACAATATTTTGGTGTTGTGTGTTTTTTTTTCATAATGATCGATTAGGGAACCCGAGAATTATTTTTCTCATCCATTCATTGGATTTCTACACATAGAAAACAAACACTCTAAAATGCTTGTATGTGTACGTAAACTATATTGGCAAAGGAAAATGATCGATCACGATTTGACAATGTACCTATAATATTTCAAAAGGCCAGTCTAACATAACATAACATAAAGTGCATAGACAATTCACACAATCGAGCTAGTTCCAAATTAATAAATGAATCTTATATTATGGGTACTAACGCGACGATACATATAAATATATACAATGCACTATATACATATATATGTAACACCCAGACCCAGAACAATTTGAAAAAGGTCATTCTTAATTTTTGTTATGATCGGGAATCAAACCCGATACCTCGTGACTCAGAGGCAAGAGTGTTACCTCCGCGCCACACAACCCGAGTCTGGACAACATAACAAATTATTTTCTTTACATTTAAAGATTCTACAACTTAAATCGCCAGTATGATGGAACATTTCATGTGTTTTTTTTTTTTTAATTTTATTCTTCTTTTTTTGATTTTAATGAGAAAAACTTCAAGAAGCTTTGTCTTTTGATACAAAATAGACCGGGTGAGTTGACTTCAATCCACAATACAGGTACGTTTTGTTACAATGTTTTCAATGACAATTGATTGACTTCATTTGCCTTAGAGTTTACAGGAGAATATCTAAAAATATCAAACATTTTCCCAGCACCATTAAATATTTGGTCATTTACTCATGCACTTTAAAGTCAAGGGAAATATAGTTATCGTTTTACCATCTGCACCATTTGTGTTCAAAAATATCTTCAGACATTCTTGTTTTTTTTCGTATACTCGTATTTTTTAGTTCATTCGTAAAAAGTGCAGATATATTTAAGACAATATTAAAGTGAGGCTTCGTAGTAGGTTTACATACATACATATACCAGCATATTTCAAAATAAATTGTATGTAGCAAAATTATCATTTAATTAATATTTTGTTTAGATTAACCGAAAGTTGTTCCAAGTTCATATATTGAGATGGTTCAATAAATGCTACTATACTATACTATACCATCACGGCATATCCCACAAGTGGGGTAGCCAGCAGATCAGCTGCATGTAAGAAACATGCAAACTGTCCTCTTCGTGCCAATATAAAATCAAGACATTCAGGATGGGTGGCGTAGTATTCCAAGTAGCGCATTCAATAAATGCGCTACTTGGAATCTCGAGTTTAAATTTAACCAAAATACTTACGTCGTTTAAAAATAAAAACCAAACATATTATGTACCTTAAAACACGCCTACGTGAAGGCTGAAGATGCATATTATTATTTTTATCTGTTAAGTATAAATATTAATCAAGGATAATTTTAGCCAGGCATAAAATTCAAACAATGTTACATCTCCGTTTGTGTGAAAGTTGTTACTAAGTCAGGACTAAAAATTGAAAAAGCTAAAATTTATTTAAGTTTTTATTTTATTATTCACTGTGCATTCTTCATTCACATTCTTCTTCTTCTTTTTTTCACTTGTTTTGGCCACCGACTGTCAATCTTGGGCACGATTAGTTAACAAATCTTAGAATAAGGAAGTGGAAATAAGAGGAATAGGAAATTGTATACATTATTTAAAATCAATACAAAGTACCATAAAAATATCAGTTATACAATTCAATCTACAAATGGCGAGTTTATCGCTAGAATGCGATGTCTTCCAACTAACCCGGTAATAATTCCTTGTTATTGAATACGACTGCTAATTTTGTAACCTTTTTTGAATAATTATAGTTCCCATCTTTAAGTTAACGTAAAAAAAAGAAAAGTAGAAAACCTTTAGTTACAGTATTTTTTTAACAATATCTAGAAAGAAAATAATATAGTCACTGTCCTATTCCCAAAGGTGGCTCATTTTACTCCCCACCACGTATCATTTTTTTTGTTCAACTTTAAAAGCTTTCTCACATAACTCCATATACCTTCACTCAGTCACGTGAAGCTCTTCGTACTTCTTGTTAAATATTTATTTTAGTACGTTGTATGTTTTTATTTTCTCGTTTCTGTAGACATAGAAAATAATAGTATTATAATTTACAAAAATTTTTACTCCATCTCTTCAACTACATATATTCTTATTTCTGTAATTATTAAATTAATCCTTTATGGTTGTTTCTTCCATCATATTTTTTTTTTTTGTTAGATTACCAAAATAGATTTTATTTTATTTATTACTACTCCTTCTCTACTCAAAATAAACAACTTAAAGTACAAAGAGAGTAAAAATAACCCATCATGATGAGACAGAAATAATTCCATTGATAAGATAATATTAAGACATTATATTTTCCTTTGTAAAAAATAAACTTATTTTATCCTCTTATTCAAAAGCCGTAAGAAATTTAGCATTAAAACGATACGTTTCAGCAAAACCCTCTCCTTATGTAAAATATTAAATTTGTGGTAATCATAAAACAAATCGATGAGAATAATAATTATTTCTCTAAACATATTAATCATCACGAGCTATGTCACAAGTGGGGTAGTCAGCTGACCAGCTGCAAGTAATAAATATAAATATTGATATGGATATTGAATGGAGAGAGCTACTGAAGGAAGCTGAAAACCCACCTATTTGCTGGGAGTTTTGGGCGATGGACGCACAACGCGACGCCCTTGAGAATTTTATTTTATTTTTTATTTTTATTTTTACAATGTACACAGGATCAGAGAGTCGATTATAGAACATGATAACAATTTACAAAATCAAAAGGTGGACCAGTAAAGATCCTAAATTTACCTGAAGGGTTTTAAAAATCATCAAAATTAAGAACAAAATACAAAAACACAATAACATGCATTTAAATTAATAAATAAGATAAAATTCAGGTGAACGAATAAATTAAGACTAAGTGAACAAAACAAGACAAAAAATCAACGTAAGTAACAAAATAAAGTAATAAATATAAAAATGTATTGAAACAAATCAATTAAAATGAATGGATTCCAATGAATGTATAGAATAGCATCAAAATGAATAAGATTAAAAATCAGACAAAAATGATAATATGTATTTAAACAATATATGGAGAAAGATTCAAAAAAATGAATAAAATATAACCAACAAATAAAGTAAGATAAAAATTAAGTTAAAGTAATAAATCATGCAAGAATGTAATCAAAAGAAACAAAGTTAGATGAGCAAATTATAATGATAGACAAAACAAGAATAATACAGTAAGATCGAAAATTTAAATGAATGAATAAATTATGAGTTAACGGTGCTTAACGAATTATCTGTGTATATTTATCATGATAATGACTTCAAAAGCTAAAACCAGTATACTATGCAAGTTTTCTGTAAAAGGCAGGTGTTCGAAAAATAAAAACATTTTGCATCTTCAATTAACCCAGATAAGCCGGCTGTACGTTTTATCGAACACTTGTCGATCACTTGTTCACGTGATTTTTCTGCTTTAGTAATTAATAATAGGGATGATTTTGCTTGTTTAGGTGCATAAGAGAGACATATTTTATAACATCTATTAGTTTATAACTGTCAGTTGGAATAAGTGTGGGTGTTTTAGAGATTTGTACTCAGCAATTAATTTTATAACAATGTCGCTGCCATCTTCAGGTCGAGAAAGCTTATTTATTTTTAAAATATTTAATTACTTTTATGATGTCCTTATATTAAAATATGCAATTATTGATAGTGCGAATTTAAATATCAAATTACTTTTAATTTGCAATACTTATCACCATCCAAAAATTGGTGTACGTTTAATCGTACAACAGGAACATACCCGTGCCGCCTGTAGTACTAATTGTCATAGTATTATAATTTGGATATATCGCAGTCTATTTTGTCAATACTAAATTCCAAGTATATGTGTACAGTCGAAATCATATTTCATTTACATTTTTGATTCTCAATTTAATATTTTTTTAATTACGTCTTCATTGACTGTTAATGAAATATTGACTATACTTGAAGAGGATGATACAGAAATAATGTCTCTGCTTAATTTACCTAGATCATGGTTAAGAGCTCCAGCAGTAGTCGTATTCTACGGAGTACCCAATTATGAAGGATATGTTTCGGCCCAACTGGAACAGATCTCGACATTAAAATACCTGGGAGTAGAATTCTCAGCAGATGGTCGACAAAGAATATGCATAGACAAGAGGATTGTGTCGGCAGGAAATGTGCTGAAATCCTTTAGAAACCTAATAATACGTTAATCTGAGCTGGCCTATCCTCATATATGGACACCAGATTTGGATGATCATGGAGAGCGTGAGATCGAGGTTACAGGCAGAGGAAATGCGGTTCCTCAGGGGAGTGGCTGAGGTGTCATTGAGAGACCGTATAAGGTATACGTATGTTAGTGAGGCTCTCAAGGTGGAACCAGTATTCCTGCATATAGAGAGGTCGCAGTTGCGATGGCTGGGTCACGTGCTCCGCATGCTGGAAGACATATTACCCCTTAGATCTTTGGAGGCTGTAGGAGAGGGCAGAAGACCAGCGGGCCACTAGAGAAAGTTGGCAAAGGTAGGTGTCGAACACGTGTGACTTGGTTTGGAGTGGCCAGATGTCCTGGAAGCAGCGGTGGACAGGGATCTCTGGAGAAGGTACCTAGGCGCAATGGGCCCCCGACCCAACTAGGACAAGGGGAAGAAGATGTGATGTGATGTGTGATGACCACTTATGTCTTGTAAGTTTTACAAAAAATACAAAAAAAAATTTGCTCGAAAACTCAAAAACATCGCGGTACATTAATTGGAGTATTCTGATAGCCGCAAGGGTGCTCTATCTCAAGACTTCCGCCTGACCTTTCTTCTTGGGACACTCTGTATGTATACTTTGCCTGTTGGCGAATCATTGGAAATATAATAATACAAATAAATCAACATTTTCAAAGATTTTGTCATTTTTTCATATACTCGTATTTAGGTGGTATATGTTCCTATTGTACGTTTAAACGAACACTAAATATTTTTCAATAAACCTTTTAAAATTGAAAAAAAAATTTTTTTATTATTTTTTGCTACGTTTTTACATACACAACTACCACATATTAAAAAATCACGAACGTCCGAAAAAAAAAATTTTTTCAGGACTGTCTGGGTTAAGCAACCAACCGTTCTGAATGTCTTATTTTTTTATTGGCATGTAGCGGATAGTCAGCATGTTTATTGGACTTATTCCAGTTATTCCTGTCGTTTCCCCACTTGTGGGATGCATCGTTATGGAATAGTAGTAGTTGTTGTAAAAATTAAACCATTTATGTTTTTTATATCCCTGATCACTCGTAAACGAGTGGGTGGCCTTTGAAAATAGAAAAGAATATAATGTTTTTTTTTACATAAATTAATACAAAAATTTGACATCAATATGAACATCCATAGGTACGTATGTGAAAATTTGTTTCATTTTTGTCTCAAAATGTGTATAAAATATGCTTTATGCGTCACAAAATTGCTTTGAAACCCGTCCTGAACAATTTTGTTGAAATTCTTTAAAAGATAACTTTGTTTGCATAAATTCAGGAGCATAGATGCCTTTGAACGCCCTCTTTTTCCTTTGAGACTAATTCAAAGTCTATTTATGTCTCAAGAGTCCCGCATGAAATGTCTGTCTGTCATTGAGATTTCAGATATTTCAGTCAACTAGTCAAATCTCACTATCATCCTGTAATAGTAAAATGTGTATGATTTCGTAATCCTTTTCATTTAGATGTCATACTCGTAATTTCAGGCGCAGTGAAGGATTTACCTCGAATAATTATATTTTAGTTGGTTCATGTGTGTGATTGGATTTTTGCGTATTTGTTATAGACACATTTTCCAGATTGCTGTAAAAAGATCCTCCTCACTCACACATGTTTATCGAAAATGCACTTGAATCCTAACGACTCTCAGGTACAGAAATTATAAATGATAAAAACTTTATGAGACAAAAGGAACCAAACTTGCTTCAAATAAGTGACATTGTGGGTAGTTAAATCTTTTGTCTATCTATTTTTCATTACGGCCTATTCCACAATTAATGGAGTTGTCAGTAGGTACGACAAAGACGTGAGCTCCATCTACTCACATTTGTCCACAATGCTCACGCAGGATCAACCCCGTACTATATTAAGGAGGCTTTTGTATACTTGGCGAGTCACGGTTTACCTCTGAGGTCGAATAACCAGCGCATCCTGTCAATCCCGGCTCATGGTACAACTTTCATCTCAAAATCTTTTGCAGTTCAGGGTGCTCGTTGCTGGAATAATCTCCCTTCAAAATTTAGGCTGACTCAAAGTCTGACGTCTTTCAAGCGAGCCGTTAAGGCCAAAATGATTTCCACAAACACAAACACAGCCTCTGAAACCTGAAACCCATCACTCCTACCCCCCCCCCTTTTTCCCCCCCTTTTCCTTTCCCTTTATGTATGTATGTTTGTATCTTTTTTTTTGCAGTCTCTCCCTTTTTATATATATGTGTCTATGTATGTATTTTTTTTATTTTCATCATATGTTTATTTATTTTTTTAAGTTAATACTTTTGGGTTAGTTGGAAGAGATCGCGCCTTTGCGATAAACTCGCCCTCTGTATATTGATTGTATTTAATTTGAATGTATACCTTTTATGTAATTGTTTTTTATCAATGTACAGTAAAGAATGAATAAATAAATAAATATGTGAACTGTATATATTAAAGATGCAAGTTGTCTTGCTCGTACCAATGTAAGATAGAAATAAAATTATTTGTTGAAGGGTGTTTGTGTTCACTGTTATATGTTAATCAAAACACTGTTATATTTTCACTATATTTATTTACTAATTAATTTATAGAAATAAAACATTGTATGTAAGTTAAGATTGTCCCCTTTTTATCGGAAACTTCCATCTATTCCATCATAGCAACTCCCACAAGTGGGATAGCCAAGCTTGTAATAAACAAATCATCCAGGACATTCAGGGTAGATGGTATATTTCATCGCTGAACAGAAGATGTTTAATGTCTTCAGAGGTGTTGTTTGACGAATATCTGTCTTTTATAAGACAATCGAAAATGAATATCCTCTTTTTTAATCGAAAACTTCATGGACCATTGAAAATGTATTATTCTACAGAAATTTACCTACTGTTTTGATATATGGCGAAAGCTACTAAGCTCTAAGCGAATCAATATTCAAATCAAATATTTAATAAAATTAGTATTTTTTAGGTATTACATATAGAATCGTAGAGAACGGACGTAGAAGTAGGACCCAGAAAACCAGGCAGACCAATGACCATCTGGATGTCCACAATTGCCAGAGACCTGAAGGAGGCAAAGTTGCAGGGGACCGGAAAACTTGAAAGATGAAGACTAGGAGAGCCGACCTCAAGTAAATGGGATAAAGGCGAGGGTGAAGAAGAAGAAGATTAGATATATATGGAATTTGTTTTATAATTTTCTCTTCAAATTTAGTTGAAAAATATAAGTAATTTAACCATTTTGCTATCCAACAGGTTGACGTAATTAATTTGGGTGACGTTAAAAATAACACAATACATAGAAAACTCTTGAATGACGGTTCGGAGGTTTTTTTCAAAATGAATAATAACCTGTAACAATTATTAATAATAATAAGGGACTAAAATAATAACGTAAAATGTTCCATTATTAAACAGGTAAGTGGGTCTCTATATATAATACATTATAATATTATGTATTAATAATAATATGTTATGATAGGGGTGGGCCTAGCACTCATCGTCATTGTGACTAAACAGGTTCAAATAGGGAGTTCAAAATGTACGTCTATGTTAATTAGAATCACGGTTTTTTTATTTATTTTGACAAAGACGTTGAAATACCAGTATTTTAATAGTTCGTTCATATGGTTTTATGTGTCTGAAATAAAAAAAACAAATTGGTTTCTAGTATGTATTTTCTACATTTTGGATGTAAAAATGGTATCTATATCACAAATTACACTGTGCGCCGATGTGGAGACGATGGTCCTGGCTGGGTCATGTTCTGAGAATGCCCAATGATAGTTGGCCAAAAAGAGCACTGTTCTTCTGACCGCAAGAATTCCGTCGGCCCGGGCGTCCCTCTTTCACAATACACCGTTCCTATGACAACGATATCAGAGCGCATGGTATGTCGTGGGAAGAGGTGACGCGATTGGCACAGAGAAGCTCTGAATGGAGGAGACTGGCTTCTGATACACACACATACAATGCACTAAACAAATATTAGACATGTCACACCCATATACAGATTAGGTATAGGTATATTCTTCTTTTTCCCTAGTCATATCTCTTCTGCTGTATGTAAGCCATTTTAATGTCTTGTTCATAATTCACACAGAAATATGACATGTATGTTTCTGATAAAAATATTCTCTAATTAAGATTACAAAAACATTTAATATAGATTAGTATTTTTATTTTACATTAAAAACAATAAGACTTTTAAAAAATAATGATAACTATCCTGGTATATATTTTTAAACCGAGTAGATGATTTTATATTGGCACGAAGAGGACAACTTGCATGTGGTCTTACATGCAGCTGGTCTGCTGGCTACCCCACTTGTGGGATATGCCGTGATGGTATAGTAGTAGTATAGTAGTAGATGAAAAAACTGATCGATAAAAAGGAAGTGTTTTTAATTATTTTTTTCAGTCACATCCCTTAATAATGCCGGGGGTAGTTTGTAAAAGCCCAGTAACCGACGTGAAACCTTCAGATTGTTTGTTGAGATAATATTATTATATTTTAATAATAATAATAATAATTTTATAATTTTATTATAACGAGAATGTCTCTTTACTGCCAACGCCCCTCGTAAAATTTCTCATTGAAAACGTTAAAAAAATATTAGTACCTACTGCACGTACTTACATAAGTAGGTACAGCGTACGATATTTTATTATTTTAACATCGAACGTCTTCAGCGACGCACAGTAATGGGCTCAGCACCTGGTCGTAGGCGAATCTAAGTAACTTTTGTACACACCTCGAAATTAAAAGTTTAAAAAATATAATGTCTTTTTTAACATTTATTACATTATTACTAGTATTACTTTACCTTACCGAGCTTCGCTCGGGAAATAGACATTAAATCGATAAAATAACTCAAGATGGCAACGTTGTGAGAAAATATATTTATTTACTTAATCTAGCGACATCATATTTTAAATATTTTTGTCAACATCTCATGTTTTATTATGAAATAATTTACTTTAGTAGACAATTTGGTAGTTTCTTTATTATTATTGGCAATTATAATTAATAATGGCACATAAATAAATTAATTAATAAATAAATAAATAAAACTTTATTGGCATCAAAATACGCAGTACACAAGTACATTTTTACAGAGAGTACCAAAAGGCGGGCTTATCGCATATGGGATTTCTTCTAGCCAACCTAGAGAAAAAAACAAATTATGAAATATATATAGATAAAAAAATATAATACAAACACTAAATGAGATACTAAAAAACGATTAATGCAATGTATAAAATAAAATAAATATAGCACACATATGACAAGAATAGGAAGGGAAAGGGAAAGGAGAATCTGCTCGGCGTAATTATTTACGCCATAGTAAAAAAAAACATGCAATAATTATTTATTTTTTCACAATGCTTAGAACATATTGTCATAAAATACAATGAAATAACAATGTCGTTGATATTTTGTCCAAAAATTGAGAATGATATATATTCAATTCTTTTCAACAATTTTGTCTATTTTGTATTTTCTTTTTTTCTTGCTTTTATATATTTTTTTTTTTTCTTTTCTTGCTTTTATATTTTATTTTATTTTACACTACCTATTTTGCTATATTTGTATATATTTCATCTAATTTGTCTTGTTTTATTTTATTTCTATTTTTTTTGTTGTTTTATTTATTATTTGTTATGAGCAAGAGTACGTGTAAAAAATAATGGAACTATCCCTCAAAGCACGAGCTCTGCTCATATTTGAGGAAATGAATTGTTTTGCTTACTGTATAATTATAAGTAAATGATTATTTTTGTAAATTGTATATTTATCATCAATAAATATATTTGAATTTGAATTCTCTTACAAATCTGATGACATGGTACCACATAAACTGAAACATCTCATTAAATAAGATAATAAATATAATATTTTTAACACTAAACGATGAGAACTCGTATAGTGTGTATTATTTTTCCTCTATCTTGACTAATTACCATGTCCATAGAGGACATGATATACACAAATATATTTAAATTTATTTTAATGGAAGGACAGAAATAATATTATCACAATTTTTACAGGGTAATTCATTTGTTTATGATAACCTTAATTAGATTTCTAACGATGCCATTACAAAATTTTATTTCAATATTAGGTATTAATAAGATGTATCTAAGTGTTTAATAAAAAAATACATCATTTCCTGTGTTTGCCATTGGCCCGGTCTATACTAAAACGGTGAACGAACGAACGAAAGAATGTTCTATTCTTTTGGTTCCTGTCACTGTCACAATGCTAAATTCGGCGATTAGGTTTTCACCGAGAGGCCCGCATGCATTTTTATCACAGCACTTTAGTCTGCTGGCTACCCCACTTGTGAGATATACCGTGATAGTAGTTAAAGTATTATTTTCATTTCGAAATAAAATACTAAATTTTTCCCAAGAATATGTAATTATAATATCTATGCGTGTTTTAACACACACTATTTTTATAACTATTACAAACCACACTACCTTTTGTCCCTTGGGTCCGTCGAATTTATTTCAAAAATTTCCTTTTCACCCCATTAAGTAGTAAATAATATGCTACCTACCTATGAGCGTAATAATAACGCTGTAAAATTATTTTAAAATATATCACATCGATAGTTTAAAGCACAAAAGACACATGTCCACTATTAAGGTAAAATGAGTTAATCTGTGTTGATCAGTTGCAACGTCATCTATGTCTTAAATACATAATTATGTACCTATAATAATTTTATCATTATCGAACTTATCGAAATATTAAATAAAAACCAAATGTCACGCGTCCATAAATGAACATTGTTTTGTGCACAGAATGTCACATATTTGAGAATTCATTTATATATCGACTTTCTTCATTTTTAAAAAGCACATGTCCATGTCTAAGGACATCGTCTAAATTAATTGAAAATTAGTTAATTAATTTAGAATCTCAAACTTTAAAAACTTGTTTTTTTTGAAAATTTCAAATGTAAAAACATGTGTCTTTTGTGCTTAAAGCCATCTACATTATACATAATATGATAAAAATGTGTGTAAACAAAAATGTAGGTATTACAAATGATCATGAAATTTTAATTGTTTAGTTTTCAGTTAAATTTTAAAATTCAAGAAAGACTAATACACATTTTACGTTTTTGTACACAATACATTTAAAATTAAAAATTTTAACTGAACAAGACTCTATAATGCATCTATTGATTTTATAATGATATTTTTTTATTTTATTTCTTTTGTTTATTATTTCAATTGTTATTATAGTATTCCCTGATTGCTGTTTGATCTTCGACACTATAAATTATTTAATATATTGTTATGTCATTGTTGTGTCTACATATGTATTTTGTTAACATGTAAAAGGCTTGTTGCCGTGTATGTTTAAATAAATAAATAAATAAATAAATACCGTAAACCAATCGAAATATACAGAGAGAGCGGAACACCAATTTAATTCATCCTTATTCCTTCTAAATCACTCGCAAACGAGTGGATGGCCTTGAGAAGAATAGAATCTTTATTCCTTCTATTGTTTTCTTCTCATTAAGGTTTGTTGAATTTTTTCGATACATAGGGCTTTTGGTGTTATTGTTTATTGTAAATCATTCCCCATAGGCCCCTTACGGGACACTTGGGTTCATCATTATTATAAAGGATAAAAAGAACAACATAAAAAGAATACATGAAAGAATACAAAAGCAGTGAGGCATCAAAAGCGAGACATAACAATGGAAATTGAGTAAAAAAGTTGTTTAATATATAAATGTGATGTTATCGAACCTATTCAATGAAATTCCCTTACTTGTTAACACCTTCATAGGAAAATTGAACACTATATTGTTTATAACATAACATATTTTATTTCCGTTTTTTTTTTCTTTCGTTTCCAGTTAATCCCAAACTAAGAAATTAATACACTGTGTCGGTGTTGAAGTAGTAGAATTGCATAATGAAGTTAAGAAAACTATGTTTTTCCGCTTAAAGGTTTTTTTATTGAGAAAGATGCCTTTCACATCAGCCACTGCCAGATGTGATTCTATATCAATTGTCAGGATAAAAAAACATATATTTAAATAACTGGTACACGCGTTTTTTTTTCAAAAATAATAATATATAATTTTATGTGATTTATAATTCTGACGCAGTTACACCTAATAATAACATGGTATATAATTTTTATTACACATAGGTATATAGTATATAAATTAAACGCCCTTTGTTAAAATTCTACCCCTTCACAAAAACCTAATATACCTACGTTATCATGCAACTGTTAAAGATCATAACACACGCTAATATGTTCAAAGTCATGATTCGATCATGAACTGTTCATACTTTGTATAGTACCAACCTAATAAACTTATACACAACGTTCATGAAATAGGTTAGAACTTCCACTCTTTTCTGTAAGTTTTTTAGTAACCTGTAATTGTTTGAAATTGTTTGCAACTTCTAAGCCATTGTTCACCACAGGATTCGGTCCCCTGACCTTTGAACATGTTATATTTTTTTTAAATACAAAAAAATAGAGAAAACTCTGTACTACACGCACTAGTAAAAAAAGGAATATTGAGTTGAAAATTTATTTCCTTATAATTAAAAATTTATGTTGTAACATTTACTCCACACTCAAAGTACAAGCTTTTTACTTTCACTAGGTGCCTAAAGATGTCAATTACTATTATTATTTGGATGGCTTGTTAAGCGCCGTTTTGTGAAAAAAATCTCACCTCAAAGGCGCTCATTATTTGTATGACATTCCCCCTTATTCAACATAACATAACATAACATGTATAGACAATTCATACAGATCGAGCTAGTCCCAAACTCAAATATTAATCTTGTATTATTGCGACGACACACATATACAATGCACTTAACATATTATATAAGTACATGAAACAGGCAGACCCGGGACAATTTGAAAAAGGTCATTCTTCATTTTGCCCTGGCCGGGAATCGAACCCGGTACCTCGTGACTCCAGGGCAAGAGCGTTACCTCTGCGCCACCGAGCGACAACGGTAGAGTTCATTAATTTAGGAATAACTATAGTCAGGTATAACCAATATTAATCTCAGTTTGTGGTGGCACTTAGTCAAGTCTTATATTTGGGATAGAAGTTATTCTTTATTTGTGAGTACGACTCTTAAGTCTAAATTTAAAGTAAGTGACTATACAATAAGAAACTGTCAGATGCTTATAATTAAAACTCAATCGTTTTTTGGGTTTAATATTATAAAATAGTTTCATTCCAAGGTTGCAGCGTTTCATGATGAAGTATTTTGTAATAACTAAATACTTACATATTAATTAATTATGAAAAAAATATTTTATTTCCAGGACATGCCATTCATTGCATACTATAAGTTCAATCAAGATGAAGAATGCGGTACACAGTGAAATTGCGTGTCAGGTTAATTTTGAACGTGAATTAACAACAACAGGTAAAGTATTTTTATTTTATTTTTCAAATATAATATTAAATTTTCAAGGACGGAAACGATTTGTATGCGTGAAATAGTTGAACTTGCACTTAAACTATACTATACCCTCACGCCGTTTCTCATATGGGGTAGGCAGAGAGAACGGAAAGCCAAATAGATCTATTCTTACACACTTCGTTCGCTTCCTCCTCATTCATACAATTTATGTATCATGCACGCACGTCGGTTCCTCTTACTCAACCCACAGCCGTCCTTTAGAATTTGATCTACGTGATCAAGCCGCGTGGTTCTCGGACGCCCGCGTTTCCTCACACCCTTTCTTTCAGACAAGTATATCTTCTTTGTCATTCTTACCTCGTTCATTCGTTCCACATGTCCAAACCACTGTAGCTTATTCACGCGCATTCTGTCCACAACACTCTTCTTGCATCCACTCATTCTTAACCATTCTTCTAAACGATCGCATCTCCACTGCATTTATTCCACTATCATCCTTCTTCAGCTACGTCCATGTCTCGCTTGAATACGTAAGTGATGGTCCGAGAATGGCATTGTGCACCAGCATTTTAGCCATGTTCGACACATTGCCACTGCTGACAATGGGTTGAAATACACAAAAATTCTATATTTTCAAGTGTAACTTTGTGGAAATGAATTTTAAAGGAAAATATTTAATTTAAATCAAAACACTGTTTATTCCACTATGAGATTGTTTAATTATTATAACGTTTTCAACTACAATGTAGCCATCATCAGTAATAACACAATACTATAGTAGTTGAAAACGTTATAATAATTAAACAATCTCATAGTGGAATAAAACAGTGTTTTGATTTAAATTAAATATTTTCCTTTGAAATACACAGTTCACTCTAGCACCGGCCAATTTCCTTCTCTCAATGTCCCTGATTATTATTTATTTATTTTATTATTTACTGTACATTGGTTATAACATCACCAGTTACAAAGTATCATAAAATTATGAGCTGTGTCTATAGTTCAATACACAGAGGGTGAGTTTATTGCGAGATTATTTTAATAAACTAAAAAATATAACATTAACTTTCTTCGGAGTAGAATGAGACACCTATTTTTTTCTGTAAGTTTTCGAGTGTACTACAAAATTCGTGATAAACTTCTGCTACTACCATACCATCACGACATATCCCACAAGAGGAGTAATTTACAGACCAGTCGTATGTTATTAACATGCATACTGTCCTCTCCATTGCAACAAAAAATTAAGACATTCAGAACTACCAAATACCTGTTGAAAAGCCAAATAAATATAATAAAATATAAAATAAACTATATTTTTAATTATCCATTTTTTTAAGATTAATATTGATACGAAATAAACCCAAATACACCCCCAGGCACCTTCCCAGTACGCTAGACACTTGTGTCTTGAATTTGGGGTAAATCGGTACCAGGTAAAATCGAACCCAGATCTCTCGAGAGTTGAAAGATCGAGACTATATCAAAACGCTACCAATCACCTTTTATAGTTTATAACAGTTTTTCAGTTATCGTTCGTTTCGTTTTCATAAAAGTTTTTTATCTACAATCTCGATATGTAGGCACTTACCTTACAGTAAAATTCTTCTAACGAATCATTTCACTTGGCGTTTAATTGTGATATATTTTTTTTACTTTTACTTAGCAACTGAAATAATTATCTTTGTTCTGAAGGTCAATCTTTAACTATTAAATAATTTATGACCAATTCACACATGGTTATTTTCACTATTAATTATTATTCATTTATTACAGTTCACTTTCATTTTATTGTAAGAATAAGAACGACCCGTTAGTTAATAGTCAAATTATAACTGGACTAAACAGAAACAACTAGTACCTACTATACCATCAAAAATTCAAAATTAAAAAATTCATTAAGTATTTATTCATCATTAATATAACAATATCCATGTAAATAAAAATGAGTTGACTATGTCTGCTCCCCCATAACTTGAGAACGGCTGAATCGAATTGGCTGAATCCTTTTTTGTTGTGTTCGTAATTATCAGGAGACGGTTTACGTGAAAGTAATTTTATTGGAAAATCTAACGGAAGAGACGAAAATGTGGATTGTATTTTTGTATGAAAGTGACGTTTGTATGACAGTTCCGCTGTCACGTGTTGCCATAACGATTTTTTTTTTTTATTATTTTATCCACCATCAACGACTTTTTTTGTGTTCAAAAAACAATTTGGTAAATTATACAAAATCAACGATGAAGTTTTTTCATAGATTGGCCTATTTATAGAATAATTTTTGTATACATTTTAAAATTAGAATTGTTATTCATACAATTTAACATCCGTGGTTCTGAAATTTCAATTTTGAAAATTAATGGAAAGAATTTTTATACATAAATTTAAAATGATTAAAAAGGTTTCTTCCTAAAAAGTAAATCATGATTATTATATTACGTACAGCAGATAATTTATAAACAAATCTGAGCTAAACATATCGATGATATAAAGCACAAAAGACACATGTCCACATTTGACACTTTCAAGAAAACAGGTTTTTAAAGTTTGAGATTCTCAATTAATTCACTAACTTCAAATTAATGCAGAAAATGTTGAAAATCATAATCTTTGTTCTTTTTTAATGTCATTTTTTACTTATTTTTATTACCTACATTTTGAACCAGAATGTCAAGAATTAGTATTTTTAGATGATGGTCATGGACATGTGTTTGGAAGTGTTATGGAAGTGCCGCTCACGGCGACTATTGGGATGCGTTTATGCGTGCACAGATGACACATGTCCATCCTAGATGGATTATGTAGCAGCCAAAAAATTACGAAAAAGATTAATGGATAATTATTGTATTATTTATTTAATACCTAAATCCCGTTATGTTTTTGTCATGCGTATAGGCTGTGTTTCATTTGTATTGTATAAAAAACGTATAAAATAACCCCCAAGAACACGCCGCACTATCAATCAATCTACCGTAAGCTGACTTAATTTTATTCCGTTTCATGCCTCCCCGTTTTGCTTCACTGGTTTTCTACCTGACTTGGGCAATTTTAACGCCAAATTTAAGCCTCGCTCACGCTATAATACGTTCTTACGTAATCTCCCGTAGGCGATAGTTTACCATAGGATATAAAATACAAAGTTTATATCTTTGTAACGGAGTTCAACATTTTTACAATTCCTGTCATGTTATTTTGTTTGTTTAATTTATAGAAGCGTATCTGCGAGAAGTCCAGTATCGATGACCCTAGAGTTCGCCTTTTTCCTTTTTTTTTATTTATTGTTATATTTGTGTTATTTTGTTTAATATATTGTTTTTCTCTTTAGGTTAAGGAAATGATTTTGTAACTTGTTGTTTTATTTTTTCAAAGTATTTACTTCTCTCGGCTAGATGGACATTAAGGATTGTAGTCAAAAGATCCACACATAGAGGACATGGTGGTTTTGTGGTTTTCGTGTATTAAATCACTTTTGGATGATATGAGAACTGATATTCTTGAAACATCCAGGGATAAGTAAGTGGTGGAACTCTCCTCTTATTGAACTTGGACATCGCCAGATAATTGTGCTAGTGCCTATTCGTAATATTATAAACTTGGAAAGTACTTTGAAGTTTAACCATGCGTTTATCAGAATATCCAACAAAAACTACTTAATAATTGCTTATTTGTAAAGATTTATCAACCTTCACCTATCAATAATACAACCGTAAGAATAGTTTTTAAAATAAACATAATATATTGCGAGAACATACTAATTCTGCGCAGTGTTAAAAATATCTTTATTTATCTACCAAATATTGATAACAAAATATTTCACATTTAATACAGCTATATCGATAATACCTAGATACAATAAATATACAGAGGAATGGTTTATCGCAGAGATATCTACCTGCATAAGTCTTGCACTGTTCTTCCGTCCGCAAGGGTTCCGTCGGCCCGGGCGTCCCTCTTTCACAATACACCGTTCCTATGACAACGATATCAGAGCGCAGGGAATGTCGTGGAAAGAGGTGACGCAATTGGTGCAGAGACGCTCTGAATGGAGGAGGCTGGTTTCTGCCCTGTGCTCCCGAAAGGAGCGTTGAGGGCGACATGATGATGATATTCAGTCCATCACTGCTTCTGCCATAAATGAGGAAGCCAATAGTCCAATTAAATTTAATGAAAATACATTTCGTTCTTTTCGTAATAATAAGTAATTTGAAATTCAGAATCGGTGGTATTATTCATCATTGCTAAATTAAAGATATTAAATGACTTTGTCGTGAAAATTAACGAATACCTGCTTTTTACATGACATTGGGAAACCTACAGGAAAAAGTTAAAAGTGTATTGTTTACCGGATACTCTATGGAATCCGCTTAAAATATAATTTATACAAATCTTCAATAAGATACTCACTAAACTGAAAAATAAGTTTATTAAGGGCCCCGTTTAGTAAAAACAGTAAAGTATTCAATTTTCAACAAATTTGATAGAAAAACTGCCATAACTTGTTGACCATATTGATTTAATAAAATAAAAAAACAAATATTTATTACCTAGGTGGTAAAAGCATGTCACAAATGATATCCCAACGCACTCAGCAAGGATTTCCAGTCCTTATTATACTAGAGAGACAGTATATGATCTTGGCTAAATCATACATAAATGTCTTATAATAGTGAGCCAAAAAATGCACCCAAAAAGTCACTAACGGCCTGAAAATCCCTTAAAAACAAATCGATTTGTAGAGTATTTTCTTATTTTTTTATTTTGTTTAACTCCATATTTACTTTACTTTTCGTTGATAAATCTTAACCCATGTGGGCTGCGTCGTATCCTCTACAGTCTTGGCTCTAGTGCTGAGAGCCAGTTCACCGCCTCCGGTCCTGCTTCATGGATGTCCTGCAGATCCCCGCTCCATATTTATTTTTTACTTGTTGTCTAAACACATTGATTTTTTTATATGTACGTGCTTGTTTATATTTTGACGTTGTATATATGTAGGATCATAGTACTAATTTAACAAACTGATTTTCTTGTTATATTATTTATTATTTTTGTTATTTTAATCATTATTATTTTTTGGTTGTTTTTTTTTAGTTTTTTTAAACTATTCTGGATTACTTGTTGTTGTTACTTTTGTTTTCTATTGTCAACATGTAAAAGGCGAAAGCCGTAGATGTGTGTAAATAAATAAAATAAAATAAAATAACAAAATAAAAAAATATTTCAAAATTTTATGATTCAAACTCTGAGTTTGACAAAGAAGTCGCATATTGGAACCTAGGTCTCTAAAGTTAAGTAAGTAACTACACGTAAAACTTATAAAGTTTCTAGTAAAAAAATATTAAAATTTCCTCATTTATACAATTTGTATAATTAATAGGCAGTTTGTTCTGTGTCACTGTAAAGACTGGCAACTTCGAAAAATATCTGGGTGCCTACATATTGTAATTACGTATTTTGTATTCATTGTGTTGCTAAAAACGTGAAACAGTGAGTCAGCTACTTTGCAAATATAAATACCTACACTATGCCCACTTTTATACCTGAATAAGTGATACATCACTCACAAATAGAGATTAAATTTGTTATTTTTTTTCACAATATTTACAGGATAAAACAGTTAGTTACAGAATATGTTAACAAAATAAACCTTAATTCAACATTGTATAAACCAGCAAAGATCCCAAATTTACCAGAAATGTTTAATCCTTTATAAAAACCATCAAAGTTAAAAGAATTATGTTAGAACTACTCAAGATTTAGTACTGAATAGCACACAACATTCGGATTGAATAAGATATCAAAACACGTCGAAAACAGTTATCAAAAAATTAGCAAGTGGATAAAACAAATAAAAAAAATCAATAGAAATAAAAGACTTATAACCAAATAAGAAAAGTTTTAGATAATAAATTTACTAACAGAGTTTTAGGTGATCGCTCGTAAATGGTGGACGCTGAATCGAATCCGCGGTAAGCTCATAAAATATAATTATTTATGCATAGTTACTCAAAAACAATATCAATACAGATAAAAGAATGCAAGATAAGTAGGCAGAATGAACAGATAGACATAATAAATCAATAAAATAAATTAAAGGCCAATAAATAAGTAAATTGCATTAAAACAAAACGAGTTAGCAGAGACAAAAAACAAATAAAATTATCAAATAGGATAAGTAGATAAAAAGATATGACTGTTTCATCAACACCTTTTTCTTCTTCTTCTTCTTCCAAATTCAACACTGGTTTCTGAGGATTGTGACCACCATAAACATATGTAGTTGTGCGTTAACCCCTATCACCATGCCCTATACTTTGTTTAGTTTTAAGTTCCTCGCATTGTAGGTACCTTCTGGAGCATCCCTCAAATAATTAGACCATACTGATATTATATAATATGCAACTTTATTTCTAACTGAAATTATTCCTTTCAAATATCAAATTATATTCCTTTAAAATATAAAATTTGAATTTTTGAGATATGATTGAGTAGATACTCATTAAAAAAAATGTTTCGTAAGCCAGATTTTGAATTAGTCAGAGATAACATGTTTTTGGGAGAAAGGTTTACTTGATTAACCAGGGCTAACTATATACAATATATCTAGTTGGGCAAGTACAAATATGCGTTTTCTTTGTGAGTACAGCTGAATATCGTTAAGTAATTATTTTGTTAGTTATAGATTTTCTTTCGCAGAATTTTTGTTCACGTGGGTGAATGAAAGGTTCATTAACCTACTACTACTAAATACAGCTAATGGTGTAGCGATAACATCAATAACATGAAAAATAAGCACAAAAATAAACTAGTTATTATTACATTATAAAAAAACAGAAGCAGTCGAAGCTTATAAATAATATTGGTAATGAGCCAATCACGAATACAATGATAATTAATATTTAATAGTAATAATAATAATAGAGAGTATTCAGAGCGCCATCTTTGTGCCATAGCACCTCGAGGACGATTTACATGATATTGTCTGTGTCAAGAATTTTAATTTAAATACAAAACATAACATATAACAAATAATCTCAGATACATAATAATATCATACGCATCAGAAATAAAAATAAAATAATGCAACATGCATAACAATATTGTCACAGTGAATAAAAGAGTACGTCTTGAGGTTCCTTGGAAGTTGGGAGCACACCTGAGCCCCAGATGCAGTCTGTTCCACAGATCAGGGTTCATCGGTAGCCTGGAGGTAGAGTCTCGGCCTCGTGAACAAGGGGTCCGTGGTTCGATACCAGGTGCCGGCAGACTCCCCTTTCACGACACAAGCTTTTAGTAGCTTACTGTGAAAGGTGTATAAGGTTGTATTTGGGTTTATAACAAAACTCAGATATATCTTTAAAAAAAAACAGAAAGCGCGGTCATCGTAACCAGTGCTGACCTTAGGGCACGCCGCTAACTCTCTCCCAAACTTCTTAGAGTGCACATATCCCTAATATTTGTGTAAGTTTATAGGTATATTTTAATCCCGTGAGTCCCCGGTACAAAATAGGTCTCTTTCTCTTTTTTTATTTTATTGTTTTGTTTATATTTACCGTCTGGACACAAGCTATATTAGCTTCGCCAGATGAATGATTTTTTTGTATGTGAACTTTATTTAAATTTTTGTATGTAATATGTATTTTTTGTAACATTTTTTATAAAAAAAAAAAAAAATAAAAAAAAAAATTATTTTATATATTTATTTATTCATTCTTTACTGTACATTGATTAAAAACAATTACATAAAAGGTATACATTCAAATTAAATACAATCAATATAAAGAGGGCGAGTTTATCGCAAAGGCGCGATCTCTTCCAACTAACCCAAAAGTATTGACTTAATAAAAACATATGATAAAAATAAAATCAAAAATCTAAGGCGATTTGGAAAAAAAATACTCACAAAGTGAACATATATACAAACATACATACATACACACATATATATAAAAAGGGAGAGACTGAGAAAAAAAAAAAGATACAAACATATATGCATAAAAAGAAAGGAAAAGGGGGGGGGTAGGAGTGATAGGTTTCAGGTTTCAGAGGCTGTGTTTGTGGAAATCATTTTCTCCTTAACGACTCGCTTGAAAGACGTCAGACATATTGTGTCTTAAGAGGCAGGAACATATTTGTAAAACATAACGTTTGAGACACAAAACATCCTCAGTTCAGCGATAAGGTATACCACCCAACCTGAATGTCTTCACTGCTTTTGGCACTGAGAGGACTTTAAATTTTTTTTATATGCAGTTGATTATTTGTCTCCTCCACTAGTGGGAAATGGTATGATCGTACGAATTCATAATTTTAACTCTTTTCCAATACCGTTACGACATTTTCCACAAATGGAGTAGCCAGTAAATTAACAGAATGTAATAAACCGTCACTTTAATAAAAAACAAAATAAAATGAACTCTTTGTATCGACAAAATAATTTAGACAAAAGGCGTGTTATTGCCTTAAAACAATTTCTAACAACAAACCAGTTAAATGACGGTTATAAAAAATAAATTTACAAGTCACAGCCGCAAGCCACATTTTGTAAAAAAAACAAATGTAAATACATACTGTATGTATAACAAAACATAATATTATTATGAATATAGGTATCTAATTAATAGATAAATATATCTACTACTATACCACTACGCAATATCCCAAAAGTGGGGCAGCCAGCGGACTTACTGGATGTAACAAACATGCAGACTATCCTCTCCATGCCAACTGAAAAAATGAGACACTCTTACACGTGGGAATTCTAAACACCAGATTTTTATAGGATGCTCGAAATATTACATATATAAAAAGAGAATTAGATCCACGTAGTCAAACCATTTAGTTCTCGGATGTCTGTAAATTCTCGCTCCCTCTTTTCAGATACATCTAATCTTTTCGTCGTCATTTCAACACCATTCACTTCACATTTTCCAAACCATTGTAAATTATTGACACGCATTCTATCTACAATACTCTTCTCACATCCGCTCATTCTCCTGATATCGTCATTTTTCACTTTATCTCGAACATTTTCATATTTATTAAAAACGAATTGAAACAAACCCAACGTTAAATAAACTAAACGTGTTTTTATTAATACTGACATTTGTCGTTGAATCGTGTTTTTGATTCCCGCGTGATATAAAATAATAATAATATTATATAGATGTTTATTTTGTTTTGTTGTTTGGTTATTCAAAATATAACCGGACTTATTCATGTTATGTACTAGCTTTTAATCTGCCATTTCTCAAAGAGTGCATAAGCTTTTTTTTGTTTTTCTTTATTATGTTTTTATTAGAGGAAGTGCAGCATATTTGGAATACTGCAGGTAATTTGGAATGAAGAAAGACTAACCACACTGGTGGAATGGCAGCAAGCATGGAACCAGGTATCTAGCGGAAGATGGACATATCGTCTGATAAGGGAGATCGAGCCTTGGCTGAACAGAAAGCATGGAGAAATAAGCTTTAGAATAACGCAGTGTGTGACGGGTCATGGTGTCTTCGGCAAATATCTCCGCAGAATACAAAAGGCCCCAACAGAAGGGTGTATGTACTGTAGGGAGGAAACGGATGACCCTGAACATACCTTGTTTGCGTGTACGAGATGGCAAGAACAACGGGAGGCCTTGATAACCCAGATAGGCCGTTTCGATGCCGATTCCATGATAGAGTCAATGCTGCAATCCCCATATGTATGGAGTAGGGTGGAGTACGTGGAAGAAATAATAGCCCAGAAAGAAAGGGATGAAAGGCGACTGCAAATGGAGGGATAAAATATCAAAGTTTGCAGTTTGGGTAGACCGAAAGGTAGGAACCAAGCTGCAAAGGAAGAGGAGGGGTTTTAGCCGGTAGAAGTCCGGCACTACCTGGTCTGAAAGGCCGGGTGTCCATGATGGATTTCCCCTCCACTAAAAAAAAAATTAGTAATTTGGAATATCGAGGTTTCTCAAAAATGGTTCGGTGCATCTATGTTTTGTTCTAGCAAGCAATAAGAACATACAGCATCCACACCATTATCATACAAAAACAAGTTTTTAGATGATATCTTGTGTCGCACGGGTCGGACATATTATATCCAAGCTTTTTTGAAAACTTTTTTTCTGGGAATTCAATTCTCTATAAAATCGATCTAAACGTATCTTAATATTGCTTTATTTGTTTAAATAAGTAATTGACATAATTAGTTAATGATCTAATGTTTACTTTTAAATTATTATAAAGTTATATACAATTTATGGAAAATTATATAAAATTATGGCATATGTTGCTAATTTGGAATACCAACGGTGAATGAAATTTGGAATACTTATTCCGTATTGAAGAGGAACAAAAAAAATCAGAATCTGAATCTTTTTATTCTTCTTTATTTGCTGATTCTAAAAATGATGTTGATTCAGATATGTCTGAGGTTTCTTTTGATCTACACTCGTATAGCCTTATATTATGCATACTGTTTGTTTATGGTCTTAATATGTATTAATTGTGTCGGTGCACACGTAGTAGAATTCCATAAAAATGCAATTTGAAACAAGTGTTCCTTTCTACTATTGTTTGTTAATTCGCAGAGAGACGTCTTTCGACTTATAAGGTCATTATCAATCTCATATTGATAATGACCTTATAAGTCGATTGATTGATAATGACCTTATAAGTCGAAAGACGTCTCTCTGCGAATTAACAAACAATAGTAGAAAGGAACACTTGTTTCAAATTGCATCATTATGTCTTAATATGTAATAACTCTAAGGTTTGTACATTTACAGAGTGAAAACTCATACTGATGATATTCTACTTTAATTACAACACAGTTAACTTTTCCAAGAGTTCTCTTGTAAATGTCAATATATCAACATTGATGAAAGCGCTCGCAATTAAAATAAATCAAAGTGAAAAGTTAACTGTGTTGTAATTAAAGTAGAAAATCGTGTTAATATGTGTGTATATTTTTTTATTTCTGTTGATATATATTGTTCTTTCTTACGTATGCTTTTTTGATTTTAATTTTATTTCCGGGTTAGTTGGAAGACATCGCATTCTAGCGATAAAGTCACTTAAATTTTTCCCATGTCTGCCTTTCAAAGGATACTCGTACACTAGTGTGAGAAAAAAAAATCCTGAAGACTTCATAGAACAAATAAGAAAAACATCATCATTATTATCGCCCTCAACGCTCCTCTCGGGAACACAGGGCAGAAACCAGCCTCCTCCATTCAGAGCGTCCTTATGCCAATCACGTCACCTCTTCCCACGACATTCCCTGCGCTCTGATGTCGTTGTCATAGGAACGGTGTATTGTGAAAGAGGGACGACCGGCCCGACGGAACCCTTGCGGATTGAAGAACATTGCTCTTCTTGGCCAACTACCATTGGTCATTCTTAAAACATGACCCAGCCAGGACCATCGTCTCTCCTGTATTACGGAGATTACAGATCTCTGCCGGATGCGTAGGCGCACAGCATCATTTGTGACATGTTCATACCATTTTCCATGCAAAATCCTCCTAAGACACTATTGTTTTCAAAGCTAAGTATCTTTTGCTCTAAAAAATAGAGTTACATAAACAGTCACACACGAACGAACTCAAATATTTATATGCAGATTTGTGTATCAGCTCTGTACAATATGCATAGTCGATGTACGAATATGTTATATTGGTATTCCCATTTGATATTTGGGCATCTCTTGTGAATCACGGACAACATATTTCCAATATTATTTTTTTTTTAATCCAAAAGTACTTCTCCGGTTTCAATAGGACGGTAGTTTCAGCAACCGATGTCTAACCAATTTTCGGGTCAATATTTCAGAACGTACAGTGCCTACCTGAGCTTTGTATGTAATATAATATGTATTAAAATATACAGGTGAGCCAAATATTTTCTAACACTAGTTTTTGATACATGTCCAGATAAGCTTTACTTTAGGGTAGCCAGTTTTTGTGTTGTGTCCCACACTCTTTTCTACAAGTCTTTGGGTGTCCTGTAAAAAGCAATTTTTCGTAAAAGATCACTAAAGAGACATTTCTCATAACACCTTTATTTTGACCTCAACACTCCAAAATATCATATTTTATGATGGAAAAAGGATAATCTATATGTTCATCATCCGCTAACTATCCCGTTTGTGGAAGATTTTGCGATAATAGATATAGGAGATAATTTTTAATACAATCAAATGGCGGAGAATAAAAAGTCCATTGCAGAAACTTTTTCTTAGAAACCCCTAGATATATATTTCTAAGAGTCTGGCACTGAAGATTGACTAGTTCCAAAATGCCTCTGCAATTGAAATTAGATCACCTATAAGTGAAAGAAAAAGTTTTTTTTTGTGTTTACTCGTTTTCATCAATTTGTAAAAAAAATTCTTTTGTCAACTGTGGGATGGTACAATGGCTTAAAAAAAGAGAATGAATATAAGTATTCGGATGATTTAAATACATTTAAACTGAATATAAAAAAGGTAATTCAATAAGAAAGATGTGTATGAGGTCAAGTGATTGTGTCGTTGATGATAGGTTTATCGTTGTTTTTGTTTATTTTATAAAATTATGGTAAATGGATTAAGTGTGTGATGTTCTATAATGTTTAGGTTTGATCGAATTTGTTTGATTATTAGTAAAAACCCTATTACCCCTCAAAGCACGAGCTCTGCTCAATTTTGAGGGTAAAAAAAAAAAAAAAAAAAAAAAAAAAAAAAAAAATTGTATAATTGTGCATTTTGTATATTTGTATGTGTTTATTATTATCTTGTTATCATCTCAACTCCAAAAAAATCAAATTTATAAATAGTTTGATCTTTACTATGTCCGTGGCTTCAGTTTTTTTTCCGTTTATTAACATGTATATCTTTCTACTTTGCAACAAAATACTCAACATGATCCTGTCCATGGCTCTTTCTGTGTTTTAGAGCTTTTACTTTCACTAGAAGTGTTGGAAGTCGTCTCAGATTAAATAATTGGATGACGTAAAAAATATTGCTGTATGGAAATGGATGCAGCAAGCCCAGAAAATAAATTCTTTGATGAACCCAAAATAGCTGAAGAAATATAAGATTTTTTTTTGAAAGTCAGGCGATAAGGATTTTTTTTTATCTAAAACTAATTTTAAAACCCAACGATTCCACAAACAAGATAAAGGTTTTAAAAATATATATTTGAAATGAATCCACGTCTACCTTTCTGTACGTGACATCCTAATAAATGGATTCTCTATTGGGTAATTTGAAAATAATTAATATGCAACAAATAAAAAAAGCGTGGATTCTAAAATTATTTTTCAATACTCCTTTAAATTCTTTAATTTTATTATAAAACAAAATATTAAAAACATTCCAAACAAAAATACTTTAAAACGTACAATCCTATTCACAGTTTCATGATTTTATCAATCAAGAAATAAAATATGATTATTTTGTTTTACAAATCTAATATATAAAATTCTTGTGTCACGGTGTTTGTAATCATACTCCTCCGAAACGGCTGGACCAATTTTGATGAAATTTTGTGTACTTATCGAGTGGGTCTGAGAATCAGCCAACATCTATTTTTCATATCCCTAAAAGTTAAGGATGGTCCACCCCGCTTTTTTTATTTTTAAGACAATTTTTTTTTTTTTTTCTAAGATGAGGCATTAAAAAATACATACAACCCTAAAGTTTTAAAGTTTATTTGGCAAAACAACATTTGGCGGGTCAGCTGGTTTTTTTATATAGAAGTTATTCTATTTTCGACATGTTATGTCTTTTCAAATAGTACATGCTGAAACTCGAATCTCTTTTATATTTGAGTCTGCCTTGGTACGGCCCCCTGCCCAGTTAGGTAGATTTTTTATTACATGCTATGTTTAAAATATTGCACATTAACAAATATAGTAGGTACTTGTAAAACCACATAAAAATCACATTTTTTTCATGATTAATAAAGAGTTAAACAAAATATAATACAATTGGTTTTTTCATATTTTCTTAATTTTATTATTATTATTATACCATCACGGCACATCCCACAAGTGGGGTAGCCAGCAGATCAGCTGCATGTAAGAAACATGCAAACTGTCCTCTCCGTGCCAATATAAAATCAAGACATTCAGGATGGGTGGCAAACTTAATTTTCTTAATTTTTCTTTCATATAATCATGGCATCTCTTACAGTTGAGGTAACCAGCTGATCAACTGTTTGTAATAAACATGCAAGTGCTCCTTGTTCGACCAGTAAGCAACAAATGTTTAGAATAATTACTAATTTTCTATAGTTTTATCGGATTTGGACACAACGTGCAGATGACAAAACCAATCAGATACAATAAAAAAAATTTAAAAAAATGTAAATATTCTAAATATTTGTTGCTTACTGGTCGAACTAGCAGCCGCTAAAGTATAATCATCATCATCATGAGCTCGACAGACCTGGGTGGGCCTTGGCTGAATCTAGTAGTCTCTTCCACTCTCGTCTGTCCTTTGCTTTTGTCTTCTAGTTTGTGATATGCAGTGTGAATGCATCGGCGCTGACAGAGTCCATCCATCGCAGTTTGGGTCTTCCTTGTTTTCTTCTTCCATTCTGATTATGTGACCAGCCCATCTTAAGCGCCCCACCTTGATGGAGCTGATCACATCGAGCTCTCCATACATGTCATAAAGTTCTCTGTTGTTGTATCGATGATTCCAGTCATTATGTTCACTACACAAGACCGTAGATTGTTCTGCGGATCCTTCTCTCAAATGCTGCAATTGATCCCTCAAGAGCTTTTGTTAGTACCCAGGTTTTAGAAGCATATATCAGGACTGGCTATATCTGGGTTTTGTACAGTACAACAACCGCTAAAGTTTTTTTAGTATGAAATTTTAAAATTTGAATAATCGAAAAAATCAGGGTAATAAAACATAATATATTATGGTCAGGGATTGTGTGTACACGGATAGGTATGTCTCCATACGTCACTCACTCATTTAATCACTCATTCATCCCTTTTGTTGTGTTGTACATATTACATATTATCTGAATAAGGGTAATAAATCACAATTCAGGATGTCCACCACCACCTACAGTAAGCTACCCTACCTCCACTACTACTACTTCTATTACTCCACTCACCCTATGAAAGAATTTCAGGATTTGTAAGTACTAGCTATCGTAGGGGCGTTGTTACTTACTAATAACTGACACTTTTTGTCACAAGCACGTTTGAAGTTACTAGAAAATATTTTCCCTTTTTTTTAATGCTTAATTTACTAAAAACAAGCAATTTGCTTATTTCGTGAAAGTGGGGTTGGTCGATGACGGGATCTGAACTAGAAATCCCCCGGATGAAATTTTGAGATTTTCCTATGAGGCTACCAATCAAGAAAACAAAAAAAATAATATCTATCATCTACATACGTAGTTAGTAGACTTGCAGAGCTGAATATAACATAACATAACATGTATAGACAATTCACACAGACCGAGCTAGTCCCAAACTAAGATATGAATCTTATATTATGGGTACTAACACGACGATACACATTATATACAATGCACTAAACACATGTAACACCCAGACCCAGGACAATTTGAAAAAGGTCTTTCTTCATTTTTGCCCTGGCCGGGAATCGAACCCGGGACTTCGTGACTCAAAGGCAAGTGCGTTAGCCTCCGCGCCACACCGGTCGTCTATGGTAAACATGTATGTCATTCTCTCCGTGCCAACAAAAAATAATATATTAGGATGCATAGTCGTCTATGCATCCTAATATATGAATCTCATGGGACACAATAAAAAAACTTATATAAAAAAGATTGCAAAATCTTTTTTTTTGCAGTTACTCCATGGACTAAAATGATCATAATTTCAAGTTTTTCAAGTAAAAATTAACGTTCTTCCAATAAAATAATGTCACACTTGTGACTTAAATAAAATGTACTTACATTGTATTAAATTCAAACGAGACAACAAACCCCTTTCTCATCATTTTCGCACCAACCACATCCGCACACAAGAACAGATTGAAGAATAACCTACACTTACCTATGTAATATGAAACAATTCCACTTCCTTCTAACATTCTTCCTCCCAACTTCCTGTGCTTTCAACCTGAAATTTATTGTACAATCAAACCATGAGAACTAGAGATGCAACGAATAGTATATTTACCGAATACTATGAAATATGTACCAAATAACCGAATATTCTACGAATATTCGGCAAAACAATGGTGAGAGCCTGCGGTACTCCCAACCCCGCAACTTCGTGTAGGTACGTCATAGACATGTATTAGACTTGCAGCGCGATACATTTTTTCAAAAAATTTGTATTCCAATATTAATAATAACAATATGTTCTTTCACTCCATATCAAATTAAATTACATAATTAATTATATATTTGAGGATTTATTACTATGCATCTGTAGCTGACAACGAAGTAGCAAAAATCCACAAGCCATTAGTTCCTTCCATTTTTACGTTAAAAATATTCGTCTAAATACCGAATCATAGACTAAATATTCGGTATTCGGCCTAGTAGTAAAAATGTTGTCAAATAAACAGAATACCGAATAGTTGCCTAATATTCGTTGCATCTCTAATGAGAATTCTAAAGCTATGATTCTGCTATTAACAGCACTGGCAGCAGACAGCGCACGATTACATCATGAGCAGCAGACCGCAGTACTACATATTCACTATATATGTAAAAGTATAGTATTCTCAAGCATCGCGAGAGTTTAACACTTACATGAGAGAGCCTTCGGCATTGCAGGTTTTGTGATGATGTCTGCCTTTGTTCTAATAAATGTCAATTAACATTGAGGAATAGGATACATTTTCTTTTGATTGACTTAATTAATTTTATCTACAATTGTAAGATAACAAGGGATTAATAAGGGATTGTAAAAGGCCGAAATCATCCAAACAAGGGTACATCGCAAATATATAAAAAGCTGTCTGTAAATCTACGACGCCAGAGAAACATTTGTTTATTTATGTAAATAAAACACATAAAAAATTGTGTCCATTTTCAGGAATATAAGTAAATTACAAACTTCAAATCGAAAAAAGACGGGTTTTATTTTCAGAATCATATAAAATCTTTTAATTATTCGATCTTGTAACTTTATATTTTTTTTAATGAATGAAGAAACATTCTGTCGATTTGGTGGCAGTGATTTGAGGGCATAGGTTAGTGCCAGGTCTAGGCCCTGGCTTCCAGAATGCCTAGACCAGTAGTTCTTAACCATTTTTCTCCAATTCACCACTTTTTAGTGAGCCAACACTCCATTCCCCACCACAGCATCGGTGTTTGACAAATTCAATTTTAACTCATGCAGTGATTAGTACGTAGATATATATATATACGTTTTGCTTTTATGTGACATTTTACTGCCTTTAATTTTTGTTTGCATACAAAACCTCATATATTGGTTGTTCTTTTTATTTAAACAATCTGGAAATAGTTGTGGTTTATAAATTAAGTCATAATTTGGATGTAATGTATTAGATTTTGAAATACTATGATTTTTTGTGGATGGAAACAAATGCACGAAATTCCCCACCTGGCTAATTCCGCCATTCCCCACCAGTGATAAATTCCCCACCTGGCAAATTCCGCCATTCCCCACCAGTGATAAATTCCCCACCGGTTAAGAACCACTGGCCTAGACTGTGCTTGTTTTATGCAGGCGAGTTACTTCACGCATCGGTGCAGTTTTTGTCTTGTTTGAATGTTCGATGAGATATAAATCTGTTACAGGTAACATCTTCTTCTTGTTGTGTCCCGCTAGACTTGTATCTCGAAGGTTCGTAGTTGCAGAATGGAGACCTCGCATGCCTTAAGACTACTGATGTCGTAAGTGCAAGAGATTATAAATAAAAAGCACATTGATAATAGTTTTAAGTATATATATTTGTATTATAATAATAAGATAACACCAAACATTGGAACCAATATTGATTCAATATATAGCAGCGCAAGATTGTGAATATAGTTAAGATTTATACAGAAATTAAGAAAAAAATATTATAAATTAGTAATTAAGAGTAAGAGGACAGTTTGCATGTTTATTACATGCAGCTGGTCTGCTGGCTACCCCACTTGTGGGATATGCCGTGATGGTATAGTAGTAGTAGTAGTAGTAATTAATATTATTTTTAAAATGGGGTACTCGAGCATTTCTACTATATTTTACAAATAATAATTTAGGGAAATGTAACAAATTAAATAAGAGTTAAAAAAAATCCATGCAATAATAATAAAGCTTAAAAAATTTAAAACCACTCGAAAATAGCCTGATTTAGCGAGGAGAACGCAAATTATCTAATGTGACAAGATTGTGACCCAAAACTTTACAAAAAGGTATGTCCGTACGGTGCAGCTGACGCCATCTATATATATATATATATATATATGTGTTTTTATATATATATGTGTTTTATATATATATATGTGTTTTATATATATATATGTGTTTTTCTTTTATGATATATAAAACAAGTTATAATGTTTTTTTTTAAACCTACCCCATAAAATGTAGACTATCGACATTGTGACTAGTTGTATGCTGGTGGGTTCGGTGGTGGGTTCGGCGGTGGGTTTGGGGGTGGATTTGGTGGTGGTACTGGTGGATCTGGAGGTGGTACTGGTGGATCTGGAGGTGGTACTGGTGGATCTGGAGGTGGAACTGGTGGATCTGGAGGTGGTACTGGTGGATCTGGAGGTGGTACTGGCGGAACTGGGGGTGGTACTGGTGGTATTACTATTATTGGTGGCGGCACTACAACCACAGGTGGTACTACAATCACAGGCGGTACTACTGGTGGTTTTGGTGGCGGTACAACTGGTGGCTTTGGTGGTGGTACTACTGGTGGTTTTGGTGGTGGAACAACTGGTGGCTTTGGTGGTGGAACAACCGGTGGTTTAGGTGGCGGTACCACTGGTGGCTTTGGTGGTGGAACAACCGGTGGCTTTGGTGGTGGAACAACTGGTGGCTTTGGTGGTGGAACAACCGGTGGTTTAGGTGGCTTTGGTGGTGGTGGTCTTGGTCTTGGTGCTGGTGGCTCTATATCATCACAGCTACCTCCTTGAAGAATGGAGCAAAACACCAGCAGTAAAAATACTGCAACCACTCCTAACCTCATTTTGTCTTATCCACTCCTCTCTATTGCTTGTATAAATAGGAGTTGGATACTGTTATGCTTTAAGAGAGAAACCAGCTTCTTATATATACCAGCCCATGCATTGGAAAACTCACATTTATGGAATAATGAATCACGAATAAATACTTAATTGACTGACAATTTTTAATATCCTATTATATATCATTAATCCTAAACCACGATATTTCGTGTACGTACAATGTACATACATAAAAAATACGGTAATTTGTTTTATTTAATTTTAAATAATAAACACAATTACCAGCACAAACAAACTCTATAAGAGATTTTAAATTAAATCAATTTCAACATAGAATTTATGAATGAATAACAACTGTACTGCATGAATTATGCGATCATTAAAGATTTATTATTTTGTATTGTAAAACTGACAACAAAATAACAAGGTAAAAAAATCATCTATCCCATCACGGGATATACCAGAAGTATGTTGGGAAGGTAGCGGTTCAATTGCTTTGTAATAAACATCTAAGTCATCCTATCCATGTAAATATAAAATACGACTTTCAAGATGGGTAACATACCATATCGCTAACCTAAAGATGCTAATTGTCTTAAAACGTGGTGTTTAACGAAATCTTGCCTTCGACAGGACACTCGAAAACTTACAAAAGAGAGTGTGAAGCCTATTTCTTACTACCAGGGACTTTATGGGATTGACATAAATATAAAAATTCTGTACCTACTGTACACTCACGCCGCATCCCATGTGGGGTAGGCAGAGAGGACGGAACACCACACAACTTTATCCCTACACACTTCTTTCGCTTCTTCCACAGTTATACAATTTCTCTTGCAGGCACGCCGATTTCTCGTACTCAACACGTTTACGTCCTTGAAAAATCGACCTACGTGGTCAAGTCACGTATCTCTCGGACGTACGATGTTTCTTATACATCCTGTACATATGTATTTATATGAAATATAATAATAATAAACATATTTCTTAGTTGGTAGTGGAATTGCCAAAATTATTATTATATTTATATATAATTTTCTTTTTTATTACTCACGAAGTAAAACAATAAAAGTGGAAATAATAAATGCATTGATCATGAAAACAATTAAACGGGCAAATTAATTAGAAAATAATAAGTTTTATTTTATTTGCCATTATTTGAAGTAGACCATTATGTTTTTGTTTTGAAAAAGTAAGTAGTTTAGTACTTAGATATTTAATGAAATTAATTAAAAAAAATCATTACAGCGATCAGGTATGGTACAAATTCTAAATATTATTTTTTAATTAGCGCTGAGAAGAAGACCTGTATTTTTTGGTGCAGTTAGGCCAAACTTTTCAATGTTTCCTTAGGTTGACGCTTATCCTAAGCCAGCCCTTAATTTGGATAAATTAGAGTGACACTATTTATGACACGTTCCTAAGCCAGCCCTTCATTTGGATAAATTAGAGTGACACTTTATGACACGTATTAATCTTTTTGGCTAGGTAAAACCCCATTTTTATATTTGAAAAAAAGATTCTCAGAAGGATATTCGGACCTGTGCAACAGAGTTTGGAGAATTCGATACAATGAAGAAGTCCACAACTTCTACGATGAGCCGAACATAGTAAAATGTATTAAAGTTGGAAGATTGAGATGGGCTGAGGACGTGTAGAGAATGAGTGAGGAAAAAGTGCCAAAGAAAATCTTTCTTACAAGACCACAAGGTAGACGTAGCATTGGCAGACCCAAACTCCGGTGGATAGATGGGGTACAGAGGGATATAGACAACATTGGCATCAGGGATTGGAAGAGTATGTGCCAAGATAGGGGGAGATGGAGACGAATAATGAAAAACCTATTTATTTCCGGGGTTTAAAGGGGTGAGTATTTTTGAATACCAAAATTGGTTATTTAAACACCATTTTAGAAAATTTAAGATATTTAAAAACATTAACGACATTTCGAGTTAAAGAATCATGTTTTCTCAATTCATTAATTCTTTTTTCTTGACATTTTTTTTTGTTTGTGAAGGGAATATAGTAAAGTTCATAGTTTTAAATTGAGTAATTAATATTCTAAAAAAAAAGAAAACATGTGCATTGTGTTGCATTTTTTGAAATACATTTTCGACGTTCATATATAATAATAATAATAATAAACTTCATTGCACAAAAAAACAACATATGAAAATATTCAATTAAACTATACAAAAAAAAATGTGCAATGGGCGAGTTTATCGCAGAAGCGCGATATCTTCCAACTAACCCATTAAACAAAAACTAAAATTTAACAATTAATAAATAAAATAAATAATTGAAGATATATACATACAAATAAATATAAATAATATATATACATATCTATATAAAACTACCCAAATATAAAACAATTTCGGATACGTGACACGACATAGATGATGGAATACGGGAATAGGATAAGTGGTAGGAATGGGTCAGGATTGCTCATTGTGTATAAATATACAAAAAAAGATTTAAAACCATGGGAAACCTCTATTCAAGTAGATGAGACGGAAGACTAGCAAACATTAACTTCTTTCTTGAAGTTATAAAAAGAAGTACAAGTTCGGGTTTTTAGTGGAAGCTGGTTCCACAACCTAGCACCATGAACTGAAAAAGAATCGGTGTAACAGCTCGAACGATGTGACGGGATCACTAGAAGATTGTTGGAGATTGATCGTAGTGAAAGTCCGTGGGAGTGTAAAAACTCAAATCTTTCCTTCAAATATAATGGAGTGTTGGGATCAAATAAAATTTTATAAAGAAGGCAAAGAGTGTGAGCATTTCTGCGTTGAAGAATAGTTTTCCAGCCAAGCCAATATATACATCTTATTAATGGAATAAAAATTTGTGGCCACTTTTTATTTAAATAACGGTCTTTATTGATTGAATGACGTGAGAACTGCTGTTCTTGAAACATCCAAGTGAAAAATAGTGGTACCATTTCTATTTCATATTATGTGTCGCTGAGTTCGGAAATTCGCTATGACATATTTTTGTGATTCGGAGAAATTCAATTATAACTATTGCTTATATGTACAAGTACTTGTATTCAACGTACTTTCCTGAAGCCAAACAAGTTTGTAAATTGTAGTATTGTTACAACCGTTCAATTTAAAAAAAATTGCTATTGAATAAAAATAAACTGTTCATTTTGTGTACATAAAAAAAACTCCTATTGGTCGGATGAGTAATAGAACATTTTGTTAAATGACACATAGAAGAATATAGTGGGATTTTTTCTCGTCATTTTTTTTTTGTAACAATGGTGAGTGTTTTGAAAGAAACAATTTTCTACGGTTTAAGAATATTTTATTACGAATCAAACGACATATATAACTCAATTTTCGTGAAAATGTGTTATAGCGGATTTCGAAATTCAGCGACTCTTTTTTTAAAATAACACAATCTAAAAACGCCACTTGTTCTACATCTTGCAAATGTACGTATTGTATCACTGTGTGTTTACATTTTCAGTAAAAACATAATATTAATATTTTGAAATTTCTTCCCTTCGGCTGTGTATTATATTTTATGAACCAGCTAATGTATGTAGGCTATACTCTCAAAGTTCAATGACGTGAAAAACCCAGAATATCCGGAAACCTTAGTGTAAACAACGTTTTTGCAAAAATCAATACATTTCGGAAATCGGTAGGTTTCGTTAAAAACCCGAGTAAATATTATATTTCGAAAAAAAATATATGACATATCCCACAAGCGAAATTGTATTGGACTTACGTAATATTATATATGTAAAAGTTTTCCTCTTAATGCCATTTTTAATGTTTCAAAGATATATTTGGGTATTTGTTATAAGCCCAATACAACTTTATACACCATTCACACAAATTTTAAAGCTTATGTCGTGAATGGGGAGTTTTTCCAGCACCTGGGGTCGAACCGCAAAGCCAGACAAACCGTACTTTGCGATCGACTACTGGCGAACTTTTCAACAATCTACCTACATGTACCGTGTAATTATGCGTTATTGTTGCGGTTATTGTCGAAAATTCGTTTGTAGTCGATCGCCAAGTGCGTGTTTGTCTAGGGGGTCAGACATTCGGGATAAGTGGCAAATATCATCGCTGATTGAAGATTAAATATATAACTTACAAAAGAAAAGAAGAAAAAACCAAAATTGTAAATTTAAATTAAGACATTTTACATCTTTAATTCAGCGATGAGATTTGCCACCCATCCTGAATATATTAATTTTTTAATTGTCACGGAGAGGACAGCATGGATGCAGGTTATCTGCTGGCTACCCCACATTTGATGTGCTAGTGTGATAATTGAACGAGCAAGCGAGACTGTATTTGCATATAGACATGTTAGGTACCTACCTATATCTTTTTAATTAATTGTGGCGCATGGTGTTGGATGGTCACTGATCTCTGAAAGATTTACCTTTTATCTGTACTTTATATGTATGTACATGTAGTTATTGTATGTTTTGTGCTTGTAATAAATAAATGAATGTGGAGTATGCCTTGATAGCATTGATGAATATAAAGAGATACATAGGTATTTAAAGAGATACATAGGTAATCCCGTGGAGCACCCGGTAAAGAATTGGTCTCCCACTCTTCTGCGTAAGTTTTCGAGTGTCCTGTAAAAGGCAGGTGTTCGAAAAAATTAAGACATTTTACATCTTAAATTCAGCGATGAGGTTTGCCACCCATCCTGAATGTCTTGATTTTATATTGGCACGAAGAGGACAGTTTGCATGTTTCTTACATGCAGCTGATCTGCTGGCTACCCCACTTGTGGGATATGCCGTGATGGTATAGTAGTAGATAATAGTAGTAGTAGTAGTATTTATTTTGTTTTATTATTTATACATGTGGATCCACCGAAGAATGTTAAGAATATCTTGGGCTGACATGATAAGTAACGTTGAAGGATTACGTAGAGCAAATGCTCATAGAGAATTGTTCACAACAATCAAGCTCCGTAAATTTCATAATTATTTTGGTCACATAATGAGAGAAGAAAAATATGTCATCCTAAAACTAGTCATAGAAGGGAAGATTGAGGGCCGTAGAGAGTTTGGAAGAAGGTGGCTTTCCTGGCTCCAGAACATTCTCAGGAGTGGACCAGAATGAGAGGTATGGAGGAGCTGTTTCGTGCCGTCCAGAACAGGAAGGATTTCTCCCAGGTTGTCGTCAACATTGGGGGGACCCGACAAGACACGTAGAGAAGAAGTAGAAGATTTATACATGCGATACTTAAAAAAAAGGTTACGCAATTTCAGCAAGTATATCGTTTAATCGCACGATTTCTAAACTTTTTTCTGGAAAGTGGACACACAATTTACGAAATACTTAACTATAATTCTCAACCATTTGTGTTTTATTACGGCAAATAATGCGATTGATGTAAGGCTCTAGGTACTTCCTGCGCAATAATACGCTACGATTAATCACATAACTCATGACAAATCTCAAATATTATAACCCAAGGTTTTTTCTTCTTTATTTATACCTTCTTAGTAGTAACATGTGGTAGAAATGTGACGAATGTCTAATTCTTCATATTTTCCATTTGGTTTGGGAATTCGTAATATTCATCAATCTTGCGGTTTTCGCGCAACTATTTTATAAATAACTATAATAATTATAATAATAATAAAAAACTTTATTGCACAAAAAAACAACATATGAAAATATTCAATTTAACTATACAAAAAAAAATTGTGCAATGGGCGAGTTTATCGCAGAAGCGCGATATCTTCCAACTAACCCATTTATTACTATTACCACTACACCATTACACCACTACACCAACTATCTTCTATTACCACTACACCATCACGACATATCCCACAAATGGGGCAGCCAATCAAAAAATTAGGCATTCAAGATGGATGGCAAACCTCATCGCTAAATTTAAGATGCGAAATGTCTTTATTTTTCGAACACCTGCCTTTTACTGAACACTCTAAAATTTACTGAAAAGAGTGAGATACCAATTTTTCGCCGGGAAAATTATTCTCATTCATGTTTTCCAAATTTCATTTTAAATTTAATTTATTTTTTTAGTTTTATAACTTTGGTTTATAGGTTTGATTGTTTTAATATATTTTTAATAAAGGAATTATCCTAGAACAGGTCTCCCTTTTTGGACATTCAAATATATGCATTGGTTGTATGATTGTGTTTATGATGAAATAAATAATTAAATTTGTTATTTTAATGCTAATAATATTCGTCACATCACTAATACTCAGATATATTTTTTCTATCCGCGATAAAGTGAAACGATACAAAGAAACATTTTCTTGTTGTATCCCATCATTAATAATAATTTCCTACTATGTTTTGCTCCGGGTTTTCGAAAAGATTTCGAAAATTATTTAGTTATTATTTATTGGCGTTCACCCATATTAATAATAGTTCTTTAGACCTGGATAAAAATATTACTTTGGGTCAAAATATTCGTATCATTATTTGCGAGTAATTCTTCTATATTTTTATTTTATTTTGCAACATATTTATTGACTCTCAGTTATAGGTGAGTACTTATTTTGTGTATCTCTACCTAGATACTAAATTTGCAACATATTTATTGACTCGCAGTGATAGGTGGGTACTAAATTTGTGTATCTCTAGATACTTAATTTGCTACATATTTATTGACTCGCAGGTGGGTACTTAATTTGCGTATCTCTAGATGCTTAATTTGCAACATATTTATTAACTCGCAGGTGGGTACTTAATTTGTGTATCTCTAGATGCTTAATTTGCAACATATTTACTGACTCGCAGTGAAAGGTGGGTAGGTACTTAATTTGTGTATCTCTAAATGCTTAATTTACAACATATTTATTGACTCGCAGTGATAGTTGGGTACCTAATTTGTGTATCTCTAGATGCTTAATTTGCAACATATTTATTGACTGGCAGTGAAAGGTGAATAGGCACTTAATTATTTTGTATCTCTTGATATGTATTAAATTTTTATACCAAAACTAGAATAATTGTACTACTACTACTACAATCCCATCACGGCGAATCCCAAGAATGGGGTAGCCAGCAAAAAATTGGATTCTTATGTTGATCAGCCATTGCCTGTTGCATTTTGCTCTTCTCGATACCTCCAAATTGGAGACCAGATTCAGTATATTATACTTAAGTACCTAAAAAGTTTGATGATTCTCAACTCTTATTAACACTGTGTGAACGACTTGAATTTTTCTGCCCTGTGCTCCCGAGAGGAGCGTTGAGGGCGATGATGATGATGATGATGAACGACTTGAATATTTATTACATGGAGTTAAACCACTTCTTCTCCATTTTTTCATACCGTTATAGTATCAATGAACTATTTTTCGAAGTTGTGTTGCCACATCATCATTGGTACGAAGTAAAGTACCTACCTAACAATAATATACTTTTATATCTATTACATTCACATATGTATTTGCAACAGTATGAGATACAGGAATACGCTCCCAATATCCTATTAAAACGTTATTATCTATCGAATAGTGTTATTACTTTGATGACAACTGTAAAGATAATATTGTTATTGGCAAATTGTCTTCTTCATTCGACATAACATCAGGCATCCAAGGCTGCTCATCACCATCGCGGAGGGAAAGACCGAGGGCAGAAATGGTAGAAGTCGACCGAGAGATATCTATATAGACCAAGTGAAGAAGGAAATGAATTGTGGCTCAAACGTAGAACTAGAGGAATGGAGAAGATAATCCAACTCGTTGCAAACCAATACAATGGATTGTAACTCACTACATATACATTCAACTTTAAAAAACGTGTGCTGAAGATTCATTGATCGGAACATGTCGAAAATGAAGAGGTGTTCATCAGGGTAGGTGAAGATAGGCAACTTCTTGAAAAATTAACCAATATCGAGCTTACTAGATGGGCCACAACATCGGGAAGACAGAAATTATATAAGTCGACCAAAATAGATCTGTTATAAATTGTAAAATAAAAAGCTGATGGCACTTTTTTTCCTTTTTTGTTATTTCGGAAAATTATAAACCCAGGTTTATTTTCAAGCAAGGTTTTCTAGCAACGTAGTAAACAAGGTACTTATTGTTGTGGAGACCCAATCGAACAATTTGAGGTGTGTCTTTAAGTTCTTAGTCTTCAAAAGATTAACTAACTCAAATTTTTACTTTATTTTTTGCAATAAGGCTGATTGCTGCTATTGTCCCGCGACATTTAGATAAAGTTGCATATATGTCTATACAAAAGGTAAATTTCATTAGAAATTGCACTCGTGTTTATAACTACTCGACTAGTAATAACTTTTCAAACGAAAATAGATCTGGTTTTGTGTAATAGTAAATTCAAATTATGTATTCACACAAATCCATATACTTATTTTATTACTTCAGGAAAAAAAAAAATTCTTCAAAATTATACAAAGAGCACAAAAAATATTGTGGAAGCAATGAACAATTTTTACAATATACCTATGTTATTAATTTACACATACAATATTAATAATACAATATAATTGACTAAAATACTGATAATAAACAATCTTACGCTAAAATACATTCACATGAAATACAATCAATTTACAGATAGCGAGTAAAGTAATGCAAGGAACCATGAAAATGGCATATTAGGCATCTTATTACGAAACAAAAAAATCAACACTTGAATGAACGTATCATATTCAGAGGATCACTTATCTAAAATGAAGTTGAACTGGTCACATAACCAAAATTGGTGATTCTAGATAGACTAATAAGGCTTTGGAATGATAGCTTCAGCGAGAAAGTAAAGTGTCGGCACCCCAAGGGTGATCTGATGATAATATACAGCCTGCAAGTGCTTGAATGCAGTTTGCTCGAGATGAAATTATGTTTATTTCACAGAAAACAACATTAAATTAAAATAAAACAGTTGCACCAAATAATATAAAAACAGATTTGGCAGCGCGTTCCTTTTTAGAATCCTTTTGTGTAAATAAAAGGGGAGGTATGTGTTGATTAATGGATGCAAAAGGGCTGATAATGATGATGAAAAAATTAAATTTAATGTTTCAGTGTTGACATTGTGAAACAACATTTAAATAATATAATATATAAAAAAACACTGTTTTATGTTTCACATTAATGTATACCAAAGTGTATAATAAATGTATAATGAATGGTTAATAAAGTGTGGATTTATATATAACTAATAATTATTTTTGTATTTAGGTTAATGTCGTATTAGGTCAATATATGTATAAAGTATGTTATAAGAGAACACGCCGACAAATCTTTTAGATTTGGCGTGACTCATTATCATAAGATGTATATATTTATTATTCAATGTACTATTTTCATTAAATAAAAAAAAAAAAAAAAAAACTACAATTACACCTAGGGCTTTCACACCAACGCATTGTTTATTGTTACATAAATAATGTAGTATTATTGATATAAATGTGATGTAAATATTTTATGAATAAAGAAATTTATAAAAAAAAATACATTGGCATCATCAGGGCGGAGTATAAACTTTATATAGTACTTACGCTCAATATAAAGTTACTTACGTATAAATATAAAGATTATACTTCGCCCTGATGATGCCAATGTATTGGTGAAAGCGCTAGGGGTAATTGTAGTATACTTTGGTATACATTAATGTGAAACATAAAACAGTGTTTTTTTTATACATATTTATTATTATTATTATGAAAAAAAGTTTTCCATTTTTTCATACATTGAAATGATAACGTTCAGTCTCTGCCCACTTTATAGTAAGATATTATCGTTTTTCTTTTTTAATTTATAAAATAAATCCAACTTCATCTTCTGATAATAAAAATTAATATGTTAATTCAATTCTACCTGAAAAGACCATTACGATGTAAAAATAAAACACTTAAATATGTCGAATCGTAAAAATCAATAACGTAAGAGCTTGTAAATTACAAATTCTGTGAAATCCTGGAGCTTTATCAACAGAAGCTTTTCGCTTATTTTTAGATAAATTTATATACTTACCTGCTGAAGTTGATGGAGGGTCCCGAATAGACGTTGTAGCCGATACAAAGGTGTTAATGATAGAAAACAGTAGTGCTAAAACATTTAATGGAAATAATATTAAAATAATTGTTTTTATTTTATATATCTCGGCTGGCTAGAACATGGTATTTTTCTTTTTTTTTTCAGTATTTACCCATCCACTCCTGTACGAAGGACTCCTCCATTTTTCCCAAATTCTTCGATCTTGTATGATCTGTATCTAGTTAATACCAACACGTTTAATCAATAAAATTGTCTCATCATCTCAATTGTGGTTTTCGCGCACGTTTTTAGTGTAAATAGACCTTTTGATACATGACCAACCAATTTTTATTTCATAATTACTATCTTTCGAGCGATATCCATTGTTCCAATTTGTAGTCTTTCTGAATATCGAGATCGCGGTATTATAGGGAAAAAAAATTATAAATACAATTATGTCTCAGTTATTTTTTTTATAGATGTAGATAAGAAAATGCGTAAAACAAATGCACAGAGAGAATTGTTCACAACAATCAAGCTCCGTAAAACTTCATATTTTAGTCACATAATGAGGGGAGAAAAATGTGGCGACTGGTCATAGAAGGGAACATTGAGGGCCGTAGAGTGGTAGGATGGAAGCGGCTTTCCTGGCTTCAGAAATTCGAGAGTGGACCGGGATGAGAGGTGTGGAGAAGCTGTTTCGTACTGCCCAGAACAGACAAGATTTCTCCGTGGTGGTCGTCAACGTCGGGGGGGACCCAACAAGACACGTAAAGAAGAAAATATATGTGAGGTAAACTTGATAAAATATTAAATGTTACAGACCTCTGCAAACTCTCACCACTAAAAACCTGCAAAATACTAAGCAGAGAGAGGCACCCTGGTTCATCTACCTTTATATTTAATCCCATGAGACCTAGCACAACCTTCCACGTACCCACATACTATACCTACTGTTATAATACTTGTGTGTTTGAAGAAGAGAGACGCCTTCAGTCTTATACTCGTCCTGGTAACACAACAAACAAACGATAGGTTCTACCCATTATAAAATAATAAGAACCTTAATAAAGCGCTATAATGCTTACCCCACAATATGTACGTACCTAAATACCATCACGGTACATCCCGCAAGAAGAGTAACCAATAGACTAGCTGCATATTAAATTATTTAAAATATGAAATCACTTTTTTTTGTTTCGCAAAAGTGAACATAACCAGCGACGTCTTTCGTCTTATAAAAACATTTTCAATATGTGTGTATTTATATCTGAGTGCTACTGTGCAATTATTTATTGCATTTGAAAATGTTCAACGTATGAAATTTATAAAATTACTAGCTGACCCGGCAAACGTTGTTTTGCCATATACATTATTTATTTGCCATATAAATATGTACGAGTACATTATATATCGATATATATTGAAAAAATGATTGAATTACTAATACCGCTATTAAAAATAGGGGTTCTTGGTAGAAGGGTGAAAATTTAGGGCTGTATGTATTTTTTAATGCCTTTTACCATAAAAAATCAAAATTTGTCCAAAAAAAAAAAATTAAAAAGAAATCGGGGTGGATCACCCTTAACTTTAAGGGGTATAAAAAATAGATGTTGGCCGATTCTCAGACCTACCCCATAAGCACACAAAATTTCATCAAAATCGGTCTAGCCGTTTCGGAGGAGTATGAAAACAAACGCCGTGACACGAGAATTTTATATATTAGATATTAAAGAGTGGGAATCTTGAATATCATGGCACGTAGGTTTACCTACACGTCATTATTATTGCTATGGCTTACTCTAAAAGTGATGCAGCATTTGTAAAGGCGAGATAAACTGATAAATTTGTACAAAATCTATTTAGTAACATCGTCCATTCTTTTTTTTTAAAAATTGGTTCCCTGTAAAATGGAATTCAATCAATTATCTTTATTGTCGAATATATTGTGGCATGTTCGATGTAAAACCATGTTGAAACCATTAATATAATTCTATGGTTGAAACACATGTTGCATACAAATCTCTAATAATACCTCTCTATAATTGTATGTGTGTATGTATGCTGGATGATTTATTCGGCGTCGTTTAATGGAACATCCATCTCAAAGGCGCGGGAAACTATGTTGGAAGAGCGACATCTTCAACTCGCTCCTGAACGTTGTTATGGATTGGTTTTTACGAAAGTCCTCGGGATGTCGGTTCCAGGTGACGGTTTTTGCGACGCCAAAAGCCCTATCATAGAAACAGGACTTGTTTGCTCTATTCATTTCGTCCAGCATGTTGGTGGATGTCTTAGCTGAGCGTAGAGGTCTACTTGCAGGTGTTTTGAGAACACGGAGCTCAGAATGTGACTGAGGTGCCATATTGTTCAAAGCCTTGTAAACTATGAAGCACAGTTTAAATGTCTTCATATATACAAAAGATCCTTCGTATATGCCCTTTTTTATTTTTCTTGTCGCAGAAGAAACAAAAATGTTCAGCTTTTCATGACATTTAATGATGTCTTATTGATATTTTGTAATGAACTTTTGTAATGTCACTATAAACACGAGTTGCATTTCTATTTTAATATAACGTTACATCAAGTAATGATAAAGGACAACGTGTATTTATACACAACCAGCAACAACATAATTATGCCTTTAAGAAATTTTAACCATATAAAATGACATCTTCTTCTTATGATCAAATTAACACAAGAAGTACCTTATGAACAGTCTGATGATCAAGAAGATCTTTCATCCAAGTTTGATTCCTCCTGCTGCCAACTTAGTCCACTCTCTTTTTGAGGTTTATTGTTTATTATAACAACGTATATTTAGGTGTTCCTATATCTAAAAAATAAAATAAAAATTGATTACCGATAGATCGCATACTACGGAGGTCTTTTACTACTAACATGTAGTAAAAGACCTCCGTTTCATAATGTGAACATACCTTAATCCACCTTTAAAGAATGACAGCTGTAGTAGGTATGTACCCAGTTTCAAGTCGGGACATCTTCGGATTCATGTCATCTATAAACTCAAGGGACCTTCGGGACGTGACATGAATTGCCAACATTTGTTATTATTATTATTATATTGATGTTATTATCATAAGGTATTTATTATTGAGTGATCACAATATGAAAGGGACAAATACAAGTCGTGTTGGTCCTAATACAATCAGTGGAACTACTCCTGACGCAGATCTTTTCAACTAACTTTGAAACATACATAAACATATTTTTTCCTTGTCTTCGTTGTGTTAACAAAAACAAAGAAATATAATAATAAGATAGGATAAGACAAGATAAGAGAAAAGTTAAACATAATGATCAATCATATTATAATACAATTAATAAAATTAATAAAATAAAACACATCAATGAACAGTAAAACCACCGATTCAAGCAATATATAAAATAATTAGTATAAACTTTTCTATAATAATATAATAGATAAAGAATATTAATGAAATAATAAGATTTAAAAATATAATAATATAACAAAAAATCATAAATTAATAAATAATGAAATCAATAAGTCAGTAATTCGAATTAAATATACAATAAATATTAAATATACAATTAAATAATTAAAAAAAATACATAAAATAAAAAATAAATTTAAATTAAAAATAATGAATATAATAATAAGATTACGGCAGATAACCAATTAAAAAATGATACACCAAAAGCGACGGTGAGAATTAAGTAGAATTAGAATCTAGCAACAAGTGGCTCATGGAAGTAAGTGGAGTTGGCATAAAGTCCAAAAGATAAAATTGTAAAACTATAAACTATGGGAGATGTTGCGACAATCTCAGCAGTTGGACAACTCCAGTCCTGAACTGATTTCTACACAAATATAATAATTATCTTGTCCTGGTTGAGAATCAAATCCGGAAGGTCAAAACTCACAGATAAGAGTGTTATTACTTCCACGCCAAATCAGTCATCTATCATAAATAGAAAGTGGAAGAAGGTGTGGGTAGATCCAGGACCAAATCCTAAGAAAACTATGTTTCCATAAATCAAAATTTAACAGACCGGAAACCACTGCCATAATATGTCGAATGTGATTTGAACACTAGACTGGACGCTCATCTTTTTAAAATTCAACTCGTTGAAAGTCCACACCGCGAGTGCGGTCTGGACGAGGAGACGCTTGACCATGTTTTCCTGGGGTGTCGTCTCAGGGATGCCTATGACATTTTCGTAGTTTTTCTTCAAAACGATTGCCTTGGTACGGCCCCATGTCCAGAATCACATTTATTTCATGTTTAATAAAGAGTAAATCAAAATAAAACACTCTTGAGAATGTCCATTGAAGTGGACGAAAACGTTTTAATAAACTCGATAACGAATTTAAATAAATATAGTGAAAATATTTGTATTTGGGTCTATAACAAACTCAGATATATCTTTTTAAAAATGTAAATATTCTAAACATTTGTTGCTAACTGGTCGAACTAGCAGCCGCTAGCAACCGTCTCTTCCACTCTCGTCTGTCCTTTGCTTTTGTCTTCTAGTTTGTGATATGCAGTGTGAATGCATCTGACAGAGTCCATCCATCGCAGTTTGTGCCTTCCCTATCTTCTTCGTCCATGTGGTGTGACGCATTTTACAGAGTTGTCGTCGTCCATTCTGATTATGTCACCAACCCATCTTAAGCGCCCCACCTTGATGGAGCTGATCACATCGGGCTCTCCATACATGTCATAAAGTTCTCCGTTGTTGTATCGATGACGCCACAGACACGTTTGAAGTTACTAGAAAATATTTTCCCTTTTTTTAATGCTTAATTTACTAAAAACAAGCAATTCGCTTATTTCGTGAAAGTGGGGTTGGTCGATGACGGGATCTGAACCAGAAATCCCCCGGATGAAATTTTGAGATTTTCCTATGAGGCTACCAATCAAAAAAACAAAAAAAATAATATATATCATCTACATACGTAGTTAGTAGACTTGCAGAGCTGAATATAACATAACATGTATAGACAATTCACACAGACCGAGCTAGTCCCAAACTAAGATATGAATCTTATATTATGGGTACTAACACGACGATACACATATATACAATGCACTAAACACATATACATGTAACACCCAGACCCAGGACAATTTGAAAAAGGTCTTACTTCATTTTTGCCGTAGCCGGGAATCGAACCCGGGACCTCGTGACTCAAAGGCAAGTGCGTTAGCCTCCGCGCCACACCGGTCGTCTATGGTAAACATGTATGTCATTCTCTCCGTGCCAACAAAAAATAATATATGAATCTCATGGGACACAATAAAAAAACTTATTTAAAAAAGATTGCAAAATCTTTTTTTTGCAGTTACTCCATGGACTAAAATGATCATAATTTCAAGTTTTTCAAGTAAAAATTAACGTTCTTCCAATAAAATAATGTCACACTTGTGACTCAAATAAAATGTACTTACATTGTATTAAATTCAAACGAGCCAACAAACCCCTTTCTCATCATTTTCGCACCAACCACATCCGCACACAAGAACAGATTGAAGAATAACCTACACTTACCTATGTAATATGAAACAATTCCACTTCCTTCTAACATTCTTCCTCCCAACTTCCTGTGCTTTCAACCTGAAATTTATTGTACAATCAAACCATGAGAACTAGAGATGCAACGAATAGTATATTTACCGAATACTATGAAATATGTACCAAATAACCGAATATTCTACGAATATTCGGCAAAACAATGGTGAGAGTCTGCGGTACTCCCAACCCCGCAACTTCGTGTAGGTACGTCATAGACATATGTATTAGACTTGCAGCGCGATACATTTTTTCGAAATTTTTGTATTCCAACATTAATAATAACAATATGTTTTTTCACTCCATATCAAATTAAATTAATTAATTATATATTTGAGGATTAATTACTATGCATCTGTAGCTGACAACGAAGTAGCAAAAATCCATAAGCCATTAGTTCCTTCCAGTTTGATATTAAAAATATTCGGCAAAATACCGAATCATAGACTAAACATTCGGTATTCGGCCTAGTAGTAAAAATGTTGTCAAGTAAACAGAATACCGAATAGTTGCCTGATATTCGTTGCATCTCTAATGAGAATTCTAAAGCTATGATTCTGCTATTAACAGCACTGGCAGCAGATAGCGCTCGATTACATCATGAGCAGCAGACCGCAGTACTATTCACTATGTATGTAAAAATAGAGTATTGTCAAGCATCGCGAGAGTTTAACACTTTCATGAGAGAGCCTTCGGCATTGCAGGTTTTGTGATGCTGTCTGCCTTTGTTCTAAGAAATTTCAATTAACATTGAGGAATTGGACACATTTTCTTTTGATTGGCTTAATTAATTTTATCTACAATTGTAAGATATCAAGGGATTAATAAGGGATTGTAAAAGGCCGAAATCATCCAAACAAGGGTACATCGCAATTATAAAATAAGCTGTCTGTAAATCTACGACGCCAGAGAAACATTTGTTTATTTATGTAAATAAAACAAATAAAAAATTGTGTCCATTTTCAGGAATATAAATAAATAAATTACAAACTTCAAATCGAAAAAAGACGGGTTATATTTTTCAGAATCATATAAAATCTTTTAATTATTCGATCTTGTAACTTTATATTTTTTTTAATGAATGAAGAAACATTCTGTCGATTTAGTGGCAGTGATTTGAGGGCATAGGTTAGTGCCAGGTCTAGGCCCTGGCTTCCACAATGCCTAGACCAGTAGTTCTTAACCATTTTTCTCCAATTCACCACTTTTTAGTGAGCCAACACTCCATTCCCCACCACAGCATCGGTGTTTGACAAATTCAATTTTAACTCATGCAGTGATTAGCACGTAGATATATATACGTTTTGCTTTTTTATGACATTTTACTGCCTCTAATTTTTGTTTGCATACAAAACCTCATATATTGGATGTTCTTGTTATTAAAACAATCTGGAAATAGTTCTTATTTGTAAATTAAGTCAGAAATTGGATGTAATGTATTAGATTTTGAAAAACTATGATTTTTTCTGGATGGAAACAAATGCACGAAATTACCCACCTGGCAAACTCCGCCATTCCCCACCAGTGATAAATTCCCCACCTGGCAACTCCGCCATTCCCCACCAGTGATAAATCCCCACCTGGCAACTCCGCCATTCCCCACCAGTGATAAATTCCCCACCGGTTAAGAACCACTGGCCTAGACTGTGCTTGTTTTATGCAGGCGAGTTACTTCACGCATCGGCGCAGTTTTTGTCTTGTTTGAATGTTCGATGAGATATAAATCTGTTACAGGTTACATCTTCTTCTTGTTGTGTCCCGCTAGACTTGTATTTCGAAGGTTCGTAGTTGCAGAATGGAGACCTCGCATGCCTTAAGACTACAGATGTCGTAAGTGCAAGAGATTATAAATAAAAAGCACATTGATAATAGTTTAGGTATATATCGATGGTATAAAGCACAAAAGACACATGTCCACATTTGACACTTTCAAGAAAACAGGTTTTTAAAGTTTGAGGTTCTCAATTAATTCAATAGCTACAAATTAATGGAGAAGGTGTTGAAAATCATAGTCTTTGTTCTTTCTTAATGTCATTTTTGACTTATTTTTTATTTTCTTTTTAACCAGAATGTCAAGAATTAGCATTTTTAGATGATGGTCATGGACATGTGTTTGGAAGTGTGATGGAAGTGCTGCTCACGGCGACTTTTGGGATACGTTTATGCGTGCACAGATGACACATGTCCATCCTAGATGAACATGTGTTTATTGGAATCTTAATATCTTAGGTGACATGTTACATCTGTGCACAAAACAAAGTGCATTTGTGGACATGTGACATTTGGTTTTTATTAAATTTTTCAATAATGATATTAAGATTGTTGGTAATATTAAGTCAGGACATAGATGGCGTTGCAACCAATCTTGTACATGTATTAACTCATTTTACCTAAAAAGTGGACATGTGTCTTTTGTGCTTTATACCATCGATATATTTGTATTATAATAATAAGATAACACCAAACATTGGAACCAATATTGATTCAATATATAGCAACGCAAGATTGTGAATATAGTTAAGATTTATACATAAATTTAGAAAAAAATATTATAAATTAGTAATTAATATTATTTTTCAAATGGGGTACTCGCACATTTCTACTTTATTTTACAAATAATAATTTAGGGAAATGTAACAAATTATATAAGAGATAAAAAAAATCCATACATTAATAATAAAGATTGTTATGGTTCTGTATTTTAGAACGACCAAAAATCTCCCAAATACCTACATCTGTATGAGATAAGAAAAAAAAATGTGAAATTTTGCTATCAGCGGCAAACTAGATAATTAGTAGAGCAATTATATTTATTGGTGACAAATATTTTGTTTACGAATATTATGGAAATATTTGCATATCTCACGGGGCAATAAACAGATTGCATTCGCACGTGGGAAGAGATGCCGGCATATTCTTTGTGATTTTCTAAGGGGGTCGTAAAATATTATAGAAGATAATATTATTAGGAAGTTCGAATATCTTGTTGTGAAATAATAAACGCGGCTTCCTCAAAGAGAAAAAGGACAATATAGAAATGTAGTCCGTGGGAATGAGATATTTTGCTGAAAACAATAAATGCGACAGTAAAATAGAACATGGAAAAAAAAGGGGAGCTGATAAGAAATTCTATCTAGGTGGCCAGTAATTATATACGTCACGAAATACCTACCACTAATATAACGCAGTATGTATGTACTTACTTGCGTTATTGGGGGGATTATTAATAAAGAAGTGTTGATCAATCAATTATGTATTACATTATCAATTGTTGAAAATCATATTGAAATGAATGGAAGGGTAGCCGGATTAATTAATAGGTGTGTAAGGAGGCTTATTAATACACAGGTGAAGATAGAAAGAGAGAATAATTTATAATTACGAGAGATTCGAATTAACGGATAGAATAGTTATAGAATGTTGTTGCAATGAACACAATAACGTGTGTACGTAAGATCTGATTTTATTGAATGAATAAGTAGAAGTGAATATAGATTGAAATTAATTGATATCGGGAATTTGTTATCAATAATTTTTATTGTATATTGTATGAGGTGTATGTAAGACTTTCTTTTACTAATCTTATACCTACTATGATTTTAGGTAATAATCATTGGACGTCTAGGTATAAATAAATAACGAAATAGAATTATTCATGCGATATTTACGAGGTATGAGTGGTCTTCATTATGTATTTGTAAATTTTAATTAAGTGTAGGAATAAGATAAAGGTACCTAAATGTGAAACATGGATATCTAAATTAGGTATGGGTCGTGATAGAAATGAAATAAGAAAGATCTTCATAAATATGAGGGGGAGTAAATAGATAAACCGATAGATATTTTTAGAGTCGGGAATTATTATTGCAGTTAATATTGATGATATTATGAGTTTTGAACGCAGAAGGCGATGTGAAGCGCGTAGATGATTAGTATCTAAGCCATAAATTACGACTCGAAAGGCGGTACAATGTTAGGAAGAGATAGAAGATGTTAAAATGAGATAGAACGACGTGCGGACTGCATCCCTGTGTTACATTGGCGAGAATCATAGGGGTGGATGCGAGAGATAAGGAAGTACGTCGTGATTGGAGGATTAGAGATTTTGCCCGCGAAATCTGGTATAAAAGCTCATACATATCGGAAAAGAGAGACAGATTAAAATTCAGTTGAGAAGGGATACCGCGATCGTTATTCGCGGAGGGTCAAGGATAATTCAAATTTAGTTGTGAAGAGGTACCGCGATTGTTATTCGCGGAAGGGCCGAGAAGATTAAAATTCAGTTGAGAAGAGAAACCGCGATTTAGTTATTCGCGGAGAATCGCGAGTAGTATTCGCGAAAAGTGATTTTGTTGTGAGAAATTGATTCGCGGAGATAACTTAGAGATTGTTTGTAGTGAGATCAAATTCAAATTCAAATTGATCGATCGAGATTGTTATACATAGTCGCGAAAATTTGGGAGAAATTAATAATAAGATATTAATAATCGTGAATAAGAACTAATAATTGTGAGTCAAATGATTCGTAGTGAACAAGTAAACGAATATATCGGTGTGTAATTACACAATACCAATCAACCAACTATTCTTATCTATAGTAAATCATTGATTAGCTGTCGAAGCGGTGCGATAGACTTTACTCAATGAGTTGGCAAATTAAAATCATAACGCAAGAAGCCTACGACTAGTGTAAACTGTGTGACGTCGCAGAGGGTCAGAGGTGAATTAGCCAACGGGAAGATTTCACTTAGAAGGGGAGGACACGTGAATGCTGTGCGTCAGGAAACGGGAGATACCTACATACATTCAGATTCGATTAATTTTCTTATTTCGCTACTCGAGGTCGAAAGGGAAGATAAGATCTACATACATCGGAGGCGCGGTTAATCATATCGTAAGAAAAATTGTTTTAATTTAAATTTATGTCTACTTTATTTTTATTATACACATTGTTATCAAATTATTGATTGATAATTATTATGTTTTAATGAGTAACTAGTTATTGATGACCTGGATAAATTATTATCGTGGATAGTTACCTTGTTATGGTATGACTATTAGTTTGATTTTTGATTTTGTGTATTTAATATTATTTGATAATATTTTGTTTTATGAACAACTGATTATGGATGACTGACTTTAATAATTGTTATGAATCAGCATTTTATCATGGTTTATTAGTGGGTTGATTTTTTTTTAATGTGTAAATAACTACCAATTGATACTCTTACTTAATTATAAAATTTTCATGAATAATGGATAGTGAAAATAATAATATTAATTTGTCATACGCAAGTACCTAGTGGTACGACTACTGCCAGTTTAATCTAGCCTTAATTAATCTAGAGCTCGCAGTTTTATGAGACTAGAATAATGTTTCAATTGTTTTCTTCGTATTGATTACATTGCTTTTTATATATGAATATAACATTACACTGAGTTACATACATATATAAACATGATATTTTCTTAATTTCTCTTGTAAATAATAGCTGTTTAATTATATATATTATTTTTTTTATTATTATTGACTAACTTATTGAAAAATACATTACTATTACTGTATATTGTGGTATTATCAAGGTGGAAACTGTTGAGTAATGTTATTGTTTAATTGTGTAAATAAACCATATTTTGTATCCAATTCTCTAGAGTTTACAATTAGTAGAATAGTTAGATTTCCCTATCCCACCACTTGCTTGCATATTTATTGAGTTTCGAAGGAGGAAGAGAGAAAGGCCCTCTCGCGGTTCAAGTCCGCAGAGGAAGATATCGTACGGGTTGTTAGCTACCTCCGGCTGTTCGTAGGAGCGGAGGACTGAGGACTTATCTCCATCAGGGTGAGCTAGCCGGGAAAGGAGGTAAGTCCCCCCCCTTCTGAGAGTAGAGGAGTGAATCCCGGAGGGTAGCGCTGCTGAAAGCCTAAGATGACCCGTATCAAGGTTAAAAATTTTAAAACCACTCGAAAATAGCCTGATTTAGCGAGGAGGACGCAAATTATCTAATGTGACAAGATTATGACCCAAAACTTTACAAAAAGGTATGTCCGTACGGTGCGGTTGACGCCATCTATATATATATATATATATATATATATATATATATATATATATATATATATATGAGGTGAAGGTTTTACTCCATTTCACTGCGTACAGTCGGGCAGAGACTTGGCTCTTGCCTTTGCATGTGGGACGAGACACGGCCCGTCACCGGAACATGCAGATTGGATTTGCAGAATATATATATATATATATATATATGCGAAGTGATTTTTATTCGTATAACATGGAATTTTTACACCTACGTGGTATAAAGCGCTTAAGCCAGCCAAAGCCGATTCGTAAGCGTCGGAACACCTAATACTCTCTTCTCTACCCTGCAAGTGATGCATAGATTGTGATTTGGTTCATACCTATCGAAAAAATACATCATATATATATATATGTGTTTCTTTTATGATATATAAAACAAGTTATAATGTTTTTTTTTTTAAAAACACACTTAGGTACCTATCCCATAAAATGCAGACTGTCGACATTGTGACTAGTTGTATGCTGGTGGGTTCGATGGTGGGTTCGGAGGTGGGTTCGGCGGTGGGTTTGGGGGTGGATTTGGTGGTGGTACTGGTGGATCTGGAGGTGGTACTGGTGGATCTGGAGGTGGTACTGGTGGATCTGGAGGTGGTACTGGTGGATCTGGAGGTGGTACTGGCGGATCTGGGGGTGGTACTGGTGGTATTACTATTATTGGTGGCGGCACTACAACCACAGGTGGTACTACAATCACAGGCGGTACTACTGGTGGGTCAGGTGGTGGTACTACTGGTGGTTTTGGTGGTGGAACAACTGGTGGCTTTGGTGGTGGAACAACCGGTGGTTTAGGTGGCGGTACCACTGGTGGCTTTGGTGGTGGAACAACCGGTGGCTTTGGTGGTGGAACAACTGGTGGCTTTGGTGGTGGAACAACCGGTGGTTTAGGTGGCGGTACCACTGGTGGCTTTGGTGGTGGTATTACTGGTGGCTTGGGCGGTGGTCTTGGTCTTGGTGCTGGTTCCTCTATATTATTACAGCTACCTCCTTGAAGAATGGAGCAAAAAACCAGCAGTAAAAATACTGCAACCACTCCTAACCTCATTTTGTCTTATCCACTCCTCTCTATTGCTTGTATAAGTAGGAGTTGGATACTGTTATGCTTTAAGAGAGAAACCAGCTTCTTATATATACCAGCCCATGCATTGGAAAACTCACATTTATGGAATAATGAATCACGAATAAATACTTAATTGACTGACAATTTTTAATATCCTATTATATATCATTAATCCTAAACCACGATATTTCGTGTACGTACATACATAAAAAATACGGTAATTTGTTTTATTTAATTTTAAATAATAAACACAATTACCAGCACAAACAAACTCTATAAGAGATTTTAAATAAAATTCCAACATTAAAGAATGTATGAATGAATAACTATACTGCATGAATAATTATGCGGATTTATTATTTTGTATTGTAAAACTGACAACAAAATAACAAGGCAATAAAATCATCTATCCCATCACGGCATATCCCAGAAGTATGTTGGAAATCTAGCAGTCCAACTGCTTGTAATAAACATCGAAGTCATCCTATCCGTGTCAATAAAGTTACAATATTCAGGATGGGTGGCATACCTTATCGCTGAACTAAAGATTCTAAATGTCTTAAAACGTGGTGTTTAGCGAAATCTGCTTTACACAGGACACTCGAAAACTTACAAAAGAGAGTGTGAGGGCTATTTCTTACTACCAGGGACTTCACGGGATTGACATTAATATAAAAAAATTGTACCTTCAATACCCTCACGCCGCATCCCATGTGGGGTAGGCAGAGAGGACGGAACACCACACAACTTTATCCCTACACACTTCTTTCGCTTCTTCCACAGTTATACAATTTCTCTTGCAGGCACGCCGATTTCTCGTACTCAACACGTTTACGTCCTTGAAAAATCGACCTACGTGGTCAAGTCACGTATCTCTCGGACGTACGATGTTTCTTATACACCCTGTACATATGTATTTATATGAAATATAATAATAATAAACATATTTCTTAGTTGGTAGTGGAATTGCCAAAATTATTATTATATTTATGGGAAGGTACAACATGAATGAAAATAAGACCACCTACATATATAATTTTCTTTTTTATTACTCACGAAGTGAAACAATAAAAGTGGACATAATAAATGCATTGATCATGAAAACAATTAAACGGGCAAATCAATTAGAAAATAATAACTTTTATTTTATTTGCTATTATTTGAAGTAGACCATTATGTTTTTGTTTTGAAAAAGTAAGTAGTTTAGTACTTAGATATTTTATGAAATTAATTGAAAAAAAATCATTACAGCGATCAGGTATGGTGCCAATTCTAAATATTATTTTTTAATTAGCGCTGAGAAGAAGACCTGTATTTTTTGGTGCAGTTAGGCCAAACTTTTCAATGTTTCCTTAGGTTGACGCTTATCCTAAGCCAGCCCTTAATTTGGATAAATTAGAGTGACACTATTTATGACACGTTCCTAAGCCAGCCCTTCATTTGGATAAATTAGAGTGACACTTTATGACACGTATTAATCTTTTTGGCTAGGTAAAACCCCATTTTTATATTTGAAAAAAAGATTCTCAGAAGGATATTCGGACCTGTGCAACAGAGTTTGGAGAATTCGATACAATGAAGAAGTCCACAACTTCTACGATGAGCCGAACATAGTAAAATGTATTAAAGTTGGAAGATTGAGATGGGCTGAGGACGTGTAGAGAATGAGTGAGGAAAAAGTGCCAAAGAAAATCTTTCTTACAAGACCACAAGGTAGACGTAGCATTGGCAGACCCAAACTCCGGTGGATAGATGGGGTACAGAGGGATATAGACAACATTGGCATCAGGGATTGGAAGAGTATGTGCCAAGATAGGGGGAGATGGAGACGAATGTTGGAAGAGGCCAAAGCTCATAACGGGCTGTAGAGTAACTGATGATAATAATGAAAAACCTATTTATTTCCGGGGTTTAAAGGGGTGAGTATTTTTGAATACCAAAATTGGTTATTTAAACACCATTTTAGAAAATTTAAGATATTTAAAAACATTAACGACATTTCGAGTTAAAGAATCATGTTTTCTCAATTCATTAATTCTTTTTTCTTGACATTTTTTTTTGTTTGTGAAGGGAATATAGTAAAGTTCATAGTTTTAAATTGAGTAATTAATATTCTAAAAAAAAAGAAAACATGTGCATGGTGTTGCATTTTTTGAAATACATTTTCGACGTTCATATATAATAATAATAATAATAAACTTCATTGCACAAAAAAACAACATATGAAAATATTCAATTAAACTATACAAAAAAAAATGTGCAATGGGCGAGTTTATCGCAGAAGCGCGATATCTTCCAACTAACCCATTAAACAAAAACTAAAATTTAACAATTAATAAATAAAATAAATAATTGAAGATATTTACATACAAATAAATATAAATAATATATATACATATCTATATAAAACTACCCAAATATAAAACAATTTCGGATACGTGACACGACATAGATGATGGAATACGGGAATAGGATAAGTGGTAGGAATGGGTCAGGATTGCTCATTGTGTATAAATATACAAAAAAAGATTTAAAACCATGGGAAACCTCTATTCAAGTAGATGAGACGGAAGACTAGCAAACATTAACTTCTTTCTTGAAGTTATAAAAAGAAGTACAAGTTCGGGTTTTTAGTGGAAGCTGGTTCCACAACCTAGCACCATGAACTGAAAAAGAATCGGTGTAACAGCTCAAACGATGTGACGGGATCACTAGAAGATTGTTGGAGGTTGATCGTAGTGAAAGTCCGTGGGAGTGTAAAAACTCAAATCTTTCCTTCAAATATAATGGAGTGTTGGGATCAAATAAAATTTTATAAAGAAGGCAAAGAGTGTGAGCATTTCTGCGTTGAAGAATAGTTTTCCAGCCAAGCCAATATTATTATTATATTGGATGATTTATTCGGCGCCGTTTAATGAAGTATCCATCTCAAGGGCGCGGGAAACTATGTTGGAAGAGCGAAGTCTTCAGCTTGCTCCTGAACGTTGTAATCGGCTGGTTTTTACGGAGGTCCTCGGGGAGTCGGTTCCAAATGACGGGTCCTGCGACGCCGAAAGCCCTATCATAGAAGCAGGACTTGTTTGCTCTGTTGTTTTCGTCCAGCATGTTGGTGGATGTCTTAGCTGAGCGTAGAGGTCTACTTGCAGGTGTTTTGAGAACACAGAGTTCAGAAAGTGACTGAGGTGCCATTTTGTTCAAAGCTTTGTAGACTATAAGGCACAGTTTGTATTGAACCCTTTCACCTGCTCTTAACCAGTGTAACTTTTCCAGCAAAGGTGTGATGTGGCAACCCTTATCTTCGCGGAAAATAAGCCTTGCAGCGCTATTGAATGCCATTTGTAGACGATTCAGTTGAATTTGCGGCAGTCCTACATATAGTATATTGCAGTAGTCAAGTCTAGAGATTACAAAAGCAGAGATTAATGTTTTTATGCTATCAGGAGTGAGGTTTTTCGACACGGAGCGTATTTCGCGGATGTGGTAAAATGCAGAGCTCACCGTCTTTGAGATTTGGGATTCCATAGACAGTGCGCTATCGATTCGTGCCCCAAGTATCGAGACTTTACTGGACGGTAGAATATCCGTGTCGGCTATCGAGATGGGATCTATATCCAAGAGATGTTGTCGGCCAGGTGATGCGACCCATAAGAATTCCGTTTTATACATCTTATTAATGGAATAAAAATTTGTGGCCACTTTTTATTTAAATAACGGTCTTTATTGATTGAATGACGTGAGAACTGCTGTTCTTGAAACATCCAAGTGAAAAATAGTGGTACCATTTCTATTTCATATTATGTGTCGCTGAGTTCGGAAATTCGCTATGACATATTTTTGTGATTCAGAGAAATTCAATTATAACTATTGCTTATATGTACAAGTACTTGTATTCAACGTACTTTCCTGAAGCCAAACAAGTTTGTAAATTGTAGTATTGTTACAACCGTTCAATTTTAAAAAAAATTGCTATTGAATAAAAATAAACTGTTCATTTTGTGTACATAAAAAAAACTCCTATTGGTCGGATGAGTAATAAAACATTTTGTTAAATGACACATAGAAGAATATAGTGGGATTTTTTCTCGTCATTTTTTTTTTGTAACAATGGTGAGTGTTTTGAAAGAAACAATTTTCTACGGTTTAATAATATTTTATTACGAATCAAACGACATATATAACTCAATTTTCGTGAAAATGTGTTATAGCGGATTTCGAAATTCAGCGACTCTTTTTTTAAAATAACACAATCTAAAAACGCCACTTGTTCTACATCTTGCAAATGTACGTATTGTATCACTGTGTGTTTACATTTTCAGTGAAAACATAATATTAATATTTTGAAATTTCTTCCCTTCGGCTGTGTATTATATTTTATGAACCAGCTAATGTATGTAGGCTATACCCTCAAAGTTCAATGACGTGAAAAACCCAGAATATCCGGAAACCTTAGTGTAAACAACGTTTTTGCAAAAATCAATACATTTCGGAAATCGGTAGGTTTCGTTAAAAACCCGAGTAAATATTATATTTCGAAAAAAAATATATGACATATCCCACAAGCGAAATTGTATTGGACTTACGTAATATTATATATGTAAAAGTTTTCCTCTTAATGCCATTTTTAATGTTTCAAAGATATATTTGGGTATTTGTTATAAGCCCAATACAACTTTATACACCATTCACACAAATTTTAAAGCTTATGTCGTGAATGGGGAGTTTTTCCAGCACCTGGGGTCGAACCGCAAAGCCAGGGGCCGTAGACAAACCGTACTTAGCGATCGACTACTGGCGAACTTTTCAACAATCTACATACATGTACCGTGTAATTATGCGTTATTGTTGCGGTTATTGTCGAAAATTCGTTTGTAGTCGATCGCCAAGTGCGTGTTTGTCTAGGGGGTCAGACATTCGGGATAAGTGGCAAATATCATCGCTGATTGAAGATTAAATATATAACTTACAAAAGAAAAGGAGAAAAAACCAAAATTGTAAATTTAAATTAAGACATTTTACATCTTTAATTCAGCGATGAGATTTGCCACCCATCCTGAATATCTTAATTTTTTAATTGTCACGGAGAGGACAGCTTGGATGCAGGTTATCTGCTGGCTACCCCACATTTGATGTGCTAGTGTGATAATTGAACGAGCAAGCGAGACTGTATTTGCATATAGACATGTTAAGATGACCGGAATATTAGGTACCTACCTATATCTTTTTAATTTTTTTTTTTTTTTAAAAGATGTATCTGGATTTTGTTATAAACCCAAATACAACCTTATACACCTTTCACACTAAGCTAAAAGCTTGTGCCGTGAAAGGGGAGTTTGCCGGCACCTGGGATCGAACCACGGACCCCTTGTTCTGAAGGCCGAGACTCTACCTCCAGGCTACCGACGAACCTTTATTGTGGCGCATGGTGTTGGATGGTCGCTGATCTCTGAAAGATTTACCTTTTATCTGTACTTTATACATGTAGTTATTGTCTGTTTTGTGCTTGTAATAAATAAATAAATAAATGAATGTGGAGTATGCCGTGATAGCATTGATGAATATAAATAGATACATAGGTATTTATTTTGTTTTATTATTTATACATGTGGATCCACCGAAGAATGTTAAGAATATCTTGGACTGACATGACAAGTAACGTTGAAGTATAACATTGGGGGGACCCGACAAGACACGTAGAGAAGAAGAAGAAGATTTATACATGCGATACTTAAAAAAAGGTTACACAATTTCAGCAGGTAAATCGTTTAATCGCACGATTTCTAAACTTTTTTCTGAAAAGTGGACACACAATTTACGAAATACTTAACTATAATTCTCAACCATTTGTGTTTTATTACGGCAAATAATGCGATTGATGTAAGGCTCTATGTACTTCCTGCGCAATAATACGCTACGATTAATCACATAACTCATGACAAATCTCAAATATTATAACCCAAGGTTTTTTCTTCTTTATTTATGCCTTCTTAGTAGTAACATGTGGTAGAAATGTGACGAATGTCTAATTCTTCAAATTTTCCATTTGGTTTGGGAATTCGTAATATTCATCAATCTTGCGGTTTTCGCGCAACTATTTTATAAATAACTATAATAATTATAATAATAATAAAAAACTTTATTGCACAAAAAAACAACATATGAAAATATTCAATTTAACTATACAAAAAAAAATTGTGCAATGGGCGAGTTTATCGCAGAAGCGCGATATCTTCCAACTAACCCATTTATTACTATTACCACTACACCATTACACCACTACACCATCACGACATATCCCACAAATGGGGCAGCCAATCAAAAAATTAGGCATTCAAGATGGATGGCAAACCTCATCGCTAAATTTAAGATGCGAAATGTCTTTATTTTTCGAACACCTGCCTTTTACTGAACACTCTAAAATTTACTGAAAAGAGTGAGATACCAATTTTTCGCCGGGAAAATTATTCTCATTCACTGTTTTCCAAATTTCATTTTAAATTTAATTTATTTTTTTAGTTTTATAACTTTGGTTTATAGGTTTGATTGTTTTAATATATTTTTAATAAAGGGATTATCCTAGAACAGGTCTCCCTTTTTGAACATTCAAATATATGCATTGGTTGTATGATTGTGTTTATGATGAAATAAATAATTAAATTTGTTATTTTAATGCTAATAATATTCGTCACATCACTAATACTCAGATATATTTTTTCTATCCGCGATAAAGTGAAACGATACAAAGAAACATTTTCTTGTTGTATCCCATCATTAATAATAATTTCCTACTATGTTTTGCTCCGGGTTTTCGAAAAGATTTCGAAAATTATTTAGTTATTATTTATTGGCGTTCACCCATATTAATAATAGTTCTTTAGACCTGGATAAAAATATTACTTTGGGTCAAAATATTCGTATCATTATTTGCGAGTAATTCTTCTATATTTTTATTTTATTTTGCAACATATTTATTGACTCTCAGTTATAGGTGAGTACTTATTTTGTGTATCTCTACCTAGATACTAAATTTGCAACATATTTATTGACTCGCAGTGATAGGTGGGTACTAAATTTGTGTATCTCTAGATGCTTAATTTGCAACATATTTATTGACTCGCAGGTGGGTAGGTACTTAATTTGTGTATCTCTAGATGCTTAATTTGCAACATATTTACTGACTCGCAGTGAAAGGTGGGTAGGTATTTAATTTGTGTATCTCTAAATGTATTCACTGTGTCGGTGTTTAGGTAGTAGAATTCCATATCGAAATAATAAAACAAATGTTTTATTCTACTAATGGTTTATTATGTGAGAGAGACGTCTTTCGTCTGATGAGGACATTGTCAATCTCCATGATTGACAATGTCCTCATCAGACGAAAGACGTCTCTCTCACATAATAAACCATTAGTAGAATAAAACATTTGTTTTATTATTTCGATATCTCTAAATGCTTAATTTACAACATATTTATTGACTCGCAGTGATAGTTGGGTACCTAATTTGTGTATCTCTAGATGCTTAATTTGCAACATATTTATTGACTGGCAGTGAAAGGTGAATAGGCACTTAATTATTTTGTATCTCTTGATATGTATTAAATTTTTATACCAAAACTAGAATAATTGTACTACTACTACTACAATCCCATCACGGCGAATCCCAAGAGTGGGGTAGCCAGCAAAAAATTGGATTCTTATGTTGATCAGCCATTGCCTGTTGCATTTTGCTCTTCTCGATACCTCCAAATTGGAGACCAGTTTCAGTATATTATACTTAAGTACCTAAAAAGTTTGAGGATTCTCAACTCTTATTAACACTGTGTGAACGACTTGAATATTTATTACATGTAGTTAAACCACTGCTTCTCCATTTTTTCATACCGTTATAGTATCAATGAACTATTTTTCGAAGTTGTGTCGCCACATCATCATTGATACGAAGTAAAGTACCTAATAATAATATACTTGTATATCTATTACGTTCACATATGTATTTGCAACAGTATGAGATACAGGAATACGCTCCCAATATCCTATTAAAACGTAATTATCTATCGAATAGTGTTATTACTTTGATGACAACTGTAAAGATAATATTGTTATTGGCAAATTGTCTTCTTCATTCGACATAACATCAGGCATCCAAGGCTGCTCATCACCATCGCGGAGGGAAAAACCGAGGGCAGAAATGGTAGAAGTCGACCGAGAGATATCTATATAGACCAAGTGAAGAAGGAAATGAATTGTGGCTCAAACGTAGAACTAGAGGAATGGAGAAGACACCAGGAAGAAAGATATTGTATAAGTCGACAAAAATACATCTGTAATAAATTGTAAAATAAAAAACTGATGGCACTTTCTTTTCCTTTTTTGTTATTTCGGAAAATTATAAACCCAGGTTTATTTTCAAACAAATTTTTACTTTATTTTTAGCAATAAGGCTGATTGCTGCTATTGTCCCGCGACATTTATTTAAAGTTGCATATATATCTATACAAAAGCTAAATTTCATTAGAAATTGCACTCGTGTTTATAACTACTAGACTAGTAATAACTTTTCAAACGAAAATAGATCTGGTTTTGTGTAATAGTAAATTCAAATTATGTATTCACACAAATCCATATACTTATTTTATTACTTCAGGTATTTTTCTGTTCGAAATACATTTAAATATGTAAGGGTACTGAAATTGCTTTTAACCATTAGTTTATTCAATATTTATTTATTCATCAACGGCCCACTTAAAAGTAAGGTTGGCACAATATAAAATATAATACAGTAAAAATGGAAAAAAATTCTTCAAAATTATACAAATCAGCACAAAAAATATTGTGGAAGCAATGAACAATTTTTACAATATATGTAATTAATTTACACATACAATATTTACAATACAATATAATTGACTAAAATACTGATAATAAACAATCTTACGCTAAAATACATTCACATGAAATACAATCAATTTACAGATAGCGAGTTAAGTAATGCAAGGAACCATGAAAATGGCATGTTAGGCATCTTATTACGAAACAAAAAAATCAACACTTGAATGAACGTATCATATTCAGAGGATCACTTATCTAAAATGAAGTTGAACTGGTCACATAACCAAAATTGGTGATTCTAGATAGACTAATAAGGCTTTGGAATGATAGCTTCAGCGAGAAAGTAAAGTGTCGGCACCCCAAGGGTGATCTGATGATAATATACAGCCTGCAAGTGCTTGAATGCAGTTTGCTCAAGATGAAATTATGTTTATTTCACAGAAAACAACATTAAATTAAAATAAAACAGTTGCACCAAATAATATAAAAACAGATTTGGCAGCGCGTTCCTTTTTAGAATCCTTTTGTGTAAATAAAAGGGGAGGTATGTGTTGATTAATGGATGCAAAAGGGCTGATAATGATGATGAAAAAATTCAATTTAATGTTTCAGTGTTGACATTGTGAAACAACATTTAAATAATATAATATATAAAAAAACACTGTTTTATGTTTCACATTAATGTATACCAAAGTGTATAATAAATGTATAATGAATGGTTAATAAAGTGTGGATTTATATATAACTAATAATTATTTTTGTATTTAGGTTAATGTCGTATTAGGTCAATATATGTATAAAGTATGTTATAAGAGAACACGCCGACAAATCTTTTAGATTTGTCGTGACTCATTATCATAAGATATATATATTTATTATTCAATGTACTATTTTCATTAAATAAAAAAAAAAAAAAAAAACTACAATTACACCTAGGGCTTTCACACCAACGCATTGTTTATTGTTACATAAATAATGTAGTATTATTGATATAAATGTGATGTAAATATTTTATGAATAAAGAAATTTATAAAAAAAAAATACATTGGCATCATCAGGGCGGAGTATAAACTTTATAAAGTACTTACGCTAAATATAAAGTTACTTACGTATAAATATAAAGATTATACTCCGCCCTGATGATGCCAATGTATTGGTGAAAGCGCTAGGGGTAATTGTAGTACACTTTGGTATACATTAATGTGAAACATAAAACAGTGTTTTTTTATATTTTTTATTATTATTATTATGAAAAAAGGTTTCCCATTTTTTCATACATTGAAATGATAACGATCAGTCTCTGCCCACTTTATATTAAGATATTATCGTTTTTCTTTTTTAATTTATAAAATAAATCCAACTTCATTTTCTGATAATAAAAATTAATATGTTAATTCAATTCTACCTGAAAAGACCATTACGATGTAAAAATAAAACACTTAAATATGTCGAATCGTGAAAATCAATAACGTAAGAGCTTGTAAATTACAAATTCTGTGAAATCCTGGAGCTTTATCAACAGAAGCTTATCGCTTATTTTTAGATAAATTTATATACTTACCTGCTGAAGTTGATGGAGGGTCCCGAATAGACGTTGTAGCCGATACAAAGGTGTTAATGATAGAAAACAGAAGTGCTAAAACCTTTAATGGAAATAATATTAAAATAATTGTTTTTATTTTATATATCTCGGCTGGCTAGAACATGGTATTTTTCTTTTTTTTTCAGTATTTACCCATCCACTCCTGTACGAAGGACTCCTCCATTTTTCCCAAATTCTTCGATCTTGTATGATCTGTATCTATGTAGTTTACACCTACACGTTTAATCAATAAAATTGTCTCATCATCTCAGTTGTGGTTTTCGCGCACGTTTTTAGTGTAAATAGACCTTTTGATACATGACCAACCAATTTTTATTTCATAATTACTATCTTTCGAGCGATATCCATTGTTCCAAACTGTAGTCATTCTGAATACCGAGATCGCGATATTATAATATAGGAAATTATTTATTAATTAGTCATAGTTTCGTTGTTTTATAGATGTAAGCAAATGCGTACAGCAATTGCACAGGGAGCTTTGTTCACAACAATCAAGCTCCGTAAAACTTCATATTTTAGTCACATAATGAGGGGAGAAAAATGTGGCGACTGGTCATAGAAGGGAACATTGAGGGCCGTAGAAGAGTAGGATGGAAGCGGCTTTCCTGGCTTCAGAAATTCGAGAGTGGACCGGGATGAGAGTTGTGTAGTAGCTGTTTCGTACTGCCCAGAACAGACAAGATTTCTCCGCGGTGGTCGTCAACGTCGGGGGGGATCCAACAAGACACGTAAAAAAGAAAATATATGTGAGGAAAACTTATTACGAAAAGATAAAATATTACATGTTTCAGACCTCTGCAAACTCCCACCACTAAAAACCTGCAAAATACTAAGCAGAGAGAGGCACCCTGGTTCATCTACCTTTATATTTAATCCCATGAGAACTAGCACAACCTTCCACGTACCCACATACTATACCTACTGTTATAATACTTGTGTGTTTGAAGAAGAGAGACGCCTTCAGTCTTATACTCGTCCTGGTAACACAACAAACAAACGATAGGTTCTACCCATTATAAAATAATTAGAAACTTAATAAAGCGCTATAATGCTTACCCCACAATATGTACTAAATACCATCACGGTACATCCCGCAAGAAGAGTAACTAATAGACTAGCTGCATATTAAATTATTTAAAATATGAAATCACTTTTTTTTGTTTCGCAAAAGTGAACATAACCAGCGACGTCTTTCGTCTTATAAAGACATTTTCAATATGTGTGTATTTATATCTGAGTGCTACTGTACAATTATTTATTGCATTTGAAAATGTTCAACGTATCAAATTTATAAAATTACTTGCTGAGCCGGCAAACGTTGTTTTGCCATATACATTATTTATTTGCCATATAAATATGTACGAGTACATTATATATCGATATATATTGAAAAAATGATTGAATTACTAATACCGCTATTAAAAATAGGGGTTCTTGGTAGAAGGGTGAAAATTTAGGGCTGTATGTATTTTTTAATGCCTTTTACCATAAAAAATCAAAATTTGTCCAAAAAAAAAAATTAAAAAGAAATCGGGGTGGATCACCCTTAACATTAAGGGGTATGAAAAATAGATGTTGGCCGATTCTCAGACCTACCCGATAAGCACTCAAAATCGGTCCAGCCGTTTCGGAGGAGTATGATAACAATTACCGTGACACGAGAATTTTATATATTAGATATTAAAGAGTGGGAATCTTGAATATCATGGCACGTAGGTTTACCTACACGTCATTATTATTGCTATGGCTTACTCTAAAAGTGATGCAGCATTTGTAAAGGCGAGATAAACTGATAAATTTGTACAAAATCTATTTAGTAACATCGTCCATTCTTTTTTTTTTAAAATTGGTTCCCTGTAAAATGGAATTCAATCAATTATCTTTATTGTCGAATATATTGTGACATGTTCGATGTAAAACCATGTTGAAACACATGTTGCATACCAATCTGTAATAATACCTCTCTATAATTATTGTATGTGTGTATGTATGCTGGATGATTTATTCGGCGTCGTTTAATGTACAACATCCAACTCAAAGGCGCGGGAAACTATATTGGAAGAGCGACGTCATCAACTCGCTCCTGAACGTTGTTATGGATTGGTTTTTACGAAAGTCCTCGGGATGTCGGTTCCAGGTGACGGTTTTTGCGACGCCAAAAGCCCTATCATAGAAACAGGACTTGTTTGCTCTATTCATTTCGTCCAGCATGTTGGTGGATGTCTTAGCTGAGCGTAGAGGTCTACTTGCAGGTGTTTTGAGAACACGAAGCTCAGAATGTGACTGAGGTGCCATATTGTTCAAAGCCTTGTAGACTAAAAAGCACAGTTTGAATGTCTTCGTATAAACAAAAAATTTAATGCCTTCTACTATCTTTCTTATCGCAGAAGAAACAAAAATGTTCAGCTTTTCATGACATTTAATGATGTCTCATTGATATTTTGTAATGAACTTTTGTAATGTCACTATAAACACGAGTTGCATTTCTATTTTAATATAACGTTACATCAAGTAATGATAAAGGGCAACGTGTATTTATACACAACCAGCAACAACATAATTATACCTTTAAGAAGTTTTAAGCATGTAAAATGACATCTTGTTATGATTGATTTTTTTATTTAATAATTTATTAGTTATTTAATTAGTTTTTTTTATAAATTTATAATGACTTTTATTTTTTCAGAGTTATTTCTTTGTATTACTTCTGTTGTGTTCTTGTTTTTTAAAATAAATCTTATTTTAGATGACAACCTTATGGGCTTAAAATATTGTGAGTTGTGAAAATTGTACGCACTTTTAAATAGGGTAATGCATTGTAAATATTTTGTTTCTTGTATATTGTTTCAACTTATATGTATTATCTGAAGTATGTCACAGGTAAATAAATAATTGAATGATCAAATTAACACATGAAGTACCTTATGAACAGTCTGATGATCAAGAAGATCTTTCATCCAAGTTTGAATTCTCCTGCTTCCAACTTAGTCCAATCTCTTGCTTAGGTATATTGTTTATTATTAGAACGTATATTTAGGTGAATATTTTAAAAATAAAATTTAAATTGATTGCCGATAGATCGCTTTCTACGTTTGTAGTAGGAAACCTTTGTTTCATAATGTGACCATACCTCAATCCACCTTTAAAGAAAAGCAGCTGTTGTAGGTATGAACCCACCTTCAAGTCGGGACATCTTCGGATTCATGTCATCTACAAACTCAAGGGACCTTCGGGACGTGACAAGAATTGCCAACATTTGTTATTATTATTATTATATTGATGTTATTATCATAAGGTATTTATTATTGAGTGATCACAATATGAAAGGGACAAATACAAGTCGTGTTGGTCCTAATACAATCAGTGGGGCTACTCCTGACGCAGATCTTTTCAACAAACTTAGAAATATTCTTAAACATATTTTTTCCCTGTCTTAGTTGTGTCGGAGACCCATTATTCTTCCAGATATCTCTAACCATTGCTGCCTCTTGGACTTTGACATGGATCGGAAGAATGAGATGGCTGAGAAATAAAACATGAGTTTTTATTTTTTGATGTTGTGTTGTGTCACGATCGCCAATGTCCTTTCACGATCGCCAATGTTGAGTTGTGTAACTGATGAGTAGATGGATTGCAGAACAAACACTGTTTTTGAGAATAATATTGAATTTAATGTAAACTTGTAACAAATGAATAGAACAGTATAGATGCTGATGTTATTATTTTGATTGTGTATTGAAGAAGAGAAATAAAACATGAGTTAAACATTTAACAAAAAAATAAATATATTCTAAAGACAAAACAAAAAAAAAACATATGCATGAATTTGTATGGTTTCAAAATTAATCGGAAATCTATTACGGAATCTGTTGGTGGCTGCTTCAGACCCTGCCTCGGCTGAGGATGGTATGGCAGAAAGTGTCTATATTGTGTATTTCCAGAAGTCGCCTCTCGTTGTGATTGTTGGGGAAAGTACTGCTTAGTGGTCCACCAGAGTTGATGTTGCTCCGATGAAGTTCAGATGATGAAGACCAGAAGTACTGACTTGGTAGATGGTAGTAAAGGGCGCTCGCGCAGGGGTCGCTACTGCGCATGTCCTCCCCGCTCTGTAACCACCCCTCCACAAGGTTTTGGTAGCACAGAAGCTGCCCCAGAGAATGCCCACGTGATCCACGTTCTCTTTTTGATTTCACCATACGTCGAAATGTGTAAATGTATAATAGGTACTATATTATAAATACAATGTTTAATTACTAAAGGCGGGTAGACAGACACGATTTCGTCACACTGATGAAGAAGGAATTAACTTAGGTATAGTTAGTGAGTTAGTTGGATAGCGGAAAAATAGATAGGTATTAATTTATAAGTAGGTAAGGAGATTTATATTTTTGAATCATCAGCACAGCAAACACAAGTCAACTTCAACCACGTATAATACATTTAATCTCTTCAGTTCAAAAGAACCAAATCCGAAAAGTCAAAACTCACTGATATGTGCGTTATAACTTCCACGCCACATCAGCCATCCATCATAAATTAGAACGTGGAAGAAGGTATAGGTCGATCCAGGTCCAAATCCCAAGAAAACCATGTTTCCATGAATCAAAATTAATCAGATCGGAAATTACTGCCATATGTCGAATATGATTTGGACACTGTAGACTAGACGCTCATCTTTTTAAAATTCAACTGGTTGAAAGTCCATACTGCGAGTGCGGCCTGGACGAGGAGACGCTTGACCATGTTTTCCTGGGGTGTCGTCTCAGGGATGCCTATGACATTTTCGTAGTTGTTCTTCAAAACAATTGCCTATTCCCTCTGAATATTGAAATCATTATACTGAGTATGACATCCGATACAATTCATTTGTCCCTTCTTAAATCCATAAAAGCAAATTTTGTAATTCTCTAATAACGATCTTCTCCCTGACGATTCAATAACATTTAGAGACTGTTTTTAGCACAAATCATCCTTGTAGGATGCTATGCCATAAGTGAGGAAAAAAACTTGATGGTGTTGGGAATAACCCTCTGCATAGGTAGCAGAGTATCTAGGAATAATAAACTTAGTTATAAAAGAACCTCCTCACTGTGAAGATACATACTTTGAAAGGGTGAAAGAGTACATAGCCCTTACGGTACCTGAGCGACCTCTAAGACTCCCTCACACCGAACAAATGTACATCGAGTATTCATAATATTTTCGATGCTATTGGCATTCGCAATGTGATAATAATTACGCGACATGATTATACTTTAGAGTTTTCCGCTATGTTTGAGGAGTATCATGCTGCAGATTTGATCCATTGTTTTGAGTATGATTTTGTGTTGATTATGATGTGGTTTGATTTGGTGGTGCATGTGCCTGATGTGTCTGTATTTTGATTGAATGTTTTACTTCTTTTTGTATTAAGTATATGAATCATAAATTATTTTTTATGAAATGTTTTTTTTATAATTTTACTCTAATTCTATACATAATAATTGTATATTCTTATATGTTCAAATGTTAACCTTCTGAGTTGTGTGAATGAATAAATAATTAATCAATTGTATTAAATTATCACTTTAAATTTTAAGAGATCTGCGACCGGTTTCGACACGACAGTATTATCCACAATCAATCATTAACATTGAATCTTAAAAAACCTGATCACTTGTAAACTAATGGATGATCTTTGAACATGGAAGAAGTCTAGAAACATATTACATTAGTAAAAAAAACGTATAAAACAATACACCGTCCCTATGACAACGACATCAGAACGCTTAGAACGTCGTGGAAAGAGGTAACTCAATTTCTAAAAAGATACTCTGAGTGGAGAAGTCTGGTTTCTGCCCTGAGCTCCCGAGAAGAGCATTGAAGGGTGATTAAGTTGATTAAAAACAATTTTATAAAAAAATCGTTCACTTTGCATGAGAAATGTGTATTTAATACATACATATTTTCCGTGTGTTAAATATATCAAATTTTCCGTGGATACCCAGAAAAGAATAGGTCCACCACTTTTTTCCGTAAGTTTTCGAATGTACTGTAAAAGGCGAGTGTTCGAAAAAACATCACCTTATTTTTGTTGGCACGGAGAGGACGCCTTGCATTTTTATTTCACACAGCTAGTCTGCTGCCTCCCTCACTTGTGGGATATGCCATGATGGTCTAAAATAAATATATTTTATTTTAATAAAAATATGTAACCAAATTCACTTGAAACAGATCAAAGGATAAAACAACGTAAAACTTAATATAATAGGTAAAAATTTTCTTTGATGAGTCAATAATCAAATAATAGCAAGACTTTGAAAATAATAGAATTATTAATATTAAAACAACCTCAGTAACAACAACGATAAATAAATAAATAAAAAATAATATTAAGCCAAACATTGGCAATGCTTTGAGATGTATAAACATTTCCTTTGTGTTTTTGACAGTTCAATTTCATAATTTTATTACGACCAACCAATTATTAAAACAATTATTTTTAACTCAGCGTTGCACGGGGATAAAAATCTCTTTCTCTTATTTTTTTTTTGAAGTTAATATTAAAAAAAAGATATATCTGGGTTTTGTTATAAACCCAAATATTATGTACATACAACCTTATACACCTTTTACAGTAAGCTAAAAGCTTGTGTCGTGAAAGGGGAGTTTGCCGGCACCTGGGATCGAACCCAAGACACCTTGTTCACAAGGTCGAGACTCTACCTCCAGGCTACCGAAGAACTCAATAAGTTTGATTTAAGATTCAAGCTTTGTAATAAATCTTAATACTCCCTCTCAAAATGGAAATGTTGACAAGGCAGGTAAGAATTGAACCCTGGATCTCTCGATTGGGAGTTCGAGACCATCAGCCTACCGATTTGCTTTTCATAGATAATTTGCGGCAGTTTTATAAAATACATATATGAAAAAACACACTAACCTTACTTCATCTATTGAAGGACCATCGAATTTATTTTGCTTTTTATTTGAAAACTGCGAGTCCTGTAGAGTCGCCGGTAGAACTCTCATTCTTTTCTGTAAGTTTTCAAATATGCTGTAAAAAACACAGATATTCGAAAAACATCACGCTTTAAGACATTTAGCATCTTCAGTTCAGCGATAAAGTACGCCACCCATCCTGAATGCCTTGACTATCATTGGCACAGAGAGGACTACTTGCATGTTTATTCCAATCAGTTTACCAGCTGGATAGACCATTTGTGGGAGATCTCCTGATGATGATGATGATGATTCTGAATAATTTAGTTTTGACGCCGTTTAACAGTCCTTAGACCGTCTCAAGGGCGCCGGTGAAGAGTGCAGTTTTCAATTTGCTTCTGAAGCTGGTGACAGTCTGATTGTCTCTCAATGGCACCGTGATGGGATGGATGTATAAATAGAAAGAACTATGAGTAACTTTCCGTTAACACCGGCACCGTATCTCTTGAGAAACAGCCCAAGAGAAGAGAAATTAAAACCAATAATAGGTTTTAGATTTTCTGGAAGACACTTCCTCAAAAATAGTTATTTACAATTTTGTCTTATTATTATTATAATATGTATTTTGCTGCATACCTCTTTCGCTACCTACACATTCATACTTACGCAAGTACGGCTTTTTGTCTTACTTAGCAAACAACCGTCCATATTCTTTAAGGATTATTAATCTTCTATCTTTATTTCTATCCAGTCACTCAGTATCTCTTGTGTGGGAAACAAAAAACAAACAGAATATCATTAGGATAAATATGATTAAGTGATTGATATTTATCCAAAACATAACAACACATAAACACACAAACGAACTCCCGTCATTTGTGGTTTTAGAATGAATGTTTGTATTGATGTAAACGAATTAATTTGGAGAAAATAATAAAGCTCCCCGTGAAAAAAAATGAATTCTTATCATCCATAAGCTTTTCAAGTAGGTAGGTACTAGAACTCTCGTGAACCTTCGTTGTTTAAAGTATTATATTTTCATTATTCTATATTGTTTGTTTTTAATCATAATTTGATAACGACCCAGTCATTTCAAAAGATCTGAAAAATTCTAGGAAGGTCGTTTTATATTTTTATATCGATGGTTTAAAAAAGCACAAAAGACACATCTCCACATTTGACAGTTTCAAGAAAGCAGATTTTTAAAGGTTGAGATTCCCAATTAATTATTAAGAAAGTCGATATAAATGCATTTTCAAATATCTTATATGACATGTTACATCTGTACAAAACGATGTTCCTTTGAGAGGTATAACATCAAAATCAGCTAAAAGCCAGCAAACAAATTAAGAGTGAAGTGAATAAAACATTTTATGAACTTACTGGATGTTAGCTGTGTTTGGTTCTTATCAAATATTTAAATGAAATTTTCATAGGTTTTTTATTGGTTTTGAAAGCAATGTTACAGTTTCCTACATTTTTTCATCAAAATCAAAATTCTGGAATGTATGGCACTTAAGTAGCATTCACATTGCTTCACTTTGGATGATCATCCAGAGTGTCAGGGTCAAACCCGTTCATCGAAAGTGAACACGTCTGTTCACATTTGTTCATCCTATGCTTTCACTGTCATGTCAACACTCACTCATGTTGTATGTAGTTTGACGTATTTTCGTATAAAAATAATTAAACAAATTCAAAAATGAAAAATAACACTTTAAATAAATTAATATAGCTCTCGACTGCATAATAATTTTGTTCATGATTCTGACATTCAATACAAATTCATAGAGAATTAAACAAATAATAATATAAAACTTGTTTATGGTCGTTTCAGTGAAAGGACCTTTCATCAAAATTATGACGAGTGGTAATCTCTTTCCTCCGTCATCGCTAGTGATCACTATTGATGAAACGCCTGTTCACACCTGGCCCCCTAGTCAAAACACATTTTAGCGTTATGAAGTCGTTCGACTACAAACGAAATTACGACAATCTACCTACATGTACCATATAATTATGCGTTATTGTTGCAATTATAGTCGTAATTTCGTTTGTAGTCGAACGACAAGTGACGCTAAAATGTGTTTTGACTAGGGCTGCTGTTCATCTTGGAGGATCATCCGGAGTGATCACTGAAAGTGAACAAATGTGAACTCCCCTTTAGCTGCTTTTGATATTATAATCCTCATTTATGGACGTGTCAAATTTAGTTTTCATTAAAAATATCGATAATAATATAAGTAATATTGGTGATTATGTACTTAGAACATAGATGACGTTGCAACCGATCTTTTAAATATATCAACTCACCAATTTTTATTTTCCCTCTATGACTGCTTTTGATTAGACATATTTTAATTTTCTGTTGTATTACATTGTATTTTAATTTTTATTTGTTATATAGAAAAAATACTAAGTATCCTTTATAATGACTAAATTATAATTCTTTTGTTCTTTGACTAATATCATTTAAATGACTTCATACTTAATTCTATATCTGACAATCGACTATAATGAAACTACCTATTTACCTGAAATACTTGGATTATGTTTTAATATTAATGTGATATTTTTTCTCTTCTGTTTTTAATACTTGTTGTTTTTGTACAAATGTAATTGACATGTCAAAGGCAAACGCCATGTTCATTTAGTTATTTATTTATTTATACAGTACACGGCAATTGCCTTTATATAGATAATTTATCAAATTTTATTCAATACATAAAAATAAAAAACAAACAATTAAAACACGCAAAATTATACATATCTATGTAAGTATAATTTGTTTTAATTAGGTATATTATCTCAAAGTGTTGTGGTTAGATGGAAGAAATCACTCGATGGTGATAATCTCGTCACTGCATATCGTCCTAGTATTTTAAATTTTGTATTGTTTAATTTGGTATTTTAAATTTTGTTTTGATTTGTTAACTTATAATATGCAAAAAAAATGAAAAACACAAAACATAACTATACTCTAGTTTAAGTCAAGGAAATAAAATTTAAATACCTACCATATATTTAAACATACATCCAATTACCATGAGAACAAAAACAAAAAGAGGAATATTTCAACTAACACACAACAAAATTTTTTCGAAAAAAAATATCATTTATACAATTTTCAATCACCGTCAACAGAGTCAAGATTTTTTTTTAATATATATAATTTCAAAACTACACAAAAATGTATATACTGTAAAAAAGTTAAAGTAAATCAATCGATGGCTCTCGGTGAAAGTTTATTATAAAAGAAAAAAAAATTAGTAATTCCATTGGTAATTTTGTTAATTTGCGAACCGGCGTTCGAAAGCTTCGTATTGGCCTGACGATGAGAGCGGGAGCTTTTGTTTTATTTTAACTAATTTGAATGATTTGATTTGTAATGTGTTGTTTTGTTTTTATTATTCTTGTATGTATGTTTGTGTGTTAATCCAGTATTGAATTGATTGATGGTGATTACTGTTTGTTTCAAGATTGATGCTTTATCTCTAATATTTTTATTATTGTTTGTTTTCTTTTTATATTACATGACAACCTTATGGGCTAATGAAATATATCAAATAGTTAATTTGTATACACTTTTAAATTGGGCAATGCATGGTCTCTTGTAATGATTATAATTGTTTGTATATATTTGTATGTGTTGTCTGAAGTGTGTAACTGGTTTTGAATAAATAAATAAATAAATAAAGATACAACATGTAAATACTATTTTATATTAACCATTTCCCTATGTAGGGTAAAAACAATAAATTTGAACAACTAATATCAATTACATCAAATATAATACAAAACAGAGCTGATACTACGACATTGAGATGTCTCAAGTTTGTTACAAGTCGTTTGTGTCTGAAAACTGACTTACTATTACTTAGTATCGAATACTATGAACCTTCTCCTGTGGAATGTTTGAAAGTATTTAGCAATGTTGGAGACACCTTTGTGTATCGAAAACGTATTGTAGAAATCAGAAGTGACAAACTTATTTATCTCAATAGAAATAAAACAGATTATATTTAAAATCAAATTAAAAAAAAATACACTGTTTCATTCCACTATAAGAATATTGTTAAAACATTTCGACTACAATGTAGTCATCATCAGTAAAAATACAAGTATTGTATTGTGACTGATGATAATTACATCACTACACAGTTTGTTATACCTATTTCAATACAAGTATTGTATTGTTATAGTCGAAAACTTTTTAACAATCAAAACAATTCTCATAGTGGAATGAAACGGTGTTTTTTTTTTTATTATTTAATTTTAAATATAATCTTTTATAATGGGATGAGGTTTGCCACCCATCCTGAATGTCTTGATTTTATATTGGCATGGAGAGGATAGCTTGTATGTTTCTTACATGCAGCTGATCTGCTGGCTACCCCACTTGTGGGATATGCCGTGATGGTATAGTAGTAGTAGTATAATGGGATATACTTGGCTGAAAGGAGGGGTGTGAGGAAGCGCGGGCGTCCGAGAACTACATGGCTTGAACATGTAGATCAAATTCTCAAGGACGGCCGTATTTTGAGTAAAAGAAACCGACGTGCGTGCATGAGAAAATGAATGACTGTAGAGGAAGCAAAAGAAGTATGTAAGGACAGATCTAATTGGCGTTCCGTTCTCTCTGCCTACCCCACTTGGGATACGGCGTGAGGGAATAGATAGATAGATAGATCTTTTATAATGCATTTCCACAAAGTTACACTAGAAAATATAGAACATTTAGAAATTAAACAATTTTATTTAAGCGGTTGGTTTGTAGGTTTATTAAAGCTTTATTTATTGCCCTTTGAATTTTATCCTTCAATCAAAGGTAATACAGTTTATTTATTTTTTTATTTATTCATTCTTTACTGTACATTGATAAAAAACAATTACATAAAAGGTATACATTCAAATCAAATACAATCAATATACAGAGGGCGAGTTTATCGCAAAGGCGCGATCTCTTCCAACTAACCCAAATTTAATTTGAAATAATTTTTGTTTGTTCTTCTTTCTCATAATACTGATAATTGGACCAAGTTTCTTGTAAACTCCATCCACGTATTCAGTCCATTCTATATTTTCTTTCAAATATCAGACCTAAAATCTAGATATCAATGTTTTTTATGCAACGTCTCCGCACAGTTTTTTATACCTGTTTCAATTTAATATGAGAAATGAATTGAAGTCGTATATGTTTAATAAGTCTAAATACAATCAATTGCTTTGACGTATCGTGATAATTAAATAGGTAACGGGTATTCGGCAACTATCCGATTGATTCAGTCATATCATCATATCATCACTTTTCCCACAAGTAGAGAAACCAGTGAACTGGGTACATATAACAAATACGCATGTTGTCTTCTACGATATCTATTTCTTTTACAATTGTAAATGTTACCAATAATTATTGCGGCTGTGGAAGGAGCCTTATAACCAGTAAGATGAAGCGACAAAATTGGAGGTCACTGCATGAGATATAGACGGAAAGCTTATAATAGAATGTGGCATGATAGTCACGGTCCTCAGAGTTCAGTAACTGACGGAAATGATGATTTTTTTTTTTTTTTCTTTTTGAAGGTTAAGGGACCTTGTATCCTTTGTGTCACTGCGACCATAGTAGATCTATTGTGACATCCTTCTGTGTCATATCTCACTCTCAAGACCTACATGGGTCATATAGCTCACGATTTGTCTTGGTGTGAGAAGCCTCACTTTCTCCGAGTCCAGCAGTGGTCCTCCGAGGATGTGACTTCGATTGCGAGCGAGTGCGTCACAGTTACAGAGGATGTGGATAGGTGTCTCATTATCCTCTGAACAAAATCTGCAGACTGGGGTATCTGACAGTCCTATTTTTGTCATGTGTTTCCGTAGTCTGCAGTGTCCCGTCAAGGTCCTGGTTAGAATCCTTATTTGTTTTTTATTAAGTTTTAGAACTTCTGTGGTGAACTTCCGCGAGTACCCTATCATTAGTTCCTTCGCGTGTTTCAACCCTATGCAATTGGACCAAATTTCGTGGCTCTGGTCCATGGCCCAGTTTCTTAGACTAAGCCTGATAGTGCTAAGCGGTAATCCGCATATGGGCTCAGGACCTATTGGTGGCTCCTCAGCGCCAGTTCTAGCAAGTTCATCAGCAGCTTCGTTGCCCATGACTCCACAATGCCCCGGTACCCAAACCAGCCTTACCGCGTTTTTCTCGCCTAGGCGATTCAGAACCTGTATGCATTCAAAAGTTAGTTTAGATCTCACCTCTACAGAACCTAGGCCTTTAAGCGCCGCCTGGCTATCTGAGAGGATATTAATCTTTTTGTTATGATATGATCGGTGAAGGTTCATATGAGCGCACTCCATAATTGCGCTCATTTCAGCCTGGAAAACAGTAGCATATTCTCCCAAGCAGACCGATTTGCTCAACTTAGAGTGGACGCCAAAGATTCCAGATCCTGCCCGACCATCTTTTTTGGATCCATCTGTGTACCATACAATGTCTCCATCTCGAAAGGTGTAAGGATCATTCTCTCGTCATGTCTCTCTTTCAAGTATGTCTATTGTGTAGTATTTAACAAAGCTGTAAGCCACATTCATGGTATCTGTGGGCATATCCATGATGGGTGCTTTGTGGAGGTCTGAATATAATCCTCTCATTATGCTGGAGCGAACATGATGATGATAGTGATGTTTGTAATTTATATTTTCAATTTTGAAGGATGCAAATGTCATTTGTTTCAAACGTTAATTGTACTCTGTATTATGATATGAAAGTATATAGTGTTTCTTTATGAATAGTGATTGGCGCAAAGATAATTAATAATCTGTCAAACTTTACAATTATTATGTGTAAATAGTAAATTATAGTGTAATAACAATGAAGAATGTAAGTAAGCTACGGTGGTTTGGGCATGTGGAAAGAATGAATGAGGACAGAATGACCAAGAAGATATTTTTGGCTGAGAGGTATGGTGTTCGAATACGTGGACGTGTACCTCTCATGGTATGGTGCTCGAAGAAATGGACGTCTGAGGATCAAATGGCAATCATTTAAATCCTACAAGACGGTCACGTGTTGAACATATTGAACAGGAGAGCAAGCTGAGTAGAAGAACAGAAGCGAAAGATGTATGCAAGGATAGAAGGAAGTGGCGCTCGATCCTTTCTGCCTACCCCGTGAGGGAAGCGGCGTGATGGTATGTTTGTATGTATATAAATAATTAAATAAATATAAACCTACTAATTTCATTAAGATGGGACCTACGACAGGTCTTTCTGCGCTCAAAAGAGTTGATAATTCTATATAATGATATTAACTATATTATGTACGTCAAGGCAATGGTCGAATATACGTTAATCGATATCCGATAGTATTAGATTCCGTTACATCTCTTAATAATAATATCTGCAACTTGTACAACAGTTAGATCTATGTAAATTGTCTAGTACAACTTTATGTCCCTATATCAAACAGCTTTCCTACTCTACCTTTGAAGGAATTCAAAATCCATCTGTGTAACTATGACAAACTCTCGTATCTTTAGACATGAAACGTGGAACTTTCAACTTCCATAGCGAAGGGTGTAAATTAATTATTTTACATGTAAATGAATTTCAAATTTCTAAAATTCAAACTCAAAATATGGGTTTTAACGCGACAGTAAATCTGTGTCCAATTGAGTTTCCCGCAAAGTATTTGTCACCCACTGTTTCCTGTAGGATTTAAGTGTTTATAAAAGTTCTCATAAAATATCTATCACGAAAAACACATCTTCATTTCAGCAATTTAATATGCCGCCCAGCCTGTATGCCTCAACTTTTATATGTAGAGAGAAGAGAGTTTGTATTTATATTACATAAATGTTGTAGACTCCCTTCCATACCAGGATATCTCAGAAGTCAGGGGACTTCTATTTATCTGTTTTTTTAAGGAAAACTTTTTTTCTCACGGGTGGGCTCTAATGGGTAGCCCGAAGGGCTGACTGGCCATAACTGCCTTGTGGTAATCTTTTATGATACATTTACGCCTTCAATGCTCCTATCAGGAGGATAAAGTTAGCTGGAAGATATTGCCTCCAGGCAATAAGCTCGCCAATTGCTCATGATTTTTTTTTTTCTGATCAATAAAGTGTTCTTATTATAAAATACGATCACAGACAAATCAAACGTAATTAAATATTAATAAACAAAGTTAATAACAATGACTCACATAAGACCCAAACAATTAACAAGTAGGCATCATTATCAATTCAAACAGTATCTTATTTTGGAGCAGACGCCGATGGAAGGTGTCTAGCAGTGGTTCCCAAACTTTTAATTTTGCGTACTACACATGAAATTATAAAACAGTAGCGTACCACTGAACTGTAACCGTTAAAAAACATTCAAAATGGTAAAGTAATAAAAACTGCAACAACAACATATCTAATTATATACTGTGTATGTCCTATGGCCATGGCTGCTTGGGTATCACCTTAATAATTGTCGCGTGCCGCTGGTGGTACACGTACCATAGTTAGGTTATCACTGGTCTAGAGACTTGTTATTGAACATATTACATTACTTATATCTGTAGGAGATCGAATAAATGGATTACATGAAAATTCTTCGAAATACAATTGTTCGAATTTACAATTGTTCGAATTTACAATTGTTCGAAAAATTATTATTCGATTTAGCAAATCTTTGAATAACATTTGTTCGACTATCAATTATTCGAATTCTAATTAATGGAAAGTGAATTGTTCGACTAACATTTGTTAGAAAACCACATTCTTCAAACTATTTTATATTAATCTAAATTCATTTTATTTTGATGTTCAGAAGCAGATCATATTGACACGATTATATTACGTTTCATATAAAACCCCAGCCATACCTCATCCAACTGTGCACGAGTTTATAAAGAACAAATGTTATTTTAGTTTCTTAAGAAAATGAGGCAATTGCGTTCATATTACTTGTATTTATAAATATTTAAATTATTTTTCCAAACGTTTGACACTATTTAAAAAAATCGATTGCTAACTGAGTCGTATTATATAATATAACTTCGCTAAGCGAGTCACTTTTCGCCGAAAATAGGAGCAATATTATTTGTCTTGGTAATAAAAATTCGAAGAATTGTGTTTCGGATAATTGTTGTTACCAATATACCGTATGAAAATTCGATAAATTGTGTTTTCTGATAATTGTGGATTCGAATAATTGCCATTCGAATAATTGTCATTCGAAAAAAAGTGAATTCGTACAAATATTTTTTCGAAGAATTGTCAATTCGAATAATTGTGATTGGAATAATTTTCCTGTCACTGAATAAATGTATCTATAGATGTCGAGTGCATGGTTTCAATGTTTGATTATTTGTGTGAATTTTGCTGATTCAACTGATAATATGCATCAAACATCGGATGTGCGCCTCTGCGCAAATTATACATTACATGCAGTTGATCTTCTAGCTACCCCACTTGAGGAATATGCCATAATTATATACAAAGAAAGAGATACAATGTTTGTCAAAAGAAGTTGAGATACTCTTGAAAAATAAAATTATGGTCAAAAGATGTAAATTGTATTGGTCATCTTGGAAAGTGGAAATTTCTGTGATTTGTGTCTTACTTTATACGCAAATGTCTTACTTTATACTTTTTTTTTCTTAGCACAGTTTAGTAAATAAAGTAAAAGTGTAGTATTTTTGAGATACTTTTAGTTGTAGTGTCTGATTTAAGTATCTTTTCATATTGCTATACTTTTGCGTTGGATACGCAATGTAGTTTATTAAATGTAGATGATAACGTCGCGAATGATAATAATATTACAGAATTGATCAATTCTGTACGCGAAAACATCAATCTTTATGCTAATACAGATCCGATGTGTAGGTCCAAATTTAGAAAATTTTAAAATGTAGTTTATTAATGGGTTATCAACACAAATTTGTATAATATATCTTGAGGTTTCGCGGTGTCATTTTGAAACATCTTTTCTCCTTCGAGCATAAAGCCGGGTGAGTTTAAGCAACAATAACATTAATTTGACAATGACTTTTTAACTCGAAACCAGGTCACTACACAATAAAAATTTCACTGAAACTAAAACCAATTGTGTTTTATTGCATACATAAAAACATACTGATTGTCTTCTTTACGTAACTATAAATAAAAAGACATTCAAGATGGGTAAAATATGAATTTGCTGAATTAAAGACATGAAATAAATTATTTTTGATGTTGAACGACCTTTTTTTATTGATAACCTTTTTTTTAAAAAAAAAGAAGATATATCTGGGTTTTGTTATAAACCCAAATACAACCTTATACACCTTTCACAGTAAGCTAAAAGCTTGTGTCGTGAAAGGGGAGTTTGCCTACTACAAAACATTCGAATGATTGCAGAAAATATTAGGTTGTCTTCATATTTTTATTGTACTTTATATGAATTCATTCTTCGAAATCCGCAGTCAATGGGACGAGTCATCCGTAAGAGCATGTAAGTCCTAAAGCTCTCCTTAGAATACGCATGTAGGACACTCGTTCATCAGCTGATGGTGGAAAGTTTGTGTCATTCCACATGTACACACATTTAAATTGATTCATCCCCACTTGTAAAAGTTAAATACAGTACAGTCTACATCACATCCTATACGATTCATTGTACACCATATTTTCTTGAGAATATTAAATCCAGGCAAAATTCTTCTGTTGGATCTGATACTAGCTTTTAGTTTCTTAATATTAATATATTATAATTAATATATCCCGTGGAGAACCCGGTAAAGAATTGGTCTCCCACTCTTCTCCATAAGTTTTCGAGTGTCCTGTAAAAGGCAGGTGTTCGAAAAAATAAGACATTTTACATCTTAAATTCAGCGATGAGGTTTGCCACCCATCCTGAATGTCTTGATTTTATATTGGCACGGAGAAGACAGCTTGCATATTTTATATGCAGCTGGTCTGCTGGCTACCCCACTTGTGGGATATGCCGTGATGGTATAGATAGATAGATATTAATATATTTCTTTATCAAATTATTTATAAGTAAATGTGCAGTAAAGAATAAATAAATTTAGTAAATTCAAAGAGTAGGAAACCTATTATTTGCCAAGACGATTTGAAAATGTAAGTCTTGTTAATATGAAAAAGGCTTTTTGCTAAATAGTACGTACATACACAGCATGCGTTATAGTGTACCTTATGGCGGCGAGTCGTATAAAAATTTGTTAGTATTTCTTGCAAAAGGTTAGTAGTCGTAGTACATAATATTATTATATTATAAATGTATGTGTGTGGAGCGATACATTTCCATAAATACATCACGTTGCAGACTTTACCGTCTTGAGAAATATTTTACAAACTTTCTACACGGTACAAAGTATTTGTACAGGGTATCTCTATTCCAACAAAACAAATAGCTATGTCTACATTACTATACCAAACGATGAAAACAATTATTGACAAATATAAACCCGCTTCGGTGTCCTGGTTATGTGATCTATCTAATATAACGCACCCACATCTAAGACGAAAAAAGGCTTTCCAAAACGAAGTCCAAGAAAGTCAGTTCAACCACGATCTACATACCCATCTAGATATAGATAATCTCCATCGAACCGCCTAAATATCACAACGTCCTTACTAGAGAGCTATTGCTCAAAGCTCGGACTGCAGTACTGAAGGTAAGTGGAGAGAACTCTGGACATTATCGTCAGTAAGAAACCAAAACTTAGTACCAGATTCAATAAAAGAACTGCTGGGGAAAAATATGGTGCACAATAAATCGTATAAGATGTGATGTAGACTAAACTGCTTCTAATATAATATATAAATGGAGATGGATTTATTCACCGGCGTGCAAATGTGAAATAACACAATCTATCGACCATCTGATAAACGAGTGTTCCACATACGCATTCTAAGAAGAACTTCAGGACTTCTACGCTCTTACGGATGACGCGATCCAATGGCTGCAGAATTTGGATGTCAAGATTTTTAAGCAACCATAAGAAGAATGAATGACTATATCATCATGTCATATTCTACAAGTGCAATAGCTAGCGGACTTATTGCTTACTACTTTTTATCGTTTCAGACTAGCTGTCATTTTGTTCACACGGTTCAAATCGCTGACGATATTTTGCGATATTCGCCTCGTCTGAACAACGTTTTAGCGAATACTCATAATGACAAAGCAATTTATTTCAACTAACATTTTAATATAACGTTCATAATAATTGTTGTATTGTAATGCGTGCAGATATTTTTCATAAGGAGGTGTAGGCGTTCATAGTTGGTATTACTTGGATATAACTTAATCGTTGAGAATAATAATTTCGTGTGGTTATTCAAGGTTCTCATAAATTATCATAAAAAGCTATAATAACAAAAGGATCTCCTCTTAATGTAATAAATTTTCAAAATACAATAATAATTATACGTGGAGAAAAACACGCAAATTCCATGTACGTGAAGTGATCAAATTATTACAGGACTATAAAATATTCTTCGGCTGCCTTTCGTAACATTATAAAAAAGTGCAAAAAGTTTTTTTTTAATAATTCGCTGACGATGTATTTCTTTTTATTACAGTTTTTAAGGGACACAAATAGTTCAACACAATAAATATTAACATATTTATCTTGAACGACATACCAATCATGATCACGCGAAAATTACTAATCTCCCAATCTGGTACATTTAGCTGATTTGTACAAAATGAGACTTTTTCAGGTTTTAGTTTTCAAAATTTAGCGATTTGACTTGGTCTTATAATTTTTTTCGCCAGGTTTTCGATTTGGTATAGGAATTTAAAATATTTCACGATCTTCACGTATTTGTTACGGAATATTTCAGAAAAGTGTTATATTTTAGAAAAATCACACATGAACGTAGATTCTCCTATTTTTAATACTTAATTTTCTCCATAACAAAATGTATTAGAATGCAATTTCTTCACTTAACATTAATCTGATGATGAGAGCAGAAACGCTTGCAAGTCTGCTCGCTAACAATAATATTACTAAAGATTTTTAATTTTTTTTTATCATTAGATCTCTAATTTTTAAATTAAGTCCCGCTCAGTTGTAGATTAATTCCTTTTTGAATTTGAACATCCAACCGTCAAGTCTACAGAGTTTGTATTATGACAGCAAATTGTATGTACATTTATACTTTGTGTGTGATAGTAGTTGGGGTTGGTTCTTGTGTACTGTATTGAGGGCAGAAATAACATTACGAAATATACTTTTTTATATAATACCCATTGTATGTATGTATAGCAGCAGCGGTTCCTATAAAGGAGCATTAGTGGGAGCGCACTCATTTTGTAAATCCACTAATTGTCCTTTTACGTTATTCCAATAAAAATTTCTTCAAAAGTATAGTAAACTAGGTTCCCTAAACAATACACTATTATTATTTTATTTTTATTTTTTTTAACAATACACTATATACATCTTTATTCGTTATAATGGATGAGAAGTTCGTGGAGTTTCCGACAAATATTTTTTCTGTATGTCTATATATTTCAAACATTTGAAAGGCTCACGCCATATATTGTTATAAAATAAACAAATAACGAAGGTCATCCTCCCAGTGACATTGGCATAACGCATCGCTAAATTGAAGATGTTAAAATTTCTTATGCGAGATAATTTTTTTAATACTACCACACCACCAATAGTTCAACCCACCAGCCGCCTCTGATGTACATATAATGTATAAGCACTATTATAATATCGTTGTAATATTCTGTTTCTACGCAACTTTTCAAAAGAAAGTCGCCACGCTAAACGAGGGAACATTTCACTCTTTACAACTTTATACGTGCGCGCGATTCCAACATATTACATAGGTACATTCATAATATCAGACAAATATTTTATTTTATTATAAATATTGTATCGTAGTTTTTATCAAGTTTTATTTTTATCAAAGTTTCCGACATCTTAGATGTCTCCCTCTATCACAATACACCGTTTCTCTGGCAACGACACTAGTAATTGTGAATAGATGACTCATTTGGCGCAAAGATTTTCCAATTGGAGGAGGTTTGACCTTTTGCCCTGATCACTCGTAAACGAGTAGATGGCCTTTGAAAATAGAATAAAATAGAGGTCACTTGTGGGAAATTCCGTGAGAGTATAAATGAATTTATCAATATCATCACGGAATGATCAAAAAATTTGGTAGCCATAGTAAACTTAATTTATATGTAATAAACATCCTAGTTCTCCTCTACTTTCCATAAAAGTTAAGAGATTGGGATGGCTGGGTCACGTGCTCCGCATGCCAGAAGACGGCTACCACTTAGATCTTTGGAGGCTGTGGGAGAGGGCAGAAGACCGGTAGGCCGCCCTAGAAGAAGCTGGCGAGGGCAAATGTCAAACATGTGTGTTGAAAGACTTGGTTTGGAGTGGCCAGAGGTCCTGGAAGTTTATAACAAAAACCCAGATATAAAAAAAAAAAATGTAAATCATATGTGTTTAACTGGATTTGAGCCCCACGCCCAGATGATAAAACCAATCAAACATCTCGATCGGAGGACCATGATTACACAGTGTACATAACTTTACGTAAAATCTAATTTGATTATTCTGTCATTTGTAAAAAAAAACTATATAATTAATTGCCTGACGATTCCAAGTGCCAAATCAATGGCCTACGGATGATAAGAGAGAATTAAGAATAATCAGAAGAAGTGAGAAAGGCGTCCAAGCGCTTTCAAATTGGTTCTTGGCTGGTTAAAGTTGGACACCGATAGTGATTACTAAAATCAGTCTAGAATTAGTTCGTTAGCCCTGGGATGGCTTTCTCACGTCTTCCGATACTATTTTACACAAAGATATATAGATCTTCGATCGAGATGTCTGGATGGTTTCGAATCATATTTTTGTCTAGGAGTCGATCGAAATATAATATAATCAAATATAGTCGAAAACATTATCAGTCAATCAATCTACCATTTAAATTATATACTGCTAGCCTTCTTCTCTCCACTGCTGGATATAGGCCTTTTCAAAACTTTTTCACAATTTCCTATCTCGAGCATCATGATACCACTGTTTCTCATCATCTGGACAATATCGTTTAAATAAGAAAATCAAAACTCATCTATATTTTTTTTTTAAAAAAAAAAGATAACTATATCTGGGTTTTTGTTATAAATTGTTATGATCGAACCACGGACCCCTTGTTCACGAGGCCGAGACTCTACCTCCAGGCTACCGACGAACTCTGTCTGTCTGAGTCTTATTTTTTTTTTTTAAACATATTTAGACAATTCACACAGACCGAGCTAGTCCCAAATTGAGATATGAATCTTGTATTATGGGTACTAACACGACGATACACATAATTATATACAATGCACTGAACACATATACATGTAACACCCAGACCCAGGACAATTTGAAAATGGCCATTTTTCATTTTGCTCTGGCCGGGAATCGAACCCGGGACCTCGTGACTCAAAGGCAAGTACGTTAGCCACAGCGCCACACTGGTCGTAATTTATGTGTGGGAAACTTCGCGAAATAAAAGGATGAAGAAAACAATATACTATGTAAGTATCAAAAAATCTAAGAATGAATTTTCACCATTGTTGTATCTAGTAACAAAGTATTGTATGCATTCTTTGTTATTTGCCAGCAATTGAAGTGTGTTTTCAAGGAATAATAGGTAGTTGGATTTAAAATGTTTACTTCATTGAATCTACATGGCTTTAAATTCGTCAATTCGTTGTACAGAATCAACATGGAGAAAGATAGAAAAGATATTAGAATGAATAGCTCGCTTCAAGTGGTAGTACTTTGTATGAACGCTTCACGTATTTAGGCAAACATTCAATTCGTTCGCTCCTGAACTGCATTCAAGAATAAAAATCAGGAAAAATCTTCTCTCTATTTGTGTTGCATGTTCGCTATTTATTATGAAATACCTTCCAACTACATTTTATAGTCTATTCTATTATTTTTTTCTGATTTTGATGTGCATTGTTTCAAAAGTTTTCTATATAAGTGTAATGAAAACTGCTGAATTGTTTACAGCAATTATTTAAAATATTGAGTTTCTCAGTTAACGGCACTGAAGATGGACTAAGTCCGAAAGGCCTCTGCCAAAATAAAATTAAAACAGTTAAAGTTACAGTCGAAACAATAAAACAGGTGTTTTATTCTACTAAAGATTTTATTTTGTGAGAGAGACGTCTTTCGTCTTATGATTATTTATTATATTATTCGATTGACAATGTCCTCATAAGACGAAAGACGTCTCTCTCACAAAATAAAATCTTTAGTAGAATAAAACACCTGTTTTATTGTTTCGATATGGAATTCTACTACCTAAACACCGACACAGTGTTTTACAGTTACAGTGTTTTCACTTAATCATTTTAATATAAATATTTAAAATATTGTTTGAATTCCTCGGCAAAGACGAAGATAACAAGCAATTTTACACATACTCGTGAATACATGACAATATCAAATACAATTATACAGAAGGCGCGTTTAACTTAAAGGCGTGATATTTTCCAACTAACCCAAATATAATTTATACCTTGTGAGGTTGAAGTAAGAGAATCCCCTTTTTTATAGATCCTTTGTCATTTTCTACATGAATGGCAAATTGTATATAAAATAAATACTTTTAATTCAAATATACAAAAATGTTAAATTCAATATTGTCGCAATGTACGAAGAATAAAATCAATTTGTATGGATACATTGTAATACTAAATTCATTGATGCATTCTTTATAAATGTTTTGAAGCAAATAAAACACTATTTCAACTTGCACCAAGACTTCTACGTACTACTTTCTTTGTAAAGATTCAACATTGGAAATGTTTGCACACCGAGTTTCAAGAAACTGCTCTTACTATATAATATAACTTGCACAAAACTATAATCACACAACGTTTAGTATTACGGAATCTGTTGTATTTTGTTGAAAGAGTGTCTGGAATCTGTAAATTGTCGTTGAAAATTCATCTGGTGATTTCCATCAATTTGTACGTAGATACTTAATCTAAAGTATACATATTTTTTTAAAAGATGTATGAGTAATGATCACAATAATAAGTGATTTCCAGACAATCTGGAAAAAAATATTTTGTCTGGTGGAAACGAAGGAAGAAGAAGCAGAGGCCGAATACTGACAAGATGGTCAGGTCATGTGAGAGATGCTGCAGGGGGTACTATGTGTGAGGCGTTTAGGCAGGCGGAGGACTGGGCACGGTGGAGGAGCTTGTCGCTTGGTTGGGGTCATGGTGGTCACGATCCTCAGCATTGAGGGACCGACTTAAAAGAAGAAGAAGATGAGTTATGAATGACGCTAATGTGTTATCTACATTAAGCAAGGGGTTCCCACCATTTATCCCTGAATGTTTCAAGAACATCAGTTCTTATATCATCCAGTCAATCTAGAGTATAAGCTTTCTTTTTTATCAAAAATTGGACTCGAGGTTCTCCTTATGGGATTCCCTCTGCAAAACCCACTCGAGAAATGAAATACTCCCTTGATATACCCTTGGTAGAAAATCTCAAACCGAGGATGATACATACTTTTACACAACATAATACATGGTTTAAATCTTATGTCTAGAAATATACATAACTTTTCTTAAATCTATTTTACTGTGTGTACCAGGGATGTTGCGAATATTCGCATCCGCATCCGCAAATGCGGAGCTTCCGCATGTATTTGGACATCTGCATCCGCATCCGCAATAATCGATGCGGATGTTCATGCGGATGCGGATGTAAGACAATTTGCGACAAGAAAGAAATGGGGCGGGGTCGGCGAATGGCGCGTGCCGTTCGCACTTGACATTAACCAATGGGAACGAAAAAATTGGTGACAAGATCCGACGCGTTTTTATTTTTGCCGGTTTTATTTTATTTTTGCAAATAACAAAAAAGAAAAAAAAATTTCGCCTAAAAATCCATAATATTATTGAAGCATTAATTTCGTCACATATTTGACTACTTTTATTATATGTAGTTCCTACTTTTTTTCTATAACATCTTAAACATCCGCATCTGCATCCGCGGATGTGAGCCTACAAAAATCCGCATCCGCATTCACATCCGCGGATGTGTAAAAATTGACATCCGCAACATCCCTGGTGTGTACCTACCATGCAAAGTCTGACTGCAGCTAACATTTTATCAGAAATATGAATAAATTAATTTTATGAATAAAATTCTTCTCATCCTTATAGAAACAATATTTCTATTTTCTTCCCTTTCTTTTCCCTTTCCTTTTTGCACAAAATATTTTGGTGTGTAGTTGCATAATCTAGAAAATCCAGACGCTCCCTCAAAACAGCATTCCTCACATTGCTGCAACATTAAATACTGTTGTATGTGAGAAACATATCTCCGGGTACGGCACGACGTATGTGGTGGGTGCTGTTCTTTACAAAAAGGATTATTGACAATTTGCTTAGCAAGGAAATATTTTCGTATAAGTTGAAATATAATAATATGTTTGTAGTATGTTTTGTAAGAAACAAGTGTTCGTCAAACCGTAATCAATATAAGTATTTCCTTCTTTGTGTAATATCAATAAATTGGTTGTAGCACAAAATGAATTCAGTCGTAGCAAAAGTTACAGACACTGGTAAAAATATGTTCAGTACATAAACACCGTATTGAATTAACAAAAAAGTATTTTCTCATCGTCAGTATGTTCGATCAAAATTACAAGGATGTCACAAGCCATTTTGAGCAACGGCGAATCTTATTCGAAAAGAAATTTGTATAAGATATCACACATGGTAGTGTCGATTCATCTTACCTTAGTGGAAATGTCTCGATTCGTTCATTCACAACTCAGATGTCCAACTATCTATCCATCATTTGGAGGTCTTCCTGGCGGGCGCATTTGACGTGACATGGTCAATCTCTTTTGATACCTAAACACCGATACAGTGAAATAGATTAGCATTTGTTGTTTTATGGAACTGGAGAATCTAATGTGTGGATTTTTTCAGACGTTTTTTTTTCAAGTACTAAGCCTACATAGACAAAATAAAAAATATCATATTCACAATTATACCTGCAGCATATAAAATAAGAAAGGTGTACGTATTTATTTTGAAAATATACGTTATATAACTTCTTTTTTTTTAAACACATACATACATCAATGTTGTAACATCAAATAGAATTCCATTTGGCCGAATCTCTCTACTTACTTTCAGACAAAGAGAACCAAAAGAAAATCTTATTCTTCAATATCTACTTCGGTACCAACGACATTATTCTAGATATATATATTTTATATAAAATATAATATAATATAAGTATATTTTATATAATATGTAGGTATCTCAGATAGACAAACTCCCCCAGAAATTTTGTGAGACTCAGTGAAAAGGAAAAATTACACTCTATGTGTTCCAGCAGATGTTATATACTTACACCTAACGAGTACTTCCCTTTTCTTTATATATTGAAAAGGCTATCATGATTCTGAGATTTTGTACAATACATCGTTTGATCGTGTGAAAAAAGTTGTTTGTTTATTTATTCATACATCATTCATTCATACCATCACGGCATGTCTCACACGTGGGGTAGCCAGCAGACCAAAAGCACGTAACAAACATGCAAACTATCCTCTTCGTCTCAATAAAAGTAAAGACATTCAGGATGGGTGGCTGACCTCATTCTCATTATGAAAGATTAAAGAAAATTAATACTAAACAAATTGCGAGGTTCAAACATTCCATCAGGATCTTTTGGGCAACCTGGCCAATCAATCTTGCATAACATATTGTATTTAACGAGAATTGTATACACATGTTTTTGATGTTTTCCCTATTAAAATACATAATATATTAAATACTCGTAGTGTCGTCAATTAACAAATTTTTAGTTAAATAAGCAGCTGGTTCGCTGGCTACCTCACTTATGGGAGATGCCGTGATGGGATTGATGAATAGTTATTTCAAAACTTCCATCCAATATTTTTTTTATTAAATCGTACAAAAATCTACACGATGTAATATTATCGTACAATCTATCATCTCTGATGAACAATCTCTACAATATGTTTTAAAAGAGTACCTAATGGAAGTCAAGCTTTTCCCTGCTACTTTTTGTTTGTTCTTCTTTAAAAAATAAAAGTTACTCGTTTTTTTTATTGTTCGTCATTTTTATTTAAATATACGGAGATTAAAAAGTTTCAAATGTAAAGAACTTTTCAAACGAAGAAGGTCATTAGGGCATTGTAGACCGAAGCGACATTTTACTATAGCATAGACATAGAGCATATACTATGTGTACTTTAATATTATATTCCTGTCAAATTTATTTTCAATATGAATTTGTTGAGTAAGCAAAACTTGCGTTTGTGATGATGTTTTTACAGACGATATTGATGAAAAACTTTATTCACATAATAATTCGTCCAATAAAGTCACTGTAGAAGTTCTAAATATAGAAAGTACCTATGTAAAGTTTTAGATGACGTATCCAAATACGGTTAATGATTTTTGCTCTATATTCATGTAATTACATATATAGTATCGTCTTCACCTGAAAATTGATAATTCGTTTAAATTTAGTCGATTCCATGACTAGAAAATTAATAATTAAAATTTTTCGTTCACAATGCTGAAAAAAGATAACGCCCGACCTAACTTAAAATGACCTACAACCAGTCAAACGTGAAGAAAAAAATGTGATGGTATAGATAAAAATATATAAACATACATCTTAATAATCTATTTATCAATACCATTTTTGGAGACGGGATTTGGCTGAGAGCATGGTGTGTGACAATACACTGGACACCTCCTGACATGTCCAATGGCTCCCAGACAGTGTCACAGTGTCGTGGAGCGAACAAATCTGGGAGGATCTGCAAGAGAGGTCGTGGCTTTCTGGAAGGGAATGGGAATATAGATTTTGATGTTTTTTTTTGCTATATATGCTGACCGACACGAAAAGAAGAAGAAGAACACCATTTTCTATAATTTGGGTAGCCAGTAGACCAACTGCATAGAATAAACCTAATTATAAATTGTCTTCTCAAAACATACAAAGTGGCATACTTTATCGCTACATTGAAGATGTTTATAATCTTTTACACTCTAAAGTTTTACATATACGTGCTTTTACAGAACACTCTAAAGCATCAAGGAAAGAGTGAGAAACCTAATCATTAAGCAGGGGACTAGATGGAATCTCAATAACAGGTTTAAATATAAAAGTTATCTTAATTATTATAAATGTGATGCAACTAAATTTGAATAAATTCCGCCTACTGCAATTCAAAAACGATTTCACAGCTAAAAAACAAGCAAAAGGATAAGTATTTTTTAAATCAAAACAAATAAAAGTTCTTCTATTAATATTTTTAAGCCTCACAGAATAACGGAGAATATATATTTTAAATAAGAATATAACAAGTAGATACCTGAGTATTCAATTCCCGGTGCAGATTCCAAAATATAAATGAAATGTTCGCGAGTTCCTTTTTTACATTTTTTTAATCTTATTTTTACTTTTCAACAAAAAAATTGTTTCGCTCAACCGCTCCCAGTGGATTACACCGAATTAAAATCTTATTGGAATATTTTGATTTTAATTAATCCGTGAGCCCCGGATTAAAATTTAATCTTTGGCTGATTAAATTGGTCAAGTATTTTATACTTCAAAACTCTGTAAAGAGGTGTTCTGTTATATTATTAGTTTTATTGAAATATTTAAGCCTTACTGAAGAACAAATTCGAGTTTTGGTTCAGAATACCTTTGGAATAAGTATTTGTCCTGAAATTTGTGATAGAATTAGATAAAAAAATAAATACACTATGGATCCTCTGGTGAATGAATGGTATGTATGAATGGTCTTCCACTGCTTGTCTGTATGTTTTTGAGTGTCCAGATATTAGACGACAATAATTACATACCTTTATACTTCTTGACGTGCCCAATGGCTCCCAGACAGTGTCACTGGGAGGAATTCGTGGGGCAAACTCACCTGGGGGGAGCTGCAAGTGAGTCATCGCTTTCTGGGAGGGAATGGGAGTGTAGATGTGAATTTTAATTATTTTGTAACTTTTCTTTGCTGACCCGACACGAAAAGAGAAGAACACACCTTTCATTAACTACTACTACTGCTAATATAATATCATCACGGCATATCCCACAAGAGGGGTAGCCAGCGGACCAACTGCATGCAATTAACATAGACATTATCCTCACCACTTTAATAAAAAACAGTCATTCAATATGGATGGTATGCCTCATTGCTGAATTTTAGATATTTATAATTATCTTGTATATGAGTTTTTACGAACACCTGCCTTTTACAGCACATTTGGAAACGTCATTTAAACAAACGATCGACATATGGTTACCCCACTTATGGGATTTGTCATGATGATATTGATAGAAACACAAACCTTGTTAATTGTTGCTTTTTATTTTAGAGTAAATAAAGTTTGGCCAACAAAATTTCTCCTTGAATAATAAATGAACAAATATGTATCTCTCTTACACGAAACAGTTTCTTTGTATCAATAGGATATTCGTACTTTGTCCATTGTTTAAAGACAGAATAAGGATGATTTTGGACTTTATCTTGAACAAGAATAATGAAACAAGAACTATATCACTAATAAGCAAAGTTTTGATCTAATCCATCCTATTTATCCAACTAACCCCTCTTGAAATTGGCAATGTTAGATCTGTGTCGTCTAAAGCTATGTACAGTTGCCAATTCAAAATAAATCATTATTAATTCATATTATACATTTCACAGGTACAAGAAAATATGTACTAATATATAATATACAAAATTCTCGTGTCACGGTGTTTGTTATCATACTCCTCCGAAACGGCTGAACCGATTTTGATGAAATTTTGTGTGCTTATCGGGTAGGTCTGAGAATCGACTAACATTTATTTTTCATACCCCGATTTTTTAATTTTATTTTTTGGTCAATTTTTTGTTATTTTTATTTTTTATGGTGAGCCATTAAAAAATACATACAGCCCTAAATTTTCACTCTTCTACCATCAATCTCTATTTTTAATAGTGATATTAGTATAATGCAAATGTATATGACAAAACAACGTTTGCCGGGCAGCTAGTAGGTAATATATAAAATCTAATTAAATACAACATTTCTGATGCCTCTTTTTTAAGAATTATTTTAATACTTATCAATATTATTAAAGTTTATTCATTTGTTAACGTTATTTAATCAGCGAGTAAGTATACACAAATCATTATCAAATTGTGAGTTTATTGGCTACAAGACTTCTGAAAATCTGGATTTACCTCTTTCAGACAACGAAATCAGAGCGGAGAGCTGTTGGTGAAATTGCTAGGTGTGTTTATTTTATATATTTTTTTCACTTATGGCATAGCATCCTACAAGAATGATTTGTGCCAAAAACAGTATCTAAATTTTATTAAATCGTCAGGTATAGGCGTGTTTATGTATATTTATTGATGGTTCAAGAGTTTTTATTTTTTTCCATGATTGTAATATATTTGATAGGTATAACTGTGTGTTAGCGAAATAATAAAAAAAACTACATTGTTCGGCTTACACCCGGTTTCACAAAAGATAAAAATTCTTTCTGTTTAAAGGTAAGTTTGGGATTCATAAACTAACTTAAAATTAAAAGAATTTTACTCGGTGGAATTTCAGACTGGATGTCAATATGTACAATCAAACGCGTGGAAATTATTGTTTTTATAAATTATCTTAGCGTGGCTGAGAAGATATATACTTTTCGAGGAATTAAAAGAAAATGAAATTTTTGACTCAAACTTTATTATTTATGAAACTCGTGAAAATAAACCGATCTTCAAAAATTACAGTGACTTTTTCTTTTTTTATGAAATCACTCAATATAGTTTAACAAAAACACTGTTTTTTTTTAATTTAAGATTATTTATTATATCATTAGTTTGAAGTCACTTTATGTTTTTATTTTTTTATTAATGGAGATTAAAAATAAGTCCAAAAATTTATTATCATCATTATTTTATCAAAACAAAAAATATGATACATTTTAGTAATCATTATATTTTTGGAGCTGAAATGAAGGAAAGTTAATTATTAATTATTCTAACTGGCATGCCGGGTGACAAATCTAGTAAATTAATAATGTAATTAATTATATTTTTTAATTAGAACACTTCAGTACTTATCCTACGACAGAACCACGAAAAATGAGTATCGTTTGTGCTTGGAATGGGATTGAACCATCTTTATCGGACGCACAGCGTCACACCAATAATAAGAACACTTTATTGATCAGAAAAAAAATCATGAGCAATTGGCGAGCTTATTGCCTGGAGGCAATATCTTCCAGCTAACCAAAATAATGTGTGATACTATGTTGACAATGTGTAATTAATACTAAATGTGAACAGTTAATACTAAATTTAATTATAACTAATTACATTCTTAGTCCTAAGTAGAACATTATATATGTCATGTTTCCTCTAATAAATACTATAAAATGAAGGATCAACATCACCAACATCGATGGGGACTCGTAGAAACTCCGTTATGTGTGTTTATGGTGGTGACCAAACAACAGAACACATTGATTGTTCAATTGCATAATTTAAAAATCGATATTTTTGAAAATTTTGATTTTATTGGTCTATTTTTATTCATTTTATTTAATGGTTAAAGTACAAAACAGACAAAAACTATAAATATAGTTTACAAAAATTAAAATAAGTCGCTCATAACTCCGCTGTCATCCACAAACATTTATTACAGTTAAGTCAATTATTAAAGTATCGCACATTCCGCTCATTCATCTGTTCTCACTAGCTTTTGTTCTACCTATCTATTTTAATTGATTTGGCGCGACTGTATCATTGCATTTAATGTTGTATTATATGAAAATAGAATAAATTAAAAACAAATAGAAATGCCACTTTTCAATTCCACATACAAACAACTTTAAAAAAGTAGGTCTCTAGTTGTTTGTTTGTGGAGTTGAAAGAGTGACGTTGATTTTGCATAATTTTCTAAATTTTCGACTTGTTGAGTTTATGTAGCTGGACAGTCGGCATGTTAAACGCCTTAAGGGGCCCCTATCAAAAACGATAAAACGTTCAATTTTTAACAAGTTTGGTACACAAACTCTCAAAACTTGTTGACCCTACGAACATTTTGATTTGATAAAATATGAAAACAAATGTTAATTACCAATATCAAACTTTATCTTTAAAAAAAAAAAAACGATTTTAGCTTCATAGTATTCGTTTATAAAAAAGCATATTTCTAAAAATCGAATTCGGGGGTGTGTTTGGTACATAAATGCACGAGAACCCTACAAAATTTCATATACTTATTTTAATATTGAGAATATTTAGATAATTATTACAATTATAGAACAAAAAAAAACTATTTTTTTTTGGTTTTTTTCATAGATATTGACCGACTTAAAAAATATTTTTTTGATAAAATTTCTCATTTTTGAAACCAAAAATCACCACATGAACTCAATTTTTTGTATGCTAAAAAAAGTATGCTAAAATCTATAGTATTTATATGCTTGATTGGATGAATAAAAAAAATAAAATATATATTTTACAAATAATTTGTATTTTGATATAACAAAGAGTACCTAAATTAATCTCGTCAGTCTGCGATTTATTTATTTTTTATTAAAAAACTAATATTGGTAATAAATATTTGATTTTTTATTTTATCAAATCAATATGTTGGCAAGGGTCAACAAGTTCAGGCAGTTTTTCTATCAAATTTGTTGAAAATATAATATTTTACCGTTTTTGCTAAACGGGGCCCTAACACGTGATATTTCACGAAATCCTGCATTTTATGAGACACTCGAAAATTTACAAAAAAGAGTGAAAGACATGCTCTTTGCCAGTAATTCCATGAAAATAACTCATTCATTATAAAAAAGAGATTACGCGAATAGCTCAGTAATTTTATTTCTGAAAGCGATAGCTAGTAATATTCTACAAAACACTTGAAAAGTAGAAGGTATAATATAATGGAGTATGTACGGATTCGTTAATAGGTTCCTGTTAACCCCTTCAATAATACTTCTACTACTAGGTGCCTCTACAGACAGTGATCCATTATTGGGAATCTAATAGGCTAACGGTATAAAGGACCGTTGAAAATTGTTAAACCGTTGGCTCGTGAACAACAAAACCTTTGACTCGTTAATTGTGATACATTGCCAGCTTAGCAAAGACCAATGATTAATCGAACTATTGGGTATGTAAATTACTGTTTCTCGAATTGTGAAACATTGCCAACCTTAAAAGTCAACGGTATTATGGAGTAATGTATTGACAATCTAATAGATCAACGATATTATGAACTATTGTGTAAGTAAACCGTTAGCTCGTAAAATTTAATTAAATGACACGGCGCAGTGAATAGACTATGTATCATTTTTAAACCAAATTTTTTAAGAGTCAAAATAACGATTCATTCTATTTATTGTTGTTGTTTTGTTTTACAATATTTACTCATTACACACCTCAAATACCTGTTCAAAGCGTTTTTATTGTTTGAAAATTTACGCTCTTGGTTATCAATAAGCCCTACTACAGACTTCTTCGATGGTCCTACAGCTCATATCGAGCTTTGGCCTCCATCAACCCTCGCCTCCAACTCCTCCTGTCTGCCGCTGCGGTTTTCCAATTTACAACCTGTAGAAGTTGGTTTGCGTCTTTTCTCACCTCATCCTCCCATCTCAGCCTAGGTCTGCCAACTTTTCTTTTCCCACCCGGATGTCCCTCAAGGATCCTTTTTGGTACCCGTGAAGACGGCATTCTCTGCACATGTCCGGCCCATCTTAGCCTGTTAAATTTTGCATATACAGAGAGTCTGGGAGCCTTGTAGATGTTATATAGCTCATCGTTGAATCTTATTCTCCAGGTTTCGCCATCATTCACGGGTCCCAGGATTTTCCTTAGCACTCTCCTCTCAAATCTGTCCAGCTCTTCTGCAGACTTTGCTGTCATTGTCCACGCTTCGCACCCATAAGTCACTCTCCCTACTACAGACAGACGAGCTGTATATTGAGTTACATTTTTAATATTGTTTCTCACGCAGATATAAAAAAATCCAGTAAAATGCAAAAACAACGTTAAAAATAAGTAAGCCCATCATCAAAATGTCATCTCTACGCGATTTGACTATTAAAACCCAATGTAGAAAAGAATGTCAATACATACAAATATTCACACTTTATATAACATAAATACATACGTTTCAATACGTAAGTATAAATCATTCCAGAAGGACCGAAATTTTGTGTACATACATTTCAATACGTAAGTGTAAATCATTCCAGAAGGACCGAAATTTTGTGTAAAGAGAGATCGTTAAATTATCTCGGTATTGAACTCGTTGATTCACTGGTAAGCCAACGGTATAAGCACTGTTAAAATATATCTAAATTATTAATACCCGATTTAGAAAGAGAACTGAAGCTCAACTACAGGTAGTATAGGATTTAACTTATTGATTCATCGGCGAGCCAACGGTATAAACCACTATCAAAGTAAAAGTAAGTATAGGTATTGCGGTATATTTACTAACACCCGATGTAGAGTAAGAGCTCTAATACAGTTGAGCCGCTATTTACATACATCTACATACATAATAATGTGTTGTGGAATAATGGGAAAAGTTTCAACTAAATGCTGTAAAACTTGTAGTAGTTGTAGTAGTAGTGGGATGAATGAAGCCTCAAAGGGGTTAATAGATATGTAAAATTTTACTTAAAGAGTTTAAACTGTGGTGCGGTTAACCATAAAAATGTTTTCCGCGTTGATATTTTGACATTGTTGTGATTTCGTAGAACGTTTTTTGAAGATTATATACATATATGGGATGGGACTCCATGACAATGTTTTTTTTTATAGATAATGGATATTTTTTGAAGCGTCATATCGGGGGCCCCGACATTGACGAATACTTTCAAGAAACGCACTCTACTCTTTCCAATGCGAAATGGCTTAACATTTTTCATAGCCATTCATCCTTCGAATATTGTGGATGAGATTCTTCCTTCCGATCCATCTACCGCCATTGATCATCCATTTCATAGGCAGGTGTATCACTGTATATTTCTACAAAACTGTGGATCAATTGATTTTATAAATATTTTAATCATATACATAATAGACCGAACAGTCTTTTTAGAGCTTTGCACTTCACAACGTTGAGACGATTTGAAAACTGTGAAGCAGCCCCAAAATCTAGTCATCTTCACTGTCAATGGAATTTCAAACCTGCCTCTCCTGGACAGTAGATTCTGATGCAAACCGTGAAGCACCCAGCAAAGAATATTGGTCTTTCACTCTTTTCCATGAGTTTTCAACAAAAAACAAAAGGCATTTAACATCTTGAATTTGGCGATGAGATTTATCACCACTCCAGAATGTCTTAAATTTTGTTGGCATGGAGAGGACATCTTGCATGTTTGTTATTGCCACTGGTTTGCTGGTTACCCCACTTTTGGAAAATGCCCTAATGGTGAAGTAGTTTATTCTCAGTGATTCTTAGCAATCAATTCCTTCGAATTCCAGTTGATGTTATTTTATAGCCTTTGCCTTATTTTGCCTAACGGTCTACCAGGTACAACTTGTGTAGGTGGTTTGTGGAATATTTGAGAAGCCGTGGCTTGGAGCGGTGTCTATTTAAGTAGTTAATTATTACTATTGCAAATCGTTATCAATAACAGATGGAACATTATTCCACATAACATTATTACATAATATCCATTATACCTAATATCGTTTCATAATAATATATGGCCTAGCCGTACACACAAAGAGAATATATGCATATTTAGACCTGGCTTATAAGATATTCCTTAAGTTAACTCTGTTTAAATTATCTAGATTTTTCAATATTACATACACCGAAAACTCAAACTTGGTCATTTATTTCTACTAGGTACCACAAAACCATCACGGCATATTGTTATTATTAAGTAATTTATTTATTTTTGAACATTTTGAAAATTCGTCATAATTAAATATTTAGTTTGATTAAATTAAATTAAAACACTGTGTCTTTTATTTAAAGTAAGTGTGTCTTAACTTTAAGTGAAAGACACAGTGTTTTAATTTAATCAACTTAAATATTAAATTTTTATAATAAGTTAATAATTAATTGATACTGGAAGTAATTTTGTTACGTGGTATAGTTCATTTTCTTGTTTTCGTTTTCCTGTTTTTATTTTATATAGCAAATCTGATATCAAAATATTTTTATTCTGCACATAAGACCAGGCAGACTAGTGACCACCTGGATGTCCACAATTGCCAGGGACATGAAGGAGGCAAAGTTGCGCGCGGAGGATGCAGGGGACCGGAAGACTTGGAAGATGAGGACTAGGAGAGCCGACCCCAAGTAAATGGGATAAAGGCGAGGGCGAAGAAGAAGAAACTAAATATTAAATTTTTATATTATTAAGTGAATACTTTTTAGGATGGCAATGCGGAGCAGGCGGAAGGGATCGAGCACCATTTATAGCTCTCTTTCTCCAATTTAAACGCAAACTTTTCTACTTATTGTACTCACCACACATCCATCTTTAAGGATTAAGTTTACATTAAGTTTCAATTATTGTTTTGTTAAAATTTGTTATTATAATAGTATTTAATTTCATCTTATGAATATAAATGTATTATTTTTTTATTTTTTTTAAAGATATATCTGGGTTTTCTTATAAACCCAAATACAACCTTATACACCTTTCACAGTAAGCTAAAAGCTTGTGTCGTGAAAGGGGAGTTTGCCGGCACCTGGGATCGAACCCCGGACCCCTTGTTCACAAGGCCGCGACTCTACCTCCAGGCTACCGACGAACTCAAATTTATTTATTTATTAATGTATGTATAATTAATTTATTTATTTTAAACTTTTTCTCTTTCGGGTTTCTGTATAAATTATTTTTTTCTATATTTGTTTATTTCATTTTTCAATTTTGCTTATTTAGGTAGGCATAAACTAATGTTAATGTTTTAGGGTTGACTGGTAGACGTTGCCCAGCAACAAGTCCGCCTTTTGGCCTAATTATCTTGATTGTCACGCTTTTGAAATGTTGAATATTACTGTTTATGTTTTTGTGTAAGATTAAAAGCCAATAAAGATATATTTATTTATTATTATTTACTTATCTTATCGTAATTTCTATCTACATACTCGTATACAATCTCCCAATGGAGTAATCAACGAAATAATATTTATGTAATGAATAAACATGTTGTCCTAATCTTTTATAGCTGTACCACAAAACACATCGATAATTTCACTACAGACCTATCAACTTTCGATAACCTATCAGTATTTCGAGTAAAGCTTCAATTCTAGCTCAATTAAAATTATATTACGAGCACTTAAGTATCGGCATCTAGCATACCCTATGGAAGAAGACGTGGGCTATCATTTAATGTTGTTGACCGAAGGTACTTGTTGGAAGTCCATTTTCTTTTGTTCAATTCCTATAAATACTGTTTGTCTCTTTATCTTATTTCACTTTTTACTAATCGCCTGATGATGGAGACGAGAGTCTCCGAATACTAGTACGCCAAGTTAATAAAGTCATTTGGAAGTTAACTACATATTATGTTTTTTTTTTCAATTATCTTGGGCTATCATTCATTCATTCACATCATCAGGACACCCACCTTAAGAAGGGTAGCCAAAGAAATACTCGTAAGTGTTTTTCAATAAACATGTTGACATGGTCTTAGTTTTTTAACAAACATTGTTTGAAATTAAACTAAATATATCTCGACTTACTATTTTAAGTGGTATATGGATGTATAACTCGGAGTATATTTGTTGGTAAATAAATGGTACGTACTTCAGATAGTACGTTATTTATTAAATAATTTTATTAGGAAGGTACATTGAATATTTTAACACGTGACAGTGTTTAGATGATAGGAAGTAGATATTAGTACATCGGGTGAAGAAAAGTACCAAATTGAATTTTAAACAAAGAAAGTTTGTTGAACTATTAATTGCTTTTAGGTAAGAGGTTAAATTTTGTTTATGTTGATATGTTATGTAGGTATAAATACTTCAAATAAAAATAATTTCAAGGAAAGGATTGAGAGACACGTGTGGTTGTTTACATAAAAAAGTAGATGCTTGTGCTAGGAGTGAAAGAGTAGGTATTTTTGTGGTGAGGACAAAGGAATGAACTAATAAAAATGATGTCACAACAAAATTCGAGGCAGTTTGGTCTTGAAATTAAGAGAGAAAGGTTAATCTTTAAAAGCAGTGTTGTATTTGATTTTTTCTTTGTTCTTTTGTGTACATTCCTTTCTCGAAGTAATAAATACAATATTTTAGTGATTATTTTCGCATAAGAAAATAATAAAGAAATCTTCATAAATTAATTAGAAGTAACGATAAATGCTGTGATCCTGCCTTACCCGAAAGCTAAGAAATTTTATATATTATTATTTATTCAAATTTTGTAATAGATATTTTTATCGTTACGACTTTGCCTTTCTTCTTGGAGTATCAAAACTTTTGTTTGATAAGTCTCAAATAAGTGAAATTTCTGTAGACAAAGGATTGATAATTTTTATATAATGTTTTGATGAATATGTTTATGAGACTGTCTCTGTTAAATATTTTATTTTTCCAAATTAATAAAATCTGAAAAACTAATATTATTTGTAAATTAAATTTATAGAAACTATTTGATAATAAGAACGGGGACGGACTCAGAAACATTATACTAATTATTATTTTCTGATATTTTGGATACTAACAATAGCATGAATTTTAAACTCGTATTTATTTTATGTAAATATCTTTTATTTTATTATAAATTAACATCCCAAATTCCCACACACAAGCCTCAGTTTTGGACATTGGGGTTCCTTGCGTGAAAGAATTAAGCTCAAGGCTAAATCAGACCTGGTTGCTACTTAAATTGAGCCCCGCAGAAAATATTATATTATTTTATTTTATTTTGCATGAAAATATTTATGTATTATATTCTCTTAATTTATCATATTGTATACTAATGAGGCTGACAGTAGTGAATGGAAGGCTGTGTTCAGATCGAAATTGGCGAGGCAGGTGCCATTTTCACTAACAAACCAATTTTTATTGTTATATTAACCAAAATTAGTCAGTGATTGAATTTTGTCAAACTTTGGTTCAGTAAAATATTTCATCTCGATGCGCCCCTGGCGCTGTATACAGATACTATTTTATGTATGAAACCATATGCCTTTTATAAATAAAACTGCATTCAAAACTAATCTGTAATATAATTACAGAAATAAACTTTCGATAACGTTGAATCATAAGTTTGATAAAATATTATTTCATTGACTATTTCTAACAAATAACATGGATTTCTGTGGTACATAAAAAAATTTGATATTTATTCTTGATTGTTATTGTGTGTTGTTTTCTTTGTGTATTTTCAGCAATAAGGTAAGGCTTTTATACTAGCTAACGCAGAGTATAAAAGGAAATAATTTATTAATTACTAACCTTTATGTACAACAGAAAATTAAATTTTGATTGTTATATAAATTATGCTTTTATGTTTCTGAATAGAAATTATTGTTTGTTTTCCACTGATAAAATTTTCTTTTATAAATCGTACATACAACGTAGAAAGGGTCCTTTACGTAAATTTTCTTTCCTCTAGATGTATCATGAGCCAATTTCTTTGAAGAAACGAAAATTGTTGAATTTAGCGACCGACACTTTTGACGGATCTTACGTTAAACGTTCGGGAATAATTTTAATTACGGTGAAGTGTGAACTGATATGGGTAGACTAGCGAGTATATATTATTATGTACGTATGACATCTTTACACACAACGAATATAATTATTCATAGATCTTATAAGTAGGTAGGTGATATGAAAGTATTTTTGTATAATTAAATTTTAATCGGAATATTATAAAGACGTAATTGCGAAAAGAAATTTATAAATTTGCATAGATTGGATAAACTCGATTCCTTTTTAGTTTAATTACTTCCAACTCAGAGGATAAATACGTATTTATTCTCTCGTCGAAATAAATAAATATATTTTATTTATTTCCTGTCAATGTGGTCTCAACGGTTTTTCTTTTTCTTCCTCTTGAATGTGGGGAGGGACCACGACAGAAAATGGTTGCCGTTTGTCCAGGATATAATGTCTGTCATTGCAGGCATTAGACATTGGGTTACTATGTAGCGAAGGAAAGTTTTCTGTCATAGGCTATGACAGAAAATGGCGTGTGACCAGAATTATCTTTGTCATTGCAAGGGTAAAATTCAGATTCGGTCATAGCAGAAATAGATTTGAGCTAGTATAGTTAGTTGGAAGAAATAGATAAATATCCAATCTTTAAATTAATTGTCTTACAGAGGAGTGGGGGGGGAGAGATAGATTAATAGTCTTATGGAAGAGAGGGGGAGGTTCTACACGAGAAGCAGATTTTTTTTTGTCTTGGGGGGGGGGTTGAAATTTTCCAGTATTTTGACTTTAAATTATGTTAGAACTCTCTGCCTATCCTTTAAGGAGGTGACTTGCATTTCAAAATTGATGACAGAAGACGACGAATATTATAGAACACATTATGAACACTAGAAATACGTTAAATTAATTGAATCGAGGGCAAACTAAATAAAAATTGTTAGCAAATTTTTTATATCTATTAGAAAATAAAAATATTATTAGTTTTACAAAAACGAACTCGTTAGATAAAATTTGTTGTTATATGACTAGTGAACTGGTAATAATATTTGTGTATTGATCTTAAGTGGATAGTGGGTTTAAATATGTACCTATTGACATGTTATGTATATAGAATGGTAAACATTTTTTTTGTTAGTTATTTATTTCAGTTATGTGAAAGTTGAATGAACTACCTTGAAATAATTTTTGAAGGATGAATTTTATGGGGTTTTTGACTGTTGAATACTGTAATAATTTATGGGGTTGAGATGTGTGTCAGTAGTAATATTTTTTTTTGTTAGATATGTATAGTTTTATATATATTGGAATGTCATTCAATATGTCGGTTTTGCTCAGATCTTAACAAAATGAATATGAAATAATATTATTTCATAAATGACGAATCTGTAGGTATAATAATGCGGGTAGGTATGTGTTTTGATCTGATGGGTTAAGTAGATTTATCACTTTAGATAAAAAAACTGTTCGGTTTCGACAAGTATGATCGGTGAACTGAGTACAGTCGGTAATATTATTATTTTAACAAAAACGCATTTGATCGTTGTATAATATTATTATTTAGACTGAGTCTAATAATAATATTATATTAGATTGTCGCTAGCTAAGTGGAATGACTATTAAGTACCTATATGGTATTATACAATATTATTATAATTGTCGAGCGATGTTTACAGAAATACTAGGTACCTACTGATGTTTTTTTTTTCCAATATAGGTAGAACATTGATGAAAGACAGTAGATACATAATATTATGTTAATATCAATATGGTATTCATAAAATTTATGGGTACCTAAAGTTTATGTTTTAAACAGTAAGTAGATATAAATACTTACTCGTATATAATATTATAGTGCGTAGATTTTATAGTCAAAACATGTATGTGTGTATTTAAAGAACAATTTGTTTTCATGAAATAATATTGCTTTTCAGCGCATATGTAATGTGTCTTTTGAAAGGGGAGAGTTGCATGCTATAACTGGGGTTTTTGTTGTGTGAATTTTTTCTATTTTTCTTTGGGTGCTGTGTTTGAATGAGGTGTTAGGCATGTGTGTTAGTGAGACATGGACGTGGCTGAGGAGGGATGAGAGTGGAATGAGTGCTGTGGAGATGTGATCATTGAGACGAATGGTTGATGAAGCATTACATGAATGGAATGTAAGAATGATGAAGAGAGTGTATTTTTTTGTCTGAAGGGGAGGGTGTAAAATGTGTGGACGTACCGGAACTGCGTGACTTGACCACGTGGATCAAATTCACAAGGACTGTCACGTGTTGGGTGGGAGAAATCGATGTGAATGTTTGAGGAATGGGGTGGATGTGGATAGAGAGAAGGGAGTGTCTGGGAATGGATCAACATGGCGATCTGTTTCTCTTTGCCTGCCTCACCTGGGATGCGGCGTGAGTGAGGTATGGTACCATAAAAAATTAATCAGTTGGAAATTGGCTATTATGATTAATAGTTTCAGGGTTAATTCCAGTCATGAGGGGGTAGGGGTTATTTATTTTTTTTAACTGATTAATTAAGTTTTCAATTTTTTTATGATGAAATTGGGTGAATTTGTTGATTTTGGCGGTACTGTGATGTAAGAAATGAAACTAGATCGTAAGAGTTTTCATAGTAAAATTTACTATAGGATGTATGGAAGAGAAATATGAATGTGTACAATATGGAAATTTATTTTAAAATTTATGTTCACACATAAAGAAATCAGTATCGTGAAAGATAAAGGTTTAGGAAAAGAAATGTGATAATAATTATGTACAATATAAAAACTGACTAATACTTATGTCAACAGATATACATAATTATAGAATAGGGTCGGTATTATTATATATGATATAGTAATATCAGTTTATATTGGGTACATACTATTAATATAACATACGACGGAGTTTGTATAAATGAAAACATGTGAGAGTAATAATTATAGTGAATTAACTGTACGTATGTCATGTGTTTGGATGTACCTAAGGTTGACACGTGGGACGGTAGATATATACCTATTATTTATAATTCGGTTATGTATATTGAATGTGTATTCCAACCACTTGAGAGTCAGTACAAAGACATTTGTACTTTAACAAAATGTTTTGGTAAGAAATTATAAATGGGTTTATTTGACTTGTATAGTGCTGTAAGCATGCGATTGTTTACAAATTAATTATAGGATAGTGGGTAATACAAGTGTGTGGTTGTTTATATAGGTATAGGATTGTGAATGATTTTAATCAATATAGAGAATTGGAAAGTTAGGGCCAGTGGCGTAGCATATTGATTGCGTTGTGAAATATTTTTCTTTGTTTGTTAAAAAAATTTTCTTTTAAGAAAATAATTTCCTCACCTTATGCAAGCCCGGAAAATTAATTTTCTGAGGGGGCGTGACATGGTCTTAGTTTTTTAACAAACATTGTTTGAAATTAAACTAAATATATCTCGACTTACTATTTTAAGTGGTATATGGATGTATAACTCGGAGTATATTTGTTGGTAAATAAATGGTACGTACTTCAGATAGTACGTTATTTATTAAATAATTTTATTAGGAAGGTACATTGAATATTTTAACACGTGACAGTGTTTAGATGATAGGAAGTAGATATTAGTACATCGGGTGAAGAAAAGTACCAAATTGAATTTTAAACAAAGAAAGTTTGTTGAACTATTAATTGCTTTTAGGTAAGAGGTTAAATTTTGTTTATGTTGATATGTTATGTAGGTATAAATACTTCAAATAAAAATAATTTCAAGGAAAGGATTGAGAGACACGTGTGGTTGTTTACATAAAAAAGTAGATGCTTGTGCTAGGAGTGAAAGAGTAGGTATTTTTGTGGTGAGGACAAAGGAATGAACTAATAAAAATGATGTCACAACAAAATTCGAGGCAGTTTGGTCTTGAAATTAAGAGAGAAAGGTTAATCTTTAAAAGCAGTGTTGTATTTGATTTTTTCTTTGTTCTTTTGTGTACATTCCTTTCTCGAAGTAATAAATACAATATTTTAGTGATTATTTTCGCATAAGAAAATAATAAAGAAATCTTCATAAATTAATTAGAAGTAACGATAAATGCTGTGATCCTGCCTTACCCGAAAGCTAAGAAATTTTATATATTATTATTTATTCAAATTTTGTAATAGATATTTTTATCGTTACGACTTTGCCTTTCTTCTTGGAGTATCAAAACTTTTGTTTGATAAGTCTCAAATAAGTGAAATTTCTGTAGACAAAGGATTGATAATTTTTATATAATGTTTTGATGAATATGTTTATGAGACTGTCTCTGTTAAATATTTTATTTTTCCAAATTAATAAAATCTGAAAAACTAATATTATTTGTAAATTAAATTTATAGAAACTATTTGATAATAAGAACGGGGACGGACTCAGAAACATTATACTAATTATTATTTTCTGATATTTTGGATACTAACAATAGCATGAATTTTAAACTCGTATTTATTTTATGTAAATATCTTTTATTTTATTATAAATTAACATCCCAAATTCCCACACACAAGCCTCAGTTTTGGACATTGGGGTTCCTTGCGTGAAAGAATTAAGCTCAAGGCTAAATCAGACCTGGTTGCTACTTAAATTGAGCCCCGCAGAAAATATTATATTATTTTATTTTATTTTGCATGAAAATATTTATGTATTATATTCTCTTAATTTATCATATTGTATACTAATGAGGCTGACAGTAGTGAATGGAAGGCTGTGTTCAGATCGAAATTGGCGAGGCAGGTGCCATTTTCACTAACAAACCAATTTTTATTGTTATATTAACCAAAATTAGTCAGTGATTGAATTTTGTCAAACTTTGGTTCAGTAAAATATTTCATCTCGATGCGCCCCTGGCGCTGTATACAGATACTATTTTATGTATGAAACCATATGCCTTTTATAAATAAAACTGCATTCAAAACTAATCTGTAATATAATTACAGAAATAAACTTTCGATAACGTTGAATCATAAGTTTGATAAAATATTATTTCATTGACTATTTCTAACAAATAACATGGATTTCTGTGGTACATAAAAAAATTTGATATTTATTCTTGATTGTTATTGTGTGTTGTTTTCTTTGTGTATTTTCAGCAATAAGGTAAGGCTTTTATACTAGCTAACGCAGAGTATAAAAGGAAATAATTTATTAATTACTAACCTTTATGTACAACAGAAAATTAAATTTTGATTGTTATATAAATTATGCTTTTATGTTTCTGAATAGAAATTATTGTTTGTTTTCCACTGATAAAATTTTCTTTTATAAATCGTACATACAACGTAGAAAGGGTCCTTTACGTAAATTTTCTTTCCTCTAGATGTATCATGAGCCAATTTCTTTGAAGAAACGAAAATTGTTGAATTTAGCGACCGACACTTTTGACGGATCTTACGTTAAACGTTCGGGAATAATTTTAATTACGGTGAAGTGTGAACTGATATGGGTAGACTAGCGAGTATATATTATTATGTACGTATGACATCTTTACACACAACGAATATAATTATTCATAGATCTTATAAGTAGGTAGGTGATATGAAAGTATTTTTGTATAATTAAATTTTAATCGGAATATTATAAAGACGTAATTGCGAAAAGAAATTTATAAATTTGCATAGATTGGATAAACTCGATTCCTTTTTAGTTTAATTACTTCCAACTCAGAGGATAAATACGTATTTATTCTCTCGTCGAAATAAATAAATATATTTTATTTATTTCCTGTCAATGTGGTCTCAACGGTTTTTCTTTTTCTTCCTCTTGAATGTGGGGAGGGACCACGACAGAAAATGGTTGCCGTTTGTCCAGGATATAATGTCTGTCATTGCAGGCATTAGACATTGGGTTACTATGTAGCGAAGGAAAGTTTTCTGTCATAGGCTATGACAGAAAATGGCGTGTGACCAGAATTATCTTTGTCATTGCAAGGGTAAAATTCAGATTCGGTCATAGCAGAAATAGATTTGAGCTAGTATAGTTAGTTGGAAGAAATAGATAAATATCCAATCTTTAAATTAATTGTCTTACAGAGGAGTGGGGGGGGAGAGATAGATTAATAGTCTTATGGAAGAGAGGGGGAGGTTCTACACGAGAAGCAGATTTTTTTTTGTCTTGGGGGGGGGGGTTGAAATTTTCCAGTATTTTGACTTTAAATTATGTTAGAACTCTCTGCCTATCCTTTAAGGAGGTGACTTGCATTTCAAAATTGATGACAGAAGACGACGAATATTATAGAACACATTATGAACACTAGAAATACGTTAAATTAATTGAATCGAGGGCAAACTAAATAAAAATTGTTAGCAAATTTTTTATATCTATTAGAAAATAAAAATATTATTAGTTTTACAAAAACGAACTCGTTAGATAAAATTTGTTGTTATATGACTAGTGAACTGGTAATAATATTTGTGTATTGATCTTAAGTGGATAGTGGGTTTAAATATGTACCTATTGACATGTTATGTATATAGAATGGTAAACATTTTTTTTGTTAGTTATTTATTTCAGTTATGTGAAAGTTGAATGAACTACCTTGAAATAATTTTTGAAGGATGAATTTTATGGGGTTTTTGACTGTTGAATACTGTAATAATTTATGGGGTTGAGATGTGTGTCAGTAGTAATATTTTTTTTTGTTAGATATGTATAGTTTTATATATATTGGAATGTCATTCAATATGTCGGTTTTGCTCAGATCTTAACAAAATGAATATGAAATAATATTATTTCATAAATGACGAATCTGTAGGTATAATAATGCGGGTAGGTATGTGTTTTGATCTGATGGGTTAAGTAGATTTATCACTTTAGATAAAAAAACTGTTCGGTTTCGACAAGTATGATCGGTGAACTGAGTACAGTCGGTAATATTATTATTTTAACAAAAACGCATTTGATCGTTGTATAATATTATTATTTAGACTGAGTCTAATAATAATATTATATTAGATTGTCGCTAGCTAAGTGGAATGACTATTAAGTACCTATATGGTATTATACAATATTATTATAATTGTCGAGCGATGTTTACAGAAATACTAGGTACCTACTGATGTTTTTTTTTTCCAATATAGGTAGAACATTGATGAAAGACAGTAGATACATAATATTATGTTAATATCAATATGGTATTCATAAAATTTATGGGTACCTAAAGTTTATGTTTTAAACAGTAAGTAGATATAAATACTTACTCGTATATAATATTATAGTGCGTAGATTTTATAGTCAAAACATGTATGTGTGTATTTAAAGAACAATTTGTTTTCATGAAATAATATTGCTTTTCAGCGCATATGTAATGTGTCTTTTGAAAGGGGAGAGTTGCATGCTATAACTGGGGTTTTTGTTGTGTGAATTTTTTCTATTTTTCTTTGGGTGCTGTGTTTGAATGAGGTGTTAGGCATGTGTGTTAGTGAGACATGGACGTGGCTGAGGAGGGATGAGAGTGGAATGAGTGCTGTGGAGATGTGATCATTGAGACGAATGGTTGATGAAGCATTACATGAATGGAATGTAAGAATGATGAAGAGAGTGTATTTTTTTGTCTGAAGGGGAGGGTGTAAAATGTGTGGACGTACCGGAACTGCGTGACTTGACCACGTGGATCAAATTCACAAGGACTGTCACGTGTTGGGTGGGAGAAATCGATGTGAATGTTTGAGGAATGGGGTGGATGTGGATAGAGAGAAGGGAGTGTCTGGGAATGGATCAACATGGCGATCTGTTTCTCTTTGCCTGCCTCACCTGGGATGCGGCGTGAGTGAGGTATGGTACCATAAAAAATTAATCAGTTGGAAATTGGCTATTATGATTAATAGTTTCAGGGTTAATTCCAGTCATGAGGGGGTAGGGGTTATTTATTTTTTTTAACTGATTAATTAAGTTTTCAATTTTTTTATGATGAAATTGGGTGAATTTGTTGATTTTGGCGGTACTGTGATGTAAGAAATGAAACTAGATCGTGAGAGTTTTCATAGTAAAATTTACTATAGGATGTATGGAAGAGAAATATGAATGTGTACAATATGGAAATTTATTTTAAAATTTATGTTCACACATAAAGAAATCAGTATCGTGAAAGATAAAGGTTTAGGAAAAGAAATGTGATAATAATTATGTACAATATAAAAACTGACTAATACTTATGTCAACAGATATACATAATTATAGAATAGGGTCGGTATTATTATATATGATATAGTAATATCAGTTTATATTGGGTACATACTATTAATATAACATACGACGGAGTTTGTATAAATGAAAACATGTGAGAGTAATAATTATAGTGAATTAACTGTACGTATGTCATGTGTTTGGATGTACCTAAGGTTGACACGTGGGACGGTAGATATATACCTATTATTTATAATTCGGTTATGTATATTGAATGTGTATTCCAACCACTTGAGAGTCAGTACAAAGACATTTGTACTTTAACAAAATGTTTTGGTAAGAAATTATAAATGGGTTTATTTGACTTGTATAGTGCTGTAAGCATGCGATTGTTTACAAATTAATTATAGGATAGTGGGTAATACAAGTGTGTGGTTGTTTATATAGGTATAGGATTGTGAATGATTTTAATCAATATAGAGAATTGGAAAGTTAGGGCCAGTGGCGTAGCATATTGATTGCGTTGTGAAATATTTTTCTTTGTATTGTATACTGGGTCAAGTATAACAATATTAGGTTCTTTTTGAATAACGACACGGAATTTATATTTACACAATATATTCAATAAATAATTCCTATTATAATTTGTCGAACACAATTTGTCAAAACACGCAGCCTAACAGTGCAAGTCAAGGTTCTATCAATTAATGAGCACCGTTCCCTGTAGTGAGCTAACCTATATAGACTACATAGTATTGCTACTCACTCATCATAACTACTGTTTACTTGAAAACAAGGTTCAAGGTTCACTTAACCTGTACTGTGTATCAAAGTCCAAACACTACACTCTCCCCTCACAACCTTGAAAATCTTTCTATACTACATATTTAAATATTTATACAATTCTAATGCGAGTGACTGTGTTCTCTACTTATTTCATGATTCTATATAAACAAGACAAACATTATAAATACATCATGAAGACAAGTTCTTCCTTCCGTCCAGGGCCACCAGATGAAGTCTTCCACCAGCCTAAGTCCTGGGTCTCAGCTGTCCCCGCCAATGGCTTCCAATCTGACCTGAAAAATTCAGAACCGGTGAGAGCTTTGCCTTCAAACAGGGGGAGGGGACCTAAACTCCTACTATTAATCAGAGGGACTGTCATCCCAATGCACAGATCTCACATCTATCCGATCCATATGTCTTTTCCAGAGCTGATCAGTACCTTTGATTCTAATAAGAAAAGTTCTATTTCCTAATATCTTTTCAATTTTACCTAAAACCATCTTTTCACTCCTGAGATCTTTGACAAGTACTGATGTACCCAAATTAAATTCCTTTTTCCTCCCCGAGACAAACTTCGAACCCCTGGAACTATCTTTACAAGTTTCCCTATTTACATACCTTTCCTCATATCTATACCTATTTAAACATTTACATCCATTGTTATTCCGCTTTTTCACTAAATTCTTAACTATATTCTCAATGTCTATATTAAAATTAACCCAATAAAAATAACTTCTAACAAATGATTTCATTTTCCCAATAACTGAATAATTTTTACACAAATAATTTATCACAATACCTTTAACTGATTCCGGAATAACAATTCTATCTCTGTAGAATAAATAATCCCTGTACACAGTCAAATGTTCCTTCACATTAAACAACTTCGCAATAGATTCATTTAACTGTCTTTTGCACGGCCAATTATTTTTTTCCACATATTTAACAACTTTTTCCAATGTATAATCACTTTTACTTCTCTCTAAAATTAATTTCGAATTAAAACTATTATTTTTATTTACAAAATCTAATTTTTGTTGTTTCACATTACACGCAAGCGATGCGTTCGCACTGAAATTCGAAATATTTTCAATGGGCTTCCATGCAACAATATTGTTTAATTCACTGCCTTCCGTGCTATGTACTTTGTACCCTATATTATACCTACGCATAAAATCTGTACCCAATATTATTTTATTCCCGCTCTCTGTTACAACAAATTTAATATTTTTTTCCATTCCATTATGATTTATTTTACAATGTTTAATACCTAACACATTCAAACTGTGCCCGCTATACGTAGATAAATTAATTTCATCACACTTCTCTATTATATTATTTTCGTTGAATATTTCTTGCAATTTTTGAATAGATATACAGCTAATATTCGCTCCCGAATCTAAAATACATTCAACATTTTTATTCTCAATTCTTACATTTAATTTTATAAAATCGTTTTCGGTGTCTTGCGAATTATAAATACCTTGTATCTTATAACAATTTTCATTCAAATGCCCTTTAGATCTACATTTTCTACAAAAAAATTCTCTATTAAATTTACATTCACTTTTATAGTGATTTCCCTTACAAATAAAACACGAAACATTTTTATTATGCTTATACCTACTCGTATTTACATTTGAATTTAACCTTGAAAATTTTGACGGTCGATTATTTTTCTTATAATCTGTATCTGTACTACTTGAACTACTGAAACTATTATTGTTTCGCCTGGAAATCTGGCTAATTTCTTCAAAATTTTCTTCCTCTTTTTCTATTTTTCTCTCTAGTATGTGCTCATAACTAGAAGCCAAAGCAACTGCTTCGTTCAAAGATACCCTATCTTTATCACATTTCAAGAATAACTGCTGTTTAATCTCTTTATTTCTAATTCCGATTATAAACAAATCTTTTATATTACTTTCTAATCTAGTACCAAACTCACAATTTATACTTAATTCTCTTAATCTTAAAGCAAAATCTTTAACATTTTCCGAATGACCTTGAGTAGCCTTGAAAAAAATTTCACGCGATTCAAATACACTTTTTTCCTCTTTAAAATAACCATTCAATATCTGAATCAACTCTTTATAAGACTGTTTTTCCACAGAAGCTGGAAAACACAGATCAGACAGTAGCTTGAAACTGCCTTGGGACAACGATGTTATGAAGAAAGCACGTTTCTTCACATCAGTCCAACTTTCATCATTCAATAATAAGGCGTTCTCCCACCTTGTCCTGTAAGAAGGCCAACTCATTGTCTTGTGACAAAACGGCTCTAAACTTCTCGAAGTCATTTCGGAAAATACCACAAGCAACAACAACCAAGAATAAAAAATAGACTTAGCTGATGAGAGACTCCTCCAATCGCCCCGGTCTTCTGGATTTCCTTGCAACCGCAATGGACTCCGCCTGGCTGACTTGCAAGACCTCTCCTCTCTCCTGGCTTCCTGGATCCACCAACTGGCTCCGCCTGGATGCTGGGTGACTCCTGTTACCCACTGCTGCCTGCACCTTGCCTCAAACTGGCTCCTGAGACTTCCTGTCTCCCTGCTGCTACCTGCAACTTGTCCAACTGGCTCTTGAGACTCCTGTCTCCCTGCTGCTACCTGCAACCTTGCCCAACTGGCTTCTGAGACTCCTGTCTCTTTGCTGCTACCTGCACTGCTGGCTAATCTGGCTTTGGAGACTCCTGCCTCCTTTCTACTCCTGTAGACTGCCTTACAACTCTTTTTTCCCGCGTACCGCCGACAAAACTTTCGGCGCGCAAAAAAAAGACTATTGTTGTATGTTTACGACAATATTATTCACGAACTACCGAACTGCGCCACGTATTGTATACTGGGTCAAGTATAACAATATTAGGTTCTTTTTGAATAACGACACGGAATTTATATTTACACAATATATTCAATAAATAATTCCTATTATAATTTGTCGAACACAATTTGTCAAAACACGCAGCCTAACAGTGCAAGTCAAGGTTCTATCAATTAATGAGCACCGTTCCCTGTAGTGAGCTAACCTATATAGACTACATAGTATTGCTACTCACTCATCATAACTACTGTTTACTTGAAAACAAGGTTCAAGGTTCACTTAACCTGTACTGTGTATCAAAGTCCAAACACTACACTTTGTTTGTTAAAAAAAATTTCTTTTAAGAAAATAATTTCCTCACCTTATGCAAGCCCGGAAAATTAATTTTCTGAGGGGGCGTGACATGGTCTTAGTTTTTTAACAAACATTGTTTGAAATTAAACTAAATATATCTCGACTTACTATTTTAAGTGGTATATGGATGTATAACTCGGAGTATATTTGTTGGTAAATAAATGGTACGTACTTCAGATAGTACGTTATTTATTAAATAATTTTATTAGGAAGGTACATTGAATATTTTAACACGTGACAGTGTTTAGATGATAGGAAGTAGATATTAGTACATCGGGTGAAGAAAAGTACCAAATTGAATTTTAAACAAAGAAAGTTTGTTGAACTATTAATTGCTTTTAGGTAAGAGGTTAAATTTTGTTTATGTTGATATGTTATGTAGGTATAAATACTTCAAATAAAAATAATTTCAAGGAAAGGATTGAGAGACACGTGTGGTTGTTTACATAAAAAAGTAGATGCTTGTGCTAGGAGTGAAAGAGTAGGTATTTTTGTGGTGAGGACAAAGGAATGAACTAATAAAAATGATGTCACAACAAAATTCGAGGCAGTTTGGTCTTGAAATTAAGAGAGAAAGGTTAATCTTTAAAAGCAGTGTTGTATTTGATTTTTTCTTTGTTCTTTTGTGTACATTCCTTTCTCGAAGTAATAAATACAATATTTTAGTGATTATTTTCGCATAAGAAAATAATAAAGAAATCTTCATAAATTAATTAGAAGTAACGATAAATGCTGTGATCCTGCCTTACCCGAAAGCTAAGAAATTTTATATATTATTATTTATTCAAATTTTGTAATAGATATTTTTATCGTTACGACTTTGCCTTTCTTCTTGGAGTATCAAAACTTTTGTTTGATAAGTCTCAAATAAGTGAAATTTCTGTAGACAAAGGATTGATAATTTTTATATAATGTTTTGATGAATATGTTTATGAGACTGTCTCTGTTAAATATTTTATTTTTCCAAATTAATAAAATCTGAAAAACTAATATTATTTGTAAATTAAATTTATAGAAACTATTTGATAATAAGAACGGGGACGGACTCAGAAACATTATACTAATTATTATTTTCTGATATTTTGGATACTAACAATAGCATGAATTTTAAACTCGTATTTATTTTATGTAAATATCTTTTATTTTATTATAAATTAACATCCCAAATTCCCACACACAAGCCTCAGTTTTGGACATTGGGGTTCCTTGCGTGAAAGAATTAAGCTCAAGGCTAAATCAGACCTGGTTGCTACTTAAATTGAGCCCCGCAGAAAATATTATATTATTTTATTTTATTTTGCATGAAAATATTTATGTATTATATTCTCTTAATTTATCATATTGTATACTAATGAGGCTGACAGTAGTGAATGGAAGGCTGTGTTCAGATCGAAATTGGCGAGGCAGGTGCCATTTTCACTAACAAACCAATTTTTATTGTTATATTAACCAAAATTAGTCAGTGATTGAATTTTGTCAAACTTTGGTTCAGTAAAATATTTCATCTCGATGCGCCCCTGGCGCTGTATACAGATACTATTTTATGTATGAAACCATATGCCTTTTATAAATAAAACTGCATTCAAAACTAATCTGTAATATAATTACAGAAATAAACTTTCGATAACGTTGAATCATAAGTTTGATAAAATATTATTTCATTGACTATTTCTAACAAATAACATGGATTTCTGTGGTACATAAAAAAATTTGATATTTATTCTTGATTGTTATTGTGTGTTGTTTTCTTTGTGTATTTTCAGCAATAAGGTAAGGCTTTTATACTAGCTAACGCAGAGTATAAAAGGAAATAATTTATTAATTACTAACCTTTATGTACAACAGAAAATTAAATTTTGATTGTTATATAAATTATGCTTTTATGTTTCTGAATAGAAATTATTGTTTGTTTTCCACTGATAAAATTTTCTTTTATAAATCGTACATACAACGTAGAAAGGGTCCTTTACGTAAATTTTCTTTCCTCTAGATGTATCATGAGCCAATTTCTTTGAAGAAACGAAAATTGTTGAATTTAGCGACCGACACTTTTGACGGATCTTACGTTAAACGTTCGGGAATAATTTTAATTACGGTGAAGTGTGAACTGATATGGGTAGACTAGCGAGTATATATTATTATGTACGTATGACATCTTTACACACAACGAATATAATTATTCATAGATCTTATAAGTAGGTAGGTGATATGAAAGTATTTTTGTATAATTAAATTTTAATCGGAATATTATAAAGACGTAATTGCGAAAAGAAATTTATAAATTTGCATAGATTGGATAAACTCGATTCCTTTTTAGTTTAATTACTTCCAACTCAGAGGATAAATACGTATTTATTCTCTCGTCGAAATAAATAAATATATTTTATTTATTTCCTGTCAATGTGGTCTCAACGGTTTTTCTTTTTCTTCCTCTTGAATGTGGGGAGGGACCACGACAGAAAATGGTTGCCGTTTGTCCAGGATATAATGTCTGTCATTGCAGGCATTAGACATTGGGTTACTATGTAGCGAAGGAAAGTTTTCTGTCATAGGCTATGACAGAAAATGGCGTGTGACCAGAATTATCTTTGTCATTGCAAGGGTAAAATTCAGATTCGGTCATAGCAGAAATAGATTTGAGCTAGTATAGTTAGTTGGAAGAAATAGATAAATATCCAATCTTTAAATTAATTGTCTTACAGAGGAGTGGGGGGGGAGAGATAGATTAATAGTCTTATGGAAGAGAGGGGGAGGTTCTACACGAGAAGCAGATTTTTTTTTGTCTTGGGGGGGGGGTTGAAATTTTCCAGTATTTTGACTTTAAATTATGTTAGAACTCTCTGCCTATCCTTTAAGGAGGTGACTTGCATTTCAAAATTGATGACAGAAGACGACGAATATTATAGAACACATTATGAACACTAGAAATACGTTAAATTAATTGAATCGAGGGCAAACTAAATAAAAATTGTTAGCAAATTTTTTATATCTATTAGAAAATAAAAATATTATTAGTTTTACAAAAACGAACTCGTTAGATAAAATTTGTTGTTATATGACTAGTGAACTGGTAATAATATTTGTGTATTGATCTTAAGTGGATAGTGGGTTTAAATATGTACCTATTGACATGTTATGTATATAGAATGGTAAACATTTTTTTTGTTAGTTATTTATTTCAGTTATGTGAAAGTTGAATGAACTACCTTGAAATAATTTTTGAAGGATGAATTTTATGGGGTTTTTGACTGTTGAATACTGTAATAATTTATGGGGTTGAGATGTGTGTCAGTAGTAATATTTTTTTTTGTTAGATATGTATAGTTTTATATATATTGGAATGTCATTCAATATGTCGGTTTTGCTCAGATCTTAACAAAATGAATATGAAATAATATTATTTCATAAATGACGAATCTGTAGGTATAATAATGCGGGTAGGTATGTGTTTTGATCTGATGGGTTAAGTAGATTTATCACTTTAGATAAAAAAACTGTTCGGTTTCGACAAGTATGATCGGTGAACTGAGTACAGTCGGTAATATTATTATTTTAACAAAAACGCATTTGATCGTTGTATAATATTATTATTTAGACTGAGTCTAATAATAATATTATATTAGATTGTCGCTAGCTAAGTGGAATGACTATTAAGTACCTATATGGTATTATACAATATTATTATAATTGTCGAGCGATGTTTACAGAAATACTAGGTACCTACTGATGTTTTTTTTTTCCAATATAGGTAGAACATTGATGAAAGACAGTAGATACATAATATTATGTTAATATCAATATGGTATTCATAAAATTTATGGGTACCTAAAGTTTATGTTTTAAACAGTAAGTAGATATAAATACTTACTCGTATATAATATTATAGTGCGTAGATTTTATAGTCAAAACATGTATGTGTGTATTTAAAGAACAATTTGTTTTCATGAAATAATATTGCTTTTCAGCGCATATGTAATGTGTCTTTTGAAAGGGGAGAGTTGCATGCTATAACTGGGGTTTTTGTTGTGTGAATTTTTTCTATTTTTCTTTGGGTGCTGTGTTTGAATGAGGTGTTAGGCATGTGTGTTAGTGAGACATGGACGTGGCTGAGGAGGGATGAGAGTGGAATGAGTGCTGTGGAGATGTGATCATTGAGACGAATGGTTGATGAAGCATTACATGAATGGAATGTAAGAATGATGAAGAGAGTGTATTTTTTTGTCTGAAGGGGAGGGTGTAAAATGTGTGGACGTACCGGAACTGCGTGACTTGACCACGTGGATCAAATTCACAAGGACTGTCACGTGTTGGGTGGGAGAAATCGATGTGAATGTTTGAGGAATGGGGTGGATGTGGATAGAGAGAAGGGAGTGTCTGGGAATGGATCAACATGGCGATCTGTTTCTCTTTGCCTGCCTCACCTGGGATGCGGCGTGAGTGAGGTATGGTACCATAAAAAATTAATCAGTTGGAAATTGGCTATTATGATTAATAGTTTCAGGGTTAATTCCAGTCATGAGGGGGTAGGGGTTATTTATTTTTTTTAACTGATTAATTAAGTTTTCAATTTTTTTATGATGAAATTGGGTGAATTTGTTGATTTTGGCGGTACTGTGATGTAAGAAATGAAACTAGATCGTGAGAGTTTTCATAGTAAAATTTACTATAGGATGTATGGAAGAGAAATATGAATGTGTACAATATGGAAATTTATTTTAAAATTTATGTTCACACATAAAGAAATCAGTATCGTGAAAGATAAAGGTTTAGGAAAAGAAATGTGATAATAATTATGTACAATATAAAAACTGACTAATACTTATGTCAACAGATATACATAATTATAGAATAGGGTCGGTATTATTATATATGATATAGTAATATCAGTTTATATTGGGTACATACTATTAATATAACATACGACGGAGTTTGTATAAATGAAAACATGTGAGAGTAATAATTATAGTGAATTAACTGTACGTATGTCATGTGTTTGGATGTACCTAAGGTTGACACGTGGGACGGTAGATATATACCTATTATTTATAATTCGGTTATGTATATTGAATGTGTATTCCAACCACTTGAGAGTCAGTACAAAGACATTTGTACTTTAACAAAATGTTTTGGTAAGAAATTATAAATGGGTTTATTTGACTTGTATAGTGCTGTAAGCATGCGATTGTTTACAAATTAATTATAGGATAGTGGGTAATACAAGTGTGTGGTTGTTTATATAGGTATAGGATTGTGAATGATTTTAATCAATATAGAGAATTGGAAAGTTAGGGCCAGTGGCGTAGCATATTGATTGCGTTGTGAAATATTTTTCTTTGTTTGTTAAAAAAATTTTCTTTTAAGAAAATAATTTCCTCACCTTATGCAAGCCCGGAAAATTAATTTTCTGAGGGGGCGTGACATGGTCTTAGTTTTTTAACAAACATTGTTTGAAATTAAACTAAATATATCTCGACTTACTATTTTAAGTGGTATATGGATGTATAACTCGGAGTATATTTGTTGGTAAATAAATGGTACGTACTTCAGATAGTACGTTATTTATTAAATAATTTTATTAGGAAGGTACATTGAATATTTTAACACGTGACAGTGTTTAGATGATAGGAAGTAGATATTAGTACATCGGGTGAAGAAAAGTACCAAATTGAATTTTAAACAAAGAAAGTTTGTTGAACTATTAATTGCTTTTAGGTAAGAGGTTAAATTTTGTTTATGTTGATATGTTATGTAGGTATAAATACTTCAAATAAAAATAATTTCAAGGAAAGGATTGAGAGACACGTGTGGTTGTTTACATAAAAAAGTAGATGCTTGTGCTAGGAGTGAAAGAGTAGGTATTTTTGTGGTGAGGACAAAGGAATGAACTAATAAAAATGATGTCACAACAAAATTCGAGGCAGTTTGGTCTTGAAATTAAGAGAGAAAGGTTAATCTTTAAAAGCAGTGTTGTATTTGATTTTTTCTTTGTTCTTTTGTGTACATTCCTTTCTCGAAGTAATAAATACAATATTTTAGTGATTATTTTCGCATAAGAAAATAATAAAGAAATCTTCATAAATTAATTAGAAGTAACGATAAATGCTGTGATCCTGCCTTACCCGAAAGCTAAGAAATTTTATATATTATTATTTATTCAAATTTTGTAATAGATATTTTTATCGTTACGACTTTGCCTTTCTTCTTGGAGTATCAAAACTTTTGTTTGATAAGTCTCAAATAAGTGAAATTTCTGTAGACAAAGGATTGATAATTTTTATATAATGTTTTGATGAATATGTTTATGAGACTGTCTCTGTTAAATATTTTATTTTTCCAAATTAATAAAATCTGAAAAACTAATATTATTTGTAAATTAAATTTATAGAAACTATTTGATAATAAGAACGGGGACGGACTCAGAAACATTATACTAATTATTATTTTCTGATATTTTGGATACTAACAATAGCATGAATTTTAAACTCGTATTTATTTTATGTAAATATCTTTTATTTTATTATAAATTAACATCCCAAATTCCCACACACAAGCCTCAGTTTTGGACATTGGGGTTCCTTGCGTGAAAGAATTAAGCTCAAGGCTAAATCAGACCTGGTTGCTACTTAAATTGAGCCCCGCAGAAAATATTATATTATTTTATTTTATTTTGCATGAAAATATTTATGTATTATATTCTCTTAATTTATCATATTGTATACTAATGAGGCTGACAGTAGTGAATGGAAGGCTGTGTTCAGATCGAAATTGGCGAGGCAGGTGCCATTTTCACTAACAAACCAATTTTTATTGTTATATTAACCAAAATTAGTCAGTGATTGAATTTTGTCAAACTTTGGTTCAGTAAAATATTTCATCTCGATGCGCCCCTGGCGCTGTATACAGATACTATTTTATGTATGAAACCATATGCCTTTTATAAATAAAACTGCATTCAAAACTAATCTGTAATATAATTACAGAAATAAACTTTCGATAACGTTGAATCATAAGTTTGATAAAATATTATTTCATTGACTATTTCTAACAAATAACATGGATTTCTGTGGTACATAAAAAAATTTGATATTTATTCTTGATTGTTATTGTGTGTTGTTTTCTTTGTGTATTTTCAGCAATAAGGTAAGGCTTTTATACTAGCTAACGCAGAGTATAAAAGGAAATAATTTATTAATTACTAACCTTTATGTACAACAGAAAATTAAATTTTGATTGTTATATAAATTATGCTTTTATGTTTCTGAATAGAAATTATTGTTTGTTTTCCACTGATAAAATTTTCTTTTATAAATCGTACATACAACGTAGAAAGGGTCCTTTACGTAAATTTTCTTTCCTCTAGATGTATCATGAGCCAATTTCTTTGAAGAAACGAAAATTGTTGAATTTAGCGACCGACACTTTTGACGGATCTTACGTTAAACGTTCGGGAATAATTTTAATTACGGTGAAGTGTGAACTGATATGGGTAGACTAGCGAGTATATATTATTATGTACGTATGACATCTTTACACACAACGAATATAATTATTCATAGATCTTATAAGTAGGTAGGTGATATGAAAGTATTTTTGTATAATTAAATTTTAATCGGAATATTATAAAGACGTAATTGCGAAAAGAAATTTATAAATTTGCATAGATTGGATAAACTCGATTCCTTTTTAGTTTAATTACTTCCAACTCAGAGGATAAATACGTATTTATTCTCTCGTCGAAATAAATAAATATATTTTATTTATTTCCTGTCAATGTGGTCTCAACGGTTTTTCTTTTTCTTCCTCTTGAATGTGGGGAGGGACCACGACAATGTGTATTTATCAACTTGTTCAGAATAATTCCACTGTCTCGATTCGAAGACGATGTTATACTCATTACCTGCTGGTACCTACCAAAACTAAACCAACATGTTTAGGTATGCATATAATTATATTGAATATTAACTGGCTGCTATGCTAATTAATTGACTTGCATATTATGTACAATGAATGAAGGCATTAGATATTAATGTGGATGTAATTATCAGACAATTTACTCAATCATCCAATGTTAATTAAACCTAAATTCTAACATACTCAGGAATCTGTAGCGAGAATAAACAATGATGGATGACTTTTCTTCTCTATATATATATATATATATATATGGACAATTTGTAAAGCGCCGTTTACTCATAACATGACCTCAAGGGCGCCGTATATCGTATCCATCACCCGAAACTCCCAGCAAAAAGGTGTGTCTTCAGCCGTCTTTTAAAACTCTCTCCATTCACCTCCTCTCGCAGACACCGAGGCAGCTTGTTCCAACTTCTGGGACCCGCAACACTAAACGCTCTACCTCCAAAGCCTGTTTTGCGAGATCGAGATGGCTCAATTAGTCTGCATTTTGCCTCACTCTGTGCTGAGCGAAGCATGAGCCGTCTTTCACTGATGGTCTCGATCTCGCACATCTCCGACAAATAAGATGGTAATAAACCCTTCAAGCCAAAAACAACATCACACATATCTTACTTAAGGATAACTCTATATGGCGTTCCATTCTCTCTGCCTACCCCACTTGGGACATGGCGTGGGTATAGAAGTATAGTATAGGACTTTTATTAATGCCACTGTTTGCTGGCAATTTCGAACAGTATACAATATGGCTCCCTTGAGTTCATGCTATCAGTAAACGGCGGTTTATAAAATGTTCACGCATTCGAAGTTCGAACTGACCGTGTTTTGCAAAAGGATTTTTTTTTCATAGAATTTTTTAATATCTTCACCAAACCATTACGATATTCTGCTCTAGTGGGGTAGTCAGTGATCCGATTTAAGTTGATAAACATATTTAAAAAAAAAAAATTTTGCTTATGTATTTTATGTTCGAGTCACTGGAAGACACAAATTACTCGTTATGAGTGGATTGCCGAAAAAAAACATAAAGGTTGTCCATTCTTCATTATATAAAATAAAATTTTAACGAAGGTTGGCACGCTAATCGCTGAATTGAGGATTTTAAATGTCTTATAACATATTATGATATTCCACGAGTATCTATCTGAATTTCAAAATTGAAGAACACTCGATAATTTACAGATAAGAATGGAGACCCATTTTATTTCAGTTACTGCACTGGGGTTTTATTTTGTACATATAAACCACTCTCATTTAATTCTGTCAACGTAGATAATATGAAAAATTCGTTTACACAAATTTATAGAAAATCTCTTAGAAATAAAAATGTTTTTTTGGAACAATGATTTTATTGTTTGGCAAAACTTTCATATTGTTAAAGTTTTCTGAACGTAAATTCTTCCAGCATATCACAGTAGGTACCTATGTACGTGGAATGGGTAGGTACCGTGATAATATTATAATATATATAGCTAGAGTGCGATATGTAACGATGTATCAAGCCACTTAACGAAGAAATAAGTTAAACAATTTTAACACAACGAGTGTAAAAATAATCTTATTCTATATTTACATTGTATGAAATGGGGTAATTTTTATACTCAAATGTTATTATTATTTTTCTAAAGTACAATTTAATTGATCAGCTAAAAACTTTTCTTTATCATTGTTTTTTTTTTATTAAATCATTGGCGTATGTAATATTGATTTATTTATCTATTTATTTATTAAACTTTAAGCAGCTGTTGCCTTTTTTAATAACAAATTAAAATACTTTACTTTTTAAATGTTTTGAGACTAATCCTGTGGAATTCCATGTTTATTATAAATTTATGCAAAATAAAAGAAACATTGAATTTTCCACTTATACATTACTTATACAATTAGAATCAATAGGTACATATCATTTCTCTACACTCCAAACAATTTAACATATAAACACAAAAAGAAAAACAATACAAAAAGTATATAATTTATTCTACATGCTACAAAGAGCTTCAAATGTTATGATTCAATATTGTTATTGTACACATCCATTGTACGCTCCAAACTAGAATATTGCTCTGTTATTTGAAATCCGCTCTACAATAAGTATAAAATGCAGCTAGAAAAAATTCAAAATAAATGTATCAAGCAGATACAACGCAGGTTTCTTGTGGATGTTCCTCCAAACGAATTGCCTACACTTGAACAGAGAAGGAATGTGTTGGACTCCTGCACGTTGTATAAGCTGTGTAATTCAAGAATTGATGCCCCGCAACTTTTAGAAGGAATTTGTTTTCGTGTTCCGTCTGGATCACGTTCGCATAGAGTGTTTTATATGTCAGCTGCAACCACAAATGCGGGTGTCAAGGGACCTTTGGGTAGACTAACAAGTTTTTACGATAATGCACTATCGGATACCGATATCTTTGGATTAACTCAGATTTCGCTCAGGAGGCAGGTACAGATGAAATTATTTTAATCGTCTGTGGTGCACTAGTGAGCCGTGTGATGGGATACCCTCCCCCCATAATTTTGTATTATTATTAAAATTATATATGTTATGTATCTGTATAATTTTAAGTATCTGTGTTTTTGTGTGAATGTGGAATTGACTGTATGTGTGTGCTAGCAAGACGAGTGATTGATGTGTGCGTGTGTGTTTGTGGTTTTCATATTAATGAATAAATATTGAGATAATGCAAATTAATTGTGACGCACGGTTTTTGGATGACGACTGAGTGAAATGTTTTATTTTTTTTCTACCTTGTACATTATATATATATATATATATATATATATATAGTTGTTGTCTGTTGTGTGTTTTCAAGGAATAAATAAATAAATAACGTAGATATGCCTAATTGGTGGGTTGGCCTGATCGGATCAACATTATTCTCTCTCTTTTTATTTTTTATTTATGTTTTGTCAACCTACAGTGTGTGTCTCCATGTAATAAACAAATAAATAACAAAATTAAAATCTTTCACTAAAGCAATGTGTAGAATGTAAAGTTTTTCGAGACAGTAAAAAAATTACGAGTAGAAAGTGATCGTATAATAGTAATAGTTCTCTATGGTTCAAATTACTAATTAAACTTCACTGTAATTTTCTTATTCTAACTTTGATCTTCCTTTTAAATTACGAGAAATTACTTCCTTATAAAGTCACTTTGAAAAATACAATATTAAAGACTGATTTTATGAATTACATTTAATGAGTAAAACTTCATTAAGAACACACACACACTAATAAACTAACAAACACATCTAATCCACTCTCCCATCCTAGACATCTTTAAATATCAGAATAACACAAACACCACAAAACATGGACACTCTACACTTTCAAGACAATTGACCATTTCCTAGAAACGTACATATATTATCTTATACCTGTACACAAAGTTATTACATACCAACTAGACAACAATCAGTATGAATATGGGCCTGTAACCCGAAACATATGTCACTGTTTCAATAAACGAATAAAAAACTATAAAGTGTTATTACTTACAAATATTTAACAATTAGAGACATTGATATTGATATAATGAAAAAAATCAACGTCGACTCAATCAATAAATTAGAGATATTATTTAATATTGAAATTAAATTATGGTACCGTCACTTACGTATGCAAGCGAGACATGGACGTGGATGAAGAAGGACGAAAGTGGAATAAATGCAGTGGAGATGCGATCGTTGAGAAGAATAGTTGGTAAAACGCTGCGTGATAGAGTGAAGAATGAGAATATTAGAAGAATGAGCGGAAACAAGAAGAGTGTTGTGGACAGAATGCGCGTGAATAAACTACGGTGGTTTGGACGTGTTGAACGAATGAACGAGGTAAGAATGACAAAGAGGATAAACTTGTCTGAAAGAAAGGGTGTGAGGAAACGCGGGCGTCCAAGAACCACGTGGCTTGATCACGTGGATCAAATTCTCAAGGACGGCCGCGTGTTGAGTAAGAGGAACCGACATGCGTGTATGAGAAACTATATGAATGTGGAGGAAGCGAAGGAAGTGTGTAAAGATCGATCTGTTTGGCGTTCCGTCCTCTCTGCCTACCCCACTTGGGATACGGCGTGAGGGTATAGTATAGTATGGTATAAATCTATTTTATTGATTATACCCAGATACGTGTACAAATTTCTAAGACGAAATCGGTAATAATTCACAAATCAAAGTTTTTTTGGCTTAAAATATTGTCCTACTACATAACTTCTGCTGTTCTCTACATTCTAAACGCAATGGTAGTAGTAGGAGTAGTAGCATTGGTGTCAAAAGAATAAAGATATCCTAAAAGTGAACAGCAAAACTCGTAAAGGCGTTCTTCTTGTTGTTAAACTGTTGTTATAAGTGACTAGGAAGGGGACGATAGTGATAATAAATAACAGTCACATTTCAAAAATAATTGAGATGAAGTAGTGACATATTATGCCTACAGATATGTCATAAGTCTAAAAGAAGTTTTATATGGAAAACATCATTATATTTCAAACATATTTTGAACTACTACAGATTAATCATTCCAACTGATCACACTCATCCATAGTCAACCTATTTGAATAGGTATTAACTAGGTAGGTATGTTGTATACGATACACATACATATGTGAACTTCCTTAAGGAGTGCACAACACAAAGTTTCGACGCTTACGAATCGACTTAGGCTTGGTTAAGAGTACTCTTTAAACCTAGGCAACATTCCCAATTCCTCTGTGTCATGCTTATCACATGACTTGAAATTTTTGAAAGTTGTATATATGTTACAACTCAATATTTTTCCACTCTTGAAATCAAGTTTAGTTTACTAAAGTAAAGTTATCAAAGTTGTTTACTAAACATTTACTAAACTTGTCAATATTTCAAAAATTTACATTTGTAACGAATCACGAATTAACGTTTACGGAAAATGCCTATGAAGTGATATTATTAAGGAATAATTTATGTCAAGCATGAAATTCGAAAAATCTTAAAGTGTCACTTACTTAGTCTGGCATATTAGTTGAAATAGTTGTTACCTATTGTTTGCCAATACGCCTATTAAGACTTTTGATCCAAATTACTTCATTACTCACTTAACTTTATTTTATTTATTTATTTTATTCTTCACTGTACATTGTTTACAATAATACAAATTTACATAGAAAATATCATTTATACAATTCAATGTACAGAGGGCGAGTTTATCGCTAAAACGCGATGTCTTCCAACTAAACCGGTTATTAAAATCAAAAAACAAACTTTACTTTTCGTATGGCTCGGTGTGTTGATAAATCTTAACCATGTGGGCTGCATCATAATCATCTGCTTCATTAATCAATAATTTCTAATATTCAGGAGCAAACTAAAGCTATCACTCTTTTTATAAAAGTTCTTGCGCCCTTGTGACAGGTACTCCATTAATGTTGCCGAAAAAATCATTCGTTGTTGACTGAGGTTTTTTTGGCCCCATTTCACTTTTTTTAAGAAATTAGTCAAAAGATTAAAATGCTATAGAGGTTGCATACTATAACACTTTGTTTAAGAGTGTTTGGATTTTACACCGTGTTATCAGTTTAGTTTACCTACTATTCGGTTTTTTTTTCATGGAAATGCACTCGAAATTGAGTGCATGAGGATTTATCTATGTTCGGCTGGAAGACTTCGCTCTGCAACAAGGCTGCCATTTGACATTTGAATATTATAGGTATTCTCTGTACTATGTATGAATGTCATATTATCATTTATATTGTTCTGTTAATAAAGATTTGCATTATTAAAACTATTACCAACCAGTGACAACTAAATTTAATTATAATATTTGTAATTTTTGAGACACAGAAAAAAGGTGTTCTATGGGTAAGGTATGATAAATAAAATTGAATTATATAACTCACATTACTCTTATTACATAAATTTATATTTGATGAATGACATATTTTCAATTAAGATTTTAAAAATGAATAATTATGTATCATAAATCAAGAACCTAGACTAAATATTTGTATTAAGAAATGTGCTTGCCTTGTGAAAACGGAGTAGATCAACTATAGAATTGTTACTCAGAATCCTGTATTGAATGAATTTTATGTGGTTAATTACTCATTTTTATCCTTTAAACACTGTTCGTCCAGTCATCTTTATACATATTTATTATATGTATATGTACATATGAATTTAGTGTAACGATATGGAATTTATCGGCCAATTTACGGGTGCATTGTCAAAAATAAAGAAGACAAAACAAATAACAGTGATTCAATGTTTGGTGTTAAGTCTAGTGAACGAGATACGACGGGGAATCCCCTGATAAATGGACAAGGATAACGGATGAGACGCTAACAAAGCGTTTGGGATTTGTCCGGATGATAGTAGTGTAAAATTCAGATTTGTCTATGAAACGGCAGCTCTACCATAGATACGAATATCTCTCCCCCAAAACACCCCGACTCTTCCTGCACGACAAACAATACTAAGGCTAACTTTCCACTTCTGTGTACGAATAGTCGCGAGCAGCAAACGGTCTTAATCAATAATTTAATAATTTATTTGACATTTTTAATTGGGCACGGACAGTAAAAATGCAAACATTATAAAATACTTGGCAGAATATCTCTTTAACTTGTCGATTATTAGAACCTTTTCGAACACTCGAGAACACTTTGGTATTATTAGAACATTTTCAATTAATTTGGAATAGGTAATTCTACATTTAGTGAACTAGAACTACTTAACTAAAACTATATTTTTTCAATTAGATTTATGCGAAAGGTTTATTTTAAAGAAATATTTTACTCTAAAAGCATTGAACTAAAAACTAAACATAAAAAATTAAATAAATAATTTAAAAAAAAAACACCATCTGTTCATAATCACGCGCAGCCGTGAAATAGCTAAAATTTGACAGACACACACTGTGTCGTAAAGTGGAAGGTTTGCTTTAAACTGTACAATACGCAAGGTGGTAACTGTCAGATTTTCAAAAATCCAACATCTCTTTGATTTCAAACTGCTCAACCGGATGCGTTTCGTACTAAATGAAATATTTTAGGGATGAAAAGGAGGAAGCGATACAAAATGGCCACCAATATAAAAAACAGACATTATTTCTCGCATGATTTATTGAGAATTCGAGACACACTCGACCTACTTTTATATCTATCCACTGTAATATAAAACAAAAGAATATTCACTTTGTACATTTTTATACATCTTCTTACTTGTAGTATAGGCAAAGAGAACCAAACATTGTATTCCGTAAATATAGGTATAAATCCAAAAAACACTAAAAAATAATGGAATTCTGAAAACTGAAAAAGGCCTTACTCCAAAATGGTTAGATGTAATATAAAAAATAAACACCGAAATTATTCATAAATTCACAAAAGATGCTATTTATTTATTCTTAGCTGTTATTACATGAAATGACATGAAACACAATCAATAAACACAGGGCGTGTTTTTCACAGAGACGCGTTTTTGAACAACTTACCCAATTTCATACAAATTTTACTACTATACTACTATACCATCACGGCATATCCCACAAGTGGGGTAGCCAGCAGATCAGCTGCATGTAAGAAACATGCAAACTGTCCTCTTCGTGCCAATATAAAATCAAGACATTCAGGATGGGTGGCAAACCTCATCGCTGAATTTGAGATGTATACAATGTCTTAATTTTTTCGAACACCTGCCTTTTACAGGACACTCGAAAACTTACGCAGAAGAGTGGGAGACCAATTCTTTACCGGGTGCTCCACGAGATGGTGCTCCACGGGATCAAAAGATACAAATTTTATTATAAGATAATAAGACATTATGAGAGGAGATAGTTACAAGGGAAAAGAAACTAGGAAAAAACTAGGAAACAGGCTTTTTGAGTGACAAAATAATCCTTGACCGCCCATTTGAAGGGGTATAGAGTGAAGAGCAAACTTATTGTATATATAAAGAGCAAACTTATTGTACATACAACAGTTTATGGGGACCATGCTTTTTACTATGCCGGTCCCAAGCTCTAGAATAGTTTGCCTCTAAGTTTCAGGCAGGCCGCTGACTACGACATTTTCGGGAGAGACCTGAAGATGTATTTATTCACAAGATTTTACACACACCTCTTATTATTATTTTAAATTTTTGGACAAAGACTGAATGTCTGCTGAACATAATTGGTTATTATCGTTTTTTAATTATTCATATTGTGTTATTATGATTTTTATCTATCTGACGACAATTCTAAATTGATATTAAGTAATTTTAAAATGATACTAAGTAATTTTAAAATGGACGTGATTGTTTATCCTAAATAATGTAAAACGCCCTTGAAGTGATATATGCACAGAACGGCGCTATATAAGTTGTCATAACATATTATGAATAAAAATTTCTAAAATCCATATAAATTTTGGTAGAAAGAGGGTTTTTCTCTAACAACATAGTTGTGATTATTGTCATATAGTTAATTGCAGGATAATCAATAATTTTTTTTTATATTGTTAATAATTTATTCTATGATTTTGCAAATGTGGAATATTCTGGTAATATATTTTCAGCTGATTGGTATCATTATAATATAACAGAAATGTCATGAGAACTGATTAATGATTTTTCTAGATATTTTAATGATTAAAAAAAATATTTGTACTCTAATATTAAATACATAAATAAAAAATTAAAATATTAGTATGTTCAAAAATTTATGTGTTTTTGATAAAGAAAAAATACGAATAAAATATTTTTAACAGGTGTGCGTGGAAAATATTTTTAAAAGTGACTCTGAGCTTATTGAGTTACTTCATGTTATAAACGTGCAAGTTCTCCTCTCCGTGCCAAATAAAAGTTAAGACGATTGGTGGCAAATCTCATTGTTGAATTTTAGATGTAAATTGTCTATATTTTTAAAAACTCCTCTCATTTTCAGGACACTAGACACGGAGACGGAGGACAGGAGAGACCAATATCCACGGGAACAATGTTATAAAAAATTAAAATTAATCAAAAAATAATACTTTATTAGCCAAATCAACACATAATCTAATCAGGACTATTGTCTCTCAGACCAGAGACCTTCATTAACCAGAGTACATTGGAAGACGAAACCTATTTATCTTCTATTTACACAAATATCAGTGTATTTAGCTAGAAAATTTTAAACACTTTATTTCCTTCGAGCTTATTCGATTTTATTGAGACACTTCAATGCGAAAAATTCAAATGAAACTTTTCCACCCAACTGTGGGACTAGTCAAAACACATTCAAGCGTTACGTTTTCGTTTCGTTTTCGTTCAAACAAGACGAGGTTGCGAGAACGCGTCAATTTTCGTAGCTAAAATACACAAGTAGCTACGGAAATTGACGCGTTCTCGCAACGTCGTCCGCGTTTGAACGAAAACGAAACGAAAACGTAACGCTTAAATGTGTTTTGACTAGGCCTACTGGAAATCGATTCCAAGACCAGGATGAGTTAAAAAGACTTATTTAACCATTATTCATTTATTTATGTATTTAACCATTCGAACATAATAATATTATGAATGTGTCGTGGTCACAAAAACACCAGCAGAAACATAAAAATTAGAATCGCTTAAAAACAAACACTCAAAAATAAACCACAGAATTGCTTCCACCCACCGAATTATCAAATAAAATGTCTAATTTCAGGAGAATACCGGATATATAAGTTAGTGTTATAATGATTTAAGTCGCATTGCAAATGATTTGTTAGCGTGCGTTCTATCATATAAAATCATTGTAGTGATCTATTAAATGCTTTTTTTTATAATATAGATCATATTTGTTGATCTGTTGAACTTTATCTATCGATTGACACTTCTAAATGTAACGCCCAGTCCATAAATCATTTTATCATTAATTGCTAGTTTTTTTTTTTTTATAAACACATTAACATCTTTTTGTAACTGCCTATTTACCTAGTTTAAAAGAAAACGAAATAGTTAATGTTGAATTTTATATTTCAGCGTTTCCATTGTGAAAAAATATTTTGAATTCTTTATTTTATAGCGCAAACACGCCTGGCACTTTCGCCAGGTCTGAGTATAATGAATCTGAGTTCAAGAAGTAGATCATTGCCAAATTCGACATATTATCCATTCGATGTTGTCGACCGACGGTATTTGGTGGAAATTAATGTTGAATTATTATTAAAAAAATATATATTTAGTACTTAGTAATAAATCGCGAGCCGGCTTACAGGAGTTTCGCTCTTATCATCAGGGTTATTTTAATAACTGTATATAATTTAAGGATGTCGACATGTTCTGCAATAGTTCTCATACTTTTAAAATGTGTATCTTAAGATTACTTGAGCCGTAACAATCTCGTTCCCCTCTCCTCTCTCTCTTTTTCCCAAATATTATAAATCATTTTTGAATAAGCGATCCATTCTTCTAATAACTTATATTGTATTCTTTTGATTTTTAGTGTGTAAGTTTGACTTTATTTTTGTAATTGAAATTCTCATATATACATCTGGGTGTCCTTGGACCTCTTTCTTCCTGGGATCTTGTCTGTCTGGCTCTTCCTGTCGTGTCTGGGGGACCTCCGGGAGCTTTCGGGTTCTGGAGTTTCATTAGATGCTTCGGGGGTGCTGGGGTGGGCTTGGGCTGGGGGGTGGGTGGTCCGAGTAAAACTACATTTATGCCTGTAATAGGGCACGGCATTGACCAATTTTTTTTTTCTTTTCGCTATTTCTGTTTTTTAATCTGTATGTTGTGCCTGTTGGCGTATGATTGTGAGTAAATAAATAAATAATATGCTCTTAGGTATCATTTTACGTTAGCCTGATGATGAATGCGGAAACTTCTGAAAACCGTCTCACAATTAATAAAGTCACTGTGAAGGCTCTTTGAAAATTTTAATATAATATTATTCACTTACTATTTAGTTTTCAGCAATGAAGAATGCCACCAATTGTAAACTTTAATGGCTCAGTGAAAACATCTAATACGTTTTGTGAATCCATTGGTTATTACTGGAAATGTCCTGATAAATATCTTTTAAAACGTTCGGTAATATTCAAATATTTTAAAATCGAAATATTCAAAGCCATCTTGTTGATGTCATAAAATTTAACAAAATGGCGCTAAAATCGATAAACGGAACGTTTGAGAAATGTTTTAGTTTGAAATATTATATTGTTGTTATTTGTACCTATATATTAAAGATACAATAATATAACATATTTTGTTTGTTTATTATCATAACTATCAACAATATTATTATTTCTCAAGCGAAAATATAATTTGTAAATATTCTAACTCCTTTTACAAAAACATAGAAAAAAAACTCTCTCTCTCTTTCTCTATCATCACAGCATATCTCTCAAGTGGAGTAGTCAGCAAACTAAATGTATGTAACAAACATACTAGTCATCCTTTTGTGATTACCACATTGCTTAATAATTGAACAAATCTGATGTCATATGTGTGATGTTTCACGAACACCATGCTTTTTACAGGACACTCGAAAATTTACAAAAAGAGTGTAAGATCTAATGCATTACGAGAAATGCACGGTTCCATCAAAAATTGCTACTGTTGCTATTGCAATTTATTCTTGTTTCAATCGTTCACAATTTATTCACAAAAAATGCATATAGAGATAGAAATAATATAAGAGAAGTTCCTCCTTCCCTCTAGAGTAAATTTAGTATGAAATATTTATTACTGTATCTCCCAATTTTTATTTTTTTATTTATTTAGTCTTTGCTGTTCATGAATTTCAAGAAAATTTACACAATCATTTAGAAATGGCGAAATTATCGCGGAGGCGCGATTGTTTCCAAATTACCAACTAATTGTTAAAACAGAATGTCGTAATACATGTTTGTAATTTCACCACTTCTAGAAAACTGATTTCATTTCATTTTTTAATTATATTCCAACATTGTTTTATATTTTGTTGTTATTATAACGTATTGTTTTGTTTTCGAAAATACATTTCATTTCGAAGATTCATTTCATTCCAGTATCAAAATATACAAAAAACTTTCCCCCCCTCCCCTCGCCTTAACTTTACATTTAAGAACATAACAGATTAATATGTAAACTCAACGACAAAATTAACACACAAACAATTATTAACATCTAGATTCAGCGATGAGGCAGTTGAATGTCTCATTTATTCGGCACGGAGTAGAAAATCTGCATGTTTATTACATGCAGTCAGTATGCTGTTTACCCCACTTGTGGGATACAAAATCAAGGGTCACCTTTAAATATGGATTCAGATGCTAATGAAATAATTATTATTTATGCGTAGAACTAAGAATAACGTGTGATACAAAAGTTAAAATATTTCCACATGGAGACATTGAAAAGTCATTGTGTTGTTAGCTATGTATCGAGATTATTCTAATATTTCCAATACTCATAATAATATATTACAAAGATAAGATTGTCATTGTAATATTATTATTATAGAAACTAGATAATATAACCCAGCATCGTTGAAGGAAAATAAATTATTTATAAAATACTTGTGACGTATTGGATATGTGGAGCAAATGGATGATGAAACAATACAGCCGTAGCGATCCCACGTGGCAATTTAAGTTAAAGTCATTCAAAATGGGTGACCAACCTTATCGATGAATTGTATAATATTTTTTTTAACACGCGACGTTTTTTTTTTTACTTGCTTTAAGGCAAAGCACCCGACTTCGAGTGATTTATGCCTATCACACGCGACGTTCTACGAATAACCGCGAAAAAAGCGGGAGATGTAAAGGGTTACTCTTGACACAATTAAATACGATCTAATTCTTGTCTTTATCTTAATCAAACGACACACTAAGTGACTATAGTCAAAAATACGTGCGTACCAATCTTGCGGTATTTTTGACTAAAGTCCCTCCACACGTCGCATGATTAAAATCAAGACAAGATTAAGATCGTAGATTGTGTCAAGAGTTACCTTGCTGTTTTTGCCGAGGACACATAAACAAACATATCTATTCGTAACAAACGAACCAAAATATTTACGCATGGATTATTATAATATCGATGATGAAATGGTGTGTTCTGGAATATTATCTAATTAAATTGTGAATATATTATTACTCTATAACTTAGACCTTGAGAGTAATCAAAGATCACACAGAATAATGACTATGAATAACAATTTATAATTCTGTTCATTTAACCGGGTAACAACATTCGGATATCCGGCAAAACATCTTCAGCAAAGACTAACTCTTCTTCTTCTTACTGTGCTATGTCAGGTTCCCCCGACGTTAGCGATCACTCTAACGAAAAATTTCCTGTCCTGTACTGCTCTGAACAGGTCATCCACCGTCCTCATTCTGGTCCACTCTCTATTAATGTTGCGCAGCCAGGACATCTGCTTTCTGCCAACTCCCCATCTTCCCTCTATCATGCCCTCCAATATATGTAAGTTGGAGGAGACGGTACTTTTCTCCTCGTAGCACGTGACCCAAATATGAGACCTTCCTCACTTTGACAATTGAAAACAGTTCTCTCTTGGCTCCAACTTTCTTAAGTACATCGATATTACTAACCTTTTCGGTTCAAGGTGTACGAAAACTAACTCTTATAACAAATAAATAACACATTTGACTTAGGCTGAGAACTTATCTCGCTGAGAGGAATGGTTAGTAAAACGTTGAAGAGTAAACGAAGAATGAGTATTTTAAAAGAATGAGCGGATGTGCAAAGAGAGTTGCATAATATAGAATGCGTGTAAATAGTTTATGATGGTTTGGACATTTGGAGCGAATAGATGAAAATTCACCGATTCACAAATTCAAGAATATCACAAATTTACCCATCATGTGGTTATTTATACCATTTTCTATAGTTATAACGGTCTTTGACTGCTCGTTAGATAATGCATATAATTAAGATATATCACAGAAGCATATATGCATGTGCTTTAATATGCAGACCAATAGAATTGTCCCTCAAAACACGAGCTCTCTTCAAGTTTGAAATAATAAATTATAGGTATATTATGTTGTGTAACACCACGTATTTTCGACATAGCATAATAATAACATAACCTGCCAATCATGACTGACAGCCGCTGTCAAGATACAGGAAGTACCTGATTAGTTGCCAGGTTCATCAATGGATGTCTCATTGATGGAAGCCTCCAGAATGTTCCCGAATGTTCTAGAAGCTTCTAGAACAATCCGAGCGGAAATAGGAAGGCGGAGTTCAAGGCCACAGTACATCTCCCACCACTACACTATCCACTTCCAAGGTCTCGATCAGCTGTCCAGTACGGAGTCAAGGGTATAAAAGACGGAGCCCGTCATACTGAAAGGGAGAATCGCGGTGGCTCTTCCAGGGCCAAGGTCTCCTTACCTACCCGTTACTCTCTAGCTGTCCAAGAAGTACCTACTCTTGTTGCTATGAAGTAATTCTCCTTACCTACCGTTACCCTCTATAGCTGTCCAAGAAGTACCTACTCTTGTTGCTATAAGGTAACTCTCCTTATACCTACCCGCTACTCCCTGGCTGTCCGAGATGTGCCTACTCTTGGTGCCATACAGTAGTAGCGACCCTTCTTACCTACACTCTCTCCGACTACCCCAAATCCCATCTTACATTGCCTGGAAGGGAAGTCGTTGTATTACTTATAGTGTTGTGTATTATACCTATCTATGTTTGTCAAGTCGGTTGTATTACGTGTAAAGTGGTGATAATAAATAGATATGTATAGTGAAATTAGTAAATAGTGTTTTAAACTCTCTCGGTGTACCCCTTCAGGAGTACACCTGGCGCCCAACTAGTATTTAAGTGTTGACTCTCTGCATTCCCCTTCAGGGAATAGTAAAGTAATATTAAGTGTAAATAAGTGACTTGTATTAATAATACCCGTTACAGTTGCTAAAAAAATAATGCTGTGTAAATTGTATCAAAAAATAAATATTCTTTAAATTTCTTTTCCGTTAATTTTAGAGTGTTCTGTAAAAGGCCGGTTTTCAAGAAAATAAAGACGCACTTTAATCTTTAATTCAGCAACGAGGTTAGCCACCCCATCCTCAATGTCTTAATTTTTCGTTGGCACGGAGAGGACAGTTTGCATTTTTATTACTGTGATGGTACATAGTACTGGATGTTTCCATTTTTTGATTTTTATTACTGTATAGTATACTATTATTATTAATTTAGGTATATTAAATATATTTGAATAAAAATATTTTCTTCTTTTTCAGGGCCAGCCACAACCGGATCCGAATATTTCCAGCACATCTAAAATAACATTTCTCATGTTATTGTTTTATCTCCAGACGAGATAATATTATGGAGGGTGAATTCTGGATGTTTTGAAGGGAGGTTTACAGGGGTGGTATTTTTGTAAAAGGTGGGGGAGGTTACTAAGAATATTGAATATTTTATTGTAACAACATTAATAATAAGACTTAAAATAATACACATTGATTTTAAATTATAATTAAGGTAATTCACGTCAATATTATTTTGAGAAAATTCATGGAAAGTTAAATTAAGCTAATTTTTCTTTATTATTCATCATTTATTATTTTTCTAATAATTTTTATAAAATAATAAAACATTATAATATAAAAGTTTTTCGTACAGCAAAACAAAGTTAGGATAAAAAATGCTGTAAATATTTGCTCTAGAGGCGAGAATAAAGAGAACCCTATTATGAATGTGGAGGTGAATAGACATATAGTGGAGGACTGCCATCTCAATAAATTCAGCAAGGACTTCCAGGACAACGATAAGACCGAAGGCGGTGCACTGTTTTGCACTGCAATGGTACACTGGAACCAAGACTATAAAGAAACTACGCTGACCACACAGGAAAAGACATACATACATATGTATGTATCGGATCATACGAAAAGTACATAATACATATAACATCACGCCGCTTCCCTCGTGGGGTAGGCAGAATCAAGCACCACTTCCTTCTATCCTTGCATTCACCTTTCGCTTCCGTCACAATCATACAAATCCTTATGCATGATCTCTTGTCCAATGTGCTCAACACGTGACCGCCCTGTAGGATCTGGTTAATATGGTCTTGCCATTTGATCCTCGGACGGCCGTGTCTCCGAACACCATGTTTCTCAGCCAAATATTATATTTTCTTGGTCATTCTGTCCTCATTCATTCTTTCCACATGCCCAAACCATCGTAACTTATTATTATTACATCAACTTCTATTCTACATTCCTCTTGTGTAACAATGATACGCACACGATCGCTCAGATTTTTACCACATATCCTTCTCAACGATCTCATTTCTACTGCATTTATGCCATATTTATCCTTCTTTAGTCGTGTCTATACAAAAAGTAATTAAAACAAATAAACAAAAATCGAGGTAGTCGATAACTTGATGAAAGAGTCTCGAACTTTCAATCAATAGGCCGGGTTTGAATTCATCTACTGCTGACATAAGCACGTTGCCTACCGTGAAGGTGTGTAGAATATATTTGGGTTTCCATCAAATCTTTTTAAAAAAAATAGTATCCTCCAGCACCATCACGCATAACCCACAAGTGGGGTAGTCAGCAAAATAAATGTTCGTAATAAACAAGTAAGTTGTGTTATCAGTGCCAATAAATGACATCTGGTGTCAAATGTCCAACATAAATAAGTTTCAAATCAACATTCTGTACACTGCTATGTAACAAACATATTATTGAATGACTACAACTCGCATACTACCTACATGTATACTACGTTTAGGTATATGAAAACCCTGTTCAAAGTATTACTCCTAGCGGATACTTCTTGTGGAAAGTTTTGAGATTGCAAATTGTGTTAGAATCCTATGTCGAAATCCAAATATCCAGGGAAATAACATCTCTCAATTATTTATTATTATTATTATTATTATTTGGATGATTTGTAAAGCGCCGTTTTGTGAAAAAAAAAAATCCACCTCAAGGGCGCTCAATACTGCGCACCAAAGATATATTTTTAAATGTTGCGCCGTAATATAAATTAAATACGTAAGAAAAAACAACTTTACCTTATCTGGTAGTTCCTTGGACACGACTTGAATCTGCAACCCATCCTTTTCGCGATGTGTGCTTTGTCTAATTCAGCTTTCAGGCGACATACCAAAAGCTTCGAAATTTTCTCTTATAAACTACAATGACAGATAAACTAAAATATGCGGGTACCTATAAGACTTCAAGCTTTTATAACAGTTAGTTCTCTTGAAAATGTCAAGCTGACTTGACGAAAGTGATCGAGCAATAAAATCAATAGTGAAAAGTTAATAGTGTTTTGTTAATATCAAATGTGTTAGAAATGTCTTTTCACAATGTGAACACATAAACCCTGGATCAAATAATAATATAATATGCTCATAGGATCTGGTTGACTGTGGTAGAGGAAAAAAATTCAAATGTGTCATGATGTTTAAGAATCGTCTCAGAATGGTCAATTTTGACAAACATTTTATTTTTTATGGTATGGAGATAACGACCTGCATTTTCATTACATACAGTGATTCCAATGGTCTGAAATGAGGAGATATGTAGATATCATCTATGGAACCATACAATAATTCTATCTTTGTTCTGCATAATAGTGCGAAAAGAATATTTAGGGAATGAACTAACCACACATAAAAAACGGTAATAAAAATGGGGAAAAATGAATTACTTACAAACCTCACAATTGCTTTACGACGTACAAAAAACGTTAAAAATAATTTCACAATACATAAAAAAGCAAGTACTCGTACATTTTGTAATTTAACATAATTTATTACAATAATTCAAATAAAAAAATCCTCTATCTCTTGAACGCACGCACGCTGAAAAAAAATTGAAAACAATTATTTATAAAAACGACGATTTCAGTATTTCATTATTTAATAATGTCTTGTGATTTTTTACACCCCTTTGTCGATAGACATTAATAATTTATCACTCGTATAAAAATATAGAAAATACGAAGGGAGAAGAAAAAGTGAGTGGTAGTAATAATAATTACGGTTATCGTAAAAAAATATTCGGCATTGTGTCTTCATTTAATCACGCACGAACCCCACTGTGCGTTGCGGTTTGAATAAAAGACAAATATCGAACATTTTTTTTACGGAAAGGATTGAGCAAAAAATTTAAACTGAAATTTTCAAAAACAATAAAAATCAATCCAATATTTGAATATTTGAATCATCTCCGAAAATGTCATCCACGTTTTTTTGTAACTGTTTTATTTAACGTTTTTTTTAGCATTTGGCTGTCTTAAAAAAGCAGTTTTATAGAACTCAACAAAAAGGTTATTATTATATGTAGACACACTAAGTATAAAAAACGTCTTTTTATTTTTTCACTTTCGATCCCAAACCGCACATTTATAAAAAATACAACCTTATAATGCTTGTCCTACTAATAAATTAAATAATATAATAAAAGGGTTAGGCAACTTGTGTGTTTATTCCATGCAGCTGGTCTGCTGGCTACCCCACTTGTTGGACATGCCGTATTGGTGCGTAGAGTAGAAGTTTTAATATATTTTTTATTAACATATTAGCTTCTTGTTTCGTTTTAAGAATTTTATACTGTATTGGTTGTATTATATACGTTCATACAAACTTCAGGGGTTTACATGCAAAGTCTATATAAATCAGTTTATTTTTCACAAATATTTAACTATGAATTCAGAATTGTACTATTTTCAATGGCCACACTGTGGTCTAACCGAAAAAAAAATTAAACTCCGCTTCTATCCTCGAATAAATCATGTACTGCTGGCTCTCTTGAAGATCACTGGCTCTGGTTCACATCAAACGGCTTACTATTGCGCAATACTCCAGTTTATATGCTGTACTGTGTCAGAGATAACATCATCTATCATTTTGCACTAAGGGGGCGCATAGATGTGCAATCTGTGAATAGTTAACAAATGTTAATACATTACAAATCTTTTCTAAAAACCACTTTTTTAGTATCAATAATACTTCATTTAGAAATGTGCTGTTTCTTCAGTTTCAATGTTCTAGTATCAATGTGCTTTTGCTTATGAACGCCTCATTTGCTGATAAGCATCTTGTATACGGAAAGATGTGTGACACAGTGAAATATTGAAGGAAATATCTGAAATCTTTGAACTCCTGAGAGATATGATGGCTGCCAAGTTGGATAAATAGTTTTATCGCCAAATAATACAAAGTGCCAACGTGACGTAAAAGGGGAAGCACAAACGAAATAATATTTTGAATTTGAACAATTTGAAAAATGTCGTCAACTAGTCACGAATTGAAAATCAAATTTATTTAAACTGCAAACTACACCACAACAAGTTGGTACACAATGTGCATATTTTATCATCTTTTATTCCGAGGATTTCCGGGCAAAGAATAAATCTTCATCTTTTTTTCAGTTTTCCAGTGTTCCACTAAAAATATGTGTTCTTGAAAGATCAATAATAAGACATTTAACATGAGATATGTCACCTATTCTGAATGTCTTATAGAATTGAAAGTATTACCTGTATTTTCATTACATGCAACAGAGAGTCCACTTATGGAAGATGCCGCAATAGCAAAGGCGTACCCAAAGCAATAGCAAAGGCGATGGAGACAAAACTGGGACCAAAAAACATTTAATACAATATTCGATAGTTGGTTGATCAAATATAAGATGTTTCTAAAATTGTGGAACAAAAACGAGAAAATCTTAAAACACATCATATTCCTATACCAGATTGAAAATTTTCTTGTTTACGATATGACTGAAATCATGATAACATATACATCAGGCTTTCATCCGAATCATACTTTTAAAAAATCTTGAACACACCGGAAGTTCCAAAGTGGCAGCCTGAAGGGCTGGCCGGTTAAAATACCCTCGTGTGTAGAATATTTTGTCTACACCCCTTCCATGTACCTCTAGCCGAAAGAAGCAAACCCAGTAATAAAATTAAATAATTTACTAAAAAAAAAACATTTTTTCAACCTACGAGAGATTACTACAAAAAAAATCAAACCGCAGACCATTCACTTTTTTTTTTTAATTTCAAAATTTTAATTTTAAAATGTGAAGTCACGACTTGAAATGATTCAGTTTCCAACCATTTTCACCAGTGGTCAATGTCAACTTTTTTGCATAAAATTCTGATTTATTTTATGACGCTAGATCTAGTTGTGATTTTATATTTTCGATTAGAAAGAAGTCAAAAAAACTCGTTAAATAACATTTATTTAACATTCAGCATTGTTTTATGAAAAGTACAAACATAATTTAATTTAATTTAATATCAATGGAAACCCTAACCGATATTTCGGGTGACTCCCCACTGGGCGATTTTACTTTTTATTCCGTGACAATTCTCATTAACTAACAACAAAACTGTTTCGACAAGAATAACAGAATAAAATAAATAAATAATAATAGAATGTTTTAAACATTTTGCCAGTCGTTATTCATTTCAACAGCGGGAAATGTAGGTACTACATGAGGTGTGAGATATCGAGTGGACATTTTTGTCCTGTAAATGAAATTATTTTTGACACCAACAAAGTTGTATATTATATTATTATCTGTGATATCCTCGGAATTAAATTAGTATCCCTCTTTTTTCTGCACAATTTTGAGAGTCCTCTAAAAAGCAATATTCTATTCGTAACACATCACGTACTTTTTAGGCTTTTACGGTATTAGATATATTCCCGTCTTGCAGATATTTGTTGCTCGATCATTGGGTGATGAATTCAGACGGCAAGATTATCGAAAACTGGAACAATCCTAAATATCTCAAAACCATTCTTCATCACTTTTAAGACATTTAATTTCTTCAAACTGGTCTTGGTGCCTCAAACACTCTTGCCTATTAGTCGAGAGGTCTTAAGCTCGATTCCCGGCCGGGATTTAATGAAAAATGAATAATTCTACTAATACTTGAAACCTTGGTGTGGACGAGATTTGTTATGTGTAGAATATTGGATAAATTGAAGCCCCCCCCCCAAACTGCGGTATCCTAGTGGACGCTGGATCTCGTTTAATACTACTACTATACCATCACGGCAAATCACAAGTGGAGTAGTCAGCAAACCAGCTACATATATCAAACATACAAGCAGTTCTCTATATGCCAACAAAAAAATGACATACAGGATGGGTGGCAAACCTCATCGCTGAATTTAAAATGTAAAATATCTTCATGTTTTTCGAACGCTTGCATTTTACAGGACACTTGAAAACTTACTGATAGGAATATGAGACCAATGCTTTATCGTGTAGGTATATACTCCACAGAACATGTAAAAAGGACTTTTTAATTTTTTTTCTGGGTCTGGATGTTACATGTACCTATTTATTTAGTGCATAATAGAGGTATATGTGTATGATCACAATAATACCCATAATACACGATACATACTATGTCATATGTAGACTGTAAAGAATCCGTCGGATAATAGGTATGTGTGTTAACCTTATATAAAGTGAAAAAGGAAAATGCAAATATGTGGACAGGCTTCACGTCAAAGAGTGAAAAATAGAGGTGGGTGTTTATAAAATAACAAATAACTGGAACGTACTACATGTCACAGGCTATCACCTCAACACTCAATAGATGCGTTCTGCTACATTGATATAAATAACTAGATGAGGTACGTGGAACAAGTTGATTTTTGTTGTATATTCCATATTTAATTGAAACAAGAAAGGTAACAAGCAAATAAGGAAGGTTATGATTTTCTCTTACTTCAACCGCAGAATAAGTGAGAAAGCAATAAAATCGGTCATTATTTTGCTAAAATTTGTAAATACAATAATTGCTTGATTCAAAATGGTTAGATGGAAGAAATCACTAACATAATCTCGCCATTGCATATCATCACATTTTTTGTGTAAATTGATTTGTTGATTTTGTAATGTAAATGATGATAGGCAAGAAGAATTAAATGGAAAAATAATAAAATAATATTCATATTAATATTTTCATTTTAATTGGCACGTAGAGGACAATTTGTGTTTTTATAACATGCAGCTGGTCCGCTACCCACCCCTATTATGGAGTATGGCGTGATGGTATAGACAGAAAAAGACACATTCATAAATATCTAATCACTTGTGAAATATATTTCCACTATTTACATTAATTTAAAGTTAATAATTTTTATGTAAAAAAAAAATCAAATATGCTACATAGGTTAATGCAATACAACCAAGTAATTACTTACTCTATGAATACAACGCTATTTTCATATTAAGAAGAATATGAGTCGCTTGACCATGTTTTCCTGGGGTACCCTATCAGGGATGCGTATGATATTTTTGTTGATGCTCTTCAAAACGATTGCCGATTTCCCCTGAATATTGAAACATTATTGAGTATGACATCCGATACAGTCCATTTGTCCCTTCTCAAATCAATAAAATCTAATTTTATTATTCTATAATCTTCTAACTATCTTCTCTCTGACAACTTAACAACACTTTGAGACTGTTTTGGCGGCACAAATCATCCTTGTAGGATGTTATGCCACAAGTGAAAAAAAAACAGAATATGAGTAAATTTCATCATTTGATTCGTCGTATATTCTTAGAGCTCAATGCACTTCTAATACGTAGTGATACCATTATTTCAATGGCCTACTACTAGGTATCTATAGTAATAATATTGTAGGTAGGTATAATATGGTATTAATAATACTAACAGATATGTCGTCCCTTATCTCACAAAGGTGGTGGAGGATGTTATATCTATCTGTGGTAGGATCGTCGTGATATCACGTGTCTTTGCAATAAAACTAGGCTATTAGTGAAGAGGAGCAAGACCAGATTTTTCATACATACTAACTTTCGATAGCCAAAGAGCCCTCCTAGGACCTTTGCCTCCAAAACAAGAAATCTCCAAGCCTTTTTATCTCGAGCAATGGATTGCCAGTCATCTTTAGCCCTTTCTTCTCCAGATCTAACGACTTGGCTAATCCATACCAATCTTCGGGATCTGATCTCACTTGTGATGAAAGGTTAGTTAGTTGTGGAGCGAATTTCTTCATTGCTTTTAAGCCTCCAGGTTTCTTCTGCAATAACCGGTCGTGGATTCAGATTTTACATAGGTACTATTAAAAAAAATGTTATTGTTACATTATAAAGATTTATTTAAGTTTAAATGTTTTCCGTGGAGCACCCGGCAAACAATTGGCCTCCCACTCTTTTCTGTAAGTTTTTGAGTGTCCTCTAAAAGGCAGGTGTTCGAATTAGTAAAGATATTTTATTTTGATTAGATATTTCAAGAAAAGATATTTTATTTGCTCACTGTATTTGTGCAAAACGTTAAAATGTTTTATTTGTTTCATTCTTTTTGGACATCATAGATAACAAAATAAACAAATCAATTAAAAAAAATCACTTAAAAAAAATGTGATGATATGCAGTGGCGAAATTATCACTATAATATTAGTGATTTCTTCCATCTAACATAACTTGAATTGGTTGACTGTATGTTTACATTTGTTAAATAAATAAATAACCACGTCACTCCATCACTAATCAGAGGAACAATTAAGTATAGTTTTTATCCATTTATTTATGCTTTTTATTCGTAGAAGCAAACATGGTTCACTTTTCTATATTATGTTGGAACATTATTATCCATTGATTTTTAAAAATCTAGACTGTTTACAAAAGGACACAATATCTCATTTAGACTACGACAGATAAAATACACACAAGATAGTGTAATGTTAGTGGTGCTACTGATAGATAGATGGCGGATATATGTCACTGTAACAAGGACACCACTAATAATAACAATAATAATGATCTGACTTATATAATTTAGTATATTTGTGAATATCTATCAATATATACCATCATGGCATATGAAATGGAATAGTTGGTTGACTACTAACTGCATGTTGAAAACATACAATTCATCCTCTCTGTGGCAAGAAAAAATTAAGATATTGAAGACAGATAGCGTACATACTTTTATATGTTTTTTTCAAATCGCTCAGTCACTATACAAGAAACATGAATCGTACTCTTGCAAAGTGACATTTTCTTTTTACAAATAATATGTCACCAAAAATATTATTTGGCACTTAAATGACCAGGACATAAACAAAAATGACAATCATTGAAACTTTGCTACTCAATAAGGGAAAAAATGGTGAAAATAATTTATATATCGCCGCCCGATAGTTGAATTAGCCAGATAACTAACTGGCCAGGCGAATAGTTAAATGCCGGAATGGCATTTGTTTGAACACAATGACGTGCATTACGTTCAACCAATTCAACGTTAAGTTGGCCCGAAAGTTGAAATTTAGTTTATTGGCGCTAGGATTGTTAAACGTTGTGGCTAGACTTCTGTTAGTGATTCAATAAAATGCCGGCGTTTAACTGACCGTCGAGTCGTTGCGTTAACTGGCTAATTCAACTATTGGCCGGCGAAATATAATATTATATTATAATTACGTATTAGCTGCGATCTTGTTCATTTAACTAACCGTCTAGCCTTTCAGTTAACTGGCAAAATTTACGCGTTTAACTAACTGTCTAGCCTTTCAATTAACTGGCTAAATTCAACTATTAGGCGAAATATATTTATATTAGCTGCGAGCTAGTTCTTTTAATATCCTCACCCTGCTGAGAAGAGAAAAAAATAGTAGATAATAATATTAATAATAACAGTGAACTGTAGTGGTACAGTCTCTTCGAGTAGATAAAGTGTTAAATGACTATCATTTGTCACTCAGCACTATTATGTCTATTATTTGTACCAACTTTATAAAAATAATAATACCTTATATTATTATTACGTCTTATTCTGAGAGAAAATGTGTATAAGAGATGAAATGGATATTGAAACATAGTCGGATACCGGATAAAAACTACATAATAGCCCAATATTCGACCGCATACCATATAGTGTTTTTCTTGTTTATTTTCATTGAAAAGTATCCGCAATATTCCATTGAGTCTCTGGCAAAAATCTTCCACTATTTTTTGTAAGTATCGACTGTCCTAAAATAGTTGGAAAATGATCCGTGTTTTTAAATTTGGATTTTTTCACAATGTTCTTTTGTTCGCAACATTCAGTTCCTCTGTCTCCTCCTTTATATTTACAGTGCTAAGAAAGTATTCACTCGCTCACTTATCATTAAATATCTCATTTAATTTAACACAGAACAACTCAATTTAAACTATACACACATCATGAGTATCCGGGAATCCGATTTAAAACATCACCGGAAAATTTTTCGAAGGATTAACAACGTAACAATTGCGAGACATTTTTGTAATATAAAGCATCTACGTAATGTACTGTCTGTTAGTTGGCATTTAAAATCGCGATCCATCTCGGCGAGCTAATGGCATCTAATGTGGTGTTCTTACTTTGGCGAATATCGCCAGCCATTTGAACCGTGTGAAAAAAATGACAACTAGTCTGAAACGATAAAAACCAGTAGAAACGATATCGTCTCGAATTGACCACCTTCCAACTTTTTCGGCCGATTGAACGATTTGCGTATGCGCCGATGTACGCGGCGTTCGTATCTATGGTAAAAACTTAATAACCTATAAATTTTATAATGTTTCCCGCTTCGTGACAGCTGTTATCTTTTTTTATGGTTTGTGGCGTTTGCTTTCTTAATTAAAAGGCGCCTTATAACCTCTACATTTTCGATTAAAAATAAACACTTCGCGATCTCCATCTCGACGTCCGCCATTTTGAAAACAGTGTCAAAATCAAAGCGCATCTGACAGATCGTTTCTATATCGGTGGACTGTGTGAACGGGTGTGACGATCAATGGATGTCCGGCGAATTTTGTTTTTTCGCCTGGCGATATTCGCCAAATCTGAACACCCCATAAGAGCGAATCAACAATTTCCTGTTATTCATGTATCGATTCACCCGTAGATGTCGTAGGTTAGCCGAAATCCATCACGAATTTCAAAGGCAAGTAACAGAATGTTGCGTGAATACTGTATAACTATTATCCTTTGATTCTGTTCCTTTTTGATGATATCTTTTGTGTTTTTCTCTCCTCGCTGTTTTTTTTTTCATTTTTCCTGCTGAGATCACCTTGCCCAAAAGCTGTTATGGTCTCAGTGCATGGTAATATTTTTAAATAATAATAATAATAATATAATTTTGCCGGATATTCAGTATTCGGCCAAATCACTTTTGTTTCAACACTAGTGAATATGATGAAGCGGAGAACAGTAACAAATGACAGAGTGTCATATGAAATCAATAATTTTAAGGAACTGGAGATAAATCTTACTTTATCTGCGCTCTTTGATTCTTTACAAATACCATTTTAGAACATTGAAATATTAATACGTTTTTTTTATCAAATTATTTTATTCTATCCAATCATAGTCTTTCCCTCATAGCTTTCATTTTTTTTTATTTTGGAGTAACTAGTAAACGAACTGATTGTAATAAGCATGCAAGGAATCCTCTGCATGTCAAAAAAAGGAAGCATTTAGGGTGGGAGTGACTTACATTGTACCTAGATGGATTGTAGATGTTAAATATGAATAATTATATCAAATGTTAAAGCATCTTTATTTTTATTTCTATCATTAAAGATGAAATAAAGTTATGAATGAAACATAGACAGGATGAAAATAATTAGTAAGAAAATAGCGGGAGGCCTACTCTTTGCCAGGGACTCCACGGAATTAAGATTTTTTGGTACTTAGTAATTATAATCCAATTTCTAAAGACAAATTGGGAGAGGTGTATAAGGTTGTAAAAATCTTCTTCCTCACACTTATACCTACTCTTAATTATTGAAAATCCTTTTTATTTACTTTATTATGAAAGGCGGCTTAGGCGGTTTTAAGAGGTCAATTTTACAGCTGTGCTGTGCAGCGATTTGTTATTATTATATTAATTATAATAGTTGACTTTTTGGGTCTCTCTACATCTCAATATTTCTTTACCTTTACTCCCTTATGTTTGTGACACTAATTCATATTTTTTTTTCTCTGTGTTGGACAGGTAGGTAGGTAGGTTAGGTCAATGTAGTTAATGACAGTTAATTTGGATTGTATATAAAAATATACTGACTAATTATTCCTATTGTAAGAACAGATAACTGTTATTCTTCTTTATGTTGTTCTTTTTTATTGTCTAATGTGGTAGCTTTTTTATCATTTTACTATTCTTTTATTTTCTTTTATTTAAATCTGACAACCTTATGGGCTTCAAACTTAATATGAATTTTTAATTTGTGTACACTTATAAATAGGGCGATATATTGATGCCATTTTTTTATTTTGCATTGTTTGTTTTTATGCAAATATTTTGTCTGTATGATATGAAATAAATAAATAAAAAAAACAATGAATTTTCTCCAAAGTTAGTTGGTACTTAGACTGATTTTACTGATAGAAATTATTTTGTACACACGATTCGATGTGACACATTACCAGTAATTCGTTTGAATATTAAGTCTATAATAATTTGTCTGTGATATTACAATATAGGTCAAGGTCTACTTAAAAAGCCATTCATTTGTTTGTACGGGGCTGATAATGAAAGCCCCACGCAACGAGGATGATTTACGTACCATACCATCAAACATAAACACCATACTACTAACATATTATGTAATATTAGGTATATCTGCTAATATTAGCGACATATTGTTTACCATATTATGACTGAACAGTGGAACAATTTGGAGCAGATTTCATATTGTTCTTTTTCCTCTTTTATTATCCATGAGCACTCCACGCCAGAACAAATATGTGATTGTTAGCCTGATGTAGTCCCGAACTTCTAAGTAGAAGATAATGTTACCACAACGTGTCACAATACAGTCTACTCTTCCTGTATATATGTATATATATGGACAATTTGTAAAGCGCCGTTTACTCATAACATGACCTCAAGGGCGCCGTATATCGTATCCATCACCCGAAACTCTCAGCAAAAAGGTGTGTCTTCAGTCCTCTTTTAAAACTCTCTCCATTCACCTCCTCTCGCAGACACAGAGGCAGCTTGTTCCAACATCTGGGACCCGCAACACTAAACGCTCGATCTCCAAAGCCTGTTTTGCGAGATCTAGATGGCCCAATTAGTCTGCATTTTGCCTCACCCTGTGCTGAGCGAAGCATGAGCCGTCTTTCACTGATGGTCTCGATCTCGCACATCTCCGACAAATAAGATGGTAATACACCCTTCAAGGCCGAAAACACCATCACACATATCTTATACTCCACTCGTTGCTTTACCCTTAACCAATGTAAGTTGTGCAAGAGAGGAGTAATATGCTCAAATCTTCGACCTCTCAGGAGAAAGTCGTCAAATCTTCAACCTCTGTAAGAGGACGTGATTGCATAAATAGATATTTTTTGTTATATTATAGATGATCGCAAAAAAAAAACAAATTGTTAATGATCTTGGATGTTTTTTACGAATCGTACCACGGTTAGAATCTCGCTGAGGACCTTCTCCGTCTTCACGATTTAAAGAGTCAAGCTTTTATTTGATGGTGTGCGGACAACATTTGGGTATCAAAAGAGGGATTTCCACCACTTTGCCCTGAATGTTTCGATTTCTCAGTACATATTTGCATTTACATATAATGAAAATCCTGGGAAATGAATAAAAGCATCAGTAGATCAAAAAAGATGTACATATATCCCACGGAATCTCCGGTGAAAGTTAGTCTCTTATCTTATTTTATAAGTTTTAGAGTGTTCTGTAAAAATCAAGCGTTAGTATATCACCACGTATAAGACAATTAATTTTAATAAATAAAATATAAAAATATATTATTGAGCACTGTTTAATCTCCACTATGTTAGGTTAAATACCGAACGTTTTCGCCTATACTTGTAGGCATCTTCAGGGAACTTGTAGGCATCTTCATTCCACAGCGTAAACACAAAAACTCTTGAATTATTAAGACAATTAATATGTACAAGTCAGCGATGAGTCTGAAAATCTTATAATTTAATTGGCACGTAGAGGATAAATTGCATGTTTATTACATGTCATTAGTCTGCTAGCTACCCCACTTGTAGGATATTCCACGGTGGTACAAAAAAATAGGTCGCAAAAGAGGTTGGCTGATCACATTGTACATAACAGACGAAAACTGGTGAAGGACATACAAAATCGTGACAATTGGAAGAGCTCGGAAGAGGCCTTTATCGAGCAATGCTGAGTAGATACTAGATGTAGAGATAGTACACATATACATACACAGGTATTCCAGCTCACATACATAGAACCTAAGGACCTATATAGTGGGCACAAGCATGGCTATGTATGTCAGACAAAATATTTACATATGATACCTAAATAAACAATATTTCACCTCAAACACATGAGCTGTGTTTACACAAACACATAGTATCTATGTACACATATACACATACAGGTCCTTTTATGATAATAATAATATTCGTCCAGAATTTAAAGTGTGCGCTAGACAGACTGTAAAAACCGAAAGGACAAAGGCAGAAATTCCCGTAATAAATATGACTTTTTTAACAAAAAATTTACCAAATGCTCAGACTTAAGATGGATAAAGAAAGTGTCTACGTGACAACCGAAGAAAACAAGAAAATAATTACGTTTGAAGACATCAAGCTAAATACTCGGGATGCAAGAAAGATCGCTGGAAGGAAGTGGTTGCAGCAAACACAGAACAGAAGCGAATGAAAAATCATAGAGAGGGCTAAGTTCAAAGATTGGCCCAAAATGGATTCAAAAGAAAAACGAGTTTTTCAATATACCTACGTAAATATTCTTTCTCCATATTATGGTTCTTGGAATAATTTAGATGTTTTACACTTTTATTCAAGTTCATTTGCCCTGTAGAAATTTAAAAAATATTATGTGTAAAACATTTGACGTCTGTAATTCTGCGATGTTGTATGGTACCTTTTTGAATGCTTCATTTTTAAATGGTATTTTTATTTTTATTTTATTTTATTTATTCAGTAAGGATCAGACAGTTGAAACAATTTGTATTAATTTTAAAAGACAACAATAGACAAACCAATTAAGATCCCCTTTTTACCAATCTAATAAACATAAATTTGAGACTTAAAATGATAAAAGACATATAAATGTAAAAAAATGTGTAAAATGTTAAAATGTAAAAGTGTAAAAAATGTAAATAAATGTAAAAAATTATAAAAATTTATAAAATATATAAAATGTTTAAAATGCAAAAAATTGTAAAAATGCGAAAAATGCAAAAAGGTATAAAATGCAAAATGTATAAAATGCGAAAAATGTAAAAAAGCAAATAAATGCATGCAAATGCATGCAAATAAATGCGTATGGGGAAGTATGGTGAGGACAATAATATATTGTGTATTATAACGGACAGCTATGTACGAGAAGTCTAGTGGGATGAGACCGATTTCTGACTTTGTCAGTAGAAAAACAAGCGATTATTGAAGGTCCACTGGGATTAAAAAGTAATATATTTTTACGTTACGGGTATACACAAAATAATATGTTGGTCACCTTATTTTTGTGGTAAAAATAAAAAATGTAAATAAATATACAAAATTGAAATTAAAAACACCCATTCGTAGATTTAAAATGAACAGTTGCTGAAAAATTCAATTTTAATTTACTATTTTTTTTTTTACATTTCAACTTATACATTCTATGTAGACCAACCATATCTCTCGTAAAGAATATGGGATAACATTTTTTCTCCATCTATCTATACTACAAGAAGTGTAGCTCTCCGCTCTTTTCTGTTGGTTTATTGCTGTCCTGTAAAAGGCACGTATTCGTGAAACTTCGAGAATAAAATCTTTAACTTTTTGAATTCATCAATCGTGAAGTATACTGTCGGTCGATGCGGCACGGAGCAAACGCCCTTTGCCTTTGAGTCACAAGGTCCCGAATTCAGTTCCCAGTCAAGGCAAAATGAAGAATGTCCTTTTTCAAATTGTTCTGGCTCTGGGTGTTACATGTGTTTAGTGCATTCTATATCCATAATTATGTGTATCGTCGCGTTAGTGTACCCATACTAGTGATGTAACGAATGTGTGATTTTGGATATTCGCGAATGCGAATGCGAATATTTGTTGCCGACATTGACTTACTTAGATTTCTACAATATTGCTCAATCATTAAAATTTCTACCCTCCCCTCCCCCCCCCCCCCACCCGTCGCTGAATTTTCGAAATGCTATAGGAATTTAAAATATTTCAAAACTCCTCGGTTTTCTTAAAGAATATTTTCTTGCAGTACCTTTTTCTTCAAAATACCGGGTAAGTATCCGGTACTTTTACCGAATATCCGAAACTTTATTACCGAAATAATATTCGCAAAACATTCGCATATTTTTTTGCGATTACTTTGAAATATGCGAATATTCGCGAATGCGAATACGAATATTCATTACATCACTAACCCATACTACAAGATTCATATCTTCATATCACTTCATGTCTCAAGATTCATATCAAATTGGGACTAACTTGATCTGTGGGAATTCTCTTTATATGTTATGTTATACCTACTGCCAACGATACAATATGAATGTCATATTTTTACATGTTTATTACATACAGTTAGGTTCATAGACTACCCTGCTTGTGGGGTCTGCTGTGATATCGTAAATATAAAATAAGTTAAGAGATTCAGTTAATATTTCTCCCAACTGCCAACCCACTTTTCCTTTACGAGACAACCATATTATATAACTTAGTTTATTATAAACCCAGATATATTTTTTTCTTTAATGTATTTTTTATTCATCAGAATAGAAGTACAGAAGTTCTTTAGAAATGAGACAGGATAATCCTGGAAACTTTGGTGTTTTGAATTTCACCATTAAATCAAGTACCTACCCGTTCTGTGCTTAATGTCCATCCTAAGCTCGACCCCAAACAATGATGTGTGCTTGCTGTTGGTAGTAGCAGAAGGGAGTTCAAAGCTTAGTGAATGCCAACTTTTATATTCAAAGAATTTTTGGGAATGATTTTTTTTATGTTAAATGTATAAACTCGCAGAAAAGTGACTATAAAATATACCTATAATGTACTATAACATGTAATATGCTTGTACCTTTTAGAATAAAAAAGTAAAATTAACATTACATTTTATTATGATCATGGCATGAATCTTCAATGTAAATATAATGAACGGGGCTGGAAACATGCAGCTTTCTTGGTTTTGGAACATCCGAGAATGGACCGGAATCAGAGGTGTGATGGAGTGTTTCATGCTGCACAGGAGAGAGGAATTTTCTCACGATTGACACGAAGATTCATGGAAAAGAAGGAAAGATTACATTTTTGATGTTATTTTGATTTAAGATGCTCTGAATCAGAGTGATTAGGTTAGACAATTAATATTTGTAATGAGTAAAACAAATTCCGCATAAAAATCTGTTGAAATTGACAATTATTAGTACTTATTTTTAACTATTGAATTCCGATGTAAAGATATTGTATAAAGATTTCTTTGAATTCAATGAAATTTTTATCCGACCATTAATTATGATTGTGACGCCTCTCAAGTAAAAAAAAGTCGATAGCCAAGCATGTTCAAAAAAATTACTATAAATAAAAAATATTTTTTGATTTCCCTAATATTTATTTATTTTTCGTTTCGAATCCCAGAAAAAATTAATCAAACTGATCTCCAGTACTGTGCAAAAAATAATATTAATTAATTCATAAATCTAGTAGTTAAGATACAAATACATATTCCATGGGCAATAACTTCCTCTTTCTGTTCTCGATTTCCGATTGAGATTTTGCATTCCCTATTCGGTACTAGATATGTAGTGGGATCCATTCGGGTCGCGCGTGCTATAAATTGAATTTACAGTGTGCTGACACTACTGATGTGTATATATGTATATTAGTATGTACCGATTACACTTACTGAGCAATATGTACTGTTTATACTGTACTGTGTAACTGCCACACACCATGTCACACAGAGAGACAGAGAATGAGAGAGAAAGAGAGGGATGTATGTTAAAAACAAAACATTTCATTAGCATATTAGCAATAGGGATAACACCACGTACATACATACATTTATTATTTAGTATTAAATATTTTCTTCCCTTTTAGGGCAATGCGCTGGTGTTATTGCTGTATAAACATAAACACAAGATTATTTAAAAAAAAAAAAAGTGAGTTTATCTGGTTTATCATGTTGAAAGTCAACCATTTCACTCCTGGATATTTCAGCAGTTGAGGTGCTCATGTTTAATAAACATTTTTTTGATATGATGTCAATATTTAAAGACTTGAATGATTTTTTACACAACTCAAAGATAAACATTTATTTATTGGAAAAATATGAAAGCCTTTTACACGTTATAATTACATACAATAAGAGTATTATATCCTCCCTCCCTTCCCCTAGATAATAATTGTAATAAAACTTTTTTGATCACAAAAATCATGTGCAATTGGCATGCTTATTGCGTGGAGACAATAATCATCCAGCTAACAACTGGAAATGGCAAAATTTTAATAGGTGTGCAAACTAATAATTTGATGATACAGTAAGTGTTTTCACTTCATTTATTATTTTCTTTATATTTTTGTATTGTCTCTATTTTTTCTTTTAAACAGTTGCCTGGAAGGTATTGCTCTAGCAACAAGACTACCATTTAACAGAATATTGCTGTATATATAAATTGAAACCCTGAGAGAGACGTCTTTCGACTTATAAGGTCATTATCAATATCACACGTGTATAATTATAGATTGATAATGACCTGATAAGTCGAAGACGTCTCTCTCTCTCTCTCTCTCACGTGTATAATTATAGATTGATAATGACCTGATAAGTCGAAGACGTCTCTCTCTCTCTCTCTCTCTCTCTCTCTCTCTCTCTCTCTCTCTCTCTCTCTCTCTCTCTCTCTCTCTCTCTCTCACACACACACACACACACACACACACACACACACACACACACACACCCACCCTCACACACACACATGTATAATTATATATTGATAATGACCTGATAAGTCGAAGACGTCTCTCTCTCTCTCTCTCTCTCACACGTGTATAATTATAGATTGATAATGACCTGATAAGTCGAAGACGTCTCTCTCTCTCTCTCTCTCACGTGTATAATTATAGATTGATAATGACCTGATAAGTCGAAGACGTCTCTCTCTCTCTCTCTCTCACGTGTATAATTATAGATTGATAATGACCTGATAAGTCGAAAGACGTCTCTCTCTCTCTCTCTCACGTGTATAATTATAGATTGATAATGACCTGATAAGTCGAAAGACGTCTCTCTCTCTCTCTCTCACGTGTATAATTATAGATTGATAATGACCTGATAAGTCGAAGACGTCTCTCTCTCTCTCTCTCACGTGTATAATATTATAGATTGATAATGACCTGATAAGTCGAAAGACGTCTCTCTCGTCACAGAACTTAACTTTGTAACACAACACTTTACTTAAATCCACTCATTCTTCTAAAATCGCTATAAACAGATAATCTCGACACTGCATATCATCACATTTTTTCTTACGTAAACTGATTTGTTGATTTTGTTATGTAAATGATGATGTGCAAGAAGATATAAATAACCGAATAAATAAAATCCACGCAATGTTCAAGCAAAAATTCTAATCAGCAATTGCATCTCCACTACATTTCTTCCTTTTTGTCCTTCTTCAACCACATCCATGTTTCACTTGCAGATATAATATAATATTAATATTAACATGTGAGATTCCCCTACATTTCATTTGTCTTTATTTTAATTCAAAGTAATTTATCTTCTTTTGAAATTATATTTATCTCCCGTTCGTATGTATGTATGTGCTGGTGCTATGTAAGGCAAGCGGTAATTACCTTATTCTTTTTAAGGTTGTAATCTATTTAACATTTTACTTCGTACGTTTATGATATTAAAGCTTGTTCATACTAAAACTGAATGTAATTTTAACTGTAAAGTTTTTGTGTGATCGTGGCTGATTATAACATGTAGACTTATCTGGTTGTATAACGCTGAGATATGTGGATAGCAATTCTGCAGCCACGTAAAAAATAAATAAACCGTGAAACATTCAGCAAAGAATTAATCTCTCACTCTTTTTCGTAAGTTTTTGAGTGTCCTGTAAAAGGCAAGTGTTCAATAAAATTAAGACATTTTACGTGCATGGTTCGATCCCAGGTGCCGGCAAACTCCTTTTTCACGACACAAGCTTACTGTGAAAGATGTATTTTAGTTTGTTACAAAAACCCAAGTATGTCTTTTAAAAAAATAATAAACAACATAAATAATATTTGTTGAAATCCGAGACATTCTAAATATAGAACAATTGTACTTAATTTATTATGGATTGGTTCAATCAATTGTACAGTATGCTATAATTGGATGGGGTGCTGCTTATCGCACGAGTCTAATACCTATCGAAATTGCCCAAAGATTAATTATCAAAATAATTTTGAAAAGACCACGAGACTACCCTACCGAACAAATATTTACAGAGTTTAAAGTTCCTAAATTTAGAGACCTCTATTCTAAATTTTGTATTCTGCAGGTTCTCAAAGAACCGGAATATCATTATTTCCTTACTGAGAATCGTACCAGACATAAATATGTATTCGTTCGTCCTAAGAAACGCACAGTTTTTGGTCAGCATCATTACACATATTTCGGAGAGACCCAATTCAATAACCTGCCATTAGACGTGAGAAAGACTCCAAGAGGCGACGAACTTACATATAAAAATAATAAAGAAGCGCTACAAGCCGGATAAGACGGGATAACACTTTCAGCGACAATTTTGAGATTCGGGCTCATGATGTCATCATTGAGCACTGAATCGCGTAAAAGTGATGTATTTCTGTGTATGTGTGTTTGTGTTAATGTTGATGAGAGGAAAATTGATCCAACTGATTTGTATATTGTTTTGACGTTGTGAATTAGTTGGTATTGGTTTAATTTTGTAATGTGCTGGTAGATTTTGTTGAACGTTTGATGAACGTACATACATGAGAACTGAAAGTTTGCTATTTGTAACAAATTCTTATATGTGTATTAATATTTCTAGCTGATTCTTATATGTGTGTTAATGTTATAATTGAAATCCGACCCTCCGCACAAGCATTTAGTTGCTTATGGAGGGAGCATTTTTACTGTGTGTTATATTGTTTTATTAATGTAATATCAATGTATACTGTGTATTTATGAATAAAATAAATATCTTTAAAAAAAAAAATATCGATGAAGTTTGTCACCCATCCTTAATGTCTTAATTTTAATTGGCACGGAAAGGACATGTCTTTCGCATGCGGTTGGTCTGCTAACTACCTTACTTAAAGATAATTTATATATTATTGAGTTGTCACAAATAAACCAGGTTCTTTTGTTTTAATGAAAAATAATAATCTAATACCACAAAGACAAAAATTGAGTTAGTCAACGAAACCAATGAAAATTATAATTATCCAAGTTAATTAATCTTATCGACATGTTAACGTTAAGATATTTTATGGTCAAGTTTTTATCATTTTATGGATTTTCAATGAATTTGAGAACTTCATTTCAAGAATTTGTGGTAATAAGTTAAGCCACCCACATTATACAAATCATCGCCCATTGAAATTATCTCCCGTATTTTTTTTTGTATAGATATTTTACATTGTACATACATATAATTATGTATGGGTACATTTGATATAATAAAATGTATGGACCTACAATCTACCTGTCCTTATAATGTGAACATTAAAACAACGAATAATAATAGAAATTAAAAAAAGGTAATCTTACCTTCCGTTGCTAGAGGTTTTGCCTTAATATTTAATACGTAGGTACCTACAACCAAAAACACGACCAACGAAATTTTGTACAATTGGAGTAAAAAAGTACGATACAGTTTGAATTTTGAATACATAACATTCATTTATAATTCACACAAGTCGAACTAGTCCCAAATCAATATATGAATTTTGTATTATGGGTACTAACACGACTATACACGGCACCCACATGTGAACTCTGTTCCGTTGACGAAACTCCGAGACGACCGCTGCGCTCGGCCTCTTCTGCTGTCAACAAATTCGTGAAACCCAATATGGCGAACACCTCCAAATTTGCAGAAAGGAGCTTCAGAGCCGCCACGCTATCTGCCTGAAACAGACTGCCCACAGATCTGAGAGAAAATCAGTCCACAACCACATTAAGAACCAAGTTGAAGACGCTACTGTTCGGAAGAAGTCACAGCGCCCTTGAGATGGTCAAGGATCATTAAACGGCGCCACATATAAATAGTCTGATTATTATTATTTTTATACAAATATATACAGTGCACTTAACACATATACATTTAACCGACCCAGGACAATTATTTAAAAAATGTCATTCTTCATTTTATCCTGGCATGGAATCGAACCAAGAACTTTGTGACTCTAAGGCACTATCTGTGTTCGTGTAATCAGTGGAAAATATCCTAGATGTACAATACAAATGAAATTTAAATTACCTGAATAGATGAAATAAATTAAAAAAAAAAATAGTTAATAAATTTATGAGGATTGCTCAGGTTGACTTTTACAGTAATATAACCGTAAATACGTTGTACAATCCGTCACATATCACAATTACTTTTCATTGGCATAAAAAAATATTCTAAGGATGTAACCCTTTTATTTTCTATAATTGTACAAATTGTGTTTGTGAAAAATATAGATAAGAATTATTAAGCAATTATACATAATCGTAATGACTATTTGTGGAAGTTTAAAGCCTAATAACCACAACGTGTTTATATATACCTACCTGTCATACTTGTAAAAAGTAAAAAGTATTTTTCTTGTATCAATGGTTTAATATACCGATAAAAGGCTATACTTAATTTTCCCGTGAAGCACCCGGCATAGAATTGGTATCCCACTCTTTTTCGTAAGTTTGCGAGTGTCCCGTATAAGGCAGGCGTTCAAAAATTTAAAGACACTTTACGTATTTATTGTGTCAGCGCACACGTAGTATAGAACTCCATAAATAGGTGAATATTGAAACAAGTTGAGATTAACAACGACCTGATAAGTCGAAAAACGTCTCTCTTACGATTTATAATCTATAGTATGTAGAAGGGAACACTTGTTTCGATTTACCTGACATTTTACATCTTGAATTCAGCGATGAGGTTTGCTACTTATCCTGAATGTCAGTTTGTTTGCTTATTAAATGCAGCTAGTCTTCTGGCTACCCCACTTGTGGTATGGTATAGTAGTATAACTTCATTAAATAAGGTAACATTGTTTTCACTGTAATTCATTGTTTAAGGTAATTCACGTGCCTCTTTTTGTACTTCTAATAGCTCTTCGCTTTTAATATAAATATTTATCTAAAAATGTCAATACACTCTACGGAGAGCCTTAAGCATGATCGTACAAGGCAAAAGAAGATATTACATGTCTATCGACTGTCCAGTTCTTTAGCACTACAAGTCGAAAATATCGAAAATTTATATTTTATTTATAATACGCATAATAAACGCCACTTTTTCAGTTCCTCAAACATAAAACTATATGAAATACATAGACATACGAAACTTGCAGAGCGGTACATTTTTTCGGATTTTTTGTATTCCAACATCGATGTTTTTCAAGCATATTAAGCAATATATTGTCTCACAAACAACGTCAGTTTAAAACTGGATGCAAAATTTGATCGGCCGCATGACCGAGTTTTTCTTTGAATTACCTATCTAGTATATATATAGTTGATGAAATATACGGTTCCCTTTAAATTTATATGTAATATTTAGTCATGGAAAAAATATACCTTTGCACAAATAAATAATATTTCGAAATGTTTGACTAATGAACGGAACTAAGACAACGTATATCTTTGACAGTGCGATAATTTTAAAAAGGTATATTTCGCTTTCTCGTGTATTTTTTAAAAATATACCATATACCTACCTACCCTTGGTATCGAATACCTTGTTCTCAAAGGATTCAAGTCACTCGATAACGGGTGAATAGCCAGGAACTAAAAAAAATATACCAAAGTAGCAAACGTGGCAATATCTCGAATATAAGTTTAGTTTTATAATGTGCTTTATAATATCGTGGGTTCAATGCTAGAACTAGACAACTCAAAATCAATAGTTTTGAGGTAATGGATTAATCATGATATTACACTCAGAAGGATAGTAATTAATATTATATATATTATTGAAACACTTTGATTACAGTATAAGGAAGCCTCTCAATTCATAATTATTACTAGAAATTACTCAAAATATTACAGGCAAACATCGAAAATATAAAATTTAAAATAATCAAATTTGAGTTGTCTAGTTCGAGCATTGAACCCACGATATATTGTATGAATTAGGCTTGACTCACAGGTATAAACACAATATTTTAGGATGCGCCCTTGAAGTGAATTTATTCCACAAAACGGCGCACTATAAACTGTCTAGTTAGTATTATTATAAGACATTTTTAGTTGTTGAGTTATCGAACTAGACAGTCGATATATGTATATATAATATTGTTAAATAATATATACATATATATATTATGTATACACCTGTGTAATTAACCAGCTAGAAGTTAATTAACGAATACCTACAGCTCTCTCTCTCTCTCTCTGAACAAACCACCCCTAGTTAGCTCATTTTACTAGAGACAATGATGATTACAGGGATGAAAATGCCATGTTCCATGTAAATGTTATGTATAAAGAATTTGCCTCCTGGATAATATTCATAGTATTATAAATAATATGTAGTTGTTTTATAACAATGATAAGAACTTCTAGAGCAAAGTTTTATGAAATATTTAGGTAGTATATTGTAGCTAATTATTTAATATCTTCATATATTATAAACATCTATAGTATCATCCACAAGTGAGATAACCTCTTAACTATACTCCATGTAATAAAAATTCCGATCATCCTCTCCATGCCACTCAAAATGGGTGATATACCTTTAGGCCTAGTCAAAACACATTTTAGCGTTACGTTTTCGTTCGAATGTAGACGACGTTGTGAGAACATGTCAATTTTCATAGCTACTTGTGTATTAGAACGAAAACGTAACGCTAAAATGTGTTTTGACTACGGGTCCAGAGCCGCTATTCTCGTTGGTTTACTGTCTCTAGATAAGGATCCTTAATTAAAGATAGCTGTCCCTTGCGAAAGATAAATTGGTATTCTCGATGTATCGAAGTTAAGGACAATGCACTTTATGGATAGGTGTCTCTAATTAAGGATTTTGACATAGGCAACATCGCATTCACCATAGTAACATTGAGTTACTATGGTGAATAAATTAGTAATAATTAGGTTATTTCCCACTGACAGATGGTATCCTTACGAGATAGCGCGGGGTTAAATGCCGGCGCTAACTTAAGGATAATTTTAAAGACAATGTTCTCAATTATCTCTATGATAAGGATTCCTTATGTCAAAAATTTGAAACGAGAATAGCAATTATCCCTAACTAGAGATAGCTGTCCTTACTACTGTCCTTATCTTTTAAAAACGGAACGAGAATAGCGGCTCTGAGCCGCTATTCTCGTTGGTTTACTGTCTCTAGATAAGGATCCTTAATTAAAGATAGCTGTCCCTTGCGAAAGATAAATTGGTATTCTCGATGTATCGAAGTTAAGGACAATGCACTTTATGGATAGGTGTCTCTAATTAAGGATTTTGACATAGGCAACATCGCATTCACCATAGTAACATTGAGTTACTATGGTGAATAATATGGGCTGTCAAAAATCCAAGCGGCGTCCATACCATGGATGTATACTCTATTTAGGTCCATGGTCCATACTCTATTTAGGTCCATGGTCCATACCTACTCCATTATATTATTAAAACAAACATAATAGTAACATAGTAGCAAATTTGGTGGCAAAACTCTGGTTAAAACGTTTACGACCACGTATTATTTAATTTTATAACAATGAGGTGAGTATTTTATTTATTTATTAAGAATATAACAGCTTTAAATTTTTACAATGATAATTACATGACATTTTTACAATTTCATAGCGCCAATTACATTTATATTTTTATTCTTTACCCATTGATCTAATATTAGATCAATGTCTTTACCTGGATATTTGTTTTTTATTATTTTATATTTATTAGTATTTTATTCTTTACCTAGATATTTGTTTTTTATTATTTTATATTTATTAGTATTTTATTCTTTACCTAGATATTTGTTTTTTTTTTTAAATTAAGCGACAAAATAATCAATAAACATATTAACTTACTTATAATTGCAAAAGTATTTATTTTTAAAAAAAATTTAACAATAAATTAGTAATAATTAGGTTATTTTCCACTGACAGATGGTATCCTTACGAGATAGCGCGGGGTAAAATGCCGGCGCTAACTTAAGGATAATTTTAAAGACAATGCACTCAATTATCTCTATGATAAGGATTCCTTATGTCAAAAATTTGAAACGAGAATAGCAATTATCCCTAACTAGAGATAGTTGTCCTTACTACTGTCCTTATCTTTTAAAAACGGAACGAGAATAGCGGCTCTGACCCGCTATTCTCGTTGGTTTACTGTCTCTAGATAAGGATCCTTAATTAAAGATAGCTGTCCCTTGCGAAAGATAAATTGGTATTCTCGATGTATCGAAGTTAAGGACAATGCACTTTATGGATAGGTGTCTCTAATTAAGGATTTTGACATAGGCAACATCGCATTCACCATAGTAACATTGAGTTACTATGGTGAATAAATTAGTAATAATTAGGTTATTTCCCACTGACAGATGGTATCCTTACGAGATAGCGCGGGGTAAAATGCCGGCGCTAACTTAAGGATAATTTTAAAGACAATGTTCACAATTATCTCTATGATAAGGATTCCTTATGTCAAAAATTTTAAACGAGAATAGCAATTATCCCTAACTAGAGATAGCTGTCCTTACTACTGTCCTTATCTTTTAAAAACGGAACGAGAATAGCGGCTCTGGTCTCAAAATGTAAGATGTTACATGTCTAATATTGATACTTTGCGAAAACTTATAATTTCATCATTAAGGGTTTTCCCACCACTTTCCCCTGGATGTTTTAAGAGCTGAGCTCCTATATCATCCAGACTCAACAAAACAAAAGAAAAATTCAAAGGGAGGGCTCAGGATTTGCCTTATGGGCTCCCCCCGACAAAATCCTCCCCTAAACTACAACCCTTAATGTCCCTTGGAGGAGATACTCACTACAAGGCACTACTCACTACTACAATATTCTTACAAACTATGTTCTTACAGTTACGTATTGCTACGTACTAAAATTCTTAACACTAAAGACAACACTTTACAGCTTATTATCTAAGTAGTAGAGTATTCAAGACAATAATAATAAATGCTTACCAATCATACCCACCACTGCCAAACACGAAATTTCTTCCTTACTGAATTTGAAAGAAACAAAGAAAGGGAAATAAACACATTAAACTTCCAAGGCTAGAGTATGAAAGTGGAAGCAAATAAGCAATTGATCAAAAAAAAAAAGAAAAAAAATGACAAAACCAAGGGACAGAGTGCTTGAAAAGCCACCTCCAACGACAGGAGTAGGACATGCACAAAACAAGTAAGAGAGTTCAGCGGCTCGGTCACCAAATTATCAGGATGAATCCACTGGTGGCAGTCCAGGTCGACGAAGATCATCCCACTTAAGCTTCCAGGCTTCTACAAAATTTTTGAAGCATTTGAAGTTTGTAGCATTAAGGGTTAATTCTTCAAACCAAACTGGTCTTGGAGTGTCCACACTCAAACCCCGAATCATATCGTCTCTGGCCTCCGACATCAAATTGCAATCCCAAAGAATATGTTCTGCATATTGGGCTCCTCCCCCACAAGGGCACCACGGCTCATTGCATAAATTAAGCTCAAAAAGTTTCCCCTTAAGATCACCATGACCTGAGATTAGCTGTGTAGAGAAGTGTTCAAAGTGAATGAAATGACGTCGCATTCTAGTTCTGAGATCTGGAAAGAACTTATACACAAGTCTGCCCGTCCTCGAGGAATCCCACCTCTGCTGCCAAATATCCATTGTTTTCTCTCGGACCTTAATCATTGCCCTTTCTATCCCAGATCTTCCGGGTTCTGGTCTAAAAACAGCCCCAAAGTATTCAGCTACACCGTCAACTTTCAAACATCTTCTAGCGACACTTTCTCTTACCTCCAAATCTGCCGGTAAAACACCTGCAATCACAGGAAGACCATCACTAGCAGAGGTGCGATATGCTCCAGTCAAACCTATCAACAAAGACCTCTGGCCCCGAAGAAGTGCAAGACTGACTGACCCCACCTCCAATCTGAAAGACCAAACCCTGGCCGCATATGAAATCTGCGGTATATAAGTTGCTCGATATATTGTCAGGAGACACCTAGGATGAAAGCCCCACGTACCCTTGCTGAGGCTTCGCAAGGTTGCAAACAGTTTTCTGCCCTTCTCTGAAATTCCTCTAACATGTTGGATGAAAGAAAACTTTTTATCTAAGACTACACCCAAATATCGAAAATCGTCAACTAACCTGATTGATTTACCTTCCATCTTAAGGGTGGGATTTCGGGTTCTACTTAAGGTTCCCTTCATGAGCATAGCCGCCGTCTTCGCAGCAGAAAAAGAAAGACGATTCAGTCTACCCCATGCCAAGATACATTCAACTGTCGAAGCAAATGTTGTTTCAAGAGCTAATCTTGAGTTTTCTGCTATCATCAGCAGGGCATCATCCGCATATGCAATAAGAGTACATTGAACTGGGAAAGGCAAGGTCAGAAGATCATTAAAGAGCACGTTCCACAGAAAAGGACCCAAAACAGATCCCTGCGGACAACCCATCGTAACCTCTCTCTCCACGCGATGACCTCCATGTGAAATCACTACTTTCCGATCCCTGAAGTAATCAGAAACGATATTAAACAAATTTGAAGGGCATTGTCTCAATTTTAGTTTGTTTAAGATCATAGGCCACCAAGCATTGTCGAATGCGCCGGAGATATCAAGAAACACTCCAAGAACATACTTTTCTGCACGTTCGCTCTTCCACCTAACACATTCCGAAATTGCATGCTCAGTGGAAAAACCTCGACAAAAACCAAATTGCTTAGGGCTTCCAGGTAATATCGATTCATCCAGTCGATTTCGAACAAGAATTTCCAAGACTTTACCAAAAGCAGGCAACAATGTTATTGGTCTATATGATTTAAGGTCTGAAAGGGACTTACCATTACCTTTTGGAATCACTTTTAACAGCCCACACTTCCAAGACCTCGGAAAAATACCAAGATCCAAGCACCTCTGCATAAGACACAGTACGGTCCCCGGGAAAAATTCCCAGACCCTCTTGACAATGACACCAGTAATCCTGTCTATTCCAGGAGCCTTGCGTGGTCCGAGACCGGATATAATTTCATTCAGCTCATTATAAGTCACAGGCAAAGAATCAGAGTTTCCTATACCAGAAGGCGGCAGCCGAGAAGTTAATCTAAGCTGTCTGTGCTGAGGAGTATCCACAGATTCTGAGTCCAAAGGGATAAGTCCATCCAGAAGACCGCGCAGGGTGGCCTCAATGCCCAGAGTTTCATCGTCATTATTAATAATGCTTGACAAATATTTGTCTGCATTGTGTCCTTCCTTAAGAGCAGTTTTCATGACGGACCAAGGCTCTGAACTACCAACATCCTTAACCCATTTCTTCCATGTTTCAATCCTAGCAAGTCTTATCTCGAGATGGTATTCCCTTCTTGAGTTAGAAAGCATTTCTCTCAGCTCTCGGGCCATATCAGAGTCGGCGGGCACAGTTCCCTTTCTTACGATTCCAAATTTACGTGCGGCCCTTCTGTATTTAGTTCGAAGATCGACTAGTTTTGGAGTCCACCAAGGAGCTGACTTCTTTTCTTTGCGTGGTTTGCTTCGACCAAGTGCGACTGTTGCTGCTTCGACCACAGCCGAATTAAAAAGGTCACCAAGTTGCTCAGGACACATCACCCAAGCGTCTCGAAAGTCATTGAAACGTTGACGCAGTACAACCGAGAAATATCGCCAATTAACATTCCTGCTTTTAAACTTCCAGAGGTCGCAAGGAATACCGAGAATTGGTCCTCCATATATCATAGTGATGAGACGGTGATCACTTGAAAGCGCCGATTCATGTACTCTCCATCCAGAAATTCTTCCTAAAATATCCATTGAGCATAGCGAAAGATCGATATTGCTCTCTCCCATAACTCCTGCAAACGTAGCAGGGTTTCCTGGCAAATTGATGATGTGTAAGCCATAAGAAGCTATAAAATCCTCAACAGCAAGTCCACTGCCATCTCTGTCAGAGGAAGGTCTGTCATGCCATAATGTAGACCGAGCGTTGAAGTCACCTCCCACTATTACTGATTTCCCATGAAGCGTCCTGAGCACCTCACCAAGACCCTGTAAATGAAGACCAACTGGATCTGAAAATTTAGCGTAGAGAGATATAAGAAAAACCTCCCGTCCACCGAAACTCACACAAATGCAGCAACGACATTCGTTGGACAATCCATCAAGAAAAAGAGGTTCAACAAGTGTGCCATCAACAATGAATCCTGCAAGAGGGTTATTACCCTTTTCAACGCATATATATGGTTCAGAGATTCCACGAGTTTTGCCTCTAAATGTGTACTGCTCCTGAATAAAAAGAATCGGAATACTCGATTCAGCCATGTAATTTACAGCCTCCAAAGTAGCAGCTCTCGATCGCCCTAAATTTACTTGACCCAAAACACTTGCTGTATTAGTGTGTGCCATAGTCGGTGGAGCTGATAACCCTACTTATAGCCGCTTGATAAGCTGGACAGTTCCTGTGACCAGTGCAGTGATCATCAACCTTTTTACCAAATCGAGTACAAGTTGCGCATACTTGTGGTTTATCTTTGTTAATGCAATCTCCATCCTGGTGTCCTTCTTCAGCACAGTATCTACAAACCTGAGCTCTGAAATTGCAGTCTTTTTGAACATGCCCATAGATATGACATTTGAAACATCTAGTTGCTCCGACGTAGTCACGAACCCTGCAGGAATGCCATCCAAGAAAAATTGAACCCTGGTTTATAAGTAGTGCCCTGACTTCACCTGTGCAGGCTAGAATTGTACCACAGAATGGGCGTTCTTTAGGACCGAACCTAGCAACTCTTCTAGTGTTTTCCAAAAATGATTCTTCTGAGAGTTTATCCCTGAGGTTTCTTTGAAAAATTTCTGTCAATAACTTTTCGTCCGACAATTCACAGGGGACATCATAAATTACTATTTTAGGAAGGCGACTTTTAGGTTCAACAGCGGAAAAGCCACCTTTCTTCAACTTATCTGATGCCATAATTCTTATAATTTCATCAATTTATTGTTTCTCGATCGTTTAAGATGTAAAACAATAAAAATGTGGATATTTTGAAATTGGTCTTAATTCAGCGTCAACTTTAGCTACGTCCTGGATTTCTCCGTTTTAAATATCAAATTCTATTTAAATCATTGACATATGAATTCTATGGACGCCCTATCATGAAACTCAATCGTACACCAAACACTCCAAAAGAACATTAATTGGTTTGTATTTGGATTATATTTATTAAACCTATTCAGGACTAAACATTTTACTATTCACTGTGTAAAGAACATGATAGAACAACAATTATAACAAATAAATTTCATAAAAGATATGAAAGTTTAATATTTCATGACATTTCCAAAACAAAAGACAATCAGATCCGTTTCGGTTACTATAGCAACACATACATTAATTTTGTCTACTACATATTATTGAGTCCACTCTTATAATTATTATGTCTATGGTCTAAATGTGTTACATTGTTGGAATTATGTAAAATAATTTATTCACTGTGTCGGTGTTTAGGTAGAAGAATTCCATAACGAAATTAATAAACAAATATTGTCAATTGACAATGTCCTAACAAGATGAAAGACATCTCTCGTAAGAATAAGTCATATAGTGAAAAAAGATTTTTTTTTTTATTTCGTTAAAATTATTTAAATGAAAACATGCTTCCATGTCTATATTTTTACCATGCCAATGTGCAGCAATTACTGATTAAATGTATCATCGAAAACAAAAGAAAAAAGGTGTACATAATACTTATTTATGTACTTAAAATGGAACAGATATCTTGGTGACATTTCCGTTGTCAATCGTTGCAGAATATGGAGAAATATCTGTATCGAAGTTTTGAAAGTTAAACCGAAAAAATGCAAATTTTCGAATGAGGTCTCCGCATTCTGTTTGTTACAAGTTTTCTAATTTTATCAACCCCAGCTACAAAAGCTGCTCGTCATCAAACTTTCTGACTCATTTACTTACCACTCCGCTGAAAGAACAGCTGAAATTCCTGAAATCAACCCTTAGTTACGATTTCCCGTCCTTGTTCATCTTTATGACTTTATAGTTAAAGCTACAGCTACCCTCTGTTCTTGTACCCTCCCTCCCCCGTAATAATAATAAAATAACTTCATCCCTCTTTTTATCTGGAGTAATTAACCCTAACGTTGATTTGTGGTGGACATTTTAAATAATGCCAAAGTCTTGTGGACAAAAAAATCAAGCACCAAGATTTTTCATGCGCACCTTCCGAAATATAAGAGTTTTTCTACCCCGTCAGTTGTAAACACAAAAAAATATACATTTTTCCCTCCGCAAAAAGTTATTATGTACATTTGTTTCTTCTTTTTTTGGGTACATAAAGGAAAATAAAATAAATATTCCGCACAAAAACAATTTTCTGCGAATTATGTGGGTAGCTACGCAATGTAATGTCTACTTTAAAATGTTTTTGTTTTTCATTGTATTTTAGACTAGCTTTACACCCAGCATCAGAAAATAATAATATATTTATTTGGGCTAATTTAAAAAAAAAATAAGAATCTTAGACCTCTAAACTGAATCATATCTTGCCCTCAATCTATTCCACCTTCCCAATACAATTTATCGCTAATAATAAAGAGTGTATGTTAAGAATTTCTTTGAGTCAATTTAAAGTTGATACGTCAACCTTGTGAAAATTCATTTTAATACAAAAAATTAGAATGTCATAAAAACACTGCTAATTTTACCGTATTTATTCAATTAACAGTGACTAAATAATAATACTTATTGCCAAGCGCTTTCGCCTTGCGGCATCCTTAGATTACTTATAAAACATTTATTTGGTTTATGAGATTCATCCTAAAATAGAAAACGCGCTCTGTTATCATTTTGAGATTGATAATGAACTATTGGTTACCGGCAAGAGACCAAGAGGAAGGCCAAAGCACAGATGGCATGAAGTAGTGAGACAAGACATGCGGAACTGCGATGTTTCCCATGAGGATGCGCTCGACAAAACCAAGTTACGAAACAAAACAAGAAAGGCAGACCCCACCACCATGTGGGACTATGTGAAAGGTCCTATTCAAAATTTACCGTATTTACACACGGGCAATGATTCGATTAGTAACGGATATAAAGTCATGAATAGCTTACCTAATTTTTGAGTGCAAGAATATTGGTATCGTTGATTTAGCAGAAAATTCAGCATCAATTGTATATATTATTTTCGACCTCAATTTGCGGTAATTTACCTTTAATACGCGCTTCATTCAATTTAGTTCCATAATAAAGGTATTTATTACCGCGATCAGAGAAGTACGAATATTATTTTATACGTGTCGTAGGCTTATTACAATAATTGAGGCACAATGATTGCCTTTACAAAGAGCCTAGGCTATTCTGAAATTCTTCCAGAATGTGGTTTGCAAAGCATCATCACTGTTCAATTAGATATTTATTTATTTCTTTGATTTATTTATACACTTATACACATCTTTACACACATTTTATCAGCATTACCCTGCCTTGTGTGTATATATATTATAATAAATTAAGAAAACAAAAAATACACACAGCTTTCAAAAAGGCAATGCAAAGAGACAAGGAATTCGCAGCTACTTCACTAGGCGAATACCTGTATGGAGACAAGCCGCTACAAAACATAAAAAAAACGTTATAAATAGCTGCTTATTGCTATTTTTTCTTATAGTCTTGATTATGATGATGCTACTAAAACATTCTAAAACTTTCTTTTAACATATTTCTATCATGTACTCGTACTTGTTTTCCAAAAGAAATTGAAAAGTTTAAAAATATTTATTATTTTTTTATTTATCACTTGTAAAAAATAAAAAAAATAATTTGACAGTTAAAAATAATGAAAAATGCTAAAAAATTAATTGGTACAAATTTATAAAATAAACATTGAGATGTAACAAAAATAGTAGTAATTTGAACAAAACAACAATAGTAGTAGTAGAAAATATCATAACAAGTTTCGTGAAACCTTGAAAAAGTCTCTCCAATATTTTTGAAGGGACTTCTTATTATAGCTATTTTATTCCTATTATTTAGTACAGCCTTTAAAAAAGGTTGTTCTTGATACCTGATTTTTATGTCAGTTATGTATTGACTTGATATTCATACACTTGTGTGTGTTGAAACGCAATAATCACTATAGCCTTTATTTGTGTTCACAACCATTATCAGTTATTTAGCTATGCATAAATGACTTGTCTGTTTGCAAATAGCTTAGGATCATTCTAAAGAGTCGTGGTGTACGAATAATTATTAGCCTACAATAATAATATTTTGTGCTTGTAGGTGAAATGCAGCGATCGAAAGTGGCTCAATTATGATTACAACAACGGCAACGGTAAACGGTAAACAAGTGGCGGAAAGAGGAAATTGGGATTATTGTATGAAAGCGAATAATAACTACCCAATCTACCTACATTTGCCAATAATAATAATACATTTATACCTATACTCGTAGTAATCGTCGGGTGTGTACGGGCATTAATGTAACAGAGTCGGCTTAAGTAAATATTATTATTTTATTATGAAAGAGTCCGTAATTATTCGTAATAACATGGTTACGAAATAAATGATATTTTTACGGAATAAAATATATCTATTTAATTCTATTTTATAATGTACATTTATTAATTTTAACAGGTGGGTTCAAACGTGGACTCTCAAATTGAGTAGCATAAACCGGCTGGAGGCATTTAAGATCTAGATACATCTAGGAATGATTCGTATTCGCATTGCGTGTTTTTCAGTGTTTAACACTCTGAAAACTCGTTTATCAAAAAAAAAATGTTCTCTAAGAATGGGGATCTGATTATGAACTAGTTACGAAAGACCTTTGTCATTTTATTAAATTATGAAGTAAAAGATGACGGTGTTTTTTATTTTACTCTTTTCTTGATGTGATTTTTTAGATTATTATGTAATTATTAATATTTTTTGACCTTTTTATTTGCTACCGCGGTTTCGGTGGAGCGTCCACCATTATCGAGCGTTAATCTAAAAGGATTAACGTTGTTTTAGATTAACGCTCGTTAATGGTGGACGCTCCACCGAAACCGCGGTAGCAAATAAAAAGCTCAAAAAATAACAATAATTACATAATAATCTAAAAAATCACATCATGTCTAGAAATTGTTATATTGTGAATGCCGAAAACATAAGCAAAGTGATTAATTACTCTTTTCTGTCAATTTATACAATATATGCATAGGATAGGATATTGTGTAAGAAAATGAGGCGAATATTATGTGTAATATTGTAAAATAATATTTATAGATATAAAAAGAAAATACCAATTTATATTTTATTATGTCTTTTTCTTTTCGTGTCGGTCAAAGAAAGATAAAAAAAAAAACAAAAGATCATTAAAATCTACATTCCCATTCCCTCACAGAAAGCCACTTTCTCTCTTACAGCTCCCTCCAGGTGAGTTAACTCCACGAATTCCTCCCAGTGACACTGTCTGGGAGCCATTGGACATATCAGGAGGTCCCCAGTATTTTGTTCCTCTCCACAGTCATACACCATGCTCTAAGCCAGTCTAAGCCAAACCCTATCTCCGAAGATTCTTCCTAGTGCGTCCCACTTCTGAATTCTATTATGTACGTATGTAGGGGAAGGTTGGGCAAGACGGGGCTTTTAAGCTGAAATGTCAAAAAAAACACATTTCTTTCTATAAATTCTTAAAAAAAAGTTTATTGACACAGACTTTGATCTTTAATCTAGCAAATGAATCACATATTTGTAAGAATAAACATAAAGAAATAATATATTCAATTTAAAAAAATCTTTTTCACCCCGTCTTGCCAACGGGTTGGGGCAAGATGGGGTACTAAAAATATACCCTTTAAATAGACGGGGTACCAGTACACCGTCTTGCCTCCTTCACTATTCTTTTCAAAAACAATTTTTGTTTCTGAAATAATACTTCACAGTTGATAATCGACTATCTTACCTTAAAGTACAATAGTTGGATCTTTTTTATTAGCGACTGTCAAACAATCTGAATCACGATATTCTACCTTCAACGACACAATCATCAAAATGAAGCAAAATAACATGAAATATGCGAAAAACACGTTTAGTATCACAGCATCACGGAGCGAGCAGCCATTGCTGATGTAACTTTGTAACTAGTGGGGGGTCCGAAGAGAGCATCTAATGGCATCCAGCGTTCAGGGCTACGGTTCCACTTTTATCGCAGTACCCCATCTTACCTCACCACCCCGTCTTACCCAGCCTTCCCCTACGTTCATTTTGCTCCGAGTACTCAAATAAAATCAAATAATTTTTATATAGCTCCTTCTGCTACACATAATATAATACCTACCAACCATAACATACACACTTGTTCTATCTATATAATGTTCCTCAATAATAATTCCATATTAATATGTAATATCTTTACTTTTTACGTTGGTTAATCTTCCGTTTTATGTATGTTTTCTTGTCGCCAATAAATATTTATATCATCACGACGTAGGCAGTTGACCAATTACATTTGAGTTCGTCGGTAGCCTGGAGGTAGAGTCTCGGCCTTCAGAACAAGGGGTCCGTGGTTCGATACCAGGTGCCGGCAAACTCCCCTTTCACGACATAAGCTTTTAGCTTAGTGTGAAAGGTGTATAAGGTTGTATTTGGGTTTATAACAAAACCCAGATATATCTTTAAAAAAAAATGTAAAAAAACAAGTTGTCCTCTCTGTGCCAAACAAAGTTGAAGACGATGAAAATGGAATGCATGCCTCATCGCTAAATTCAATATATGTATTTGATATCTTATAAGTAATGTTTTACGTACACCTACCTCAAACCACAAAACACTCGAAAACTTATAAAAAAAACACCCCATGTGGTAGACTCCATTTAAAGAGAAATTAAACTTAATAAACAAAAAAAAATCAAAATGAAATAATTAAAATGTATCAGGAGCACAGAATAAAATAGAATATCCTCAGCTCACTTCTTTCTGCCATACATTTCTAACGATCTTTTATTGCCATAGAAAAGAATCTTGGAAGATGTGCAATTATATTGCTAAATTAGATTAATTTATTCATATTATCACACCATTCCCCTTATGTAGGCTAGCCAGTAGATTAACTGCTTATAATAACTTGCATTTCGTCCTCTTCGTGTAAGAAAAGCAAAAGACATTCATGATTGGCTGCAAACCTCACAGCTGAATTTAAGATGTCCAATATTTTATTTATAAGGAATGTTTTACAAACGCATGCCTTTTACAGGACCTTAGTAATATCTCAGAAGGACGAAATTATGATAATTATTCTACACATAGTCCACATAATATCATACATTACTTTGGTTATCTGGGAGATATTACATCCAGAGATGTGCTTTATTTCAAATAAATCCATTTCAAATGGAAATGCAAAATGCAAAATAGGTATTTTCCATTTTGCATTTTAAATGCCTTTTTTTTCAATCCATTTCTATTTCCATTTCAAATGCCTTTTTCAATGCATTTTGCATTTCAAATGCATTTTTGAAACATTACTCATTTTGTTACCTAACCTTATAATTTTTTCATAGTTTTTTTTTTTTTTTTATTTTTTTTTTATTTATTTCACAATCCACGGCGTGAGCCTTTTACATGTTTAAGAATAAATAATACACAAATCAAATATCTCATTCACAACACAGTTGGAAAACAAGAATTAACAAAACACAAAAGAGAATTATTTCATAACAATAATAATTTAAGTCAAATCATAAAATATTGGAGTGTCAGTACAGAATGTCAATGAAATGTTTAGTATTTAATATGTCAAGAATTAAAATTGCAATAATGTAGGAGATGTCATGTAGATAGAAGAAAAAAAAATCTAATCTAATGGAAATGATACAAATAATTTGAATGTCATAAGAATTAATATCATAAATAGTTAAAATGTCAAATTGTCTGTAATGATTTAAAATGTCAATAAATTAAACAGAAAATTGTTACTTATAATTTAAATTATCAATGATGTGACGTTACCAGATGAAGAAATAATCAAAAAATAATACTCAGATATTATATAGATAAAAAAAAAGTACAACAAAACACAAACACTCGTCGAAATGCCCATTGTTAGTTAAACATTGAAATAATTTATAACGTCATGTTTATATTTAGGTAAACTGTCGGCAAAAATGTCTGTATCATTACCCACCAGATTACCCAGTCTGTGGATTCGAATCATAGGAGAGTAAAATGTGTAATTGTTCCTAGTGATGGGTTCTCGAAACAATACAGTCTGTCTGGTACTTCTGGTAGGTATGTTAAATTGAATAAGTTCAATCAATTCGGGAGAGTCTATTTCTCCTCTGAGAAGTTTATGAAGGAAGCAAAGATCAAAGACTTTTCTATGATTTACTAAGCTGAGGAGTCCAAGCTCGTCCATCAAAGCCGGATAATCAATGCTCTCCACCGGTATTCCTAATTTATAATTAATCAGTCTCAAGAATTTTCTCTGTACTCTCTCTACACTATTGATGTGGATGTTATAATTTGGAGACCATATTACAGTATTATACTCCAATAATGGTCTCACGAGAGAAACAAAAAGTAGTCTATAAGACCGAATCAATCGGAGATCAGTCACCAGTCTGAAAACGAAACCTAAAGTCCTCATGGCCTTACCGACAATTTCCTCAATATGTAAGTTGTAAGTCAGATCTTCAGAGAAGGTAATACCCAGATCTCTCAAATTTGAGACACACTCAAGTACAATACCATCAATGGTATAATTGTATGAAATCTTAGATCTGGTTTTATGGAATTGAATGACTGTTTATTTCAACTCTTTCATTTCACCTGAGAAACCATTTTGCATTTTAAAAAGCATTTTGAAAATAGGTATTTTGCATTTTGCATTTGAAATGCTTTTCTAAAAACCATTTTGCATTTTCAAATGGAAAAGTTTCAACCCATTTCCATTTTGCATTTCAAATGGTTTTGGGTACCCATTTTGCACATCTCTGATTACATCCAGGCGATAATCTCGCCAATTACGCTGTGCACATCAATACTATTGAAGCAATTCAACATAGATTCTTACGACACGTGAACTACCGCCTGGGTATTCCCATTGATGGGCTGAACTATGATTTTTTGTTGATGGAGATGAGGCTCGTTAGCCTACATGATCACAGATTGTTGTTCGATCTCCTTACACTGAAGAGAATAGTGACTGGCTCTCTGAATTGCCCAGAGTTGCTTAGCTTAGTAAACTTGCGTGTCCCGAGTCGTAACACCAGAAGTCAGGCATTGTTCTATGCTGCGGGATCATCATCCAATTATATCTATTACTCATCGATGAATCGACTCCATGTAATAGGGAATAATTACAGTGAGATCGATATTTTCAACGATTCGGAGTACACTGTGAGGAGATGTGCTGTGAGCAGGTTTATGCGAGGGTACATGCTTTCCGTTGAGAATCCCCTGTAGTTACTACTGTCATGTTTTTGTATTCATTGTCACTTATGTGTTAATTGTGTTTGTTTCAAGTTTGTTTTTGTAAGTTATTGTACTTTAAAGGCTATTTAGCCGTATATTATGTTAATAAATAAATAATAAATAAATAAATAAATAAATAAATAAATTGTTCACAATTTTTTTGTTCGGTTAAGTTTTGGTACTTCGCTCTTCTCTATTCGATTCTTCTCAAGACCATCTACTAACATTTTTGTATCGATTAATAAAAATCATAGATTTTGTTAGTTTTAGTTGTTGCTTGGTTTAATAAACGTCGTAATATTTGAAATATATACTACTCATTTACCTGAACATCTAAAGTTCATTAGGAGAGCAAAGGTGTGTTGCAAACATTTGCTAACCAACTTGTCCTGCAATTTGTACAGGAAACCCTTGCTATACGAATGGAAAGCGTGTATACGTAGATCACTTAAATGTCGTAGTATGCAGAATGGATAGCGTAGTGTAATGTACTTTGGACTTTATACACTGCACCTTTAAATTGGACACAAACAGTCAATCACGCAGCGTAGCAGTGCAAACCAAGGTCGCAACTATAATGAGCCCCGTTCCATATAGGAAGCTAGCCTATATAGATAAATATAGTATTGCTACTCAATGCAATCTTGCTTGGTTAACTTGTAAACAAGTCCAAAGTTCAATTTAAAGGTGAGTGTACAAAGTCCAAAGTGCATTACACTACAGATAGGAACAATATAAGTATCATTCATCTTAAAATACTTCTGTACGTATACTTTACAACCAGTAAATCGATTACATGTAAAAAAATATGAATGTCGTCTTCTCCATACTTATGAGAAGTAAATGAATGAGAGTGGATGGCATAACCAAAATAAATTAATAATCTAACATAACATAAATTCGACGATTTCTTAATCTCTGGGCAATTCTATATATTCAATTATGTACATTGATTACAAACAATTACATAAAAGGTAAACATTCAAGTTAGATACAATCAATATACAGAGGGCGAGTTTAACGCAAAAACGTGATCTCTTCAACTAACCCAAATACTAAGAAGAATGATAAAAAAATATATTTTTATGGAAAGTATGTAAAGAATATAATAATTATAAATAGTTAGTGTGGAAGTCTGGGAATGACGGGCATATGTTTAAAAGTAAAAAAATACATGTATAACAAAACGCATAAATGTGCAGAGGCGAATGTCATGTGTAGGAATCGAGAGAATTGGAGCTCCGTTCTCTCTGCAAAAAAAAGTTATAATGTGATACGAACAATATTGATCTGATGGTCATTATAACACATCAATATGAAAGTTTATTTAAACTATCTACTCAAGGAGATCAAAATAATATTTAGGTACATATTACATATGTACATATTTCGTTTAATTTAATTTTCCGTAAACCGAACTCTCGTAATGCAGAAGTACGCTTATGTATACAGAGTGTATTGTTCCAACAGTAACAGACAACATTATTAGACTTGAATATTCAAAGTTCAAAAGTGGAAGATGAAAACTTTATCTGGTAAGTTGGTCTACTAATAATATTATTATTAATGCACATATTTATGTAGTATGTAAAACATAATATTACTATTAGTTTATGGGGGAAGCAATGTTTGGATGGTAGCGAATATGTCTCAAACACCAAACAAATTATCACTACTACTTTGAAAAACATAAGAAATACATTACTTTGAAAGATAAAAAACATAATAAATGACTGTATAATATATGTAACAAGATTGTGCATTTCTTTGAAAAAATGTGCCACCTGAGATATCAACTGTTGTATTAGTGTCAATTAGTTATTATTTATCGTGTCGAAACCCAGAAAAATCAATCAAAACTGATCTCCGGTGCTATGCAAATCGCACAGCACGAAGAGATGCGTCAAAAATATCCTCCATAGTGCATGGGACAGGGCACAACGGACACTCCAAAAAGTGTGGCATGGTCTGTGCTGCACCGCAGTCACACGCTTCAGATTCGTCCATCGTTCTTTATTCTTACGTCAGTTTCCTACACCAAATCTCAGTGGATTTCTAGTTCTTGGACTACGAAAGGTTCGCATATTTGCGGATCCTCCGGCCACCTGCTTAGACGTTCAGAAGGAGCAGGGCCTGGCAGTGAAGATGAGGTGGTAAAAAAGGATCGTCTAGAACTGAGACATTGTGGTGGGGGAGACATTGTTAAACAGGAGATGATTTGAGTCTGTCTCTTGTGAGGTTCTCTCACAATCATCGGTTGCTGCACTTTGTCGGACATCCGGGGGAGCGATTCCTGCCAAGCGTATTGCTTGGCAGGAACTTGTGGACTGGAGTTGGTTTCAGATAGCCAGTTATCAGTCGGTATGTCTCATTCAGTACTATATCCACTTGTTTCGCATGTAAGGAGCGTGCCCATACTGGACACGCATATTCTACAGCAAAATAACATAATGCCAAAGCTGTTGTGCGATGGGTATGTATTTTTGCACCCCAAGTGCCTTCAGTCATGATTTTCAAGAGGTTATTACGAACACTCGTTTTCATTTTGACATTATGGCAGTGTTCCTTATATTTAAGTGTGCGATCAAGTGCAACTCCGAGATAGATTGGGTCATTCGTATATTTTAGCTGCACCCTCTCCCAATTGAAAATGAGTGATCAGTTTGCTTCGCAATTCCTGAGGTAAAAGGCACTAAATTTACGTTTTGGTTGGGCATGGCTAGAGTTTTGGTGTCCATTAGTAAACAACTTTTATAGGTACAAAAGGACGATTAGCATATATTTTGGGAAATTTCATGATGGTTTGAATGAATGAATGAATAATCTCCACCAACTTATACCTGCGCGCCCAATTGTAACAGTGCACAGTGAAAGATAATATTGATAAATACAACTATGATCATCAATGTATATTTTCGTACTGGATACTGAAGGTTAACCTATCTCCTGAACAATAGAGTTTTTAACCTTGTCTAGTGTACCTCCGCTCATCTCAGAGTCTACAAATCATGTGGAAATTAGTTCTGGAAATATCCTTTATTAATGACATTCACATTTTTCATGATATAATTGTAATAAAGTGTAGCATTGTACTATTTGATTACTTTCAAGAATATTTTCAATTTATTTGTGAAAAGCGTTCAATTGCTTTTGATGTCATGTTGTGCATGTTTCTGATATGAAAGGATTTAATAATTATATATCGTGGACTATGTTTTTAAACAACTGTGAATTTTATCTTGGAAGAAATTTTCGAATAGCATTATAAATGTTTTGCACAACTTAATTTAATTAAATAGTGATATAATATTCAACAGCTGTAATTCCAATTTCACTTAAAATTTTAAAAAATTAAATGAAATATAAAATTCGATTGCCCATTTTCCATTTGTAAATTTACAAACCATGTCTTATGATCAACAAGGCTCTGAATAATATGGCACCTTATTTGCTGAGCTCTGTGTTCTCAAAACAGCTTCTAGTAGACTTCTATACTCAACGAATACATACTCGTACACCAATCTTCTGGCCGAGTCAACAAGTCTTGCTTCTATGCGAAAGGGTTTTTAGCATCGTGGAACGCGTCAACTAGTATTGATGACTTATCAAGGACCTTTGAGAAAATCAATTAATAATACCATTAAGGAGCAAACTGAAGACATATCGTATTTTCAAGTTTCCCAAGCCCTTGAGATAGAAACTCCATCAAACGGCGCTGAATAAATAATTCGTCATCTTCACTCACGGTATATTCTACAAGTGGATTACCTAGTGGACCAACAAGCTGTCCTCTCCGTGCCAACACAAAATTAATACGTGCATGATGGGTGGCAAGCCTCATCGCTGAATTTAAGTAAGATGTAAAATGTCTTTCTTTTTTCGAACACATACCTTTTACAGGAAACTTGTAAACTTACGGAAAAGAGAAGCAGACCAATTCTTTGTCGGATGTTTCACACATTCATCATCTTCATCATTATAAAAAATAAACATTTGAAAACAACCGCAAAAAACAAAAGCAATAGGTACGACAATATGGAAAAAAATGTTAAAAGCATTTTTTTATTCTACAATTAAAATAATAAGTACTTGGGTACTTGCCTACTCTTTTATTCGTTGTTACTAAGGTAGGTAAATTCGTAAAATTTTGAAAAAGTATATAGAACAAGAAATAATAATGAAAACATTTTTTTTATATATTATTAATTTTCAAATGAAATGGCGTGGCACGAAATGAATTCCATTCATAGCGATAATTTGAATTTTTAAATCAAGGGCTTTTAATAATGAAATTTGTTTTAAAATACTTACTATTCTTTTTGCACATCAACCTTCAAATCTGTAAAATTATTATGAATGCTGGAGTTATCCATTCAAACGCCTACCCTTTTAGAGATGTTGAACCTTTTATTTTACCCCCGACATGGAGGTTTCCGTTACTTGTCATAAAATTTCTTATCGTTCGCCGCAATCTTCTCTGGGGAAGCCAAAATTGGTTAAAACAATGGTGTTATTCCATTTTTAAAATTCAATCAGAGCATCCTGTAAGGACCAAGTGAAACTTAACTTGCCATTTATAAATGTAATCGGATGTGAAATTCGTCGCCTTTGAAAATGACAGGAGTGTTGAAACGATGATAACAAATAACATAAACACTGTACAGTTACTTGATCAAACAACTTTTAGCTTACTGTGACAGGTGGATAAGGTTAGATTTGGATTTATGAGAAAAGCACAGATACGTCTTGAAAAAAATTGCTTTGTCACAATAACATCTATTTCTAATGGATTAACTGTGTAACAGTTTCGAGACATTTTGAATGTTTTTAAAAGAGTATTGTACAATGCACTTTTGTTATGTACTTAATTAGTACCCAACAGAAGTGTATCATAGAATACTCGTTTAAAAACATTCAAAATGCATTGGTACAATTTATTGAAATGAAAAAGTACTTAAAAAATGTATACCACCGCCTTGAAAGTTAGTTAGTGCACCATTATTTGCAATTAGTTTACCGAAATAATAATAAAAACACATAGCAATACGCGAGCCATTTCCTTGTGCCAAGTTTTTACAATCAAAGAATTTGCACGATATCCTTCATCTACGACCTACTACTACAACCATACCATCACGGCGTATCTCACAAGTAGGGTAGCCAGCAAACCAACCACATGTAATAGACTTGCAAGCTGTCCCTTCCGCGACTGCAAAAAATTAAGACATTCATGATGGGTGACAAACCGCAGCGCTGAATCAAAAATGTAAAATGTCTTTATGTTTTCAAACATCTGTCACTTACAGGACACTCGTAAACGAGTGGTGGTTCGATTCTTTGTCTAGTGTTCCTAACATATGAAAATCTGATTTTCTGTCAAGCTATCTACAAACTTTGTATTGACATACATACGTAGTGTATAGAAAACTGTATACATTTACCCATAAAGCAAGATTTATATCTTAGTTAGTTTGGGACTAGCTCGATATGTGAGACTTGTCCATACATACATAGATTTAAAAGTTTATTGTCTTTGAATTTATCCAACTTTAATTCTATTTTCTCAATATTATTAATATTAATGGCATTTACAAAGTGATAATTTCGCGACTTGATTAATGGAAACGAGTTTTCTTGCTATACGTTTTTTAAATTATTATATTTAAATTATACATTAAATATGGATAAAACTAATTTAAGTCATACATATATAAATAATTGTTCTACATACTGTGTTAGCATCCGAAACATTAGAAATAAATAAATCAATTAATTCAGGATACATCATAGTGAACAAAATAATAGCTCCACAAAAATCACCCTTATTAACAATGTTTTCCTTTCACACTTCCACCCACCCTCAATCATCGACCAATCATTCAAATTCATTCACCCCCACCCTAATACCCTCTAACCATACGTAAATTTCATATTAGGAAATAAAAATATTTGCTCTCAGTTTTCAAAGTTTTCGTCAATGACACTAAAGTGTCGAAACTGGTCGCAAAATTAAAATTAATAGTAATAATTTAAAAAACATTCCAAGAAAACTCGTTTCTATTAATCTATGTATGTTTCTCGTTGAGAAAGGTACTAAATTAGAAACCAATTTTTCATTCCAGTCATGTTGCATTGGTTTCCCAAACACTCCTTTACAAAGTAGTATTATAATTTATTCTGAATTATTTATAGGGGAAGTGAGGGTGAGAGTGTGGTAGAAGGGATGAAAAAAAATCGGACTTGAAAAACTGGACATTTGAAAAAATGTTATTACATTATTATTATTATTTTTGAATTGAAATTATTTTAATGTAAAAGGAAAAAAAATTTGGACAAATGTTTTAAATTATTATTATTATTTAAAAAAAAAATCGGTGTTTTTACAATTTCTCGAGAATTAACGAGTTATCGAGAGTGGTTATTTAATAAACAAGATTAACTTTCTATTTGGGTAGGCATAGACCTATTTTTTTTTTTATTTTTTATTTTAATGTTTTAGGGTTGACTGGAAGACGTTGCCTAGCAACAAGTCCGCCTTTTGGCCTAATTTTGTTAATTGTCACGTTTTGTAATTTTGTTGTTTATGTATTTGTGTAAAATTATGGTCAATAAAGATTTATTTATTTATTTATTTATTATTTCTGTCTTGGGATAAATATCTAGTTTCTTTGAAGAATTTAATAACTGCAGGGGTTCAAATGTTAGGTATAAAGATGTTTTTAGAAATATAAAAATAAGTTTTTTTTTCATGTTACATTGTTTATTTATTTATTTTGTTCTTCACTCTACATTGGTTAAATCATTTCAAGTCATTACAAAGTATCATAAAAATATCAGTTATTCAATGTACAGAGGGCGAGTTTATCGTAAGAATGCGATGTCTTCCAACTAACCAGGCATTAACTCGCATTACTATGCGTGCGAAATAGAAGATTGAAATATATTAATATTCCAAGATGTCCCTCAAGGAAAAGGCCTGCAACTCTCTTTTATAAATTTTCTAGTGTCCTGTAAAAAGCAGGTATTCGTTTATTATCGCGAATAAGGTATTGAACAATTTCGATTCAGCATTGAGATATGTGACCCATACTGAATGTCTTATATTTAATTGCACGTAGAAACTGATAATATTTTTTATTACATGCAATTAACCAAGTGACTACTCTACTCTTAAGAGATTTTATTATAGTTCAGATGATAGATATGTTTTGAATATTTTACCACACCATCACGGCATATCTCACAAGGGTAGCCAGCGAACCAGCTGTAATTAGTTAGCATGCGGGGCGTCTTCTTTCTGCCAACAAAAAAATTAGACATTCTGGACGGGTGGCAAACCTCAACGCTGAATTTGGGATGTTAAATGTCTTTCGAACACCTGCGTTTTACAGGACAGAAAAGGGTGGGAGAGCAATTTTTTTGCCGAGTGCTCCACGACTCTATGAATTTTTATTCATACGAGCAGCACATACTTAGTTAGCTATTTTTAATTTATTTTGAGACAAATGGATGAGTTTATTTAATTTTTTTTCTTTAAAATAGCCATCAAGTTCAGAAACATTATTTATTTAAAAAATTGCTCCCACTAGAATTTAAAATATCATTTCAAATTGTTAGAAATATTTTTTTTATTTTTTATACAAAATCAAGTCGTCGTTGAAATTGAATGTTCACCTACATTAATTTTAAAATAACTTTCGTTTGAAGTCTCACGAACAAAAAATTGTGAAAAAACCATTTCTCGAAATTTCGGTGAATAAATGTTTTTTCTTTCAGTCAATTAATTAAATTATCTTCAAACGTTCTCAATTATGCGTACATTAACTAAATACGAATGTTCATCTGTTCATTTAAAAGTAAATACTTTGATTAGTATTTAAAACATTTTAAACTTCATATCCTAGTCACAGAATCTATTTTTCTCAGGGCCATCCACTCGTTTGCGAGTGATTTAGGCCTAGTCACAGAATCAAACACAAATTAGTGCATGGCGTCGTAGAAATTAAATAAAATAAAAATTATATCATAAGTAAGAAAGTAAGAGCTATACGCGTCAGAAAAAGTCTTGGTACGAAATCGTGCTCAGTTAGGTAAACTTTATGACACATTATGTTCTTAAAATACTATTAATAAAATAAATAAAAAACAGCTTTAAAGAAAGTATTTATACCTATTTATAAATAAAACTGCTGGACTCAGCATCAGGACAAAATGTCGCTTGTTCAATGCGTGCATCATCCCAATCCTTCTATATGGCTGTGAGTCTTGGCACTTAACCAAGGCTCAAAAGCGGAAGATACTAAGGTTTGAAAACAAGTGTCTTAGAAGGATTTTGGATGTCAAATGCTATGAACATGTTACAAATGATGCTGTGCGCAAGCGCACCCAACAGAGACCTGTAATCTCCGTAATACAGGAGAGACGATGGTCCTGGCTGGGACATGTTTTGAGAATGCCTAATGATAGTTGGCCAAAAAAAGCACTGTTCTTCCGTCCGCAGGGGTTCCGTCGGCCCGGGCGTCCCTCTTTCACAATACACCGTTCCTATGACAACGATATCAGAGCGCAGGGAATGTCGTGGAAAGAGGTGACGCAATTGACGCAGAGACGCTCTGAATGGAGGAGGCTGGTTTCTGCCCTGTGCTCCCGAGAGGAGCGTTGAGGGGGATGATGATAAATAAAACAATAATTTGTAGAGTTTTACTAAGAACTTATATTTCAGCTACCAAGGTTTCGACATACTATGGAGTTTGACAAAGACATAGCATGTCGAAACCTAGGTACCTGAAATATAAGTTCTTTATAAAACTGTACTAATTATTGTTTCATTTACAATTTATATGGAGTTTTACAAAATAAACATAAATGAGATACAATATTTATACCTTCTTCTCCCGTGTGTTCCCTGTTAGGTCTCTCCGATCTTTTTTGAGGTTTCTATGACGAAAGTCTCGCGTTCCTGCGCTATTCCTAACAAATTCTCCATTCCCATTACTCCAGCCCATTTCATAATATTAGTTGTTTTATTACCTACATGATAAAATAAACAGATTTTTTTTTTTTGAAAAGTTCACAAACACATTTTGTGTTACCAATTAACAGCAAATGATAAACTTAATTAATAGATAATTATTTAAGTGAAACACAATACAACTATACTATACTATCATGCCGTGTCCCAGATGGGGTAGTCAGAGAGAACGGAACGCCATATAGATCTATCCTTATATACTTCTTTCGCTTCCTCTACATTCATCCAGTTAAACATCCTCTTTCAGATAAATACATCTTCTTCGCCATATTTTCATCGTGCATTTGCTCAATATGTCCAAACCATCGTAACTTGTTTACACGTATTCTGTCCACAGCACTCCTCTCACATCCGCTCATTCTCCTGATATCCTCATTCTTCACTCTATCTCGCAACATTTTAACCAACTATTCTTCTCATTGAACGCATCTCCTCAGCATTTATTCTACTCGTTAAGTGAAATAGACAATATTAAAAACCATTTCAACCCTGGATATTAAGGGTTAGATATGTTTTATACCTATTATAAAACAGGCATAATATTTATTTTAATTTATTCCTCAACATAAAAATAACACTCGAATACACGTAATTGTGTGTTTTTACAGTTTTAGAAATTAATACCCACATGAACCTATACCTATCATACACATTCAATTATTAACGGGAATTTTCTTGGGGATTTCTAGTTAATTTTGCAAAGTTTTTATCAAAACACAAGATAATACGTAAAAAAACAGTGTGAAACTAACATCTGGAATCTCGTTGGCCAAAAAAATATATCAGTTTTAATGATCTCAGTAGCGAGTGATATATTTTTAATAATAGTAAAATTAATAAGACATATCAGGTTGCAAAGATAGGACATCAGCATTTGGCTTAAAACATTTAAATTTATTAAAGAAGAAACAAAAATTTTATACTAAAAGTATTGACTAGTATCATTATAATGTCACTAAACTCTACTGGGATCGACCAATTCAAACTGATGAACTGTTTCAGCTAATCGACCAAATATTGTGTTAGTCGATCGCAGATCCCATAAAAAGTATAATATCATAAACATCACTATATACCATACGATGAATATCATCTTGCCCATTGAATTGTCTGTGAATGGTTTAATACCTAAGAGTCGGTCAAGCAGTCTTAGAAAACTGGGAGTAAATGATAGGCTCAAATATAGCATGCAGAAGGCTGTTCTACTATCATCCACAAGGATAGTTGGATGGTTTTTGTCCCTGTAGCTCCGTTAGTGATCTCACATAATAATTACAATCATCGTACTACTTTTATAGGACATCGTGAAAGAATCAACTCGAAGAATGATGAGATTCTATATTTCATATATAATTTCAATAGGATTTTTTTATAATATTCTTCTTCTTAAAGTGGCATGTCAGGTCCTCCCGACGTCGGCTATCACCCTTGCGTAGGCTTCTTTGTCCTGTGCTAGCCGGAATAACTCTTCCACCCTCTGGCCTCCGGTCAACTCTCGTATATTTCTTAGTCAGGGCATCTGCCGCCTTCCCACACCGCCACTACCCTCAATTTTTTCCTTCAAAATGAATTGGAGTAAACTATATTACTCATTTCAAAGTACGTGTCCCGGATATGTCATTTTCCTCATCTTTTCACTGGACACCATCTCTCTATCTGTTCTAGCCTTTTTATAATATAAATTGCTATTATTATTGGATGTTAAAATCAATATTTCATCGTTTATTTTATGTTATATTATGAGTAATAATCATAATATAGATCATCCTCTCCGTACCAAAAAATGATAGATGGCATAGCTTATCCCTGAATTAAATACCTATATTAAATATGTGATGTTTAATGAATATACCCAACATTAACAGAAGACTGGAAAATTTCCAGAAAAAAGTGATATCTTTTCTTTTTCTGAAATTGTATGGCTTACATTTATGACTAACTTCAAAAAAACAGAATTATACAGAAAACGATAAAAAGTATATACCTAGGCTTGCGAAAAGGAAATTAAGGGAAGGGATAAAAGAGGATTATAAAATGAAACAGAAGAAGAAGAAAAAAGAAAACTATTTAAAACTACTTTGCTCGGAATGTTTCTCATTAGTAATTTTGTCAGTCTGAAGATGGGCATAAACCACGAAATTGCACAACTAAACAAAGACGGAGGTGTATTCCTGGAAGAAAGATTATTATTATTATCATTATCATCAGGGTATGTAATTTAGAATTTAAAGAGTAGACATATACCTACTCTGGTGACTTTATAACATTTTTATATCTCAGCCTCACCGTTACGGGGTGTATTGTATTTATTTATTTTTTTCTTTTTTCAAGTCTTACAACCGACAATAATATATTTTCCCTTGTTTTCAAAGTAGATTTTAGTAATAGACTTGTCTGGAGAACTGAATTCACTGTTATTTTTTGTTTTGACAAAATCACTATTAAATTCAAATACTTGTTCATCTATCCATCCATAGCAATTCTCACAAGTGAGGTAATTAGCGGATTGATTATCTGTAATAAACAATCAAGTTATCCTTATCGTGTCAATAAAGGTTAAGACGTTCAGAATTGGTGGCATACCTCATCGTTGAACTGAAGCTGTTGAATGTAATGTTTTTCGAATACATGACTTTTACGTCACACTTAAAAACTATCAGAAAAGTAAAGAAAAAGCCATCCAAGGATTAAATGGCAAGAGCATTTTAAACAGACCTATAGGAGGGTCACGTGTTGGTCACTTTGAACAGGCGAGCATACATGAGGAGTTGTATAACAGTAACGGAAGCGAAAAGTGTATGCAAGGATAGGAGTAAGTAGCGTTCGATCCTTTCTGCCTACCCCACGAAGGAAGTGGCGTGATGATATGTATGAATGATAATAAACATAAAATAAAACTGAAAGTACTACATCATACATAAATATGTTACAAAAATATATAAACAAGTACATACAATCACTATTTAAATCATACAGCTACGGGTATTAATGTTACTGCTCTTTGCATTTCAACAATTTGCATATTCCATTTTCGTTTAACATTTTTACATTCCTTCAGACGTGGGTGCCTAATTCTTTTATTTCCTCTTATTCCTTCCTTTCATTCTTTATAATATAAATATCACTAAACAGAACATAATATATTATCTTATTTGGTACATGTTATTATTTGTCGAGGTAGAAGCGGTATACGTCTTCTTTGATTTTGTAATACAACCACAATGTAGCCTTTCTGCAAAATAATGACTTAATCTACTAAATAATTATTTTGAAATATAAAAAATAACGGTACCTAATTATCTGTGATTATCACTGTCAAACACGACCATAGAACTTAATTATAGCTTCCACTATCAATATTTCTACACATGCAGCCAATACAATTTTAAGAATGAGTAACATTAATAAGTCCCATACCATCTAGCATCTATCAGTCCATCCCATCACGCAATCTCCCACAATTGAGATAGTCAGCAGACCAACTGCTTGTTATAAACATACAAGAGGCCTGAGTCAACAACACACTATCGCGTCGCGTTCCCGCTCCGTTAGCGTTTGGGTGCAGACGATGTTGCGCCAAAGTGTTAATTTTCGTAACTATTGTGTATCTTAGCAACGAAATTGACACTTGCTTGCAACATCGTCTGCACCCGAACGCTAACGGAGCGGGAACGTGAGACGAAAGTGTGTTGTTGACTCAGGCCTAAGGTGTCCTCTACATGCAAACAAACCATTGAGGCATTCAGAATGGGTGACATTACTCATTGCTGAACTGAAGATTTTATGTCTTAAAACGTAATGTTTTATGAATTTCAGCCTTTTGCAAGACACTAGAAAACTAGTAGTGTTTTAACGAATGTGTGATTTTGGATATTCGCGAATGCGAATGCGGATAGCGAATATTGACTTGCTTATAGACTTGCTTAAGACGGCAAGAGCTCAGAGGCTCAGAGCCGCTATTCTCGATCCATTTTTAAAAGATAAGGACAGTAGTAAGGACAGCTATCTCTAGTTAGGGATGATTGCTATTCTCGTTTAAAATTTTTGACATAAGGAATCCTTATCATAGAGATAATTGTGAACATTGTCTTTAAAATTATCCTTAAGTTAGCGCCGGCATTTTACCCAGCGCTATCTCGTAAGGATACCATCTGTCAGTGGGAAATAACCTAATTATTACTAATTTATTCACCATAGTAACTCAATGTTACTATGGTGAATGCGATGTTGCCTATGTCAAAATCCTTAATTAGAGACACCTATCCATAAAGTGCATTGTCCTTAACTTCGATACATCGAGAATACCAATTTATCTTTCGCAAGGGACAGCTATCTTTAATTAAGGATCCTTATCTAGAGACAGTAAACCAACGAGAATAGCGGCTCTGGTCTCAAAATGTAAGATGTTACATGTCTAATATTGATACTTTGCGAAAACTTATAATTTCATCAATTTATTGTTTCTCGATCGTTTAAGATGTAAAACAATAAAAATGTGGATATTTTGAAATTGGTCTTAATTCAGCGTCAACTTTAGCTACGTCCTGGATTTCTCCGTTTTAAATATCAAATTCTATTTAAATCATTGACATATGAATTCTATGGACGCCCTATCATGAAACTCAATCGTACACCAAACACTCCAAAAGAACATTAATTGGTTTGTATTTGGATTATATTTATTAAACCTATTCAGGACTAAACATTTTACTATTCACTGTGTAAAGAACATGATAGAACAACAATTATAACAAATAAATTTCATAAAAGATATGAAAGTTTAATATTTCATGACATTTCCAAAACAAAAGACAATCAGATCCGTTTCGGTTACTATAGCAACACATACATTAATTTTGTCTACTACATATTATTGAGTCCACTCTTATAATTATTATGTCTATGGTCTAAATGTGTTACATTGTTGGAATTATGTAAAATAATTTATTCACTGTGTCGGTGTTTAGGTAGAAGAATTCCATAACGAAATTAATAAACAAATATTGTCAATTGACAATGTCCTAACAAGATGAAAGACATCTCTCGTAAGAATAAGTCATATAGTGAAAAAAGATTTTTTTTTTATTTCGTTAAAATTATTTAAATGAAAACATGCTTCCATGTCTATATTTTTACCATGCCAATGTGCAGCAATTACTGATTAAATGTATCATCGAAAACAAAAGAAAAAAGGTGTACATAATACTTATTTATGTACTTAAAATGGAACAGATATCTTGGTGACATTTCCGTTGTCAATCGTTGCAGAATATGGAGAAATATATGTATCGAAGTTTTGAAAGTTAAACCGAAAAAATGCAAATTTTCGAATGAGGTCTCCGCATTCTGTTTGTTACAAGTTTTCTAATTTTATCGTCCCCAGCTACAAAAGCTGCTCGTCATCAAACTTTCTGACTCATTTACTTACCGCTTCGCTGAAAGAACAGTTGAAATTCCTGAAATCAACCCTTAGTTACGATTTCCCGTCCTTGTTCATCTTTATGACTTTAGCTTTGTAGATATAGTTACAGCTACAGCTACCCTCTGTTCTTGCACCCTCCCTCCCCCGTAATAATAATAAAATAACTTCATCCCTCTTTTTATCTGGAGTAATTAACCCTAACGTTGATTTGTGGTGGACATTTTAAATAATGCCAAAGTCTTGTGGACAAAAAAATCAAGCACCACGATTTTTCATGCGCACCTTCCGAAATATAAGAGTTTTTCTACCCCGTCAGTTGTAAACACAAAAAAATATACATTTTTCCCTCCGCAAAAAGTTATTATGTACATTTGTTTCTTCTTTTTTGGGTACATAAAGGAAAATAAAATAAATATTCCGCACAAAAACAATTTTCTGCGAATTATGTGGGTAGCTACGCAATGTAATGTCTACTTTAAAATGTTTTTGTTTTTCATTGTATTTTAGACTAGCTTTACACCCAGCATCAGAAAATAATAATATATTTATTTGGGCTAATTTAAAAAAAAATAAGAATCTTAGACCTCTAAAATCAAAGTCTGAATCATATCTTGCCCTCAATCTATTCCACCTTCCCAATACAATTTATCGCTAATAATAAAGAGTGTATGTTAAGAATTTCTTTGAATCAATTTAAAGTTTTTTTTTTTTTTTTAAAAAAGATATATCTGGGTTTGTTATAAACCCAAATACAACCTTATACACCTTTCACACTAAGCTAAAAGCTTGTGCCGTGAAAGGGGAGTTTGCCGGCACCTGGGATCGAACCACGGACCCCATGTTCTGAAGGCCGAGACTCTACCTCCAGGCTACCGACGAACTCGCTTCGTCGTTAAGTTGATACGTCAACGTTGTGAAAATTCATTTTAATACAAAAAATTAAAATGTCATAAAAACACTGCTAATTTTACCGTATTTATTCAATTAACAGTGTTTAAATAATAATACTTATTGCCAAAGCACTTTCGCCTTGTGGCATCCTAAGGTTACTTATAAAACATTTATTTGATTTATGAGATTCATCCTAAAATAGAAAACGCGCTCTGTTATCATTTTGAGATTGATAATGAACTATTGGTTACCGGCAAGAGACCAAGAGGAAGGCCAAAGCACAGATGGCATGAAGTAGTGAGACAAGACATGCGGAACTGCGATGTTTCCCATGAGGATGCGCTCGACAAAACCAAGTTACGAAACAAAACAAGAAAGGCAGACCCCACCACCATGTGGGACTAATAGTTGCTCAAGGAGAAGAAGAAGAAGAATGAACTTTTGCATATGTGAAAGCTCCTATTCAAAATTTACCATATTTACACACTGATTCGATTAATAACGGATAATTATAAAGTCATGAATAGCTTACCTAATTTTCGAGTGCAAGAATATTGGTATCGTTGATTTAGCAGAAAATTCAGCATAAATTGTATATATTTTCGACCTCAATTTCCGGTAATTTACCTTTAATACGCGCTTCATTCAATTTAGTTCCATAATAAAGGTATTTATTACCGCGATCAGAGAAGTACGAATATTATTTTATACTTGTCGTAGGCTTATTACAATAATTGAGGCACAATTATTGTCTTTACAAAGAGCCTAGGCTATTCTGAAATTCTTACAGAATGTGGTGTGCTAAGCATTATCACTGTATTCAATTAGATATTTATTTATTTCTTTGATTTATTTATACACTTAAACACACATTTTATCAGCATTACCCTGCACTGTGTTTATATATATTATAATAAATTAAGAAAACAAAAAAATACATACAGCTTTCAAAAAGGCAATGCAAAGAGACAAGCAGCCCTAGTCAAAACACATTTTAGCGTCACTTGTCGTTCGACTACAAACGAAATTACGACTATAATTGCAACAATAACGCATAATTATATGGTACATGTAGGTAGATTGTCGTAATTTCGTTTGTAGTCGAACGACTTCATAACGCTAAAATGTGTTTTGACTAGGGGGCCAGGAATTCGCAGCTACTTCACTAGGCAAATACCTGTACGAAAACATAAAAAAACGTTATAAATAGCTTCTTATTTCTATTTTATTACATTATTCCTATTTTTTTATTAATTTCTTCTTGTTAATATGTCTTAAATTCATTGTTTATTGATCTCTGTCTGCGTTGATTATTTGTTTGTGATGTTAAACATTTTATAATTATATATTTTAATAATCTTATGTTGAATTTCCCAATTTTGATGATTTAATGCTAGTTCTGTCTTTTATCAATTAATTTTTAAAAAGTTTTATTGAATGGTTTATACGTATTATATTTAGCATACTGTTTTTTTTTTATTGTGTATTGTCCTTTTTTCATGATTGTTCTTTGTTGTCTAAATGTACTGTCTGTCATGCAATTTCTACAATTTTATTTTATACATGTAAAAGGCTCACGCCGTATATTGTAATAATAAATAAATAAATAAATAAATTTTTCTTATAGACTTGATTATGATGATGCTATCAAAACATTGTAAAACTTTCTTTTAACATATTTTTATCACGTACTCGTACTTGTTCTCCAAAGCAAATTGAAAAGTAAAAAAAACATTATAACAAGTTTCGTCGAATCTTGAAGAAGTCTCTCCAATATTTTTTTGAGGGACTTCTTACAATATAAGCTTTTTTGTTCCTGTTATTTAGTAATTTTTTAAAAAGAGTCGCACTTGATTCATGATTTTTATGTCAGTTATATGTATTAACTTTTGATATTCTGTACTTATATTGGCATGTGTTGAAAACGCAATAATAACGATAGCAGATAAACAGATGAATAGTTGTAAACAATTCAGATTGATAATGACCTTGACAAGGGCCCGTTCTCAGCTGGAAGGAGGCAAGGAGAGAAAAGCGATACTTACATAATATACCTACAATACTCATCTCATATATTCATAATAATAATTACAAAAAAAACAACATTGGCATACTACAGTGAAATTTATGGGCGGTGATGAAAACACAAGCGTTTATTTACACTAATATTTCTATTTATTTACAAAAACACACGATTATCAAAATTAAAAATAAAGGCATTTAAAACTAATGTTTCCTATCTAAATTATAGCCTACCCCTCATTCCGATTAAAATATGTCTTTATCCAAATTATAAAATACACAGTCTTTTCACTACACATTAATATTAATTGTCACTATCAAAAAAAAAAACAAAACACAGACGCACAAGAATCGCTCACGTTGGGTGGGAGCCTAGGCACCCTAGCCCGGCTCATACCACCCTGATGCATCGTCCTGCCTGCTGAACTGCAGACAGGCGCAATCCTTCCCACGCTGGCATTCTGGGATATGGTCCTCAGAATGGTATCCGTCCGAGGCCAGCGGCCTTCAAGCCCACGAGAGGCTACATCCTGGGACCCGGCATCTTAGGCGGGAAACGGTGGGGTCCCATCTTGTTGGCTCCGCCACACAAGGGCGGGAGCAACGCTCTCCACGGAGGCCTGGCGGGTAATGTTGTGGAACCCGGCGTCCTGGGCGGAAAACCGCGGGGTCCCATCTTGCTGGCTCCGCCACACAAGGGCGGGAGCAACGTTCTCCACGGAGGCCTGGCGGGTAGTGTTTTCGTGGTCTGCCGCTGATGGCCCGCTTAGGGGATGCTACCCCACGCTCTCTACCTTCACACCACACCCTTTGCCTTCATTCTGCATCTTTATCCCGGACATACGGCGTTACTAGCTAGTATGCCCGGGTACTTTGCTCGCAGACTACCAGCGTATTCTACGCAACATATCTCACACGATTAGATAAATTCATAATTAAATAAAAAAAAGTGTCCAATTTCACCACAGTATAACGGTTCATTTTTTTTTTTTATCCCCCCCATTTTCAAACAAAACCCCAATCTATACTGACAACCTAACTAGCACTTACATACTAGTTACAATGTAAGGAGAGTGTATGTATGTTGGTATCTACGTTCGTGCAGGTAGTATTTCATATCACCTTTGATATTATACCTACCTACAGGAACGTTTACATCTAGATTACAATGTACATACAAACAAACACACACTCTGACCTATAACATAACATTATGGGTTGATTGGCGAGAGACACGAAAGACGGCGACGAATGGTGACCACATGTGATTCATGGAATCACGTCCAGTACCTGCCTTGGGTCGTTGTTTCACGAAGTTTGCACGATTTTTAGATATTTTAATTATTATTATTACTACTGACCGAATATTATTACGAAAAATATTTTGGATAATTTTTTTATCACCGGCCAAAAACCACCACATATCAACTCGACCCCCCTCTTTTGATAAAAAAATTATCCAAAAAAAAACTATCTGTTCTCTCGCCTATCCACACATAATTAAACACATTTTTTTTAATTAGCAAAACCAATCCTAGGTGTATCACGGGAAAGGTAGGTACTCCAACAATTACTATTTAAAACATTTACCAATTCATTTTCTAACCCATTCCATTTGTATATTAACCCGTTCTTCAGCTCATAATTAACAATTCGGACACAAACAATGGCAAAATTTACAACGAAGTATTTATGAATAGGTATGTAGGCATACATGGTTCTCTCATTCACAATACACATCTCATGGTATTCTCCAGGTAATGTCGGCACACTTCTCAACCTCCCACTCTCACGTCTCCGACCAGCCCTCTTGCTTGATCCATCCTCTATCCTCCAAATCATCACAACTATACCTCAACCGGCTTTCACAACCACTGGGAACTCCAACCCCTTATACCAAGGCGGTCAGGCTATCAGCCCAAAGCTCGAATAGCCCTTTCATCCCTCTAACTCTCTTCTACCTCATAACTCGCACTGTGTATCAAGCCCCTACGCTTTGCCGGGAAACACACGTCCCGTACACAAGCTGCCTGAATACACACACCCCTTTCCTCTACTCTCTTCTAGAAATTCTTCTTTTCTACCTAGCGCCTCGCCGACATACCTGCCATTCACCCCATCTTCTCTTTCACTCTGCAAAACATACCCTTCCATGTATCACCATACATAACTATGCTTAACTTCCGCGCATGTACACAATTTTCCCGCGTTTTCCCCAAAAAACCGCGCGCTTTAATACTACCACGGTGTCTGTATTTTCCCCGCGCATTTCAATTCGCGCCATTTCCCAAACTCGATTACACCTTGCGCAACTCTTTGTTAAATTCACAAATAACTATCATTTAATTATAAAAAAAAATCCAAAACAACAATGAATATTACCCACATAGATATAGTATAACACACAGTCTACTTTTACATTTCACATAAATTGCTATCATCTCATTTTTATACACAATTGAAACATTAAATTTACACATTTTCCCACACAAATTTTGAAACTGTTATCACTACAATACAAACAAATTATTTTCGAGTACCTACCAGTACACCTCTAAAATAATACACAAAATAAATTTTACCAATCCAGTTTTGAGCGCCAGGTTATTTTTCAGAAAAATAACCAAAACTATTTAAAATTATTCTACATCACCGCCAAAACAAATCAAAGTAATATGCCAATACAAATATAAAAAAAAACTCTACAGATTGAAAAACAACATCCTTCCTCCAATTCCAGCTTCCTTGTCTCTCAGGGATATTAGTCGTGGGTTTGTTTATAGTGATTATACATCCCTTAAGGATGTATTTTTTCACTAAGGGCCCCACGTTGGGCGCCAAATTTGACAAGGGCCCGTTCTCAGCTGGAAGGAGGCAAGGAGAGAAAAGCGATACTTACATAATATACCTACAATACTCATCTCATATATTCATAATAATAATTACAAAAAAAACAACATTGGCATACTACAGTGAAATTTATGGGCGGTGATGAAAACACAAGCGTTTATTTACACTAATATTTCTATTTATTTACAAAAACACACGATTATCAAAATTAAAAATAAAGGCATTTAAAACTAATGTTTCCTATCTAAATTATAGCCTACCCCTCATTCCGATTAAAATATGTCTTTATCCAAATTATAAAATACACAGTCTTTTCACTACACATTAATATTAATTGTCACTATCAAAAAAAAAAACAAAACACAGACGCACAAGAATCGCTCACGTTGGGTGGGAGCCTAGGCACCCTAGCCCGGCTCATACCACCCTGATGCATCGTCCTGCCTGCTGAACTGCAGACAGGCGCAATCCTTCCCACGCTGGCATTCTGGGATATGGTCCTCAGAATGGTATCCGTCCGAGGCCAGCGGCCTTCAAGCCCACGAGAGGCTACATCCTGGGACCCGGCATCTTAGGCGGGAAACGGTGGGGTCCCATCTTGTTGGCTCCGCCACACAAGGGCGGGAGCAACGCTCTCCACGGAGGCCTGGCGGGTAATGTTGTGGAACCCGGCGTCCTGGGCGGAAAACCGCGGGGTCCCATCTTGCTGGCTCCGCCACACAAGGGCGGGAGCAACGTTCTCCACGGAGGCCTGGCGGGTAGTGTTTTCGTGGTCTGCCGCTGATGGCCCGCTTAGGGGATGCTACCCCACGCTCTCTACCTTCACACCACACCCTTTGCCTTCATTCTGCATCTTTATCCCGGACATACGGCGTTACTAGCTAGTATGCCCGGGTACTTTGCTCGCAGACTACCAGCGTATTCTACGCAACATATCTCACACGATTAGATAAATTCATAATTAAATTAAAAAAAAGTGTCCAATTTCACCACAGTATAACGGTTCATTTTTTTTTTTATCCCCCCCATTTTCAAACAAAACCCCAATCTATACTGACAACCTAACTAGCACTTACATACTAGTTACAATGTAAGGAGAGTGTATGTATGTTGGTATCTACGTTCGTGCAGGTAGTATTTCATATCACCTTTGATATTATACCTACCTACAGGAACGTTTACATCTAGATTACAATGTACATACAAACAAACACACACTCTGACCTATAACATAACATTATGGGTTGATTGGCGAGAGACACGAAAGACGGCGACGAATGGTGACCACATGTGATTCATGGAATCACGTCCAGTACCTGCCTTGGGTCGTTGTTTCACGAAGTTTGCACGATTTTTAGATATTTTAATTATTATTATTACTACTGACCGAATATTATTACGAAAAATATTTTGGATAATTTTTTTATCACCGGCCAAAAACCACCACATATCAACCTTATAAGTCGAAAGACGTCTCTCTGCGAATTAACAAACAATAGTAGAAAGGAACACTTGTTTCAAATTGCATTAATAACGATAGCCTTTATTTGTGTTCACAACCATTATCAGTGATTTAATTATGCATAAATAACTTGTCTCTTTGCAAATAGCCTAGGATCATTCTAAAGAGTCGTGGTGTACGAATAATTATTAGCCTACAATAATAATATTTTGTGCTTGTAGGTGAAATGCAGCGATCGAAAGTGGCTCAATTATGATTACAACAACGGCAACGGTAAACGGTAAACAAGTGGCGGAAAGAGGAAATTGGGATTATTGTATGAAAGCGAATAATAACTACCCAATCTACCTACATTTACCAATAATAATAATAATAATACATATATACCTATACTCGTAGTAATCGTCGGGTGTGTACGGGCATTAATGTAACAGAGTCGGCTTAAGTAAATATTATTATTTTATTATGAAAGAGTCCGTAATTATTCGTAATAACATGGTTACGAAATAAATGATATTTTTACGGAATAAAATATATCTATTTAATTCTATTTTATAATGTACATTTATTAATTTTAACAGGTGGGTTAAAACGTGGACTCTCAAATTGAGTAGCATAAACCGGCTGGAGGCATTTAAGATCTAGATACATCTAGGAATGATTCGTATTCGCATTGCGTGTTTTTCAGTGTTTAACACTCTGAAAACTCATTTATCAAAAAAAAATGTTCTCTAAGAATGGGGATCTGATTATGAACTAGTTACGAAAGACGACGGTGTTTTTTATTTTACTCTTTTCTTGATGTGATTTTTTAGATTATTATGTAATTATTAATATTTTTTGACCTTTTTATTTGCTACCGCGGTTTCGGTGGAGCGTCCACCATTATCGAGCGTTAATCTAACAGGATTAACGTTGTTTTAGATTAACGCTCGTTAATGGTGGACGCTCCACCGAAACCGCGGTAGCAAATAAAAAGCTCAAAAAATAACAATAATTACATAATAATCTAAAAAATCACATCATGTCTAGAAATTGTTATATTGTGAATGCCGAAAACATAAGCAAAGTGATTAATTACTCTTTTCTGTCAATTTATACAATATATGCATAGGATAGGATATTGTGTAAGAAAATGAGGCGAATATTATGTGTAATATTGTAAAATAATATTTATAGATATAAAAAGAAAATACCAATTTATATTTTATTATGTCTTTTTCTTTTCGTGTCGGTCAAAAAAAGATAAAAAAAAACAAAAGATCATTAAAATCTACATTCCCATTCCCTCACAGAAAGCCACTTTCTCTCTTACAGCTCCCTCCAGGTGAGTTAACTCCACAAATTCCTCCCAGTGACACTGTCTGGGAGCCATTGGACATATCAGGAGGTGCCCAGTATTTTGTTCCTCTCCACAGTCATACACCATGCTCTAAGCCAGTCTAAGCCAAACCCTATCTCCGAAGATTCTTCCTAGTGCGTCCCACTTCTGAATTCTATTATGTACGTATGTAGGGGAAGGTTGGGCAAGACGGGGCTTTTAAGCTGAAATGTCAAAAAAAACACATTTCTTTCTATAAATTCTTAAAAAAAAGTTTATTGACACAGACTTTGATCTTTAATCTAGCAAATGAATCACATATTTGTAAGAATAAACATAAAGAAATAATATATTCAATTTAAAAAAATCTTTTTCACCCCGTCTTGCCAACGGGTTGGGGCAAGATGGGGTACTAAAAATATACCCTTTAAATAGACGGGGTACCAGTACACCGTCTTGCCTCCTTCACTATTCTTTTCAAAAACAATTTTTGTTTCTGAAATAATACTTCACAGTTGATAATCGACTATCTTACCTTAAAGTACAATAGTTGGATCTTTTTTATTAGCGACTGTCAAACAATCTGAATCACGATATTCTAACTTCAACGACACAATCATCAAAATGAAGCAAAATAACATGAAATATGCGAAAAACACGTTTAGTATCACAGCATCACGGAGCGAGCAGCCAATGCTGATGTAACTTTGTAACTAGTGGGGGGTCCGAAGAGAGCATCTAATTGCATCCAGCGTTCAGGGCTACGGTTCCACTTTTATCGCAGTACCCCATCTTACCTCACCACCCCGTCTTACCCAGCCTTCCCCTACGTTCATTTTGCTCCGAGTACTCAAATAAAATCAAATAATTTTTATATAGCTCCTTCTGCTACACATAATATAATACCTACCAACCATAACATACACACTTGTTCTATCTATATAATGTTCCTCAATAATAATTCCATATTAATATGTAATATCTTTACTTTTTACGTTGGTTAATCTTCCGTTTTATGTATGTTTTCTTGTCGCCAATAAATATTTATATCATCACGACGTAGGCAGTTGACCAATTACATTTGAGTTCGTCGGTAGCCTGGAGGTAGAGTCTCGGCCTTCAGAACAAGGGGTCCGTGGTTCGATACCAGGTGCCGGCAAACTCCCCTTTCACGACACAAGCTTTTAGCTTAGTGTGAAAGGTGTATAAGGTTGTATTTGGGTTTATAACAAAACCCAGATATATCTTTAAAAAAAAATGTAAAAAAACAAGTTGTCCTCTCTGTGCCAAACAAAGTTGAAGACGATGAAAATGGAATGCATGCCTCATCGCTAAATTCAATATATGTATTTGATATCTTATAAGTAATGTTTTACGTACACCTACCTCAAACCACAAAACACTCGAAAACTTATAAAAAAAACACCCCATGTGGTAGACTCCATTTAAAGAGAAATTAAACTTAATAAACAAAAAAAAATCAAAATGAAATAATTAAAATGTATCAGGAGCACAGAATAAAATAGAATATCCTCAGCTCACTTCTTTCTGCCATACATTTCTAACGATCTTTTATTGCCATAGAAAAGAATCTTGGAAGATGTGCAATTATATTGCTAAATTAGATTAATTTATTCATATTATCACACCATTCCCCTTATGTAGGCTAGCCAGTAGATTAACTGCTTATAATAACTTGCATTTCGTCCTCTTCGTGTAAGAAAAGCAAAAGACATTGATTGGCTGCAAACCTCACAGCTGAATTTAAGATGTCCAATATTTTATTTATAAGGAATGTTTTACAAACGCATGCCTTTTACAGGACCTTAGTAATATCTCAGAAGGACGAAATAATGATAATTATTCTACACATAGTCCACATAATATCATACATTACTTTGGTTATCTGGGAGATATTACATCCAGAGATGTGCTTTATTTCAAATAAATCCATTTCAAATGGAAATGCAAAATAGGTATTTTCCATTTTGCATTTTAAATGCCTTTTTTTTCAATCCATTTCTATTTCCATTTCAAATGCCTTTTTCAATGCATTTTGCATTTCAAATGCATTTTTGAAACATTACTCATTTTGTTACCTAACCTTATAATTTTTTCATAGTTTTTTTTTTTTTTTTATTTTATTTTTATTTATTTCACAATCCACGGCGTGAGCCTTTTACATGTTTAAGAATAAATAATACACAAATCAAATATCTCATTCACAACACAGTTGGAAAACAAGAATTAACAAAACACAAAAGAGAATTATTTCATAACAATAATAATTTAAGTCAAATCATAAAATATTGGAGTGTCAGTACAGAATGTCAATGAAATGTTTAGTATTTAATATGTCAAGAATTAAAATTGCAATAATGTAGGAGATGTCATGTAGATAGAAGAAAAAAAAATCTAATCTAATGGAAATGATACAAATAATTTGAATGTCATAAGAATTAATGTCATAAATAGTTAAAATGTCAAATTGTCTGTAATGATTTAAAATGTCAATAAATTAAACAGAAAATTGTTACTTATAATTTAAATTATCAATGATGTGACGTTACCAGATGAAGAAATAATCAAAAAATAGTACTCAGATATTATATAGATAAAAAAAAAGTAAAACAAAACACAAACACTCGTCGAAATGCCCATTGTTAGTTAAACATTGAAATAATTTATAACGTCATGTTTATATTTAGGTAAACTGTCGGCAAAAATGTCTGTATCATTACCCACCAGATTACCCAGTCTGTGGATTCGAATCATAGGAGAGTAAAATGTGTAATTGTTCCTAGTGATGGGTTCTCGAAACAATACAGTCTGTCTGGTACTTCTGGTAGGTATGTTAAATTGAATAAGTTCAATCAATTCGGGAGAGTCTATTTCTCCTCTGAGAAGTTTATGAAGGAAGCAAAGATCAAAGACTTTTCTATGATTTACTAAGCTGAGGAGTCCAAGCTCGTCCATCAAAGCCGAATAATCAATGCTCTCCACCGGTATTCCTAATTTATAATTAATCAGTCTCAAGAATTTTCTCTGTACTCTCTCTACACTATTGATGTGGATGTTATAATTTGGAGACCATATTACTGTATTATACTCCAATAATGGTCTCACGAGAGAAACAAAAAGTAGTCTATAAGACCGAATCAATCGGAGATCAGTCACCAGTCTGAAAACGAAACCTAAAGTCCTCATGGCCTTACCGACAATTTCCTCAATATGTAAGTTGTAAGTCAGATCTTCAGAGAAGGTAATACCCAGATCTCTCAAATTTGAGACACACTCAAGTACAATACCATCAATGGTATAATTGTATGAAATCTTAGATCTGGTTTTATGGAATTGAATGACTGTTTATTTCAACTCTTTCATTTCACCTGAGAAACCATTTTGCATTTTAAAAAGCATTTTGAAAATAGGTATTTTGCATTTTGCATTTGAAATGCTTTTCTAAAAACCATTTTGCATTTTGCATTTTCAAATGGAAAAGTTTCAACCCATTTCCATTTTGCATTTCAAATGGTTTTGAGTACCCATTTTGCACATCTCTGATTACATCCAGGCGATAATCTCGCCAATTGTTCACAATTTTTTTGTTCGGTTAAGTTTTGGTACTTCGCTCTTCTCTATTCGATTCTTCTCAAGACCATCCACTAACATTTTTGTATCGATTAATAAAAATCATAGATTTTGTTAGTTTTAGTTGTTGCTTGGTTTAATAAACGTCGTAATATTTGAAATTTATAGATTACATGGTGAATATATACTACTCATTTACCTGAACATCTAAAGTTCATTAGGAGAGCAAAGGTGTGTTGCAAACATTTGCTAACCAACTTGTCCTGCAATTTGTACAGGAAACCCTTGCTATACGAATGGAAAGCGTGTATACTTAGATCACTTAAATGTCGTAGTATGCAGAATGGATAGCGTAGTGTAATGTACTTTGGACTTTATACACTGCACCTTTAAATTGGACACAAACAGTCAATCACGCAGCGTAGCAGTGCAAACCAAGGTCGCAACTATAATGAGCCCCGTTCCATATAGGAAGCTAGCCTATATAGATAAATATAGTATTGCTACTCAATGCAATCTTGCTTGGTTAACTTGTAAACAAGTCCAAAGTTCAATTTAAAGGTGAGTGTACAAAGTCCAAAGTGCATTACACTACAGATAGGAACAATATAAGTATCATTCATCTTAAAATACTTCTGTACGTATACTTTACAACCAGTAAATCGATTACATGTAATAAAATATGAATGTCGTCTTCTCCATACTTATGAGAAGTAAATGAATGAGAGTGGATGGCATAACCAAAATAAATTAATAATCTAACATAACATAAATTCGACGATTTCTTAATCTCTGGGCAATTCTATATATTCAATTATGTACATTGATTACAAACAATTACATAAAAGGTAAACATTCAAGTTAGATACAATCAATATACAGAGGGCGAGTTTAACGCAAAAACGTGATCTCTTCAACTAACCCAAATACTAAGAAGAATGATAAAAAAAAATATTTTTATGGAAAGTATGTAAAGAATATAATAATTATAAATAGTTAGTGTGGAAGTCTGGGAATGACGGGCATATGTTTAAAAGTAAAAAAATACATGTATAACAAAACGCATAAATGTGCAGAGGCGAATGTCATGTGTAGGAATCGAGAGAATTGGAGCTCCGTTCTCTCTGCAAAAAAAAGTTATAATGTGATACGAACAATATTGATCTGATGGTCATTATAACACATCAATATGAAAGTTTATTTAAACTATCTACTCAAGGAGATCAAAATAATATTTAGGTACATATTACATATGTACATATTTCGTTTAATTTAATTTTCCGTAAACCGAACTCTCGTAATGCAGAAGTACGCTTATGTATACAGAGTGTATTGTTCCAACAGTAACAGACAACATTATTAGACTTGAATATTCAAAGTTCAAAAGTGGAAGATGAAAACTTTATCTGGTAAGTTGGTCTACTAATAATATTATTATTAATGCACATATTTATGTAGTATGTAAAACATAATATTACTATTAGTTTATGGTGGATGCAATGTTTGGATGGTAGCGAATATGTCTCAAACACCAAACAAATTTCAATCTACTACTTAGAAAAACATAAGAAATACATTATTTTGAAAGATAATAAACACAATGAATGACTGTATAATATATGTAACAAGATTGTGCATTTCTTTGAAAAAATGTGCCACCTGAGATATCAACTGTTGTATTAGTGTCAATTAGTTATTATTTATCGTGTCGAAACCCAGAAAAATCAATCAAAACTGATCTCCGGTACTATGCAAATCGCACAGCACGAAGAGATGCGTCAAAAATATCCTCCATAGTGCATGGGACAGGGCACAACGGACACTCCAAAAAGTGTGGCATGGTCTGTGCTGCACCGCAGTCACACGCTTCAGATTCGTCCATCGTTCTTTATTCTTACGTCAGTTTCCTACACCAAATCTCAGTGGATTTCTAGTTCTTGGACTACGAAAGGTTCGCATATTTGCGGATCCTCCGGCCACCTGCTTAGACGTTCAGAAGGAGCAGGGCCTGGCAGTGAGGATGAGGTGGTAAAAAAGGATCGTCTAGAACTGAGACATTGTGGTGGGGGAGACATTGTTAAACAGGAGATGATTTGAGTCTGTCTCTTGTGAGGTTCTCTCACAATCATCGGTTGCTGCACTTTGTCGGACATCCGGGGGAGCGATTCCTGCCAAGCGTATTGCTTGGCAGGAACTTGTGGACTGGAGTTGGTTTCAGATAGCCAGTTATCAGTCGGTATGTCTCATTCAGTGCTATATCCACTTGTTTCGCATGTAAGGAGCGTGCCCATACTGGACACGCATATTCTACAGCAAAATAACATAATGCCAAAGCTGTTGTGCGATGGGTATGTATTTTTGCACCCCAAGTGCCTTCAGTCATGATTTTCAAGAGGTTATTACGAACACTCGTTTTCATTTTGACATTATGGCAGTGTTCCTTATATTTAAGTGTGCGATCAAGTGCAACTCCGAGATAGATTGGGTCATTCGTATATTTTAGCTGCACCCTCTCCCAATTGAAAATGAGTGATCAGTTTGCTTCGCAATTCCTGAGGTAAAAGGCACTAAATTTACGTTTTGGTTGGGCATGGCTAGAGTTTTGGTGTCCAGTAGTAAACAACTTTTATAGGTACAAAAGGACGATTAGCATATATTTTGGGAAATTCCATGATGGTTTGAATGGATGAATGAATAATCTCCACCAACTTATACCTGCGCGCCCAATTGTAACAGTGCACAGTGAAAGATAATATTGATAAATACAACTATGATCATCAATGTATATTTTCGTACTGGATACTGAAGGTTAACCTATCTCCTGAACAATAGAGTTTTTAACCTTGTCTAGTGTACCTCCGCTCATCTCAGAGTCTACAAATCATGTGGAAATTAGTTCTGGAAATATCCTTTATTAATGACATTCACATTTTTCATGATATAATTGTAATAAAGTGTAGCATTGTACTATTTGATTACTTTCAAGAATATTTTCAATTTATTTGTGAAAAGCATTCAATTGCTTTTGATGTCATGTTGTGCATGTTTCTGATATGAAAGGAATTAATAATTATATATCGTTGACTATGTTCTTAAATAACTGTGAATTTTATCTTGGAAGAAATTTTCGAATAGCATTATAAATGTGATATGGGGGGGTGAGAGAGAGAAATGGTGAAAGAATGGTTTTGGTTGAGGATAAAATAAATAAAATATTATGCCAAAAATGCCAACGGCTGAGACTCTACTGGGCTACCCACAGCACTCCAGGAGTTAAAGCAATAAAAAAAATGGTCTCGATTAAATTATACAGTGAGGCTATATAAATTAAGAGACGACAAGTTATCTGTAATTAAATGGACAAATGTGTAAAAGACAAATTTAGATTCAAATAAACATTTTAATGAAAATAAAAATTGCTTACCACTATTACAAACACATTTGTTTAACCAGCAACACAATACTACGACTTACTCACTACCCCGTATTGTCTGTGCACACGTAATTATCCCAATATAACAAAAACACACTTGATTATTATTTCAATAAAAAATACAAAGCACTTTTAAAACAATTAAATTTCACTTGGCGTTGATTATAATGGATCCCACGATGAGAGCGCCTTTGGCATGAAAATGCCTAGAGGCAAACAAGTTGAAGAAGGCGCCCCTGGGCGCAGTGCTGGGAGGGCGAAGTCCCACGTCCGAGGCTCCTGGAGGCAATTACCAGCCTACACAGGTGTAGAGTTGGCTCGTCATGACTTCAGGAGGAGAATATCTCGACTCAACTGAAGTCCAGTGGCCAGAGACAGACTTGTCTCTCTGAAGGTCAGATGATGACTGTTGGCAGGAGCGATCCTTATACCAAGGACAACTGATCACTACCACGCACTGATGATAACTGTTCACCACTGATGGCTGATGGAGACTAACTGATCTTTCAAGGACATTTCTCCGCTGTTCCTTGAGTGGTGTAGAGAGGGGTTGGTCATATACCCCTCCTACGCTGTGATGCATCTCTGTGCAGCGCCGTGATTGGCTAATGAAAATACAAGTACACGCCTTCCCGCAGGTACCATTGTATTGCGAGTACACCTGCACCCTTGTCTGCATTCCAGGAATTATGTACATGATGATTACAAATAATATTTTAAATTGTATAGCGTCCAATACACTGATTTATAATAAATAATTGATTCACATGTAAATAATTAAAGTGTCTCTTTCACTGATATTAATTTCGAAACAATATTTCTAGTGTCCGTTATCACTGTTCAATAATTATATAACAAGCGTCCATTCCGCAACACAAATAACACATCTTATATCTATTACATATGTCACAATACAACCCTTTAGGTAGATAATTAAATACTCAAACTATGTATGTTACAATTAAATTATAATTCATACCCAAAGAGCTGTTTACATAATTCAACACATGTCACCGATATCGACACTCAATATCTCGAAGCGTAGGTAATAAAAATCCAACCAAGCCGATACTAAATAATAATAATACGAAGACATTCTAAAATATTCATTAAATAATTTGATACATAATGAATGCGCCTTAAGTTGATACATAATGAATGCGCCTTAATCTTTTGTTGATTTATTCTTTCTATTTCTTTTGTTGCTATGCAAATACAAATTTAAATAAACAATAATATTTTTGAATGCAGGTACGAAGATTAGTAAACAATAACATTATTAATGTAGGTACCTTTTAAGTGCAGCGATATTTTTAATGTCGGGATTTTCATATTTCTCATGAACTGCATTGTCTTATATTGAATTCCCGTACAACATTCTAAAAACCAATTATTATTTTAATAATAACTTTTCGGCACAATACCTACTATACCGGGCACATCAAATCGCCACCTATTCCTTGTCGAAAAGTTATCTATTCTTTATAATACATATCCCATAATAAACTTTCAAATTCAATACAAATTATATATGAAACTATCTATAAAATTCAACACAATTAGCAAGTAGGTAGGTGCACACACATTTCAATTTCAAATCATAAACAAATTTTATACGCATTTCTTTTTACTTTACATCTTTCAAAAGCAGCTAAATTCGAATTACAAAAATACATTGTCAAACATACATCTCGTATGTGACCAAAATAAACATAATGTAGATGTGGCTCATCATCTGAAACGAATATTACATTCTTCATACTTTTCATCAAGCATGCTTTGTGACAGCAGACGGGGGACTGGTTCTCTCAGTTGCACATACATCTCTCACAAACACCGGACCTCCATGTCCCTCACAAAACTCAATAACACAGACCTCACTGTCCACACGACGAAATACATTGGAGAACTAAGCAGGACGGAACACTCATCGCCTCTGTGCTTATCCCATAATAAGAAAAAACATATCTTCATACACGCAGAATTACTATCTTCTTCATATACGCAGACTTTCTCTTCAAAACACGCAGAATAAATACCTCCCCGTGCCAACTGAGAATCCCTCACATATCTCTATCATACAAAGCATCTCTCTCCTCTGTTACAACTTCCATATTCAGAATAACAACATTATATTCACATAATTCACACATCCAACATCTACATAGCTCTTCCTCACATTACACTCGCTGGTTACACCAAACAAATTCTCTTTCCGTTTTCAAAATTATTAAAACATTTCACACATATTACGAAGAAAAATAATGCACACGTAGGCATTTAACAAAAGTTGCACCTACCTACCTACATAATTTAAACATTTTACACAAACTATACCTATCAATTCATCCTAATTTATACTGGGCGCCAGAGATATTTTTACGGAAAATATTCAAACCATTTAAAAATATTTAAACAAAAAACATTTTTCCTATAACAATCCTAAGTCAATCCTAATCCAATAGAACACACATATGTGACTATCTATCTGGCTTGATTGAATTTTCTCCTCGACTTCAGGCATCGAGAATCCATATCGATGAACGAATTATAAAAATAATCATCGATGGCATAACATTGGTATTTGATTCGATTGACGGACGCATATTTTATCTTTTTGAACAATATCAACGCTGTTCTACGGCGACGCGATATTTTTCTATTCACGAATCTCAATATAATTATAGCTGTACATACAAGCAAACGTATGCAGCTTTCCGCGATCAATCCCGCGACGATCAGCATTGCCAACACTGATTTCAGCACCCACGCGAAAGACTTAACCCATTCGTGAATAGAGGGAGGTGTGAGTACCTCCCGTTCGGTGTCCTCATCTATCTCTTCCTCCGAGAGGGTAACCCCATCCTCTACGGGTACAATTTCCTCCCTAGCGTCCTGGCTAGGTACATACCGAACCTCATCGCGAACAGATGCTATGTCTGGAAGATTATCTAACACAACCTGATAATTCTCTGTGATCACCTCAGGTTCAGATTGTCCCTCCGGAGTGTATTCTGGAAAGTCCAGGCGCCATACCAACTCTTGCAAATGTTCCAGATTAACTAACTCCCGACCATTAATCCTCGTCCTATACCAGGATGTCATTTGCTTCCATACGCTCATTGCTGGTCCTTCATCTTTAAATAATACATGGCCATACCCTTTTAAACGATTGTTTATCCTGACCTTCCAGTCAACAAACTCACTCCCCAGTTCATCCCGACCTTGACACACTGTCAACAGGTCATTATAGATCGCATTTATCTGCCCTTCCACACCAAACCTTCGCAAAATTATTTCTTTGAATACACCCCATCGACAATACCGAAACCCCAGAGACTTCCAGTACCGCTTAGCGTCGCCGCGCAAGCAATACACAGCCTCCCTTGGCAATTCATCTTCCCACTCAAGCTTCCAGCATTCCTCGCATTCTTTGAGGAACCGTTCGGGGCCTTCATCAGTCCAGCCTCCGAACGAAAGCGAAAATTCGCGCTCATAGCATCTGATATCCGACACCTTATCCATCGATCGAATCATACCGTAATACACAATAAACACATGTCAATAAAACAAAGCCAAAAGTCAAAACAATACACATTCGCCATTACAGATAACTTCAGTCAGTTCATTATAAAAAAATACATACACCCTCCTTCGATATCACAAAAAGAAACTAATTACAACATCTCAGGGACGGATTCGTTGTAACGATTATGCACAGGAGTGCATTTTTTCGTTACGGACCCACGTTCGGAAGCCAATATGATATGGGGGGGTGAGAGAGAGAAATGGTGAAAGAATGGTTTTGGTTGAGGATAAAATAAATAAAATATTATGCCAAAAATGCCAACGGCTGAGACTCTACTGGGCTACCCACAGCACTCCAGGAGTTAAAGCAATAAAAAAAATGGTCTCGATTAAATTATACAGTGAGGCTATATAAATTAAGAGACGACAAGTTATCTGTAATTAAATGGACAAATGTGTAAAAGACAAATTTAGATTCAAATAAACATTTTAATGAAAATAAAAATTGCTTACCACTATTACAAACACATTTGTTTAACCAGCAACACAATACTACGACTTACTCACTACCCCGTATTGTCTGTGCACACGTAATTATCCCAATATAACAAAAACACACTTGATTATTATTTCAATAAAAAATACAAAGCACTTTTAAAACAATTAAATTTCACTTGGCGTTGATTATAATGGATCCCACGATGAGAGCGCCTTTGGCATGAAAATGCCTAGAGGCAAACAAGTTGAAGAAGGCGCCCCTGGGCGCAGTGCTGGGAGGGCGAAGTCCCACGTCCGAGGCTCCTGGAGGCAATTACCAGCCTACACAGGTGTAAAGTTGGCTCGTCATGACTTCAGGAGGAGAATATCTCGACTCAACTGAAGTCCAGTGGCCAGAGACAGACTTGTCTCTCTGAAGGTCAGATGATGACTGTTGGCAGGAGCGATCCTTATACCAAGGACAACTGATCACTACCACGCACTGATGATAACTGTTCACCACTGATGGCTGATGGAGACTAACTGATCTTTCAAGGACATTTCTCCGCTGTTCCTTGAGTGGTGTAGAGAGGGGTTGGTCATATACCCCTCCTACGCTGTGATGCATCTCTGTGCAGCGCCGTGATTGGCTAATGAAAATACAAGTACACGCCTTCCCGCAGGTACCATTGTATTGCGAGTACACCTGCACCCTTGTCTGCATTCCAGGAATTATGTACATGATGATTACAAATAATATTTTAAATTGTATAGCGTCCAATACACTGATTTATAATAAATAATTGATTCACATGTAAATAATTAAAGTGTCTCTTTCACTGATATTAATTTCGAAACAATATTTCTAGTGTCCGTTATCACTGTTCAATAATTATATAACAAGCGTCCATTCCGCAACACAAATAACACATCTTATATCTATTACATATGTCACAATACAACCCTTTAGGTAGATAATTAAATACTCAAACTATGTATGTTACAATTAAATTATAATTCATACCCAAAGAGCTGTTTACATAATTCAACACATGTCACCGATATCGACACTCAATATCTCGAAGCGTAGGTAATAAAAATCCAACCAAGCCGATACTAAATAATAATAATACGAAGACATTCTAAAATATTCATTAAATAATTTGATACATAATGAATGCGCCTTAAGTTGATACATAATGAATGCGCCTTAATCTTTTGTTGATTTATTCTTTCTATTTCTTTTGTTGCTATGCAAATACAAATTTAAATAAACAATAATATTTTTGAATGCAGGTATGAAGATTAGTAAACAATAACATTATTAATGTAGGTACCTTTTAAGTGCAGCGATATTTTTAATGTCGGGATTTTCATATTTCTCATGAACTGCATTGTCTTATATTGAATTCCCGTACAACATTCTAAAAACCAATTATTATTTTAATAATAACTTTTCGGCACAATACCTACTATACCGGGCACATCAAATGTTTTGCACAACTTAATTTAATTAAATAGTGATATAATATTCAACAGCTGTAATTCCAATTTCACTTAAAAATTTTAAAAATTAAATGAAATTGCCCATTTTCCATTTGTAAATTTACAAACCATGTCTTATGATCAACAAGGCTCTGAATAATATGGCACCTTATTTGCTGAGCTCTGTGTTCTCAAAACAGCTTCTAGTAGACTTCTATACTCAACGAATACATACTCGTAGGTACACCAATCTTCTGGCCGAGTCAACAAGTCTTGCTTCTATGCGAAAGGGTTTTTAGCATCGTGGAACGCGTCAACTAGTATCGATGACTTATCAAGGACCTTTGAGAAAATCAATTAATAATACCATTAAGGAGCAAACTGAAGACATATCGTATTTTCAAGTTTCCCAAGCCCTTGAGATAGAAACTCCATCAAACGGCGCTGAATAAATAATTCGTCATCTTCACTCACGGTATATTCTACAAGTGGATTACCTAGTGGACCAACAAGCTGTCCTCTCCGTGCCAACACAAAATTAATACATGCATGATGGGTGGCAAGCCTAATCGCTGAATTTAAGTAAGATGTAAAATGTCTTTCTTTTTTCGAACACATACCTTTTACAGGAAACTTGTAAACTTACGGAAAAGAGAAGTAGACCAATTCTTTGTCGGATGCTTCACACATTCATCATCTTCATCATTATAAAAAAAAAATTGAAAACAACCGCAAAAAAACAAAAGCAATAGGTACGACAATATGGAAAAAAATGTTAAAAGCAATTTTTTATTCTACAATTAAAATAATAAGTACTTGGGTACTTGCCTACTCTTTTATTCGTTGTTACTAAGGTAGGTAAATTCGTAAAATTTTGAAAAAGTATATAGAACAAGAAATAATAATGAAAACATTTTTTTTATATATTATTAATTTTCAAATGAAATGGCGTGGCACGAAATGAATTCCATTCATAGCGATAATTTGAATTTTTAAATCAAGAGCTTTTAATAATGAAATTTGTTTTAAAATACTTACTATTCTTTTTGCACATCAACCTTCAAATCTGTAAAATTATTATGAATGCTGGAGTTATCCATTCAAACGCCTACCCTTTTAGAGATGTTGAACCTTTTATTTTACCCCCGACATGGAGGTTTCCGTTACTTGTCATAAAATTTCTTATCGTTCGCCGCAATCTTCTCTGGGGAAGCCAAAATTGGTTAAAACAATGGTGTTATTCCATTTTTAAAATTCAATCAGAGCATCCTGTAAGCACCAAGTGAAACTTAACTTGACATTTATAAATGTAATCGGATGTGATATTCGTCGCCTTTGAAAATGACAGGAGTGTTGAAACGAAGATAATAATAATTTTTTATTGCTATTGTTATTTATATTATGTAATTCCTTTATTTTCAGTTCTTTATACAACTATTATTGTTATTATCGTTATTCTTATATTTGGTTTCCATTCTTCTCAATTATATATTATAATAGAAATTAATTATTATTTTTGTATTATATTATTTTTATTATTTTACCCCATATTCTATTCCTCAATTTATTTTTTATTTCTGAATTCTTTATTTATTTTTAATTCTTAATTCATTCTTTATTTTTAATTCTTCGATTATTTTTATTATATTATATTACATTATTTTTATTATTTTACCCCATATTTAATTCCTCAATTTATTTTTTAATTCTGAATTCTTTATTTATTTTTAATTCTTAATTCATTTTTTATTTTTAATTCTTCGATTATTTTTATTATTTTACCCCATATTTGATTCTTCGATTTTCAATTTTATCCTTTTAAATGTCAACAAGTGTATATATATGTGTGTATTTATGTGTTTTTATTGTTTCTGATTCGCATTGCATTGTGTCACACAAAATTGGTTCTCTGTTTACTGTTGATCATTTGGTTTCTTAATTTTAATGTTCTAGTATTTAATGATATTTGTCACTGTTTAATTTGTAGGTATTTGTATATGTGTATTTTAACATGTAATAGGCTTATGCCGTGAGTTTATGTAAAATAAAAATAAAAATAAAATAAAATAACGAATAACATAAACACTATCTAGTTACTTGATCAAACAACTTTTAGCTTACTGTGACAGGTGGATAAGGTTAGATTTGGATTTATGAGAAAAGCACAGATACGTCTTGAAAAAAATTGCTTTGTCACAATAACATCTATTTCTAATGGATTAACTATGTAACAGTTTCGAGACATTTTGAATGTTTTTAAAGAGTATTGTACAATGCACTTTTGTTATGTACTCAAGTACCTAACAGAAGTGTATCATAGAATACTCGTTTAAAAACATTCAAAATGCATTGGTACAATTTATTGAAATGAAAAAGTACTTAAAAAATGTATACCACCGCCTTGAAAGTTAGTTAGTGCACCATTATTTGCAATTAGTTTACCGAAATAATAATAAAAACACATAGTAATACGCGAGCCATTTCCTTGTGCCAAGTTTTTACAATCAAAGAATTTGCACGATATCCTTCTTCTACGACCTACTACTACAACCATACCATCACGGCGTATCTCACAAGTATGGTAGCCAGCGAACCAACCACATGTAATAGACATGCAAGCTGTCCCTTCCGCGACTGCAAAAAATTAAGACATTCATGATGGGTGACAAACCGCAGCGCTGAATCCAAAATGTAAAATGTCTTTATGTTTTCAAACATCTGTCACTTACAGGACACTCGTAAACGAGTGGTGGTTCGATTCTTTGTCTAGTGTTCCTAACATATGAAAATCTGATTTTCTGTCAAGCTATCTACAAACTTTGTATTGACATACATACGTAGTGTATAGAAAACTGTATACATTTACCCATAAAGCAAGATTTATATCTTAGTTACTTTGGGACTAGCTCGATATGTGAGACTTGTCCATACATACATAGATTTAAAAGTTTATTGTCTTTGAATTTATCCAACTTTAATTCTATTTTCTCAATATTATTAATATTAGTGGCATTTACAAAGTGATAATTTCGCGACTTGATTAATGGAAACGAGTTTTCTTGCTATACGTTTTTTTTAATAATATATTTAAATTATACATTAAATATGGATAAAACTAATTTAAGTCACACATATATAAATAATTGTTCTACATACTGTGTTGGCATCCGAAACATTAGAAATAAATAAATCAATTAATTCAGGATACATCATAGTGAACAAAATAATAGGTCCACAAAAATCACCCCTATTAACAATGTTCTCCTTTCACACTTCCACCCACCCTCAATCATCGACCAATCATTCAAATTCATTCACCCCCACCCTAATACCCTCTAACCATACGTAAATTTCATATTAGGTAATAAAAATATTTGCTCTCAGTTTTCAAAGTTTTCATCAATGACACTAACGTGTCGAAACCGGTCGCAAAATTAAAATTAATAGTAATAATTTAAAAAACATTGCAAGAAAACTCGTTTCTATTAATCTGTGTATGTTTCTCGTTGAGAAAGGTACTAAATTAAAAACCAATTTTTCATTCCAGTCATGTTGCATTGGTTTTCCAAACACTCCTTTACAAAGTAGTATTATAATTTATTCTGAATTATTTATAGGGGAAGTGAGGGTGAGAGAGTGGTAGAAGGGATGAAAAAAAATCGGACTTGAAAAACTGGACATTTGAAAAAATGTTATTACATTATTATTATTATTTTTGAATTGAAATTATTTTAATGGAAAAGGAAAAAAAATTTGGACAAATGTTTTAAATTATTATTATTATTTAAAAAAAAAATCGGTGTTTTTACAATTTCTCGAGAATTAACGAGTTATCGAGAGTGGTTATTTAATAAACAAGATTAACTTTCTGTCTTGGGATAAATATCTAGTTTCTTTGAAGAATTTAATAACTGCAGGGGTTCAAATGTTAGGTATAAAGATGTTTTTAGAAATATAAAAATAAGTTTTTTTTTCATGTTACATTGTTTATTTATTTATTTTGTTCTTCACTCTACATTGGTTAAATCATTTCAAGTCATTACAAAGTATCATAAAAATATCAGTTATTCAATGTACAGAGGGCGAGTTTATCGTAAGAATGCGATGTCTTCCAACTAACCAGGCATTAACTCGCATTACTATGCGTGCGAAATAGAAGATTGAAATATATTAATATTCCAAGATGTCCCTCAAGGAAAAGGCCTGCAACTCTCTTTTATAAATTTTCTAGTGTCCTGTAAAAAGCAGGTATTCGTTTATTATCGCGAATAAGGTATTGAACAATTTCGATTCAGCATTGAGATATGTCACCCATACTGAATGTCTTGTATTTAATTGCACGTAGAAACTGATAATTATTTTATTACATGCAATTAACCAAGTGACTACTCTACTCTTAAGAGATTTTATTATAGTTCAGATGATAGATATGTTTTGAATATTTTACCACACCATCACGGCATATCTCACAAGTGGGGTAGCCAGCAGAACAGCTGTAATTAGTTAGAATGCGGGGCGTCTTCTTTCTGCCAACAAAAAAATTAGACATTCTGGATGGGTGGCAAACCTCAACGCTGAATTTGGGATGTTAAATGTCTTTCGAACACCTGCGTTTTACAGGACAGAAAAGGGTGGGAGAGCAATTTTTTTGCCGAGTGCTCCACGACTCTATGAATTTTTATTCATACGAGCAGCACATACTTAGTTAGCTATTTTTAATTTATTTTGAGACAAATGGATGAGTTTATTTAATTTTTTTTCTTTAAAATATCCATCAAGTTCAGAAACATTATTTATTTAAAAAATTGCTCCCACTAAAATTTAAAATATCATTTCAAATTGTTAGAAATATTTTTTTTATTTTTTATACAAAATCAAGTCGTCGTTGAAATTGAATGTTCACCTACATTAATTTTAAAATAACTTTCGTTTGAAGTCTCACGAACAAAAAAATGTGAAAAAAATCATTTCTCGAAATTTCGGTGAATAAATGTTTTTTCGTTCAGTCAATTAATTAAATTATCTTCAAACGTTCTCAATTATGCGTACATTAACTAAATACGAATGTTCATCTGTTCATTTGAAAGTAAATACTTTGATTTGTATTTAAAACATTTTAAACTTCTTATCCTAGTCACAGAATCTATTTTTCTCAGGGCCATCCACTCGTTTGCGAGTGATTTAGGCCTAGTCACAGAATCAAACACAAATTAGTGCATGGCGTCGTAGAAATTAAATTAAATAAAAATTATATCATAAGTAAGAAAGTAAGAGCTATACGCGTCAGAAAAAGTTTTGGTACGAAATCGTGCTCAGTTAGGTAAACTTTATGACACATTATGTTCTTAAAATACTATTAATAAAATAAATAAAAAACAATTTGTTTAAAAAATTGATAAGCTTTAAAGAAAGTATTTATACCTATTTATAAATAAAACTGCTGGACTCAGCATCAGGACAAAATGTCGCTTGTTCAATGCGTGCATCATCCCAATCCTTCTACATATATGGCTGTGAGTCTTGGCACTTAACCAAGGCTCAAAAGCGGAAGATACTAAGGTTTAAAAACAAGTGTCTTAGAAGGATTTTGGATGTCAAATGCTGTGAACATGTTACAAATGATGCTGTGCGCCGGCGCACCTAGCAGAGACCTGTAATCTCCGTAATACAGGAGAGACGATGGTCCTGGCTGGGACATGTTTTGAGAATGCCTAATGATAGTTGGCCAAAAAAAGCACTGTTCTTCCGTCCGCAGGGGTTCCGTCGGCCCGGGCGTCCCTCTTTCACAATACACCGTTCCTATGACAACGATATCAGAGCGCAGGGAATGTCGTGGAAAGAGGTGACGCAATTGACGCAGAGACGCTCTGAATGGAGGAGGCTGGTTTCTGCCCTGTGCTCCCGAGAGGAGCGTTGAGGGGGATGATGATAAATAAAACAATAATTTGTAGAGTTTTACTAAGAACTTATATTTCAGCTACCAAGGTTTCGACATACTATGGAGTTTGACAAAGACATAGCATGTCGAAACCTAGGTAACTGAAATATAAGTTCTTTATAAAACTGTACTAATTATTGTTTCATTTACAATTTATATGGAGTTTTACAAAATAAACATAAATGAGATACAATATTTATACCTTCTTCTCCCGTGTGTTCCCTGTTAGGTCTCTCCGATCTTTTTAGAGGTTTCTATGACGAAAGTCTCGCGTTCCTGCGCTATTCCTAACAAATTCTCCATTCCCATTACTCCAGCCCATTTCATAATATTAGTTGTTTTATTACCTACATGATAAAATAAACAGTTTTTTTTTTTTTGAAAAGTTCACAAACACATTTTGTGTTACCAATTAACAGCAAATGATAAACTTAATTAATAGATAATTATTTAAGTGAAACACAATACAACTATACTATACTATCATGCCGTGTCCCAGATGGGGTAGTCAGAGAGAACGGAACGCCATATAGATCTATCCTTATATACTTCTTTCGCTTCCTCTACATTCATCCAGTTAAACATCCTCTTTCAGATAAATACATCTTCTTCGCCATATTTTCATCGTGCATTTGCTCGATATGTCCAAACCATCGTAACTTGTTTACACGTATTCTGTCCACAGCACTCCTCTCACATCCGCTCATTCTCCTGATATCCTCATTCTTCACTCTATCTCGCAACATTTTAACCAACTATTCTTCTCATTGAACGCATCTCCTCAGCATTTATTCTACTCGTTAAGTGAAATAGACAATATTAAAAACCATTTCAACCCTGGATATTAAGGGTTAGATATGTTTTATACCTATTATAAAACAGGCATAATATTTATTTTAATTTATTCCTCAACATAAAAATAACACTCGAATACACGTAATTGTGTGTTTTTACAGTTTTAGAAATTAATACCCACATGAACCTATACCTATCATACACATTCAATTATTAACGGGAATTTTCTTGGGGATTTCTAGTTAATTTTGCAAAGTTTTTATCAAAACACAAGATAATACGTAAAAAAACAGTGTGAAACTAACATCTGGAATCTCGTTGGCCAAAAAAATATATCAGTTTTAATGATCTCAGTAGCGAGTGATATATTTTTAATAATAGTAAAATTAATAAGACATATCAGGTTGCAAAGATAGGACATCAGCATTTGGCTTAAAACATTTAAATTTATTAAAGAAGAAACAAAAATTTTATACTAAAAGTATTGACTAGTATCATTATAATGTCACTAAACTCTACTGGGATCGACCAATTCAAACTGATGAACTGTTTCAGCTAATCGACCAAATATTGTGTTAGTCGATCGCAGATCCCATAAAAAGTATAATATCATAAACATCACTATATACCATACGATGAATATCATCTTGCCCATTGAATTGTCTGTGAATGGTTTAATACCTAAGAGTCGGTCAAGCAGTCTTAGAAAACTGGGAGTAAATGATAGGCTCAAATATAGCATGCAGAAGGCTGTTCTACTATCATCCACAAGGATAGTTGGATGGTTTTTGTCCCTGTAGCTCCGTTAGTGATCTCACATAATAATTACAATCATCGTACTACTTTTATAGGACATCGTGAAAGAATCAACTCGAAGAATGATGAGATTCTATATTTCATATATAATTTCAATAGGATTTTTTTATAATATTCTTCTTCTTAAAGTGGCATGTCAGGTCCTCCCGACGTCGGCTATCACCCTTGCGTAGGCTTCTTTGTCCTGTGCTAGCCGGAATAACTCTTCCACCCTCTGGCCTCCGGTCAACTCTCGTATATTTCTTAGTCAGGGCATCTGCCGCTTTCCCACACCGCCACTACCCTCAATTCTTTCCTTCAAAATGAATTGGAGTAAACTATATTACTCATTTCAAAGTACGTGTCCCGGATATGTCATTTTCCTCATCTTTTCACTGGACACCATCTCTCTATCTGTTCTAGCCTTTTTATAATATAAATTGCTATTATTATTGGATGTTAAAATCAATATTTCATCGTTTATTTTATGTTATATTATGAGTAATAATCATAATATAGATCATCCTCTCCGTACCAAAAAATGATAGATGGCATAGCTTATCCCTGAATTAAATACCTATATTAAATATGTGATGTTTAATGAATATACCCAACATTAACAGAAGACTGGAAAATTTCCAGAAAAAAGTGATATCTTTTCTTTTTCTGAAATTGTATGGCTTACATTTATGACTAACTTCAAAAAACAGAATTATACAGAAAACGATAAAAAGTATATACCTAGGCTTGCGAAAAGGAAATTAGGGGAAGGGATAAATGAGGATTATAAAATGAAACAGAAGAAGAAAAAAAAAGAAAACTATTTAAAACTACTTTGCTCGGAATGTTTCTCATTAGTAATTTTGTCAGTCTGAAGATGGGCATAAACCACGAAATTGCACAACTAAACAAAGACGGAGGTGTATTCCTGGAAGAAAGATTATTATTATTATTATTATCATTATCATCAGGGTATGTAATTTAGAATTTAAAGAGTAGACATATACCTACTCTGGTGACTTTATAACATTTTTATATCTCAGCTTCACCGTTACGGGGTGTATTGTATTTATTTATTTTTTTCTTTTTTCAAGTCTTACAACCGACAATAATATATTTTCCCTTGTTTTCTAAGTAGGTTTTAGTAATAGACTTGTCTGGAGAACTGAATTCACTGTTATTTTTTGTTTTGACAAAATCACTATTAAATTCAAATACTTGTTCATCTATCCATCCATAGCAATTCTCACAAGTGAGGTAATTAGCGGATTGATTATCTGTAATAAACAATCAAGTTATCCTTATCGTGTCAATAAAGGTTAAGACGTTCAGAATTGGTGGCATACCTCATCGTTGAACTGAAGCTGTTGAATGTAATGTTTTTCGAATACATGACTTTTACGTCACACTTCAGAAAAGTAAAGAAAAGGCCATCCAAGGATTATGTGGCAAGAGCATTTTAAACAGATCCTATAGGAGGGTCACGTGTTGGTCACTTTGAACAGGCGAGCATACATGAGGAGTTGTATAACAGTAACGGAAGCGAAAAGTGTATGCAAGGATAGGAGTAAGTAGCGTTCGATCCTTTTTGCCTACCCCACGAAGGAAGTGGCGTGATGATATGTATGAATGATAATAAACATAAAATAAAACTGAAAGTACTACATTATACATAAATATGTTACAAAAATATATAAACAAGTACATACAATCACTATTTAAATCATACAGCTACGGGTATTAATGTTACTGCTCTTTGCATTTCAACAATTTGCATATTCCATTTTCGTTTAACATTTTTACATTCCTTCAGACGTGGGTGCCTAATTCTTTTATTTCCTCTTATTCCTTCCTTTCATTCTTTATAATATAAATATCACTAAACAGAACATGATATATTATATTATTTGGTACATGTTATTATTTGTCGAGGTAGAAGCGGTATACGTCTTCTTTGATTTTGTAATACAACCACAATGTAGCCTTTCTGCAAAATAATGACTTAATCTACTAAATAATTATTTTGAAATATAAAAAATAACGGTACCTAATTATCTGTGATTATCACTGTCAAACACGACCATAGAACTTAATTTATAGCTTCCACTATCAATATTTCTACACATGCAGCCAATACAATTTTAAGAATGAGTAACATTAATAAGTCCCATACCATCTATCAGTCCATCCCATCACGCAATCTTCCACAATAAGGATAGCCAGCGGACCAACTGCTTGTTATAAACATGCAAGGTATCCTCTACATGCAAACAAACCATTGAGGCATTCAGAATGGGTGACATTACTCATTGCTGAACTGAAGATTTTATGTCTTAAAACGTAATGTTTTATGAATTTCTGCCTTTTGCAAGACACTAGAAAACTAGTAGTGTTTTAACGAATGTGTGTTTTTGGATATTCGCGAATGCGAATGCGGATAGCGAATATTGACTTGCTTATATATCTACAATTGCTAAAACATTAAAATTTCTACCCCCCGTCGCCGAATTATCAAAATGGTATAGGATTTTAAAATATTTCAAAACTCCTCTGTTTGCTTAAAGAATATTTTCTAGCAGTACTTTTTTCTACAATGTACCGGGTAAGTATCCGGTACGTTTACAGAATATCTGATACTTTATTACTAAAATAATATTCGCAAAACATTCGCATATTTTTTTGCGAATACGAATGCGAATACTTAGAAATCTGCGAATATTCGCGAATGCGAATGCGAATACGAATATTCGTTACATCACTAAAAACTAGTAGAAAAAACTGTGAGGACTAAAACTGGGGTGTATCAATACTGTATCAAACTTTTATCGTAGGTACGTGGGTATATGTTGTGAAAAACTAAATCATTCTTTAATGGATTGATTATAGTTTTACTCACAATTGAGGACCGTTAATGAAAAATTACCAAAGATATGGAGAAACCGCTAAATGGCAAAGCTATTCACCTCGTTAAATCGAATTGTATTTAAAAATGTAATGCAAAAGATAAAGTATGAGTCCAAGAAGGTATGAGTTCAAGACAAGACGAAACTAAAAATTCATCAAAAATGTATTTCGGTCGCTTTTTGCCACAAATCATTGAAAAATCCCTCTGGAGGACCTCTCCCTAGATTTTTTTCGACACACTTAAAAATATGAAATTAGCATAGTCGCCTTATTTTCAAGAATTCTCAAATTTTACACAGCCTGTGACACTCTCACATTGTCTTCTTACTACCCTTTCAATAATTTCATGAAACACATATTTATTTCCTTTCAGTTCGATTTACACGGAAGTAATAATATATATAGTATTAACAATACGCACCATCTGGTATTAGATTGATAATTTTATGAGAATCGAAACGTTTCTTTTTATATTGAACAGTATATATGTACCGCTATTTTTTATATCTTTCATTTTTATTGATAAAACACACACCCACACACACACACACACACATCTGTTAGAATTTTCATTTCCATTTGGTAATACAAGTGGTTTTGCGTATTCAACTATACATTAATGTGAAGACAACACTTGCTTCTTCATATCAATGATGATTTATTTATTTATTTATTCTTTACTGCACATTGATTACAAGCACATCCATAGTATACATTCAGGTTTAATACAACCATTCGACAGAGGGCGAGTTTATCGCAAAGGCGCGTTTTCTTAAAAGTTAAAAGTGAAAACACACATCAAGAAATGAAAAATAAAAGATTCAAAGAAAGAAAAAAGAAATATAATAATGATAACTCAAATAAATGTTGGTATATTTACATAAAATAGTTATAACAGTACAAACAAGGGTGTGTATAGATATGCAATAAGTAGATATGTATCTATGTAAAGTAGCATTCAAATTGCTTCACTTTGGATGATCATCTAGAGTGTCAGGGTCAAACCTGTTCATCGAAATTGAACAAGTCTGTTCACACTAGTTCATCCATGCTTTCACTGCCATATCAACACTCACGGTCATGTTGTATGTAGTTTGACGTATTTTCGTAAAAAAATAATTAAATATGTAAATAAGAAGAACCAGAGGAGGAGGCGTTTTACTGGCTGTCAGATCGTGCATTGCCTCAAGAGAAATAAAGACGCAGCAAAATGGCATTGAGCATATTTTTGTAGTGCTCAAATTAAAAAATAAGCAACAAATTATTATTGGTTGCACATACATCCCCCCTGCTTCACCGAATGAGGTATATGAGCGACATTGTGCTGAGGTGGAGAGACTTTCTTCTGCTTTCCCTTCTGCGGAAGTGTTACTTCTTGGTGACTACAATCTGCCTGAGCTCTGTTGGAATGATGGTTTACCAGTGGTGCCACGACTAACTAGGAAGGCTGATACCATATCAGAATTGTGCTGTCTAATGAATATTCAACAAAGAAACAATTTTATCAACCATAATGGTGTTGTATTAGATTTAGTTTTGACAACCCTTCATGACGTTCGTGTTTCCCTCTCGGACGATCCCCTTTTTGCTATTGATCCTCACCATCCTCCTTTGGACATCCGACTATTAACTGATCCACCCCTCTCTCCTAATGCCAACACTGCTGACATTAATGTTAAGAATTTTTATAAAGCAGATTTTTCCTCAATTAATAATCATCTTTTGTCAATGAACTGGAATGATGTGTTTGTTCATGGGAATGTGGACGCTGATATTGACTCCTTTTACACGATTATTAATGATCTTATTGATCAATATGTACCAATTCATAAACAATTTAGATCCACTTATCCTGCATGGGTGAGTGCGGAGTTAAAGTCATTGATTTCTGAGAAGAAGTCTGCTCATATCCAATATAAGCTAACAAACTCTGTTTCAGATTATGTAAGGTTTTCAGATCTTCGTAAGAGATGTAAAAAATTGTCAACAACTCTATATGGTAATTATATATCTGAGACGGAGATGTCACTTACTAGTAACATAAATCTGAAGAACTTTTGGAGGCATGCTTCTTCTCTCACCCCTTCTTCCCGAGGAGATGTGGGAGTTTCTATTCCTAATGAAATGTTTTATGGTGACAGAAGCGCAATAACTGATGAGACGAAGGCAGACCTATTGGCGAATTTCTTTGCTAGTGTGTATCGACAGTTTTCGTCTCCTGTTCATAACCTCAGTAATGAGGATACTCTTGGACGATGTGTAAACATCCCACAATTTCGTGTGGAGGAACAGGTGGTTTACAATATGCTTTCGTCTATTGACGTTTCAAAGGGTCCTGGCCCTGACGCTATCCTACCTATCTTCGCTCGGGCTTGTGCTACTTCACTCACTTATCCTCTTACTCGGCTCTTTAATTTATCTCTTGATTTGGGGGTCTTTCCATCCATTTGGAAGTTTAGTTATTTGATCCCAATATTCAAGAAGGGTGATAGGAGCAGTGTTGAGAACTATCGTCCTATTTGTTTATTATCGACACTGGGTAAACTATTTGAGAGGATCGTTCTTCACTACATCGTTCCTCATGTTTCTCCCACTATCTCTCGTAAGCAGCACGGTTTTATTTCAAGCAGATCCACTGTTTCGAGTTTGGTACTTTACAGCGATTTTTTGACTACGTCATTGGCCGGGGGAAGTCAGGTTGACAGCATATACACTGATTTCTCCAAGGCCTTTGACACGGTTAGTCACCCTGTGCTAGTTTATAAACTTGAAAGGTTGGGAATCTGTGGTAATCTTCTTCGTTGGGTCGAGAGTTACCTATCGGGAAGAACTCTTGCTGTAAGGGTGGGAGGTGTCGTATCTCGTGTTTTCGTTTCTATCAGCGGTGTCCCACAAGGGTCCCACCTTGGACCAATTCTTTTTAACATTTTTATTAACGATATTGTGAATGATCTGAATGGGGTCGAGGTTCTTCTATATGCTGATGATCTCAAAATGTATAGGGTCATAAAAAACATTGATGACTGCAAGGTACTACAAAATAACATAGACTTAATATCTGCTTGGTGTCATAAAAATGGTTTGATGTTGAACACTAACAAGTGCAATGTCATAAGATTTGCTAAAACTAGAAGTAGAGTCTTGTTTAATTACACCCTGGATGGAGTCGCTCTTGAGGCCGTTAGTGAGGTGCGTGATTTGGGTGTATTATTTGATGACGGTTTATCCTTCACCGGGCATATATCAAGTGTCGCGGACAGAGCTTTTCGGATGTTGGGCTTCATTATAGGCATTTCCAGAGACTTCAAAAACACATATACCCTTAAGATTCTCTTCCAAGCCTATGTTAGAAGTCAGTTGGAATATGCATCATCAGTGTGGTCCCCTTATTATGGTGTGCATATACATACTATAGAGAGGGTTCAACGCAAATTCATGCGTTATATTAACTTTCGGTTAGGCATCCCATATGTCGACTTCTGTTATGAACATCTTTTGCTGGAGCTTCGAATGTCTAAATTGTTTGACAGGCGTGTCCTGTTGGACATGATTCTTTTATACAAAATTGTAAATTCATGTTTTGATTGCCCGGAGCTCCTTTCATTGCTCAATTTTCATGTCCCTGATCGTCCTACTAGACAGAAAATTTTATTTAAAGAATCAAATACTCGAACCAATTACCAGAGACATTCCGTCATTAATCGTCTGCACATGCTTGGAAATAGATTTATCGATGTATTGAATTTGGATTTGTTTTTTGAAGGTGATTACGTAATGAAAGATAAAATAATCAAATATTTTAATCAGACTTATTTTGAAATTGTAAATAGTCAATAAATGTATATTGCCCTGATCATTCTATGCTTCGTTTGTTTATTTAGTGTCGGTTTTATTTTTGCGTAAATTTTATTATATATGCGCTGTTTGATTTGTTTTACAAGTGTTGTTTTTGATTCATAAACTTTTTTGGATAAAACTAAATGAAATAAATTAGATGTGATTAATTAATTTGAATAAGTAATATTTGAACATGTGTCAGGAATCATTTTATTGTGTTGGATATAAACTTTTGGTTTTCTATTGTTGTGTATACTTGTATGGATTTGGAACACTATATTTTTGATCGAGTATGTATTGTAATTGTGGTCATTTTATTGTTTTTATATTTGTGTATGTATTTTTGTTTTGGTTTTTAATTCATTGATATTGTCAACTATAATGATTATGTAATAAAAGGCATATTGCCGTTTATTCATGAATAAATAAATAAATAAATAAATAAATAAAAACATGAAAAATAATACTTATTAAAAATTAATACAATTCTATAAAAAATAATATAAACAAATAAACATAATTCTTGACAGCATGATAAGTTTTCAAATGATTCTAGCTATCAATACTAATTCATAGAGAATAAAACAAATAATAGAATAAAAGTTGTTTATGGTTATTTCAGTGAAAAAACCTTTCATCAAAATTATGTCGGGTGAACATCGGTTTCTTCCGTCATCGCTAGGGATCACTATTGATGAAACTCTGTTCACACCTTTTCATTTTGGAAGATCATCCAGGGTGAACACTGAAAGCGAACAAGTGTGAATACCCCTTAACATGTAATGGTATAAGAGATGAAAGAAAACGTTTATAAAAAGAAAAAAAATTAACCAACAATTCAAATAGTTAAACCCCATTCGTGAATAATGCCTTTATAATATATAATAGAGAGACAGGTAGTCCTATGTCATAAAACCTAAACAATGATTACTGTGTTGAATGATTTTTTTTTTAATTTCAATACAAAATACGCTTACCATCAAACATTTACTTCGATGAAATTGTATTGTACTATTATATGTAGAGACACGTATCCAATCTGAACAGTAGGAAGTGTATTAGTTGTTTAAACGAGTGATTTGTATCACAAACAGGCAAAACGTTTATGTGAGGGTAGTTTACTATTTACTATTTTTCACCGTCAGTAAAACGGCACATATATCAAAGGCTCAAACAGCCTTGGAAAAAACATAGAACTAAAATACAATATAGAATAATATATTACTCTAAGCAGCAGCGGTTCCTCCTTAGGATCGTTAATGCGGCGCACTCGCCCTTTATGATTTTAATAAATTCTCTTTTACATCTCATGTGTTTTTTTTTTTTCGTGTAAATACATATATAATTACCTATACTCTCCTTTTCCTCTATTCCTTCCTCTTTCCTATTCATGTTCTATGTATATTTTCATTCATTTATTTTATATATTTTTTGTATTTATAATTTTATTTAATGCAACATGTAGTATTTTTTGTTTAATATGTTTATTTTTATTTTTTCTCGGTTGATTTAAAGAAATTGCATATGCGATAAGCCTGTCTTTTGATATTTTTTGTAATCTCAAAAACACACAGGTGCGTTGTTTCAGCAATACGATGATCTTTTATTTGTTATCATGAATGATTAGAGCTGTTGTTCTTTTCAATTTATTTTTTCTTAATAAAAGTGTAAAAAGATTATTAGAATAAATTTCAATAGTGGCAATGCTGAAAGATATTTTTGTATACCTGTGACTCATTGCGAAATGTTTGAATGGGGTTGGATGCATTGCGTGGACATTGTTTTGTTTATGATTAAATGTAGCAAACATCTGTTTTTTTTTATCTGAGATAAATAAATAAATAAAAAAGAAAGTAAATCGTGAAAGAAAAAATAAAATACCTTGGTTTTCTATATGAAGGTGTTTTGTTAATAGTTCCACGTCCCCAATAGTTCACGCACCAACCGCCTCTTACTATAAATGTATAGCCTTATTACATAGTTTCGGATCGATTGGTTTGTCGGGTAAACGAATGAATGCATTGAATGTTTTAGTAGAAGGAACAATATACAAGGTGTACCAGGTACCTATATGATACACGGCAGTACTAGACCTAGGGTGAACGAAGGACAAATAATATTAGCGACAAACTCGCCCCCGGGATTAAAACCTCAAGAATGTTCGCATATTGAGTGAGAGAAATCGGCATGCTTGTATGTAGCCGCGTCCACACTTAGCGAACGAATGATCAGTCTGCTTTTGTCTGTAAGGAAAAGAAATGAGAAAGGAAATGATTATATTGTATACTTCACCAAACTATACCACTACAGCATATCCCACAAGTACGGTAGCCAGTGAGTTCGTATTAAAACAAGTAAATTGTCTTTATACGTGAGATCATATTATTATGAACACATCAGTTTGCATTTCATTTTTTATTCATTCATTCATTCATACACTTAATTTTAAATATTATATTAATTGCACGGATTATTACACTTAATTAAAATTATTTGTTGTGTAGAATTAATCCAATTATAGATTTTTTTACTTATGCACCAATACAATTAATATTTTTTTTATTTATTCGTCTTTACTTTAATTGATTACAACTTTATGAAGAATTACATTCTTGTATCAAACATCTGTTTTGTACCTTGTAGTAAACAAAAATATAATAGAACTTCTTATTTGGTATCGAAATTGACCTGATTCATTTGAAGTAAAATGTTAGTAGAACTCAAAAGGACTTTTTAGATTTCTATATTAACACTAATTGACAAATTTCATAGAATTTGACTATCTTAGAATATGCAGTTTTGTAGTTCTCAATACGATGAATATCTGTGCATATTAAGTTAAATAAATAAAAAAATTGTATTTATACTCAACCTTCGATCTCAAACTAATCACATAACCTCAACATTTCACAAGGCAGCTCAAGTTAAATAAAATATTAAATTATAGCATCTTTGTATAATTATGTCATCTAGCGAATGTAAAGAGTCCAGCAGGGCTACTCTTGACACAACCTAAATACGATCTTAATCTAGTCTTGATCTTGATCATACGACGCACGAAGGGACTATGGTCAAAAACACCGCGATACCGCTACGGCGCGATCGATGTGCGCGTATTTTTGGCCAATAGTCACTTCGTGCGTCGTATGATCAAGATCAAGACTAGATTAAAATCGTGTTTAGATTTTGTCAAGAGTAACCCTACAGATCTAAAACGTCAAATATTTAAATTATTACAGAATAGAAACAATTATATAACAAACAAAAAAAAAACAATAAGAAATTTTAATTCATTTGTCATTTCAACAATATTGTGTAAAATCAAAACCAAAACAAATAAAAAACCTACATACACCTTTCAACTGTTTCTTCATTTGTTCTCTAACAAACTGGCTCCTGATAGTAGCAGTCGTAAGGTTATGTACATAGGGTATGGGAACAAATAATAATGAAAGTAGGGAAAAACATTTTTATTTGTTTAAATTTTTTCCTCATTTGTCTATTGAATGGCGGAATTCGCAGTCGTGGCACGTTTACGTGTAAACTGAATATCTTTCTCAAACGATAAATATCTCCGTGGGTCGGGGAGATAGGGGGAGGTATATATGAAAAAGGGAGCTGAAAGAAAACAGAGGGTAAGAGAGCGTACACAAGACTTCGATGCTTTCATTTTTTTAAATACCCTCTCAAAGATTTAATTCGTCTTCATCTTCAAAAAATATTTTTTGTACCCATGTAGGTACATTTAATGACACCCCATTATTATATTTTGTATTTTATGTAGGTAGCATCATTGTAGCAAGTCTTTGAATTTATAACGTCTGCATAAATATTTTTACCCGTTCACTTTTTTGTATGTTTTGACTTGTCGTTTAATTTAAAGAATACTTTAAACAGGTATTTTATACAAATTATATTCAACAAGAGTACGAATTTTTAGAAAATCCAAACACCACTCTACTCCATCCTCATTTGAAATATTCTTTTAATGCAAGAGTGTAATTTTTGTTTCATTTATTGTGTTTTCATTGGGCACAATTATTCCACTGAAATTTATGATTTAATATCAGCTGTACATAGACGCATTTTCTAGACAAACGACAGTTTCATTATGGTATTCAACCACCTAAACAACGACACAGTGAACAGGAAGACCATATTGTACTCCATGAATTCTTAAATCATTTCTCGATAATAAAATTATAAAGACTAGTTAAAAAAAATCACTAGATTGATCAACTAGCCATTTTCCATTTTTATTTCCAATATATAGAAATATTTCCAATAATAGAAACCAGCCTCCTTCATTCAGAACGTTCGTCGGTAGCCTGGAGGTAGAGTCTCGGCCTCGTGAACAAGGGGTCCGTGGTTTGATACCAGGTGCCTGCAAACTCCCCTTTCACGACACAAGCTTTTAGTAGCTTACTGTGAAAGGTGTATAAGGTTGTATTTGGGTTAATAACAAACAAAACCCAGATAAGTATATATTTTTAAAAAAAAAATAAAAAAAAAAAAAAAAATTGTTTTGTGTTTATTCTTCATTGCCAACGATATTGCTTCCCCGAAATACAACCAGAGCAATATAAATGTATTTAGAAATTTAATAAATTTAATTTATAAGCTAAACGCGACCGAGTTTAGTGCTAGTACATGTACATAAATAATAATTATGTATCTAGATTTGTAAATATGCCCGTCAGCGTCCCTTTCTGCAATTAATACACTTGTTTTGTAAATGTGAGGTGAATCAAAAGCAATCCATTTGAAATTGCATTCACGAAATTTCGAGAGAAAAATCTTATTTTTTTACCTCTCTTCTCAGGCATAAGACCATAGATTGAAAATATTTCTCAAATGCAAATCAATTTAAAAGAAACATTGATATTTTTTATTTTATTTATTTATTTATTTATTTATTTGTTTATTTATTTATTTATTTATTTATGTATTTATTCATGTATTTATTTATTTATTTATTTATTTATTCATTTATTTATTTATTTATTTATTTATTTATTTATTTATTTATTTATTTATTTATTCTATTATTCATTTATTTATTTATTTATTTATTTATTTATTTATTTATTTATTTATTTATTTATTTATTTATTTATTTATTTATTTATTTATTTATTTATTTATTTATTTATTTATTTATTTATTTATTTATTTATTTATTTATTTATTTATTTATTTATTTATTTATTTATTTATTTATTTATTTATTTATTTATTTATTTATTTATTTATTTATTTATTTATTTATTTATTTATTTATTTATTTATTTATTTATTTATTTATTTATTTATTTATTTATTTATTTATTTATTTATTTATTTATTTATTTATTTATTTATTTATTTATTTATTTATTTATTTATTTATTTATTTATTTATTTATTTATTTATTTATTTATTTATTTATTTCTTTATTTATTTATTTCTTTATTTCTTTTTTTCTTTATTTATTTATTTATTTATTTATTTATTTATTTATTTATTTATTTATTTATTTATTTATTTATTTATTTATTTATTTATTTATTTATTTATTTATTTATTTATTTATTTATTTCTTTATTTATTTATTTCTTTATTTCTTTTTTTCTTTATTTATTTATTTATTTATTTATTTATTTATTTATTTATCTATTTATTTATTTATTTATTTGCCTTTTACACAATATTTTTTACATAGGTACAATATCATAACAAAACAAAACATAGGTACCAAACACAATATTAATAAATCAATATTACAAACATATATAAAAAACATAGGTAGGTATATAAAGGAGGAAGGGTAATTATAAACAAAATAGTTATTCTACTACTACTATACCATCACGGCACATCCCACAAGTGGGGTAGCCAGCAGACCAGATGCATATAATAAACATACACACTGTCCTCTCCGTGCCAAAATAAAATCAAGACGTTCAGGATCGGTGGCAAACCTCATCGCTGAATTTAAGATGAAAAATGCCTTCATTTTTTCGAACACCTGCCTTTTACAGGACACCCGAAAACTTACTGGGAAAAGTGGGAGACCAATTCTTTACCAGGTTAGTTATTCTACTTAACTATTTTGCGAGTCGGTTCGCAAATTTAATGTTACTTAAGTTAAGTCATGACTGGAATAACTACTTATATAAATATGTATTTTGTTTCATTTTTATTTCTTTTAATGCACTTCCGCAAAGAACCGTCAGTAGATAAGTTAAACTTTAATATAATAATCCGGTCGGAATTACCAATCCGCATAGGGGCAGCTAGTGGGGCTTTCAATAACATGAAAAAAGTTTGGAAGGCGTCTGGACTCAGCATCGGGACAAAATATCGCTTGTTCAATGCGTGCATCATCCCAATCCTTCTATATGGCTGTGAGTCTTGGCACTTAACCAAGGCTCAAGAGCGGAAGATACTAAGCTTTGAAAACAGGTGTCTTAGAAGGATTTTGGATGTCAAATGGTATGAACATGTTACAAATGATGCTGTGCGCCGGCGCACCCAGCAGAGACCTGTAATCTCCGTAATACAGGAGAGACGATGGTCCTGACTGGGACATGTCTTGAGAATGCCTAATGATAGTTGGCCAAAAAGAGCACTGTTCTTCCGTCCACAGGGGTTCCGTAGGCCCGGGCGTCCCTCTTTCACAATACACCGTTCCTATGACAACGACATCAGAGCGCAAGGAATGTCGTGGAAAGAGGTGACGCAATTGGCACAGAGACGCTCTGAATGGAGGAGGCTGGTTTCTGCCCTGTGCTCCCGAGAGGAGCGTTGAGGGCGATGATGATGATGATGATGATAATAATATTTTTTTATTGTGTTCCCGTAACAGAATATGTCTCCCACTCTTTTCCGTTTATTTTCAAGTGTCCTGTAAAAAACAAGTGATGGTAAAAATCAACGTCCTCAATTTAGCAGTGAGGAGAAGAGAGAGAGAGAGAGAGAGAGAGAGAGAGAGAGAGAGAGAGAGAGAGAGAGAGAGAGAGAGAAAGGTTGTCTAAATGTATTCTGCAGAGTATACCCGATGGCAGAAGACCATTAGGCAGACCAAGACAAAGGGTTATTGGATTACATCAATCGAGATCTAGAGGAGCTAAATGCTAAAGACGACTGGCAATCCATTGCTTAAGATAGAAAGGCTTGGAGATTTATTGTTTTTGAAGACAGAATTGCCCTACTGCTCCGTCATCGGAAATAAGAATTTGTACGTACCTATTTTATTAATCTTTTTATTCCTTTTTATTCTTCACTATCGCAATTTTTTTTTGTTAACTTTATATCAACGGTCGAAGCCTTTTATAATATTTTTACATTATAACAATAAAATATATCATAAATAGTAAGATTTAATGAATTTGTCGCAATATTTCTTCCAACTGGCCCATACAGGTAGATGTATAAAATATATTTTAATATTTCTATCATGAACTGAGTAACAAAGTAAATATATATAAAAATAAAAAGTAAATCTGCTTGTTTAGTTACCTTCAGGAAATTTTAATTAAAATCTCAACAACAGGCAGCAAAAACAAAGAGGGCAAACTCCATATTGTATTATAATAAATATCCTATTAACATCGCCGTTATATACTAGCAAAGCGACTATGTAGTCTACTACAGTCTACTGTTTCCGTTTGTAACTAGATCCACTAGTGATGAAACGAATATTGCTTTAACCAAATACCGGATCACTACTATGTAACTACTATTTCTAATGCTAGCCTTCTTCTCCCCACTGCTAGATATAAGCCTCTTCAAAACTCTTCCATACCTACTTTTCGATCTCGAGCAACACGATACCACTGTTTTTCGTTAAATAACGGATTCTAAAAACAATTCTTTAAACAAGCGTTCTCTTTTACTACAGATTAAAAACGTCTTTCGACTTTCTCTCCTTTGTTTCATTCATTCTTCCTATAATTACTCACAACTTGACCTCCGAATTACGTTTAAAAACGTAATTAAAAACGTTCGTTTCGTGAAATATTGTAAATTAAGAGACTTAACTCCTTCTTGTAGTAGATCGTTGATCCATTGTTTCGAAAGTTGTTCCCTCTTGTGACACTGAATATCTTTTTGGTGGTCTTCCTCGTGAGCGTGAGCCAGCTGGTGTCTTCTTTGCGGCAATGTGAGCGATTCTGTTTACAAACATTCTGTCTTTATGGTCTCCAGAATCGTCTCTTCTTCTTTCTTCATCTCACTTTGTCCTTCGTGTTGTAAAGGTATTTTTCTAATATCAGTTCTCACTATATAAAAGGACTACACATAATCCGTAAATATTGAGATACTATGAGTAAAGCACTACGGAAGGCGGAGGACCGTTGACGCTAGAAGGCACTAATTCACACCTTCACGAATAATATTTGCGATCCTCAATACTGAGGGAACGACGAGAAAGAAGAAAAGGAATAAGGCTGAATACCGGATATTTGGCTGATATCCGAGTATCCGACACATCTCAACTAGATAGATACTTATTGTGTTGTTTGTTATCTCACTTAGCCACTCGATACTAACTTATTGGGTATTGTAATAGAGGAGGGTACATTCTCTCTGCGCTGATATAGAATAGACCTCAGCATGATCTGTACTCTCTGCTGATCCGAGAATCTTTTAATAATAAGGAAATACGAATCAGACAGGGCTGGAGGAAGTCGAATATGAGATGTATCTGGGTATTTGTTATAAACCCAAATGCAATCGTATACACCTTTCACAGTAAGCTAAAAGCTTGTGTCGTGAAAGGGGAGTTTGCCGGTATCTGGGATTGAACCACGTAACTCTTGTGCATAAGGCCGAGACTCTAACCTCCAGGCTACCGGCGAACTCAAGTATCGTTTTTTCTTAATCCATACACAAGGATTCTGATCATTTCTATATATCAATACTATAACGGTTTACCCTAAAAGAGGATTAGCGAGTAGAATAACCATGCTTAATAAACATGCTAGAGGACTTTTTGACACAACAAAAAGTAAGAAATTAAGTTTGAATGGCATAGGTGCCTCAACCCTAGATTGAAGAAATTGAATATCCTTCAAAGCATGAGCTTAACTAAACTTTGAGGATATAGAAACAAATTGTACCTCATATTTTCATTATAATTAATGTAGGAATATTTTTATTAAATAAATAGAAACAAATTGAAATTAAATCTTATTCGTAATAATGTTTTATGAATATTCAACTTTTACAGGACATTCGAAAACTAACCGCAAATAGTGGAAAACCTATTCTTTGCTGGGCAGGTACCACAAGTCCGGAAATTTCAAGTAGCGATATAATAAATCAATCAATCAATCGAACTTCGACGCTCCTGCGGGGAGCATATGGCAGAAACAAGCGTATTATAATAAATACACGCGTTTATTTGTATTTATGTAATTGCACTAACAAATGATATAGATATCATACTCTTTTTTATATGTTTTCGAGTATCCTGTCAAAGGCAGTTGTTTTTACAATATCACTGCGCTCAGCCTCTTCTGCTGTCAATAAACTCGTGAAATCAATATGGCAAACACCTCCAAATTTGTAGAAAGAGGCTTCAAAGCCGTCGTGTCAGCTGCCTGGAAAAGACTCCCCACTGACCTGAGAGAGAATCAGTCTACCACAACATTTAGAACCAAGTTGAAGACGCTGCTGTTCGGTAGAAGTCACGGCGCCCTTGAGATGGTCTCGGATCATTAAACGGCGCCACATATAAATAGTCCGATTATTATTAATATCACTAATAAGATATTTAACGTATATTTATTGAGTCAACGTGTAAAACTCTATGTTTATATATGGAAGAAAACACAATTGGTTTTAGTTTTACTTAAAATTTAATTGAATAGTGACCTGGTTTCGACTTATTAGGTCATTGTCAAACTAATTTCAACTAAAACTAAATTATTTTGACATTGACTTTATAAGTCGAAACCGGTGTTTTCATATATCATTCCAAATATAAACATTTAACATATTGAATTTAGCCACGAGAACCCATCTAGAATATCCTAAATATATTTTCATGGCACGGAGAGAACGCTTTGCATCTTTATTACATGCAGTTTGTCTGCTGACTTTCATATTTGTGAGAAATAACGTGATACTATGAATTAATGAATAAAACATTGATAAATAAACAAATAAATTGACATGTTTATTTGTATGCACGTATGTCCTAGCACCATCCCTGTCCAATGACACTTGTCCGCTATAACAGCTACATAATATGTACCATTGCCTATACTATCTCAATCTAACTCGAGTTCACTCTGATAGTAGGTTTTGTGAAGTATAGTAGTAACGTACGAGGTTTTTTCAATAAATAATGTGACTTTTTATTGTTCTCGAAGAATATTTATTTATTCAACAAAATCTATTTTGTCACCTTCAAAGTAATTCCCTTCAGATATAATGCAATTTGTACTAAAGCTTTTTCCAATCCTAGAAGCATTTCTGATTTGTGTTTTTTGGTAAGGTCTTGAGCTCTTCCAGCGATGCGGTCTTTATTTCTTCAAACGTGGCAAATATCCGTCCGCGTTAGTACCCATAATACAAGATTCAAATCTTAGTTTGGGACTAGCTCGGTCTGTGTGAATTGTCTATACATGTTATGTTATGTTTTATAGATCTCCTCAGTTTTGGGGGAATAAAAGTCACAGGGGGCCAAGTCAGGTGAATACGGTGGCTGAAGCATTGAAGGAGTTCGAGCCATATAATAAAAATTTCCAATCTTTGGACCCATCTTTTAGCTGTCTTAGAGAAAAGAATTATAAGCAGCTGAGTGTAATGTCAAATTTATCACTTCCTATTTTTTATTCATGTCTCATACAGTGACAAAATGCCCACTCAATATTCGCACGCGACCCGTTGGTGGGTCACGACCAATAAATTGGGAAATAATGATCTAGAGCAAATGCATTATCATGAAGATTTGCTAATAAACTAAATGACTTCAAATTTCGCGGGTTACATACATTCGATTTTCCATTATAATATTTTGATACGTTGTTTCACATGCCTCCAAAGTTAGTTGAAATTATCCGTAGTTTTATATACGATTAATTAAATAAAAAGTATTTTTAGAAAAACATTAAAAGTCCCCTTACTTATTGAACAAACCTGGTAACACAATGGAAGTTTACTTTGTATTGTGCGCCTCCTGCCGGTGCTATCTGTCACTTTTCTTCTTGTTTCTGTCAAGACCTAAACCATTGTTCATCTCGCGATCTCATTTTGTTTCGAACGGTTCATTTCAAAATCAAAATTATACAATAATTTCAACCTATGTTTGTATATGTTTATATTGAAAAATTAATTCCAATAACTAAATTCAATTCAGCATTTCAAACAAGCAAATCATTTCGTTTCGAACGTTTCATTTCAAAATCAAAATTTTGTAATTTTTTCAACTTATGTTTGTTTGTTTGTTTATTCAAAACCAATCCCAAAAGTATCATTCTAATCGCCATTTCAAAAAACCCAATTACACTCTAACGCAAAGGTGAAGTAAGTTGACAGCGAGAATATTTCAAATCCAGAATATCTCAGAATTCTACCATTAACCAGCACATCAATTTTCTTTTTTGTATTCCTAATAATAATCCAATTATTATTTAAGATTATTTATGATTCGATCGAAAAACAAAAATAGACTGGCTTTCAACGGCAATCGTTCTCTCTCTCATCATCAGGTTGAATGTTCTATACGTTGATTATACATAGAAAGAGGCATAACTTGACAAATTGATTCTCATGAGTATTTATTTTTACTTTTTTTCTCTCGACAGTGTCGGGTGTTAAGCTGGTTTTGAATAATAACACTTCAAGTCTTTTCAATTCAATAATAATAAATTACTATCTCCTAAAGAGAATGCTCGTGCAAGGAAATGTTATAAATTCAATAAAGGAATATACATCTTCATAAACAGCACTAGATATTATTAAACACGGAATAGAAAACAATCAACATTTTTGTATAATAATATACTTTCAATCAATAATAATATTAAAATAAACACTTGTAATATTGTAAAAAAGTTTTTGAACACAGATATTTCAGACACAATGCTGGTATTTTGATCCCGCGTTTTGAGCCTAATCCTTTGATATCCTGTATATCTGGATAGGTGAATTTTTCCCGGCATTAGACTGTTAAGTTTTTGTGTGACCATGACTGATCATATGGAGACTTGTCTGGTTGTATAATGCTGAGAAGTGTGGATGGCAATTCTGCCGCCGCGTAAAAATTCTGTACCTGAGAGCCATTTAGTCTTAAGTACTAAAATACCATTTTCAAATTCAATTTTTTAATCGAAAAAATCTCAACATTTTACTAGTAATAAGCTGTATATACCATAGTGATGCGCACTTCAATTCTTATGACCCTAAGCATTTCTGTACTTAAGACTCACGACTGTTGTGTTATTTCAGCTTTTTTCGTAAATTTGCCATTCTTGTCTCTCTGGTACAGATTTGATAACAAAAGAATAGGTCCAGGGAACAAAGTAGGTAAGTTTACCACTCTATTCTGTAAATTTTTGTGTGTTCACTAAACTAAGTTCGTAAAACAGCTTAAATAAGCATGATATTTATTTGTCTTCTCAATTAAAAACGAACAAAAAAAATCGATGTTATTGACCGAAGGTGCTTATTGGAAGTCCATTTCAAGATAAATTGAAAAAAACACAGTATGTAATTAACTTCCAAATGACTTTTATATTTCGCTTACTAATATTGGGAGACTCTCAACTCCATCATCAGGTGACTTTTTACTTATCGCCTGATGATGGAGTCGAGAGTCTCCGAATGCTAGTAAGCGAAGTTAATAAAAGTCATTTGGAAGTTAATTACATACTGTGTTTTTTTTTTCAATTTATCTTAAAAAAAATTAAACATCAATATTTGTTATATTAAATGGTATTCTTAAATGGCATAAAACAACCCTTGCTGGGTGGATTGCATTATTTAAAAAAAAATCTAGCCAGACGGGATACAAAAAAAAACTATAATGCATTGCCAGAAGAGACAAAACAGGTGAAGAGCATTCCAATATTTGTAAAGATTCTGAGGAAATTATGTTTTGGAAAACAGGGAGTGACAAACTATTTATCAAATAAGTGTTTAAAATAAATAAATATAGTTTATACCAGCACCTGGGGCCTTAGACAAACCGCACTTGGCGATCGACTACTGACAAACTTTTCGACAATCTACCTACAATATACCGTGTAATTAATTATGCGTTAATGTCGAAGATTCGTTTGTAGTCGATCGCCAAGTGCGATTTGTCTAGGGGGTCCGTAGCTGTGTGGTGTTAAAATTAACCATCAAAATATATTTAATTTTATGTCTTGTCATTTTTAAACATTGTGTCATATTTTGTTGAATAAATTATTATTATTTACAGCAATGCGAAAAATGGTAAGCTATAAAACGACAGTTTTTCGAAAAACTGCTGGGAAAAGCTTCCTAGTCTATTAATAGTATCTGAATTTATTTGACGGATTCTAATTTCAACGGAAGTCAATGCTACAGTTAAAAAAAATGAGAAAAAATTGTAGTTAAAAATTAATCCCAATTTAAACAAAAAAATTATTAATTCCAAATAGGCAGATGAAATCCAAGTCGGCCGGTGTGGCGCAGAGGTAACGCTCTTGCCTTTGAATCACGAGGTTCCGGGTTCGATTCCCGGCCAGGGCAAAAAGAAAAATGACCTTTTTCAAATTGTTCTGGATCTGGGTGCTACATGTATATGTGTTTAGTGCATTGTGTATATGTGCATCGTCGCGTTAGTACCTATAATACAAGATTCATATCTTAGTTTGGAACTAGCTCGATCTGTGTGAATTGTCTATGTATGTTATGTTGATGGAAATCATTCTCATATCTCTGATATCTGAAATAATCCATATGTTACATTATGTAATAATTTAGATTCATATCTGTTCTTATTCCAATAAGCGTTTCTCAAACTTTATTATTGCTTCCTAAAATTATAGTATTATTATGCCACAGCAGAGATCGCTTCGTATTACAAAAAGGAACTAACTATTCATTTTTATCAAAAAATTAAATCTAAGAGCGCTTGTTATCAAACGCAAAGAATCAAATAAAAATCAAGATGAATTTGAAAGGGCTAGAACAAAAAGTATTTAAGAAACATTTTTAAAACTTGGTTTTTTCAGATATTCTCTGTTTTTTGACAGTTTTTTCTTAATCTTAATAATGTTGGAACCGTTTTTAACTACTTACTTCCCGATAACACTTATTTTTTTAATTTTACAGAAAGTTAGTGTGATCTGTTTTAATAGCGGCGTACAGACAGCTGGATGCGAACGATAATCATCAATCATCAAGCAAAAATCTTAAATCTTTCGGCGACAATGCGGAGCGTTCTCCGAAGAAATATTCGAATGAATGTCTTCGTTACCTGTCCATGAGACGTAACGAAGGCATTCATTCGAATATAATCCTCCGAATTGTCGCCAAAAGATTTAAGATTTTTGCTTGATGATTGACGTTCGCATCCAGCTGTCTGTACGCCGCCACTGAGAATGCAATCTAAAGTAACTATAATAGTACGAGTACTCTGCAGTCTGTGGGTCAATGGTGATTTAAGCACCTACCAATGTATACAATATGTTTATAAGAACACTGAAAGTAGTGATTGCACTGTATTGAAGCATGCCTTCATAGATATACCACTACATGTTTATAGTACCATTACAAACTTAAGTGATAATTTTTAGGTGCCGTGTATATGTTGTATGTAACTAATAGTAGACTCCCTTTCTTGTATACAAGACTTTGGTCTTTTTGGAAAAGTTAATGCTTATGTATTGAAGAAAGTGTATAAGTGTTATATTAAGTGTGAATAATTGTATTCATCGTCTTTATTGATACTGAATAAACTTATTATTAACTGACATTTTTATGATAGTTTGTATTGATTTGAAATAATGTAAACAATGTACAGTGAAGAATAAAATAAATAAATAAATTATTATTATATTAAATCTTGATTTCTTCTCGATCAGCAAGGCAGAGTTCAGAAGGGGTGTAAGGAGTACACTGAATTCTTGATTCTAAAGAGAGGCAGAGATTCGATCAATTCATAATTTGAACTATTTTAATCTCAATTGTTTTAATTCTTAATTATTATATATTCTTATAAATTCTATTGTAGTGTAATTTTAAGCTTCTCATTTTCACGGGGTTTGTTTTGATTTTTGCATTTGATATGGGTGGGGTGAGTTTGTGTTATAACTGTTTACTTGCAGCTTTACTTGTTCGTCATACGCTTCGGTAATTTGCGGGACCTTGATTGGTTTGTTTTTTGGAAAAATATGACTGTTAATATTTGTTAATTTAAACTGTTTGTGTCCTTTAAGGGGAATAAAATTAAAAAATTATATAAAACTTTATTTTATTGAATCTATTTAAAATCTTGCATTTAGTGTAATGGTAAAGCTAGGAACATTCAAAATGAATAAGTTTGATTCAAAATGATTAAAAAAATAACAAAATGTCAAATAGCTGTACCATCAAGTTTACATGAAAGGTAATTATTTTTGTCACAATTTTTATTCCCAACTAAGAGTTAATTCAGAATACTTTTTTAATCTGTAATTCCACGATGATTTATCAGCTAATTATAAAAAATATCTGATTTACTCATGGTGCCACAAACCGTATACTTCGTGCCAGTAAAAGTTTCGTAACGGGTGGCATATCTCATCAAGGGTTAACATAATGGATTTTTACGAATACCTGTTTTTTAAAGGACACTTTAAACTTAAGGAAAAGAATTAGGAACCTTTTCTATACCAGTGACTCCAAGGGCCTCTCTTAATTTTAAATACGAAATAAAATTTGAATGATCCCTTTTCGAAATAAGCTATTCATTGTGAACATTAGCATAAGACGTAAAATCTGAATTATATTGGTAAATTCTGGTATAAAATAAAATTGTAATAAAATTAGTATTAAAATATACGTGAGTGCCTATCTACGTACAAGCATATTATATTAGTATAATCAGATCATTTCCCGTTCCAAAATCTCATGTAGGTACAGTCGGAGAATATTGTGCAACTACTTCTAAAACCATAAAGCGATTTTCGGGATTAATACAATTTTCAAATAAGTCAGGAATTTGGGACTTATTCGCATTAATGAATTCCTGACAGCTGAAACTTGTGTTCGTATCTAAAAAAACACCTTTCTGAGTTCGATATCTCACTAGATACAGATATTATGGCAATAGTCACTGATGATCCAAATGTTATGCTGAAGGTTGGAAAACTTGCTAATGCAGAGCACCAAGTTTGTTTTGCACACGGTATTCACTTTAGGCGTTTGTGTTTTTTTGTATAGAAAAATAAAAGAAAAATAATTTAAAACTTAAATACATTAACTAAGAATAAATAAAAAAATATTTTTACATGGTTTACTGACTTTTTTACCACTTTTCATTAACTAAACAATCCCGAGACTATCCCGGGATCGCGGGATAAGAAAAAGGGTCGCGATCGAATCTTCTACTCAAGACAGACACAAGAGGAGAGAGGTCACTATGAGGGTCTACTGCTGCCATCATATCCAGACGTGAAGAAAAGGACGAGAGAGAGTGAGAGGTATAAGAAACATAAAAGATTCATATCTATGTACTCGTATATATGAAGTATTAAATAAAAATCTTGTTTTTTCATTTTAACTGCACTAAATCTAATAAACCCGCCATTTGTGTTATATTGTTTATTTCACAATAAAGATTATTTTATTTTATTTTTTTTTATTTTAAATCTATAAATTCTTTTTGCACATCATAATTGTGCAACATAAATTACAAAACTACTACTGCCATCAAGGCATATTCCACAAGTGGGGTAACTAGCAGACCAGCCTCATAAAATTAATCCTGTCCTCTCGGTGTCAACAAAAGATTAAGAAATCCAGGAAGGATGGATTGCAAACCTCATGTCTGAGTTTATTTTATTTTATTCATTTATTATTTATTCTCCAACATCTCCCTAGGTCCTTTACAGGACACTTGGGTTTATCAACATTACAATAGTACAAAAGAAGGAAAAAAAAACATCAATACAATAGAAAGAGCGCAGTAAAGCACAACATACAAGAAAAAAGTTCTTTACTCTACATTGATTACAAACAATTACTTAAAAGGTATACATTCAAGTTAGATACAATCAATATACAGAGGGCGAGTTTATCACAAAGGCGACCTAGCAAACCCAATTAATTAATCGAATTTAAGATATGAATGTCTTTATTTAATTACAAAACAATATTGAGATAATATGCAGGGCAAGATTATCACTATTTAGTAATTTCTTCCATATAATCACGTCACATTGACTCAAACCTAATTAGAATAAATATACCTAGGTACATAAAATAAAAATTAAAACTTATAAGTACGTATTAAAGAAAGACATTTCACTATCTATTTCCTTATTACTTTGAATCCTATTACATATTTATAATAATAATGTTGCTTTTACCTGTGTGTACGTTTGTATATCCGGGCGGAGATTTGAAATGTTGTTCAATTTCAGATGGAAGTTCTCGTTTTGATTCCCATGTGACGCGCCACTATGTACATGGGAAATGCGCTTGCCATTTGGAATAAGAACAAACTATGAAGGTATTACTTATCATGTCGCATAGATTTCTGCACCTGCGTTCAACTGCAAAACTAAGTTATTTAGGTACACATAGCCACTCTCGATCTATATTTGTATATAGCTATATTTATTTATTTATTTATTTTATTCTTCACTGTACATTGTTTACAATAATACAAATTAACAAAGAAAATATCATTTATACAATTCAATGCACAGAGGGCGAGTTTATCGCTAAAATGCGATGTCTTCCAACTAACCCGGTAGGGTAGCTAGTATTAGACTCACTATAAGAAGGGAAAATACAATGTACAGGACACATTCGCAAGACAATCTGAAAAGGCACAGAAAGAAGTAGATTCGCAGGCGAAAAGATATATTTTAACATATTCAATTCAACGTGTTTTATTGGAACAGAGAGGATGATTCGCATGTTTATTACATGAGATGCCATCACGGTACAGAATAGTATATTAAAAAAAACACCAACTTTCGAATACAGCTACTTAGCTCCGGAGTTAAAAATAGAGTTTATTAATCCTTACACCGAGCTTTACCCTCATGTCAATGTACTCATACCTACATGTGAATTTCTCTTGATTGTAGAATAATTGTATAATTATATCTACAATATTATACGAATAATACTGTACCTACAAATAAACTTATTACAGTGTTATAATATTATATATGTGTAGGTTAATTAAACATATCATCATATTTGTGTGTCTGGAGGAAACCACACTATGCAGATTTTTTGTCAAAGTGATGATGTTATGAATTTAGTGTTATTCCTCTTTTTAACGGCAAACTGAGACAGTTGCTTCCTTTACCCTCTAGCATCTCAAAAACAGTATAAAATTAGGTAGAACTGCATAGTATTAATGTATGATAAAAGCATGGAAAATTGGCATAGAAATTGTGGAAAGATGTCACCCTCTATAACAGTGGTGGCCAAACGAGGCGATTGATGTATTCATTTTCCTCCCATAGGCGAATCAGTTCCTATTCCTATCTCTATTTTACAACCCCAAACGTGAACGAAAGAAAGTAAAAAAGTTCGAGTTGTAGGTATGGCGCATCTGACCTTGTCTGTGAAAAAATTGGCCCATGGTATACAAAATGCTGGCCACCACTTTTCTAGAAGTTAGACTGAACAAATGGTAGTTCTCAAGTTGTTGAAAAATGATTTATCATACTTGATCACTTATGAGCGAGAGGATGGGATTTATAAAGTAGATTAACATTTTATTTCTAATTTATTTTATAATTTTCGCAAACATACAGTTATTACAATATAATATAAATACAGATAGATAAAAAAAAGTTGACACATAAACCAGCTGCTAATACATTACAAAATAAATCTTACCAAGTACGTACATTCTACAGTGAAAGAGAAAAAGAATATGAAAATTTGTTGGATACACTGCCAAGTGCCGCTTATCATGCGCATATACATCATAAAGACCAAACGAACAGTAAGGGAAGGATTAGGGACAGATACGATTAGGAGAAAGGAAGACATCAATGGACAATCAAAGGAAGACAACGTAGTGTAGTGTTGCTCTGAAATAGAGATTGTAGATACCTACTTACTTTATGTATGTATTATTAGGTAGGTATATATATTATTATATTGTTATGTTGATGATAAAGATAACTTTGTATGAATGTGAGTGTTCGTGCGTATATATTGACGTACGTGTTGGTACACGTGTAGATAGTGATGGCGAAATTTCGATGAAAAAATATTTAAAATCGATCAATAAAACCAAGTTAGATTTAAACCTCGTGTTAGAAACACCGTCTATCCTATATAATTGAAACAGTTCTACAAAGTATAAATATATCTTTATCATCTCAGCATCTCCCATAAGTGGACAAAACAGTAGATTTGCTAGTCGTTCTTTTAATGTCAATGAAAATTAAGACTTCATAATCGGTGTCATATCTCATTACTGAATTGAAGTTTCTCAATATGTTATTTGTGATGTTTTACGAACATATGCCTTTTTCATGACACTCGAAAACGTACAGAAATGTATGGGAGACCTATTCTTTACCGGAAAACAATTCCTTCAGCCTTTGATTTTTATTCCGATTTAACATGTTTGTTCTTCATTGAATTTTATTGATATTTATTTTGTAAAACTCCATATTGATAAAAAATAAAATGTGATTATATGATTTTATAGTTACTTGATTAAAGTGACTCGAGTTTCGACATTTAATTTACTTCATTAAAGTACATGTTAAACCAAATAATCAGATTTTATTTTTGAATTTTGTTCTTCATGTTTCTTGATGTAATTTTTACCATTAATCATTGCAAGAGTTTACAAATTACAAGCATGTTCTTCACTTTTTTCTGGTCCTTCCTCTGTCCGTCGTACTAAAAAAAAATCATATTGATTTCAGCTTGCCATCCATCCTGTATAATTATTTTCTAGTTGTCCCCTAGAATATGGATAAACACGACTAGATGATGATGATGATGTTGAATTTTTTTTTCTTTGGTGCTACGATTCTTCGACTTCTTGTGAAAAGGACGGCTTTCAATAAATTTGCTTCTAAAACCGATGATATTGCTCTAGCGCCGCTTTTTAAATGACAGGTAGATGAATGGATCTAGATTTTTTTTTATTTATATGATCAATTATGTACGGCAATATAAGTCATTTGTAATCTTAATAAGCTCAATAATCGTGCACTAATATTTTTTGTAATTAATAATACATAAAATAATCGATGTACTTTGTGCACTTAACAACCCTTAGCATCAATTTTGGTTAAATCAATTCGGAAATGTTTGAAATTTTGTCCACGTAATCCGTGGGGGTGGAAACAAAATCATGACGAGACAAAATGGATATGAGAGAGAATACATATATATGTATATGTAGAGAAGTGCTGAGAAGTGTGTATGGATGATAATAATAACAATAACGGTAACAGGAGGGTGCATCTTTCTGGATGACAAACTCAAATTTGGCTCATTTTTTTTATTCGTATCATTGTTTTGCTTTCGATTCCTGTGGGCCCTACCCAAGATACTACTTGCAAAATACCTTCCTAATGTATTTCCAGAATTACAATGTGTCGGATTTAGTGCAAGTTAATCGTACAAAATAGGCTGCCTTACTCTAAGAATGTATTGATCCACCAATATTAATTGTTATACAAAATGTTGCAGCCACATTGATTGGAATAAAGTAAAGTGGACAAGAGTGAAAAAATTAAAAATGTTTAAGCCCGACAAGAAATAATCATCAAATTAATCAAGCAACAGATTTGATATCTGACACCATAAATTATTTTACACATTTTTATGTCATTGTTATGTCTATGTATGTAATGAATAAATAAACAGAAAATTAGATCTCGTTAAGAAAATTTGCAAACTATTTTTTTTTCTTTTTTTAGGCGATACCGAATGAATTATGATTTGCAAACCATTGTAATGAACTCAATATTCCAACTCTTAAAAATTAAAATGCTATACCTAATGAATAAATTTATTCAATATGAATAATTGAGGGGTATGGAAAACATAGCATCAATCTTAGAACATTGAAACTAAGAAAACAACACAATTCTTAAATATCTATCTATACTTTCACGCCATATCGGGTCCCAGATGTTGGAACAAGCTGCCTCTGTGTCTGCGAGAGGAGGTGAATGGAGAGAGTTTTAAAAGAGGACTGAAGACACACCTTTTTGCTGGGAGTTTCGGGTGATGGATACGATATACGGCGCCCTTGAGGTCATGTTATGAGTAAACGGCGCTTTACAAATTGTATATATATATATATATCTCAAGCAGGGTAGGCAGAGAAATCTATCCTTCTTCTACATGCATACAATAACTCATACACGCACGACGATTTCTCTTACACGGCCGTCCTTAAGAATTAGTTCCAAGTGGTTCTCGGACATTTATTAAATAAAAAAAAGTTTTTGAATTTTATGAACATGTCATAGATATTGACATGTAATGTCTTTGTCGAATTCATACATTACATTTCAAAACCTAAATCACTTATACAGATAAAACTCAAACAGCGTATATTTTATTTTTAATAATAGGAAATTTTACAAAATAAATTCCAACAAATTTCTAAGCGCATATCTATCCTTACTTGAAGTGCTATTGCTTGTAAATCGCCTCTTATAAACTGATTTACTCGAGACGAATTTTTATGATATGGAGTAAACTAGAAAAAATGCGAATATTTCAGCATTCCAAGTTAAATATTTCTGAAAAATCGAACGATGCTACTTTGCTTTTATACCTCTCAATTTAATACAAGAACAAGTTCTTGATGCATATCATTTATTTGTAAGGGAGACACGATAGATAAAGGTTGAAGAATCTCTCTACTACATAGATACTTTTCCACTGCTGGAGTAAAACTTATCTTGTTGGCAGTGAAATTCAAACCTTGAAACAAGTCGACCTGAAACAATATATAAATCAGTGTAAAGAAAGTTTTTTTATCATTTCACATACATATGTGTTATCAAAAGAAAACGTAAAATCGTCGTTGCATATTCAAAAAAAGGTATGTGAATTTATAAATGTTTTGACATTTCTCCAATAAACCGCTTATAATGAATGTTTAGAATATTTACTAATTTTTTTATTGTTTAACCGGATTTGGGTGTAGATGACAAAACCAATCAGAAACCTCGATTGGAGAACCAACCTTTCTCACTTCTTCCGATTAGATTCTACACAATGTTGCATTGTGTAGACATGGTTCTCCAATCGAGGTTTCTGATTCGCTTATAATGACATCATAACCATTTTGTAAAGTGATTCTTAGTATCAAATATTAAAATTCAATACTTAAAGACTAAGAGCATATGCCAATGAAAAGTCCAACCAACAATTTTAATGCTGTAATGAACAATTTTTAAAGAAAGGGTATGCCGAAATAAAAATATTGGCACATACCTCTTTTTGAATATGCAGCCACGAAATATAATTCATTCACTCTGATCATTCGTAAACGAGTGGATGGCTTTTGAATATGGAATAGAACACTTTGACTCGGATACTACTATACTACACTATCACGGCATATCTCACAAGTGGGGTAGCCAGCAGACCAGCTGCATGTACCTGATAAACATGCAAGTCATCTTCTCTGACTCAACAAAAAATCGGAGACAATCAGCAAACCTCATCACTGAATTTGAGATGTAAAATGTTTTCATTTTTTCGAACAATTTGCTTGTTTTGACAAGTTAGGGTGACGCATATAGTAACTGGCCCTTTTTAAGGGATCACGCAGAAAAATTTGCTTATATTTTCTAAATAATTTCCACTAGATTTATAAATTTATTAAATTAAACAAGGTTGATCTTTCAATAACTAGTTAGGGTAGAATTAAAATCGCTTGTCTTAATGAATAAAAACATTGAACATTGAACGAAAACATAATTTTAAAAAATGTACAGTAACTAGCCCTAAAATTTAATAACTGGCCAGAACATGTACAATAACTGGACATTTATATAGTTCAAGTTCAAAAAGTAACAAAAAGCTATAAATCAATTGAAAATATAAAAGAAAAACAAGGAAATATCAATTAAGCATATTATCTTCTATATGTGTTTAGTGCATTGTATATGTGTGTATCGTCGCGTTAGTACCCACAATACAAGATTCATCTTAGTTTGGGACTAGCTCGATCTGTGTGAAATGTCTATGTATGTTTTATTTTTTATTTTATTTTTCTTTTAGATACAACAGCATTTACAATAGGAATAAGTAATTTACAAGTTCAATATTTGATTTACATCGCCAATTATAGTATCTTAAATATATTCATTATTATGTAGTACAAAAAAAAACAATATAAGTAAGTACACAATAGGTGGGGAAGAGAAGGAAGAAAGAAAGAGAAGAAAAATAACAAATAAGTTAATAGGAGGTGAGAGAGAGAGAAGGAAGAAAGAATAAAGAATAATTATAAGGCATATTCAGTACAATAACAACACCACAATACTATTTATATGTACCTACACTGTACTATATCATCGCATACCTATAGCTAGGTATATCTACACTATACTATACTATACTATACGACAGCACTCAGCCATACTAAGTATACACAGTTCCACAGTATAAATAATCAAACAATTTAATTGTTAAATTTGCGTTGATGGATGAGCTTGGTCTCCTTACCTTGCAAAACCGAAGGATTCTTTTTGATATGTGTTTCTTGCATAAATTACTGAACGGCGCCATTGACTCTCCAGAATTAGTTGAATTATTACAATTTAGCGTTCCTGCCAGGTTTACCAGACAAACTGTGACATTTCACGAGTCTAATACTCGAAACAACTATGTTTATTATTCACCACTTATTAGAATTCACAGACTGGGGAACCTGGTAGGAGACCACACTGATGTTTTTGCTGACAGCTTCCCGAAATTCAAAACTGACATTGTAAATTATTTAAAATCACATAACTGACATAGGGCAATCGAGGTTTGCGATCTGACTTTCTGCGTACTGTACATTTGTAACGATATTTTATTTTATTTTATTATATTGACTAACATTGTTATTATTCTTATCAGCTTTTTGACTATTTATTTGATTGACCATTTTTGATTATTGAATTTTATTTAATACTTTTGAATGTTAAATTCTAGTCTATTATTTGTGATTAAAAATCCTTATCATTTACCTATTTAGTAATTTATAATCCATCTAAGAGTATTTTTTGTTTGTGTAAGTTCGTATTGATTTTTGCATTTTATTGCTGATGTTAAATTTTTGATATTTGAATTTATTTTATTGTCTTAACTGTTTAAATGGTTCATAATCTACAATTGTGTATTAATTTATTGACTCTATTTGATAATTCTTGACTCTTTTTATATTTTTAAACTCAATGACGTGTATATGTGTGAACTTGTATTGTTAATATTTTTCTTTTTGTAGTCTGTCTTGTATTTGAACATGTAAAAGGCTTGCGCCGTATGTGAATAAATAAATAAATAAATAAATAAAATTTATATCAATTTAGTAAGGAGGTACCTCTGTAGATAGGTACCTACCTAAATCAAATCATTTAATAGAAGTGTAATAGTTTATTTAAATTTATAAGTAGTTTGAAAATGGAACAGTTTTGAATATTGTGTTGTTATATTTTTTCTGTCTGTCATTGTTTTTGGTATGAGTAGTAATGTACATATTTAAACGATTCTTTCAATTATATTATTATTTAATTAAGTAAAACACCAACTTTTTATTTTTAACAACCACATTTCTGACCATTAATATACAATTGGTCCTATCGTACCGGATATAAGTGGACTTGTTGGTTGTTAAGTGTTTTATATAAGTTTTGAGACATAGTTTTATTGAGTGCCACCGACGATGGAAGAAAAGAAAATGTTAAATGTAAGGCGTTACATTAAAGGACGCCTAACATATTATGAAGAACATTTAAAAGAAACAACAAATATATCAGAGTATCATTTGATCATGGAAAGACTGCAAGAGTTATTTTCAAAGTTACAAGATGTTAATATTGAATTGGAAGCTGATGAATCACATGTTCCGGAAGGAATTCAACTAGAAATTAAATGCAATTATTTAATAAAAATGATAAAAGATAAAGTGAATGTTTCTAAAACCTCTGAAGCCAATGTTCATGGTACCTAATATACAAAACTGCATGCTGCCCAAAATTAACCTGCCAAATTTCGAAGGAAGTTATAGTACTTGGCAGTCTTTCAAGGACCTTTATATCTCTATGATTCATAATAATACTAAATTAAATGATGTAGAAAAATTATACTACTTGAAGTCTTGTTTGACTGGAGAGGCCGCAGCCACCATTTCATCCTTGGAGATTGCTGATACGAACTATGAAGCAGCATGGAATGCATTGCTGAAGCGTTACGACAACAAAACTTTGATTGCACATTTTTATTTACAAAAAATTATGAATTTGGAAAAAGTAAACAAAAATTATTCATTAAGAAATTTGTTATGTGATTTTCAGCAGAATTATAGTGCATTATTGTCATTGAATGTCGGCAACATGGCTGACTTGTTACTTATACACACACTGTCGGCAAGACTTGACTTTCTTTCTTTCAGGGATTTTGAATTTCAGAGAACGAGTACGGCGTTTCCTTCTTTAGGCGAGTTTGTTGATTTTGTGACTCAGAGATGTCAAGCGCTGGAAGTAATTTCAAGTGATGAATCAAGGTCTAAGTTCACAAATAAAATAATATCAAATGTTACGACGAGCGCTACTAAGTCCGAAAGGGATAATCTCATCGGTAGGAAATGTTTATTTTGTCATAAAAACAATCATTGCATATTGAATTGTTTCAAATTCAAAAAATGTCAACCTGATAAAAGGCGTTTGTCGGTGGAAAGGTTAAAATTGTGTTTCTTGTGTTTATCTTTAAATCATAAGGTGTCCGATTGTAGACGGACGGATTTATTGTGTAATAATTGTCAACAGAGACACAATTCTCTGTTACATGTAAATATTGCGAAAGAATCGGTAAATCACTGTGATGATAATGATGTTACGAAAGTTTCCGTAAGTCCGGGACCTTCAGTTTCATTATCAGTTAAAAATATTAATAACACTTTATGTCATAATGTATCATTACTACCTACTGTTTCTTGTTATATTGTTGACGATGCGGGAAATAAGCATCAATGCAAATTATTGATGGATGTTGGAAGTCAAAGAAATTTCGTTTCAGCCGAGTTTGTGAAGAAATTATTTGGTGTTAATTTCAGGTCAGTGCAGTTCTCAGTTGAAGGGGTTGGAGGTCATTCAACCTCCGTTTCTCAATCGGTAAAGTTAACCATTGTGTCTAGATTTTCTGATTTTAAGTTGAATTCAGAGTTTGGTGTACTGGACACAATAACCGATAGTCTTCCAACAAGTGATTTCTCAAAGAAGGAAGTAAGATGGCCTTCTCATGTTAAATTGGCGGATCCCAGTTTTAATGTATCAAGTAAGATAGATATCATTTTGGGTGCCAATGATTTTTTCATTTGCCTTAAGTCAGGTAAAATAGATATGGGACCTGGATTCCCAGGTTTAATAAATACCAAGTTTGGTTGGGTGATGTGCGGAGATCTATCTTTATCAGATCGGCTTTCGTGTTCTTTAAAAAAGTCTGTTTGTAATTTAGCTGTTTTGGACTCCGACATTACACGTTTTTGGGATTTGGAAAATATTCCTGATAAAAAAATCTTATCATTACAGGATAAGGAATGTGAGCAGTCATACTTAAAGTCTGTAACACGTGATGAGTTTGGCAGATATCAAGTAGATCTTCCAGTTAAAAAGGAATTACTGTCAAGGTTAGGTGATTCCTACAATATGGCATATCGTCGTTTTGTGTTTTTAGAGAAAAAATTGGCAAAGAATTTAGAGTTTTATGAAAAATATCGTTCATTTATTTATGAATTTGTTGAACTAGGTCATGCGTATTGGGTAGATAAATTCCCTCATCAGAGTAATTTTGTTGAATATTACATGCCTCATCATGCAGTGGTGAAGGAACATTCAACAACCACTAAGTTAAGGGTTGTTTTTGACGCTTCTGCAGTCTCATCATCAGGTTTAAGTCTCAATGATGTACTTATGGTTGGCCCATCTGTGCAGCCAGATTTGTTCACAATTTTATTGAGATTTCGCATGAATGTGTATGCTTTTGTATGCGATATTACTAAAATGTATCGTCAAATCAGTATCAAAGATGAATTTCAGTCACTACAACGTATTTTATGGAGAGATGATCCTCAGCAACCAATGAAGTGCCTGCAGTTATCAACTGTTACGTATGGTACCGCTCCAGCCAGTTTCTTAGCCACCAGAACTTTACAGCAGTTGGTTGAGGATGAAGGTCACAACTTTCCTTTAGGTTCTAAAGTGTTAACCGAAAATGCGTATGTTGATGATATTTTGGTTAGTTGTAGCGATGAGAATGTTTTGATCGATATTGTTAATCAAGTACAAACCCTGTTAAGTCTTGGCAAATTTGATTTACACAAATGGTATTCTAATAATCCTGTTGTATTGAATACTATCCCCTGTGAAAAGTGGGAAAGATGTACATTTTCCTTTAAAACTGTAGAAAATTCTTCTGTCAAGACTTTAGGTCTGAAATGGGAGCCCGTTTCAGATGAATTTCAAGTTGTTTTACCCGATAAATTATTAAGTAAAAGTCCGACAAAGAGAAATGTTCTATCAGATATTGCCAAAATTTTTGATCCCTTGGGTTTTGTAGCTCCTGTAACTGTTTTTGCAAAATTGTTAATGCAACAAATTTGGAAGGAAGGTATAGCCTGGGATGATAATATTCCTAGCGCTATCTTAGAAGTGTGGAAGTCATTTTGTGAAAATTTGCACTTTTTGAATTTTATTTCAGTACCTCGTCTGATTTTTCCAAAGGATTTGGTGAAAATTGAACTTCATGGATTTGCTGATAGCTCTACAAAGGCTTACGGAGGTGTTATTTACGCACGTTGCCAATCTTTACATAATTATACAGTCCACTTAATTTGTGCTAAATCTCGTGTTGCTCTATTAAAGCCAGTCAGTTTACCTCGTTTGAAATTGTTGGCTGCTCTTCTTGTTGCCAGATTAATGGATAAAGTTAGTAAGGTATTGAATATTGATTTAAGTAATTGTTTTTATTGTACAGATTCAATGATCACATTGTGTTGGATTAAGGGAGATCCTTTTAAATGGACCATATTTGTGGCCAATAGAGTAGTTGAAATACAAGATATTTCATTAACATGTAATTGGAGTCATGTTAAATGGCGAGAAAATCCAGCCGATTTGATTTCTATGGGTTTGAAGCCGCAGGATTTAGTTGGTTGCAAGTTATGGTTTGAAGGTCCATATTGGTTATCTTTTGGAGAATTTCAATGTCATGTTCCAATTTCACTTGATGAGTCATCTATTCCAGAACAAAAAGTCGTCGCTCATGTCTTACGCGAAACGCAAAAATGTTATTTAGGTGTTGACCATACAGGTGCTATTAACGTAAAAGTTTCCGGGCTGAGGAAGAATTAAATAATTTGTTTTTATATGTATAATGTTTACTGTTATTATGTAAAATGTTTAAGAATGATTTCAGTTGTATTGCTAATTTAATTAATTTCTTGAAATCAACATTGTTATTGTTTACTTATTTTTGTTTTATAAAATTTTACAATTGTATTGCACCTGATATATTATATTGAATGTTGACATTACATGTCAACGGAGGGGTGTGTTAAATTTATATCAATTTAGTAAGGAGGTACCTCTGTAGATAGGTACCTACCTAAATCAAATCATTTAATAGAAGTGTAATAGTTTATTTAAATTTATAAGTAGTTTGAAAATGGAACAGTTTTGAATATTGTGTTGTTATATTTTTTCTGTCTGTCATTGTTTTTGGTATGAGTAGTAATGTACATATTTAAACGATTCTTTCAATTATATTATTATTTAATTAAGTAAAACACCAACTTTTTATTTTTAACAACCACATTTCTGACCATTAATATACTTCAGCGCAATGTACCTACTCAGCCACCATTAGGTGACAATAATTTTTTTTTTATTTTATTTTATTATGTTATGTTATGTTATCTTTGTAAGAATTTTTGAACATTAAAAAATAATTCATCTACCTACTTCAATGAATATTTTTATTTGTTATTTTGATTATTATTTTTTATTATTTCGTATTTACTTATTGTTGTTATATTTCCTTTCTGTGTTATCAACATGTAACAGGCGAAAGCCGTGAATGTGCTTAAATAAATTTAAAAAAAATATCATCAAAAGTAAATACATTTATTACAAAATACACTTGTACTTTATCTAATTATGAAAGAGATAGATGAACATATAGGTGACAGAAGACAAACAAGAAACTTTGCTATAAATTACTAATTAACACTCTACCGACTACCCCCCTCTCCCCCTCACGCTATCTATTTTGAGTTCTGCAGACTCTACTAACTGAGGAGATACTCTATTACAAGTCTGATATTCCGAGGAAGTACATATCGAAGTAACACAGGTACCAACAAATGAATTATTTCTCCTGGTGATGTGCCGGTACCTTCATACACTATTATAATTTATTTTCTTACAGGTATAATAATAATAATAATAAAGATAATTTGTATTTGGCGCCGTTTAATGATCCGTGACCATCTCAAGGGCGCCATGGCTTTTCTTGAAAAGCAGTGTTTTCAGCTTACTCCTGAACGTTGCAGTGGGTTGGTTCTGTCTTAAGTCCGCTGGCAATCGGTTCCAGGCGGTTGGCCCCGCAACGCTTAAGCTCCTCTCTGCGAATTTGGAAGTGTTTGCCCTGTTGGGCTCCACAAGTTTGTTGATAGCGGTGGAAGCTGATCGCAGTGGTCGCCTCAGAGTTTCATCGAGGGGACAGAGTTCAGCGAGGCATTGAGGTGCCGTGCCGTTCAAGGCTTTGTGGACCGTGAGGCACAGTTTGAACTCCACTCTCTCTGGGACTCTCAGCCAGTGTAGCTCCTTAAGCAGTGGTGTGATGTGACAACGCTTGTTCTCCCTATAGATGGTCCTGGCAGCAGCACTAAAGGCCATCTAGAGACGATTCAGAAGGATCTGGGGCAGTCCTGTACATATGATGTTACAATGTCTAGACGAGAGACGACGAAGGCGGCAACTAGACTCTTAACTGCGTCTACAGATAAGTGTCTATAGTATACATGTATCACTCCGTAGATTCTCTGAAGATAGATTCGAAGATCGGTTTATGCACACTATACACATACCTACTTGATGTATAGAATGCACATGTAAATAGCATAGAAATTTTAAAACATAAGATTAACACTGTTTTCTGTTTCGCAAAAGTGCATACAGTACAACGTAATCCACAAAGACGTGATTACGTTGTACTCACAAAAAGATCATCAGGGATAAGTACAATACTAAAACAACTTAGCATCAAATATTATAAATATAATCAAATGAGAAAAGAAAATTAAGAATACCAACACTATTAAAAAGGCAATCCGAGTGCGTGTGCGCACCTGAACGAGTAAGGAGCCAAGGACTATACAATCGGCATCCGCAGCAGCTACACTATGCAAAAATTTGTATGGAGGAGAGCCGCAAACCACGCGAAGGGACCACTGAATCCCACAATTCTATTCTTCTGAAGGCCAGCCACTCGTTTGCGAATGATTTATCAATCCCACAATGCATCCCCCAAAAACAACACAAAGAAATCACCCGATATTTAACTACACAAAAGAATCACACAACGTAATGAAATACACCATTTCACTTTAGCTTCATCTCTATCCGTGCTGAGCAACAAGGCGCTCAGCCCTCGACTGAAACATCCCCATCGATTGAATGATATTTATAAAAAAAAAATAACATACATACATAGACAATTCACACAGATCGAGCTAGTCCCAAACTATGATGAATCTTGTATTAAGGGTACTAACGCGACGATACACACATATACAATGCACTAAACACATATACATGTAACACCCAGACCCTGGACAATTTGAAAAAGGTCATTCTCCACTTTGCCCTGGCCGGCAATCGAACCCGGGACCTCGTGATTCAAAGGCAAGAGCGTTACCTCCGCGCCACATCGGCCCACATAGGTACTATGCTTTACTACTATATTATACCCTCGCACCGTATCCCAAATTGGGTAAGCAGAAGAAACGCAACACCATAATGACCTATCCTTACATACTTTTTTCACTTGCACCACATTCATAATAATTTTATTCTCTCAAGCGAAAAATGTATACAATATGCAGTTACTGATTAACACCGGGTTATCATACTAGTATATAAACTAATATGCTACTCAAATAAAAGAGAAGAGATGGTTGTGGATATACTAATTACTGCCGTCACTCTTTGAAACATTTGCTTGTAGAAACATATCTGAATCTGCTAATTATACATACACAATTTATATCCAATACTCACTCAGAAAATGTCAATCGATTCCGGTAAAGAATGGCAACAACAAGAAAAACCATTGCATATCGAATGAGATTTTTCATTAAAGAACTTTTTTTTTATTTATTGAGTCGACGTTCATTTCGTAAGACTTCATGTTTATATATATGGAAGAAAACACAATTGGTTTTACTTTTACTTAATATTTAATTGAATAGTGACCTGGTGTTGACTTATTAAGTCACTGTCAAACTAATGTTATTACATACCGTGTTGTTGCTTAAATACATTGTCTCACTAAATAGTTTGACAATGAATTTATAAGTAGAAACCAGGTCACTATTCAATTCAATATTAAATATAACTAAAACCAATTGTGTTTTCTTCCATATATAAGCTTTTACGACTAGTTTTACTTTCTAGTTACGACTATACTGCTCTTTAAGCTGGAATTAACTGCAATAACTTACTACTGGGACTTGCGTTACTTTCTCCAAAAAATGTTGTGTAGGTAAATATGTATAGGTAATATACAAAATACATGAGAATAATAGTGTGAAATAAACAAAAGCGTATTAATAAAGTTAGAATGAAATAGAAATATCTACTGTGATCACTGTAGTACAAATTTTCTCATTTTTTTTAAAAAACGATATATTTGGTATAACGATATATTTTTGTTATAAACCCAAATACAATCTTATACACCTTTCACAGTAAGCAAATAAAAGCTTGTGTCGTGAAAGGGGAGTTTGCCGGCACCTGGTATCGAACCACGGACCCATTGTTCACGAAGCCGAAACTCTACCTCCAGGCTACCGACGAACTCTGATTAATTTAACTTCATAATTCAAGTTTTAAAATTAAAGTCAACCCAAAATACATTTTTTGTTTCAATTCATCACATTAATATACCATTGCTGTTTCGCTCTCACTTATCGGAAGAATTAAGCATAATACCCATATAAATACAAAAAGACTATTATATCTCACACCTTGGACCAACGTTTATTAACGATTGATTTTTAAAAAAAATTGGACCCATAACTAAATTCAATCCAACACCAATTTTTTGTTTGATTGTCCAATCTATAATAAAATTTCATACATCTTTGATTATGATTCTGGAACCTATTTGTTTCGGAAAACATTAGTAGTAAGTTTCTGAATAGAACCCAATACCATTTTTTTGTTTAACTGTCCAATCTATAATAAAATTTCATACGTCTTTGATTATGATTTTTGAACCTACCAGTTTCGGATAACATTAGTAATATGTAGGTTTCTGTCTAGTATTAATTTCATTGGTGGCAAAGGCAATAGTATAATATAAAGTGGAATGTAAAAGGATCCACTCACAGACAACAAGTTTATTCACCGATGTTGATGATGAAAAGACTAAAAACTTTAATTCAAATGTAATAATAAAAGTTTCTAAACCGAACTCAGTTAATAATGTCATTATACAACCTAACTGCTTGCCATTGATTTAAATAGCTAGATGAAGCGCGTACAAGAAAATTGCTATTTTTTTTATGTTCCGCTACGATTTGAGCTAAGCAATGTGACGAGCGAGTAAAGGAAAAGATAAACTTTAGCATCTCTTTCATTGATTGAGCTTTGTAAAACCTTCACAGCCTTATGGCTAGTGTGGCAATTATATCCTTGTGCATATTTTAATGTTTTTTGTTTATATATTGTATATAATTGTGGTCAACATTATTTCAATAAGGAAAGATTTAAATTGTATAAAAACAAATACGACATATTAATTATCAAATTACACCAATTTATATTAAATAGCAAAATATTTTATTTTTGATTTAACGAAGTACGTAAATATGAAAATTAAAATAGCAAAAAAAATAGTCGTTCAGCATCGAAAGTGGACAAACCCATTTTTTTTAACTAAGTATGCATGAATCTTTTTTGTATTGAAATCTATAAACCTGCATTTTCCAAAAGATTGAAATCTTTTTGGAAATGGTGTAAAAAATAGCAGAGAAAATCGATTTTCGTATGGAAGTTAGTCAAAATCTACCTAATTAGTTTTTGGACCCTACTAATTTTACTACCAATGAATTTGTCCAGAAACAAACTATTAATTTTTTTCCACAAGGTACAAAACAAATGTTTGTTTCATATAATACTTTTATAGTACGCTTGTTTCTAACTAAACGTGAGATGAGTAAATTTCATCATATAATTGATAGCATATTTCTAAGCTACAATGCACATCTAGATCGCAATACATAATATATGTATATCAATGCAGCTTGTCTTATACTTACAGTTTGCAGTAACATTCACTGTGTACCTTGGTTGAGTTTATAAAGTATCTAATAAACTCACTCTTTTGATGTAGGTACACTTTATGTACTTTAAAGTAACTTAGTAATTACTAATTACCAACACTCTCCCTGCAATACAAGTTAGTATCTTAAGTCAATGCGATTTTTATATTCCCTGACATATTTTTATTTATCCTTCATAAAATCACTACTTTATAAAATCCGTCCATCCCATCGCCACATCTTTCACATGTGAGGTAACCTGCGGACCCTTTTTTTTAAGATGTATCTGGATTTTTGTTATAAACTCAAATACAATCTTATACACCTTTCACAGTAAGCTTAAAGCTTGTGTCGTGAGATCGAGATCACCTCTTGTGAATAAGGCCGAGACTTTACCTCCAGACTACAAATAAACTCATATTTACTCGCAATAAACATATTAGTTGTTCTCTCCGTGCCAATATGAGCTAAGACATTCGGGATGGATAATAGTATAGGCTCATTGCTAAACTTAAGATGTTAAATGTCTTTTTACGGGACACTCGAAAACTTACAGAAAGGAGTAGAGGACTCCAAGGTTGTAACCTATGTGAAAAAATAGTGTAAATGAAGGCTTCCATATTTGAATAAGCTATTTTCGAAACAGAATATTTATACAAAAAGTTTAGAGTTTATAATAATTTCTCTGTAGTACTGTAACTTATGTTTGCTTCAAGTTGTTTCAAACACATTAAGACACTATTTATCTTAAACAAATATAAGCTTAACGCCGTTAAACTTACTTGAAAACCGATACGGCTTTGTATACTTATCTTTAATATTATCTGTTTCATAACCATAGACATAATAATACACAACTATAAAATATTTACAACATTTTCACATCTGAGACATCCTATTCCTGCTGTCTTCAGTGCATTTTTTAAATGTGTAAGTAAGAAAGGGATGGAATGTAGTTTCAAAGTAACGTAAGAAAAAAGTTGGTGAAACATTTAGTAGACAGCAAACGACGTGAAGTTAGCACATTTTCTCGCATGCCATGTATTTTCTCCTATGTCTATGAAATATTTAGTAAACAACGCTCGCCTATGACAAAAGACTTAAGAATTTTTATGTTGCAGTAACAAAAAGATTGTTTTGGCTTATAATATATGGTATCTTAATTGCTGTTAAAATGTGTTTACTATTTATTCTTTAAGAATTAAATAAATAAATATGTAATGAAATACAGTTTTTTAGTACTTATTATCATTAACGCCCTTGCGAATATTTTTCACAAAACTTGGTACCATACTATACTCTAACATCTAATCTCAAACGGTGAAGACTTAAATAACGAAACGTCGTATTTATTTTTTATATTTTTCTTACTTTTTAGAAAATTTATACAATTAATTCTTTAGTTATTTGCATGCTAGAGCTTCTGCTCTCATCAAGTCATCGTCAAATACACGTAAAATTTACCGAGATTTTTTTATTCCTTATTTAAACTTTAAACAGCTTGATAATCTTATCAAGATGTTCGATAACCTAATGACAAAGTCTTGGGCTTTCAATCGTAAGATATCGGATTAGAAATCGCAAATGACCTAGAATTCCACCTTCACTAGACATGCATTACGTTTTATCATTTTAAAACGCAACTTCATCATTATAAAAAAAGCTGTTGTGCAAGTAATGAGGAGAGTATATCATATTTTACAAAGAAGAGAGAGTGTCCTTTGAAATACTATCGCCTTCCTGAAAATTAAATCGTATTGAAAAAGAAGAAATGTTTTATAATTATAACTATATTATTATTTTTCCAACCCCTCAAAAGATAAACTTTTCAGAGACTGAAAATTGTCTCACGATTCAACTTTAGTTGAACAGGCAACTTTAGAAAATAGCACGATTCCACTTTTATTGAATAATTCGTATAACCAAATTCGTTCGTTGATTCGAAGAAAATATTATTTATTAACAGGACAAATGGCCAAAACAGTATTTAGAGTAAAATGAAAATACTCAATATACTTGAAAGAAAAACAGTCAACATATTATAACAACAAGCAATGAAAAACCAGAACATGAAAACAAAAGCTACAGAGAACCCTCAGTGAAAAGTGCTTCGAACAAACCCGCTCACAGAACATTTCCTTACAGTGTACTCCGAATCATTGTAGATATTGACATAAATAATTATCTTCTATTATATAGAGTCTATTCATATATGTGTAATAATTGTAGTTTATCGATGACCACGTAACATAGAACAGTGCCTGGCTTTGAACTTCCACAGTGACATTATTGGTCACGAACCAGCAGGGTTACTCTTGACAAAATCTAAACACGATCTTAATCTAGTCTTGATCTTGATCATACGACGCACGAAGGGACTATGGTCAAAAACATCGCGCTACCGCTACCGCGTGATCGATATGCGTGTATTTTTGGCCAATAGTCACTTCGTGCGTCGTATGATCAAGATCAAGAATAGATTAAGATCGTATTTATATTGTGTCAAGAGAAGCCCTGCGGCTCTTTTCATTACATAAGTGTAAAGTGAAGATATTACATACCAATACAAGTTGTTATGGAGAAAAAATAGTAATATGGATATTTTAGTCGTTATCAACAAGGGATAAATTAATATTAATTATCATTGTGAGAGTATTGAAAGAAAAATGTATCCACCATTTATCTTTACGCAAAAACGTTTCTATTTCTAATAATTTAACATGGAATTCCATCAAGTCCCTACCTGTGGTCGACAAAATTGAGTATATTATTATTTTTAGTTATTTAGTGTATATTCTTTCACAAGAATAATAATATTCTTGAGGAACTCGAATAATAATTTCTTGTTCAACATTTTATGAACAAGAAAGTTTAGTAGAAATCGATTTTTAAAGAGCCACCGGTGTTATAATACTGAGTTAGCATGGTACAGTACAGAGTAACTTAAAGGGCGTTCACATTTTGTTCACTTTCAGTGATCACTCTGGATGATCCTCCAAAATTAAAAGGTGTTGTGGCGTTTCAGCAATAATGATCACTAGTGATAACGGATGAAAGCGATTACTACCCAACATAATTTTGATCTAACTGTGAAAGGTGTATAAGGTTGTATTTGGGTTTATAACAAAACTCAGATATAATTTAAAAAAAAAAACTACTACCGAAACGACCATAAACAAGTTTATCCTATTATTTGTCTTATTCTCTATGAATTTGTTTTGAAAGTCAGAATCGTATACAAAATTATCATGCTGTCGAGAATTATATTAATTTGTTTGAATGTTTAATGAGTTATTTTTTATTTCTTTATTTATTCAATTATTTTTTACGAAAATACATCAAACAACATACAACATGACCGTTAGTGTTGACATGGCAGTGAATTTTTTTTATTTTATTTATTTATTTATTTTTTATTTAATTTTTTAATAAAGTTACAAATTATAGATTATTTATAACTTAAAATTACCTTATTACCTACTATTTGAAAATAACTTTCTGACGTCACTATCATCCACTCATTCTTTCATTCAGGGTGTCACGCTATCATCCTAAAGTTTTTACTTGATTTTAAATGTTTAAGACATTTCCCACGAAAGATCGCAAGCGTAGCCGCATCCTTGAGGCCGGCCGGAAGATCGTTGAACAGCCTGAATCCTTTATAGAAAAGACTGCTCTCCGTACCCGCAAGCCTGGCCCCTCGGAGCCTAAACGCATCGCGACCCCTCGTGGGATAGTCGTGTACTTCATAATTATATTTTATATTCTTGGTTAGATAGCGCGGCACCATCCCTTTCTTGATCTTATATATAAAAACAAAAGTGTTGAAATATATTAGCTGCTTAATATCCAAGTAATTTAATTTCTCCAACATTTTCTTGATTCGGCTGTACCTATTCCATCCCAGTATCGCTCTCATCGCCCTGTTCTGCAGAGTTTGCAGTCTCTTCAATTCACCTTCCGTGGCCATAAATAATATCGTTGAACAATAATTTATGTGGGGCAGGACCACTGAGTTGTACACCAATTTTCTACTATTTATATCCAGTTTTCGACTTATGCGACCCAATAGACCAATTTTTTTACTTATTTTTTTCAAGTTGTAACCAAAATTATCATTAAACTTTAATTTTTTATCTATTACTATCCCCAAATATTTAATTTTATCAACCACTTCTATACATTCATTGTCCAATTTTATTTCACATACACCGTTTATGGGTATCTTCCCCATAATCATGCACTTGGTTTTATTAACATTTAATTTCAACATATTATAATTTAACCAATTTGATACAGAATTTAACTCGTCTTGGATGGTTTTCACTCCTTCGTTGAATTCGTCACATTCTATATATATAAGGGTATCGTCTGCAAACAGTTTGATATCACATTTTTTAAGACAGTGCACTATATCGTTCATATATATAATAAACAAAATTGGGCCCAACACCGATCCCTGAGGTACACTTCTAGTGACCTCAACTTCCCCAGAGCATACGCCTTCAAATTTAGTTTTTTGTTTCCTGTCCTTCAAATAATTCGCAAACCAAAGTTTGGCTGTTCCATCAACGCCGATTTCTTCCATTTTTTTAATGAGTCTTTCTCTATCAATTGTTTCGAATGCCCGCTTCAGATCCAAAAACACTGCAATCACGATCTTCTTCCTATCCATGCATTCCTTCCATTCCTTAATAATAAAATTTATTGCCGTTTCACACGAGTAATTTGTTCTAAATCCCGACTGCTGGGGAACCAAAATGTTGTTCTTTTCTATGTACTCCGATAGCTGCTCTTTGGCAACGTGTTCCAGAATCTGTTCATACTTCGGCAAACAATTTATTGGCCTATATTCATCAAACGACTTGGCATGCAAAATCTTCGGAACAGGAACAACAGTAGAAGTCTTCCAGGACCTAGGAAACGAACCCTCTCTCAAAGATTGATTTATAAGACCAACCAGAAGAAAACCCGTAACATCCAGAGAATCCAATATAACCTTAACCGTAATTCCGTCTTCAGACTGTTTTTGTTTTAAACCCTGTAAAGTTTTTTTCAATGATTCCAGGCTTATGCTCGTAAATTCAAATCTTTCAACTCGAAGATGCACATCATCTTTCTGAATTTCTGTACTCACCGGTATACTTCTATGTATATCATCGATACTAGACAAAAAGTACTTATTAAACTTGTGTGCAATCCTGGCATTATCGTCTTCCACCGCGTCCGGAAATTCAACAGTATTCACTTTATTTTTTTGTTTACCCTTAACAACATCCTTAATATTATTCCACAGTTTCTTAGGATCATGTTTACTTTTCTCTATATTATCCTTAATATATTGATATTTATGATTTTTTATACTTTTATTATAATGATTTCTAACTTGCTTATAGTGCTCCCATATCAAACCATCATCAGTCAATCTAAATGCCTTATACAACTTATCTCTTTCTCTGCGTAAATTCTGTAAATCTTTGGTATACCACCTACAGGTATTTTTGAACACTCTCTGTGTTAATGGTGTCAATTCATCTATTGATACTATCAAGTTATCTACAAACTTTTCTGCTTTTTCATCTACATCTTCACTGAGAACAGACCAATCCAGTGCTTGCAAGCATTCACACAATTTAGACTTTGAATAACTTTTCATATCTCTCATTGTTACTATTTTTACTACATCCGTAACCTCTTCTTTCTTCCCCAATTGTGTTACCAGTGTTTCGTGGTCCGACACTTTAAAATCATCAGCGATGCCAACAGGAAGATATATATCATTCGAGAGTATCAAGTCAATCAATGTTTTCGAATTCAAACTAATCCTTGTGTAATCATTCACCAATTGTTTCAAACAGTTTTCATTTATTATGTTTTGTAGTCTATTTCTATATGTACTATTCACTTTCATGTCAATATTAAAGTCACCAAATATATAAATAAATTCATTTTCACTTACATACTTTCTGCAATATTTTTCAAAGAAGTCCAAGAATTTCGAATGGCTTTGATTTGGTGAATGGTACAACACTGTGTAAGTACCCTTCGTATTTCCTTTTTTTATCTTTACAGTCAAAAACCAAGCGTTATTTTCGTTCAGCACCTCTCTTGACACAACAGTGTACGGGACATCCTCTTTAAGAACAATAATAACACCACCCGTATGACGACTAAATGAATCGCATCTTATAGTTTTATAACCTTTAAAACTTACTTCAAAATTATCAATCTCATCAGTTACGCAAGTCTCACACAACATCAACATGTATGGTTTCAATTTAATTAATTTTTCTTCTATTTCATCATAATGAGCCAATAGACTAGATACATTCATGTTATAAATTCTTATGTTACTTATCCTAAAAAATCAACTTTTCTCTTCGTGTTGTCTAATTTTCTTTTATAAACCGGACATTGCTTGTCAAATGTCGCATGATTTACATTGAGGTTGAGCCCCAGGGTTTTATTACTAGTCAGGCAATTAATGCACTGAAACTTATCACTGCTTACTTTGCATTCCTTTTCTTCATGTTTTTCCGCACACCTCGGACAAGCAATTTCGTTTCTACATTCCTTAGCCTTATGTTGGTAGCCATTGCATTTGAAGCATCTTCTCACCCCAATGTTGTCGTACACACGACATCTACTCCATCCAATATTTACTCTTTCATTAATTAATAACTCATTATACATTTTTGAGTTTACTTCAGCCACGGCAGTGTATGACGTCATACTACCCCCACGTTTAACCTCTCTAATAAAGCATATATTTATCGTTTCATCTGCCGGGATAAAATTATTCTGGGCCTTTAAATTGAAAACATAGGATGAACAAGTGTGAACAGACGTGTTCACTTTTGATGAACAGGTTTGACCCTGACACTCTGGATGATCATCCAAAGTGAAGCAATGTGAATGCTACTTTAGTAAGAACAGATTTATGTAGTACGGTATAACTTTGATTAATATGACACTGTTTTATAACGAGATTTTGTTCTAGATTAAATATCTCCGGAAACTTTTATATAAAAACATATTATATTCAGATGCTCTGTGCTATACTTTATCGACAAATTACTCTAAATGCGGATATACCTTTTTTCCTGTTTACTTCATTATTTCTTTGCAAGTGAAAGAAATTATTTCAAAAATAAAAAGAACAACAAATACTTATTTATTGATTAATTTATTCTTTCCTGTGAATTAGTTACAATTAATTTGAATCAATATAAATCTTGACATTACCCTCAGAAGGATAGTAACAAATTTGTTATAAATTATTATTGAAACACTTTGATTACAGTACAAGGAAGCCTCTTAATTTATAACTGTAACTTCAAATTACTCAAACATTAAAAGCATGCATCGAGAACACATATGTAATTCACAACCAACAAAATTCGAGATGTCTAGTTCTAATATTGAACCCAGGATATAATGATACGTTTGTCTATGGGAGTTTCCTCTTTATTAAGATATAAGTTTATCGATGTTATTTTTTACAATTAACCGTTGTATGAGGTTACATATGTAAATTAACACACGAAACTACCATATGAGGCTTAGAAAATACAACGTCACCTCATTTGGTAGTGCCCCGGACGGGACATGAACCCGCACTCCCATCTTGTCGCGAGATGTGCTTTATCCAAAGAATTTAATTGGACAAAGCACATCTCGCGACAAGATGGGATTGCGGGTTCAAGTCCCATCAGGGCCCTACCAAATGAGGTGACGTTGTCTTTTCTAAGCCTTATGTGGTAGTTTCGTGTGTTAAATTTACATAAGATTTAAGTATTTTAACTTACATAGGGATGTGGGCTTTATAAGAATTGTTTGGATGTGTAAGCTCAAAAATAGACCAATAAATAATTGAATCGTTACAAACGAAGCATTTTAATTGAGTATCTATCTTTGAACATTCTTTAATACTGTTAATAAAAATGCTTGGCGTGCGATGTTAATTCTCACTCAAACGTAATAATGCCTAACAGCAATAATTGATTAAGTATTGATCATTGTTGCTGGTAGTAAAATATAACTCATGATGGAGGTTTCCAATCAAGGTAACAGTAAAATAAAGATAGATAGATAGATAATATGGAGTACTCAATAATAAATAAGACACGCCGTCAATACGTCAATCGGTCAGGCAATACAATAATTCAGTGTTTTTCAATTTTCTTAGTTGAAACCGAGACCCCTCATTGCTGAATTGTAAACTTAAAATCAAATCTCTTATAGTGAGGTTTTATGAATACCTGCCTCTTACAGAACACTCGAAAAATAACCTTAAAAATGGGAGTCTTATTCTATAACAGGAATTCCACTTTATTTTAGAATGTACTTAATAGATATTTTTTTTTATTTATTTATTCGATAAACAGTTTTATATGTACAAACAAACAAAAATATCAAAATAATGGAATATATTGCCCCACTAGACTAAGGTCAATTCTGCAGGGCTACTCTTGACAAAACTAAACACGATCTTAATCTAGTCTTGATCTTGATCATACGACGCACGAAGTGACTATTGGCCAAAAATACACGCAAACCGATCGCGCGTTAGCGGTAACGCGGTGTTTTTGATCATAGTCCCTTCCTGCGTCGTATGATCAAGATCAAGACTAGATTAAGATCGTGTTTAGTTTTGTCAAGAGTATCCCTGCTGGTCCAATACCAAAAAAAATACAACTTTTACATATAGTTACACTTAATATTTTTTGTGTTCCTACTAATTTGTCTAACTTCTTCTTTTCACCCCACTCCCAACTACTCCTGAACCTCTTCCATTTTCTCCATATTTTCCGAATTTCAGCAATCTGCATCCAATTGTCTTGTCTGGTGATGTCCAATCGACAACCTCACGAGTCTAAAATATCTTATGGAATTCAAATTTTGATGATAATCCATAACTGAAAGCGGGGAATAAATCTATCTAAATTTAATGGAAATCCAGTTTCTTTATTCTTGTGGATCCATCAGCAATTACCGTTAAAGTTCGCCAAGAGATGCCTAGAAGTTTTCAATTCTCTTGATAGACTCTGCTGGTTTCGTATTTCTCAAGTACCTATCATTTTATTTGTATTTAAGAGATAAGTACTACTTTGGAATAAATTGATAAAAAAAAATCGCGAGCTCCCCATTTCAAGATTTGTAACATTAGGGGAGGGAAAATTTTGAAATTTTGTTTTATCCAAATAATACGATGAACGAATTATTTTTTTGAATCGCGCAATTTTGTACACTTTGAATTCCCGACGCGATATTCGCAAACAATGGTTCTCTTGGGATGGTTTTAAGTGGGTGTCGATGTGGTTCCCTTCAAAGGGTCGTTCACACTTTGAAAAACGCTGGAAACATTAATTAAATAAAATGTAAGTACTTGACTTTGTTTCGTTACAATTAAGACCATCAAGATTGTTATTTCTTCAGATATATACATTCAGACTTGCTAATATTTCCATCACCCACGCAATATTCCTTATGGGGTACGCAGAGAGAAAATTGTTTATACTCGTTTTATACAAAGAATAAATGAGACTATCAGCGCAAAAATGGTGTAACCCACAATTTTCGTTGGTTACGGTTTTGGTGTAAAATGCATTCCTTACGCCCTTGAAGTGAATATATTCCACAAAACGGCGCACTATAAATTGTCTAGTTATTTATTATATTACATTATGAACTTTCAATGCAATAGTGGAGCAAGCTACGTTTTGATAATAAATAAATCAATATAAACAATGTTCACAAATAAATCATTATTAATTCCTCATTACCTCATTATCTCCTAAAGAAGAAGTCTGGGGTTACACTACTTTTGCAGTGTTAGCTTCAAATTTCCCACTTAATTTCCCAAGCTGTTTTGACGTCTGTCAATATTGGCAGCAATGTGACCAGATTTGGTAGTTTCCTACTTTTTTGGTAGTTTTTGAGGCATTTGCAAGAATGTTTAGTAGTTTTTAGTAGTTTTTTTGGCAGTTTTTGTATTTAGATGGCAAATTATCGGATACTTGGGAAAAGTACCCGATACTCACTGATCGAAAATAATTGTCGGTACAAATACCGGATACATTTTAGAAAAAGGTACTGCGAGAAAATATAAACCGAGGAGTTCTTGAAATACTTCAAATTCCTATACCATTTTAAGAATTTAGTAGTTTTTGACTTCCCCATTTAGTAGTTTTTGAAAATAAAATCTGGTCACACTAATTGGCAGTCGTAATGTCCGATGACATTACTTATTACGTTTTCGGTTAGTTTGCTTTATGAGAAGGCAAACTTTCAATGCTTGAATAGCGCAATATCATTTAAACATTTGTCATCTTGTATATTTCATGTTTTATAGGTATGTTCCCGTATAAAGAGCATTAAGCTCGTATATTTTGTCTGAGAACAAAGTAATTTCCATAACCGGATAAAGTGTAATAAATCGATTAGAGCATGGGTGGCCAATCTTTTCAGCAGCCGGCCCAAATTTCAGAATGAGATTTCCTACCTGGCCGCACAACAATATACTCCAAATATGGAACATTTGATAACTTAACTTCTACCCCATAAGTTTGCATAATGCTTCGCGGGCCGCGGGTTGGCCACCCTTGGTCTAACTCATTCCTTGTTCATGGTGCTCGCTGTTGGAACAATCTTCCTTCGAAAATTAGGATGATAACAACCCTTTCCCTTATACATGTGCACGCTGCAATAGGTATATGTTCTACTTTTTATTATAATTCATACGTGTCCATGAGTATATTGTTGCTTGCATGTGTTATTTTCTTTTTGTCTACTTTAAGTTTTATTTTTATTTTGTTTTTACTATTACTGTTGATGTATATGGATTTGTATGTGTATAAATGTACCTATGTGTTTTTTTTGTTTTAATTTTTAATAACCGGGTTAGTTGGAAGACATCGCATTTTAGCGATAAACTCGCCCTCTGTACATTGAATTATATAACTGATATTTATATGACACTGTTTTGTTTTGTAATATTGTAACCAATGAACAGTGAAGAATAAAATAAATAAATAAATAATTATTAACATTTCAACTTTGTATAACGCGATTATTATTATAAAAGAAGAATAATTCTTATTATCCAGAGTTGCAAGTATAACAAAATTAACTTCGTTCATCTCATAATATGAATGGAAATAATTAGAAAGCATTGTCCGAGAAAAAGCATTGAATCAACTTACTTTATTATTTTTTAGATGATAAAGCAGCAATGGAAGTTGTGGTCGTAGATATATTATGATATGCTTACGATTCTATGGTTTGTGTGGAAACAACTCGATGTAGTTTTTAGAAAAAGAAAAAATAGGTAAGTCGATGCAAAAATTCGTACCTGTTTGTGTGTTGTACGATGACTGCAATCCATTGATGCAAAACACAAAGACTTGTGTGTTTTCCATCACAGTATATCCCACAAGTCAATCAACTAACTGCGTGTATAAATAATCATGCATACTGTCCTCTCCGTGCTAATAAAAATAATCAAGACATTCACGATGGATGCCTTACCTCAAATGTTGTTGAATGTCTTTAACGTGATGTTTTACGAACTTCCCACCTATAGACAAATTGCATTTGGCGATCGACTACAAACGAACTTTTCGACAATGTACATATAATGTTATGGTACATTGTCGAAAAGTTCGTTTGTAGTCGATCGCCAAATGCAATTTGTCTAGGGCTGCTTGTCTTTTACAGGAAAGAGAGATGTATTAGAGAGTCGGCCGGTGTGGCGCGGAGGTAACGCTCTTGCCTTTGAGTCACGAGGTCCCGGGTTCGATTCCCGGCCAGGGCAAAGTGTCTTTTTCAAATTGTCTTGGGTCTGTGTGTTACATGTTTATGTGTGTATCGTCGCGTTAGTACCCATAATACAAGATACATCTTAGTTTGGGACTAGCTCGATCTGTGTGAATTGTCTACGTATGTAATGTAATGTAAAAAATTGTTTGCCAGGGACTCAACTAAATATAGGTGTTTGTAAGTAGATACTCCGATAACAAATCTTAATTAAATTTAATTATGCTAACTTGTTCCGGGCTATGTGGCCGTGGTCTGGTGTCCGGAACAAGTTAGTACTTATAACACCGGCCAATTGAATTTACAGGTAGTTGTTATAATCAGAACGTTGTATTACTAAATAAAAATTTAATATTTTAGTTATCACAGGCTCATCTACTAATATTTTGTAATCCATGTGCATCTGGTTTGACGAGTAGTTAGGAGTGCAGTGGCGTCCCGTCGTGTCGTCTATCCGCATACATAATAATAGTAATAATAAAATGATGCAAGTCAGTGGTGCATCACAGCGCGGAACAGAGAAGGTTAATCAACACAGATGGGTCGCAATACAATACAAAAATATATATACAACACAACAAATCTCTACCTATACAGCAATCTAAAGAAGTGTATTTTCCTATGTACGTATTATGTAGGAGACGTGACTACAGCTAAAAATGACATAATTTATCTATCTATACCGGTAATGTTGCAACTGGTATGCCTATAAGACGAATATCTTGTCTGGGAGATATTAAAAAATTAACAACAATCCAAAAGAGACCTGCCCGTAGACAAACCGTACTTAGCGATCGTCTACTGGCGAACTTTTCGACAATCTACCTACACTACATGTTCCATATAATTATGCGTTATTGTCGCAGTTATAGGCGAAAATTCGTTTGTAGTCGATCGCCAAGTGCGTGTTTGTCTAGGGGGTCAGATAATTATTTTTTTCAACTGATACAGGACAGGAAGTTTTACGTCTCAATGGTAGCTGAAAGCCAATGGTAGGAGACTATGTATGGAATCAAAAAAGAAGATGATACCACGGCATTAAGTGGACTTCAGCATGCTCCTTGGAAATATATCTACCTACGTCCTCGAGCCGTTTCCCAAGAGGGGTATGCAGAAAAGATGAAACACCGTATAGACCTGTCCTTACATAATATGTCTTTCGCTTCCTCTACATTCATAAACTTGTCATACACGCACGCTGATTTCTCTTACTCAAGAAGCGGTCGTCCATAAGAATTTCAAACCACGTAGTTTAACGTCCTCCTTCAGACAGATACATCCTCTTCATCTTCCATTCATTCCTCGTGGCCAAACCATCGTAACTTATTTACACGCATTCTATCATTTTCCTAATTTCCACATTCCTCACACTATCACGCAACGTTCCACCAACCATTTCTCTTAACGCTCACACTCCAAGAATACAGGATGCAAATAGGTCTCTTCCATTCAGAGCAATTTTATGTCAACTGAGTCACTTTCAAAAATATATAAAAAATATATCACTCATTTTCAGATCGATATTTTTTTAACGTTATACATATAACAAAACGAGAAAAGAAAATAAAAAATACACAACACCATCAAATAAACAGTGTGGGTGCACGTAAAAAGAGACAATAACTATGCAATCGGCACCCGCAGCAATCTCAATAGACAAATTAATGCCAGTATCGAGGCGGGATGTTACAATTATTCATCTAAGTTTAGCCTAGACGTAGAATTTCATTCATCAAAATTTCAATCAAGAATTTTCAGATTGAAATCCCACTGCCGACCTCACACTTTTTTCCTAATAAAACCATATTTTCAAATTACTTAACGCATATTTATTTTGTTCAAAGGCTTGTAAATTCAATGCACACGAATGAATATAAAGGGAAAAATACAGATGTAACTTTGATAACATATGTGCAACTAGTTTTTAAGCCCGCAGTCGCACGTGATACAATTTCATGGTTAGATTTATCAAAAAAATAATAAATTAAGTTTCACGTAGTCAAATCTCACATATGAAATTTAATAGCAATTATCCTTTGTTAGTAGGTACGGCAGAACATGTTTACTGTATTATACATGAACAGTATGAACAAACTTAATAGATACGAATTTGCTTTGGGGCTACTTTTTGGTTCCTTTGCTCGTAACTTAGTTTTTTAGCTTAATTTTTCTATTCCATCACAGCATTCCTACAAGTGGGTTAGCTAGAGAAATGGAGGAGAAACGGAAATAGACTGAATAAAAAAAAAATCTTGTTTTGTTTGTGTTTCGACATGCATGTTATAGAATTACTATATTGTTTTTTTTTAAGATATATCTGGGTTTTGTTTTAAACCCAAATACAACCTTATACACCTTTCACAGTAAGCTAAAAGCTTGTGTCGTGAAAGGGGATTTTGCCGGCACCTTTGATCGAACCTGGAAATTGTTAATGCATTTATTTTTGTAGGTACGTCTGATATTTTATATTGTTTTATTAAATTTTAATCCTTTATGTATAGTCCATAGTATATTTGTCCAACTATGTTTAACTAATTAAAAGTAATTTTGCAATAAATATTTAAATAAAAAAAATATTGACCATGCTCTTAATTTTTAAATTATAATTCATTCATTTTGGCAATGAATTAGAGATATGTATATTAAAAAATACTTGTACATATATAGGTCCTGAGAAGGTTGACAAACATACACATTGATAAACACGCTAAAATATTATTGTAATATTAAAGCGAAGCAAGAACGCGAGATTTCATTTACCGCTTGGACAATTTTCCAATAGACACACAAAACTAACGATGTACACGATTTATCGATTAAAAATAAGAAAAAATACTATTCGCTGAGTCGAAGAACGAAGGTCTTGTAATTGTATTGACATATTGTTATTATTTGTTTTTCATTATTATTCGGAAAAGGCTAATAATGAAACGGGAGATACTCCCGACACCCTATAGTCTATTTGAAACTAGAATTGAGCACTATTTATAGAAAAAGATAGCTACATAGTTAAATAATTTTAATGCATTTTAGAATTCGTAAAACCTCACATGAATAACATTTTACGTTAAATCAAAATACAAATGTTTTTCTACAACCTTCTTCTTCGATGACCCTACAGGTCATATCGTGCCTTGGCGTCCATCAACCCTCGCCTCCAACTTCTCCTGTCTCCCGCTGCGGTTTTCCAATCTGTTTGCCAGGCCTTGTCCGGTTTCCGGTTCTTGTCCAAGGCGTGGTGTCAGGTTTCATATTTTTCACTTTGTTTATGTTTTCGGCATTAACAATATAACAATTTCTAGACATGATATGATTTTTTAGATTATTATGTAATTATTGTTATTTTTTGAGCTTTTTATTTGCTACCGCGGTTTCGGTGGAGCGTCCACCATTAACGAGCGTTAATCTAATTTCTACTATATGAGGTTTTTCTACTATATTGTTTATCATTTAAAGAGACGAATTTCGTCTTATAAGGACATTGTTAATTTTTCTAAGACAAAAGACCTCTCTCTAGATAATAAACATATGCCTACTAGAAAAGACATTTTTTTTTAATTTCATTATAGAATTCAAATAAACACCGACACAGTGAATAGACATTTAACATCTTTATTTCAGCGATGACCCACCCTGAATGTCTAAACTTTTATTAGCACGTGGAAGACGACCTGCATTTCCATTGCATTACTTAGTTCGTCCATTGGATACCCCATTTGTCAGAGAAGTTGTAATTGTAGATATTGATAGATAGCTAACAAAGTAAAGAATACAGTTTATTTTCAAAAACGGATATAAATTTGTCGTTTCTAAGATAAAAAATAGGTATATAAGATTATAAATTAAGGCCGTGTCGAGAGTACCTGAACTTCAAGAGACGCGTTGTTGTCTTCTTGTAATAATTCAAAGCAGAAAACTAATAATGGACCTATTTTAAATCAGTGTTCTCCAACCTTTTTATCTCCGCAGACCGGTTAACGATTGATATTTTTACCGCGGTCCGCTGAGGAAAAGACACGTTGGTTGTTTACCTTTGAACACTTCCCCTTTCACGACACAAGCTTACTGTGAAATGTGTATAAGGTTGTATTTGGGTTTATAACAAACTTCAGACGACCGGTGTGGCACGGAGGTTAAAGCACTTGCCTTTGAGTCACGAGGTCCCGGGTTCGATTCCCGGCCAGGGCAAAATGAAGAATAACCTTTTTCAAATTGTCCTGGGTCTAGGTGTTACATGTACCTATATGTGTTTAGTGCATTGATGTGTATCGCCGTGTTAGTACCCATAATACAAGATTCATATCTTAGTTTGGGACTAGCTCGGTCTGTGTGAATTGTCTATACGTGTTATGTTATGTTCTGTTATCTTTATTAAAAAAAAACCTTTCATTAGGTGTCGGATTTCAAGATATGATAAATTCCCTTACACACTAAATTTTCCTTCCCTCCCTCGTCGCCAGATTTTCGAAAAAGAATAGAAATTTGCAATGTTTGACATTCTTCTTGGTTTTGTTAAGAAATATTTCAGAAATGAATTTTTTACAACAAAAAAGAACTTCATTTTCTTTCCGCGGGCCAGAAATTGGAGACTACTGCTTCAAATTACCTAGTTTCTTTTCTTTACGTTTTCTCTTCACGTAACTAATAATTATAAGATTTATTAGCACTACTATGTACTTCTCTATTTGCATCTACATAATGATCGCCGATTTTTTTCCATTTCCGGTGAACAAAGACCGAAGTTTTTTCCACTTCCGGCTAACAGAAGCAGAAGTTTACTCAAGTTTGTTAAACTATGTTTTTTTTTTTGCATCTTGAACTCAAAACAGAAGTTTCTGTTGCTATCAATTTTGATTCATTTTCGCTAGAACTAGTGACAAAACAGTAGTAAGAGCACACAGCAAAACAAAGTAGTAAAAATGTCGATAGCCTGGAGGTAGAGTCTCGGTCTCGTGAACAAGGGGTCCGTGGCTCGATACCAGGTGCCGGCAAACTCTCCTTTCACGACACAAGCTTTTAGTAGCTTACTGTGAATGGTGTATAAGGTTGTATTTGAGTTAATAACAAAACCCAGATGCGCTACCACAACATACATACATGTCTATTGTGTTCCAGCAATATTATTATCCACTGTTTCACTTACATTTATTGTCACAGGTTCTGCATTATACTTACCAACCTAAAATTACCAATTCACCACTACAAGCGCAGTAAAAAAAAACAATGAAGTACTTTTTTGTGTTTAAGTGTGTTTTTACAGTACCTACCTACCTACCTACCTACCTACCTACCTACCTGGTGTCATTCTTCAGTGTGGTAACGGCATATTTTACATAATTATTTTGTTTGCAATTGTGATTATTTTCAAATTCAAATATTTTTATTGTGGAGTAAAATATACATTCTACAATAAAAATCATTTTTTATTTTATAAATATACCTACACTAAAAAATAATTGGTTCCCTTAAAATTTGTTTATTATACTTGCCTGTGACCCTATGTGGGGACTTACAGACAGACAGAAGACAGGGCAAAGTTAAAAGGTCTAACGCGCAACTGTGTTCATGGTGGAGACGATCCACGGTATTGAAGGACCGATTTGGAAGGAGATACTTAGACAGGAATTTGAAAGATTTACAGAAAAATAAGTGAAAGGCTTGTTCTTTGCCAGAAACTCCTCAGGACAAAGTAGTTAGTAGTAAATAATAAGTCATGTGATAGTTTCATTACATATTTATTTGTAGGCATTTCAATATTATGCGTATTTATTTATAATTAACTCAATATATAATAATATATTAATAATAATCATAATATAGATCACAATTATTATAATAATAATATTCTTCATTCATTTCTTTATGTATTTATTTATTTTACAACTTACTAAATTCACAATATATATATTCAATATAAATTATTATATGCATTAATGATAATAGGTGACCGGTTTATTTTTTTCAGTTAATTATTCGTTCCTATTCTCATAGTGCAACAAGATTAAATAAATTGAAAAAAAAATAAATGCTCTATTATTTTCACCACACTTTGAATTGAATTGAAAACTCGCAATTTTCCAAAATTGGTCACATTTGTCAGTGACTAAATATCAAATATGTCACAAATGCTTGTGATCAAATACGTCACAACTATTGATGACCAAACAGGTCAATTATTAGTGATCACATATCAAATCGGCCACGACTATTGGTGACCAAATGCTAAATAAGCCATAACCGTATGTGACCTGATACCAAGTATGTCGTAACTGTTGGTGATCAAATACCGTATATGTCAGAACTGTTGGGGACCAAATAATCCATAAGGTTAAAATGTTTAGCGGTCAGAACAATTGATGCTCCATGAAGGAATTTCTCACCATTGAGTACACATCTTTCGATAAGATAAAAAATTGTTTAGGAAATATTGTATGAAAAAATCTCTGAACCAGATTGATGTTAAATCTGGCAGCTTGTAGCTAAACCAGTATTTAAAATGCAATACTAAAATGTTTTTACTTGAATAGAACACGGTAAAATGTTCACAAACCATAGATTATAATATTTAACTATTAAGTTTGGTATTCTGCTTTTTCTACTTACCCCGCAAAATGAAAATAAAATAAGTGGGACACACAACAGAGCATTTTAAATATTCATTCCACTTTTAAATAATTATTTTTATATTAGTAGTAATAATCAAACAAACTGTATCATTGGCTTTAAATAAATAAACAATATATCAAGTAAATAAATATAATATCAATAGTTTATTGAAAATTAATGTCGACTCAAAACAAAACAATGTTACAAATATTTTGCGTTCAATACAATGCCGCTGTCTCAAATATTGTGATATCTTAAATCAAAAGCAAAAATCTTAAATCTTTCGGCAACAATTCGGAGCATTCTCTGAAGAAATATTCGGAATTCTGAGAATGCTCTGAATTATCGCCGAAAGATTTAAGATTCTTGCTTGATGCTTGATGATTGACGTTCGCATCCAGCTGTCTGTACGCCGCCTATCACACATATTGTGATGTATCATCACAAAAAATGTGACATTTTGTGACAAACCATTTAAAATATTACAATACATCGTCACACATTTTAAAAGCAAACTGAGAAAACTGCGTAAAAAAAAAATAAAGTAAAAAAAACTCAAGCTCATTATGAATATGTTGTTCTACTTTTTAATAATCTCTCGCAATTTATATTTTGGGTCGACATCAATTGCGAACAAAATAAATTGTGACACTATTTTAAACAAAATAATATATCATATGCCAATATATACAAAAAAATTCAACATGTATCTCAATACAAAACGTTAATCAATACATTTTTCGTAAAGGAGTTATATAAAACCCTTAATTTATTAATAGATTTTAAAAAAACAAACTTGCAACTATATTCATTATTAGTGTTAAAACTCTTTACAGGCATTGAAATTTGCGTTGAATTCCAAAATGAGACTATCAAAAAATTAATTCAATTTTTGCAGTAATTCAAATTTTCACTTCATAGACATAATAATATATAGCTATAGACATACACTTTCACATATTTAAAATATGTAAGTAAGATATAGAATATAGTTTAGAAGTAATGTATCAGTGGCACATTATTTTAAGCATTTTCTTGCATGCTATAGTTATATTTTCTACTATGTCTATGGAATATTAGAAAGTGACACTTGTCTATGACCAACCAGGACTCAACTTCTCGTAATATGTGACTATATTCAGGGCACAAATTTATCTAATAAGTGCTTCACTTATTTTGCTTTATAACTATAGTTACATACGTCTATGGTTTACTTACAAGACCCAAATCTCCAACTGTATATTGTCGTTGCATATTCAAAATGGGATGTGTAAATTTATAAATGTTTTGACATTTCTAGAAAAAACTGCTTATAATGACATTATAACCATTTTATAAAGTGATTCTTAGTATCAAATATCAAAATATATCATTTTAAAAATAATATCACACGCCAATAAAAAGTCCAAACAACAATTTGAATGCCTTAATGAACAGCTTCTAAAGAGTATGCCTAGATAAAAATGTTCGCACATACCTCATTTTGTATATGCAACGACGATGATAGAAATGTATACCGTCGTTGCATATTCAAAAAGAGGTCACTGCGAACATTTTTATTCAGGCATACTCTTTAAAAAATGTTCATTAGGGCACTAAAATTTTTGTTAGGACTTTTTATTGGCATGTGATATTATTCTTTAAGTATCGAATTTAAATATTTGATACTAAGAATGACTTTATAAATGGTTATGATGTCATTATAAGCAGTTTGATCTAGAAATGTCAAAACATTTATGAATTCACATACTCCTTTTTGAATATGCAACGACGATATATCATTTAAGTTTCGTCTATGGAGTACGCAACTGGTATCCAACACATATCTCAGTGTGTGTAAAAAGGCTAAAACATTTTTTTATATAATATATGGGCAACAAACGAGAAAATACTTAAAATTTAGTAAAAAGTCTCTTAAATACAAATACGAATTGCTTTAATTTTTGTTTAGTCCTAACAAATCGATAAATATTTAATATTATAATACAAAATTTACATACTCTTCTACAAAAATTTCTATGTGTTATATTATTAGTATTTGTTTATATTATATTAGTTTAAATTAACACCAAAAATATAAAAGAAAAAAATGTGTTTACACATTTATTGAACTAAAAAAAAATATGGTGCATTTTTTTTTTATTTTAAATAAATCAAATTATTCATGATTGTTTTTAATGCATACTAATGTAATTACATGATAAAATATAAACTATGATATAAAATGAATTAAGACTGTCGAAAGCAAAAGAGAAAATTCACCATATGGACTGGTTTGGTTAATTAATTTGCCCTTCTGCTTCTAATAGTCTAAAATATATATTAATATATATTAAGTAGTCAAGTATTATGAAGTCTGATTATTAACTGTGTTCTAAGCACTTTTTGATTATGGTAATCACTAACATTTAAAAAAAAAAATTAACATTTTTTCTTTGTAACAGCATTCATTGATATTATATCAATCAGGAACATTTACGAATCCACAAAAAAAATGTACCAGTATAAATCATAAGCACTTGTTTTACAACTTTTATGATCAGGAATATTTAAAACAGCATAAATTGACTGCTGTTATTGACATAAAAAATGGGTATTTGTAGCATATATCAAGTACCACTTAAATTGGGAAAAGTTTACAAATATTATGGAATTTATCATCAGAAACATTTATTTTAAGACCATTTATAATTGGCGAATATTAAACATCAAAGACTACCTGTAATCAGGTTTATTTACAAATTTTATATTACTTTTAATCGGGAACGTTTATGGACAAAAGACCACAGGACTGGGTAACACTTACGAATCGTAAATAATTCGTAATAGGGTAAATTATTTATATATCAAAGGTTACTTGTATTTGGGAAACATTTATGATCAAAGATTACATGTAATCGGGAACACTTACATATTATCAAATATCACTCAAAATCGGGTACATTTATATTTCAAGGATCACTCATATTTGGGGAATATTTTACATCAAAGACCACCTGTAATCAGGAACATTTATAAATCAAATATTACTTGTAATCAGAAACATTTACAAATTGTAGTCGGCAACATTCAAAAATCACTTGTAATCAGGAACATTTGTATATCAATACACAATATGCTACGAAACATTAATTTAAGAGTATTATTATTGGTGTATCGTGTAACTAACCGCAATCACAAAAACCTGTAAATGACATACAATACAAAAATATCATTCAAATTGTAACACTTTATAATTGTCCTAAAGTTTGACATAACATATAAATGTAGGATATATGCAATTCTTTCATGATTACCTACGGCAAAAAAATTAGATTACAATGATTTCATTCACATATTATACAATGCACCCATGAAAAAACCACGACAATTAGACGTATGAATAAACATATTTTATTGAAAATTTATTTCAAAGCCTTAATAAGAACCTACGTCGCTGCGTACTTTTTTATTATATAAGCAGTACGAAGTATGGGCAACAAAACGTACTAAATTTGATATATGAAATCGGCTAGTTGAAAGTGAAATTCGATAAGCCATTCTGTGTTTCGGAAAAGACCAAAAAGGTATATGCAAAAAAGAATTGTATTACATACAGTAAAAGATGGATACTCCATTGAACGGCGCCGAATAAATCATCCAACATACATACATACATAAAAGAAATTTAATATTCATTCACTTCAAAATATTTTTTAGAAACACAAGTAAGAAACCATCCTCTGCCATAAAGCCATTCAAATACCAATTAATTGATTCCTTGTGTAATATTTCTAACACTCATAGAAGTCACATAAGACCTAATGTACGTATGTACATAAAAGGATTTTTCGCAAAGTAATGACACACAAATTTAAATTATCAAAACATTCAATATAAAATTATTGCTCATATTGTAAGACATTTAGACACATGAAGCAGTCCCCAAAAAAGGTCTATATTACATTAAAAACATTACTAGATAAAAAGACCCCTCACTGGGACCCCGATTGGTCTGTACATTTAAAATTTAAGTTGAAAACAGATACTCACTGGGACCCTCGGTACAACCACAATTTTAATTCACTTTGTTCATACGTAAATGCAAGATCAATAATTCTAACAGTCGATTCCAACGCATTGACTCTTTTTTATATTTAAATTGTGACATCAGATTTGCTCACAAAGCGAATTAAACTCACAATTGTACTCCTGAATAGGTGTCAATTTGACGTTAAAAATGTTAATAGAAAGTAGATACTTACTGGGACTGCCAATATGCTTTTAACATACAGACCCTTATTTAGTTGACAGTGTTAACTTACAAACAACATTCAATAAAAACTATGTATTAATAGGCATCTTATTTGTACTTTTTGCTTGCATATTTCCAATTATATATATTTTCTATATGTTATCAGCGCAAAACAATAGTAGAAATTTGAGAATGTATAAAGATAAGCATCGAATTTAAAAATACTGAGCACTAAACATACGTTTTACAGTACTCTACGTTTCTTTACGTTTAATATAATCAAGAACCTAATGTATACAAAAAGAAACCTTGATCAACATATATAGAGGCAATTGTTTTACCCGTAAATAACACTTTAAGGATATTGAGTAAAAAGTGCAAATACACATAACAATGATTAACAGACATTTCCTCGTATCCCACATTGACCAAATGAGTCGTCGAGATGCAAAACAGGGTTTGGGAAAATTGACGTTTTTGAGTATATGGATAGCTATTGGGAACATGAATAACGTATTTAATTAGACTTGAAGACTTAAATATTAGAGAAGAGCATAAAAACTATTTCAAATTTACAATAACTCAAATTTACAATAACTGAAATTTCGGATCTACAAAATCGTCATTTTACAGGAGAGCCAAATATAGAGGAATAAAAGCACAATTTTATTATTTCTAATAACAGAATTACAAAACTTTTCACATTTTTACACAAGCGTCGAAACTGTGTTGTGGCACTCCTTAAGGAAGTTCACATAAATGTATGTGTATCATATACAACATACCTACCTAGTCAATACCTATTCAAATAGTTTAACTATCGGTGAGTGTGATCAATTAGAATGATTAATCTAGAGTGGTTCAAAATATGATTAAAATGTTTAGATTGAAATTATGTTATAACGAAACAAATTATGTACTCATACATTATGAGTAAATTTGTAAAAAAGTGATTTTTGTAAAATCTGTAGATCCGATATTACATTTTGGGAGTGACGAATTGTAGAATTTTTTTACTATGAGTTTAATTTAAATAGATTTTTCCTACCTTCCTAAAACCTTCTTCACGTAACAGTATAAACAGAGGGAATGAAACACCATACACTCCTTGTCCTTGGACACAATCTTTGATTCCATCACTTATATTATATTATATTATCTCATTTAATCAAGTTTAATATTCCTGTCTACACTTCTGTGTGCCATCCAAAACTAGTGAAGTAACGAATGTGTGATTTTGGATATTCGCGAATGCGAATATTTGTTGCTGACATTCGCGAATGCGAATGCGAATAGCGAATATTGACTTGCTCAGATTTCGACAATATTGCTCAATCATTAAAATTTCTACCCTCCCGTCCCCGAATTTTCAAAATGGTATAGGAATTTAAAATATTTCAAAACTCCTCGGTTTTCTTTCTTCTTGCAGTACCTTTTTCTGCAATGTACTGGTACTTTTACCGAATATCCGATACTTTATTACCGAAATAATATTCGCAAAACATTCGCATATTTTTTGCGAATACGAATACTTTGAAATATGCGAATATTCGCGAATACGAATATTCGTTACATCACTATCCAAAACCATCACAAATCAAAATGATGAATCCCAAAGCACAATGTTTTTTTAATTTATTTTTTTTCATTCATCAATAGATCCACTCATATTTCTTGTAAAATGATGTAATTCTTTTAACACTTTTAAAACATTTCTGTAATTAATTTTTCAAATTAAAAATTAAAGCACCTTGCAATAATTATAGTTTTATAACCGAAATGAAAACCCTTATATTTCCTATGTTTTCAATAAAAGTGTAAATTTCTGGGGGCCTAAAATGGCCACATTGAGCAATTCCTCTACAATTCATATTTGGTGAAATGATACCGTTAAATTGTTTTACAATTCCTATTATGATTCATATAAAGTGGTCTTTTTAGCCCCCCCTGGTCTCATTTCATTTTTATTGTCATATCCGTACCTTTTAGTGCATGAACCATGGAGAATTAAGATGTCATAAGAGATATACTTCAATTGCAAAACTTAACATTAAATTAAAATGTCAGTCAATGGTAGTTTTTTTCTTTATATGTAGGTATAGTGATGAATTAGTGCAAAATTCTTCAAAATGGAGGAGAATTTTATCAACCTCGCGCTTTCAAAAAGAGCATTGTTGTTCATTTCGATAAATATCACCCATGGTGCAAGCCAACGCATATTAGGATTCGTCAGGTGGACAAAAAAAAGAGCAATTTATGTTATTGTAATGGCTTTTTAAATGACACACAATATGTGTAGTTCTACACAACACTTGATTTATCACTGGATAAAGTTAATAAATACCAAATCTATTTTATCTTCCTTCATCTTGGATTTTTTTATACTTATTTATCATTGGCACCATAGAAATGAAGTGAGATTAGTGCTGCGTAGCTAATTGCTTAATCCTTTCTTTTTCTTCTCTTGTTAAGTGTTTATTCACATAATTACAAGAAAAATACTACATATTATGAAACATGAAATTGGTACTACTGTAGAATTTTAAGTAAATTATTTTATTATTTACTGTACATTGCTATTATTATGTTACATAAACAGTCACATAATGTTAATAAGAAAATATAATGCAGTTCAATATTATCTACTCCCCTTCATTACACAAGTTTTACTTACTAAGGAAAAAAATGCACAAAGGGTGAGTCTATCACTGTATAGCATCTTCGGAATAACTCAGAAACTTCGTAAGTCGAGGATAATTAATATTAATAATAATAACAAACAAATGAACTTGTTATAAAAACTAAAAAATATCAGAATTTAACTATAAAACAATTTAGAATTCACAATTAATAAACGCAAGTGTGAAAAAAAATAAACTAAAACTATCATTGATATAAAATCACTCTTAGTTAATGGGAAAATATTATAGAAAAAAATAAAAGCATTGTTTATGAAGTAGACAATTTGTGTCCAATACATTTTATTAAAAAAAAAAACATAACCAAAGTTATTATGATAATAATAATAATATACACAATTTATTTGTGATTCACGTTGTATGAGAACAAACCATCTGGCATGGCAAAGAGACCGCAATCAAACTTCTATATTACGAATTTGTCAATAATTAATTTAACACAAAACATTTTATTAGAATAATTTTATTATTATTATAATTAATATGACTAAAGTTAATTTACTTCATAATTATTACTCTACACCTAGCATTTTTTTATTCTTCTAACACTTAAATATAATACAAAAGTAGCAGTAGTAGTAGTTAGTATTGCTGAAGAGCTTATTATTGCTAACTCATTCATTCATTTTCAAAATGTCAACTAGATAAAATTCTACAAAGAAAAATAATAAACACTAATAGTGATAGAACATTGCAACTCCTACCAAAGCCCAAAAATGAAATCAACCAATTCAAAACTCAAGGCAATTTTAATTCAATATCACCATCTTAATGTTCCTCTTGAAAATAATAGGAGAAAATCATTCTCATCCATTCTGAGTGATATTGTGTCAAAAGAGTAAGTAACCTTTTTCAAACTGTTTTAAGCACCCCACAAATACTAAAATAGTTTTATATTTTTATAAGTTGAAGGATTTCTGTCTATATGAGGAGTTCTCCACAATGTTTAATTATCAACTTTTAAGTTTTACAGGCCCCTGACCAGTTGTGAAAAATTAGTATCATTTAAAGTATATTGAAAACTATACAAACATAATCAGTTTTAAAATGTTCACTCGACAAATTTCGGACAAATCGTGAGAAGGAAGCCTGACAACCTGAAAATTTATACAGATACTAAAATAATGGTCACAATCCTCAAAATTGAAGGACCAACGGAAATGAGACGATAACTCAACAAATGAGAAGGACTTTCAGAACTATATGTGTAAAAGGTAGGTTATCAAAGAACATTTTATCTAGCCAACAATCAAACTCAGAAACTCAAGCATGCACAGAACAACATGATAACACATTTTAAAACTGGTAAAGATCAAAAATTAGTTATCATTTCTATATTACATAGTTAATCATAATACAAAATTAACTGTTTAAAAAAAAGAACATCTAAAATTGTCATTTGTTATAAGGTAGTAAACATTTTATTTAGCTTTTTATTAAATAATGTATATTATTTATCTTTAAAGTGTACTTCTACAATATATTACAAGCTTTGATATACAATAGGTACATAAATATTATTTTCTCAACGATTTCATAAAACAGAATTTGCTTATATATAATATTTTTTTTTTACATTTACAAAGACATTTCGTTATATAGAAGTTTGGTTGCATTTAGATTTATACAATCATCATAATTACGCGCAATGTAACCACATTTGTTATAATTTCCTCTACATAAATAATATTTTAAAATATAACTAATAATACCCTGCTCTCGAACTTTCATTGTAAAATATGTGATACGGAGATAATATTAATATTATTCATGTTGCAATATTAAGACATCTCTTTTTTTTGCATTAAGATTCATATGCGTCTGTTTATTTCACTCTAAGCTTCTGTGTCTCATGTTTTATTCAATTAGCATTTGTTAAATAGAGGTAAAGCAATAAATGTGAAAGAGATGCAATGTGGAAGTGATAACTGTACATACGTTTGCATGAAAACATTATTGCATCTCGTTTACTCTTAGAATATTGGATTCTTGATTGTATTGTCAATCTAAAGAGTAGTCACCCTTTTGGATTTTGACAAACACAAAGCAATAATAGTTATATCACATACCTGTTTGAATGGTCTCCGAGGAAATTTTAAATTATAAGGCGACAAAAACATAATCTAAAATTAAACCAATTTGCTAATACATATAAACTATTCAAAGAAAAAAAGTATTATTTAAATATGAAATCGAGATTTGAAATAAACCCACAAGAACCTTGACATCAAAGGTGAAATGTGTCAGAACACGATTCAAACAAAAAAAACTCCTGATTCTGCATTTTGTTTAATATCTGAACCATTGGTTTACATAAATTTTATTTTTAAACCTGCAACGATTACAACATGTAGTACATAACATATAAGAATGTTGAGATATAACATTAATGTATGCAAAGTTACAATGTAAGCTAGAGGGCACAAAATTAGTAAGTACAAAATCATTCAGTATCCAATATCACTAATAATGGTTTGATGTTAGTAACCTCCTAAAACTATCATTAAAAAAATAGATACAAAGATGTTGTACCATAAATATTTTTTTAACACCGTTAATCTTAGTCCAAAAGAATGATTCTATGCTATTTGCCATAGATGGCAAATGGCATTTAATTACTATCGATGGCAAAACTACGCAATATGTATTTGAATGGAAATATTATTGACCAAAGCGATATCGAAGACTCACACCTCACATTCAGATATTTCAAAGTCAAGGGACTTCCATTTCTCCAGCAATAGAGCGAAACAGCAGATCATCACTTCACAATTTTGCGTACTATCCTGCTTTAGACTACAACACTCCCACACAAATATATAATGCATACTACCGCTCTTCACGTTCATGACATAGTCTAATGCTGTCTTGGAGTTAATACCTGACAATGCACTATAATATTCTTCCAAATCCCTTGTAAATATTGATTTCATCATCACATTTAGGATATTGGATGCCAAATGATAAAAGTGTGTTTATATATTCAACTGTTTCTTGTATTTGTGTGTGCTTCAGTCTTGAACAAACTTCACAATAATAATAAGTTTTATAATAACAATACATAAATATAATATTTAAATATATAAAATACCTATAGCATATTGTCAAGCTGTAATTATAGTCGTGAGAGTGTCGTGCATGTGGATAGTGCTATGCAAAAATGTTTTAAGCAACAAACTAGGGTAATCATTGTTTTGTAGACCTGGACATTAAATATCAATGAGTTAATTAATTGTAACATTGACTTCAACCAAAATTAAGTCCACTTTTTTCTGGGGAAATAATCAACTGTTATTTGTTTGAAATTTTAAAACATCTTAATGAGTAACAATTTAAGTTTTTCGTTTATGAATAAACAACTAACCAAGTTATTTTTTCATGCAGAGTGCCCAGCTCTCTGGATATTATAATATGTACTATTTTTAGGTTTAAATTCTGGAATCCGATACACTCCAAATAGTAAACAATATGCTTTCGTTGTAAAGGTGGAGTATGTTAGCAGCGGGAAGACTTAAACCCGAGACCTCTGTACTGAAAGTCCGAGATTCTACCATCAGTCTACTAACCACCACAATTACGACATTAATCAATTTTTAATTTTCTAATATTGATACATTATTGCATAAAACACTCCATGTATGCGTGCAATACGCGTGTATGGTGTGAGAGTGAGAACCCTAGTAATATATTTATATCATATGGTATTTGTAGTGGTAATAAACTCACACAGCTAAATATATATATATATATATATATGTAATATATAATACAACACTGGTATGGTATGGTATGGTATGGTGTGGTATTTTATAAAGATAAGGTAAAGGCGATAATATAAGTTACATTAATATTTAGAGACATGGTGTGTATCAAAACAAAAAAGGACAATGAGGATAATAATTAATTAGAATAATAATAATAATAATAATGTGAATTAATTAATTATATAATAATAATATTACATTTACATTTGATTATACTTCACAATGCTGCGCCATCAAAATCACTCATAGTAATAATAATAATAACAGAAGTAGTAATACAGCCATGCAGACAACAACTCTATGTAGATACTATGTATTATATATAGCCAGCCAGCCTGTGCCTAGTTGTAGATCTTAATCGCCTTTTCCAAATAATTAATGCGTGATCTCTTGGGCGTTTTATTTATATGCTCCAAACCAATCCATGGTCTTGATGCGGGATCTGTTAAAACAAACGTAAAACAAACAATTATAAAAAATTACACCACATAATAGCAACGATGGCAATCTCTGTTTCATCAGAAAACAATTTATACATAAAATCCTGAATGTATATAAATGGAGAACTCACATACTGAGCTGGGCCCAAAGTCAAAACATTTTATCGTTACGTTTTCATTCCATTAGCGTTCGAATATAGACGACGTTGCAAGCAAGTGTCAATTTCGTTCCTAAGATACACAATTGTTACGAAAATTGCCACTTTGGTGCAACGTCGCCTATATTCAAATGATTGCGACACGAAAATGTAATGCTAAAATGTGTTTTGACTCAGGCCTCTGGTCTGGAAATGGGCCTTGCATTATAGATATAAGATGTAGGTCTTGTATTATGGGTACTAACAAGACGATACATACATATAATGTGCCAAACACTTACACATGCGATACGCAGACCCAGGACAATTTGAATAAGGTTGATTTTCATTTTGCTGAACCCAGGACATCATGAATCATAGACAAGGGTGTTACCTATACGCCACACTGGCTGTCATAAATGCGTAAACACGTCACATTATCAATGTAAATAGTATATTGGAGGTTTATATCCATTCTTTTTTGTTTTTTTATGTGAATTTAGTTTCCTAATGAAACGGAGATTGCCACTGTTGTTGTTATCAAGAGCTTAAAGGCTATTATGGCCGTCTACTGTATCAATAAATAAATAAATATTAAAAAATAGAGTAACTAAACATGCACTACCAATAGTTAACATAATCCACCTTATTTACAAATATGCATGTTTTATTCATCTACGTTGGTCTCTCAATTCTGAGGACTTTGAATCTGTCTCCACATCGAGTGATCCTCCGCCATGTGCAAAGCCCATTCACAGATTCTAGTGTTATCTTTCTTGATACACCCACTCAATATTTTGAGCTATTTTGTGTTCATAAATAATGTGTTACTATTTCTTATATAAGCTATACCAAATTTATAATTATAAATAAGGCTGAATATCAAACTAAATCAAATCAAAGTCAAATGACATACTTATATGGAATGATCATGGTTTATTTCTAATAGATTTTCTGGTGGACATATTAACCAATTTCTCAAAATTAAAGCAGTACCAAAAATAAAGGTCTAAATACAAAAGAAAGTATCCATTGGCAATGTTGGAACCAATAAGGGTTTTTTTTATATGTAAAAGACATTCATAACACATTGGTGCCATAAACAATAACCTATTAATATGAAAGTAATTTTTTTTTAAGTACATAAAAATTAATATTGACACTTTGTGTATACCTTTAGAAGAGAAAATTAATTTCTACATCAATATAATAATTATTATTCTAACTCAGAATATTATTATAATAAAAATATACACCAACCAATAAACATTTTACAATTGTTTGACATGAAAATATACAAATTTTAATTGTCAAATAGACACTATGTGAATTTATTTGATAAAAATTTACATAAATATTTCTACAGAAACATTAAATATTGAGTTAGAACAGTTAATTGATAAGATAGGAAAATTGTTAAGGAACGCAAATTACAAAATACAAACTTTTTTCCATAATCCAATGACAAAAGATATTCTAGTTTTATCAAAAAATTTATTACTCAATGAAATGAAATGGCAAAATAAAAGAAAATTGCAATAAAATCTATATGAAGAATTGAAAAAAATCAAATACTTGTAACTACCACCTTCATAAAAATTAAGGCTTTTATTTTTGAGGAAAAATAAATCTGTCGAAATTCTATTGCTTACTAGAGTAAGTAATAGTTAGCACTACAACATTTTTCCCATGAAAATTTAATGAAATTAATTTTTTTTATGGGACCCGCTGTAACTTTTTGATAACCTCCGAAATTTTAAATAACGGTTGCATGCAGCCAAAAGCAGTTTATTTATATATTATTTATATTGAAAACATGTATTTAAAATAGACAGTATTCAAAACTATATTGATTTCCCAGTTCTGTACGCCAACAACTCAAAATTGTAATATTTGAAGAAATACACTGAGTAAATGCTTCCACTGAAGATCCAGCATAGCTTTTGTGTATTTTTTATATTATATTGCTTTCTTTTATAATTTTTTATCATGTTTCTGTTTTGTATTAAGACTGCGCTCTTCAATTTTGACGTTTTTTCGATGTTTTTCATCTACTAAAATACGTATACCTTTCATGGTGTGTTCATAAAAAAATATATATAATATAGTTCAATATTTTATCTACCTTATCATTGAGAAGGCGTTTTGATAAGTCATACCAGTTTTTCAGAAAAAAATAAGCCTAATTAATATTTATACACATCAGATCTCAAGCTTTCTTTGTCGCAGAGATATAGTTTTTTCTTTGAATAATTTCATCTATAAATATCTCACGTATCATTGAAAACCTAACTCTAGTTTAAGCATTTTTCTTTTATAAATATCTAAAAATGTGTTATTAAAAATTAAATCATTTCCGGGATCAATTTAATCAATCATTAAATCAGGATACATTATTGAATTATAACTACACCGTTTCATTTAGTTTGTAGCGGGGAAACAACTGCGGGGAAAGGGGAGATGAAACCGCGCGGAGGGAGAAATCTGCAGTACAGCCCATTAGCAAAATATTCTGGCACTATAGCGCACCCTTAACTGTTGATAAATATTGATTGTTTTTATTTTTAGTGTAGTATAGCGTTATTGTACTGTTACGGTTATTTTTGCCACAAACTGAGCTCGTAGATCTAAATTAATTTTTATAGTGAATTGAAATTTCAAACAAATATGTACTCTAATATGAAAAAAATTATAGTTTTTGGAATCGAAAGAATATCAATTTCTACATGTGTTTAGTGAAAAACAGCAATGTATTGAACATGGCTAAAATGCTGGTGCACAATACCATTCTGGTACCGACACTTATGTATGCAAGTGAAACTTGGACGTGGTTGAAGAAGGACGAGAGTGGAATAAGCGCCGTGGAAATTCGTTCACTAAGAAGAATGGTTGGTAAAACTTTGCGGGACAGAGTGAAGAATGAGGATATTAGGAGAATGAGCGGATGCGAGAAGAGTGTTGTGGATAGAATGCGTGTAAATAAGTTATGATGGTTTGGACATGTTGAGCGAATGCAAGATGAAAGATCGACGAAGAGGATGTATTTGTCTGAAAGAGGAGGTGTGAGGAAGCGCGGACGGCCAAGAAACACGTGGCTTGAGCATGTGGATCAAATCCTTAAGGACGGCCACGTGTTGAGTAAGCGAAATCGGCGAACATGTATGAGAAACTGGATGAATGTGGAGGAAGCGAAAGAAGTTTGTAAGAATAGATCTATATGGCGTTCCGTTCTCTCTGCCTACCCCTCCTGGGACATGGCGTGAGGGTATAGATAGATAGATAGACAAATAATTTTAAAAATATGCTATTTTTTTTCATGGGTATCTACAATACGTCCATGCTCCTTTTAGGAATGTTTTTTATGGCTTATGTGATGTATCACAGTTGTCCATACTCTACTAGAGATTAGAAGTCAAAGCTCATGAAATAATAAAAGAAAAATTCATGCGAGGCAAAACGAAAGCTATAATAAAAATAATGAATAAATTGCAAGAAGATAACTGCAAATTAAACAGAATGTTTGAGATGAGAGAAGCGAGTAATGGCGTTACATACATTGTAATTAACTTATAACATATCAACATAGTTTATCAGTAATCTTTGTTTCATGGTCAGATATTGTTCAAGATTTAATTAATATTTTCCTTTTAAACATTAACATTACAGAATTTCAAAGACAATGAAACATTTACATAGCTTCACAGTCAAAAGTATTAAAATCATAATCATTTCAAATAACAGTTTGGATGCCTACTAATTGCCTAACAGTTCTATTTTTTTCTGAGATAAAAGTTGGAAAATCAAGTAAAAATAATTTTATGAATATAATATTTGAATGTAAATATTTGGAATTGATTTGGCTAATAATCAAAAATAAAACAATGACAAGTTAGGTATATTTTCAGTGATATGAAATGTTTCATTGGATTGTTCCCCATCGTAATAGTAGTTATAATACTGAATATAATGTGACCAGGATACAAACAACATACTTGGATTACCGTTTGCCTTGAGCTCGTCAAGGTTCATTAAGTATTCTTCCTCTGTTATGTAATTCGGCCGACCATTTGTCACTATTGCAAATTTGAACTGGAAATAAAAAAAAAATATAAAATGTTAATCATTATCTTATACATTGTTACGATTGTTAGAGGGTACCTCTTTATTAGTGCATACTGCGACAATTCATTTCAAATAATTAACTGACAAATTTTCACTACTTGTTTTGAAACTCACGTTTTTGCGCAAAGTAGGTTTCAATTAAAATAAAATTAGCAGTGTTTATTAGTTATGGTTTGAAATTATCAGATAAATTATTGGCTATTTGGTAACATTTACATTTGATTAACTTTTCAAATAAGGGTTGATTATTAATCATCCTATTCATTTTCATAAGAAATTACTGTCTGGCTAAAACACAAGACCTGCAGACTTTGTATCACAAACAATATTGTGACAATCTAAAAGTTCCACATTATTGTTGACCAAACTCTGTTGTATAAGACATTTTATTGTTCAAACTGTTTATCAATGTTTGACATTATCATTTAAATATTCAATTATAATACTTGACACAAAATAATTTGTCATTATAATGGTTTTTTATCATAATAAACGGTTTCATTCAAAAGTGACAAAATTTTATGTCAACGACATCTTAGATGTGTATTTTACCCATTCTACCTCTTTATAAATTGAAAAATACGAGGAACAAAGAGAAGTTCACATAGCAATAGACCAAAACAGACTATTTGTAGAGTTATTCTGTATGGCAGCCTCATACTATCAAATGACTTACAATGGCACGTACCTGTTATATAAAAGAACCTAATTTAATACTATGTATAAATAATTGTGTTACCTTGTCCCACTCTTTGTCAGGTATCTCTAGTTTCTTCTGTAACCTGTCCTGTACATCACTGAACCTCTCGTGGTGCCGCACTCTGATGTAGAATGGAATACCAAACGTCGCGTACACCTGCTTGTGGAAGTGTGCACACGGCACTAACATTTCATCTTCCTGCAATTACATAAATAAATCAACCCTTGAGTATTCCATTCACATGGGTAACTGACATATAATGTCTAATAGTTTCATACTGTAATAAATAGTGTTAAATATATGGGATACAAAATAGACCATATTCAGTGTTACAATTCCCATTCTGTCCATTTTAAAACGACAACAACAAATTATGCGCACATTCAAGACAGGCGTGATTTGATGAAAATTTTATATATTTTATTCTATGCAGCACCCAGCAAAGAACTAGTCTCCCACTCCTTTCTTTAAGATTTCAAGTGTCCTGTAAAAGGCGGGTGTTGTGACATTTTTCATCTTAGATTCAGCGATGAGGTTTGCCATCCATCTAAATTATATTGCCACGGAAAAGACAGCTTGCATTTTTATTAAATGCAGCTGGTGTGCTGGCTACCCCACTTGTGGGATATGACATACACATAAACATCAAGATAAGTGGCATACCTCATTCACTAAATTAAAGATGTTAAATGTCTAATATATGTTTGTTTTACAAATATTTTTACAGGACACTAAAAAGTTTGCAGCAAAAGTTTGGGAAATTTATCTTATTTCAGTGACTACAAGATTAATTTAAATAAATGTGTAAGTACCTTTAATTTGAATTCATCCTTAAGTATCTCTTCAATCCTATAATTCTTAGGTGAAGCAAAGTTGAGATGGTCCAGCAGCATGTCGAGGTCAGGTCCAGGCAGTAGTTTGTGGCAGGAAACCTCCACAATACGCAGCTTCCCACTGCCCTCGGGAGATAGTTCCACTACCTTAGCAGCCTCCTCCAAGATGTGCTCCACTTTCCCATTCTTGTTCGGATATAATATTAATTCTTTATCTTCTTTGTAATTTGGTCCAACCTAAAACAAAAAACAAAGAAATTTTAACTGCTCGCACAACTTTTCAATTTTCTCTATAAAAATGCTAGCTACAGGTGTAATAAAATTTATTAAAGACAATATGACAACTTACCCAGGTACACTTGAACTGTTTTTTGTTATCCAATTCATTAATTTTAATTGTTAATAATTGATAAAATAATTTCTTGGGGGTCTTTGGTTTGCAATAAATCAATAATTCCTTAAGACAACCATCAAATGAATATTTCAGTGAATTTCCTGGTGAGTCCTTGTAACTGAAAACAAACACAATCACAATAATGTAACTAATGTTGACTCAATAAACAAAAGCTTACAGAAAAATCACAATTAATAAGCTTATTTGAAAGTGTTAAGTAAATACAGTTGATTCCGCTTAATTGGGACAGCCGCTTATCTGGGGCAAATCTTAAAGGACAGAAACCAAACCAGGAAACCAATAGTAAATATATGTTTAATTGGGAGAACATTACGCTTGATTGGGACAGTAAATTTAAGATCACAGCACATATACCTATTATGTTCTTTTTTTTTTTTTTTTTTTTTTTTTTTTTAACTTTTCTATACAGAGATGTCAGTATAGCTGGCGGACTTATCACTTACGTAATTTCTTCCAGACAACCAGTGCTGTCTCAATTTTGCTGAGACAGTTTCTCTTCCAAACCCTGGTTGCGAAAATTGCTTACGAAACTCCGCGACCCAGCTGGGAATCGAACCCAGGACCTCGATGATGCAAGTCGACTGCGATAGCCGTTGCACCACGCGGCCGGTTCCACATATTCTCAAGAAAAAATATAAATAATAATAATAAATATTTCTTTATTCAATCAATATCAATGTACAAACGTTGAAACAATAATATCACCAATTAGCTTCAATTAAGTTGCAGCAGCCTCACTAGGTTTCCCTGTATCGAGGCGTGCTGCGTAAAAAAAAAATATATAAAAAAAAAAACATACATTCAACAAGGATTAATACATCTTACAAAAAAATAAAAATGTATAAAAAAATAAATATAAATATACAAAGAATTCTCATTTTTGCATTGAATTAAATTGTATGTATCTACCCATTTATTATTTTAATTACAAATTATTTTTTACTTTAAAAGTTTATATTACATATTTGTAATTTATGTGATAATTTGTATTACGTATATGTAATTTACAGTTTCCAAGAGCTTATAAAATTATTGAAAAAAAAAATATGCATTGTTTAATATGTGTGTATTACTGATTAATGGCCTTAGTTGCCAAAACCAAATAAATGAATTTAAAAAAATGTGAAATTCGCTTAATTGGGACATAATGCCCAAGTCTTGATGGGTATTGTGATAATAATGTCTGTTTTAGAATTTAGAAAAAATAACAAATATAGTAATGTTTTCTGTTGGTGACATTTTAAATTTGCGTTATAAAAACTTTGCATGCAACAATTGCTGACATAGCGCTTCCTTCCCACATATTTAAATATGTAGCACTTACTTTTGACATCTGAAGAATTGTATTAAATAAGGATCTACATTCAGTCTCTGTCCCACAGCCCTAGCCATCTGGTCATACCTCATCTGCATTGATAGTTCCATAGTAAAGCTGCAATAAAATAAAATTCAACATCGCTATTAATACACAATTCAAAATTTTATAGATCCATCTTATTCTATGGTCTGCCTTTGCACAATACTTTCCATTCTTTCAAATTCATGCAGATCCTCATGCATTCACTCTAATTTATTTTTTCTCAACATGCAGCCATTCTTCAGAATTTGAGAGAACACATGATCAAACCATGAGATTCCCAAACATCTGTGCACTTTACATGTATGTACTTCTTTCATCATTCATTTGCTCCGTGGGTTCGAACCATATTCATATCTATGGTTACATCATATAAAAAAACGTTTGACCAGAATGTAACTATCTTTATATTTTGATTGAAAAAAACATGCACAACGTACAGTATGTATGTACTTAAATTTAATCATCATCAGCCTCTTTGCGTCCATTTATGAATACAGGCATCCCATTAAATCTTCACATTTCCCTGTCATGAATACACTGCATCCAACCATTCATATATAATTATTTACATGTCATATCACATATAAATATGAAGCAATTATTATGCAAAGCTTTTATTTGTAAAAGACCATCCACAAAAAGGATTTTTGTCTTATAAGTGATACATATTACATTTGACTTACCCCGGATCATTGGGCACTGTCTTGTCTATGAACTGCACCTCTACCTTGTAGAAGATATACTTGAAGTAATCCTGACATGTGGGCAACTCCAGGTCCTCGTCCTTCTCCTCCTTCTCAAACACTATGATGTCTCCGTCCATCAGCTCATCCAGTACCTGCCAAGTCAATTCTATGTATTCTATTTTGAAGCTACAATGCCACCAACTATCTCAGACAGGCTGTCATATGTTGTCATTGCCCATCCACTTTCCCACCCCACTTCACTTCACGCTGAACTAACCAAACTTAACATACTCTAAATCTACAAAATGATAATAAAAATACTGTGTAGGTTCTTCAAAAAAACACAATAATTTTAAAAAGATAAGATATTTTGGCACTTACGACAATTGGTACATAATAATTTTTATTACTTTATTATATGGTTTATTTAACAAATAAATGTAAAAAATTGCAATATTGTGATTTACCAACCAACTGTATGCTGTATTGCGTTACTCTATGTATGTTAGTAAGACATTGTGACATTGTAGAAAAAAAAAGGATTAATTAGTAAATCTAAAAAAGCGTTGATGCATCCTTGCTAAAGATATTTAAAATTTGTTTTATTTAGTGAAAACATTTTGTATGGAAAATCCAACTAATTAACTAATCGGTGACATTTTATTAACCAACATTGATCAAAATAAGGTAAACAAATAGTTTTAAATGTACTAATTGTAAACAAATTTGATACTGATTGATTTATAGGAAATGTAGTAATTAATAAACATTATAATGAATAAATATGAACATATTCCGGTTATATGGCTTCTATGAAATGAACAAAAGTTATAAGGGTGACCATCAAAAGCTAAAATCTTATAAAATGACAAATGTTTGGGAAGAAAACCATCCAAAAAAAAAACAATATTGAAATTAAATAAAACCTAATTTGTGTAGTTTGATTTGTACACAGTAGTTATTAGCAATTTTTTTATTGTGTAATCTCATATACAAAATAGATTACAACATGCAAAATACAGTAAAACCTCGTTATTTCGAAATCCAAGGGACCTCGAAAATCTGATTTCGAATTAGCGAAAACCCCGATAAATCGAAATTTTCGAAATAATTTTGATATACGCAGTATATAATACAGTATATATTATAGCCATAGGTACCATACGTAATAGAAACAGCTGATTTGGACTTGGGTTTTTTTAAAATTTCGCGCGTTCAAACAAAAAAAAACATTTGTAAGGCTGATGAAAGAGCCGCATGGAAAGGGCTAACAATTTCTACTACTCTTATACGCATTACAAATAAACAGGCGACCCTTTGTACAAGAATGGAATAGTTTGTAGTAAAACATACGTAATAAAGACGTCATGGGCGTATCGTGGTTTATCATAAATGTAAAGCTTCTATCACATACCACGTTTTTGTCCAATCCTTGCATTTTGCACAATGAAGGTAACAAAATATTGATGAAACTAACAGTTTTTGACATAATTAAATTACACACACATGTAAATCTAAATATGTATGTACCTACCTAAACAATACACAAATATAAATACGTACCTAAAACACAGTCGAATATTTAAAAATACATAATTTTAATGCTTCACTTCACACACGTTACTAAAAGTTCACTATAAATGTTAAAAAATGGGAAAAATATTTTTGACCAAATTTGTATTTAAAACGTGTATAAAAGTTCGGATATAAAATATTTATTTATTTGGAATGGAAAATAAAAATATTAATACACAAAATATTTCGAGTAGGTATAGGTACGTATGACGAGACGCCCATGAACAACACGGAAGTACATAATGTACATCGATCACGCTATGAGCCAGAGGATATACATAGGTAGCAGGTACCTGGTACATACTCAAAACAGCTGTAGATAGGTACATATTGAAATACAATACATTTACGATGTTTACATACAACATAGGAGATCTACTTAGAAATTTGGAAATCCCGTTGTTAAATATTATTATATGTATCTGGGTAGTGGGTAGGTCAGGTCCTTTATGTGTATTAGTGTGAACACAAATTTCACATAATAAGTTTTATTGTTCCTGAAGGAGCTTTGGGAAAAAACAAGGGTATTTTTTATGGCAGCCAAATGTTTTCGAATTACAATATACAAATTTCTATTGTTTTGTTTTGAAAGGACCAAATATTATTTCGAATTACGTATTAGCGGGGATTTCGAATTATAAATGTCTTTTGTATGAAAATTTCATTATGGGGACATTTTTGGGGGGAATATTTCGAATTACGACGAATTTCGAAATAACGGGGTTCGAAATAGCGAGGGTTTACTGTACTTACCTCTACTCATTATCCAGAATCAAGGTATGTAACTCTACTCATTATCCAGAATCAAGGTATGTAATAATTTAAATATTATTTTTGTTTTCAACTAAATCATGTAAAAAAACAGACATTGTACTTTTTTTTATTGACTGAAATAAATGAAAAACATGGTACATACATACTAAGATATTTTAAGGGCTTGTAAGTTACAAGAAAGATACTACACAATCTGGATTTTTATACGTAGATATGAAAAAAAAATCCCCTCGTAACAGGAGCATCGAAGACAAAGATACATCTTTAAAACTACAATCTGAGATTTCCACAAGGCGGTTTTGGCCAGCCAGCACTTCAGGCTCGCCATTGAAGGTCGTCTGTGAGCACAAAGTTTTCGCTTAGTAAATGCAGATAAACAGAAGTCACCCAACTACTGATATATATTTGAATTTGTCGGTAGCCTGGAGTAAAGAGTCTCGGCCTCGTGAACAAGGGGTCGGTGGTTCGATACCAGGTGCCGGCAAACTCCCCTTTCACGACACAGGCTTTTAGTAGCTTACTGTGAAAGGTGTATAAGGTTGAATTTGGGTTTATAATAAAAAACCCATATATTTAAAAAATATATATATATATATTCTACGTGAAGTGGGAGTCTTCAATGTATGTGTGAAAATTCTTCCCAGAAATACATATAAAAGTATACACGAAATACAAAAACATTTGATTTATTACATTAAAAACATATAAAAATTCTAATCTATTTACTCCATTTGTAAGCACAGGATTGAAATTAGCTCCCAACTTGAATCACGACTCTCAAGACCATGCTCTTATATAACTGTCATTCGCATTGTTTGTAAGAGTTCAGAAGCAGGTTGTTTAAAATCTTGTGGACTTAAAATAACGAGTGAACTAAATATTCGGACATTCTCAAAACTTTACTGAGCCCGGACATAAACATAGAAAATAAATAATATAACACTGAAAAAACAATTGAGAAGCAAAACAGTCATCAAGCATTTAGCAAGCAGCATACAGCATTAGAAGCAAGAGTTTATATTATTTTAGCATACAACAGACATCACCTACGTAGCCCAATAAATAAACACAGTCTTTACGTTACATGTAAAAATTATTGTTTATTGCAATTTTTTACATTAAATTCAAAAATTTGCGACATATTTTATTTTTAATATTAAATTATTTTTAAAGCACTTTAAAATTACGAAACCGTTACAAGGTTAGATTTGAAATATTATTTATGTTGTTTATATTGTATCACAAAAGCGATGCAATATTTAATAATGAAGGATGAGTTTGGAAATGATAAGCATTAAAGAAATCAAAGATGATATAAAAAGGCTTAAGAAACTAAATACAAGTGAGGTGAAGTGAACATTTATATGTATGTATATCCCAGACAGCCAACTGACAAATGAAAGTGGCAAAGCAAGAAGAAGTACAGTGTTATAAAAATAACTATAGCAGTACCTTTTCTATTGGGTCTACATAGTTGATGATCTTCTCGACAAAGTCAGGTTTGATTTCCTCATAGAGTGTTAGCGCCGTGTCTGGCGGGAAGCCTGAAACAAAACAACGGTTAAAAAATCAAACTACTTCTCTTGCAGAAGATAACTTCAGCGGACTGGAGTGAAATCATCAAATGCTAACTAGTCTGCGGTGATATGAAGGTTGGGGAGCACTACCCCACAGGACTTATTCGAGTAAATATTTTGAATTTTAAAATATGTATACAAACCAGCTCTCTTGTTGAGCACAGGCACAAGGTCTGTTAGCTTGCTGGAGATGGGTAGGTAGTGGTGTCCGCAGTAGTGTATCTTCTTGTTTCTAGGGTCGTACATCTTGAAGAATAGCATCACATCCTTTTCCTTGTTAAAGTGAGGCAGACATGTGAGGCCCAGATCAGGTGGCAGGAGTTCCAAGAAGATACACCACACTGATGTGTTGTCAGTCAAGTCCACTATAGTCTTCTGTTGTTCACTCTGTAAGTCTAGACAAGATGGCCGACAGGTCTGGAATAAACAAAATAAATATCAAAATATCAAACAAACACATTAAATTAAAATCTAAGACGCACACACCAAAATTTTCCCCATAAACTCCCTTCAATATTAAACTGAAATGTTTATATTACCAAACAGAATGATATTAAATGCATTCTTCCATTACATGAAGAGTTTCTCACTATATACCACATATCTATGACAATAATAAAAAGAGGTACCCATCCAGTAGACAACTACATATTTTTCTAGTAGAAGACTTTTTTAAACTAAGTCATTTTTTATTGTTCAATGTATGAAAACTCAAAATTAATAAAAACCGGAATAATAACCTGATATATGAATAAATAAATATGCAATAGAATCTATTAGATGCAAATTAGTTGTAGATGATAAACCTATTGTGCAAACAGCAAAGTTCAAATATCTTGGTCTAGAAATATACAATCACAGCGATCTATACAGTGAAGTAAGAAAACAGACTAACAGAGCTTCTGTAACAGCTGGACGATTAAAGAATTTAGTACGAAGGAATAAAATTATGCGCATTGACAGTAAGGTGTGCACTTACAAAACCTGCTTGACCGATACCACCAGAACAAAGTCACACTGCATATAATAATATGTATAGTCAACCATTCTATCATTTTATCACAAAGCATTCTCAGAAATAAGGATTCTCTGATTATACAATGTTCTATTCTTCTTTAAAATAATAGCTCACACCTATTCACTGTGTCGGTGTTTAGGTAGTAGAATTCCATAGCGAAATATATAAAAGTATTTTATTTTACTATTGATTTATTCGACGAGGGAGACGTCTTTCGTCTTATTAAGACATTGTCAATCCAATGTCCAAATAAGAGGAAAGACGTCTCTCTCGTGTTTGTTTGATCAATAGTAGAATGAAATGCTTGTTTCAATTTATTCAATTATGTAATTATACTACTTGTGCACTAAATAATAATAAATCAAATAGCATCTACTTCCACATCAAGAATAAAACAAATAACTTAGATTCCATCCACTTACATGATTTGATCTGACACTAAATGGCCAAGGTCTGATCTGGTTGATAGGATATTTAAAGTTCTCCGAGAGCATGGTCATAAACTCTCCCACTGTGGACTGCTTCTTCACCTTGAACACTCTGTAGTTGGCCTTGTCAGGATCGTATAAATCATTACCCTGGTGGCCATTAAATGCATCCTCCAGCAACACATTCACAGTCATGTACAAGTGGGCTTCTGTGCGTTCTCGCCTTCGAATCTACAAAAGAATTAAATTAGTTAAACAAAACACTCTAAGTAGCTATCTTCGTGTAAAATATTACTCAATAGACCCCCCTCACCTACACAACCAACAAATTGTGCAAAATCCCTTTAATGGGAAAATTGAGTAAGATTCTAAATATTTTCACTCACTTGGGTATGAAATTAACAAATAAATAAATAAAACTAGAAAAAAAATCTATTAACGAAAAGTCATCAGCTTTGTTGACAAAGTCTCCAAACAAATGGTCACGTCATGACAAGAACACGGGTAGGCAAAAACAATGCAAGAAGAACTTAAAAAAGTGGGTTGATGACATTGTCCGGGTGATGGGAAAGCAGTGTGTTCATATTGCTTAAGATCAAAAAGAGTGGAAGAGTTAAGAAAAAGTCTACATCCAGACAGTGAAGAAATGAGAATCAGCAATAAGCAAGTATAAATATTCACTCACCATTTCAATTCTCTTCTCCTCATTCAATCTATCAACTAGTTCACTGGGTATATCCGCTTGTGTTACCTCCTGTAATACATTCTTTAATTCTGAATCCCTACAAACAAACAAACAAACACAAAATATAATTATTAATATTATACTTCTCTACATAAACATATTGCTAAGTGTGGGGGAACACATCACCATCACACCGCTTCCCTTGCAGAGTAGCAAAAAGAAGTGAACGACACCAACTCTTATGCATGCATGCTCTCTTATAAAAAATACTCAACACATATTCTGGTATCAAATTCATATTTATAATTTAAAACAAATGTCTGGGCTCCACCTCCAGCTTGATATATAATTTTAATGAGTTTGGTGATTTATATATTATGATAATTGTCAAATGTTGATGTATTGTAAGGAGGGAAACAAAAAGCTTCTTATTTCATAATGATTCTCCAGCTGTTGTGCAGAGGTATCAAATCCAATCCAAGTGAATAAACAAAATAAATGTAAGCATGATATTCTCAGTAGAGTTGAGATAATAATATGTGAATATGTCCCACCTAATATAGACCAACATGTAAGCGTTGGTACAATGCCTAACTGTTAGAGTCATGTCCTCATCGTGTCCACCAAAGTTGTGTTCAATAGCCTCTTGTTTGGTACATTTTGATACCACATCGTCGTCAAATTTACACCACTGCAAAATATATTAAAATATATCTATAATATGTCAAAAATTATGAAATACATATTAATAAATATGTGATAGATTGATGTCACTTTTTGTCATCATTTAAAATATTTATTTTATTCTCCACTGCCACTGTACGTACATTGGTTACAATGTTAATTATACCAATGTTAAAAAACATTATTCACATTATTATGAGCAAAGGTGTGAGTATACTTTAATACGAGATATATAATATTATATACATTAATATCCTTTAATATTGATTTTTTGTGCAATAAAGATTATTATAATTAATACGCTAATACAAATAATCGATATGAATAGTAAGTATTCTACAACGCACTGATTGATTAATCAAGTAACGGAAATGTGTTATAGAATACTAAAAACATTCAAAATGTCTTGAAACTGTTACATAGTTAATCCTTCTAAAATAAATTATACATATTATGAGAACTAGTCTTCCACTATTTTCCATAAGTTTCCGAATGTTCTGTAAAAGGCAAATATTCAAAAAATAGACATTTTATATCTTAAATTCAGGGATGAGGTTTTCCACCCATCCTCAGTATCTTAATTTTTTGATAGCACGGAGAAGACAGCTCGCATGTTTATTATATGCAGGTGGTCTGCTGGCTACCCCACTTGTGGGACATGCCGTGATAGTATAGTCAATAATGAGAATCACGAGGATACCTTTCCGTCTCCTTTGGGATTGATAAAGACCACATAGTGGCCACCATGGTTGTCTCCAGAGTGCACCAGCACAGCGTGTAACGTGTAGTCTGCCGGCACTGCTGGCTTTTCTTGTAAATACGCATCTAGATTTATATGCTCGTAGAATTCAAACCTGAAAACATACAAACCACAAAAATGATAACTATCGTATCAAGGACTTGGAAGTAGGTAGGTATATCTAATTAACCTATTTGGACCAACATTTTTTCTTGCTTTTTCTAGTTAAATTGGGAAAAAATTACTAAAAGAATAGTCTTATTCATTCAGTTCCAGATTTTTTGGACCCAATGATACTACATTCTGTCAGGCCATTCTGGGGCAATATATAGAGAGTAGCACTCATATGCACCCATCCTTATTCAGGTTACGAAGGCATTCATTTGAATATTTCTTCGGAGAATGCTCCGAATTGTCACCGAATGATTGGAGATTGATCATTTTTTGAGGTTAGCATACTACTATCAGGACGCACCCAATTGGAGACCTTTACATTTCATCAAAAATTATTTAAAAAACAAAACATGTTTGGAAATAAAAAATATTTTCAAATAATATAATATTATTGAAATAGATTGTGAATATTCCTATATTTCATACAAAAAAATATGAACAATCAATAAAATTTTTTTTTGAAAACCCTTAACATAAAAAAGTCTAGTAATAATAATAAAAAAAGTTGAAATAGAACCAAATCTAAAAACTATTTAACATTGACTAGCTAAAATTATCAACATATTCTCTTAATATAAATTATTTAAAAATTTTGGAAAAATTCCAAAATCCCCATTCGGGGAACATGGTACTAATGAGTTAAGCAGTGAAATGAATATTTGTAATTGTATCATCACTGTGTAGGTAGACAATTAGTTACCTATCATTGAATTTGACGGAACAATCTGTGAGCGGGTCGTACTGGAACCTCATAAGATGCAAATGCAGTACAGGGGGGAATGAGGCAAATATGACTCCCTTCTCTGCCTCTTGCAGACCATGTTCTCCAGCGTCATACTTGTTCTCACCGTCCAATGTCTCTGTGCATATGTAGTCTTTGAATGACTCGTCAACTAAAAACACCAAAGGACAATGAAGAACTTTACTTGGCAAAGAATAGGTCTTCCATTAAGTATTTAACATCTTCATTTCAGTGATGAGGTATGCCACCAATCATGAATGTGTTAATTTTTCTTATTGACATAGACAAGACAACTTGCTTGTTTGTTACTTGCCATTAGTCTGCTAGTTAGCCCACTTGTGGGGTATGCCGTGATGGTATAAAGATAGGTAGAGAATGTTTTATGTAAAAAGAATAATAAATTAGCATGAAATCTTGAATGAATATAGCATGTAATACATTTTTCAATAAAACTACACATTGTAAGTATGCCCTCTCCAAAAGCACACATATTGGGTAAAATATATTTTTTTATTAAGACAAACTAAATAACAATTATGCATTTAGAGAACTCTCACACTAAGCAACAGCTTGTATTGTGAAGGATCAAACCAGAAATATTCCTACTCAAGTCCAAGATTCAATTAACAGTATAAGCTATCCGCTTCAATAATAAATCTGGAGTTACACAATAAACAAGAGATGGCAAATAGAAGATCAACGTATCTTACTATTTTTCTTTCCTTTGATGTTGAGCTGAATGTCGTAGAATGTCTCCAATCTGGTACTAGAGCAATCCACATTCTTACATTTAATGTACGAGGTCATTTTACCCTCAAATAGTTTAGGCACTGTCCCTTCCACACATGTTCCCTTCATTTTGCTCTCTAGTTTGTCCAATAATACCTACAATAACAATATATAACAAACACAACATTATTCCAGTCTAATTAACATGGTTCACGTACAATTACAAAATTGAGGCACACTGACTACATGTGGGAGATGATATACATAGATACATCATTACTGCAGATAGGATATTTAAATATAATATGATCTACTGCAAACGGAGATATGACTCACCCTAAGAAATTCCTGTACATCATGTTGCATAAAAGAGTCCAATGTCTCCCAACCGAAGCTCTTGGTTAGCTTCTTAGTCCCCACGGGCTTATCAGAAAACTGCAGCTCGTGGAAGACTCGTTGCAACGCGAGAGCTACGGACCGGGTGCTATCATCAGACTCAGTAGGCATCTTGTACACGGCTTTTCTCAGTTGATTTGTAAAATATAATGTCTGTAGAAGGGAGTTCATGTAACATGTGGCTCCCTGATTCTTGAGACCCACATAGCCAGTGTGCTTCTTGGAGTCCCACGACACGCCGTGGGGAGCCTCGGCTGTGACGTGGACCTCCAGTGTGATGGTATCATCCTTAACATAACCCTTCTCCGGATCAAGAACATCGTTCCAACTCATGAAATGGGAAAATCCCCAGTCATTCTCTTTGTAGTAGAATAAATGTTGAATTTTTCTATAGAAAGGCTCTGCATCAGGCTTGTGTGTGAGTAGTTTCAGCTCTGCATTGGCGTAGCACGACCAACTGGAAGACTCGCTCTCTCCATTGCACTGAAGGAAGAAGCCTAAACTCTTCTGTTTGTTATCCTGTGGCATGGTTTGTCTAGGCATCACCATAATCTTCCATGGCAAGTTCCTCACATAGCACGGAGGAGATAGCACAGATTCCTTAATACGACTAAAGTTGTTTACAGTGAATCTGAATGTGGCTTCGGCCCTTGCTTCATCATCAGCCATCTCCACATCCTGCAAGATGTTATTCAAATTTATATTACATTAAAATAATTGTATCTTTAACTACACCAATAGATTCTATCTATTACGCAATAACATTATTTGCATTCCTCCTCTTATAGCTCAGGGGGATTGTACATGCACATGCACTAACCAACAAAGCAATCAATTTGCTTAATTTTCTAAACAAGTACTGTGATAATTAATATGACAAAAAAAATATTCTCTTGGTTGTACATTTCAGTTTAAAGTGATTTACTGTCTCTGCTGTTGTTGATGCATTTCAGTTTCAGATAGGTTGTACATTTCAGTTTAAAGTGATTTACTGTCTCTGCTGTTGTTGATGCATTTCAGTTTCAGATAGGTTGTACATTTCAGTTTAAAGTGATTTACTGTCTCTGCTGTTGTTGATGCGTAAAATTAAGATAAACAATATTACATTTTATGCAATTAATTTAAATAGTCCTATAGATTGAAGCAATGTTGTTTTTCGTAATTACCTGAATAGCTGCAGCAGCCGCGTCCTGTGTCTGAGGCCCCATCATCACTTCGTTTGGTCCCCTGTCTGTGATGTCACCACCTCCTGTATCTGTCAATGTGTCCACTGTCTCCACTGAAAATAAATAACACATATATATCATAAATATATTTCCACAAGATGGAGAGATTAAATTACAGAAGCCACTCAGAGCACACTGCACGGGGCTCTGCACATGACAGAGGGTTGCTCCTTACAGAGAACGATGGTGAATGGAATGAGGCGCAGTGGTCACGACCCTCAGAATCGAAAAAGAAAATATTTAAATATCTATAATGTCACAAGGTTAGCCAGTGAACTAGCTGCACATAACAAACATCCAAGACGCACTCTCTGTCCCATAAACACATAAAACATTTTAAATAGTTAGTCATACATTTAATAAGAACAATGATAGTTTAGGACCTTTAGTCAAAGGCACTCTTTTTCAGTTTTCCAGTGTCATTAAAAAGGAAAGTATTCCAAAAAAAAATCTACGAATATCTTTGAATAATCAAATTTTTAAAAAAAAGTAGAAAATCCGTAAATTCAATTTTGATGTGTTCGTCTTATCTGAAGTTATGCCTAAAATAATTACAAGAAAATGTGCAAATATCACAACAAAAAACATAACAATCTTATTTACCCTTTTATAGGTTATGTTTTAACAATCACAATGAAAACACGAGCTTTCATAATTGATTGGACGCCTTGCATATTCAAAACATTTTCTAAACCATCCGCCACTCTCTAAATTTAATAAAAAATTAACTAATTGTTAATTATGGGAAACCACAAATTATAATATTTGACAAAATGTTATCATTTGTATGATATTCAACTCTTCACAATTTGAAAAATAGCAATTTATTCCAATTTTGAAATACTATTAACATCACACCATAGACACAAAATCATTGACAAAGAAAGCATGGAATGGCAAACCAAAGAATTAGTAAATTTTATCATTGGGGTATACTACAATACACTTGAAAAATATTATATCATCTGATGTTTGACTATTTTTGTTTCATTTTCACATACAAATGGGGGTTACTCATTGTTGCAGCAGCATATAGGTAATGGTTGCTGTTTCTAAGAAAAAAACAGTATCTTGTCACTTAAACCAATAAATACACAAAGTCATTTTGGAACAAATCATGATTTAAACTTATGTTCCTTGTATTTTTAATTTGATTATTCAAAGATACCTATTCATTTTACATCGCTTTACAACTATTAAATTTGAATTTTAAATATAATCCTGACTTTAATTGTTTTTACTATCACCAAAATTAAATTGCTTTCATCTGCTTATCATTGTGCTCACTTAGTTTTTTTATTCTGCATTGAATTTTATTTTTTGTTTTAATTACACTGGCTATTATTGTAATTTAGGTCAATAGAAACAAGTGTCATGCACGTCGCAAAAAGACACAAAAATTTATTGTAACGATTCCCTGTAATTTGGACAACCTGCATTCACAATACACCATTCATATTTCAACAACATCATGAGTGCAGAATCAGGCTAAATAGAAATAACTCATTTCCACCCAAAAAACAAAGAGGCAATATCCAGAATGATTATTGCTAGTATGTACCTACACTGAATCAAATCAACTTATTTCCTTCCCTTCCAAAAGTAAATTAATAATGTATGAGCAATTCCACAAAGATAATAAATTAGTTACTTACAAGGCTATTCTAGTCTACTACTGTTTATATATATTATAAATGAAGATCACGTGAAATTCTTAATTCTATTTTTATTTTAAGAAAATATCGCACTAGAAGCAATCGTTTTTCACAAGTCACACTTACCATTCCGGTGAGGATAGTAGACTCTTTTAGACAAATGGATTAGTGAGGCAAAGCCATTCAAACCTAACATCACTGTATTTAGTTTTGATTCCTCTGTCTTATCCCTATTGTATTTCCGAAATGAAAAATAAAATTCATCTCTAACAGTGGAATGTAAAAATTTTACCATAACTGGTCGAAGAGTATTTACATATTGTTCAAAAATTTGTTTCTCAGTAGTTCTGTAAATTCTTGTAATGTCGACAGATTCCAAACGGGAACCAGTTAGATTTCCAATTTTAAGCAACAATGTCTGCAAAGACTGGTATGTTTCTTTATCGGATTCTGGTATACCCCTGATAAGTAAGATCTTACATTCCTCCCCTTCTACATTTTCTTCCAAAAGTTTCACAAGATGATCATTTTTCACTTGAAGCCCTTCCTTTCCACTCTTCAACTCTTCTAATTGTTCTTGGAAGTGATTGATTCTATCTTCTATGACACCATTTTGTTGGACCACAAGATCTGTCACTCGTGATTGCACAGCTTTCAGTCTTGAATCCGTGAGATAGGCACACTCTTTCAGCTCTTGAAGACTTTTCCCGAAATTGTGAATAATTGATTTTGCTTCAGAAAACTCAGCTAACATGGTAGACAATCCTTTTTGCAACTCAGCAATAGAAGCAGAGACAGAATCCAATGACACCTTAGGCAAAGCAGTTGTAAGGGTCTCATTCTCTCTCACATCTCCAAGCTGACTAGGGATAGAATTCCAATAACCACAACCACATATCCACATTCCCTTTATATGATAGGTCACTATACATTCCATATGGTATTTTCTTTCACATATTCTACAAACCAAAGTCTTATTTCCAAAATTATCCAAAATTATCCTCTTACACTTTGAACCAAGAGTACATTTTTCCATTTTAATTTATTGAATTACTTCAAAATCTCAGATTTTAGTATTCAAATTTGGTTATGATCACTTACACCACTTAAAATCACCAATGAATGGAATATCTATTGATAATCCCTTCAATGCCATTACACACCTCAACAGTCAAGATAACAAAGCAACTACATTGCCTACAGATTAGAGTTGGGAATAACGGCTCTTTGAAAATAATGGAACGTAAGCGACTGTTATTTATTTATATTCTGTTATTAGAAGAGCTACCGTTATCACCCCCCCCCCCCCCATAAAAAAATAAAAAAAAAAAAATATTTGTAAAAATATTGTCCTCCATCCTGTCTTATTTTTTTGTCTGTCAACCTTTCTAATAATATAATATAAATAGTTATAATTAAAAGATTAAAATAATCTTTTATAAATTACATCAATCGTAAAATTAATAAAGTAAAAGATTTTCGCATCGGCTATTCGTCAGTAACAGAAATTACTGTCACTGTCAAATAATGACAGTTTTGACCTTGAAGTATTTTACAGTAAATTATGTAAACAAAACGGCATGGTTTTGACGTCTGTCAATTCAATGGCTATTCGTAAGGAATTTTATGTAAAGATAAACAAAGCCACACTGTTTTGACGTCTGTCAATATTGGCAGCAGTGTGACCAGATTTGGTAGTTTCCTACTTTTTTGGTAGTTTTTGAGGCATTTGCAAGAATGTTTAGAAGTTTTTATTTCTTTGGTAGTTTTTGTATTTAGTCGGCAAATTATCGGGTACTTGGGAAAAGTACCCGATACTTACTGATTGAAAATAATTGTCGGTACAAATACCGAGTACATTGTAGAAAAAGGTACTGCGAGAAAATATTGTTGAAGAAAACCGAGGAGTTTTTTAAATACTTCAAATTCCTACACCATTTATTGTTTAACAAAACCGAGGAGTTCTTGAAATACTTGAAATTCCTATACCATTTTAAGAATTTAGTAGTTTTTGACTCCCCCATTTAGTAGTTTTTGAAAATAAAATCTGGTCACACTGATTGGCAGTCGTAATGTCCGATGACATTTCTTATTACGTTTTCGGTTAGTTTGCTTTATGAGAAAGCAAACTTTCAATGCTTGAATAGTGCAATATCATTTAAACATTTGTCACTTTGTATATTTCATGTTTTATAGGTATGTTCCCGTATAAAGAGCATTAAGCTTGTATATTTTGTCTGAGAACAAAGTTATTTCCATAACCGGATAAAGTGTAATAAATCGATTAGAGCATGGGTGGCCAACCTTTTCAGCAGCCGGGCCAAATTTCAGAATGAGATTTCCTACCGGGCCGCACAAAAATATACTCCAAATATGGAACATTTGATAACTTAACTTCACCTTAATACTTCTACCCCCCCCCCCCCTCGTCGCTAAATTTTCAAAACGGTATAGGAATTTGAAATGTTTCAAAACTCCTTGGTTTTCTTTTAGAGTATTTTCTCAAAATACCTCTTTCAAAAAAGTATCGGGTACTTCTACCGACTTTTATTAAAAAAAATGTGTAATAGTTAACCATAAACATATTTTGCAATTTCTCTATGGAAAAGTTCACCATAGATAAATTTTATAATTTCTTTCTTTTTTCTATGTAATTACGGACAAATAGCCTTTGCCAAAGATTTTTTACTATATAAATTAGATTAAAAGTTTTTAATTTGATTTTATGAAAAATAAACATGTAACATCATGAGTGGAGATAGTCCTTTGACCACTCAGGTGATAAAAGGGTTATGAATAATTATCTACCCGTATCTCGAACTCATAATACTTTTGTGTCAATCAACAGATGTCCGTAGTAGTACCGTTTTGAGGCGAAAAAAAGAACGCGTTCCTTTTCAAATAATACCTAAATATTATTTTCCATACTAAATTGTATCGCCGCGTGATTTGTAACGTCATCGGGAATACCTAAATGATCGTCCATAGTAAAATGTATGGCGGTGTGATAAGTAACAGTATTAGTAATACCTAAATGATTTTCCATAGAAAATTTGATATCTGTGATAATTCACGTCGTTCAGAACGAAGTAGCGGGTCGTAGTCAGAAATCACACGATAATAGTGTGACGTGATATATCGATATTCCGCTACCACGCTCCATAAAAATAATTTAATATATCATGCGTTCCTCGTTATAACGACCAACTCTACTACAGATAGGGGAAATCCTAAACATTTTTTTAAATTTATTTATGGCTTTCACAAATAAATGTCATATGCCTGCCAACACCAAAGACAACTACCAGTTGAATTGATCATTGCAAACAATAGACAAATCTTCATTCTGTGGTCACAAAAAAATAGAATGGTCAAATCCTTCTCTAATCTATCCTTGGCTATAGGCTTCCGTTTTTAACTTCAGTAACTCTAGTACCATGCATCCAGATTTCTTCAAGCTGTTCCAAGTTGTCATTCAAGAACTGTCTATACCTTGCACAACTACATTTTAATGCAGTTATTTGTCTAAATATAAATGGTGTTCCGTTCTCTCTGCCTAACCCACTTGGGACACAGGTGAGGATTTAGTATAGTATTTATTTTATTGACTACATTAGCCCCCCTATTACTTATCTTTTGATAGTCATAGTGATAACTGTCATTTTTATAAAAAGTTCATTCCTATTAATACCCAATATATTGACAGTCAATCACAGAACCACACTTTTTTGATAAAAATGACTGCTATCACTATTAACTATCAGAAGTTAGGTAATGGGATGACAGTGAATATTTGTTTTCTCTCTTATCCATTCCATTTATGTTTTTGTCGTTATCTATCACCAAACAATACTCCCAACATCCTTCTCTCCATGGTTCTGTTTCATAAACAGTATTTGTGTTATATAACAAAATGGATAATATTTATTTATTTTTAGTATTATTATTGAGTATAACTAACACACAGCTCCGAGTTCGCATCATCAAGAGCTAAACTATACTGAATAAAAAAAATATAAAAGTTTGCTGAGATTTCCCGTGAAGGCGTAGGGGTAGTTGGGGCCATGTTGGTTTCAGGTGTGAAGTTGATGGAATTTGTGATGTATAGCTGTAGTAACAGAGACGAATCGGGGAAATTATTATTATTCATAGCTGTTTTAATCGAGTAGTTATTTTCATTGATTTCTATTGTTTCCAGTACTTCCAAAATCGGTCAGTATTGGTGCAGGACTAGATTTTTTATAATGGTCATGCTTAGGTATTGAAATTTTTATTACTTCCAAAATAGCCAACATCAAACTTTGACCCTCCCTCTCGTTGCCATATTTTTAATTTATTATAGAAATTTGAGATATATCATAATCTCATCATTTTTGCATAACAATACAGACAACACACAACTTTTTTGCTAGGCATACGGTTCTTTTTTGCACATATAAGAGAGATGCAGAGAGCGTCTTCTAGCTATACCAGCACACAGTACAAGCTTTTTATCTAACTCATTCCTTGTTCATGGTGCTCGCAGTTGGAACAATCTTCCTTCGAAAATCAGGATGATAACAACCTTTAATTCTTTCAGACAAGCTGTCAAAAATCATTTTCTCTCATTGAATTTAGCATCTGACTCCTAAATCCTTTTCCCTTTCCCTATGCATGTGCACGCTGCAATTTAATATGTTATACTTTTATTATTATGTGTCCGTAAGTGCATTGTTGCTTGCATGTGTTCTTTTTCTTTTCTTTTGTTTACTTTGTGTTGTATTTTTATTTCTTTTATGACTGTTGATATGTAAGGGTGTATATATGTATGCATGTGTTTTTTTTTTTTTTTTTTAATTTTGTTTAGTTTTAGTTACCGGGTTAGTTGGAAGACATCGCATTTTAGCGATAAACTCGCCCTCTGTACATTGAATTTATAATTGTTATTTTTATGCCACTATTTCACTATGTAATATTGTGACATTTTACATCTTAAATTCAGCGATGAGGTTTGCCACCCATCCTGAATGTCTTGATTTTATATTGGCACGAAGAGGACAGTTTGCATGTTTCTTACATGCAGCTGATCTGCTGGCTACCCCACTTTTGGGATATGCCGTGATGGTATAAAAAAAAAAAAAAAAAAAAAAAAAAAATATTGTAACCAATGTACAGTAAAGAATAAAATAAATAAATAAATATAGAAAGCACGCCACTGGTCGTTATGTATGTGCATGTTTAAACTATGGTTGCTGAAAGAGTGGTCAGTTTTCTATAATACAAATTCAGAAAATTTATTGTTGGTAATATGTCATCGGTGATCGTCAACTATAGTTTTAAATTCTTAAAGGTCTGTCCTCTGTTGTTTTTGTTGCAGTCTTCACATGGATAAAATCAATGAAAAAGCATTTTTGTTATTTGTTTTTTCAGTAATTCAATGATGTTACCATTCCGTATGTGATAACCGATAGAATGCGTGACTCACAGACAACTTGTGTATTTTTGTGATTTTAAAATAAAAGTTTACCAAACACTCTCCAGGCAAAACAAAGTCTACGTTATCCGTCAGACTCTTGACTTTATTTTCCACACTTCACAATGTACCTATCCCAAATATACGAGGCGTGTTTTTTAAGTAAGTACCGTTTTGCGATTCTGCCGCCGCAGCGCTACGGTCGGCGCGCTGGTTACCCACATCTCTTGTCTACGCACTGACGCCATTACAGTCTGATTCTTCATTGTATACGTTGTTTAATGAGTGTTTAAGATGCCTCCGACAATCGTGAGTCCCGCCGATTGTGAAGTACAGGCTGTTATACGATTTCTTAGTGCTAAAGGTGTAAAACTGATCGATATTCATCGTGAGATCTGTGAAGTTTACGGACAAAACATTATGAGTGAGACATTGAACAATCTGCGTCGTGCAATCCAGAATAATAAAAGACGTGGCAAGTTGAGTAAGGGTATCGTTTTGCTGCATGACAATGCCCGTCCACATGTGGCTAATCGGACCAAAGATCTCATCAAATCTTTAAAATGGGAAACTCTAGATCATCCTCGATACAGCCCTGATCTGGCGCCCAGCGACTACCATTTGTTCCTGCACTTGAAGAAACATCTGGGTGGTCAGCGTCTTCAAGACGATAACGAAGTCAAAACAGTTGTGATACAGTGGTTAACAAGTCAGGCGGTAGAATTTTATGAGGAGGGTATTCAAAAACTGGTGCCACGTTATGACAAGTGCCTCAATATTCACGGAAATTATGTAGAAAAGTAGATTAAGGTACAGGCTTTCATGTAAAAATAAAATTATTGCGATATCTTTGCACGTCTTTTTTTAATTCCAAAACGGTACTTACTTAAAAAACATGCCTCGTATCTACATAATTATCGATTAACTACACGGTTATGGAAATTTTCAACACGTGAATAATGCAAACAGAAAAAGAATTAAGGAAAACTAAATTTGGCATCAATGAAAATTCAAAATTCAATTCTCTCTACCAATCTACTACAGATAACACACACACAGTGAATTTTAAATCTGGCCATTAGGATTTAGTAGAGCGGGTCACCAGTGTATTCACTTTTTACAAAATTTGTCATGGTCATAAAAAACTCAATAGTTTTATTTTATCTAAAATAACCAGAAGATAAGAGCAACGTTAAAAGACCTCAGGCTAGATGGTTTGACAATTATAAAAATAACCAGAAGATAAGAGCAACGTTAAAAGACCTCAGGCTAGATGGTTTGACAATTATAAAAATAACCAGAAGACAAGATCAACGTTAAAAGACCTCAGGCTAGATGGTTTGACAATTATAAAAATAACCAGAAGATAAGAGCAACGTTAAAAGACCTCAGGCTAGATGGTTTGACAATTATAAAAAATTGATGCACTATGCCCAAAATATAAACAATAAATCATAGAGAAGGGTTTTCTCCAGCAATTCGTCCGTAAAACTGAAAAGGAAAAGTGGGAGAAAAAAGCATCATCAATCATTCATCAACATTTAAGCTCTGGAAGTTTATTCAAACCCATTTTGGGAACCTTAAGCTTTCGAGCACCCTGTAGAAAGCAGATATTCGTAAAGCAAAACATTCAAGACATTTAACATCTTCAATTCAACAGTGATGTGTGTCCCACCCATCCTGAATGTCCCATTTTCATGGCATGGAGAGGACAGTCTGCATGTTCATTACATATAGTGAGTCCACAAGCTACCCTACTTGCAGGAGACACCATGATAGTGTTGACGGATAGATAAGCCCTAAATGATATGAGATCTAACAGTTTATAACAAATAGTAACTGAAAAATATCATTTTACATAATGAATATATTAATTGAGAGAGACTTACTTTCCATCTCCTCAGCCTGGCTGACATTGTCTGTTGGCCTGTCAGCAGCAGGCGAGTGGTTCATGTTATCTGGACGCGCCACCGGGGAACTGTCACTGCTTCGCTGGAAAAAATAAATCACTTCTTTAATACTACTCTACAATGCCCAGTCATGCATAAATTAATCTTTACCAGACGGCTGTCAAACATGTTTGACGCAACGAGTCGTGGCATATGGCCGACCGACAATACCGTTTGACACTCGCTTCTCATACAAATTTCTCTATATAGGCGATATATATTTCATATAATATTCATATCAAAAAATCAAGAAATCATTATACTGTCGACATCTCTTGGAAATCTTTTGAAATAATTTATATTTTCGTCAATATAAACAGAAGATTCATGCCCTGAAATCATGTCGATGTCCCGATAAGCTTAAAAATTCCTGCGCAATAACACGGACGAATCATATCGCGCGGCTTGCACGTCAGATCTTGTTACAAGAATGGTACAATTGGTGTTGTGCGCTGATATCGCGCCATTTTAATTCATTTTTGTAATTTATTTTGTACTTTTTATATCTTATATTTTTACATGATTACTTTAAATTATCCATAATGTCTAAGAGAAAATTAATGGAAGATGAAATTTTCAATACTGTTATCAACATGGACTCAGATTTCAAATTACGGTGGTATGAAATTTTCGATACGAAAATTTCGGGATGATGAAAATTTCGATACTGTTATCAAAATGGACTCAGATTTCAAGTTACGGTAGTATAAAATTTTCGAAACGCAAATTACGGGATGATGAAATTTTCGATACTGTTATCAACATGGACTCAGATTTCAAGTTACGAAAAGATAGTATAGGAAAAAATATTTTTTTTGTATACGAAATATACTGAGCATTCTCGTGTATCTACATAAGTAGGTATATCTACGACACTAACATTCTAGATTTTTTTTTTTTTGAATCTGCATGTTAATGATGCGTAATCGTCATTTGACAATAAAGGAACATAATGGCTTCATAAAAAATAGTAAATAGTAATCGTAATTTATTTATTAGTGATTGATTATTATTGTAATATTTTTTACATAATGACATAAAACATTCATCGGCGTAGTGTTCCTGTCCTCATATAAATGACGGATAGGTTAGTATTGTTTATATGAAAAATATTTATAATTAAGTTTTATGTGTCTATTTACATTTTTGTGAGTCAAGTATCACACAAAAGGGACACCAATGTCATTACTCAAATGATTGTATAAACAAATATCGGATAGATGATAGATTTACGATGTACTTGAGAATTTAATATTGTATACAAAAGTGTTCGTCCGTAGGTATAACATCGTCTCCAATTTTGAAGTCCTGTAAGGGTTAATTGACTGCTTTTTTTACTTAGCTTATTTTCAAATATGGATATTGATGTAGCCAAAGTAAGGTCGGCTTAATTCTAATACACCGTAAATCATTTTTTTTATTTCAAATTTATGATGGATTCATGTACCGTTCACAGTAATACAATCTTTTTTTTATAAATTTGTCAATTTTATAACATGTTTCGAGTGGAAATATAAACTGTGTCGCAAATAACCAATTCAATCCAATTGATGATAAAATAAATATTGATTTTTTCATTCTTCCTGTTAAGTTAGATATAACTGACTTGTGTATTAGAATTAACCCGACGATATGTAATTACACATAACGCGAATTATAGTATTTATTATGTATTCAATAGTTTTATTATTATTGTGAATTTTCTGGGGGATATAGTGGAGATCCATCAAGGGTTTATTATATTGATTACTTGGATGCGAGCTTTAGCTTTAAAATAACTAAAACAATCTATGTCTATGGTTGTTCATCTATGTCTATGGTTGTTCATGGCGGGTCGGTGAATTTTTCTCGCGACTAAACTATTCGCATTAAAAACAATAAAATGGAACAGATCGCGAAAATGGAAGAGAATATTCAGAGAACGATGGAGGCCTTTAACAGAAGACTAGATGACATGCAATCTACCTGTGTTGATGACAAACTAAACCAACTGGTGAGGGAGTTTTCGGCATATAGAAAGATGACAGATGATTCACTGGCTACTCTTAAAAAAGAAATACAGGAGCTGGAGGATCAAACGGATGCACTGGAAACCACAAATAGAAGATCAGCACTGTTGATTCACGGTTTGACAGAGGACGATGGCGAAGAATTACGAACAAGGGTAGTGGAAGTCATCGCATCAAAGGTTGGTGTTGAGCTTTTGAAAGACTGTTTATTCAATGTTTTCCGTTTGGGAAGGCAGATCTCTTCAAGAACTAGACCGGTCGTCGTTTTCTTCGACTCTTTCAATACACGAAATAAAGTAATATCTAACAGGCGGAAACTAAAGGGCACATCGCTTCTTATCACGGAATTTCTAACCAAAAAACGCCTGCAAATATTTAAAGACTGCAGAAAACTCGTGGGAACTGATACCTGGGTTTCTTCTGGAAAAATTTTCATCAAAACAAAGGATAAAACAATTACCTTGACATCGAGGCGGGACTTAGATTCCTTCAAGCGGTCTCATCAGGCAATTGCACAAGATACAACACAAAGCACCGGCAAGGACGTCTCAAAAAAGAAGTTAAGACCTCGTGCACCCAAATAAAATATTAATTTACACTTATATGGCATGATAAGGTTATAATAACAACGACATGATATTGCACTTGTATTGTTTTTATTCCAGAGATCATCAATATGCAGCGCCCATTTTGCTTTTGTTTGCTTACATTATACTATTTTAACTGTGTTTTAAATTATCAAATAACATAACGAATAACGTAGTGGTTTAACAAGTAAAATATTATTTTACACTTATATGGAATGATAAAGTTATAACAACGACATAATATTACACTTGTATTGTTTTTATTTCAGAGATCATCAATATGCAGCGCCCATTTTGCTTTCGTTTACTTATATTGTATTATTTTAACTGTGTTTTTACTCTTGATATATATTCTCTATTTTTAATGTATTATTAATTGAGATACTTGTTTATGGATTGCACACTGATTTCATAGTACATTTTACTTAAATGGTTAAATTATTATCTCGATATTACGATCACTCTCGGTTTGTTTTGATTTCAGTGACAGTTTTATGCGCTACCCACACGACGCTCATGGGTTCTCATGATTTGTTGCATATTTTTATAGCTATGTAGGTGAGTGTAAGGTACCTACCTGTCACTGCAATGTTTACTTTCTATGTAATTTAATTGAATAAAATTTCACGATGATTAATCTATGATTCTTTTACTGTTGAGTCTATGATTTGATCCATGAATAAGTTTCATGAACGATAACTAGCTACTGAGTCGTTTCTATTGTTTAGATTATTATTTCGATGGAAGTTGTAGTTAATTAGCAGCATGAGGGGATGTTAAAATTTAACTTGGAAATGACTATTGAATTGTATCAAATTACTTAACTAGGTATTTTTGTGAGGTCGCATGATGATTCTTTATAATGTTATTATTATTTTTTCTTCTTTATTGTATTATAGTTTTTATTTACAGGGTGCAGATTATTGTTTTGGTAATGTCTAAGTGCGCTTATATCTGCAATTTTTTTAATATTCATGGGAGAATTACTCTTTTATGATTTTTATTGCTTTGAGACATGTTATATTGTGTTTTTATGTGTATTTGTTTCATTGGCTTCGCTGTATCTGCTTCATACCTAATTGATGGAGATGAGGCTAGGTCGTATAGCATTGTGTAGAATGATTCACTCAAGTGGGTGTTTGCCACCATTATGCATATTCCTCTGGTTTTAATAATCCACATAATATAATTACCCACATTTGTTTTTCATATATATCTCACATAAAATATTTTCTGTTGCACAGAGTGTGACTGCTTTTCTCAAATGGCCAGAGCAAGCACAAGTACCTCTTAGTTGAGGATGATGAGTGTCATGTTGACTTATTTATTATTATATGCTTCATCTCTATCTAACTATCTTGACATAATTTGTGAATGGTTGCATGAACGTACATATACATACAGCTCACATACCTACTTTTAATACTTTTCCTATTTATTGGTGGTTAAGGACATTGAGTTATAGTATTATCATTGTTTACTATTTATCTATTATTTTTATATATATATATATATACATATATTATTATTATTATTATTTATATTTTAGGTTTATATAATTTCTTTTTATATTTATATTATTTCATTTATTTTGTACAAGCTATGTCTGTGCTCGATACATCTATTGACTCCTTCTACTCCTTACCATCCCCCTCCTCTTCTCCTCCACCCTATGCTCTTTTAGACAACTCCAATTACTTTGATGCCATTAATTCTTCTGGTGACTCGTCTCTTTTGAATCTTTCTGATATGCTTCGCCAATCACTTCCACACACGGGTTCTGTCTTCAATGCATGTCATATTAATGCACAAAGCATTCCAGCTCATCACACAGAACTTTTGGACACCTTCTCCAATCTGCCACTTCATGCTCTTCTTGTTAGCGAATCTTGGTTGAAGCCGACACTACCTAGTTCTCTCTTTCCATTACCTGGTTTCAAATTAATTCGTCATGATAGAATTTCACGTGTTGGTGGTGGTGTGGCGATATACTTGCGTGAAGATCTTAAGTACAAAATTGTAGGTTCATCAGATGGCGCTGCTATTCGGGATGCTGAGTTTTTGTTTCTGGAGGTTGGCATTGGGGGGTCTAAGGCTTTGCTTGGTGTGGCGTATTGTCCTCCTAATAGTGATTATTTTGCTAAGTTGGAATCGTGCCTTGAGTCGCTCGTCCCAAACTATTGCAGGATTTTGTTGATGGGTGACTTGAATACTTGCCTGTTGAAGAATGACAGTCGTTCTCATAGGCTCAAAACTTTACTAAACTCGCTGAACTTGCATGTACTCCCATTATCTCCGACTCATAACACAGAAACATCACATACTCTGCTGGACCTCATTATCACCTCTTCAACAGATTTCGTCAGATCATTTGGTCAGCACACTGCGTCGGGTTTCTCAAATCACGATTTAATTTATGTATCTTTAAAATTGAAAGCACCAAAATTACAAAAGAAAAAACATTCATTTAGAAATTTCCGAAGAATTAATACTGAACGTCTCAATGAGGATGCTGGAAACATTAATTGGAGTGATGTGTATCAGTCGGAGGATGTGGACATAAAATTGAGCACTTTCAATAGTCATATTATTGAGCTTTTTGAGAGGCATGCACCTTTAGTAACTGTCACTATGAAGCACCCACCATCTCCCTGGCTCTCGTCTGACATTCGTATGGTCATGGCAAGGCGCGACAGGGCAAAGTCTAAATTCAAACAACATCGTTCTTCTCATTACTGGGAGAAGTATAAGCTTCTTAGAAATATGTGTTCAGGATTGTGCAGAGCCGCAAAAAAGAACTATTTTGAAACCGTTTTATCCAATGCAACTACAAACGAATCATGGAAGTTTCTACGACAACAGGGCATTGTTTCAAATGGTAAAACTTGCACCAATTGCCACATCGATCTTAATATAATGAACAACCACTTTGCCTCTAAACCGGTAGACATAGATCCCGTTTTAAAAGATGCCACACTTAACTCTATGGCCATGAATCAGGTTCCTAACTTCGAGACTTTTAAGTTTTCCCCGGTATCACTAAGTGACGTCCGCAAACTGATATTGTCGATCAAAACATCTGCGGTTGGTAGTGACGGAATCAGTAGAAGAATACTTACACTTATCTTGGATCATATTTTGCCAGTCATTACTCATTTAATTAATCACTCGCTTTCAGTAGGCTGTTACCCTACTCAGTGGAAGGCTGCTCATGTTATTCCTCTTCCTAAGGTAAGCACTCCGGGTACTGTCAAGGATTTTAGGCCTATATCAATTCTCCCAACATTATCCAAAGTTGCGGAAAAGGTGGTTCATGCTCAATTAACAGATTTTCTCAATGCACACAAACTGTTGGATCCACTCCAATCGGGATTTAAGAAAGGGCATAGCACTACTTCCGCTCTGTTAAAAGTTACCGAGGATGTTAGATTGGCGATGGAGAATGGTCAACTTTCCTTTTTAGTTTTATTGGACTTCAGTAGCGCTTTCAATAGTGTTGACTTCGATCTGCTCTTGGCCAGACTAAAGTCTTTTAACATTTCTGGATTACCTCTCCAGTGGTTTCAATCATATCTCACTCATCGCTCTCAAAAAGTTGTTACATCGGAGGGTGTTTCTGACTGGGTAGGTCTTGAAGCGGGGGTTCCTCAAGGAGGTATTTTATCTCCTTTACTTTTTTCTATTTTTATCGCTTCAATGACTCGTGATCTTTCGTGTTCATACCATGTATATGCCGACGACTTACAGTTATATTCTCATTTTAAAACCGATTGTGTTTTCTCAGCTGTAAACTCTATGAACCAGAACTTAGATCGCATTGGGCGTTGGTGTGAGCACAACGGTCTACTCATAAATCCAACTAAGTCGCAAGCAATTTTATTAGGTAGCTCAAGGCTTTTATCCCGGGTGGATACTTCCACTATTCCATTGTTTCTGTTAAACAAGTCTTCTATTGAACTTGTCGATCATGTGAAGGACTTGGGTATCTATTTGGACTCAAGGCTGTCGTGGTGGAAGCAGGTGAGTGAAGTGAGCCGTAAGGTTTTCGGTACATTGCACTCTCTCAAACGATTTCAAAACTTTCTCTCTACCAAAACCAAAACCCTGCTGGTGCAATCGCTCATCCTTCCCATGCTCGACTATGCTGATATATGTTATTTGGATCTCACTGTTGAGTTGCTAAACAAATTGGAACGTCTTCAGAATGTGTGCATCAGATATATTTTCAATTTGCGCAAATATGATCACATATCATCTTACAGACACCAGTTAAATTGGAAAACTATTGGTCAGAGAAGAGACATACACATCCTCTGTTTCCTATTTAAGGTATTATCAGATCCTAACTATCCGGTATATCTCAGAGACAGATTCCAATTTGCCGCAGAGCATGGACTTCCACTCAGATCTGGGAATAATAGGCTGCTTTTAATTCCTTCACATCATTCCGATTATTATTCTTCATCTTTCAGCATTCACGGCGCTAGACTCTGGAACCAGCTTCCTCCAACAATTCGTACCAGCTCATCGTTTTCTTCTTTTAAAAATAGATTAGTCTCTAGATGATATTTTATGTAACTTGTTGACACTTGATAAAGAGCTCTTTCCCCCCCCCCCTCCCCCCTCTCCCTTGTCCTCACCAGGAGTGCAAAGATATCAATTTTTTGCACATGTATCACATACGTTTAATTTGTTTTTATTATAGTATTTTATTTTATCTTATGTATGTATTATTATTATTTATTGTATGCATGTATTATTTATGTATATGTATAAATTATTTATTTATATATTTAAAACTTTTTCTCTTTGGGTTCCTGTATTTATTTTTTTATTTTTTTTACTATTTTTATTATTAGGTAGGCATAGACCTATTTTTTATTTTATTTTTATTTTTTATGTTAATGTTTTAGGGTTGACTGGAAGACGTTGCCTAGCAACAAGTCCGCCTTTTGGCCTAATTTTGTTGATTGTCACGTTTTGTAATTTTGTTGTTTATGTATTTGTGTAAAATTATGGTCAATAAAGATTTATTTATTTATTTATTTATTTATTTAAAACATATGGGTCACTTGCATATGGTGATAACAATTAATCCATTATTTATAAGAAAAATAATACATTTTTGATTCAACAAATCTCTAGTTAAGTAGCATTCACATTGCTTCACTTTGGATGATCATCCAGTGTGTCAGGGTCAAACTTGTTCATCGAAAGTGAACACGTCTGTTCATCCTATGCATTAACTGCCATGTAAACACTCACGATCATGTTGTATGTATTTTCGTAAAAAAATAAATAAATGAAAAATAGCACTTTTAATATAATTTTCAACAACATGATAATTTTGTACATGATTCTGACTTTCAATACAAATTCATAGAGAATAAGACAAATAATAGGATAAAACTTGTTTATGGTCGTTTCAGTGAAAGGACCTTTCATCAAAATTATGTCAGGTTTTAATCGCTTTCATCCTCATCGCTAGCGCTCACTATTGATGAAACACCTGTTCACACCTTTTCATTTTGGAGGATCATCCAGAGTGATCACTGAAAGTGAACACCCCTTTACATATTTCCAAATGTTTTGGCACCAAAATTAAAATTTGTACATCAGATATTGGTAAAGTGCTATTATTGATTGTAATTTTTCAGCTATACTCAATCAAATTTAACTGAAAGCTTAAGGTAAACATGAATAATTTATCAATCTGCATAGTTTTCACTCACTTTATGTGAAATAAAACAATACAATATGACCATATTTATGACTATATTTCACAAAATATGTATGTATATTAGTGATGTAACGAATGTGTGATTTTAGATATTTGCAAATGCGAATGCGAATATTTGTTGCTAACATTCACGAATGCGATGCGAATATTGACTTGCTTAGATTTTTACAATATTGCTGTCATTAAAATTTCTAACCGAATTTTCAAAATGGTATAGGAATTTAAAATATTTCAAAACTCCTCGGTTTTCTTAAAGAATATTTTCTTGCAGTACCTTTTTCTTCAAAATACCGGGTAAGTATCCAGTACTTTTACCGAATATCCGATACTTTATTACCGAAATAATATTCGCAAAACATTCACATATTTTTTTGCGAATACGAATACTTTGAAATACTACTACTACTACTATACCATCACGGCATATCCCACAAGTGGGGTAGCCAGCAGATCAGCTGCATGTAAGAAACATGCAAACTGTCCTCTTCGTGCCAATATAAAATCAAGACATTCAGGATGGGTGGCAAACCTCATCGCTGAATTTAAGATGTAAAATGTCTTAATTTTTTCGAACACCTGCCTTTTACAGGACACTCGAAAACTTACGCAGAAGAGTGAGAGACCAATTCTTTACCGGGTGCTCCACGGGATAAAAATGCGAAATACTTTGAAATATGCGAATATTAATGTATATTGTCATTACATATTTAAAATGACGCATGTAATTATATAAATGTTTTGACATTTCTAGAATAAACTGCTTATTATGACATTAAAGCCATTTTTTGAAGTGATTATTAGCATCAAATATTAAAAATAAATATTTTAAGAATAAACATCACACGGCAATAAAAAGTTCAAACAATTTTAATGCCCTAATGAACACTTTTTTAAGAGCATGTCTAAATAAAAATATTTTAAATATGCATCCGTATAAAACATGACATATTTTGCATGAATAATTTTGCATTGTAAGTTAAGTAGGCTTGTTCTTGCTCGGTCATTTTTGGGAGCGATCTGATCTAGTACAATTTTCCTACGGAACTAGTACGCTCTTCTAGTACTATTAGTACTATTAGTTCACTGAATATTTCCATGTCAAAATTATTCAGTCATGATGTAGTACATGTACTAATAAGAATACAGGATGCATATTATACTAATTAGTACATGTTCTAATAAGAATTTAGGATGCATACAGAGTACATACATAGGAAATGCACATTTATGTAATTTTGTGATTATGAAAATTAATACTTAGTAACTAACAATGAGAAAATTCAGAGAATATTTTATTTTCCTTCATAATTTGCAGGCATTGGATTTTCATTTCAATAAATTTTAATAATTTTGCTATCGACAGTAGGTACCTACTACATTATTATTTTATATGTTTATGAGACGTTCATAACGGATAATATTTTAACTAAGTAAGTCTACTAACTTACAACACCGTTATATAAGTTATATGTAATGATACTTTTTCGTCCTTATTGGCGCCATTTTCAATGTTCATAGCAAAACAAAACACTAAAAAGGTCTAACACCAATCTATCTATCTACCACTCTGTATTAGAATACTACCTACTAGAATGTACTTGTACAGTACTTGGTGCTTCTTATTAGTTCTTTGACGTCACTGAACTAAAAGAACTAATAAGAAGCAAAAGAGAAGGCACTATATCCTTTATAGAATCATCACATCAACTATCTCACTCCCACTCGTTTAAAGTTCCGACACGAGCGAAGATGCCGAACGTCACTGGCATTACTTTAGTTCTGTCCGATTGGGAATGAATGAACTAAAAGAACTAAGAGCGAATAAGATACGGAATAGTTCATTCTAGTACAGTACTGGGAATTAGTTCCTAATAGTACCTAGTACATGTACTACACAAGCCTAAAGTTAAGCCACAATTGCTAAGAGAGTGGTACAGGTGATTTATCACTTTTAACTTTAAAAATATGTTGAACTTATAAATACAATATCAGAAATATTCCCCCACTAATCAATGATACTTTATACTGTATAACATGGGTCTGTAAACAATTCATAAAATAATAACCTAACCTAGCACACAATAATAAATATAAAATCTTTCATGCCTATTTGATACCAAATATTATATTTGCAATAACAATTTAATGAAAAGAAACTATTCGAAGCCAGCAAATAATTCTAGCTTCTTTTCTATTAAAAATTAAACATAATTAGATTATTACACATCTCACATTCTGCAATAAATTGTACAATATATTAAGAACACAACACAGAAGTAAACCTAACCTATATTTATATCAATGATCTTGAAATGACTATATAGTGGTTGGAAACAATATAAATATGAATACAAATACGAACTCTCTAGTTTATTATAAGTAATTTAATTAGATAGAAATAGAAACTTGAGAAAAGTCAATGTAATTTACTTACAAATAAAGGTGTAAAAATTGTCATGTCCTTTTGTTGTATTGCAACAATTAAAATACGCATCCCATGCACATTAACTTTAATTAATATTCTTTGTCCCCATGTACCGAATTAGGCACGATATATAATCTGCGGTTTAACACTTAATGTGCGGGTGAATTGCACAAAGTAACTGAAGAACGCAAGAATGAACTCGTGTTAATGCAGGAGAGACGATGGATGTCGAATACAAAACAAGTAAAGTTACCTTTATTGCCAGACGGTTCTGTCCTTTGGACTTATTGTACATGCGACGTGAATGGTTTTGTGTCTTACAGGACTTGACACCTCTTCTACTATTGATGTGATTGGCGTCTTGTGTATTATTGTTCGCGGCTGAAGATGAGGTGGTCACAGTCACTTTGTGTTTGCTTGCGGTGCGCCCAATGTCTGCTAATTATCCAACCCTCTTACTGAGGGAACCCGCTGCCTACCACATGTATTCTCGCCTATATAGATACCACTTGCCGCCACTGGGTGATATAACTTGCTTTCTCGCTATTTTCACTAAAATTTACCACGGCAAGACACTACTTTTCATGTGAAAATAAACAAAATGGCTGGATAATTCAATTTCCAGCTTGGGCAATGCGAAATATTTTCTATGGAATTTATATGTTCGTAAACACGGCCTTTATAATTATAGCTGACGCATTGCTATATTGACAGTTACCTAGTATATTACTATACTTTTAAAATATTATAAGCATACAATACATTTACGCAACTGTAATTTTGTAACCATGTCTGTTTGATGTTACTTACTTACTTCCGATGGCTGAACAGCCCTTGCAGGACCTATGCCTCCGAAACAATAGATCTCCAAGCCTTTCTCAGTCATTTCTAGCATTAGCTACTCTAGATCTCAGTTGATGTTGAATAAATAAAATATCTTCATACTGTTTCATCAAACCTTATTTAAATAATTCAGTTTTCTATTACAGTTTTTACATTTAATATGAATGTTCCAAATAAACCAAAATTTACTTCATAAAGTAGCATTCACATTGCTTCACTTTGGATGATCATCCAGAGTGTCAGGGTCAAACCTGTTCATCGAAAGTGAACACGTCTGTTCACATCTGTTCATCCTATGCTTTCACTGCCATGTCAACACTCTCACTCATGTTGTATGCAGTTTAACATATTTTCGTACAAAAATAATTAAACAAATTCAAAAATGAAAAATAACACTTAAAATAAATTAATATAGCTCTCGACTGCATAATAATTTTGTACATGATTCTGACATTCAATACAAATTCATAGAGAATAAAGGGTCGTTCACATACGTTCACTTTCAGTGATCACTCCGGATGATCCTCCAAGATGACCAGGTGTGAACAGGCGTTTCATCAATAGTGATCACTAGCGATGACGGAGGAAAGAGATTACCACTCGTCATAATTTCGATGAAAGGACCTTTCACTGAAACGACCATAAACAAGTTTCATCTTATTATTTGTTTTTTTCTCTATGAATTTGTATTGAATGTCACAATCATGTACATAATTATTATGCAGTCGAGAGCTATATTAATTTATTTTAAGTGTTATTTTTCATTTTTGAATTTGTTTAATTATTTTTATACGAAAATACGTCAAACTACATACAACATGAGTGAGAGTGTAGACATGCCAGTGAAAGCATAGGATGAACAAATGTGAACAGATGTGTTCACTTTCGATGAACAGGTTTGACCCTGACACTCTGGATGATCATCCAAAGTGAAGCAATGTGAATGCTACTTAAAACAAATAATAAGATGAAACTTGTTTATGGTCGTTTCAGTGAAAGGACCTTTCATCAAAATTATGACGAGTGGTAATCTCTTTCCTCCGTCGTCGCTAGTGATCACTAGCGATGAAACGCCCGTTCACACTTGTTCATCTTGGAGGATCATCCGGAGTGATCACTGAAAGTGAACGTATGTGAACGACCCTTAACAAAAGTTGTGTAGATATACCATAGATTTTTATTTATGACTGCATTTATAGGTGTTCTACGAACACCCGTCCATCTTGAAACATCAAACAAACCGACAGTCATCATACGCTGTCAGTTCTGTATTTTTATTGTTAAAATTATTAATTAAAAGGTAATAGTTGCTTGATTTCTTATGCGGTTAGGTCTTAAATACTAGTAGTGTATATTTAACTGGTAGCTAATAGATTATTTGCAGTTTTTCAGTGATCAAGTGGCATAACCACAAAAGTGGGAAAGTGCATGTCATACTCCTGTTTATGTGTACATGTACAGAAAATTTTCGATATTTTTAACATTCTTAGTATTTCGTGGGTGGAAATCAAATTATTCGCTTCATTTCAGATATGAATATGACTGCTAACGGTGATTTAGGGGAAATGGATTCAAGCGGAAAAATCATAAAAATGGAGGTAATACTTTATCAGTTTTTTAAGTGAATCTGTATTTCAAACACACCCCAGACACCCTCACAGTAAGCAATATGCTTGTGTTGTGAAAGTGGAGTAGGTCAGCAGCAGATGGAATCGAACCTTGGTCTCTCAATTTAAAGTCCGAGACTTCACCATTAGGCTACTGACCATTTTATAAATTAATCAGTTGAGGCTCATATTTCGAATGGTTCTAAATATGTAGCCTTAAAAAAACGTTGATGTTGTGTTAATATTTTATTTTAGGTTGATTACAGTACAACTTGTGATGAAAAGATACCTCTCTGCAAAGATTTAGCTGCTAAAGGAAAAATTCCAGATGCCTTAGATCAATTACTTGCCCTTGAAAAACAAACGAGGACGGTATGAAACACATTCTCTTATCTTGTCTAAATTTTATTTTGCTTTGGTGACATGAAGATTTTAAATCCATGTTATGTTCCAGGGTGCTGATATGATTTCCACATCCAGAGTGTTAGTGGCAATAGTACAGATATGTTTTGATGCCAAGGATTGGGTACTTCTTAACGATCATATTGCCCTGCTCGCTAAGCGAAGGTCTGTGTTAAAATAAATTATTATTTAGGATTGTTAACATTTTAAACGAAGGCCAATTAACAGTTTATATTGCTTAGTACTTTTCAATATCTGAGTGGAAACTGGAATATTGTGATCATGCATTTGTTTGATAACACAAGTGTGGCCACCTTATCTATATCATCACAGTGTCTTATATATCATCACAGTGTCTTATATATCATCTCACAAGTGGATAAACATTATTTAATGAACATGCAAGTTCTCTTCAAATAAAAAAAAATGAGATACTTGAGATGAGTCAAACTTTGTTAAGTTGAAGATCTTGAACGTTTACAAATACTTGTCTTTATACTACTTGCTTAGAGCATTGTATATGTGCATCTTCACTTTAAGCTCCATAATACTAGTGGGGAACTAGCTTTACAAATGTGAATTGCAAATATTATAGCAATTTACTATGTATTTAATTTTATGTATCAATTTTGAATTTATTACTTAGATCGCAATTGAAACAAGCTGTTGTCAAAATGGTGCAGGAGTGTTGTCTGTATGTGGACCAAACTCCAGACAAACCCACTAAAATCAAACTCATTGAAACATTGAGGAACGTCACTGAGGGAAAGATATACGTGGAAGTGGAAAGAGCGAGACTCACTCACAAGCTGGCCAAGATCAGGGAGGAGGAGGACAATGTCCCCGAGGCGGCCAAGATCATTCAGGAGCTGCAAGTGGAGACGTACGGCTCCATGGAGAAGAGGGAAAAAGTGGAACTTATCTTGGAGCAGATGAGATTATGTTTGGAGATTAAAGACTTTGTTAGAACACAGATCATTTCCAAAAAGATCAGTACCAAATTCTTTGAAGAGGAGAATACACAGGTAATACATTGATATGTGAACTTCGCATGCTTGAAATAATCTGTTTTTTTATTAGTTTTTAAAATGTTAAACTAAACACTGTTTAATTTTCACGTATGATTATTTAGTCAATTAATATAGACTAAATAATTATACGTGGAAATTTAAACAGTATTTGGTTTAAAATTTTAAAAACTAATATTAAAATGAATTTTCACAACGTTAACTTTAAATTTACTTTTTAAGAGCGCTTGCGGCTCGGCAATTAGAATTTAGTCTATATTGTGGAAGGTGTATAAAGTTGTATTTGGGTTTATAACAAAACCCAGATATAAACCCAAAAAAAAAAAAAAGTACTTAAATAACTACTTTAAATTTAACTATTTTTTTATTTATCTATCTATCTATGTAATGGACATAATATAGCTGATCACCAATTGAAGATGTTAAATGTCTTATTTGTGGTATTTTATAAATATCTGCCTTTTCATTTTTTTATTTCTATTGAACTTTATAATTTCTATTTTTTGAGATGTAGATAGATTAAATAATATTTTTAATATCTTTGTTCAAACATGTCCACTTTTTTCAATGATGATATATTTATTTTATTGTCTTACTTTTAGGAATTAAAAGAGAAATTCTACAGATTGATGATTGCTGTGGATCAGCAAAGTTCTTCCTACCTTGCTGTATGCAAACACTATCGGGCGTTAGGAACTATCGGTGGCCCAGATACACTTGTGGGAGCTGTACTATATCTCCTGCTCGCCCCGTATGATAATGAACAGGCAGATCTCACACATCGACTGGTAGCAGATAAACAGTTGGAACAATTACCCATTTATAAGTATGAAATCTCATTTTATAATAGACACGTCTCCAATGTTTTGTAAGAAAGGTGTAGATTTTTAGAAAATGGTTTTACTAGGGAAAGAACATAGATATATTTAAACATAATGTATACAGAGAGTCAAAATGCACTTTATTCTTTATTCTTTCTTATCATCCGTAGGCCATTGATTTGGCACTTGGAATCGTCAGACAATTATATAGTTTTTTTTTTTTTACAAATGACAAAATAATCAAATTACAACAATACAATGAATAAATAAATAAAGAAATTCCATTGAATCAAAGTTTTTCGAGTGTAAAAGGCCCAAAATAACTTCTCGTCAGTGTATGTAAAAAATAAATTCTAATAATTATACATAAATAAATTAATTGAATCAATGCCAATTAGACTGAACAGTCCCATTTAGCATTTCGTCGATATTGTAAAAAGCTTTTCCAACAAGATACCTTTTCACTTCTCTCTGATATTCTACATAATTGAGTGCCTTAATATTACTGGGCAATTTATTATATAAACTTATGCTAAGACAAATAAAGCTTTTTGAAACTTTAGCCAATCTATGTTCTAGGGGTCTTACATCTCGCTTACAACGAGTATTGTATTTGTGATAGTCTGAGTTCAGGGGCGTATTAGATATGTTCTTATAGGAATAAAGTAGGCACTCATATATGTATAAACTTGGTAATGTAAGTACTCCCAGTTCACTGAAGGCAATCTTACATGTATCTCTGGGTTTTATATTCATTAGTTCTCGTACTGCCCTTTTTTGTAATATAAATACTCTATTCCAGTCAGCTCCCCTTCCCCAGAACAATACTCCATAGGACATGATACTATGAAAATATGCAAAGTAAACAAATTTGGCTGCATCAAATCCACAAACTTCTTTAGTTTTTCTAATGGCGTAGATTGCAGAGCACAATTTTTTAGAAATACATTCAATATGTGGTGACCATTGCAATTTTTCATCTATTGTCACACCTAGGAATTTTGTCTCCCTAGTTGTCTGCAACCCTTGCTCACACAGTGACGCTATCACTGGGTCAGCATTTATAGCGTCACTGTGTGAGCAAGGGTTGCAGACAACTAGGGAGACAAAATTCCTAGGTGTGACAATAGATGGATAGAATAGACTCCTATTGGAAGGTTAAACCGTGTTCTAAAAGATACCCACATATGTTTTCCATTTGAACATACATAACTTTGTTAGTATAACTAATGATGTATATTTCTTAGCAAAGTGATTTTGGAAAAATGGTTTGTTTATTTATTTATTTATTTATTCATTCTTTACTGTACATTGATAAAAAACAATTACATAAAAGGTATACATTCATTTACCCTTTCTTCAAAACATTAATCTTCAATAGAGCAATGTACGATTCGGAGAACGGAAGGGAATGGTGCAGATTGGTATATTTATCAGGATATAATGACCCTCCATCAGCTACTAAGAAATCTAATAGAGAAAGAGAGAAGGTGGTTTTACATTAACTGATTTTTTTAGGGAGCTGTTGAGATTGTTCATCAACCCGGAGTTGATAAGATGGGACGGATTATGTACTCTGTATGAGAAGACACTCAGAGCTACACCTGTATTTGATTCCGCCACCGAAGAAGGAGAGAAAAGATGGACTGACCTTAGGAATAGAGTTGTCGAACATGTCAGTATAATTTGTCATTAACATTATAAAAATAATCATTGATTGTAAAGTTTACTTTTGCACAATACGCGGTTTCAAGAATCAGATATTACGCTGGGAATGGCAGGATACTTGTTGAAACTGAGTTGCATGTAATAGAGCAATCATTTGGGGGAATTTGTTGTTGCCGCATTGAGAGAATGTTTCCTGTTTGATATAAATAGTTCATCAGTGTGATGGATACAATTAACTAGCTTTTACTTGACTTTGAATTACTTTTTTTACAATCTTGTTCTGTTTGTGCAATGCATTGGCTATACATCTGCTCGATTGCATAAATTAGATGAAAACTATCTATCTATCTATACCCTCACGCCGTGTCCCAGGAGGGGTAGGCATAGAGAACGGAACGCCATATAGATCTATCCTTACAAACTTCTTTCGCTTCCTCCACATTCATCCAGTTTCTCATACATGTTCGCCGATTTCTCTTACGCAACACGCGGCCGTCCTTAAGGATTTGATCCACGTGCTCAAGCCACGTGGTTCTTGGCCGTCCGTGCTTCCTCACACCTCCTCTTTCAGACAAATACATCCTCTTCGTCATTCTTTCATCTTGCATTCGCTCAACATGTCCAAACCATCGTAACTTATTTACACGCATTCTATCCACAACACTCTTCTCGCATCCGCTCATTCTCCTAATATCCTTATTCTTCACTCTATCCCGCAAAGTTTTACCAACCATTCTTCTTAGTGAATGCATTTCCACGGTGTTTATTCCACTCTCGTCCTTCTTCAACCACGTCCAAGTTTCACTTGCATACATAAGTGTCGGTACCAGAATGGTATTGTGCACCAGCATTTCAGCCATGTTCGATACATTGCTGTTGCTAATAATGGGTCGAAGTGCACCATTCACTCTAGCACCGGCGACTTTTCTTCTTTCGATGTCCTTGAAAACTGTATTATAATAATAATAAATTCATGTAGTTTTTTACTCTAAGTATTATTATTTTTAGTTTTTATAAATTACTTTATTGTTTGTGTAGAATATCCGCATAATGTCCATGTACTATACACGCATCACCTTGAGTAGAATGAGTGAGCTGTTGGGACTAGCACATGATGAGGCTGAAGACTTCCTCTGCAAATTGGTAGTGGCTGGAACAGTCAAAGCTAAAACTGACAGGCCTGCTGGTATTGTACACTTCAGGTATGTCAAATCGATTAGAAATCTTACTTTGGAACATCATTTGGGTTTGGGATAAACATGCCCAGTGTATTTTAATTAAATGTGAATGTATGAGTATAATAAAGGTTTATGGAATTTATCGTTAGGAAGAGAGCCTGTAAGTCAAAGAAGAGAGCTTTAAAGTAACTTTTATCCATTCATTATGTATTTATTCTTTGCTGCACATTATTAATATAGCATCTAACATCTTTAAATCAAGGATGAGATAACCTGCGATCCAATATCTTATTTTTATTTTTAGCATGGAGGGGACAACTTGCATGATCATTACATGCAGTTGGTATATTGGCTAGCGCTCATATTTTCAAATTGAATTTAATGTTATTTTGCATATTTTAAACATTTTCTTGCATATTTCATCATTTTTAAGTTGCATAATAATTATAATTAATTTTCTTCATTGTTGTTTACAGTCAAAATTTGGATGTGTCTGATCGTCTCAATGCCTGGTCCAACAACCTAAATGAGTTGATGCAACTTGTAAACAAAACAACACATTTAATCAACAAGGAAGAATGCATTCATAAACCACTGAGGAATTTGGAGGATGTCAAAGCAGCGGCGGAATGATTCATATTATTGTTATTGTTTATATCGTAACATTTAGATTTAATAATAAAATTACTTGTACTAATTAACAAACATCACCTCATGTTTCATTAAAATTCTCTATATTCCTTATTATATAATATGCATAATCATGGCTAGCATTTTTCATTCAGCGATGATGTACGTAGCCAATACTGAATGCTTTATTATGTAATGGCAAAGATAAGGCGAGCTGATATGTTCATCATAAACAGTTGGTCTGGTGACTATCCTACTTGTGGGAGACAATATAGATTTTATTAATTTTCAAGTTCCTAAAATAATGGAAGGAAGTGGCGCTCAATCCTTTCTGCCTACCCCGCGAGAGAAGCGGTGTGATGGTATGTATGCGTGAAATAAGTCAGCAATAATCTATGATTTGTAGGTGAGTATCAACACTAAAAACAGAAAATTCCATTAAAAGCAGTGTTTCCCACGGTGGCGCATCACGCCTCAGAGGTGGAGCACTGTGCTTCCACATATTATCAACTAGAAAATTATAATTTAATACGCGCGTTCACGACTAAATATACCCACGTGCATACAGCAAGGCCGGTGGGGCATATGACTTTTGAAAAGACTGCAGCGGGGACAAGAATTTACATACCTCCTTAAATAACAATATCTCTGGGTAACTTTTAATGACTAGAAGTAATCAACATAATACTTATTTGACTATGTAACTGGATTAATATTATTATTACTGAAAGCTGTCAAGCAGGCAGCTAGAGATGTGCTTGATATCCACACTATTGATGTCACTTTATGCTGTCAAACCCGTTCTATAAATTGGTGTTCCTTGCAATGATTAATGAAGCAGGCAACCTATTCCACTCATCCATAACTCGATTTATGTTGTAACTATTTACAATATGTACATTATTTTCCCAAAAGTTTATTTTTTGCTGATCTGAATCCTGTAAAGTCATTCCTTCCTCCCCCCGGTAAAAAAGGTCTTCCACTCTTTTCTCTAAGTTTTCGAGTGTCCTGTAAAGAGCAGGTGTTCGTAAAACCACATCACCAATTAAGTGATAAGGCATGCCACCCATCCTGAATATATTAGTCTTAGACACGGAGAGGGCTACCGGCATGTTTATTACGTGTGTCCACTGCCTACCCCACTTGTAGGATATGTCGCGATGGTATAAATAGATAGATCTCTGACTAATAGATAAATCTGAAAACTTCACGTAATTTAAGAATCCCGCTGCAATCAGAAATCATGGAGAAATAATGTCAGTGTTACCATTACATAAATAAAATTTTATCATGACATAACCACACTATGATCTTGTTTATATTATTTTAAAGTATTTTCTTTTTAATATGGTAGTTTCTATGGGTGCTATTCGAAAGGCATATTTATAGTGAAAGTAGAATATTTCCTTATTTATGTAATTTTTTTTCTTTTCTGCACACAGTTTAAACATCAATTATCACAAAGTATTCAATGTACAGATGCCGAGTTTACTGCTGGATAGCGATATCTTCCAACAAGGTTTTAAAAAATATTTTCTTCAATGTTTATTTCACAAAATTTCTCCAAATACCTACATAAAAAAAGTATTTTCTCTATGAATGATCAAGAGATAAAATTAAAGGTAGTTATCTTTTGCGAATAAATTTTGTAAAAGAAATTTTTAAAGGTAGGTACCTATATTTTGCGAATAAATTTTTGTATTAATCAATATTTTGATTATCAGTTTAGTTGGAAGATATTATCACATCTGTACTGTATTCATACCATCACAGTATTTCCCACTAGTAGGGTAGCCAGCGGATCAACTACATGCAAATTATCTTCTCTGTGCCATTAAAAGTTAAGATATTCATGATGAGTGGTATATCTCATTACTGGACTTAAAGAAGTTATTTACGTACATAATATGTACATATGTTAAAAGTTTGTTTTATTTTAAAAGTTTGTTTTAAATTTTATAACTATTATTCCTAGACACGATGTAAAACGGACATGAAATTATTAAATAAAATAGACATGGTAATTGGGGAATACCTACGTCGTGTATGGTATACAGTGATATGTTACAACTAGATTCGCAATGTCATACAAATATTCTCTAAAAATGTGTACCCACCCGTCGAGGTACAATACCTGAGTAATATATTATATTCATCTCTTTTCTTTTGTATATATTCATCTCTATCTACCGGCCTTTGTCGTATGTTATAATCCCCATTCTCATATTGTCTATCTCTTGTTATCTACAAACAATTAATATGTGTGTCGCTTTTTTTCAAACTAAAAATTGCGGCACCAAGGACCGCAACGAGATTTTATTGATGGTACATGTTTGAGATTCATATTGCAAATCTAGGTATAACATATCACTGATGGTATAGCCTAGAGCTAGAAAATACAATTCAAACTTATTACTGCTTACTCTATGATACAATTATTGTTTACATTTATATAAATAGGCCATGAATGATGACTTTTGGTAATCGCGATGATCTAAAGCAGTGATTATTTATTTATTTATTTATTTTCTCGAAGGGAACAAACAGTCAACACAACAAGTATTACAACAATTAAAATTAAATGAAATATGGACCACAAGAGTCCCCCTATATTACCACAGTTTAAAAAATTCAAAGCAACTAAGACAAACACACAAAACCAACAACAAAAACAAAGAATGTGTACCTACAGGAAACTATGTGTACCTACAGGAAAATAATATAATTGAGATATTGTTAGAACGATTTATCACCGTCGCCGCGACTGTCGCGTCGCAAAGCTATCGCTCCTCATAGTTCTCATCTTTAATCCACCATCTGTTGTAATGTCTTCATGTCTTTCCATCAGATGGCGCTCTTTTTGAACGCTTCAAATAAACAAATCGATTGCGTCCTTTTGACAGGCGGAATAAAATTATTTCTTTTCCTTAAAATTTAGCAAAACTTCCTTCTTATTCATAAATCACAATAAGTGAATAAATCTATGTAAAATATAATAAATTGATCATAATGTCTTCTGTGGGTAATTTCGAGTGTCTTATTTGTGATGCCAAAACAGAATCTTTACAGGCCTTAAAGGAGCATACTAGGTTTGTACTTTTTTCTTAATTTGTAAGTTATCCTCTTATTATATTAAGTAAATTTTGGTAAGTAAACAGACAACCGATTAGTTGTTCTTGTGTTGTGTAAGGACATCTTATTCATTGCATCCTACCTTCTTAATATACTTGGTTAAAGTGTTGAAGTATCTCTGTGTGTTTCAATTGTTTGAGTAGCACCATCCACACTGCTTGGCGAACGAAAGGTTCTGTCTTTCTTTTCTTCTCTCATAGGAGCCCTCTCATGAAATAGAAAATAATTGTTTCTTCTCTTTTCTTTTGTATATCAACGGAGAAAAAATGAGACAGAATCCTTTGAATGCTGCACTCACTGAGCCCTGTAAACACGGCTGAGATCTAAGGTTTGTGTTTTATTTTATGATATGTTTTTGTTTTAGGCAACATGCAGGTCCAGTTACGAAGCTCAAAGAATCCACCACAACAGCTAAACCGGGAGAACAAACTGCCTGCGATGTTTGTCCAGAAGTTTTTGATACTCCCACAAAGGCCATTTCTCACAAATTCAAAAAGCATCCTACGGCTCCGAATACTTTCTTCTGTTCATGGTGTGGAAAACAATTCCCTATTAAGGTAACAGTGCTTGTCTGAACTCTGTACACTACTAGTATACCATCGCAACATATCCCACAAGTGTGGTAGCCAGCAGACTTACTGCACGTAATAAACATGCAAAATGTTCTCTTCTTTTCAATAAAAAAATAAGACATTTAGGATGGGTGGCATGCCTTATCACCGCTGAATTGTAGATGCTAATTGTATTATACGTGAGGTTTTACTATCATTTTCCTTGTACAGGACACTATAAAACTTACCAAAAGAAGTGGGAGACCTATTCTTTATCGATAATTCCATGAAGTAGACACAATAATCTTAGTGTATTCCAGAATTTTATAGAAAACCTTATAATCGAGTTGCTGATTTGCTATTATAAGTATTAAATTTTGACTTTGCTACATGGCAATTCATTCATCTTGGAATATTAGAATTTTAATTTTTTTAAACTTTAGTTTGTAAGAAATGCTGACGGAAAACTGTCAGTTTACTTAAATTACAAACATATAATCATATCTGGTCAGTTCCCCAATTTAAAATGTCTACAACATGCAAATCATTTGAATCTCGTGTTGTACTGATATCTATATAAGTATATGGTTAGCTATAAATTATTAAATTGTTTTTTTTTTCTTTCAGAATATCCTCGAAAAACACACACTTTCTCATACAGACCCGGAGCCAAATGACCTTATACCGTGCGAGCACTGTGACTCAATGTTCTATAATGTAGAAGCTGCCAAATATCACATCACATTATTCCACAAGAAGGAGTTTATGTTGACTAACTACATTCAAACTCCGCCCGCATCTCTAAAGATTATGTACGGAAGTAGTGGAGATGTAATGTCGGCATACTACTGTCAATTTTGTGGCAATGAATATGTACTCAAGTACAATTTACAGGTATGTAAAAAAATTACAGTTGCTATTTTCTTGGCAAAGAATAAGTCCTTCACTATTTTCTGTAAGTTTTCGTGTATTCTGTAATAAGCAGGTGTTGTAAAACATCACAAATAAGACATTTAACATCTTCAATCCAGCGATGGATGTGCCACTCACTCTGAATCTCTTAATTTTTTATAAGCACAGATAGAACAAGCTGCATATTTACATGCAGTTAGTTCTGTCCCTTTTTTTAACATATCGCCATTAAATAAAAATAATAACACTATTATTAGAATCATAGTTGGTTTATATTAGAGAGAGATAGCAATCTTAACTCATACTTTCTCAGGTGGCACATTTTTTTTAAATAAGCGTGGTTTTGTTGTATACATTTTGACGTCTTTGTCATGTACTGACTAAATCTTTTTTTTTTATTAAAAGCCAACTAGAATATGTCATTATCATCATCACTATCACACCACTTCCCTTGCGGGTGCAGGCAGAATGGATCAAGTGTCACTTACTTCTATCCTTGCATACAGTTTGCACTTCTGTCACTATCATACAAATCATACAATTTCTCATGCGTGCTCTTTTATTCAATGCGCTCTACACATGTCCATCCTGTGGGATTTGATTTATATGATCTTATCATTTAATCGTCAGAGGCCATGTCTAGAGTACCATTCATTTTATCCATGTCATACAAAAAACTATGCCGCATTTAAATACTAACATTCATTTTTCTTCAACAGTTACACATCAAACGTGTCCACACGAAGATGAACTTCATTTTACCTCCGGAGAATGTGATAATCTGCAAGTCCTGCAATGCCATTTTTTATACTGTTGATGCTTACGAATTCCACACTAGTTTCCACAGCGAGAATGATCTCTTCGTAGTTAGCGAGGAAATGAGGTAAGAAATATTTTTATGTATAAATTCAATAAATTATCTAGAGCTCGATCGATTCACAACGTGGGGCCCATGCCCCAAATGTAATGGTACATAATAGATAGTTCATATGAATGCAAAACAAATGTTTTTTTATCTATTTATCAATATAGAAAATTGGAAGAGTATATTTTGTCTATGCTTAAAATTAGACAGAAAGAACATTATTTGTTTTTTCTTACTCTAATTTTCATAGTCTTCTAAAGGAGTTTTGCCCAGTTTTATATGCCAACAACTAGAAATTTTTCAAAATTTATTTTTATTTATTGTTATGTAGTTATGGGTTAGTTGGAAGATATCACGCATCAGCAATAAACTCGCCCATTGCACAAAAATATGTGTTCAGTTAAAATGATAACATGTTTTTTTCTCCTTGTATATTATTATTGTGCAATAAAGATTTTTATATAGAATGAGATATTCTTTTGATTCCACAACAAATTTTTTTTATATTTTTCTTCATATTAAAGCACTTATTTGTTAGATGTTTTGATGGACCATTATAATGACTCTATGTCGCACTGTATCTCTGCATATTAGAATTTTGAGTTTTTTACTTATGGCACTTGGTGATCAATATCTTCGTCATTGTATTAGATTGTGTTATGATTCGTTTTCATCTTCAAAATATATTTATTAAAATCAATGTTAATATGTTAAATGTATTGCATCAGATTAACCAATATTTTTCAAATTATTTCTATTCATATTGTGGATACTAAGATTATCAGGCATACATTAAAAGTAATCTTTTCTGAATGCATCTTAATTATGAATTCGGATATGTAACATTCTCCACATCTATTGGTCTGCAAATAGAAAAATGCACCATTAGTTAATAGTATTATCTTTGTAAACACTCCAAAATATTCCCAGAAACCAGAATTAGTTTATATAAAAAAGTACATTAGAAATCAGTTTGTGTGAAAAATGGGTTTGCACAAAATAGGACTTCAGTTAGGAAGAAGAAATAATCATGACTAAGTATTTGAAAGAAATATGAACTTAAGTGTCCGCCGAGTGTTGATATTCTTTGCAAATCTTAATCTCTACTCTTGTTACAATTACTTGTCTCGACGGCACATATACAATGACAATAAATATGTTGTGATGTTAGATTGACGGAACATTATTCGTACACACCGATAGTGAGCACATTAATACCTACCGCATTCTTCGTGTTTTACACATTTTTTGTTGGAATTCAACACGTAGCCTTTTTTGCAGTCACATCCGTTCATCTTGCATATCTTCATACATCTTTTTGGAGGATTTTCATGGTTTTTGCATGTCAAAGGACAAGGATTTCCGCATATTTGTCTTATTGCATTCACGTCGTCACAAGGATCCGCTATAAATAAAAAGTATTTATCTTATTCATTTCAAAATACTACAGAGCTAAGCTTATAAATAAATCTTTTAGGAGGATGTTGGATGTTAGATGCTATGAGCATGTCACAAGCGATTCTGTACGCCAATGTACACTAAAAAGACCTGAAGACTCTGTAATACAGGTGAGACGATGGTCATGTTTTATCAGTATTCAATAATAATTATAATAATAAAAAATCTTTATTGTGCAAAAAAAAACAACATAATTAAATAAACATTGCAGAATTTAAACCAGACAAATAAATTTGCCCAATGGGCGAGTTTATCACAGAAGCGCGATATCTTCCAACTAACAATGATAATTTGGCAAAAAATTTCTGATGGCCCGGATATCTCTTTCACAATACATAATTTTTATGATTGCGACATCAGATTGCTAGGAATGTCCTGGAAAGAGGTGACTTAATTGGTACAGAGACATAGAGATTATATTATTAGAAACTTACTAAGATTACTTACAAAAGTTTTTTTTCTCTGGTACAGGCACTGCATAAACTCTTTGTTCACTGATTATAAATATTACAAATTGAATGAAGATCAATCTGATCATTTTGATTTTTCTTTGAAACGTCAATGTTTGTTTTAATACAAGAGAAACACTGCTACAAACTTACCACACTGTTTACAAATTGCATATGTTTGTTTAAAAGACAAATAAGAATTTTGATTGTTTTTTCTTATCGTTAGCAGTTTAGCAGTGGAGTTGTAAGTAATACAGCATATTAAATTGAATGAATGTTTTTTGATAAAAAAAAACTCTTCTTAATGTACAAAGAAGAATAAAATGAGCAAAAAATTATGATGACAAAAAAACTTCCAAAACTTCTCTCTTAAACTTTATAAAGGAGGATGTTTGAGTGAATGGCATTACACAAATATCTTCAAATAATTCCTATTTTAGTTCATTCAAGACTGTTAGGTAATGTTATTACTAAGCGTGTTCTTGTTGAAAGAAAGTCTGTTAATCAACGTCCTGTGCTCGTACGAGGGGTGCTAAATGGTAAATGGAGAAGGGTACAAATTCGTATAACGCAACAGTCAAGTCAACCAACTTGGTTCATTTGCCATGAAATTGTCCGCCATAAATTTGAGAATTTCATATGTGTGAATAGTTCAGATGATTTTCAGACGTACATTCCTTCTTTCAGAAAAATAAACCTTCTTTATCGTCATTTTATGATCACTTATTCACTCTACATGCCTAAACTATCGCAACTTGTTAAAATGATAATATTATACTTTACCATCACATCATATTCTAAAAGTGGGGTAGTCAGTGGACCAACTGCATAAATGTAACAAAAATTTAAAATTGCAATTAAAAATAGAAATTTTTAACTTACTATCGAAATAAATTGAGATGGTTTGATCATATGGAATAAATGGAAGAGGAAAGAATGACAAAGAGGATATTCTTGGCTGAAAGGAGGGGTGTGAGGAAGCGCGGGCGTCCGAGAACTACATGGTCTGAACATGTAGATCAAATTCTCAAGGACGGTCGTGTTTTGAGGAAGAGAAATCGACGTGAATTTGTATGACTGTGGAGGAGGCGAAAGAAGTATGTAAGGACAGATCTAATTGGCGTTCCGTTCTGCCTACCCCACTTGGGATATGGCGTGAGGGAATAGATAGATACTTGGATAGAATTTTTAACTTCTGATGTGTGCACTGGCGCAAATAAAAATTAATCAAAGCAATCTAACTGAGTCATCTAATTATAGGTGTATAGGTATAAATTTATATTTTTATGCTTGAGAAATTCCTAATTGAATGTGACTTTTATTACCTTGTTATTAAAACATATTTGATAAGTTAATTGCAATAACGCATACAATTAGAAATGTGACTGCATTTTACATGTTTATTTATTTACTTATACACTCAGTGTGTGCCTTTCACAGGTTGAAAATATGTTAAAATAAAAAAAAAATAACAAAGAGAAAAAATACACAAGTCAACATCTGCAGGTACAAAAATCCGTATATTTATTTAATGTACATAATACAATTCAGTCACCATAATAAATCAAATAAAACAAAAATAATAAATAATGCCCAATTCATACTGTTACATGGAGCATACGGCAACAAATTAGTCAACCACTCTTTTCTGTAAGTTTATCGAGTGTCCTGCAAAAGACAGGTTTTGGAAAAAATAAAGACTTTATGTCTTAAATTCAGCGATGAGGTGTGCCACCCATCCTGAATGTTTTAATTATTTGTTGGCACGGAGAGGACAACTTACATGTTTATTGCATGTAGCAATGTTATAGAAATAGAGATATATTATCAGAAAGAATAGTTTTTTTGTTGTCTTTATTCCTTTGGGTTATTTGGAAGAAATTGTACCTTTTCGATTGACTGACTCTCTCCAAATTGATTGTAGTTAGTGTATATCTTAATTGTTTTTTTATCATTTTTATCAATGTAGTAAAGAGTTAATAAATATATAAATAAAAACTTTTTTCTCTTTACAGGCAACAGGTGGTATCAAAGATTGACCAAGATTTTGATGTAAGAAGAGTGAAGCCTTGTCAATTTGGAAAAAGAAACCCACAACCGTCATCTCAGATGGTAAGTTAAAAATTGTTTTCAACTCTGCATTAAAATCACTTTTTAAACTAATTTAACTATTTGCACAAAAATGATGTATTTGTGAAATGGCACTCTATTAATTTGATATTGTTGAATTTGATTGTAGAAAAAGATATCCGAGTACAGAGAGAAGATATTTGCTGATATTGGAAGCATGTCTTCTTTGTCACCCCCACCTCAAGATACAGACAGTGAAGAAGAGCAGGAGACAAAAAGAGATGTGAAGAAGGAAGAAAATGTTACCATTGGACAATTTGAATATGATGAAGCTAACAAGTCTAGATTAAGTGATTGTGCGCAAACAAATGTGAATGATGTTGAAGAACGTGAACAAGAAGTTAAAGAAAGCAAAGTTATACCAAAGCATAAAGATAAGAGTGATGATGAAATAATCAATTCTGTTAGTGATAGTAGAAAAACTCGTAATAAAAAGTCTACGGAACCGAATGATAGATATCTAAAGAGTCAAGAAATAAAAAATACAATCGGCGGAAGAAATAAAGGAACTATTGAGAAATCCTTGAATAAAACCAAAGAGAAGAAAAATAAGACAGTTGTCCTGGAAAATTCTGCAATCAATAGTGATAAATATGGTTCAATTAAATTTCTTGATCTCAAAGTACGTTTAGAAAGAATGGATTTAGAAGATTTGGTCAATAAATACAAGAAGAATAAATTGCCAATAGTCAAGCCTGAAGAAAGTTTGCAGAATTTGAAGAAGTCAATACCTATTATGCCAAGTCCACAAAATGATAAAGCAGCTGTCAAAACGCTAAGGAAAGTACTGCCGCCAAAAAATATATCAAATATAAAAGTTAAACTTTTGCCAAAAACTTGGTTGGATGAAAAAATTATTTCTGTAGATATTAAGAATGAAAAATTTGTTTCAAATGCATCAATAAGTGACAAGGTTATTTTAAATGGATCTGTAAGTGACAAAGATAATTCTCTGAATGGAAATGTCACAATTGAGCCCAATTCAATGTCTGTTGGCAGTATTAGTGTAATCCCCATTTCCAAATTACAAGATAATAATTGTGGAGTCAAAACACCAAAAAAATTAATCCCAGTGAGTTCTGTTCCGGAAAAAGTTAAAAACGTTAAAATGTTTCGAAAGGTTCTCATACCAAAGGGTCTCTTGAAATCGGATATCAAGGTTTTGACTAAAACAGAATTAGAAGCTTTGGAGAAAAAGGGGCTCATTATGTCGGAAAATTCTTCAAAAATCATTGATAGTAAATGTAAAGATATCACTTCTAACTTTAGGGGTGAAAAAGAAACAGTTTCAAAAAGAATTAGAACACAATAATTTTTTTGAACTCTACTGTTCATACTATGTATCTAGTCATTAATCCATTAAGGTGAGTGTTCAGCCATATCGATCGCCCGGTTCTGTAGGCTGACATCTCAAAAATTTTCAAAATTGAGTTGTTATATCATCTTTGCATGTTGAAAACAACACATTAGTGAATGCTTTCAAATAATGATTTTAATGTCATAATAAGCAGTTTATAACAAGAATCTCAGAAAATTTTATCATTTACATGTGCCATATTCAATATGCAACAATGAAATAAAGAATGTGGTATTTTTTTATTTCATATATATACCTAATATATAATATTTTTTTTATATTTGAAGCACATATTTGTTTTTTGTATAGTGCCATAGTGTCTCAAGACTTTGATGTGCCATATCTCGAAATATTGGAAGTTAGAATTATTAGCTAAATTGTTACCAATCTTTAGTTAGCTTATGTTTTAAGAATGTACAATTATAGTTGGCCAATAAGAACACTGTTGTTTGGTCCAGAAGGGTTCCGAAGACATTCCTACGATGAAGACATCAGAACGTCAGGAATGTAACAGAAAGAGTAGGTGACTCAATTGGCACAGAGACGCTCTGAATGAAAGAGGCTGGTATCTGTCCTGTGCTCCCGAGAGGAACGTTGAAGAGTGAAGTTAGTTAGCATGTAGAACTGGGTGATCTGTATGTAGTTATTGTAGATGTATCAAAATGAAGATAAATTAATTGTAGATAGAAAAATAGTAGATACCATGTGCATGTTCATTATATAGGTACAGTTAATCAATTGGTTGCTCTACTTGTGAGAGATGCCGTGATTGTATAGATAGATGTAATTTTCGTATTAAAAATTTAATGAATTGGTTTTTTCAATTATCGTGAAAACGCTATAGTACTACCATATTTCAATCATCGTATTTTAGATTTTAGAATAAGGTGGTGTTCATATTTGGTGAATATCGCCGGGACGCCAAAATATCTTCAGCCATTTGAACCCTGTGAACAAAATGACAGCTGGTCTGAAACAATAAAAACCAGTAGAAACGATATCGTCTCAAGTTGACCACCTTTCAATATTTTAATTCGGTGGAGCGATTCGCGCATGCGTAGATGTGCGCGGTGTCCTTATCTGTGGTAATAACTTTATAATCTATAAATTTTATAATGTTTCCCGCTTCGTGACAGCTATTATCTTTGTTGATAGTTTGTGGCATTTGTTTCCTTAATTAAAAGGCGCCTTATAACCTCTACTATAACATTTTTGACTAAAAATAAACACTTCGCGATCTCCATCTCGACATGTGGCATTTTGAAAACAATGTCAAAATCAAAGCGCATCTGACAGATCGTTTCTATATCGGTGGACTATGTGAACAGGTGTGACGCTCAATGGGTGTCCGGCGAATTTTGTTTTTTCGCCTGACGATATATTTTGAAATTCGCCAAATGTGAACACCTCATAAAGATTATGTGTAATTGGTACTCAGTTTAAGGAAATAGATGATAATGTCGCACACTGTTTTATTCATCATGAGTGTTTAAGATGACATTGTATGTATTTTATTTCATATTTTTATGGATAAGAAAAAATATCAAGGATAGGAGTAAGGTCCAATAATTCAATGAACCCTCTGGATGATTTTTATCCTGAGCTAGTCCTTAATTTATTTTAACTTGCTTTTGTATCCAATTAAACTAAATATTTTACTCTAAAATGTAATAGACATAGTGACTCTCAGTTTAATTTTTATTAATTTCAAGGTACATCAGCTCTTACATGCAGCTGTTATAATTTTTAGCAATATAATTTTGATAATAACAATAAAAATAATATGACATTTATATATCAAACAGATCGAGCTAGTTCCAAACCAAGATGTGAATCTTGTATTATGGATACACATACATGTAACACCCAGACCCAAAAAAAATTAATAAAGATCATTCTTTATTTTGTCCTGACCAGGAATCGAACTGGGACGATGATGACGAACTTGACTAGTTGATTGTGTGATTTTGGATATTTGTAAATGCAAATATTTGTTGCTCACATTCGCGAATGCGAATAGCGAATGATGACTTGCTTTAATTTCTACGATTGCTCAAACATTAAAATTTCTACCCCGTCACCGAATTTTCAAAATGGTATAGGAATTTAAAATATTTCAAAACTCCTCGGTTTTCTTAAAGAATATTTTCTTGCAGTACCTTTTTCTACAATGTACCGGGTAAATATACGGTACTTTTACCGAATATCCGATACTTTATTACGAAAATAATATTCGCAAAACATTCACATATTTTTTGCGAATGTGAATACTCGCGAATACGAATATTCGTTACATCACTATTCATGATATAAAAAACCTACTATAAAGGCTATTGTATTCCTTAAATTTTGGTTGAATTATTGCCCTTGAATAAAGTTTATTGGATTTCAAAGGCAAAATCATAAAATTAAGGTTTAACTCAGGTTAAGATTCACCTTAAATGCACACTGAAATATTGGACCAATTCTTTCTACTTACCCCACAAAGGAAGCAGCTTGATAATATATTGTAGGATCTATGTATTTAACCCTCTCAGTATCAAATTAAATTGACAAATCTTAAAATTTTACTTTACATGAACAATGAATATGTCTTTAGAGTTAGTTTTTAATATAAATTGACAGTTTTTGAGTTATATGTATTTTCAATGTATTATATCAGTCGTCAATTTGTTAAACTGTCAAAAGAAAAATATCTGATTCGATCCAGGATTAGAAAGAACTTTTTGTAATCTGCTGTAAGGTATGAGATTATTTAAATCAAGACTGATGTATTTATTTATTTGTAGATTGTATAAACACTATGCATACAACCTTCTGCCATATTTAGTTGTGAAAAGATACAATTTAAAGGTATTGTTATACTATTCCACCTGTACTCACAAAAAATACATGTTGAGACCTGGCTTTCTAGCCCAAGATTGATGAATCTGTATCCTTGTTCCCATTTTATGGTATGAAAGTCACATCGTTGAGGAGATTGGTTGATAATAATGATGAATGAGGATATTTAAGAATAAGCTGATGCAAGAGGAGTCTTGTGGATAGAATGTGTTTGAATAAATTACGATGATTTGGATATGTGAATTAATAGAAGGGGAAAAAATGACGAAGAGGATATACTTGTCTGAAAGAAGGGGTGTGAGGGAGTGCAGGCATCCGAGAACTACGTGGCTCACTTGGATCAAATTCTCAAGAACGGCTGTGTGTTTAGTAAGAGAGTTCGACATTTAATTTCATTATGGAATTCTACAACCTAAACACCGACACAGTTAATACGTGCAACTTGTTGCAAATTGTTTAACAAATAACGTTTTGCTTTAACTGAGAATAACACGCTCTTTGGCGAATAAGATTTTCATTTAACCAAGATTAAGTTGAGATAATATATTATTATCTAGTAAATTAGATTTAAAAATGTTTTTTTTTGTGAGGATGGGTGTATGTTATTTATTTATTCATTCTTTACTGTACATTGATTACAAACAAGTCGATGGAATGTACATTCAAGTTAAATACAATCAATGTACTGAAGGCAAATTTATCCCAAAGACGCAATCTCTTCCAACTAACATTTTAGATGAAGTTTATGATAAAAAGAATCACTGGCATATAAGTTTGTTACATAATTTGTTACAGGTATTGGTTATCTCTATCTGTGACAAGATCTCATTAAATATAAGATAATTGTTGTCTGCTTGGTTAATAACCCACCAGTTATCAGGTGTCATTGTAACTACTGTACTGTGTACTATATGATTTGATATTAATGTGTCATAACTCAATTTTTTTTGTTTTATTTTAGAATGCACAATTTTAATGATGTTAAATTAGCATAATAATAACAACTAGAGATGCAACAAATGTTAAGCAGCTATTCGGTATTCTGCTTATTCGGCAACATTTTTACTATTCGGCCAAATACCGAATATTTATTCTACTATTCGGTATTCTGCTGAATAATTTAAATGTAAAAGTGGAAGGAACTAATAGCTTATGTAGATTGTTGCTATTTCATTGTCAGCTGCAGATGCATAATTATTAATCCTCAAATATCTAATTAATGATATGAAGTGAAACAACATATAATTATTATTGTTATTATTAATGTTGGAACACAAAAATTTCAAAAAAATGTACCACGCTGCAAGTCCAGTACATATGTCCAGTACATATATACAGATACGCGGTCGGAAGTACCGCACGCTCTCGCCATTGCTTTGCCGAATATTCTGTTATTCGGCACATGATCTTACATAATATGTATTCGTTACTCGGCAAATATACTATTTGTTGCATCTCTAATTATTACGTTTTCTGGAGTCCTCGGTGAAGAATAGTCCTCCCACTTTTTTTAGTAAGTCTTCTACAAAAGGCAGACATTTGTAAAACATTGTGACAATACGTATAGGAACATAACTAGTATAAGTTAATACTAAAACTGAAACCAGAAGCCATAGACAAACTGTAGTTAGCGATTGACTACTGGCGAACTTTTCAACAATCTACCTACATGTACCATGTAATTATGCATTATTGTTGCAGTTATAGTCGAAAATTTGTTTGTAGTCGATCGCCAAGTACGGTTTGTCTAGGGGGTCAGTTGTGTTTCATTACATAAATTGATATAGAGTTTTACATAATCGTCAACTCAATCATTGTTTATGACGCTTAATATCTTATACATTATTTATATTTTATTTATACATAATTTATGGCACAAGCCCTTTTCATGTTAAATATTACATGTATCCACAGTAACTTACATTAAAAAACACAATTGACACAACACAACTCTATCACTCGATAATTGGAACAGTATAACAATAATTATAGTGAAAATAAATAACAAATTTCATTATACGTACATGTCAAATGAATGAATGAAATATGTAAATAACATGAAAAAAAGAAAAATTTGGAAGAGTGGAAGATCAAAAAGTATAAATTTTCTAGTCAATAGATTATAATTTTTCAAATAATCATATATAATATATTAGAAACTGGGCAATGATCCAAGAGTGATGATTTGTATGAGTCCATTGGCTAGGTAACCAGCTGTGGGAGATGGCATAATGGTATAGATAGATCAAGATATTTATTTTTTAATACTTAAGCATGTCTAATTTTACTTATACCTCCTTGTCCAACAGTTCTTTACTAGGTGTTAGATATTTTGGGAGTGAGCTCCGCAGTCACATTTATAACAGGAAGACTTTTTTGCCCCATTGCCACATTAGATAGTTGCAGCAGCCCTGATTATATTCTCTGGAACTATGAACAATAAACTATCATTTCTAAAAAAAAGATATTTTTGAATTAAATTGTTGTATTGTCAATGTCATTCATAAGTGTTAAGTGTTTTTGTAATAATTATTTTATCTCATTTTGTGTTCAAAGTTGATAAGATATACTACTTAGGGATATACGTTTTACTGTTTAATCAATCCTAAAATATTATTTGGTAGTTATTGTAATTGTCTGAATGTCAAATAAATACAGAAAAAAGTTGTGAGAATGTCAACATTGTTTTTTATTTTTATATTGTTAGTTATAGTCGGATTATTTTTGTATGTAAACAGACCGTACAAACCGCCAATTTTTGGTATTTATGTGCAAGAAAATGGATTTTATCATTTGAAGTATGCACTCTTTTGTACATTTTTGACAATCAGAAAAGTAAGTAAGTGTATATATTTTAACAAAGTTATTTTTATAAGTGATCAACCACTTTATGAGGTTACATATTATGTAAATTTAGTCCATGAAACTATCACATAATTTTTAGAAAAGACAATGTCACCTTATTTGGTAGTTCCTCAGGTGGGATTGAACCCGGAACCCATTCTTTTCTTATAAGTTTACCGCATGTAATGAGTTCACTGGCAATCAACTTGTGGGACATGACATAATGGTTTAAATAGATCAAAATATATATTTTTTCATAGTAGTACACTTAAAAAAAGCTAGACTTCTCTGGTATACTGTCAAAAAATAATATTAATATTATCTTGTTTTTTTTTTATAAGATAATAAATGAACGAAGAAGGCGAAATGCAATATCCTCTGGTAAGTTATCTACGATTGAAGAGGATTCTAAGTTAGATGAGCCACAGCCTTTATCTGACCATCCTAAGGTAAGAAAAGCTAATAATGGTGTAAGAATATTGCAGATTTCTGACAAATACTTTACATTGGAAAATAGCAAATCCAATCATTGAATTGAACAGATTAATACATTTTTATTTTTCATTCATACTTTGACACATCAGAGTAATTCTGCACCAATAAAGTCTCCTGCTCTTTCTGTTACATTCCGTAAGTTCTGATATCATTGTCATAGGAATGATGCCACATAAAAAATGCTCCTCACTAAATAGATTTCTAACAGACAGGGGTGTAGCTACTGCCTCATCAATGATACAGGGGACCCTCAGGCTACAGAGGCCCCGAACGTGGCTTCATCTGGGTCCCCTAATAATTTTTATACTGGGCCCGTCTAAGGCACGCTACGCCACTGCTAACATAGTATGGTAAATGTGTAGACCATATGCACTGATGAAGTTTATTCTACCCAAATATGAATGCGGCCCATGCCAGATAATAAACCACATTGTGGAATGCATTTTGTATGGCTTTGAGTTCAGTTGAGAGGATCTAATCTAAATGAAAGTACAAATGACGCAGTCTACTGACTAAGAATGCCGTATGCATTAAGAGAATAAGTCTTTCAGTTTTACTTTCGCCTTTGTAAAAATTTGTGCCACGGCAATTTTTGTAGGCAATTGATGCAGTTTACTTCAACACTTCTTCAAAAGATGGTACTGTCATGATGTGCGGTTTGGCTAGACGCCCCAAAGGTGTCTGTAATTCGTTCATGTACCTCAAAGTCCCTGGACAAAACCTGATGCTAAGTCCTAAACTCCCTGACACCACATTACAACAAACTTCTGATGAAGAAGGAAACTTCACTGTGGAGGGAATATCGCTAAAGCCTTTAGAACCAATGAAATCATGGTCTATACAATACAAAGGAAAAATGAAGTAAGTCTGAAGCTACTTTCACAGAACCAAACATATCATAATTAAGATGGAACCAGTGGAAGTCCATTATTAATAATATAATTAATTTTATAACTCGAGCTAAAAACAACTGCAGCACAGAGATCCCGATATACTAGACTACATATTGGTATTATACAATGGTTTATTTTTACAGGGATTCCAAGGATTATTCTAAAATCTTTGATGTAGAATTGAATGCTACATGGACAGCCAACTTCAGAGCATTCAATTATGATTTTGATATGTCTCCCACAAGTATGGCCAAGGCAGTTGCAAAGGAAACATGGACTAGGGAATATTTCCAGACATTGCAAGAGTAAGTTGGTTCAATTTTTTTACAGTTCTAAATAAAATGAACAACTCAGTGATAAGTCAAAATAGTATAAATATCTTGTATGTGAAATACTACTTCTACCTAGCTATGCCATCACTCCACAAGTGCGGTAGCCTGCATGCTATCTGCTTATAATAAACACAGTGGTTTTCCATTCCTGTCATTATGAATAGTCATATAATACACGTGGATCAAATCCTAAAGGACGGCCGCGTGTTGAGTAAGAGAAATCGGCGAACATGTATGAGAAACTGGATGAATGTGGAGGAAGCGAAAGAAGTTTGTAAGAATAGATCTATATGGCGTTCCGTTCTCTCTGCCTGCCCCTCCTGGGACACGGCGTGAGGGTATAGATAGATATAATAGTTGTAGGAAAGAATGGGAGATTTATTATACTCTGTAGACTTGATGCATAAAGTTATTTTTTAAACATATGTGCTGCTTGTACGCTGGCTATTTCACTTGTGGAATGTGCCGTGATGGTTTAGTACAATATTAGTATTAATTGCATCACCATCCACCAAACGAATGACAGGAATGTTATTTTCTTTCCCTTTTTGAGTTCCTTTCTAAATATAGAAAAAAGTTATGCTGGCCCTCTGTATATTGATTGCAATTGTAAATTGCTTGCTATCAATGTACAGTGAAGAATAAATAAATTAAAAATGTGGGATCCCCAGAATTGAGTTGCTGTAAATTTTATACTGACTTGTTTAAAGGCAGGTATCCATAAAACATCATGCAAGTATAAATTTTTTTAAATCAGCTATGAGGTATATAATAATATACCACCCACCCAGAGTGGCGAGGGTGATCTGTATGTTTGTTACATGGAGTAGTTAATCTACTAGCTACTCCATATACACATACATATGGAAAATGCCATGTTCGTATAGATATAATAAATTTATTACAGTCCTATTCAATGTTTTCCAGCATTCACCAAACCCACTATGAGCAGTATGGAACAATGGAGGGCAAAATAAAAATAAATAATGTTGAATATGACATTAAAACACAAGGAGTTAGAGACCACAGCTTTGGTATGTTATTATATAATCAATACTAAAAGTATATTAGTATTAATATAAATATATAATAATATGAAGAAAAAATGTTTTTTTCAAAAATTTCAGGAAAATTCCGTGAATGGAAGTTATTCCATAGATATGGTCTACATTTTTTAAATTTGGAAAATGGAGATTCTCTGACAATTGGTACAATCTCTATGCCCGTTTGCTTTTCCAGGTATGATGATACATTTTTTTTTAAAAACCTAATGACCCATTTGTGCTGTTTTGACATTTTTGTCCAGTACTTGTATGTAAATTATTAGATATATCCACATTGGGTGTACAAATATTTTTTTCATATAGTTTCTTCCTCTTTTTAATTATTTGTTAAAAATAAATGGTCTCGTAATTTCGTCTATATTTCTAATGAAAAAAATTCACACAATAAAAATGAACCACCAACTTTAAATTGATTTAGAAAATATTTGTTCGTTTGTTCCAAAATTAGGTACATATTAATTATTATGTTATTTGTATTATAAATTTTATGTAATCAATTTGTTTTTAGTATTTCTTTAGGGTTCTTATGCACAGAATCAGATAAAAAGATATACCCCGTTGATTCCTGTAATTTTGAACTTTTTCGACACGGAGAAAACTCAGTTCCTCCATTGGACTATGCATTCCAATTTAAAGCAGGTACGCAAAAAAGTAGTTTCAAATACTATGCTATATATACTTTACTATACCATCATACTGTATTCCTAGTGAGGTAGAAATTAAAGTTTAAATGGGACTAGCTCGGTCTGTGTGAATTGTCTATATGTGTTATGTTATGTTATGTTTAAAAAATCTAAGTTTGACGGCCTGTGTGGTGCAGAGGTAACGCTCTTGCCTTTGAGTCACGAGGTCCCGGGTTCGATTCCTGGCCAGGGTAGATTGAAGAATGACCTTTTTCAAATTGTCTTGGGTCTGGGTGTTTCATGTACATGTGTTTAGTGCATTGTGTACATATATGTGTATCGTCACAGTACCCATAATACAAGATTCATATTAGTTTGGGACTAGCTCGATCAGTGTGAATTGTCTATTCATGTTCTGTTAATCTTTGTTTCAAATCAAATGATTTATTTTTTAATGTTGACAATTAACTTATGGAGTGAAAGTTTGTGGTATGTTTTATTTGCAGGAGGTAAACTGTATACAATTCAGATAGAAGTCATAGATTCTCCGACATTTTTCATCGGAGATGAACACGAATGTCGCGTAGTCGAGAGGCTTGTCAAATGTAAAGTAAACAACGTTGTGGGCTGGGGAGCCGCAGAAATGTACTACAGGAATACTGATAGAAATATTCTCAATAAATAAACAAAATGCTTTTATATACTTAACCAATTATTTGAAAAATAAACCTACATTAATTTTTTTGAAAATATTATCAAATACAATGGAATATACGAGAATATTATTATTATTTGGATGATTTGTAAAGCGCCGTTTTGTGAAAAAAATCCACCTCAAGGGCGCTCAAAGCACGAGATCACAGAGAGAACACACATAAAACAGTAGACAACCTGAGACAATTTTAGCAAGACTTAAGTCAGAACAACACTACTCTATGTTTGTAAGTAAAATGTTACTTAGCCGGACATAACAGTAGTAATTGCATTTATTATTATAATACTGAAAATAACAAATAAAAGAGTGTTTAAATACATGTTTTATTATTTGAACACAAAAAATTTACAAAATGTTATAATATACTTGGATTATAGCGATCTTAACATTCATACAATTGGAATGACGAAATATTAGTCCAGTGTTAAATAAGAAAGGTACTTGTAATAATCCCTTACACAATATTAGTTTCAACAAAGAACACTGAGATCAAAATAGATAAAATAATAATACAAAATTACACAGTATATGTGTCATATAATTTTTCATTATTCCTCTATCAATATATTTGTGCAAATATAATCAAAGCTGATCATACTCTTCATCATCTTTGTTAAATACATGATAAAATAATATGTTTTTAAAAATATTAATTTATAATACTAAATGGTAGTGTTCTAATTTTAAAATAAATTAGTATACTATATTGTCTTTGCACTATTGCCATAAATATGGTGCATTTTTTTACTAGTAGGCAACACTGAGTGTTATTACGTGTAGGTACTTGAAGGATCTTAGATGGAGTACCTACATATTGAATATTTTTTCATAAAAAAAAATAATTTTGCATATTCATACTATGAAGAATGAGGGTATTGCATTCAAAGCATGAACAAAATTAATATAAAATCTAGTTAACCACTTAGCTGCTTGATTTTATGCATAAGTGACATCCACTCTGTGCTGAATTAATTTCCACGAAACTAAAAGTTGATGTAAATTCACTAATTATTGTAATTGTTGGTTTTTTTTTCTTACCACAGCTTATAAAAATCATTAATAGTAATTTTTAGCTTCAAAAAATACTCTGACAACAACTAAGTTTATAAATAATGAACAAAAAAGAAATTCCATGTTTTACCTAATGTTTTCATACTAAAGTACCAAAATGGCTGCCGATTCGCGCGGGAAGTAGTCAACAAACATATCAATACTGACTTATACATTGTATGTATGCTGTGTAAGCGATGTTAATTTATCAAAGAAAAAGTTAAACTTCTATGTGTTCTTTTTATTTTCTATGGTTTTTGTCATAGAAACGATTATTTTAACCTAAAAGTACGATTACATGCATACATGTAATCCGCACGACGCGCAAAATTTTGACATCACATGCATGCATGTAATCCGCAGCTAAGTGGTTAAGTATGAGCTCTATCTTAGAAAGATCTGTTATTGACTAGATTTGAATTGATATTTTATTGGCCACCTCATTTGAAACAATTTTTTTCTATCCCAAAAAGTTAATTATTTATTCTTTGGTTAATTTTGGTGACTGGCAACATTGGAATGGATTTTATAAACATGCAAATTTAACTACACAAGATAATAATAATAAATACAACAATTATTTTATTAATTTTGTTAACATTGAAAAGTTGTTAATTGTTTTTGAATAAATAACATTACTTATGTTTTATAATACATTTTATATTATGTACACATTGTGCAAGTTTTTAAAACTCATAATTGTCAAATAAATAAATACTTAAATTAACACAAAAAAATACAACCATTTCTTTTAAATAAGAGACTAGGCTCACTCCTTATCCATTATTATCTATCCGTGGTACACAAAACAAAAAATAAGACAAAACTAATGAATCCCACAAGATAATAAAATACTATTTTTTAAAATAAGATTCTTAATTCAGAAAGTGTGTATTTTGTTTGGGTTTACAGATATCAAATATTCATCTCACAGTAGGTGATCATAAACTTAATGCACCGCTTAAGGCCGCACAGTGCCGGCGACCTGTCCACGCAACCACGGCCCCTCCAAACACAAAAGATACTAAAGATAAAAAAAAATATATTACTCTATAAAAATTTGTGCAGAAATATTGCTTCTTTGAACATTTTTTAATTTCCAAAATATTTTTATGAAATGCATTATAATATTTTTTATGAAAATTATAAAACCCTGAAATCCTTCATTATTTCACACTTTTCCTTAAACTCACATCTTTGAGACAATCACAAAACTCTGGTCCACAAAATACAAACATATTGTACTTTAGTACAAGTTGAGGCACTATCTGCTTACAAAATATCACACATTAATTGCTTTTATCAAAAACAACATCATTTATATTTTGGAAAATGAATCAAAGTTCATAGTATTCAACACATCTTATCGTAGCATACATTGGCAACATTAAAATATGTAATGTTAATTTATTGCCTTTGGTCGTCTTTACATTATCTATGCTTTTTTAAAAATTCAAATTTGGATCCACTAATTTCTAAACCTATTGGTAGCATTATCTAAAACATCAGACTATTCTCTACCAAATTATTATCCATATCTAGAGGAAAGTAAAATATTCTTATCAATTTCTAAAATATTATTGGTTGAACTGTTTTTTTCATTCCTTCGTACGTAATATATTATTATCACTATCAGCTATTTGCAATACCCTAAATGCCATACCTAGTTAAACTTATCTTGAAAAATACTTCTTTGGTTAGGTATTATATTATTACAACAATTGAGAAATAACATGAGGAATGATAAATCAGAGAAGTATTAAAACATTGTTTTCATAGTATAAAAAGTGTAGTAAAGATAACCACAAATGTGCCCAACATTTACTAAAAATTGACACAGTTTACTGAAGACATCTGCACATATGAACAATATTTCTTTAAATGTTCACACTTAATTTTCTCGGATGAGCTTGATGGATATTAGTTGCTAATTTATGAACAAAACTCAATGTGGACGGAAAATATAGAACAAATATATTATTGGCAAAATAAAAAAATATAATTGAAAATATTAGAATAAAAACAAGATAAAGAGAAAAGAATATTTCCAATTAGTGACATTTTTTTAAAACTAGCAAACTTCCATGTATTTATATTGTCTAGGAGAACAATAAGATATTTCAAAAATAAAGAATTCATTATTTAAATGCTAAGCATCTTCTAAATTCAAAAATTGTTCTAAAATCAAAAGCTAACTTAAAAATATAACTTAAAAAGAAAAATATTTGGTGCGATTTTATCAAAGATAGTAACTACAAACATATAAATATAAACATTAATAAATCAGATCAACATTTTGTTTATAATTATGTTAGTCAATTTGTTTTATAGAGTAGAAATATGTAAAAAATTTGAGAATACAGATTATGCTAAAGCAAGGCCACGATAAATGGAATGTATAGAATAGTTTTTATTTAATAAATGTCTTTTGTAATGTATATCATAGCTTATTTTTAAATATGTATACATATTTCATACAGCTAAAATTTAATAAAGTTGTTTAACATTGAAATATTAAAATAATTTATTTAACAAGTAGAAGATTGACGATCAAATTGATATGATTATAGAAAAATACACTTTTTTTATTGTTAAAGAATTATTATACCAACTTATAATTTTCAATATTATTGTATTTTATTATTTTGCTTTTCTTACACTGTGAGTCATATTCATCAAAACAATAAAAATAAAATAACTGCAGTAGATGAAAGCATAAGTTTTTTAAGTTATTGGTTAATTGTATCAACAAATAAACATTGAAAACATATAATTCAAGTACATTATATAACTTGAGAAAATCAAAACATTTTCAAGAGAATTGGTGCTGGTGTTGTGGAATGACATTATTAAAATTGTCATTCCACAGCAGCCGTGTCTACACTTACCGAATGAGTAACTTTTCCTGTTGTAAATATATACAAGCGAAAGTGACACAACTATGTAATTATTTTCATTCTCATTTCTTTTCTACATTGACAAAGAGAAGAAAACAGAGATCAAACAGTCGTTGGCACAGTTCATTCGGTAAAGCTAGATGCAGATAATGTAGCATACCACACTAAAAAAATTAGCATTTTTTTACTGACAACATTTCCATATACAAAAATATTACAATAATAATTGACAGATCTATAAATATATATATGCTTGTAAAGTGAAATCTATATCCTCTATTGGTGTGCTACACATAATAATTTCACAGTTTCAATTTCACACAAATTTTTACGAGTGTTTTGGTATGTAGTAGATTGAGATATTCTATCACAATAAAACGTAAAATTATGTGTTTTTCGCTTAATCACAATTTTTTTTTTATTCAAGAAATATTTTTTAACAATATGTATTCACAAATTCAAAATATAACTATTAATTTTTCCGTGGATTCGTCCCCAGTCAGCCTAATTATGCTGGTATAAGGGGAGCATTACATTATAACTATATAGGTATTTGCACTATTTATTACAGTTTCATCATTACAGTATTAAGCATAATGACATATCTTCTTACTTTCCATAAAAATGGTGAATTGAAGAGAAAATGGTACACATAATATAAGATGGTAATAAATGGTAATACATAAGATATTTGTGTGTGCCAGACATTTGAGACAGCCATCGTTTTTTATAAAGTTGTTATTTAAACTATACAGCTGGAGCACAAACTTCAGACGATGTCTCACTTTACAAGCGTATTCAAAAATACCTTAGAGTAATTCAAATAATAATAATTTCCTTTTTTTGGATATAATTCTGTTAAGTAAAAATATCATAATTTTCATCAACAAATTATGATATTTTTACTAATGTATAATATATTTCTCCTAATATATAGAGAGAAGAAAGAGATCAATCTAATTGCATTTTTTATATTGGCAAAGAGAAGAAATGAGACATAAACCTCTCATTGTTTGAAGATGCACCTGACTGACGCATTAGTTTTGAATTTTGTCTATGGTTTTTCAAAATGAAATAATTATGTAGCTAAGACTGTCAAATTTATGAAACTGTACCATAGAATAATAAATATTCTAAAAACTTTAATCAATATTTTGATAAATTATGAAATATTTCAACTTACTAAAACAAAAATGTCATTAGAAATCCATAGGAAGATTAGATAATATTTTTAGTAGAAGTTGCTTACAAAACAATTAAAATATAAATAATGTAAAATTTGTAAAATAAATAAAATGTAAATTCTTTGACTAGATATAATATCGAGACCGTCATTTTTGACAACATTTTATGTGTTAAATTAACATTATATAAGTTATTTTCAAAATGGATAATGTCTAAAACCTTTTTTGCACCCATAAATAAGATAGATAGATACCCCATTAAATGGCGTTGAAAAATTAACCGCTATCATCAACATAGTGCGTAAGAATCTTTTTATATAAGTATCCAAAGCATTATATGTAAAAATAAAACAAGACATAAAAATACTCGCAATTCTAATATTAAAGTAAGAAAAGAAATTTACATTCTTTTCAAGATGTTTAGCCACAAATTTTAGTTACAAAATTTTAATAAACATAATATTCTATTTGAGAATGAATTTGTACATTTTATGAATGAGAACAATTTTTTTGAAACAAATTTTAAATACCTATAATATTTTAGCTTGTAATAGAATCCTGCACACGCAGAAAGATATAAAAGACTTTTAGATGTCCTTAAAAAACAAGCAAGAGAGGCCTATACACACTTTTACTAACAACCTGTTTTGACTGCTATATAATTGTATACACCGCAGCCTTTTTGTAATCATATATTATTTATATTTTTATAAAAAAATAAAGCATACCACATGAGATGGTAACTCAGGTGACATGCTTTTTCATGAAAATACACAATCTCATTATGTATTATGTCTATGAGTACGGCATATACCTTTCTATGTGTACACTATTCACTTGTTATTTTAAAATTATATTCAAATACTTTTATTGTATAGAACAAATAGCAGATGTTCCTGGAGGATGATCCAACATGGCCGCTCTTCTTTTAATTCCTTCCAAGTAAACTTCTCTATTGAATAGTCCAGCTGCCAGAGGAACACTGAAAAAAATTAATAAATATGAATAAAACAACACTGTTAAGAGAAGAGATGGCTCTGAATGGAGGGCATTGTTTCTGTCATGTGCTGTCGATAAGAGTGTTGAAAGGTGAAAAAAATAAATTAAAACAACATTTGATGCTTAAGGTTACATCACAATTAAATTTGAATGTTTCTGCACAGCATATTGCCTTGCAGCAACATTACAATTTGTGGTAGTACAAATAAATATAACTTTTTTATATTGATGCACAACTAGTAGAATTACATTATTTGACAAAGTGAAACAATTTTCTGTTCTACTGTAGATTCATTAATCTTAGGATTGACAATAACCTGAGAAGTTGAAAGACGTATCTCTGGTGTTTGCTTAATCTAAGCAGAATGGAACACTCATTTCAATCTATCGTTATATAACTGTCTAATGGCCGGTTTCAATAATCTATCTATCCGCTACTGTCGATTGAAATCTATTGTGTTCTATATTTTAAATCATACATTTCAATCGACAGTCACGGATAGATAGGTTATTGAAACCGGCCATAAATAAATCTATGTAAACAGAAAAAAAAAACACAAGATTTTCTTTATTTGAAGATATTTAATATTATGGCATATCATAAGCAAAATACCTTATCACTGAATTGAAGATACAGTAGGTACTTGTGATATTTTAACAAACACCAGGTTTTTGGAGCACAGTCATACACAAAATACTGAATAAAAAATGTTAATTTTTGATGTTTAACCACCACCTGCCTTCCGCCGGCAGACAACTTATGGGAGACGTTTCGAGGATGTAAATATATAGATACATTGAAAATAAGTCATTACATATCAATTCCAGGTCGCAGAGTAGCGGTGAAGAGAGCCCACACAGGTTTGTGATCACTGGAGCATATTGAAGGAACAGAATCATATGCCAGGCATTTCACACAGGATGTGTGTTCTAGATTTGAAGATGTGCTATTTTTACGAAGACCTGTAACAAAAATATAAAAAACATATAAATTTTATATCTCACAAGAAAATTCATTTATCATCAGAACCAAGTAAAAAAAATCTGTGGAGTCCCGACATAGAATAGGCCTCTAAGGTCTAAAATTAAAACATTATGTATAAGGCATTCAACATCTTCAATTTAGCGATGACGTATGGTACCCATGCTGAATGTCTATTTTAGTTTTATGACATGGAGAAGATGACATGCATGTTTATTATATTAGTTCACTGGCTACCGCACTGATGTGATATTATGATAAAAAAAAAACACAAAATGCTATATACCTATTGATAATATCTCATTTTAATGCATTTTTCTATAAAATTGTATGTATTGTAATCAATGTACAGTAAAGAATGAATAAATAAATAAATGCAATATCGATACTTACTAGAAAGAGAGATGTGTGGTTGAGTTTTAGTTTTGTAAAGTATTCTATCAGTATAGGCAGGAGTTCTTTGCTTACTGGACGTGTCAAATCTCTGTGTTCCGGGATCGTACTAAAATTTTGACAAAACAAAATATGAATACCATAATCTAGTCTTATTGTTGAATATACAGTTGAACTCGGTTATACCATCATTGTGCGGCTATAGTTAGATATTGGTCAAAATAAGGAGTGTATAGCCGTAATATATAATGTTCATATTCTTATAACATAACATTCATAACAGCCTTCAGCGGCAATAAGTTGGGACAGTGCCAGGAAGAAGAAGGAGCGTATAGCCAAGTTTGACCATAATTACATTTACTTATCACATGTCTGTTAACATGAAACTAATCTTATAAAATAACTACTGTTTGTCATTGCTACTGGCTATAGCTGTTACCTTTTTTTAAAATATGAACAATATCAATTTGGATTTCATATTTTTTTATCTATGGGTATCACAAATCATTCGTACCGGGTGGAATGCCTATGAATAATAATATCTATGGATATCACAAAACATTAAAATGAACATAATGAAGACTACAACATTTTGTTAAACTCTCAATTTGACAGAAAATCGAGATAGTATAGTTTCCTCAAAACATAAAAAATTAGGAACATTACTAAATGCTGTATTCTTATACTTTGTTAAGTTACTTTTTTACCATTCATATTGTGTTTCAATTTAAAAAAATGTGTTGCACGCTTACTTTATAAGTAGGAGGGAAGTAAATAGGTCCTTCTTTAAACCCTTTGAGCACGGTACCAGATGCCAGAACTGCTGAGAGTTGATCTGCTTGGAGCAAAGAAGGGAAGGCAGTCGGTATTATATCCGAAGTACTCATCGCTTTGTGAATATTGGATATATTCGGTTCATCGTTTGGCCTAAGGCCACGCATGACAAAATCTCGATCTTCAGACAGACGAAAGTTCAGATCCCCACACCACATCACAATGTCAAAGTTTGCAGTGACATCTGAAAAAGATATGAAAAATCTTCATTATCTTTTCTATATAACAACACCAAAAATTATTACAAATAATAATTTTATTGAACACAAAAAACAATACAGATATAACAATATTCAGACTATTTCATTAAAACTTTAATCGAAACATCCTCCTCATAGAGACAAGTTTCGTGTAAAGGAGGATTAATATAAAAATATGAATTTGAGTTTTACTAGTAACAGTTACAAGCAAAACTCAAAATCATATTTTTATTGGATTTTACTAATGATTTGAGTTTCACTAATGACAGTTACAAGCAAAACTCAAAATCATATTTTTATTGGATTTTACAAAATGAATATTGATAAAATACTATCACAAACATTATCTAAAGAATTTTCATTAAAATATTTTTTTTCAAAGCTTAATGTGAAGTTTATGAGGTGACTTTACGAAGTTACTCACATAATATGTACCAAGTAGATGTAAATATTCAACAGCACTTGGTGCATGTTAATGTTGAATTTATTAAAGTAAAACACGGACATTCTATTCTTCTACAACACTCTGATTGGAAGTCTACTTTCAAAAGCGATCGATAATGTCATGTGGAAGCACTAAATGTCTTCATTTTAATAAAAATGATGATATGATTTATCAAAGACATTACAATGAAAACTGAACTCAATTACCTTTACTTTTGTGCTTTATAGGCAGATTCTTAGGCAGATCCAGTGAACGAATAATCCTCTTGATATCGTGTACTCTCTCCTTCACTTTCCCCTGATGTGCCGTGAGGTGTGACGTTATGAATAGGAATGATGTACCAAATAAGGCAAAAGATATAGCTACAGCACCCTTTGTACGAAACGCTGTACCTGGCCTGACTGATATGCTGGAGTCTTCAGGCAATGAACAAAACCAAATGAGATCACGGCGAATAAAGATGCAAAGGTATAAGGTACCTGAAACATTACAAAATATACATAAACTTGTTTATAAATCACCACTAAGAGATTTTTTGCCTTCAACTGCAGTGAAAGAGGCTATTATGTTGATTTATATTGTAAAATTGGATTTGGATAAATTCAAATACACCCGCATATTAAGCAATATGAGGAAGTTCACATATGTATGTGTATCATATACAACATACCTACCTGGTTAATACCTATTCAAGTAGGTTAACTATGGATGAGTGTGATCAATTGGAATGATTAATCTGGAGTGGTTCAAAATATGTTTGACATCTACACTTCTAGTAAGTAAAAAATCCAGTTCCAGACATCCAACTGTGTCAAAAAATTCATAACATAAATATGGCTCTGTCGTGAAACTGGAGTAGGTCGGCAGCAGGAGGATTTAAACCTAAGATCTCCCGATTGAAAGTCTGACACTCTACCACCAAACTCACCACCAACATGGCATCTCCCACAAATGGGGTGATAAGTAAACTAATTGCATGTAATGAACATGTAAGTTGTCCTCTCTGTCCCAAAAAAATTAAGAGATTTAGGATAGGTGGTATACATCATCGTCACTAGTCTAAGATTGACTAAATTTAAATAAAAAAAAGTTGGGAATGGATTTAGATTTTTGCAAAAGTCTAAAATTATCACACTAAGAGATCTAATCGAACTTAATTTCCAATCAAATAATTACCAAGAACCGCTGAATGGAAAAGTAAGTGTGAAGGTCCCAAGGATTCCTGTATGGTGATCTCCCACTCTGCCTTCTCAGATGTGGACTCCTGGGATCCTATAGCCAGAATATCGGGCACATTCTTTATAGTATTGGGAAATAGGAAGTCATTCAGTTCACTGAAACAGTTTACAAAATCATTTTGATAATAAATATCTACTCATTTAACACCATATCTGTACATTGGAAGGAAACTATACAAAAAATTAATTATTAGCCAAATTGATATATTATGCACATATATATAAGAAAACTCGATTGGTTTTAGTTTAACCTGGTTGAAAACCAGAAACCAGGTCACTATATAATTAAATAAAAACTAAAACCAACTGTGTTTTCTTCCATATTATATAAACATGGGAGTTCCACAAAATAAATGTCAACTCAATCGGTGATATATGCACATTATGTTGTAATCCTCACAATGGCCTGTCTGAAGTCATATTCACCTATGTCGAAAACAAATTATATTTTGTGATATCCAAAGATAAAAAAAGTCAAATTTTTATAAAAGCAAAATGTCATTTGGGTGAATATGCTATCAGAAAAGGTATAATGAGGACTGTAACACTATTTATATGTGAATTTGGGCAAAAAGTTGACATGGTGTAGTTTTCCTTCCACATACAGATATCTTGAATTGTAAGATATAAAATGATTCCTATTTACAATAAGATGAGGACTTACTTTGGTGGAGGCTGTCCATTCATGTTCCAAGTTCCAACAAAGATCTCAACCTCCCGATTAGGAAATACCCTGTCTAGTTCAGCAGCTCCGAGTAAAGAGTTAGATGCCAGGCGTCCCAAGAGAAAATTCCTAATTTGCAAAATATCAACACATTAAATAACTATTTTCAAACTTTATTTCACTTTTTATGATTTTTCAATGAAACAAGACATCCCACAATTCAACATTATTAATGGTAATAAGAAAAGATTATCAGTCAGCTTATAAACATTAACACAGATAAATGTTTTTATTCTACAAAAATATTTATTTATTTATTGTTAGTAATCTCTTATTAGTAGTACAATATCATGTTCAATACAAATAACATAACATATTATACTCTTATTATTCTTTGTAAAATTAAAAAAAATTAAAATAAAACAAATGAAAGCTTAAAGATTAAACCAAGACAAAAATAAAATTATTATAATAATAATAATAGTTTATTAAACACAATATCATTTTACAATAATCGAACAATAACACAATACATTTATTTTCCTAATACAATTACTCCCCAAAATTGAGCGTAGCTCGTGCTAAATAAATTATAAACAGTACATGCATACAAGTTTATATATATATGTCCAGACTTGCCTTCCAATACATAGGTACGCATGTAAAATGCAACTATAGGTACCCAATAAACAAGTAAGCAAAGTTAGTATGCAAGGTGGTACATAACATTGATCAGCATCGAGTAATGCAACTATTATTCTAATATTTTTGCACAATACCACAAACACAATCTAATCTTTAGATTAAATAGTTTTATAGTACTAGTAGACTAATCACTTATTATGTAACAAAGAAAACCTACAAATAGTATGACATATAAAATTCATGTATGTATATATATGAGCCACAATATGCTCATACTCAACAATATACATACTGTTGATTACTATTATAATATATGACAGCTATTCTAAACATCTTATTATTTTATTGGTACAGAGAAGACGACTTGCATATTTATTACATGCAGTCAGTCTAATGGTTGAGACACTTGTGGGAGATGCCAGGATGGTATGGATAAACAGATGATAATCATGTCTATGAAACAACATAATTATCCTATGTGTACTTTAAGAAAAACAAACCTTTCTCTCGCCTTTTGTGTAGGAATCAGTCTTAAAACTTTAGCAGCCAAAAGAGAATTTCTCGCTAAACTATCAGCGCTACCGCATCTCGGTGTTCCTGTTGAATTTTCTTCTTTACATTTACTCCTAAAATAATAATACAGTAGTAGATAATATATTTTTATTTTATATTATTTTATTTTATTTCTCTTAAAGGACACAAACAGTTCGAATTAACAAATATTAACAGTCATATTTTTCCAGAAAACAAACCAATCAAGGTCCCGCAAATTACCGAAGCGTATGACGAACAAGTAAAGTTGCAAGTTAACAGTTATAACACAAACTCACCCCACCCATATCAAATGCAAAAATCAAAACAAACCTCGTGAAAATGAGAAGCTTAAAATTACACTACAGTAGAATTTATAATATATAATTATTTTTGTCTGTGCTATTTCAACCTCTATAAATAAAAATAAACTATGTATATGTAAATAAGTAGAAAGGTATTACAATGCAATAATAAACTCACGCTCTGTACATTTATTAATAAAGTTGTATTCTTTTTGCTATGTAAAATGATATGATAACCAATGTGAAGAATAAAATAAATAGTAAGCAAATAATAAATACCTATGGTATGTTATTTAATAAAACATAAATCACGCAATTTTTTTAAAAAATCACATGATGAGTGTGTTGAACAAATACGAATTGTTAAATAGATTACATCACAGACATTATACATTATCATATAAACAAAAGATGATGTTGTATAAACAAGAGATGATGTTATATAAATAAAATTTGAAACAAAAGAAATAATCCTCATTGTATGCAAAGAATTTGTAGAATAATACATCTACATAGTGCACAAAACTGTAGAACTGCATTCATGCTATCTATATCATTTCTAAATAAATTTCCCTAATGTTCTCACCAAACTTACAAGTTTGAGAATCCGACCCAGCTATGTGAATTATTACTTACATTTAGTTGAAAGAAACATTTTAAAAGTTTTGATACATTGCAACTTACGATTCACTGCTTAGTGCCGATGAATCTCTTTCACTTGCCAGGAATTTATTATTGATTTCATATTCATCAGAAGATCTTTGTACATCAGACAAACTAGATGACATCCTATTAGCTCCTGCATCACAGACAGATTCATTAGAATAAGTTCCATTCCTAATGCCATTATAATTTTCGCACTGTGAATCGCAGTTGGGATCACTCCTTGCCTTGTGTATGTGAGGTCTTTTCAATATTTCAATAGATTTATGGACCACTACTGAATTCTTCATGTCTCCGGATTTGTTGAGTGTATCTTCTATCATACTCCTCGGTCTGGTGTATGATTTCATAGATGTTTGAGAGCATGTTAAAAAGCTGGAAGTGCTGCTTGATAGTCGTCCCTTCCCATTACTAGTGCTGGCCTCTGAGTCTGAACAATATGTTCTATCTCCATTCTCATACACCCTTTTGGATAAAAATATATCTCCAGATGATTTGGAGAACTCATTAACAGATTTTTCCAATGAATCATCGTTATTATCCGGCGAGCACCCAACTTTTGTTGATTTTTTTATAAGTAGACGTTTTCTCAATGACAATTTCTCCTTGACAGCACCTGGGGACGAACCCGCGTCGTTAGAATCCATTCTGTATATTTACACATCGTGTACTCTTACTTCTAAATATTTATTTATCATTTTTATCAAAAAAATATTACGCGACTATTATTTGAATCATCACTTGACAACCAATGTCACCTGCCATCACCACGGTGACATTGACATAAACAGAAAAATATCTATGGTCTTTTTAAAGTCTATGTTTTTATTTTCGTGCCCGCGCAAAAAATAAACACCATTATTAAAAAAAAATAGGTGGTATTGGCACAGTTGCGCAAAAATTTAAAAATACTGAAATGCCATTTATCTAGTATCGTCATTTGTGCTCTAACAGCTGAGTTTTTTTTTTTAATTAATGCAGTCTATGGCAGTTTCAGTGAAAGGAGATTTCATTAGTCATTTGGAGATACACTCTTCAATGGGTGCGTCCAGATAGTAGGATGCGAACCTCAATCATTCGGTGACAATTCAGAGCATTCTCTGAAGAAATATTCAAATGAGTGCCTTCGTTTCCCGTCCTTATACGGGAAATCGAATATTTCTTTGGAGAATGCTTCGAATCCACAGGATTGATTGACGTAGGCACCCATTGAGGATGGTTGTAATGGGCAGATGTGAGTAACATCTTCAAACATTTGAATATCCCTGCACTTAATTTAAAATATTGGATGTGAAAGAGGTGGATGGTAAAATAATACACAAATAATAATTGAATAAATATACTTTCATATAAAGGACAATATTTGAACTACTTTGGTATTATTTCTTCAATATCAGTTTGCTCATTATCAATAAGACACGACAAGATTACACATCAACATAAGAGACTTATATTTCCACTTTCGCTCCCCAGAAGCAGCATTCTGTTTAATGATAAAACCCCCATGGATGTTAAAACACCTTTAAAAGTATCTGAGCGAAGCTTCGTACTGGAGAAACTAGCATTTCTGTCAATGGCCGTGTGAACTCCGATGCGATTGTTTGTGGTTCCCGACACAAGCTCTGAATGGTAAGTTGAAAGGCAATGAACAGGTTCTGAGGAACCTCTGAAAAAAAGATACAAACTTATTATTCACAATAAAAGGTCAAAGGAATTATGTAAAATACGCTTCCCAGATTAGAATATGACTCCCATTTTTTATTTCCAAAAGTTTTTGAACGCCTGTAAAAGACAGGTATTTGAAGAGTTTAAGACATTTACACATTTGGATAAACATGCCACCCATTCTAAATCAGATAGTCTCTCGACTGTCTCTGTAATGGTGTAGATAAATGAATACAAATACATTAGTATTGTTCAGAATCTGAATATTCGTTCTTATGTATTCGTTCTTCAACTTAACTCGAAGAACTAAATCCTCAATGCCAAATCTGTTCGGTCTTTTTCGTTCTTTTGGGAAAAATTACATTAAAGTACTATATTTTCAAAGAAACTAAGGTTTAACATCGCGTGGCAAATAAACACGAACGAGATTTAAATCTTCGTGTGTGTTTTTTTTTGGAAAAAAAAACCTTAAGATACTCTATTTTCAAAGATACTAAGGTTTCATATTGCGTGTCAAACGTTGAGAACGAGATTCTTGGATTTAAATCTACGTGTTATTATTTTGGAAAAAACGCCATTGGAGTATTCTATTTTCAAAGGAATTAAGGTTTTATATCGCGTGTCAAATGTAACAAACATGATTCAAAGATTTAAATCTTTGTGAAGTTGTTTTGGTAAAAATACCATTAGAATACTCTATTTTCAAAGAGACTAAGGTTTAAAATCGCGTGACATATATCACAAACGAGATTTAAGGATTTAAATCTTCGTGTCGTCTTTTGGGAAAAAGGCCTTTAAAATACTTTATTTTCAAAGAGACTAAGGTGAAAATCGCGTGACAAATTCCACGAACGAGAACGAATGTTAAGAACGAATTGTTTTGAAGAACGATGTCTCAAGTACCGATTCCTGAGAAAGAACTGGATTTACCAATACTAAAATACATATTTCCAAAGTTGTTGAAAAAATTTAGAAAATAATTTCTACCCCATAAATTTTGCATAGAAATTGAACAAGTGAATGATTGTTCAATTTCTATGCAAAATTTGTAACTTTGTCTAACATAACCATAACACTTTATTTGACAATAAATATGATATCTTTAGTATTATTTTATTATCAATAGAGGACATTCATTTTTCTCACCCACAAAACAGTCATAAAGAGTTCCACTTTCGATATCACTAATGGTGTGAATTTAAGAGAGTAGAATAATCTTACTTTAACTGAAATCTTGGTTTGCCATCTGTTGTAGACCAGACCCACATAGTTTGATCTAAGCTGGTGCTCACAATACTCGCTTCATTGATGGTAACAAGCTGCAATATTTCTCCATCGTGTCCCTTCCAATGCGCTATCAATGCTCCAGTTCTTAAATCTAACAATGACAAATGTCCTGTCGCTAGTCCAACAGCAACCCATTTGCCTGATGGTGACACACAGATACATCTTATAAATGTGTTGGGATTAAATGTAACCTGAAAGAACCAGCATTATTACAAAACAAATTCATAACAAACGTATTTCACTAACAAATACGTTCATAATTTTACAATTTATTTTAACCTACTCGTACTCGCATACAAAGAATGACAGCTATTCCAACTGTTAAACCCAACTAAATGTCACCTTACTCGGAAACAGAGATTAGCATTGCTTATCATCATTATCTCGCTCGTCAACTGGAGCACAGGGCAGAAACCAGCCTCCTCCAGAGTCCCTCTACGCCAATTGTGTCACCTCTTCTCATGGTATTGTTTATTCCTGACTAAAATTATTACTGGTAAAATGTTTATTTATGAATGCCAAATTTGAGTTTTCCATATAACATTGAGTAGGTGTACCATAATGCTTTGTTTTGTAGTTGGTTTTTCATTTAGTCAGGGTCAACCTTAGACATGTTTAGTTATTCAAGCATAAATATGAATTTTATTTGTGAGATGGCAGGAATTTTTTGTATAGCACTTAAGCATATACAAATAATTAAAAATATGTAACTAACCTTAAGTTCATGTATAAAGGAACAGATTCTGGCGTCAATAAGTTTTAGAACCGTGTCTGTAGTTGCAGCTAATACGACACTAGAAGGTGCTGGCATAGCCTTCACTATACTTACAGGGGCACTCTTACAATAATCCAACTGGAAATACGAAAAAGAAAATTAACTGTTAAATCCTTAAAAGAATGCAATATGTGAAAATCAAAATGTATTAGTGCATTGTCATCACAGTATCTCAAACAAGTGGTGTAGCTGGTGGACTAACTACATGCAATGAACATAAACAGTTGCAGACATTAAATTACTGAATAGTGTTATTGATTTACTGAAGACTATGTAAGGATGTTATTTGTTCACATATTGTAAAAGGCAAAGCTGTACATTAGATAAATAAAATTAGGGTTGTCTTCTCTACGCCATATAAAAAGTTATTCAGGATGGGTACCTCATACCTCATCATTGAATTGAAAATGTTGAATGTCTTATTTGTGATGTCTTACGAATATGTTCCTTTTCCAGGACACTCGAGGTCAAAATGTAAGTAGTCTCAAAGCAAAGTTTGAAATATTGTCATTTCTAGTTACCAACTAATTCTCTTTACCTCCTTCACACCACAATTAATCTTTCTTTAAAATATTTTTACTTGGGAGAGATAAAAAAGAAACAAAACACATACTATAGCAATAAAGTTCTCCACGTAGGGATCCCAAATGTGAACATAGGCATCTGTAGAAACAGTCAGTCGGAGAGAATCTAAGAAAGTGAGTGATAATATGCCCTTCTTGTGTCCAGTGTAAGTCCATTGGCAATTAGATGTGTAACTGCCATCACCCTGAAACAAAAGAAAGATAAATATCTTGTTTGTGATGTTTCATGGATACCTCTGTTTCACAGGACATTCAAAAACTTCTAGAAATTAGAAAGAGATTACTTTTCTCTGCCAGGGACATCACGGAAAAAATTATAAGTATAGAAGAGCCTCTTATAACGAGCACCTCTCATAATGAGTAATTCACATAACTAGCAAAAAAAATGTGAAAAAGTTGCTCCATTAACGAGCGACATTTCGCATAACAAGTTACAGAGAAAGGGTAAGTCCCTTTTTCACGACATTCACTTGTGACTTTGTGAGCCGGGACTTCCGTGCCAGTACATCAGTCTGTGTTTAACATTCGTTCAGTTAGCGCGTTGGTTGTTGATTATTTGTCATAAATTCATATTTTCATTTACGTTTTTTTTTCCAAATCTAAATTGTATTACAAGTTGTTACACTCCTTTATAAGAAATTTTATTTGAATAAACCTTAATAAAAAAAAATCATTGAGTATTCTTTCGGTATGGAACGCATTATCGTATTTTACATTGATTTTTATAGAAAAAAATGTTTCCCTTAATGAGTAAGATTCTGGAATGAATTAAACTCTTTATGAGAGGTTCGACTGTATAAGATTGTGTGTTTCTCTAATTTACCTGATTTCTAAGAGACCAAAGTTTAACAGTTTTGTCTTTAGAACCCGACATGAAACTATTCTCATTATCAAGACAAACAATATTCCTAATAGAATGTGTGTGGCCGGCAAATGTTTGTAATTTGATTTGTTTTAAATTAAACTGAACGTCTTTGTCTGGTCTTCCAATCTCGTGTTCCCAATACATCAACCAATCACCACGCAGATGTCTGAAATAGAATATAAATGTTATATTATTATAAGTATAAGCGACAATTTCCATTATAGCATTACAATAATTGCAATGGAAAATGTTTTAAAAACTTTTATAAATCTGTCAGAAATCAAATACTTACAAGATTTTGTATATATGATAAGCTACCATGTATATAAAAAAGTATTAAAAAACCTTTTGAAGCTAGTCAATTTATTGAATACAACTATATTTTGGTACAAATACTAATCAACTTTTTATTATTTAGACTTAAGATTTTATAATTTAGTTAAAAACCTCACAGCAAGCAATATGCTTGTATTATGAGGGTAAAATAGATCAATGTAGTGGGATCTAAGCCCTAATCATCTTGATTGACTGTCTGAGATACAATCATTAGGCTAAATAACAACTTAATGATATATCTTCTATAAACCTTATTTATTTTCACATTTAATAATATGGTTGTGTCGTTAAAGATGAAGTAGATTGGCAATGCCAGAATTCAAACTTGAGATCTCTCAATTAAAAATCTGAGACTCTAACATCAAGCAATCAACCACCTTAAATGATTGTTAATTAAACATTTTTACAATAAAAAATTAATTTAAAATACATAAATACCTGCTTGATCGTAAACTATTTTCAATCTTGCACGACACAATGTCTAAAGCTTCATTATAATTGAAACCAGATGTTCCACACGCATCATTTCCCAAGTCACTTTGCACATCTATTCTATTACCAACAATAGCCACGTTGGAACTAAAACTACTTGAGGCTGGTGTGTCTTCTATGCTCGTGTTACTCTTACATGGAATGCTTTCAGATCTTCCCAAATGCACATCGAAACCCATTTTTACCGGATTACCATCGATAGAAGATTTTTTGATGAATACTTCATCTGGACTATTGTCAGTCTGCTTCGAAATATTGTGTGTTGCAGAAATACTGAAAATAAAATTGAAAAACAAAAAATTAAGAAAAAAATTGTAATGATTTTAGTAATCAAATGTTAAGAATATTTACAAATTTTATGTTTTATTGATTTTGGGCACAACACGTGGATAAAAATACCAATCAGACATCTCAATTGGAGAACCATGTTTACACAATGTAACATTGGCCAAAATTCAATTGGAAGAAGTGAGGCAGGTATCCCAACTGTTTGTTTGTCAGTATACACGGACTACGTTCACCAATTCTGTCATTCTCACTGTCACTATATATATTCATGTGCAACAGATACAGGGCAACCTAGTGAGGCTGCTGCAACTTAATTGAAGCTAATTGGTGATATATTGTTTCAACGTTTGTATATTGATATTGATTGAATAAAGAAATATTATTATATTATTATATTTGTGTGTCTGTGTGTGTATGTATTTAAATATGTTTATTTTGATATTAATGTTGTCTCACACTGCATGTACCTCATAAAATTTGGTTCTCTGTTTGCTGTTTGGTCATTTGGTTTTCTCATATTTAATGACATATAATTTTGTTAGAATTGTCACTGTTGTATTTGTAAATGTTATGTGTTATGTATTTTGTCATGTAATAGGCTTATGCCATGAATTTATGTAAATAAAAATAAAATAAAATAAAATATTACACCAATCAAGAAATATTTAATGTAAAGTCAATAGAAGCAACATTTTATCTGGGATCTTTTATTTCAGATCTCAAGTGGAACAAAGTTCATATAGTCATAGTTAGTTTTGTTACAAAGTTCATATAGTCATAGTTAGTTTTGTTACAAAGTTCATATAGTCATAGTTAGTTTTGTTATAATTACAATCAATTTCATTTCAATGGACGAGATTTTTACCTGGTACTTCCTTTAGAACTATCAAACTCCTGACACAGTTTCTTGAGAGTGGTGGAATTCTTCACATATCTATCCATAGCTTCTTCTCCAACAAATTTCATAAAACTCATGTAAGACTGATACGCTAATTCTGTATTGAATACTGATTGCAACTCTTCTAGACCCTGGAAATATTCAAATACAAATATATATTTTATTTATTTAGCAATTAAAATGCTTTTGGTGTACCTTAAGGTGTTCCAAGTCATAGGAAAACTATTACAAAATACATTTAAGTAAAATAAATTACTTAAAAATATGTGACAAATACACAGTTTAACACTACATGTGTTAAATTAGCGGTCAGCAAATATGAAGAAATGAATGTGTAATTTTCTCATTTAGCAACTTTAATATTTTTATTATTTTATTTACACCAATGGCCGGAACCTTTTACGTTTCAATATAAATTCACAACTCCATGATAACCATATTAAAACAATGAGAAATATATTTAGAAAATTATTACAATGTAGTACAATTTTCAGATCACAATATCATGCTGCAATAGTACCAATGATATAAACAAAGGAAGTATTTAATACAATTTACATCGGATTATTTAACTTTCAACTAAAACATACATAAATGGTATAAAAACATACAGGTAGAAAAAAGCACAATAACAAAAAATTATAGCTATACACCGCATCACACCTATACATATAAATAATAAATTAATAGTAATTTTATAAAGATAATACAGTGGTATATATGAATTTATACATATACTGCAGAAATATTTAAAAATAGATTACGAATGATAGTACAATATGAAGTGATACTTTTACATAATATTTAGTACACCAACAATCTTTTTCAAAAAATATGGTACATATAAAATAATATTGACACTGCAGGCTAGATCAAAATAAGCAGCTGGTCAGATTTCTATTAGACGATGCACAATGAAAAGTACCTTGAAGGTGAAAGTAGCTAAGAGTTAACTTACCGACATTACAGTACTTTCAATAACATCTGGTGGTGATCCACTACGATCTCCCATCTTAAAGGAGATCTTTGGTTTGACCTCTCCACCTCGCACTTTCCATTCAGCTGTGGAGCCATCTCTGCAGATTTCCAAATAGGAACCACCCTCGTCTAAAGATGACGGGTGGTCCTCCACTTCTTGAGCAACAATTTCAACCTAAAGGGAATTTAAATTATTAACATTGGTGGATTTAAATTATATAAAACAGGGCACAAAAAAAGACAACATGAAGGTTTAAACCATCTAAGTCAATTCTATCTAAAAGAACACTGATTATGTCACACAGTTCCCAAGATCTTTTATGACCTTTTTTAACAATGCGCCATTCTTACATCAACAGTATCAGAGAGGTAGGAATTTGTTAGAATAGACTAGAACTAACTACCATTAGGATACTAGTGGATGCAGATGGCTTAAGATTAGGTAATACAAAGAGAGATGGAGTAAACTATTGTTCAGGACTAGATGGGACTGAGCTGATAATAAGAAATAATGTTGAAAGAAAAGATGAATAATTGAGTCAGAATCTCTCTAGAATAGGAATTTGTTTCTATCCAGTGCTCCCAACAGATGCATATAAAACAAGCTGATAAAGATATATTGTCTCACTTGAGGATTAGAGATATTCACTCCCTCAGTTGTTTTCAGATCTTCTGTTGTTGTTGTTTTATTGTTGACTTTTTCAAATGTCATGAAAAATCTAGAAAAAAAAACAATAAAATTTAATAATTTCGTTATAATAATAGGAAGAAGACAATTTATTATGACTCGTTTTGTTTTTTTTGTAGGTAATAGACAATCTGCAGATATTTTTACGTGGCAGCTGAATTGCCATCCATACTTTTATGTGCAATACAGCCAAATAGGTTACAGATAACACATTTCTTTCATCAATTATTATTAAATACCTTGGTACATTTTTCTACTAACCTAGGTAGCACAGTCTCACACAGATGGTTCTTTGTCATCTCGGGACCTATCCGTAAAGCAATGACATACATGGTCTCCACAAACTTCCTGGCTAGGGCAGCTCTTGCAATATGTCCACTGGGGAAGGTGGATCTGGAGGAAGATATCAACTTTACAGCTGGCTGAAGAATATTCTTTAGGATAATATCCTGAAAACAAATATCAACATTTTGTTTAATTTTTATGGCTGAAAGGAATGGTGCTCGAAGATACAACTGTCCGAAGATTAAATGGAAAGATCATATAAACCATATCCTACAGGACATCTACATGATGAGCACATTGAATAGAAGAGCATGCACAACAAATTGTATGAAGCAAAAATGACTGTAAGTATAGAAAAGAATGGCAGTTGCTTCAAATATATTTATATATGGGTGTACAAAAATATTTGAAAATTTCTAATCTTTATTTACCCTGAGTTGCTCCATAAGCTTCCCATCGGATATATATGGGACAAGGTGACGTAGCAGTTGAAAGCAAGCTATGAGGCCTCCTTCCAGAGGAGCTGAGATGCGTCTCTTGCAGGATGCAATGAGATCTCCCATGTGGGGGAAGTATTGCAAGAGAATGATCTGTTCTCCGTAGAGTGCTGGAAGTAAAATAGATACATAAATTAGTTTGTTACAAAGACACAGGTTCATAAGGAAAAGAAAAATATATTTTCTATCAGTATCAGACTTAAAATAACAAAAAGTCAATAATTTACACTAACCTACAATCGATGTCAAACAGTCAATAACTTTTGTCGCATTACAATCTCCAACTAAAGTACCGTTCACAACACACAGTGTGTCCAATCTAGAAAGACTCTTCTGATCCTCATTACTCTTCAAAATCATCAGATTCTCTTTTCCAATATAACACAGGGTCAGCATCTTTAGTAAATTCCTGGCGAGATACTTGCAAGTCAACACTGGACCTAATCTATGCGCTAACCAGATCAAGCTCTCGGAACTCATCTCAGATATTTTGTAACCTTTCACATTGCTGTTTAACAGATTCAGCTGATGATTTCGTACAGTTTTACTTTTACCTCTTTCGTCGCTCTTATTAATTTTACTAAAATCTAAGCTTTTGGAGGATGTACCTCTTTCGTTAATGACATCAGGTGATATGTCGTTTTCATTATCCAGTCTTACATAACTTGTGAAACTTCCATTTCCACAGCTAGGTATTAGAATTGTTGGTGATGTGAGTCCAGATCTTCCTTTGCCTACATCCACCGGTGATTTGTTCGCTGGTGAAGTATTATTACTTCCATAAGTATTTTCATGGAAACATATTTCATTAATTGTAGTGTGAGATTCGTTTTCTTTATTAGATTCATATTTCTCTGCTTCACAGCTTGATTCTGTCGCTTCTACAGCTGGCGTATGGTCTAAGTACTTTTCTATATTTACTGAACTGGATATACAGTCAATTTCCTCAATAAGACATTTAATATTTGATTTATTGAATATACTTGCTTCCCAACTTTTTGTGTCGTCTAATTGAGCATCTGATTTAGATGTTGATGCTTCTTTGATACTGTCACTTTCAAAATGAAATACTTCTGATTCTATATTTGATATACATCGGGACTTTTTGAAGGCATCGTTAACAGAATTTCCATCTCTTTCAACACACGGAGTCAATGTGTTTTCTGAACCGCACGAGGTATCAGGAGAAAGAACATCTGTTGAAAGATTATTACTTTCAGGCTTTTCTTCGCAGTAATTTAATTTTTTTATGGAGTTAGCTGATTTCATCTGAGCGTTTGTAGGATGTGTATGAACGGATGTATCACATATAGGATTATCTTTGTATCCTCCCACTGCTTCCACCAGATGTGGAACAAAGTTTTCTAAGAAGCACTGAAGTCCAAACCTTACAATGAGTTGCAATAGGAATATATGATGATACAATTTAACAGATTTCTTATTATTGTAAGCTGTTAAATTATATGACGTCTCAAATTTGCAAGACTTCTGATTACCAACTGTCTTCTCAGTGGAATGTTCATCATACAAATTGAGAATAAGTGGAAGCAGCTTGTTTATGGAAGCATTCGGACCTAACGCCTTTGAGACAGAATCAAACAAATACCAAGCTGCCAGAATAGAAGTTGTCTTATTAGTTAAAAGTTCAATAAAATGTGGTAGAAAGAGATCAATACTATCAAATTGACTAAAGCTACTAGTTTGAGCAAACATATTCTCCATATGCACAGAACACGAATACACTTTGGCTTCAGCTATTCGCTGGCTAAAGTACAGTTTTGTTTTATCCAAATACTGAAATTTAGAACAGTTTTGTCCATCACACTCAAATGAATACAAAATGTTTGATTCACGCTCACTCACTGAATATTCATGAAGTATAGAAACCACAGAGTACAACAGTGGGAAATGGAATGGGAAGGGAATGAGGAAATTGGAAAGAAGAGGCTGCAAAAGTTGTATAGCAGAAGGAGAAGGCAGACCATTCTTCTGTATACTGGGATAATTCACATCACTTGGTGATTGGGTCATGTATTCACTGGAGACATCAGTGTCTTTAACTTGCAATAACAAACAGGCAACATATTTCATACACTTCGGCAGGATATTTAAATTGTTTCTTAAAACAATACGACACACTCTGTATCTTTCGTCAAAACTAACAGCTGCTTGCGATTGGAATGGTCTCACTTTATGATTTAAAAACAGCTCCACGATGAGGCACCCTAACACTTGCATATCACTTTTCCTATGGGACAAAACAAGATGTTTGAATGTGGTAGAATTTGTGACAAGTCTTGTGTTGAAACCTCTATCCTTCATTTCTTTAAATACTTCCTTATTTTCACTTTTATGTCGTCTCAAATAATTCTGTTCATAAGATGCGACAAACATTTGATTGGTGAATGAATTCTCATCTCCGTGTAAACTGCTGTCACCCTGACAAATACTGGAAAAGTTATTACATCGTATACTACTATCAAAGTTATTATTACTATTAGGAATGCTTTGTTCTGTTTCATTATTACTTTGTTCGGTTTCTTTATTCTTGTAGAATGTTTTAACTTTAAAATTATGAAGACTTTCGACGACTTGAAGGTAACTTAGTGGATTATACTCTTTAGGGAGATAATACGGTGTCTTTCCAAATTCAGATTTCTGGACTTTGAAATGATGTGGAGTGGATGAGACTAGTTTCTGATCAACTATAGATCCAGTTGTAGATCTCGTGGGTGATGCCAATGTCTGAGTCTCTTCTTCTTTCTTGTTCTGTCTTCGTACGCGGCTGATGCTACTTTTTCTTCTTGTGGTCGATGAATGTCTAGAAGTGTGTGGAATACTTAAATTGGATACATTTTGAGGTAGATCATCGTCGTCATCTGAGAATTCATCAGAACTCTCTCGATATTGTCTAGAAATTTTACCTGAAAAATTATACAACAAAATTTAATAGATTAATACTTACAAAGAAATGTTATAAGACAATCAAAAGCTTCAAAATTTGCACTAAGATATAAAAAAATTAAGATTAACTCCAATTTATAAAGTCAATGACTGTGTGATATTCAAATTAAAAATCAAAAACATTGATCAATTTTATTTGAGTTCATTTGTGTATTACATGTTAGATTCATCTAAACTAAATATCAATATTCCTAAGAAATAAATTTATAATTACGTTTTTCTTTATGCCAATATATCCTTGGTGGCAACTTCTCTCCCCAGCACTGGGCTACCTGCGAGAGCCTCGCTGGATGTGGACTGGAAAACAGTTGAACGGGACCCGAACGTGTCAGTTCTGTGTGACCGTCCACCAAAGACAAGCAAACATTTTTAGATTTCACTGCAGCTGAACCAGAGAGCCTAAAACAGAAACAAAATTATAAAACATTCTAAGCTTTTCAAGACTATATTATTATTAAAATTTTGTGTTCTTGAACTGCTGACGTTAATATGCTTGTGGTACTGCATAGAAATTATTTGGTAAACTATGTTGAAAATCCCTTCTGAGTAGCTGGGCCATTGTTATGGAGCAAAATTTCACATGATTTGCTAACTTGTATTATCAATCAAAACATGATTAAAAACCTTATTATTCATTAAGTTTCTTGTTACTTAAACGAAGTCTTGAGGTGGTTTTCCATAAAAGGATCCATTATAAAACAAAATATTTAGGTTATTATTACTATTAAAATTGGAATCTCTTGGTCTTGTTATGTAGAGTAATTGCTCCAACTACACGATCAAATAAAACTTCTTATGATTTTCTAAAATCATTAATTACTATTTGAGCATTAACGATAAAATAGTAAGTGAAAGACATGTTGGTAGGAGAAAGATTTTATGGCTTCGTAATACATTGATACTGGATTGATATAAGTGTTGAGGAGGTTTTCTAGCCACCCAGGATAGGAACGTATACTTTCATGTGATAGTGAATGCTAAGGGATATGACAAGATACTGGAAGATGGAAACAATAAAATTAAACATTGCGTTTAATAGTAATTAACAAGAGACAAATAATTACTTGTAACCAAACGTAAGATCAATCCAATGATGTAAGGATTCTGAAACTTGTACACTCTCCAAGGCCTCTCGGTGTTTTGTTATAAAGTCTTCCACACAGGTGGCCCATGCTGGTATTTCTAAATCCTGAAAATCAAATTAAAGATTTGATAGAATTAATTTATATGAATTGAGTAAATTAGCGTAGATAAATTGAGATGGTTTGGTCATGTGGAAAGAATGGAAGAGGAAAGAATGACAAAGAGGATATACTTGGCTGAAAGGAGGGGTGTGAGGAAGCGCGGGCGTCCGAGAACTACATGGCTTGAACATGTAGATCAAATTTTCAGACGGCCGTGTTTTGAGTAAGAGAAATTGACGTGCATGCATGAGAAATTGTATGACTGTGGAGGAGGCCAAAGAAGTATGTAAGGACAGATCTAGTTGGCGTTCCGTTCTCTCTGCCTACCTCACTTGGGATACGGCGTGAGGGAATAGATAGATAGATAGAATTAATTTATTTACTCATTCAAAGACGAATTATTACAACATTGGTATTTACTCAATATTCTATTAAATTGCTCATAAATTCATATTACATTTTTCTATCCTTATTATTTTTATTATGTATGGCAATCGAATAGGCCTCGAAATAAATAAATAAACTACTTAATATGTTGACACTTATAAAAAGGACATTGCATTGTAGACTGGATTGTTTGTCTTTTTATAACATTACTCAATGTAATATAATATATTGTCTGTGGAGTTCTGTCGGATCACATAAATAAATTACAATAACTTCTTCTTCTTCTTCTGCTTGCAGAAGGTCATTGACCTGTTTGGCCGGAATTTGTTTCCTCTTGCGACGCCAAAGACCAACTATCCTTCCATCTTTTGGATGGCCTTCCAGGCAATCTTCGTCCTAGTGGAAGTCTCGTTCGCGGCGATGTGGGCTAATCTTTCGCTACTCATGTGGTCCACAATTACAATAACAATAGTATTAAAGAAATGATCTAAATTTACATATCAAAATCTACTCAATATAGTAAATTAGTTTGAAACTTATGAAAACTTATGTTATTTGATAAAGTATTGTTTCTACTTACTGGCAAATCTTCGTGGATACTTTTAAAAACTGTAGAATCTGTGAAGAATTCAGGAATACATTCATCTGGGGTCCACTGTTGCATCCTTTGTATGGAGCTGGGATACTCAGCGGGCACCCAATTGTTTCTAACATTTTTACATAAAATGTCTTTTGATGTCCTACAAACATATGAAAATAATTCAATATTTTACTTGACAGCATTATCTATTTATAACATTACGGCATTTCCCACAGATGGGGTAGCTAGTAGACATGTAATAAACATTAGTAAATATTAAACATTAAACATTAAATAGTAAACATTAGTAACATTAATAAACATTGTAAGTTTTCCTCTCCATGCCAATAAAAATAAGACATGTTTAATGCCTTTTATGCATGATGTTTTTGAATATCTGTCTATCACAAAGTACTTGAAAACTCCTAGAAAAGAGTTGATGACTAAATTACTATTTACAAATTAGCTTATTTCACCTTCTAGCCATGTATACGTAGTACGTAATATCTGAGAGGACATCAGACACATGATGAGGGATTTGGTGTGGCCCTGCATGTAACCCCAAAGACTCCTTGCTCAGAATGTCATAGGTCATGTCCAGTTGACGATCACCCTTTGTTAGACGATATTTGGACTTGGTTAAGTCTCTCCATTGCTTGCCTGTATTTTAAAAAGGAATCATAAGTTTCTATTGGAAGTATTACTCAAAATAAGAAAAGTACAACCTCAAAAAAATTTGACTAACAGAATGAAACGTGCGTCATCAAGGCATCTTCAAAGGGACTTAGTGCATGTAAATAAATATACACGTTGCCCTTTTTTGTGACATAAAATAAAGGAATTTAGGATAAATTCTAATCATTTAACTTTTAAACCACTCTATATTGATCATTACAATTAATTCAATTCCCCGATATCAGATTGTGTCAAAATATTATTAAGAAAAAAAAAATATATAATAAGTTCTAATCTAAAATGTATAAAAAACCTTAGAAAATTATGAAAGTTTGCAGTCATGTTATTATTCAAACAAATTATTTTCAGGACTAATTACCACATCTAGAAGAGAAGTCAGTCACCCAAGGCACTACATAATGGGCTTCAGGATCTCCAGCACGACGTCCAGCCAACTGATTCAGATGAATCAGGTAATCCAAGTTGGATAGGCACCCTTTTACCCACAAATTGCATAGTTTCTCCAAAGTAGCAGCATCTTTTCTGCACAAATCTCTCTGATTCGTAGACAAGTCAAAAGTAGTCTTGGTCTTCTTGGAATTCAATTGAAACTGATCAATAGATACGGAGGATTTTAACTTTGTGTGTTCTGAAATATTTTCTGGATTCACAACATTCAGATTTGATAAAATTTGAGGAGATAATTGTATCCATAAATTTTCGCTAATGAAAATATCGTCCAATTTGATATCTCCCAAACTCAAACCTCTATTGTATAAAAATCTCATGACATGGAGTAGTTGGTAGAGTAAGAATAGACATCTAGAATAGTTGAGATCGAGAAGAGCTGAACTAAATAAAGTACAATCTTTTAAAGTGTAATTGTAGTGAAAGTGATGAATAAGGAACATACAGTTTTCAGTATCTACTGCACATATCACAGGCATTATATTCGACTGGCTGTCGTATATTTTGGAGGGATTTTTGCCAGAAATAATCTCTGAAGTTCTGATAGTCGGATCATTTGGATCATGTTTGATTTTTATAACATTGCATCCGTACAGTCTCAATATGATCTCGTTTAATAAATTATTGTAATCTAATACATTGACCATTGACAATTCTTTTGAGGAATGTGCATTGAAGTCTGTGGAATGTTTCTTGTACGACTCCTTCCAGAGATTTCGGTGGTTTGTTTGTGAGACATAAGATAGTATTTGTGAGAAGGAGAGAGGGCCATTGCTTTTATCATTACCCAGCTTAGATCTTGGTAATGGAAACACTTTGCTTGTCCTTTTGTGGAATATCTGCAACAACAAAAATATGATATTTCAAAAGTTGTAATATATTTAAAAAACAGTTAAGCATTCATTCATACCATGACATTTCCTACAAAGAGGGTAGCCAGCAGATTAACTGCATTTAATAACCATGTAAATCATCTGCTCCGTGCCAATACGTGTATGGACATTCAGCGTGGGTGGCATACCTCATCACTGAATTGAATATGTTAAATGCCTCATGAGGGATATTTTATGAAAAAATTACAGAAAAGAGTGGGAAATCAATTCTTTGCCAAAGACTGCAGGACAGTAAGCATCATATTTTATGACTATAAATGATTACTCATGAGCATTTACAGATTCTCTGTAAGTTCAGTTAATTGACAGTTAAGTAATAGGTATGCAACATCCTTAAAAATATCTGTTAATATTTTTAAGGATGTTGCATAAGAAAATTAATCTAAAATCAGTAATAATTGTTGTTTAAAATATTAGCTGGCTGCTCAAAATATAACCATGTATTGGTAATGTTGATTGGTTGCACAATTACACTGATCGTGTTCTCTCTAGCGTGAAAACATATTTGATGTGAAAGTATACTATGAAAATTGATTTCATCAACACCTTATTGTCACAAACATATTCCCATAAGATATCTAAGTGACAAAAGTACAGATGATAAACTACAGCATATAAAACTTACTCTAATGAAGACTTTGGTCCACGGAGGTAATACATTGTCGTTTATTTGCCATGTACCTTCGAAAACATTTACATTTTTCGTATCATATTCCAATTTACATTTCATCAACTTCTTCAACCAATTGTAATTGACAATGGCCACGAATGTGTCTTCCTTGTTTGTTGCTTTAACATTCTTCACACTAATGCCCAGTTCATTAATAATGTTATCCATCTACGATTAACTCTGGGCAATTTTATTTATAACAACAAATCCACAGTCAATGGTTTACATTCGACCGATACCAAATGTCACAAAAACGTCATTAAAATTTAAAATGTTACCACCTCTTCACTAAAATTTCGATATAAATTGTTGGTATAAAATCGACAAAAAGTTATTTATGGCTAAAGATGTAAAATATATGATTTTTTGACAAAGGCTTGTAGCCGTTTATTGTGTAAAATAAATAAATAAATAATAAATAAATAATTGTGACGTGGTTAGATGGAAGAAATCACTATCACACAGTGATAATAATCTGTCACTGCATAGCATATCACATGTTTTCTTATGTAAACTGCGATTCGTTGATTTTGTTTTGTGATAATGATGATGTGCAAGAAGAATAAAATAAACTAAATCGTCAAATATGTCGTAATTTTATACTGTTAAAAATTTGTGTCTATGGTAAAATTGCCAGTTAATAAAATATCAAGGACTGAGGACTACTAATTAGAGGTGTGAATAACTGTTATTTCAAAATAACGTTCAACCAGTTATCGGTATTTGTAAATAACAATTATTAAAAAATGTTATTTATTAACGATCAAATTCTAAAAAAAAAAAATATTTAAAGAATCCGAATAAAATCTAATGATGCTAAAATATTATTATTATCGTATCAAATGGAAATACATTTGCCTGCCAATGCAAAGCAAAGAAAACTTGTACCTACCAGCTACCTCTAAATAAACGAATGATTACGTTTAAACGAAACTATTGTGTTCCTCCAAAAAAATCAAATAACTACACAACTAAATTGTTCAAAATAAAAACAAAATAACTGCCATCGTTTAATAACAAACCAAACGAAATATGAAAAAACTGTCATCGTTCAATAACGTGCTACGTTATTGAACGACGACAATAACAAAGTCGTAACAATGTGGTACGTTATAATATAACTAAACGAAATGACAATAACTAAACGGAATAACGATAACCTTGTTATAACAGTTGAATAACGTCGTCGTCGACAATAACATTTATGTTATTGACAAGAAACTGTTAGTTTAGTTATTTTGAAATAATGAGTTTAAAAATGAGTTATTAGTTATAACGGCCAACTCTACTACTAATGTAAATTTCACCACCCTCAATTTGTGTCATAAATGTAAGTTTGTCTCTCAAGTGTCACTTAGCTCAGTATTTGGCTTGGCATGTTGATATGTGGTTGATATTGACATTTTATCAAAATATCAACAACAATGGAGTTACACTTCAAAATTGCGGGGATATCATTAATTTGTGAACAGTTTAGTGTTTAAGGTTATTATAATCATAATGGATACGTCTTACGATGAAGATATTTCTGAAAATCCCTTCTTTGTTGAGTTCCAAACAGAACATCCTGAGTTGCTGAATCAGTGTATTGCAGAAGGATGGGTGCTATGTGTTCCTCGTGTGAGTACTGTTGTGTCACAAATATTCACTCTTCAGGATTTTCTGGGACACATTTTGGTCTGCAACGATGAGTTACCGACTACACATTTCATGACTCTCACTGATAAAACTATTAGGGTTGTGGACCGAATCATAACTTTGGAGCAGAACAACAGTGAACTACCGTCAGAAATACATATATTGTTTGAAGAAACATTTTATACCGCTGACAAAGTAAAATACAAAGTTTGGTGCATAGAATTTCCATTGGAGTTGGAGCATACTTCAAAACTGCATCCCATAACGTTATGTAAGGTATTGAAGACCTTGAGAGATTGTATTGACTTCTTGTGGACGGAAACATCAGGAAAAGAAGTTTTAGAATTCATAGATTTAGAAATTGAGCAATGTAAATTGATTTTATCACAAACACAAAGTTTATCAATATATACATATATTGATATTGTAGATTCGTTATATGCAAAATGTCTTCAAATAACTATGAAGAGTAAACAATTGAAAGAAAAATGTAAAAGTTGTAAAAGCACAATGGATAATGTGAAATTGGCAGTTGAAACTTACATGCATCATGGAATATACAAGGAGTTATTTGAGGCTCTCTGTATGTGCACTGCTTACGATGATTCCAATTTAAATAAAATAATAAGAAATTCATCCGATATTCAGGTTCAAGATTTAGAGGTGAAACAGCGGTTTTTAGATTGCATTCCAATTGCAAAAAGAAATGTTTCCTTAATACAAAGTTACAGTACTGTTCTAGGCAAAGTGAGTTGCATACGCAATACAATAGCAACTATCAACAAGACATCAAACACATCAACTCGTTCAGATTTGTACGTCTCCACAGATGATCTTTTGCCAATATTAATCTTTCTAGTTTTGAAATCTAGTATACCTAATTGGTTGGCACATTTATATTTTCTTAAACACTTCAGATGTAGTGTTCATAAATTCTTTGAGTCAGATGAATCTAGTTTTTGTATTTCAACATTAGAAGCTGTCATCGAACAAATAAAATGTGGATTATTTACTTTGTGTCCACATCCAGAGTCCCAACATACTAATAATAATGATGATGATGATGAAAGTTTTGAATTACTAGGATTTGGTAGTGAAATTATTTCTAAGAATAAAGATGCAGAGAAAGAATGTTCTAGTAATCTTCAATATTTATTTGAACAAGTTAAACTTTCTAATATTGACAAAGTTAAAGAAATTTTAGAAAGAAATAAAAATAGGAAACTAAGCAGTGATACTTTGGATTCAACAAATTCGTTAAATCTCTCAGATATGTGTTTGGAAGATGTCTTTAACGAAGATAGTTCGGAGGATTCTTCAGTCATGTGCCATCCCCTCTGCATATGTACTAAATGTTGTAAAGTTGTGTCTAATAATTTGTTGAAGTCTTCACCTACAGTATCTTCTAGAGATAGTCATGGTTTTACTGTGCTACATATTGCATCCATACATAACAAAATACGTATTATAGATTTAATTTTGGAAATGGGGGCTGATGTTGATAGTACAGATTACAGTGGATCCACTCCTTTGCATTACGCTGCATCTAAAGGACATCAGACTGCTATGCTATTGTTTTTACACGTCGGGGCTGATGTTAACAAGCCAAATATGAACAAAAATACTCCCCTACACCTAGCTTGCAATAATGGACATGCGTCATGCGTCAAAGCATTAATTTATTTCTGCGAACAGTCAAAGAATATTTTAAATTTGCAAGCAATCAATGATAATGGTGATACACCTTTACACTTGTCTTCTAAATGGGGCTATCAAACAATTGTTCGTGTTTTATTGGATAACGGTGCAGAACCGTGGATCAAAAATAATAAAGGAAAAACTCCCATAGACTATTCACACAGTAGAATCACAACAAATCTTTTACTCTCTGTCATGCCTAACATGTTAGAATATGTAAATGTATCATTTGATATTGATAAGATAGTTTCACCAATAAAATCTGATGTTGTTTTATTAGATTTAAACGAAGAAAATCCTGAGAAACAAAATGAAATTGCCAAAAAAATATCTTCACTAATGTCATTAGCCGAAGCAGTAAAACCAAAATCTACTGTAGACATCCATCATATTGAAAGACTCTTTAGAGCTGTCAGTTTCGGAGATGTTAAATTAGCGTGTTTTTATATGAACATTGACTATGATTCAAATTGCGAAATAGGTGGCTCTGAAAAGAATGATATTGAGAAATCTGAAATTAATCTGTGCCATCCATTATGTGCTTGCGTTAAATGTTCTAGACAAAAGCCATTAGAGAAAGATTTGAGTTTTAATGTTAACATGTGTGACTCTAATGGAGACACTTCTCTACACATAGCTGTAAAGCATTATAGATTAGAAATCTGTGATATTTTATTAAATAATGGTGCCATTCCAAATATTAAAAACAACATGGGCACTACACCTCTTCACATTGCAGCTAAAGAGAACAAAGTTGATATTATGAAGAAATTATTAAAACATTTGAATAACATTGAAGCTCGTGATGCTTCTGGTAATACTCCACTTCATTTGGCGTGTAAAGCGGGAAGCGTCGAGGCAGTAAGACTTTTATTGAAGGTAGAACCGTATAAAGAAACAATGAATCTCTCACAAAGAACACCTCTGGATGAGGCTAAAGACCAAATTCATTTGACTATCATAGATTTGCTCGAAGAAAGCTTAAAGAAAAATTTATAATAGCTTATTTTGCAATTCTATTTAGACACCCTCACAATTACCAATACGCTTGTGTCATGAGGGCCGAGTAACTCAGCAATGAAACCTATTATTCAGAAATATAAGACGCTTCTAATCTTTGGTTTATCAATAAAGTCAAGTCAATAATATTAATCGTACTATTTATATGTGGCGCCATTTAATGATCCGTGACCATTTCAAAGTCGCCGTGGCTTCTCCCGAACAGCAGCGTCTTCAACTTGGTTCTAAATGTGGTTGTAGATTGATTCTTTTCATATATTGTCCTTTCTCAAGAGCAATATACTAGAAACTGCTACATCTATCAGTTTATTTGTGTGCAGCTGGGCTTTGACTAAAATTCTATCATTGTTAAGTGCCATATTTGAGAAATTCAGATACTAAATTATATATTGTGCTGGAGAATGACAGCATCCCTGTCGAAACTGGATTATGTGTAAAAGAATGAATATAATGGTTTTTAGTAAAGTTTCATTTTGACTTTCAATATTGTTCATAATAGAACTATACAGAGTTGAGCACCGTTAATCAAAAATATTACTCAGTTAATTTATTTGAAAATGTATACAAGTTTGCGTATTTGTCTGAGAAGAATGGTGCTCGGAGACGTGGACGTCCGAGGATTAAATGGCAAGATCATTTAAATCAAATCCTACAGGACGGTCACGTGTTGAGCACATTGAACAGGAGAGCATGCATGAGGAATTGTATGACAGTGACGGAAGCGAAAGATGTATGCAAAGATAGAAGGAAGTGGCGCTCGATCCTTTCTGCCTACCCCGCGAGGGAAGCGGCGTGATGGTATGTATGTATGATGTATAAAGTTACAGTTAAGTCCTGAAGCAAAATAAATTCCCTGCTTAAGTCAGGATATATAACAAAAATAATTACATTGGTGATTTTTCAAAACTTAAGTACCTGTGATGTGTACCAGCTCTTATAAAAATTGGGGACCCCCACTCAGAAAAAGTAACAGGCCACTATTTATGAAAAAAACAAATGTTACAGTTAAATTTATTGAGATTTAGTTAAAAGATCACAATCTAATTAACTCCTTAATTGTGCCCAACTATGCATAGTTTATTTATTTACTTCAAAGATGATAGATAATAAAGATATGTTCATATATTTTTTGTGGCAAATATTTATTGTAAGGAATTAAGCCCTCCCCCATAATAACTGACAATATAATATTCATAATATAGTTTATAAGAAACAAAATAAAGAAGCAATATTTGTGTACTAATCATATTCTGATGCATTTACTTATTTTTAATTATATTTACCATAATGTTAAACATAATATATTAATAGATAACCCACCTTTATATATTTATTTTATCTATGCACCTTGTTTACTCTTTCTTTGTGTGTAACACAAAATAAACTGTTGAAATCGAAAAAAGTTTTTTATTTGTTTCTTTACTACATAACATAACATAGTGTATATGACAATTCACAAAAATCAAACTAGTCCCAAATTAAGATATGAATCTTGTATTATGGGTAGTTATATATACTACCTATTTGAATATGATTTTTTCGTTTCTATCTATTTAGACCATCACCCAATCGCGGAGTGGCCAGTGGACTAACTGCTCATAGCATTATCTTTCTGTACTATAAGAAAGGAATTCAGAAACAAAGTTGAATGTATACGTGATGCTTTAAGAATACACGTCTCTTAATGTACATTAGTAGACTTATTTGTTAACATTATTAAAAGAATGGAAATCCGTTTTTATCGGAGATACCTTTGGATATAATTTCCTAGTAATTTCTTTCTACTAAGATTCAAATTATTCGTTTTGAGTTAGTCAGTCATCCATTGTGTGTATTTTTTTGAAAGATGAATCTGTATTATATGCAAATACACCTCACACAACAGCACAGTACGCAATATACATGTGTCGTTACGCAGTGGGTAGAATCGAACCCGGGACATCTTGGTTGAACATCTCAAACTCTCTAATCAGGCTATTATATAATATATATGGACAATTTGTAAAGCGCCGTTTACTCATAACATGACCTTAAGGGCGCCGTATATTGTATCCATCACCCGAAACTCCCAGCAAAAAGGTGCGTCTTCAGTCCTCTTTTAATACTCTCTTCATTCACCTCCTCTCACAGACACAGAGGCAGCTTTTTCCAACATCTGGGACCCGCAACACTAAACGCTCTATCTCTAAAGCCTGTTTTGCGAGATCAAGATGGCTCAATTAGTCTGCCATGTGTAAATGAAAGTCAAATAATTCTGTAAATCAATATAATTTGTGATGAACAATATTAAATTACAAACAAAAAACAATATTTCATGTTGTGTATTATGTACAAAAATAGATTTCCTTATCATAGATACAATTATTCGATACAATTCACCACCGACATATAAAACTCAAATTAATATAATAAATTATTCTAATATCAATACAATATTACACACCACCCTACAAGGTAAATAAATCTTTTTTTTTTTTTTAAATATAATCTTTATCATAGAAATACTTAGTATTATAAAACATTATATATTATGTGATTAGGTACACATGTTATAAAACAAACATGAAATGAAAATGAGGCCTATCCACACTCAGTGATATATTTTTACTCAATTAATTCTAATATAAACACAAAATGTGCGCTATCCAATTTTTTACCATCAAATAGTAATAAAAACCACAAAAAAATCAATATAAATTTATGTTTTTGGTCAGTATTTTGGTTACTTATTTTGACCTCATTCTCCACAATGGTAAATATAATAATAATTTTATTTACCAAAAAAAAAATATTTACAGAACAGAGTATAACAATTTTTCACTATTTAAATTCAAATTTATGAACTCAATATTACCTCACTGGATTTGCACCCGTATCGAGGTAATATTATTATTATAACAACTACAAAAAAAAATACCATAGAAAATAACAAAAATTGACATAATCAAAAAAGAAAAAAGGCTTCACATCGGAATGCTACACAGCAGACTCTCAGACTCGTCCAGTCCCAAATTGAGGAGAAAAGAGTAAATCACAGTCTTCGTCATTTGTTTCAATCAATCTTATTTATTGTGTCGTCTATTTTATTTTTGATTGATCATATATATATTTGTGTTTATTATTTATTCTACACACATAATTCTCTGGTTACTGTTTGATCTTTAGACACTAAGTAATTTTATACCTAAGGTTATGTCACTGTTATCTTTATATTTTAAAAAATTTATGTCAACATGTAAAAGGCTTCTTGCCGTGTATATTTCAAATAAATAAATAAATAAATAAATAACACTCTCAATATGGTCTGCTACAAGGCAAATAAGGAGGAAAACCGATTGAAAGTACAAAACTCTAGCATAAGACTACTGCCTGCCTTTGATTAATATTTAAATTTTATCACAGTATCACACAAAACCAACACACCCACTATTTGTACTAATTGTAACATGTGCAAAGTAAATCACATCATTTGTGCAACAATATATTATGATGGTTTATTAATCACTGAAATAGAATAACTTAAACTCAATTCAGAATAAATTATATTATAAACTGAATAATATTTATTGTTTAGCATTATTATTTATAGTAGAGAAGTAACACTCAACAATAATAAATATAATTTAAAATGAGGTGTTATAAAGTTTATTCCGATACAATCGATGACATCAGTACAGAATATTTTACGTCATCACTTGGCGAAAATATAATGTTTGTTTGTATTTAAAAACAAAAAATACCTAATCAAACAATATGAAAAAATCACACGCTTAAAACAAAACAAACTTTTTTTTAAATCTGCTTATTGATGTGTTTATCCAATTGTACCATTAAAAAGGCTAGAATTGAATTAATAAAAACTCACATCACTAAAATCCTAGCCAGTTTTGTTTTAAGCATTAGACATTAATTATTAAATAGAATGAGATCTCCAAAATATTTCATATTATATATACATGATTTTAAAGAACATTTTACTTAATATATATTCACACGTTTTAAGACTTTATTTGCCATAATACTTGGTTTTCCGGCCGCCATAAAATATAATATAAGAATTTTGCAATAAAAACATGTCCAAACATAATATGTATGGTTCTAAACGGATCATTCATTGTGAGAGAAAAAATGACGAAATGAATGAGTTCTAAAATGAGTTCTCATTAAAATAAATTCATAATTGAGTAAATAACACCATTTTTTGATGACTCATACTATTATGGTGCATATCCTTAGTTTTACAAAATATATACGAGGAACGTAATTTTCTCTCTGTATTTCTCATTGGAAAATTAGCAGTAAAAAACTACCAGTGAATTATATATTTTTTCATTTTGTGATGAGTCAAATGAATAAAAAACTTATCGACTTATCAAAAATTTGTGTCAAAATTTTGTATAACAATTGTGTTTCATATAAAATAGTACTAAATAATAGGTACAATAGAAATTTTTAATAATGCAATAATGGCAATTTTTCATACATAATATTATTTCATATATTACATGATCATTTCACCTTGCACATCAGTCAAAAACTAAAATAAAGGTACGAAAATAAAATACACAAATAAATTTTATATTTGTGTAGCAGAGTTTTGAAATTCACTATAACACATATACGTGAAGCGTATTTTGAAAGTATACAACGCCATTACGCACAGGTTGGGACTGCTCGCGTATAGTTTCAAGTAGTAATAAGCATAAATATTTTTAGAAACTATACATGGTTATTACGCTCTTATCGTGTATATTTTCCGATACCGTTACACTAAAATTTGTGTGGAAAACATACTGCACAAGTTTCCATTGCGGAATAATCGTGTACATTTTCTAAGTGCTACACAAGGCAACGTTCTTAGAATGTATAGGTACGCGACTAGTTTCCAAGTAGCCATTTTGATTCGTTGCTTTCTCTTTTTTTCATATATAATTGTCATTATTATTTTTAGGTGTTGTTTTTATTATTAATTTTTTATTGCTTTTATTATCTGTATTTTTGTTATTTTGGATTAAGGTACTTGTTATAATTTCTGAAATTTGGCGTCTGGTGTCTTTTTAAAGTAGCACTTAAGTACTTAAACATTTGTGTTTCTTTTATATGATGAAAATATTTTTGTTCTTTGTTTTGTTTTATAATAAAAATATTCATAAAATATTTTTATATACACGATAATAGCGTAATAGCCATGTATAGTTTTTAAAAATATTTATGCTTATTAATATTTGAAACTATACGCGAGAATTCCCAACCTGTGCATAATGGCGTTGTATACTTTCAAAATACGCTTCATTGAATCAACGTCAGAAAGTATACGCGACAATTATGCAGAAAACGTGTATATTTTCTGAGACTATTTTTTGCTACACAATTTGAAAACATACATTGCAAGAACACTATGAATGCGTACTGGCATTGTATACTTTCAAAATACGCATACGTGAATGTGTTATAGTGAATTTCAAAACTCAGCGACATATTTCATACATGATAAATAAAAAAATTAAATTAAAAATTAATCATTAGAATATAAGTATGAATCACTAGATATAAAATATAGTACATTAAGTAAATAAGTAGAAAAATATGACAAGGATGAAAATGATGAGATGTAGGTTCATAAAAAAAAAATGAGACATGAATAAGGAACTTACAAGTAGGTATACATTTAATTAATAACTGGGATAGGAGTCCCGGATCAAATTGAAGATAAATTAGATAAAAGTCTTGAATGTAATTAAATCAATAAATTGAAAAAGTCTTCTCCCTCTGTGAAAATTTATTGATGTTAATAGTTAATCCATTTTTATTTATTACATAAAAACGGATATACTACAATGTAATAAATATAAAGATCGTCCTTACTGTGCTACAAAAATATGACAAACATGATGGGTGGCACATATCTTCACTGAATTGGAGATGTGAAGATATTTATAAATATGTGCTTTTTACAAGACACTTGAAAAACTACATAACTTAGTGGGAGAACTATTTTAATCCATGGACTCCATAAAGTATTTCTTATACATACATTGAAATTTACTAGATTTTAATCTTAGTATTTCTATTTGTTTTATTATGCCTATTAGCTGTCGTCACTGAATACTTTAAACCTTATGTTCTAGGTCAGTGTTCCGCAAAGCGTGTGCCGCGGCACACTGGTGTACCGTGGTCATCAGTTTGTGTGCCTAGGAAAAAAGTCAAGGTTTTGTGAAAATAACACACCTAAAAATAGCTGAGAGCGATACGCTTTGTTAAATAAACATTGCTTTTTTCTTTGGTGTACCTCTAAAATTTCTTGATTTGATAGGTGTACCTTGAACACAAAAAGTTTGCGGAACACTGTTCTAGGTGATCCATAGACAGATGACAAGTCTTGGACTACCAAACAGAATAAAGTTCAAATTTTATTAAAAGGTTACGAAAGATTACTTAAAGGGTAGAATTAAAGTCATACAAAATCTTGATATAACTACATCAATTTCAATATTGCACGTACCGATCCCAATTTTTGCTTCATAATGCATAATTTGTCTTTGTTTACATCACATTCAATAATATCAGTATATAATATTTATTTATTTTACATAATATTTTATTTGCGTACAATTTGTGCAAAAAAACATGATTTTCAATTTTGTCAATAAAAATTCAAAAACTGAAAGCGATATAAAATTTACATAAATATCAGCACAAACTGTCTTTCGTGGGGTAAACAGAAAAGATCATGTGCAATACACTCCTGTCTTTTTACAAATTTCTCGCCTACATTACATTCTTACACTTCTTCATGCATACTCTTTTTTTAAATGTTTTCAACATATAGGATTCACGGGCTGTTTCACCACCTCTGGATAAAGTGCCGGATAGCCAATCCAACACAAATCTAACGGATCAAACGAAAAATGCGTTTCACGACTCCCTGACAGCGCTATCCTATAGATAAAGGTCTTGATAAGTTATCCAGCGGATAAGTCTTAGATAGCGTTAAACTGTCAAAATTTGTTTACATGTGCGTTGCCTAGATATATTCCTAGGCAACGCACAATATATTCCTACCTACGTGCATACATTCATGCAACAAACGCATGAAATTACAACGTTGCCACTGCTATCTGGTGGATAACAATCCGTAAGAAATCTGTAGGTGGTGAAACGCTCGCTTCAGTTTATCTTGTAGATAAATTTATCCTAAGGATAGTTATCTAGAACTTTATCCAGAGGTGGTGAAACAGCCCGTAAGTCTAAATGATCTAATAATTTGATTTGTAGACAGTCATGTTTCGAAACATTCTTTTTGTCAATCACTTATATCTACTTTGTAGCTCTTTTGGCGTTTTTCTTTCTATATGTCGAAATTTTCAATAGTTTAAAATATAGCCATCAAATTTCTTTAGCATTGTACTTTTTAACTAGAAAAAAAGTTGTAAATTGGTCATTATTTTACTGAGAAAATTAACAATAGTTATTAACCAAATGTACACAGTTGAAAAAATTCATAATATAAATACAAAACATTTAACATCACATATTTTTAAAAATTCACTTCACAATATACAAAACAACACACACAGGAACAAATAAAACGAGAATTGTTAAGAATTTTGTGTTACAATAAAAACGGTATTTATCTAGGAAGGATCCATTTTAGCCTGATCTGGCAACACCCACATGACGGGCTCTTCCACTTTTTTATTCCGTCTCTGTCTAACTCTGTTGTTAGCATTTGGAACTTCAGGTGATCTAATTCTGCTATTAACAATATCTAACATTTGAGCACCATCTATGTTTGTATTAATCTGCACGTCCATATCATTTAATACAGAACTATCATTAACATTACTTCTATTATCTTTATTAGGCCTTCTTCTATCACGTTTCCCATCTTCCCTAAATTTACTGTTTTCCCTGTTATTGCGATTATTATTTACTTTCAAAGGAGACTGTCGGTTATTTACAAAATTAATATCATCCGGTCTCGGTCCCGCTCTCCAATCTTCCACATTATTGGTCCCAGTTTGAACGGCGTTCCTGTTCTCTGTGTTTTTAAATTTCAAATGTTTGGGTGAATCATAATAGTTCCTACTTTTCACAAACAGTTGATTTGTATCGTCTTGAAACTGTTCACTTTCATATTTACTAAGTTCGTTAGCCTCTATTTCTTGAATGATATAATTGGGATTAAATGTGAATGACTTGTCATAGTAAACTTTGAATATTTCTTCATTTTTGAAGATTTGCATTTGCAGCCAGGTGTGTAGCAATAGTCTGGGGAACCTAGATAGCCAGTAATGTGTAAATCCATCAGGTATACTGCCGAGACTCTGCTGTGCCTCCTCGGTCAACTCTCGATAATGATGTTTCTGTAATAACATTAAACATAGGAATTGATATATTTTTTGTTAATGACGTCGTTTGCAATATTTTTTATACATATTCATCAAATCATAAGATATTTCACCAGCGAGATGGATACCCCAAACATCATAATTATGTAAGACACAGTAAAATTTATTTTTGAGTCGAGAAAAAGCAAATCATCAAAAATGCATAACAATGATAACTAATAATCACAAGGCTCCCCATAAATACAAGACATTAGATTGAATGATGCAATAAAAGAAGTTAAATAAATAACTTCAAACTCTAAACCATTTTAAACTTTATTACATGTCACAGAAAAAAAATTGCATTCTTTATGATGATTGTATTTTATTATGTGTGCAAAAGATTTCAATTTAAAATTTTATCAGTAAGTACTGTTTACACAATGAAAATCACAACTATAAAATTACTACAATTCTTACTTTATTTCTCATCGCCCTGAGTAGATCCTTCACACTGCCTCCTCCATAAGACCTATATTTCCTGAGATCTGCTGCTACATCCTCTCCCACCCATCCCCTCCAGTCCCCTCTCACCACAGCCAATCCCCCCACCTCCAAGGGACCACCGGGAGGATCTTTCTCTACTCGATCACTCACATCCTGAATGAAAGCAAAACAAAAATTAATTTATAAATTAGATTTTTTTTCCTTTGATAATTGTGGGATATCTTGATAGTGTTTCATAAATATATATGATATTTTTGTTATTTTATTTTATGTGTATTTTTGTTGTTTTTTTTTTAATATATTACCTTTACTGTATTTGTTATAAATAAGAATTGAACAGTATAAAACCAAGAGATGAATAAGTAAATAAATAATCTTTTGTGAAAATATTGACGAAATCTGTTTTTGATTCCAGCCATACACTTATTTGGAAAGATATGCGTGTGTAATAGAGTCGCAAACATTGTGAGAGCTATAAAATCATTTAACTTACTTGAAAGAATGCTAAAATCTTCTGCCTATTCCAGAATAAAGGATACTTGCAGACCACTTTAGCCCTCGGTCTTTCTTGGGGTTTGGATGAGAGCATAGCCTTGAGAAGACACTTGGATAAATGCAGCTCCTCTTCAGACCTTGTCACACTACAAACAATAATAAGTAATTGTATTTTTGTCCTTCAATGCTTCCCTCGGGACCACAATATAGACATAAACAACCTCCATTCACAGTGAATTTGAATCAATTGAGTCAACTCTCCTCACATTATTTCTAACACTTTGTTATCTTTTCATAGTTTTATTCTTATCTAAACATTAAATTATGTTCACAAATGGTCTAACACACGGGTGGCCAACCTTTTCAGCAGCCGGGCATTTTCACAATGAGATTTCCTACTAGGCCGCACAACAATATACTCCATATATGGAACATTTGATAATTTTACTTCACCTATTGTTTCTACCCCCCCCCCCCATGCTTCGCGGGCCGCACGTATACAACCAACGGGCCGCGGGTTGGCCACCCTTGGTCTAACACAAAAAATTTGAAGAACTTTTTTAACTACGAAAAAAGTGTGTTGTAAAGGATCACCTGAGCGTTAACCCCACCTTTCGATATTTTGAGTTTAGTAGTTCTTTTGTTATACTTATTACTGCTAATAAAGGTTTATTAATTTATATAAAAAGGGCACAATAATCAAAAGGAGATTTTATAATATTTGTAAGTTTGAAGATGGGTGAATTAAAATTAAAACTTTGTAAGCAATGTAACAATTTCAGATGATGAAGGAAACTCACTCTAAATGTCCCAAATCAAAATGTCCTTTCAATATCTTGCACTGCCTTTCCAGGACATTACCAAATGGATGAGTTCCGTTTGTGAGGACATAGTAAAACACACAGCCCAAAGAGAAGATGTCAACGGAGGTAGTCTGAAAGAAAAGCTTTTTAAAATGTCTGCTTTGAGGACTTATAAACAAACTTCTGGTTGATCATAATCATAATTTGATCATAAGAAGAGTCACAGATTACATGTAATCTTTCCCTGAAATCACTTAACAATACATATTTTATTTATTTTATTCCTTACTGTACATAATGTATTTTGTATGTTAATATTTTGTATTGTATCTAAAATATTTAATGTAACTCAATATAATATGGAACTTCTGATGTGGATAGATACCTTTATGTATCTGAGATTCTCATTAAATCTATGTATTTATCTATATTTATAATATGACATGGATGTAATGTCCTAGAATTTATGAATTGTACAGTGTCCTTGAGGTGCTTTGGCACGTAAACGACTACTTTAATGTTGTCCAATAATAATAATAATAATATCCACACAAATTCAAATAGAAAATGTTTTTCTTTCTCCTTCTCCCACCACCGCACCTCTCACAAGTGGTTGCCAATACTCTACGTTATCAACATACAGGTCATCTTCAATGTGTCATAAAAATTTAAAACTTACAGGATGGGTGTGCGTGCGTGCGATGGCTAATGCGTAATATATGTTTTATAGATCTCAGGAGTCTCTCCTATTTAACTGCTCATTTATACCAAAATTGTTCTCACAGGCAGGCCATTGGGCAAGCCTGTGAGGCCGGCCAGCCAAATCTACCGTCATGGTCTTTTATATGACCACTCTCTCTTCACCCTTTTTGTGGGCAGTTTTTATCCCGCCCACAGAAAGTTTATTGATAATGAAAGAATATATAAAAAAGTAGGACCATAATCGTAGGTATTTATGTGAATTGAAATTATTCAGCTTACTGTTCTTTCTCCGTTAATAATCTCAGGTGCTATCCATCCATCAGTACCCGTGACTCCTGACCTTCTAGAGAAGCTGTGGCGCCCCAAGTTCAGTTTCTTACAGAGCCCAAAATCCGACAGCATGGCACGCACCTCACCCGTGTTACTCGGAATGGAGAGTAAGACATTATGGGGTTTTATATCTCGATGCACTAAAACAAAAAAAAAATTCAAGATGTGAACGAAGGATATTGATGACTAGTTTTGGTACACAATGTTTGATCTATAAAAATATATTTTAGAAAGTATTCAAGAACCTTTTTTAAATGCAAGTGTCTAAAAATAGGAGATATACGGAAGGTTTCAGATCAACTCAAACTTATTTTATCTATATCATTACAGCACCACCCATAAGTAGAGTAGTTAGTATTTTAATCGCATATAATAAATATGCAATTCATTCTCTTAGTGCCAGTAAAAAAATATGACATCCAGAATGGGTGGGACACGCTTCATCGCTAAATGAAAGATTTTGAATTGTGAATAGAACTAACCTATATTGAGTGAATGTAGATGAGCAAGACCCGATGTGGCTTGTCTCAGTACTTCCAGAGGACTTATCTTGTATTCATCTTCCAATTTCTTCTGGACGTAATCCTGCAAAGTTGCAGCACATAGCTCCAAAGCAATGTATCTGGAATAACACACAATAAAAATTTAAACTTGTTTAATTAAATTAAGTGCACAAGAATTTGAAGCTCTTCATTCCTATTTATTTTTATCATTATATTACAGTAAGAAATTTTTCATAGGTGTACGTTAATCTAAAAAAGTATTTTATTTTATTTACCTGAACAATTTGTCTTGTTCCATACAAAAATAGCGCACAACATTGGCATGCGCATCCGACTCAGATAGGAGGGCTACCTCCCGGTCAGCAAACGTAAAGCATTCTGGTAGAAGACGTTTCACAGCGACATCTCTATTCTCAAAACTTCCTCTGTTTAAGTAACATTTAAATCAAATCATTACACATTAAAGATACATACTTGTGATTGTTATTGACTCGTTTAATACCAAAAGACTATAATTTAATTAGGTGATTCAATCTATGGAATATTTTCTACAGAATAGTAGGTCTTATAAGTTTTACACCACAATAAAGTAAGTGAGTAAGTAAGAATCAAAAAAAGTATGAATAAAGCTGCATTCTCCATTTCTTTGTCAACCGTTCCAGCAATATTGGTTGGGAAGAATTGATAGATTTTTTATCAAATGTCTGAGAATTGAAGTGTAAAATAGTGTTACGAGATTTCTACCACTTTCTAAGGGAATAAATTCTACGTAGCGTTAATCTGTATGAAATTTAAACCTAATGAAACAAATAACAACAAATATAACACTCATATTTGCTCGAATAAAAGAGTGTGTACAAATGTTGTAAATTTATAACAAGTCTTACATACCTATAGACAAAAGTTCCCTCACATCCCTTCCCCAGCACTTGTTCAGGGTCGAAGATGATCTTTCCGACTCTGATCCTCCCATTCCCCATCTCCTCAGACAGAGCTGTAATTTGCAGGTTGCTGCCTGATGATTGACTAGAATTACGTGAACCACTCTGAGAGAGTTGTTGAAACTCTCTTATCTGAAAAAAAAATACATTTCAGAAATTAAGTTTTTAAATAAGTATGTATAAGATATTTTTTATATATTAGAATAAAATAAAGTATATGTTCCATAATATGAGCGGATTTGTCTTATTGAATCGCTTACCAGCGTCTTTGAAGAACAACCAACTTGTCACTAGCTGCAGAAACAAATTAAAGTCTGTACTATTCAACTATGCCCATGAAATGGTCTAAGAATTGTTAAATGGTCCCAAAGCAAAAACGTCATCAAAGGCTTCCACTCTCTCAATTTTTCTTTAGCTGAGGATGAGCGAAAGCTCTTAGAAGTCGGTTTGTAGTTAATAGTCTTGTGGAAGTACTAAACAATTGTTTAATTTTTAATATAAAAACACATACTTATATAAAGAAAACATATAATTTGAAATGAGATAAATATTGTAGACTCACCTGATTTCTCAAATAGATAAACATAAAGATGATAATCGTCATTAAGAAAAACATTCCAAACTTTAATCCAATATTATCTTGCTGATTGATCCATGAATGAAGATACTTCAGCAGGAATCTTAAACTAATTGAATCATTTAGAGCAATATCCTGAAAATCAGTTTGTATCCCAATGGTTTGTGTTCTATCTACATTCTTTTCTAAATTCACCTTAACGAAGCTATCATTTTTCATATCCAGCCATTTGATTTCTTTCAAATCATCAGTGGGTCCAGTTATAAGCTTGATTCCTTTATTTTCGTTTGGATTTTGGTTGACATTGTTAAATGGAAACAAGAGTTCATTGTATTTTGATAAAAGTCTCATATCTGTTTCGGCGTATTCAGGGATGTTATAATGTCCTAGTAACAAATATCCTTTTGCTAACTTTGTGTTTCCGTTTTTGTCCACATTAAAATGTACATTCAAATTTTGTCTGTAAGGATATTTCCCATCATTGTTATCTTTCTGGTTGTCACTTGGTCCCTCTAGAAGCAGTGGTGTAGATTCTTCAGAAGATATTGTAATGGTATGTTTATCCACTAGTGATGTCAGGGCGTACAGGCCATGTACATGCTCTCCCACATACAATGAAGGACTGCAAGAAAGAATATATTCTTTATTTTAAAGACATTTTCATCTGGTAATCCTATGCACACGCATTCATGCAGTAAAAACATAATAAATTGGCACCAAAATTTGAGTCTAAAATGTCTACTCATGTAAATTTAGTTCATATTTTCGTCGTCAATTACAAATTTCCCTGGTAAAATATACTTAATGCATTTATTGAGAAAACTGCATAACTGTGTAATTGTGATATTTATTAATATGTGTACATCATAAGCTGAATGACATTGATTTGGCTCTTTATAAAAATTTAATAGCAAAATATTTTTTCTTATTTAAAAAGTTATACTTAGGTTTTACATCAACACTGATGTAAAGAGAATTCAAACTCTTTATCAAAATAAAAACTTTAGTACATACAAAATAATATTTTTCTTACAATAGTTCAATATTAGAATCCTTGAATCCCTTTCCATCTCTGGGTGTAACAACATCATCCATGATATGATCCATAGTGTCGTCTCCAACTGTATTAAATGGGACGGATATGAGACCTTCCCTATCCAAGAGATAGGCTGCCACAATGGGAGATTGTAGGTCATGAGACCAGACCATGTCACCGGTCTGGCGGTCAAATGATGTCACTCGACCATTGGATGTGGATGCAAAGTGAACTATTCCTGTAAAAACAAATATGTATTTTTGATAATTCCATATTATCTAGTGTAACTTTATAGACTGAAATATAAATAATAATTAATTATACAAATAACACTAAACAAAGTAGTTTTTCCCCCAGCTAAAAAACATATTCATGATATTATGAAAAATTTGTAATACAAATCAATCAAAATTTTCATTGATTGATAATATTATGCTTGAATCTTTATTTATCCATAACATCTAGGCGTCTCCCGCAAGTGGGGTAATCAACAGACAAACTGCATCTAATGAACATACAGAATCCCTCTATGTGCTATATAAATACATAGCTTATTATATAAAGTTAAATGCCTTACATGTGAAGTTTTTCCAGATATTTAACTTTAATACTACCTTTAAAATTACAGAAAAGAGTATAGACCTATTCTCTTCCAGGGACTAAATGAAAATATTATGAAATCTATCCTAGAAAGTGAGTGATTCAATCACAGAATGCCTTTTACAAGACATTTTAAATTGTATGAATTGGCACATGGCTGGTTTTAATTATGTATTACCATATTCATTAGTCATCTCCTGCTCCATAGTGTGGGATGAATAATCATAATACGTGACGTTCCATTTCTGATTGGAGTTCTTTGAATCATACATCAATATATTGTACTCTGTCCTGGCCAAGTAAACTGCATTCTTCGTGTCTATGGGACACGTGTTGTCTTTGGCCTCATCAAAGGGATTAGTTTTGCCATAACCTATAGACAATTGATAAAAACAATTTTATTATTATGAATTTTAAAAGTTAATTCAAAGTTTGTAATAAATCTAAACACACTCCTAAGCTTTCTAACACAGAGCAATAAACTTGTGTCATGATAGCCAAGCAGATCAATGACAGGATTAAAACCTTTGATATTCAAAGTGGGAGATCCTACTATTATATTTGTTTCATTCATTCAATGCATTTGTAAAACTTATATTTGATTTTGTCTTGAACATAAATAATATTTTTGTTTTATTTTTGCTTGTTATGTATGTAAAAATTTGTTTTGTACTTTTTAAAACTGTAAAAGGCGAATGCCGTTTATTGCAATAATAAATAAATAAATTTGGGAGTACAAGGCAAGAGCCAACCCTCTGTTTTCCCTCCTCGAGCTTTTGGTGGTGCTGCTCTGTTCTTTTCAGAAGTACTTGAAGTATTACTTGATAAATTGAAGAATACAGCAATAAACTAATTCTCCAAGCATTACAATGTTAGTGAAAAACGTAAATACAAAATAAGTAAGTATCCTAAACCATTATGGTATCTCCCACAAGTAGACAACTGGAATTGAAGATGCTAAATGTTTTATTCTTGATGTTTTACAAACTCCTAACTTTTACAGGACACTCAATAAAATTTAAGAACAAAAAGAATGGGAGATTTATTCCTCACAGGGGGTTCTACAGAGAATAATACTTTTTATAAATAAATCAATAATAAAAATTACAGAACTCTCACCTAATACTTGCTTCCTAATTCCAGTTTTAGGATCAATCATAAACCAAGTGTCTATCTTCTTTCCCGTGTAAAGAATCCCATCACTGGATCTACACGGAGCATTTGCCACCAGCTGTGGTATTGTGAACGGCAGCTTCCTGAGCACCTGTCTCTGACCAGAGTGCATCCCAAACATATAGAGACTTCCATGTCTTGGATCGGGTAGAAATTGCGGCACAAAGTTGTCATTTACATTTGGTACCTTCACAGCTGGTTCTAAAAAACGACATGAAGTAAATTATAAAAAAAATATAGATTTGTTTTAAATTTTAACAGTGAAGTTGGAAGAATGGAAGGAAGGTTGTGTCATAATATGGTGTATGCTTGGCATTGTTATATAATAATTTAAATCTTAGTTGAACGCTGTATGTATGGCCGTGTTACCAGAAAGTGTGCTGTCTATTATTACCTTGAGTTGCTAATAACTTATTAACTATTATCTTGTAGTAAATTGTGATGATTATAAATAAAATAATAAATAAATTTTAAAATAACACAGTTTTTTCCACTTTGTGGTACACAATACTACCCCAAGTGTTATAAATGTTATCTATAATACTTAATTAATAACAATTGAAGACATGAATAGATGAATGCATTATGTGACATAAAAAAGTACCTGCTGAGATATTTGTGGTTAATGTTCTGTACTATGTAACATTAATGTCTTCATCTACTGTTAAAATTCGAACTTATGCAACTTTTTGTATGTTATTTTAGATTCATATATCATGTACAGACATAACTCTTTCATATATACAAAAAAGTATATATTCGAAAAAAAGCATCAAAACACCTTCCTCTAGTCATTTCTCACTTAATTTTTATTACTATGAAATTAAAACTTTGAACTGTTGTTATTTTTATCTATTTATCCCACATGGGGTAGGCAAAGGGAAAACCAGACAAATATATTTATTGAGTTGACATTCATTTTGTAAAATTCCGTATTATTTTATGTAAAAACAAATTGTTTCAAGTTTTACTGTATTTATTTATAAAAATAGTGACCTGGTTTTGACTTATAAAGTCATTTTCAAACATTGTCTTATGTAATAAATCAAATGTTTTTGTGTTAACACTTTGGAAATTCATTATAATTAAAATGAATTTAAAAACACTATAATTTCCAAACTAAAATTTATTCATAAAAAACAAGAACAATTTGGTGAATATCCAAATACCATATGCATCTCCTTTGTTGATATACCCATCTCCTTCCCTCTTATCAAACACCCTCAACTCCGCCCTTTCTCCCCCACCTTCAAACTCCCCCCCACCACTAGTATAAGTTAGTAATAGAAAACAGACTCACTACATATGAACTTAAACTAATTAGTCCTCCTGATGATGCCAAGTAGAAGCCTTGGCGAAAACGTTTGAGGTGAATAAATTTAATTTGGAAATTATACAGTGTTTTTAAATTCATTTTAATTGTCTTATGTGTTTGACAATGACTTCATAAGTTGAAACCAGGTCACTATTTTTGTAAATAAATACAGTAAAACTAAAAACAATTTGTTTTTTTACATAAAAAAAGACTAATATATTCTTGATAATAATAATAATAACTAGACAATTTATAGTGCGCCGTTTTGTGGAATATATTCACTTCAAGGGCGCATCCTAAAATATCATGTTTATACCTGTGATTGAAGCCTGATACATATAATACATATATTAATAAGCATATAATAAAAACTATACATATATAAATAACAATAAGTTGTACAATTTATATCATTTATATGATACTAGCTGGCCCGGCGAACTTCGTACCGCCTAAGAATCAATGAACGATTTCATACATACATCTTCTTCCCCTTGTCCTAGTTCGGTCGGGGACCCATTGCCCCTAAGTATCTCCTCCAGAGATAACTGTCCACCGCTGCTTCCAGGACCTCTGGCCACTCCAAACCTAGCCTTTCAACACATGTTCGACACCTGCCCTATCTTCTGCCCTCTCCCACTGACTTTATGAATGATTAATATTATTAATCTCTTTACAAACTCCCGTAATTGTCAAAGTGTGTCATCGAAGGTATAGTGTAAAAAAATATAATTCATTTGGAACTTTCGCAGTTTGTACCTGTTGTCGAGTACTTTTTTCCATGTAAAAGTAATATTTTCGAAACTTGAGGAAATTGTTGCCATATGGTGAATTATTTTTTGTTCTCCAAATTTTTGGAAAATTCTTTTATAGGAAAAAAAATTCGCAACTATGAAACTTGAGCGGCCCCACCCGTTGTCGAGTAATATGTACGGAATTTTAGGAAATTAATTTTCGAAGTGGATTTTTTTGCCGGCAAATTAAAATAATTCTACATATGGCAACAATTTCCTCAAGTTTCAAAAATATTACCTTTTCTATGGAAAAAAAGTACTCGACAACGGGTGGGGCCGCTAAACTGCGAAAGTTACATTCATTTTTTTTACATAGACAATTCACACACATCGAGCTAGTCCCAAACTTAGATGGATCTTGATTATGGGTACTAACGCGACGATACACACATATACAATGCACTATATACATATATATGTAACACCCAGACCCAGGACAATTTGAAAAAGGTCATTCTTCCCTTTCCCTGTCCGGGAATCGAACCCGGGACCTCGTGACTCAAAGGAAAGAGCTCCGCGCCACACCGGCCGACATGAACAATTTGTGTTGAACAATTATACTTAACTCAGATTTGTTTATAAATTATCTGCAGTACCTACGTAATATAATTATGTAGGTACTATTTTTTTTTCAGGTAGATTTTACCTATTCATTTAAAATTTATAAAAATTCTTTCCACGATTTTTTAAAAATTTAAATATCAGAACTACAGATGTTAAATTGTATGGATAACGATTCTAATTTGAGAATGTATAGAAAAATTATCATATAAATAGGCCAATCTATAAAAAAAACTTCATTGTTGATTTTGTATAATTCTCCATATTGCATTTTTTATTGAAATTAAAAATGTATGGCGTAAATAATTTTCTTCGTAATTTTTCTTCTCTGTCTGCAAATTTCACTACACAATCTTGCATCAGAACTACCTACATGAACACATTCTTATTTTCATCTTTAATAGCACAATTTTTGGTTCAATAATAATTTTCCATCTGCAAAAATAAAATACAATTTCAAATATAATCTGTGCACGTCCACATTTATGTGACAGAAGATCTATCGATACATAAATATTAGTCGAATAATTCGGTTGTTACATGGCAATAGGTTGTATCTCGCATTTTTTGCGTTTTCAAGTTTGTTCCATAAAATGCTCAAAATAGTGTAATATTTGATGTGGCAAAAGGATATGTCTCTTTATAGTCAGAATAAAGAGAGAAAAGACGTAACTTATTGACATGTAGAAAGATTGTTTTCATCAACATGGCAAAAAAACTCAAATATTTTTAAACTGCAAGAAATTATTTAGTGAATGTTACATACATCTTGTAGAAGAAATTATTAAGAGAATGTTACATCTATCTTGTAGAAATAATAATTACCTTCATTTTGATATATAATGCTCGAAATTTGGCTGAAATATCTCTTTTGCAAACTTTGTTTTTGCTCTCCTGTAAAATTATGTTTTAGTGAGATACAACCTATTGCCATGTAACTACCGAATTATAGTAAACAAATATTAGTACACATTTCGTTCATATTAGTTATAGTAATTTGGTTCTTAATATAGCAGAACCTATGGATTATTTTAGCACAATGCAACAGGCGACGTGGGGGCGCTAATAGCGCCATAACTCTCGATATTGTTTTTATTTTTGAAATTAAAAATGTATGGCGTAAATAATTTTCTTCATATTGTTTCTTCCCGTGAATTTGTAAGATGTTTTAATAGCCTATAGTTTAATCCTGGCGGAGAAGAATCCAACAAATCAGAAATCATTCAAATCGGTACAGCCATTCTTGAGTTATAAGTGTTGTAACACACACGACTTCCTTTTATATATTAGATTCCAAACAAGTGTGTCTTTAATCGACTCTTGAACAGATCAAGAGACTGTGTCTTACGCACTTGTTCAGGAAGATCATTCCACATGGATGGTCCAGCCGAGCTGAAGGCTCGAAAGGAATACTTAGGTCTCCCTCTTACACCGATTTCCGTCAACCTGACACCCGTATCAGAACCTGACCTAAGATTGCTTTGTCTTTGATTTGGGACTTGCTGTCTACAGAGTTCGGAGATGTATGATGGAGCCATATTATGAATGGATTTGAAAACTGTGAGGCAGACCTTGAAAACAATCCTTTCAGCGCACTTGAGCCAGTGCAGATTTTTGAGGGTACTAGTTATATGGGAGCGTTGGTTCATTTTGAAAATTAAGCGGGCAGCGGCGTTGAGCACAGATTGGATTCTCTGAAGCTGGTATTGCGGTAAATTGGCCAGAATACTGTTACAGTAATCTACCCGAGATACCACAAAGGAATTTATCAATGTTCTAGCATCGTGGGATGTCAGACATCTTCTAATGGGAGTTAATTGCCTTAGTGAAAAGAAACATTTACTGACGTTTTCTGATAGTTTTCTTTAGCTCTTATCATATTGAAATATTTTTTTCAGTCATGTTGTCAATTTTTACAAAGGAATATAATAAAAAAAAACACTTATACAATGAAAGTTCATGAGACGCCTCAATGATAATAATACCTACAATCCACGGTGGAATTATTAAAATCAGTGAACTGATAAATGTTTATGTGTGTTTGTTTGTTTGTTTGATGTGTGATTGTGTCATATTGTAAATGTGTGTAATTTAATACACAATGTGTTGTACTTAATATGTTCTTATCAGAAAGAACACAGTGTGCAACGTGTCTATGTACACGGTAATTACACCTATTAATAATAATATATACATATATAAACTAGCATTAACACCCATCATTTTTAGGATGATTAGTAAAAATTACCCCACAATGTGGACATAAGTTTTCGAATGTTTCGTGTGGACGAAACACAATGTGGACGTTTATTTCATAGAGTATGTAAAATTACTTAATTTTTAACTTATACAGACACCTGGGGCCGTAGACAAACCCGCACTTGTCGATGGACTACAAACGAATTTACGACTATAACCGCAACAATAACGCATAATTACACGGCACATGTAGGTAGATTGTCGTAAATTCATTTGTAGTCGATCGAAAAGTGCGTCCTTGTCTAGGGGGCTGATGAAGGCATCATCTAAAAATATTTTCATTATTTTTGTTTCGTTTATTTATTTTATATTTTACTTCAAACCAACAAACTAAATTGCAGTATTACAGCTGAATGAATAACGTAACATAGATCAAGAAAACAAGAAAATTAAGTAATTTTATACTAAAAATTGATTGGTTATCTATGTAAAGTATAGTGAATTTTTTGGGTTAGTTATAAGATATTGCACTTCAGCGATAAACTCGCCTATTGCATAAAATTTTGTATTCAGTAGTAAAGTTGACATGTTTTTTTTTCTTTGTATAGGTACTAATTTTGTGCAATAAAGATTATTATTATTAATTTTTACAGGGTTTTTATTATTGTTTTTTGTAAGACTGATGGTTATTTGTTTATTATTCAATATGTATGTTTTTTTTATATCCTTAATGGCTGCTTTTACCAGGCAAGCAATAGGAAGATTAATCAATATTGTAAAACACATTAACAAAACGTTTATTTGTGTGTGTTCATGGCAATACGTCTTTTGTAGGACAATTTAGGGATGTTTATTTAAATCCTTTTAACAAAAAATATAACATTTTAATTCAAATATCAAATTTTTATCATCATTGATCAAGCTTAAACAATGGAAAACCATTGATTTGTATAACAATACATGCATATAGGTACATACCTAATATTATCTCAGCAAAAAATACAGACATACAGACTAAAATTTTAAACGGGATTTACACTTGTCATAGATACTACCATGTGTGTAACAAACCAATATGAAAAAAATAATAGAGACACGTAATATGAACCTAAATTAAATACATTTTATCTATTTATTGCACCGCAATATTCTCCACATTTGAGGGTATTCAGTGACACGCTGCTTATCACTGCAGAGGTTGCGAAGATGAATTTGAGTTGAATATTATGAATCCAAACATCCTCAAAGAAAAAATATGGCTTTGTTATCTAGATAGAGTATGTCAGTAAATGAATTAAAATTCGAGATCTTCAAATGAAATTTCGAAACTTTACTATCGGGCTACCAATAATCTATGGGGTTTTACTATGGGACAAATAACATAGAAATAGTCAAAGAAATATTTATTTCTATTTATAGAAGTACAACATCTTCCACAAGTGTATGTAATAAACATACAGATCGTCATCTCCATGCAATAAAAAAATAGGACACAGGATGGGTGGCACTGCTGAATTAGGGATGTAAAATGTCTTATACGTGATGTTTTATGAATACCTGCCTCACAGGATACTGGAAAACTCAGAGAGAAGAGTGGGACACTTATTATATTGTGGAAACTTCATGATTATATCTCCAAACAAAAATTCAACATCTTATACATTGCGCTATGGCTTTTTTTCAACAAGACTATTGAAGAAAGATCCATATCCGCCTACTCCTACTAAACAAGACTAAACAAAACTACTACTACTACTACACCATCACGGCACATCCCACAAGTGGGGTAGCCAGCAGACCAGCTGCATGTTATAAACAAGCAAGTCGTCTTCTCTGTGCCAACAAAAAAATCCATGATGGGTGGCAAACCTCATCACTGAATTTGGGATGTAAAATGTCTTTATTTTTTTGAACACCTGACTTTTATAGGACACTCGAAAAGTTAAGGACAAGAGAGAGAGACCAATTCTTTGCTGGGTGCTCCACGGCTAAACAAAAGCTTGTGATATTAATTTGCAGAACCAAAATGCGTGTGCATATTACAGTTTAGCGGTCATAACTAAAGTACCGCTAGTTGTTTTATATTATTATTATTAAAATGACACCATATTCTACTGGGACCATTACAGCCTTCGGCCAATGCGATCCCAGAGAAATACACTTTGATTAAAAAATTGATAGTCCTAATTTACTTAGAAGCACACAGACAAAACATTTCTTTTATGTAGAATAAACGACTAACCATCTTTTAATGTCCATATGATCTCTCCGGAAAATTGATTCACGGCCACCATACCTCCTCCGAGGGTGGCCAACAATAGTGGTCGATCATCTGGCTCCTTGGCCAAATCTGTGGTAACCTGGGCCACAAAAACAATGAAAATAAGTGATAGAAACATATTTTTTTACCATGACAAACATCAATTGATTAAACTCAGTAAACTTTTATTTGAAGTAGAACTATTTATATTTATTGACATGTCCTCGGTGTTATTATAACTGTGAAATCCCTGAAGGACACATATGTTTTGAACAAAAATGAAAGGAAACATCTAAATTTTGACCGCCAACACATTATGACAACAAAGATAATTTTGCAAATATACGGCTTTAAACTGTCTTTGAAAGCTTTTATATTTCTAATACCATAATCAACCGGCAAATTACTATACAGTAAATAACAATACAACAAAATATTTCGTAACTTGACAGCTATGTTACAAGGAGATAAAATAAACTAACCTTTTTAACATTATCATTACTCAGGACTGTGGTCCCGTAGTCCGATAATACACAATATATTATAAATAATACACATAATAAGTTCATTTTGAAACATTACTTTGAATAGTTATTCCAAATTGCACAATAGAAATTAGATTGAAATTATTTCAACTCCATGCATGACATTCCCTCGCTACGTCAATAAAAACAATCTTCCATTGGCTACGGTTGGCACCGTCAATATCACTCCCAAACTAATGGAAGCCCTTGATATTATACTTATTTAAATTTTTATGCTAATACAAAAATTGCACAAAAATAAATATCCGTAGCAATGTTATAGTATTACAAATTATGATTATTTTTTTCTTCCTATACGTAAGTATCATTTCGTAATGATTTAATTTTATTAATTAGTATCCATAATCAGCTCAATTTTTCTAAAGAAATGAAAGTAAACTTATGGATATTTAGGTATTTTAAACGTTTTGAATTATTGGCACTTGTCTTATTATTGGTGTAACTATGATTATTTATAAAGAAATACATACCCATATTGTCAGTCTAAAATGGATGATATATGTGCAGGGGGAATGAATGAAGTTCAAAATACTGTAATATGAATAATTAGACAAAAACGTTTTTATATGGATGGTATAAAGTGTAAACATATACGGGGTAACATAACCGTAGATTATTCATAAACAAAATCATGTCAAATTTTATTACATTTGTAAACGTCAGATATTGTGGAAAATGCACGGGAAGTAGAATTTATCGCCTGAAAAAAGGAAAAATCGTTTTTAATATTTTAAATGTGTACATCTAATAAATGGTTGATTAGTATTGTTGTGTTTATCTACAAGGCAAAAAATTGAAACTCCATAATATGTTATATTCTTTGTGAATTGCAATTTTATTTTAATTTCTAGATCTGCGATGTTGTGAGTTGTTTTTTTAACGAATGTGTAAATTGTGCTAAACAGATGGATAGATCAAAGTCTCCCTGTAAGTATATTTATTTGGTTTACTACAATGTGTTTTGGTTGAAATTAAATACATTTTTCAATCACTATCACACATACCCGCTACTGCGTTGTACTGGTGCCGTAAAAAACACATTTGTGTTGTGAAAAAATGGTGTTGCTTACATTTTGTTCCGATATGTCTATATAATTCCATCTCAATGTTTGAATATATTGTTGTCAGCGTATGTATGATGTGTATTGTTTAGAAATATCATTTTATATATTTTATTGTACCAAATTTCATAGGTGGGGTAGTCAGTGAGGCTCTTCATATAAAAGAAACATTATTTTTATGATGCAAAAAGATTGTTCATTGTACTATTCAAGAAGTATCCTATAATAGGGTAGAAATAGTAAAATTAATTATTACAGCTGTGCTTATAAAGAAAATGCATATTCAGATGTGTGCTAATTGGACAAGCCTAAAGTTATCACTGACTAAATGAAAAAGTTCTTAAAAAATGTATAATGTACCTACTTAATATCACGCTGTAATGTAACGTTAAAGAAAATTATAAGGAATTACTTTATTCAGGCATAAAGTTGGAACAGTATCAATTTCTGTTTGTAAGTGAGATGTCACTTAATTAAGTTAAAAATTGGAATACCATTTATTCCTTATTTGTGAGTAGAGCCATTATTATTTTGTTTTATCTCTATTGAATGACAAATGAAGTTAATATTATATTCTAATAATTAATAATCATGACAAAAGATAACACAGGTCTACAAAAAAAATATTTTTGAAAATTGTTTTAGTTTTGATAACTGATTTTTATGTAGTTTTTGGTGCTGATTTCAGAAATGATATTGGTTTTTTTCCATCACGTAAGGAAAAGTCATAAAAAAGCCATTCTTTATATCAGTTTTAAGTATTAACAGTGATATTAAAACATTTTAAACATAGGTTTATCATAAAAAAAGATGAAGAAAAGTTGTCAATGCTGTACTAAAACACAATTACAAGTCTTTGTGGTAACGTTTTCTTTTTCCTTTGAAACTTCTTTTTGTAGTTTTTCCGCTGTAGAGTTGAGGATTTTCTCTTGTTAACATCCAACAGTAGTCAGTCATCACGTTAACGTTCCAACGTACTTGATATAGCTGCGTTTCATTTCTTTCATATCGTGATGGAATCGTTCTCCTTGTTCTTCACTTACTGGTCCAAAATTTTCTGGAAAATAATCCAGATGAGAATGAAGGAAATGCACTTTTATACTCATGTTGCAGCCCAACAGTTTGTAGTTATTTAACATACCGACAACTATATTCCTATAGTTCGGATCTTTTTTATTTCCTTGAAAGCCAGTTACCACTTATTTAAAAGACTTCCATGCTTTTCTTTCGTGGCTTACCATTTTCAACTCGAAGGTTTCATCCTTCATAAGTTTCCTAATATCCCTTCTCTGGTGGAAGTAAAATCTTTTTAGTATCCACTAAACTCTCCTTCTTAACATTCTTATCTCCAGGAACCAAATTTCTTCGTACTGGCCATTCTTTCTTAACATAATGTAGTTGAGGGTCACAGCTATCCCATTCACAGAGAAAGCAGGAGAACTTTGTGTAGCCACTCTGTAGGCCTAGTAACAAAGGGATCACTTACAGATCTCACAAATGGTCCACTTATGATCAGAGTAATTAATCTTGTTATGGACCAATTCAAGGTTCGTATAACTTACTTTTAAATGAATTGAATGTCCTACTGGTACAGATGCATACAGGTCGCCAAGAGACAAGGTACAGGTAAATCAAGCCCATGAGGGACAGGGCGCATGGCTGAAGGAATATTGAAAGTAGTAGTTGTTATAAATATCTTTTTAACAAAATCAGAAATGTTTCTCTGTTGCTTTTTGACAGTATCAGACCCACAAATATTACAAAAACAATCAGGGGAGTTGATACAACCTCTAGAAGCCATTTCTAAACGCAAAACTAAATTTCACTTCAACGAAGAAACTGTTCAGAGAGGTTTCATCCATACTGAGAGGAAAAGTGGAATGGCGGTAAATGTAGTATGAACCAGATTTTTCTATGGTACTGTAAACTTTTTTTTAAAATAAAGGCTGTTTTATGTTCAAACCAAAATTTAGACTATTTACATTAGTAAGTTAACTTATTTGACTAAATATTGTAATATAAAATTATTATTTTGGATTTAGTACTTAAAGTACGTAGGTAGTACTATGCAGTAATAAGTAAAAATTTAATATGTGATTTGTGGGTAAACGGAGGGTGATTGAACTTTTTCATTATTTTTCCAGTAATTTACGCAACAGAACGCATAAGAATCACTAAAAAATATTGAAACAATTTTTTCATTGTTGACCTGTGTAATTAATGATTTATGACAAATGCAATTGAATATTATAATGTGTAATATTTTGTTTTATTACCTACAAAAAATCTCTTATCAATAATTCAAGAATATGAGTGTGATATGAATTGAAAGTGTTTATCTGTTTATTCCGGTGAAGTCATCACTATCAGTTTTATGGTTATTATTTGTTTTATGGTAGTACGTTCCATATTAATCATTCATTATTAATCAGAGCTACTGTGTATTAAAGAACTATAAAGTATGATAATGTATCCTAGGGAGTATTATTAGTTAATCTTATTATGCAAAATTAAAATGTTATGTTAAATCCAAAGAAATCAATGAATTTGTTAAAAAATAAATAGCTACAACTTTTTTAACTTGTGAATTTTCTTATGTGTCTGAAATAATGCATAAGGGTTTTTATTTATTTTTATATTCATCCTATTGATCCATAGCATCACATATCTATGGAATAACTTCATATAATGATCCTACATACCATTCTCTTTGTTTCATAAAAATGTGTCATTCAGGATGGGTGGCATAGGTACCTCAACAATTGATAAATATTGTGTTCTAAAAAATTTGTGACTCTGTACACTTATCTGTGATACAATGTAATATTTACTTATTTATTTTATTTTGAAATACAGAATGTTGATGCATATCGGAATCAGTTTGGAAATTGTCATCTTCAACGATCAAACGTTGCTGAGACAATGTCTTAATAAAAGGTAGATAATATTTTGTTGAAGTGGATGGAATAGCCACGTTGTATTAATGCTGGTTTTGCTATGCTGTGATCATAATGTGTAAAGTATTCTGCTAGGAGACATATTGTATCGTAGACAACTACTTCAGCTACTATATCTGCTATCATATTAACGACATGTTATGTAGTTCTGTGTGGCTTTATTGTAGAGAGCTTGTTGATTTACTCAAATATGGTTAGAAATCACCCTCTGAGTCTAGTTTTCATATGCAGTAATGAATATTTTCACAAAATAAAAAGATTTTACATGTCGTGTGAACGTAAAAATTATAATTTTCTTTGTAGTCTTATAGCCCATAATTCCAGAAACCCTCATCTTATTTAGGTGAAGCTAATCATTGACCTTCTTGCTTCCATTAATCAATATTTTTTTATGATCCAATAACCATTTTAATGATTGATTTGGATGCGGTTTGCTAATAGTAAATGAATATGATTTGCATGTTTTTACCTATCTCTCTGCAGAAAAGCATATTCAATTATACTTACTTCCAATAGTAGAACTTGTAGAACCCTGGTGCCATAACAGTGGGTCTTCATGCCTCTTATCCTTGCCAGTGGATTATCAACAATATTTAATTATGCTTTGATAAATTTCCATTTAATTATTTGCCTGTTCAGTACTTGCAATGAAATAAAGTGTTCTTAAACTCATTTGGATTGATTCATAAAGTTGTTTCTAAAACAAATCATCCATCTTTAATGAAAATATGTTTGTGGAGATAAAAGAATTCATGAAGTGTGATGTAGTTTGGATTATGCTATAGTTGTTTGTGTTTTAACTCGTTGACACACAAAGCCGGTAAATCGCCGGCCAACTATATTATGGTATTATAGCACTAAGCCGGCAAAAAGGCGGTCTGTGAGAAATGCTTGGTGGCTCTCCATATGTCAGAATGTTTCAAAAAAGACCATACCCTTCCAAAACTGCCTGGAGTTGAATATTAAACAAATATCCAAATAACAAAAAAAATATAGTTCTATGTTGTACCGTTTTAATTTTATGTGAAGTTTAAGGTTTCTTTGAAATAAAAGTTGTAATAATCAAATAGTGTTTTTAATTAACAAATTATGTCACATTATTACTGGTGCAATGGATTAGCTCATGTGAAGTAATTAATTTTTATTTGTTTTAGCTAAACGCATTATGTCCTTTCCTTCGATAAAGTACAATGTCAATCAAGATGAATTAGAAGAGATATATTCAACTGCAGATTTAGATAAATCTGTTACTTTAGATAATTCTGAAAATACTGACAGATCTAAGAAATCCGACAGGGCTGGACCTTCCATTTTAGATAAATATTTAAAGCAATTTAAGACAGATAAAAATTTGGACGACGAATCTAAAGGTGATTGTGGTAAAGATATTAGCGAGAAAAAAGGTAGTGATGTGAGTGATGTCAGTGGATCTCCGATTAAAGAATATTTCAGCAAGTTTCATAAAAGATCTGATAGTGTTGAGAACAGTAGTGATGTGGATGGAAATAGAGAACCTAGAGATAAAGATACAAGTGAAAGATGGAAGCTGTTTAGTGATATAAAGGTTAAATTTGCTCAGGCTGTAGAGGACATTAAATCTTCAAGGAACAACGAAGGTATGTTTTTCAAAAAAAAAAAACATTTCTTCTAATTTAATTGACCTAAAAATAATTATATAAGGTTTTTTAGACAGACTAATATATTATAATGATTTTTTTATATTTAAACTTCGCTTATAGAAACAAAAGAGAAGCAGAATAGTGTCGAAGACATCTCAGATTCAGAAGAAAATTCCATGCATCAGGAGCTAGATCCCAGTATGGCGAGCACTGAAAACCAAGTCAGTTCCTATCTGTAATAATACTTATTATTGTCTTTGAAATGGTGGAATGAAGTTTAAAAAAAATGTTCTCATTTTGTCTATGCTTTTTGTTGGACAACTGTCACTATTATTTGTTGTCTGCGTCGATACTGAACAATATTTTATTTATTATTTTAATACAAACTTGTTTGTTTTTCTTCCAGGTATCTTCCATTAGTAGTAGTAGCCAGAATCTCTCAGATCTCTCTCTTGGATTATCACATAGCAGTACGATAACAGACATGGACACAATGAGCTCAACCGATAATAATCCTTTAAATATAACTCCTACAGCAGATAAAAAAGAACACACAAACAAAACAGTTGACGAGTCTTCCAAACTCCTAGACAATGAGGAAATACTCGATGAAATAGAGTCGGGTGTTGATGCATTAGAAGATTTTGAATTATCAAAGAACATTCCAACCACAATAGACGAAGATGAAATTGATGTTACCGTCACCAAAAATATTTCTAAATCAATAGACATAGTAGAAAAAAGAAATAGCAATTTTATATTTTTATCTTATACTTTTATATTCTCCTCAGTATTTGTACTTATGTTACTATATTTGATTCCTACATTTGTAATGACCAATGGTGTTTTCATCGGATTATGGTTGTCAAGTTTTCTTCATAAAGTTTATTTAAGTGTATTGAATTATTTTGGCTATAATCAAGAGTCAAAGTACAATAGTATGAAACAGAGTGATTATAGAAATTTTATGGTATCCAAAGTACCGCAGATTGTGGAATTTGAACCATTGAAAAAGTATGAGGTTAGTTGTATAACCTTTTTTTTTGTTAATGTTGTTTAAGTAAAACAATCATAAATATTTTAGATTTTTTTTTTAAATTCTAGGGTTGGGTTAATATATTTTCATATAAGAAGTACGACCCTGTGCTCTATCACATTTCTCTAACAAATACTGTTTATTTGAAGCTGGAAGGTTTGTGTCTGTTTAATTATTTATATTTATACATTTTTTCTTATTGTTATTATTGCTATAAATTGTTTCCTCGAAATTTTTATTTTTTATGTCTTCATTTCTTATGACACAACAGTCATCGCAGCAAACAACAACAAACAATATAATACAGAATATGGACAAAAAAGGCCCCCTATTTTACTACAATGCAATAAATTAAAGTGACCAATACAACATACATGTCAATGAAATTTAAGAATCAGATTAAAAAATAACAGCATCCATTATAGAAATGTATATTAACTCTAGAAAAACACTCAAAATAATTAGTAAAACTTAAAATCATATTTTTATATGTAATTAATATAATATGGCTATGATTTTTGTAGGAAGCAGACTGCGGTTATCTTATACGTACAGTAAAATACCAAAGAGAGCGATGTATAATGAGAAGGAGCATGATGTTACATTTTATGAACATAAAGTTTTTGATTTGGATGGAGCTCAAATTTCTCTGTTACCTCTTGGGATTGTAAAGAAAAGGTTTGTTCAAATATTTCAATCATATAGTTTCATACGCCTACAACTCAAAATATATACTTAGTAAATATTCAATGTTTCGAAGTTTTGAAGTTGTATAAGTTGTCTACTTCATAATTGTTTACATGTCGGGTGCCTGGCCTTAAAACAAAAGGTAGTGGTCTACTACAGCCTCGAAACGAATGTGTGCTTCTGATATAAAAAAAGTTAGATTTATGGAATTTATGAACCAATTTGTAGGTGTAATAAGCCAAAATATTTGATTTTGAAGTTTTGGGTACTTTGTATGTCTGGGTGATTGATTTATTTATGTACACTAATTTAGTAGAAGTCATTTTCTCATGAGATGTTTTATAATTCCCACATTGTTTTTACTATTTATTTACTTTATTGTGCTCTGCAAAAGTCGTACTGAGCTTGCTGAAATGTGTTATTTATATTTTTGTCTAGATATCTTCACAAAATATTAAAACTTTTGTTTTTTTAGTGGTTTCTTAAAATTTAAGTTATTAAAATTTCTATTGGATTACTTAATTTTTATGTGATTTCAGGCATTGGAGTAAGAAATATCCCATATGTATAAAAATACAAGATAGAAGTAAGATGACAGTGTTGTCACATGTACAATCAGATGTGGAGATGGATGGCATTGGTAAAAACAGCAGTAAACAGAATAAGGATGCTTCAGATTCTTCAGGGTCCACAAAGGCAGTAACTAGCAGCACCAAAGATACCAAACAAGGAACTGAGAAGACATTGGAAAAGTGTTCAGAAATGTATGTCTTCTTTTTGTACAATTTATTGCAGTTCATATTATAAAACTTTTTGTTGATTTATGAAATTGCACTATCGATATGCCTCTTTGCATGTAAAGCATCAGTTAAGATTTCAAGTTATTTATTTATTTTTACATATTTTGATTCAGGGATCCTTCTAGTCAAGATATAAAGAAACAAGATACTCCGAAAAAAATTACCATAACTAAAGGTACGTATACTTCCATTTCATATTGTATTTACTTACCTTATTTTTTTCAGAATATCTTTCTGATCAATTTCTTTTTAATCTATGATAATTTATTAAGTTACTGATATTATTTGCATATTACAGAAAAAGATTTATTTAAAGAAATTAAAGGAAGAAAATCTAAAACGAGAGTAAAACTGTTTCATATGGATGAATTTATGTCTGATGATTCAGATGATGAAAATTTCTATAGAGATGTAAGTACTTATAATTTTGTTTTTAACCTTTTCCAATATGCATTAGACAACCAGATCTCTAATATGTTACATTTTTTATTTATTTCACGTTGTATCATTTTGTCGTATCAATGAAAAATTGTCAGCGGGAGAGTTTGTTTGAGTTAAAATTCCCTTCTAGTATTTATTAAATCAATTAAAAAATATGATATGTTAATATATTGTACTGCATATATTTACAAAAAAATGTATCACAATTCTAACAAACTTGCATCACTTTTTCACATATTATTTTGGTACACATGATTTTGTTGTTGAATTTTCTTTGATGGTATTCATAGGTTATGCAGAATATTATATCTGACCTTTCATTTCTCGTTTAAAATTATGTTGTGTAAATTTTCAGCCACCACTGGATAACTTCCAAGACGCACTGAATTATGATGTTCAGAAAGCCAAAGAAGAGGTGCAATCTACTGATAAAGTAGGTTGACCTCTAATATTAATCTAAATACCTAGTTGAAGTGTTTATTTTTTTAATGTTTACTTAATTTTGTTTATCGTTTATGTTTACAGTTAACAGTGACTGATGTTTCATACATGGATAATAAAACCGATGCTACTGAGACTGAATCTATTAATTTATATTTATTCTGTAGAACAGGACGAGAAAAGGCTGAATGGTAAGATATCTCACAATAAGCTTTCTTTTTTTTTCACCCTTCAACTCTTCTTTCAGGAGTACAAAGTAAAAGCAAACCCCCCTCATACTCTTGATGTCTTTGTCATAAGAATGGTGTATTGTGAAAAAGGTCCATCCAGGTTGTCGGAAACGTTACAAATGAAAGTACAATGATATTTTATCCTCAAAATGTAAATGCTGTAATTTACTTACAAAACTCTATTGTTATTTGTTGCTTTGTGTAGGTTCAAAAGATTAAAAAGTGCAATAGAAGAAGTGAAAAGTCAGAAACAGGTACCAGATTCAAACACAGACAATCTGATTGAAGATAAAACTGAAAATAGTGATGTTAGTCAGGCTGAGGGAACAGTGGACAGTGAGGTGGAATCCAGAGCAAGACTCGGAAGTGTCAAAGGAGACAAGAAGGTTAGTTTAATTCTTCTACAACAGAATGGTAAGTGTGTAATTAAAATAAGTCATTAACAAATTGCTCTCTGTATGTATAGGTTTAATGATTTTTACTTTACATTCTTAATCTTATTTTCTATTTATGTATTGATACCTTCATCATTGTATTTCACAAGCAGGGTAGTCGGTGAAGCAAATACCTATGCCCAATGTTGTACTCACGGTGTTACCAAAAAAAACTCAAGATAAGTAGTTTACATCATGTCAAATGTCTTAAACTTGATGTTTCATGAAACTCACCCTTTACTGGAATCTTGATAATAAAATTTTGAGGTATCATTATGGTAAACCAGAATCATAAACAAATATGTGCTTCTAATATTAAAAGTGAATTTTAGTTTGTAGAATCAAACAAACTTTTTACATATGGAATGCAAAAAACTGGATTTTGTAGATTTTTCATTTGTTGTCATATAGGTAGAACTTGGAGATCAATATTATGTTCTCTGTATATCCTTTTAGCTTTTATTTATTATATTTTGACCTTTTTATTTTGATTTTGCCTGTCTTTAAAACTCACTGTTTAATTTAAAAAAAAAAACTTTCTGTGAATGTATCTTTTGATTTTTTTACAAATATGTTTTTTAAGTGGAAGAATAAACGATACATACATTCAAACAATGAAGTTATATTTTGATGTTATATACTTTTTCCATTGTATCAGATGGAGAGCTTTGATACATCTGTTTTGTGGACCCCTGGAGGTACTCTACCAACAGAGTCTCTGCTTTCTGAATCCTTTGTCCCCGTGCAAGATGTGGACTTCTGGAAATACATGAAGACCATTGTGGAGGTACATTGTACTCACATTATTATTGTCATCCTTGAAGCATGATTATATGAATTTATTGATTTGTAAAAAGACTTTCAGTACTTTTTTCCAATCCATAAAGATGGTTTGATGGCATGAATAGATTTTGTTGGTTTTCATAATCGTTATGTAAAAATCATCACTAAATTTAATCAAAAGATTGTAAGAAAAACAATTGTCATTATTGTGCATATTCAAATGAACAAGCAAACATGTAGTGGGTTTTTTGCCTGTACCTCGTACCCATCCTTTTTGATTATTTATTGAATCAAAAATGTTAAAAGATTCACATTATTTTGTTACTGCATTTTACTTAGATACATAATTTTCATTTGTTAGATGTTTTTATTCTCACTGAGTTAATTTTTGTTGTTGTTTATATTCAAGAAAAAGTATTTTCCAAGTGACGACTCGGAAAAGAGTGAGACCGACAATTACTTGTGGCTCAATGCACTGCTGGGACGTGTTGCCTTTGATACTTTCAGGAACCCTGCGTGGGTTATCAACCTTCAGGAGCGGATACAAAAGAAACTTTCCAGTATTAAGGTGAGTGCAAGGAATAATTAAGTAGTTTTTGAAGAAGAATTTAGGTTTGTTAATAATCTCAAAACATCTCCATACCCCTCACAGACGTAATATGCTTGTGTTATAAAGGTAGAATACGTTGGCAGTGAGAGTATTTTAAATTTGGGATTTCTCGACTAAAAGCCCAAAACTGTTAACATCAGGCTACTGAACACCCAGAATCAAAACTCTGCTTTTGATTTATTACAATGTTTACCATGAAATTGTTACGGATATGTTTAGGTTTATCATAAAATTTGAATAATTAAGCATTACTAAAAAAATAGAACTTCAAATCCTCTAAAAAAAGTTGGACACACATTATGTTGATTGTATGTAGTAATATAAACTTAATTTATTTCCAGTTACCATCCTTCATGGGTTCACTCATAGTGTCGAATTTGGAGCTGGGCTACGAGGCCCCGCTCGTGTTGGATGCCTCTGCACCAACTCTGGACTCTTGCGGAGTCTGGGTGGATCTGCAGATGTCCTACAGCGGGAGAGCTACCATGACACTCACAACACAACTTAACCTCATGAGCTTAAAGGAAAGAAGTAAGTCACTGTTATTATTTGAGTTTACTACTATTGTATAGTTACATAATAAAATAATTTATTTGTATATTTGTTGTTGGTACAGAGAAGACAGCTTGTATGTTTATTACATGCAGCTGATCTTTTGGCTACCCCACTTTTGAGAAATGCTGTGAAGCTACATTATAGTACAGTTATTGGTATATGCATACAAACTCATCCAGATTTTTTTTTATGACACGGAGAAGATACTTCAATGTTGTATATTGATAAATATTTATACCCAGCAACGAGTTATATGTGTCACCCATCTTGAATGTCATATTTTTAGTAGGCAGATAATCCTATATTTCTATTCTCAATCTTATGTTTCTCTCATTTTAGTAATGTGTATTATGTTGTTAATAACGAAGGAATTCACCCACCTTGATTGTTTTGTTTTTCACAACTATAATACACAAAATGTGGGAAAGGAGATAGATAGCAGAGATGTGCAAAATACTTTCAAAAAAGTATTTAAATACAAAATACAAATACTTTTGAATTTTTGTATTTCAAATACAAAATACTAAATACTTTTTCAAAATGGTATTTAAATACAAAATACAAAATACGTATTTTCAAAATACTTTTTTAAAATACCTTTTTAAAATACTTTTTACAAATAGTCGAACAAGGTGTAAGACAAAAGTATTTAATATTTAAACCATTGATGAATGAAAGAGAAATAAAAACTGAACAAAAGTATACATAAATGGAGAAAGGGTTGACATGATTCGATATAGCATTGCTTGCAGACAATTGATGAATGTCATTGATGAATGAAATACTGGACAAGAGTATACATAAATGGAGAAAGGGTTGACATGATTCGATATAGCATTGCTTGCAGACAATTGATGAATGAAACACTGGACAAGAGTATACATAAATGGAGAAAGGGTTGACATGATTCGATATAGCATTGCTTGCAGACAATTGATGAATGCCATTGATGAATGAAATACTGGACAAGAGTTTACATAAATGGAGAAAGGGTTGACATGATTCGATATATCATTGCTTGCAGACAATGAGGATGAGTTTTAGGAAGAACTGTCAAAATAGAAAAAAAAAATTAAATCATGACAAAATGTACGGTTGTTAGAAGAATAAGCCGAAAATTGTCATAAATGGATTGAGTATCATCAAGCAGGTAAGAGAATTCCTGACTTGGGCTGCAAAATAAATCAGAATGGATAATCCAAATCTGAAATCGTATGGACTACTGTAACATCATACATACAGTATACAGGACTGCTCCAGACTCTTCCTTATCGTCTTCAGATGGTTTTTAGTGTTGCCTCTGGATCATTTACAGAGAGAATAAGAGCTGCCACATAACTTCACTACTAAGAAGTCTACACTAACTGAGAGTCCTAGAGATACTGGTGTTTAAACTGTGTCTCACTGTCCACAAGGCAGCACACTACCCACTGAGCTGTTCCGCTGACGAAAATGTGTGGCGAAGGCTGTGCTCAGCTTCTTAAACTCGTTGAACTCAAAAGGGCAAATACCTCTAAATTTGCAGAAAGAAGAAACAAAGTCGCAGCGTCATCTGCCTGGAATAGATTGCCTTCAGACAAAATTGAAAATGCTACCATTCAGGAGAAATCACAGCGCCCTTGAAATGGCCATGGATCATTAAACGGCGTCATGTATAATTTGTTCAATCATCATTATTATGTGTGTATATCTCAAACATGGAGTACTCTAATGGAAACGTTGTATTTGTAATTGAACAAATTGGTAAAAAAAGCTTGCGTACGCGCATATCAATTAATGGCAGAATTTTGTTTCAAACAATAAAAAGGTATTTTGTAAAAGTATTTTGTGTAAAATACAAAATACTCAAAAAAAGTATTTCAAATAAAATACAAAATACTTTTTACAAAAAGGTATTTGAAATACAAAATACAAATACGTATTTTGTATTTTGTATTTGTATTTTAAATACTTTTATTTGAAATACGTCACATCTCTGATAGATAGATTGATATGTGGATATTTTGTCGTTCTCAAAATGCTTAATGTTAAGTCTATTCTTTGCAGAAGACACAGTGAGCAGTGAGGAGTCCCAAGAGGAACAGAAATCTCATCAGAGGGCGTACCCCACTTCCCACAACAGGAAGATCAACATGGCAGTGTTTGATTCTGATCTGGAAGACACTGCTGAGAGCAGTTCTGATGATGAGGCTTACAATATATCTTCATCACAAATCATGTAAGCATATGTATTTTCCAATACAGAGGAATCAATGTTAATACAGAAATTAGTCCAAAGGTAGCTAGCTTTTGTTTTCTACAAACATTTTATTACAAATGTATTTGGCTACATTATTTTTCTCACCTGTATGAGTGAAGATCATGTGCTGTTGAGTAATTTATTCATAGATCTATCCTTCACAATTTCCAGAACTTGGTAGTATTCCAAATTAATGTTTACTGAAAGGAATAGGTACTTTGTGGCTAGTTATTTATGTTTATTCTAGTGATTTTTCTCATTTTTATTGTTTGTACATGTTAGAATAATGTATATTTTTTTTCTGTTTGCAGGCCAGTAGAGAACATGGACTCTCCTCAGCTGAATGTCGGCAACACGCCCGCTAAGAAGTTGCTAAGGATTGTGGATAAAATTGCTGCTAGTAAATATTTTCAACATGTAAGGCAACTTTATAGTATCCTAATGTAAAATAATATATTCAGATGTTACATGTGTATGTCTAAGTAGGTACAGAGCTGTTAGGTATGATTTTAATATGAATTCTTTGTTCTCATAGGTGACTGAGTATAAATATGTAAAACGTGCCATGGAAGGAGTATCAAAAACTGACTTGAAGCTAAACGTGGAGTTGTGTGAGTTGGTGGGATGCTTCACAATCAACATTCCACCTCCCCCATCTGATAGATTGTGGTTTGGGTGAGTCTCTTATTTGACTTTATAACACCACAATATATTACTGGTCGATTAGTTGAATATCACAATGTAACCCAATTGGAAATATTTTTTACACATATTGTATACTTAGGTACCTACTTGATAATATTTACATTATTTTTCCAGATTCCGTGGAACTCCTCACTTATTAATCAGAGCCAAACCAATACTTGGATCTCGCGTGATTAACTTTGGCCACGTCACAGGATGGATAGAGAAGAGACTAATTAAAGAATTTGAGAAGATCTTGGTGTATCCCAATCTGGAGGACATCATTATAGACTCAATGGCCCCACCACCTCTTTAAATAAATAATAATATCTGCGTTAAACATGATAAAGGTACCAGGTATTGTGTTGTGTCTGAGCCAAATCTGCTTAAGCCAATGAGAAGATGATTAGTGTGTCTTATGATCGCAGGGTCCAGATGTGTGGTGATAGAATTTTCTATTTTATTTTACGCAATTTGGTTTGTTTGTTAAACTCTCAATAATCAAATGTTGTTAAAGATGCTCATTCTGAGTTCATAGCAAAAAAGGGTTAAAATGCTTTAAATAATATGGAAAAAATTAAATTGTTTCCATTTTTTTAATTTCAATAGATATAAAACATGATTGATTTTTGATGTAGTACTGGGGGGCTAAAAAGGCCACTTTATATGAATCATAATAGGATCATATTAGGAATTGTAAAACAATTTAACGGCAAAATTTCACCAAATATGAATCATTTGCGGGTGAATCACGTACAATTGTGACCATTTTACGAAAATTAGAGGAATTGCTACGAATCTGCTGGCAATTCGGGAAATGAATATTATATTCTTGTAGATGAATTGCTCAATGTGGCCATTTTAGTCCCCCTTTATACATCCTTTATGCAAAAAAGTAAATAAAAATTCAAGTAGATGACCATTTTTTGTACATGAGCATCAGTTGGTAGGTACCTACTCATTACTAAAATGGGCCTTCTATGACATAATGTATAGATATAAGTTAGTTAGAGAATATTGGAAATTTTTTGTGCATTATTTTTCTGCCAGTCACCAGTTTTGATTAAAATAGTATGATGTTTTAAATTCCTGTAGATGTCATTTGATTGGTAGATTTGGAGCACATTCACCTCTCTCTACATTAGTCATTTTTTTTTAAGTTTGTAAGACATTTAATATTTTTAATTCTGCGGTGTGATATGCCACCCTCCTGAATTTTTTAAACTTTTATTGGCATGGAGAGAACGGCTTGTATGTTTTTTACATACAGTTAGTCGCTGGTTTGTGGGAAACACTGTTATGGTATGAATGAATCCTGTGCTATTTGATTTGTTTCTTTATCTGAGTTTAAAGCGAGTGCATTATTTTGTTTGAATTTATTATTTTCTAATACTCGTTACTTATAATATGGTAACAACATTTGATTATTGAGTTTAAGGTGGGTTTTGTTTTTTAATATTCAACGTGGGGTTAGCTCTCAAACAGTGTATTTACATTGTATTAGACCAAATATGACGTATTATGTATAATAGTCGTAAAGGTGGTTTTAGGAGAATGTTGGATGTATTGGTACTTACGTATGTGTGTGTGCGTGTGTTTTTTATATTATTTGTCTATGAATAGTGAGAAAATATTTGGCAGCCTGTTATAACTATAATTTCAATATTTTTAGCTTTGTTTTGTCTGTATGTTGGAGGGAATGTACACTGTATTAAATTTTGACCAAAGTGACTTTTGGACATTATGTTCTTTCCTTTGTTACACTCTTTTTGAAGACATATTATTAATGTATGTAAAAAACGACTTTTTTTTCATATCCATAATTTAAAAAATTATCTTAAATTTTGTCATTTTGCTTAATGTTGTTTAAATTGAAAAAGTTACTAGTAATTATCACAATTATTTTTGACACTTACTTTATGTTGTAATAAGTTGTGGCCATACTATAAAATGAAATTTTATGACAGTGTAGTTTCGTTGCGACATTCAGATTTAATTAAATAGTTTGTAGATATTAGAAGTGTGTCATATTTTTAAATATATATAAAATATAGGATTTCTGTAATACTTGTCTAAACTTCATTTTGAAGACATTTGTTTTATATGTTATTATTTATGTTTGGATAAAATATACTAAAATTGTTTATTGAAAATCGTACAAAAATGGCACAAGTTTATTGTTTACTATTGTTTGTTCCTAAATACAAAAATCGTTGTTATATATAAGATTTTGTTGTTAATAATCATCAAACATTTTATTTGGTTTTGGTTGTTGAATTATATTATTGTTTTCATTGAATGTTTTTTTTTTTATTTTAAAAACTTTGTGCAGTCATACAGTGTGTTTGTTTTTATTAAAATAAAGAAATGGTTGATAGTCTGATGGTATAGTCTTGAACTTTCAATTGGAAGAACTCAAGTTAGTCCAAATCTTCCTACTGTCAACCTACTCTTCGTTCATGACATTAATAATATATTGTTTACTATGTGGGTCTTGGGGGTGTATTTGGGTTTTGTTCAAATAATTAATCACGTTTTTGAATGATAAAGAAAAATATTTATTTTTTAATTGAATAGCTGCCAGTTTCTGTTTGTTTAATCGATTAGGAAAAGCATTTGTTTTGTTATTTGAAGTATTATTTGACTTTATTTTTTTAGCTTTATGTTCATGATTGTATCCCTGAGTGATCTATTGTAAATTGATGCCATTTTCTATCTGCCATTAGCCGTGTTCACACGTATCAAATGAACGGTGCAAACAAATGTTACGTCTCCCTTTTCATATCTTTGTCTTTATTGAAAAAAGTGATATAAAATAATTATTTTCCTTCTCATTTTATTCTTGTATTGGCGGAGAGAAAAGAGAGACAGAAAATTTACTTGTCTGGTTTGTTCACTCATTGTGAACGCATCTATTCTGAAGTAGATTTATTAATGTGATGATTAAGTTAGCAGGCTGCCTGTAGATTTGTATTCTGTGATGATGTGTAGCTGTGTAGATAATGTCTCTTAATAATGGCATTCAGATGTGTGATATCAGATGTATTTATATGAAGTATAGATGTTATGTAATAGAAAAATCTCTATAAGAAAACAAAGAAACCTTAAGCAGTGATATTGATACAAAATTCTTTTGTTCAAGGCTGGAATAATTGTCATAAATTAATATGATTGGTTTTATTCTGAATTTTCATTCATTCATTCGTACCATCACGGCATTTTTAATATCACCAGCTTTTCTGTCATTATTTATATGTGAAAGTCTAGTTGAAACATACATATATTTTTACATGTCTTGATGTACATTTATAATGTTGAATGTAATATTACAGTGAAACCTCTATCTATCGTTTTTGAAGGGACCTATTGAAATAAACTATGGATGCGGGAAAACAATGAATGCGGGAGTATCGAAAAAAATCACATTAATATGTATTTTAATGTTTAATATGTAGGTACACACGAGTATATAGGTTTTATAAAAATGATACATGTTTCAAAAGTTATAAATCAATTTGTTGAAATAAAAAATATAATAACAAAATAAAAAAGAAAGCTGCATGGAGATCAAAATCATACTTTATACTGTATGTAATCTTTCATCATCATTTGCTTTTTTATTGTAGGTACCTACTGACGTGTTATCATAAAAGACAGCAGACAAAATCAACAAACTGTTCTTTCTTTCTCGTTCGTTCTCCAATGTTTTTATACATAAATACGATTTTTTTGTATAATTTAAACGGTCAATGCGATAAAATTATATAGAGAAACGATGGATGCGATATATTTTTACGTGTTTTGTATGAAACTAATTCGGAATTGTAAAAAATAACGACAAATACGGGAAAACAATTATTCGAGGAACGATAGATAGAGGTTTCACTGTATATGTTATTACATAGAAATGTATTTAAATTATTTCAAAACTTTGATATTTTGTGTTAGGTGTTTATATTTGCTGTGGCATTTCATAAAAAAAGATTTCTTCTTTCCTGATTTTATATTTACAGTTGATTGAAATTTATGTTAGTGTTCACAGAATCGCTTTTAATTTTGTTGATCAAGCTCTTTATAATATTGACAATATTTTGTGAGTATTACTGAAAATGTTATAATACTGTATTCCTAAATAAATAAGATGTTTCAATGCAAACATCAATACCATTATTAGCCTGTAAGAAGTTCCTAATTTCTCCTGCCAAAATTTGTTCTAGTTTTTCTTCTGTGTAAAATATCCATTCACCCTTTAATAATTTATTGGTAACATTCTGAGAACCATGGTGCCAGTGTTGAGAGTTAATGTTAGTTGTTTATATTTTTGAACGTGGCAATATTTTATTGCAAACTGCTTGCCTCATCTTGCACTTCACATTGCCATCTTTTTTATTTGTCTGTGGTTATAAACCCTTTTCGCACTATGCGATTTGTGTTAGATCAGTCCCATATTCCATATTTATTCTTATGATCGCTCACAACTTGATCTTCAAATACTCCATAAACAATATATCTAAAAAAATATGTTGTTAAGATTCATCTTGAGAATAAATGATCATTGTCTATGGAATATCCAAACAATATCTGATGTAAAATGCATTGTGTGAAGAGGTCCTAATTTTTATAATGTAACAGATTTGTACAAGCTCATTGTTGTTGACTATAAATATTTAAAAACATATTTAATATGTAAAAAAGTCTTATGCCTTTGGTATGTTTATTTAATAAGTGAAATACAATAAGAAATTTACTGAGACTATTATTTCTAATTTCTTCCTATAACATACGATACATTCTCATTGATATTCGGAGTGTGTTATGCAATAATGTTTCTAGTTACATCAACCAAATTGATATAATCAATGTTTTGTATCGAGTCAACACTAACGGCAATCGCATATTTTATGAGTTGACAAATGAAGATTGGTTAATTGGAATGAAGTGAGAATATAATTTTTAGGTTTGGATCCTGACACTTCCTAACAGCCCAAAGTATGATTGGGAGAGAGAGTGCTAATTCTACATATTTACATTTTTTACAACATGTAATCACGTCAATGTGAAAAATGAACAGTGTTGTTTTTTAATACATTTCTTAAAATTTATAATTTTGTGGCTTGTTACATTGTTGCATGACACACTCTCTATTTTATTATTGTTATTATGAAGTAAAACATTGTGTAGCTAGAGAGAAATATTATTCTTAATAATTTCTATTTTGATAATTGAATTATTTCTGATGAAACTAAAATCAAAATGGGACGTGATTTATACCTGTTTGTATTTACTTATTTATTTATTTTTATCTTATTTTTGTGAAAGATATATATATGTGTAAATAAAATATGCCAATATTATTATTATATAGAGATATTTGGTTGTTTTTTTTTCTTCCTTTCATTGTCAAATTTTAATGTCCTACATTCCAAACTGTCAAACTTTTCTGTAAGTTTACAAGTGCTCTGTTAAAGACAGGAATTTGTAAAACATCAATTCAGGGATGAAGCATGGTCATTATGCAGGTGCCTTCGGAAAAAAATTGATTTGTACTGGTTTCGTTCCTGTCTTCCCAAAATGAAGAATATCAAATATAAGAGAAATGATGGTTAGGTGAATATTAAAATGATATGATTTTCTAAATAAATTTTATTGACACTCAACAGTAAGGTTTACAAAAAATTTTCAATGAATACAAAAATAATAATTAAAACAATGACTAAAGACTTTGTATCAATTTATCATATAATAAAATTATATATAAAACCTTTACATATGTTACAATAATTCATTAATACCTAATAGGTATTTGTATTATTTACATAGTTCTATAAAATATTTAGCTATTTACATATCACAATTTAAGGCGATCTTGTGAAGCACCACAAACAAAAATAAAAAATGAATTTAATTGCAGTGAAAAATATGTTAATGAATTCTAATTCTGACAAAATGTTTCACTGTCTTTGTTTATTTTTTCTATGGATTCTTAACAAAGTGCTGAAAGAAGAATAGTGCCTATTGATGCATTTTGTAATGACAATTTTTTTTCTAAACTTTTAAGTTTACTAATTTAGATCTGAAAGAAAGAGGAATAGGTTTGCAACGCCGATTTTTAGCCATGTTCAAAGAGCAACAAAGCTCACTGCATTGAGCCCTGCACTTGGTGGGGGATCACTCGAGGTGGATACAGATGGTCTATAGAACGAGGCATAATGGTCATGGCCCTCAAAATCGAGGGACCGACGGAGATGATGAAAGTGTAACAAACTTTTGAAAAATCAATTGAAAGGAGCAAATAAATTCTAAGCGTGATGAAAAGAAGACATAAGTATAGTTTCTTAGGACTTGAAAGTAAAATTCAAACTTTTATCAAACTCTTTTATCGGTAATAGGAATTTATATTAAAATATTTTTGTCTGCAAGCAGCAACCTAAAAACTAATAGTGTATGACACTTTGAACTTAAATAAATATCTTTATGATAAAACAATTCTATTAATATAATTAATGTTATTTTTATTTACACAACAATGAGATCTTTAGAACTATGAATCTAATATTAATCAAACACTATGCTAAAAGCAAATATATTTATACAGTAAAAATTCAAGGAAGAATATACTCAACATCTTTATAATACGTATGTAGATATTTTGTGTCTGGGTTTTTTTTTGTTATTTTTCGGATCACTCCTTGCATCATAAAGATGTATTCTTTTGACATTAAATAAAACATAACATAGCAACATTTTTACAGAGTTATTAGAAAATAATATAGCAACATTGAAAAGATTATGAATAATTTTAAAAGCAATGAGGAATGAATTTTTAAGGTGAATATTTATTTTTGTAGATTTGTCTAATTTTGAAGAACAAAATATTGTGAATAAAAAATGATAGTAGAGGAAAGTCACCAAATATGAAATAGTATCCTAATATGGAATACCTTCATTTCTCTAAGACTATAAGTATGAAACGCAACACTCGACCATCTTCTGTTTCATTCGGTCTACTAACTATCGCACTCACACCATCGAGTCAGTTGCGCGAACGCTTCATGTGTGGCAGGCGTGTTTTGTTTTGTTGTCGTGTAGAAAATTTTAAAGGTAAGTAATAAATGAGTATTACCAGCTGTTATGTTTGTATACATAAGTTTTATACTATTTAGTATATCGGTATTATGTTTATTTCACCATTTTGTGATCTTTTGTCATTAAAATATTGTGACTTGAAAAAATATTTAGAAGAGTATGAACTAGTATAAAAATCCAAATATGGACAGTCGTCGGTATCTAATTATGGAATATTCCATAATTAGGTCTTAATTTTTCATATGATAGATACTTGCTATTATTTCTTTAAAAATATATGTAATGTTTGTTTTTAGAATGTCCGATTCGCAATCAACCAAACGAAAAACCTGGGATGAAGAAAAAATGGCACAAGCTATAAAAATCGTCCGGGCAAAGAAAATGGGGTATTTGAAAGCGGCACAGCATTTTCAAGTGCCTAGGACAACTTTATTTCGTCTCTGCCAAAAAGATGAACAGTCTCCAGAAGTGGCAGCAGCTACTACATTAGGACGAAAAACTATCTTGGGCTCCGAACTTGAACGTCAGCTTGTAGAATACATACTAATAATGGAGAGCAAGTTTCACGGTTTAACAAGAACTGATCTTCGCCGTATGGCGTTCATGCTAGCAAAGCGAAACAATTTGCAGAATCCCTTCGGTGAATCTGGTATGGCTGGAAAAAAGTGGTTGAAGTTATTTTTAAATCGTCATAAAGATAAACTTTCGATAAGAAGACCAACTGGTACATCATTTGCCAGAGCATTTGGATTTGATAAAGAAAAAGTGGAAGCCTTTTTCAACCTCCTTGAAGAGCTTTACACTAAAAATAACTATCCACCAAATCGTATTTACAACGTGGATGAATCAGGCCTCACAATAGTACAAAGTAAGATACCACAAATAATCGGCCACAAAGGTAAACGCCAGGTAGCTGCACTGACTTCAGCAGAAAGAGGATCTCTGATGACAATAGTTGTTTGCATGAATGCTACTGGTCATTTTGTGCCACCATTCATTATTTTTCCCAGAAAAAATATGAGTGCTCAGCTAATGAGAGGCTGTCCTCCAGGATCAGTCGGAGTTGCGCATCCATCAGGGTGGATACAAATGAACATCTTTACAGACTGGTTCAAGCACTTTATTCAACACACCAACCCGACTCCTGAATCGAGGGTTTTACTGATACTAGATGGACACTATAGTCATACTCACAATATCGATATAATAGATATTGCTAGGGAAAATAACGTGGACATAGTTTCGTTACCTCCTCATACGACTCATAAATTGCAGCCGTTAGATAAGACTTTCATGGGGCCTTTAAAAACATACTATAGTGAGGAAATACGCATGTGGATTAGAGACAACAACAGACCTCTAAGTCCATATGATATTGTGGAGCTGTTTGGCAAATCCTATTTGAAAGTACAAACAGGCGAAATTGCAGCCAACGGGTTCAAAGTCACTGGATTGTGGCCTTTAAATAAAAATGTCTTCAGTGATGTGGACTTTATTGCTGCGCAACAAAATGCTGTAATAGATGGTTGTACAACCAATATCCCTCCGCTGGAATCAAGATCTGAAACTGGTCAAGTTCTGGTAGAAATACGTGCACCACAAACAACTGCTAATTTACAACCTGAACCTGCACCTTCGACTTCTGGGCTTAATCGCAGCAGTTTGGGTCTGGTGTCTCCGCATGCCATAAGTCCAGTGCCAGAGAAACGAAGAAAAGTATCTAGCAGAGGAAGAAAAGCTGCTGTAGCAGCAGTCATAACATCTTCTCCCTACAAAAATGATTTAGAAAATAAAAATATGAAGAGACAAGAAAAAGAAAGTAAACTAGTCAAGACAAAGAATAAGAAGAAAACTGCGAAGAGAAACAAACAAACGAAGAAAAATAAGGATGATAGTGAAGAAGAAGACTCTGAGGAACTAGACGTTATCCAGTTTGATGAAGGTAGTGAACATGATGAGTTGATGGACCAAGTACCTCCTGACTCTGCTGATGCAGAATGTATGTTCTGTTCAAGACTTTTTTCCATGGATAAAAGTGGAGAAAGCTGGATTAAATGCTTGATGTGTGGGCTCTGGGCACATTATGATTGTGCTGGTCCAGAGTTTGATACTTGGATCTGTGACTTTTGCAAGTAATTATGTAACTTATTTCATTGATCACAATATGTTATATTCATTTAATTGATCTCAAAGATATTAATGTCCATTTTTGTTATTGTTATGTTGATTTATGCTTGTATTCTATATATGGGTACCTATTCCATATTTGGTTACTAATTTGTGAGATTGTTTTTTGTGTTAGATTTTAATTTGATAACTAATATATTTGATTAAAGGCTGTTAATTACTACATATAAATGTATGACTGATTAGTAAAAACATTAAACTGATTTAATTTATATGAAGTTTTTTTTTTATATCCCAAAAACAAAATGGTATTCCATATTTGGTGACTTTCCTCTATTCAAATGAATGAATGTTTTTTTTTGAAATTATAATAACTAATGTTTGGCACTTGGAATTCACAAAATAACAAAATATGGACTACAAGAAAGTAACAGAGCATAGTTATAATGAATGTTGTATAATAAAATATTAAATTAAATAAGTACCATAAACAAAATCATAAATATTAAACCTATCATACAATATAATGTTATATTGATACAATTTCTCAAATTTATAGAAACAAATATATTTAAAATCTAATTAACTTTCTAGAGTATTCTAGACCATGAATTTGAGTTTGTAGACAATTTTTACAATCATATTAATAAATGAAGATCATATTAGACAAGCAATCAACCAGCAATTAATAAAAAAAATGTAGGGATGAGAGTTTTACTCTGTGGTGGTTGATAGCTTGTTTAATTTGATTTTATTGAGATGTTTACAAATTTCGTTTAATTTATTTTGTCATTGGAATAAAATTCATAAAAAAAAACATAAAATTTCATACAAAATTTCTTGCTTGATTGTAAAAAAATAATCTGAATTAGCTACATTCTTCATTTCCACAGAAATATTTTTTATTTTGATTAATGTAACAAATTACTGTATGTATTGAAGGATTAAAACTTACTAAAATTTACATAATTTACAACATAAATACATGTTATTATCTTTTTACATAAATTGAATAAAAACAATGATCCGCTTTCCATTTCCATAAAAATAAAAATATTTTGATATTGTTGTGAAAACATATTTTATTTTCTTCATGATACAAATTTGATGGATCCTTTCTGGATAAACTCTTAAAATACAAATCATCGGCTCCTTGTTTTTTTTTGAGGAGGCATCACACAAATTTAGCAAATTTCTCAGTTTATTGTCGATAGATCAGATTTATTGGTATAAATGATGAGACTAACTATGTTATAGAGTCTGATTTTACAGAAAATAATAATAGTGCAAGAAACAATCTATCTTAGAAATGATTATAATCTTTTTATCACAAATTCTTGCTAACATTCTAGTGAAATCCTTAAAATATTTTGTTTATTGATCTAATCATATATGGCAAAACATCACAAATTACTAAGCAAATAACAAAACTATCTACCTAGGTACCTATTTATATTTACAAAATATACAATAGTTTTATAATGAATAACAATTTTATTCTTCATATCAAGATCAATTATCAATTCATTTATTGATGAATATATTTATTTAAACAAAACTAATGTCTATGGAATCCTTGACATAATCGACAAAACATAATCCCTCAAATGTATATGATTGCATGTTGATTATATTAATATTATTGTACTGTTGATTGTGATGTGATGATACTATTGATTGAATTTATCTTATTATATAATAATTATTGTACTGTTGTTTTTACAAGTAACTTTATAAAATATTGTAGTGATAAATAAAAGCTGTTATTAATTTGTGATTGATTTTTCTATAGCAAAACATAGTTAAGCGATTAATGTTTCGCCTTTCTGTGATAAAATAAATTATGATGTGGTGATTTTTTTAAAAGAACACAGTACTTACAATTCACTTTTCTGATGATTTTGATATGAAATAAACAGACACTGATATTTTTTTGTTAGGTACACCAAATAATCGTTAGTTTGTTAACAATACCTTAGATTACCATATGTATTCGACATTTCGTTAAAAAATAACGTGATTTTAAAAGTCTTTCTATTTTTAAATGTTATCACTGATTTAGGTGATTCGTGCTTCACTTGAAGTCCTTATTGTTTTTTTCATTACAAAAACCACATCACTAAATATTTTCTTATGTTGTGAGCAAACACTGCGAAGTTTCTTTATCGTTAAGGTCTCTAGATATAAACTTCCAATCTTCTATTCTTGGTGCACACGCTAAAGATAGTGAACCTAATTTTCTCTTGGCCGAAATAAGGAATTCTCCCGGTCCTGGTGTAACCCCACACCTGGCATTGACGTGGACACGAGCGAACCACGTCTCTTCGCGGGTTTTCCTTTTTCTCCTTTTCCTCTCTACGTCACTACTGCTGGTTATTTGGTTCTCGACCTCCTCCGTGGTGTCTGTGAAGAGACTGCCCATCCAACTATTCCTGGATGAGGTGTTGAATGGAGCTTCTGGATCTGTCTGGAACGTTCTTCCACCAGGACTACTGTAGCGAATGAGTTTGGTGATTTTGATTGTCAACTCTGATGTGTCGAGATCTTTTCGGTCTTGCATACCAATTATGATACCGCGAGTCACTGAAACAAGTAGAAAAAAAGATTAATTATTTTTGTTTTAATATCGAAGCATTATTTAAAAACACTCTATCTTAATTAAACAAATTACTAAATACCAGAAAGTATCGACGTTTACTCTCATAAGTTTCCTAAATTAGATATTGTTCAGCAAGATTAAGGTACAAGTTAAAGATTTCTAGGAGGTAGGTAGACAGCATCTAATGTCGATATTTGATTTGAGGTAACATTATAATTAAGATAAAAAGGTTTCACCCTACATTATGTAATAAAAATTAACCCCTTCAGTATCTGTATTCAAGAAATGACGTCGTGACAGTGTCTACCTATCTACTGTGGACGTAAGGGGCGGGCTTCTAATTTTATCCCTTGGAAACCATAATACGACGTTAATTGACCAAAGAATAAAAAAAATCGTGCCCTTCTTTAGTTACTATAATCGCCTACAAAATGTTTGTGTGTTTGTACATTTGTAGTTCTCACAGGCAGTGTAATAATTGGATATTATTGTATGTATTAATAATATGATTATAGGTAGAATATGGAAAACTTATTAATCACCTTCTCTACCTACGAAACGTGATTAGTGAAGTTTTTAAAATCGTTACTCACGAGGAAGAGGTAATGTGAGATGATACGTACATTGCATGAAGCTTGTCTGATTTAGGTACGCCAACTATTTTTGAGACCATTGTGAATCTTCCTTTTTAATGATCTCAAGCGTCTGTACTCTGTATTTAAAAGGGCTAACCACCAAAGGTTGCCGGCAAACCCTTTCCAAGACTGGCGAGTTTCGAATCTTGTCGTCGACTTTCTCAATACAAGGATTACATATAGTGTGATGGTATTCGAAATATGTTTGGATTTAAGATAAACACAGGTTCATATTTAAAAAATAAGTGCATAGTATAGTAAATAATAATCAAACCAAACCTATTTTCATGTCTTATATACAGTCAGAGGGAAATAGCTTTTTAAGGGAGCCGGATAATTTACCGACAACAATTTGCCGACGGACAATTCACCGACAACAATTCACCGAGAGGACAAATTACCGAGAGGATAATTCACCGACAGGATAATTCATCGACGTACATTTCACCGACAGACAATTTGCCGACAAATACAAAACAATATAATCATGTTTTGTAATGTTGTATTTTATTGTTTATATATTTGTGTAACAAAATATTTAAACACTACAAGAAACAATCTGTCTTTTTTTAAAAAAAGAACTTCCGACCACGCCAGAATTATATTATTCGCATTTGTCGGCAAATTGTCTGTCGGTGAAATGTACGTCGATGAATTATCCTGTCGGTGAATTATCCTCTCGGTAATTTGTCCTCTCGGTGAATTGTTGTCGGTGAATTGTCCGTCGGCAAATTGTTGTCGGTGAATTTTCCTAGACCCCTTTTTAAATGCTATGAAAGCTCAGTGAGATGTGCCAGTGATTGTCCATGTGCGAAATGTATTTTGTGAATTGTTAATAAGAATGTACCTGTATATTTATTGTAATAAAGACGATTTATTATTGTTTTGCTGCATTTGCCCGAATTTTAAATCCTTCGCTCTGAATATTTCATTATTTTAAAATTCCGCGTCCTTTAGTTAAATATTTCGAAACAAATAACTACAAACATGATAGATACATATTATTATAATCGTCCGGGCTATTTTGTAATAATTTGTAGGTACATTTTGAGTTGGACGCATTTCACTACGGCGTAAAACTCGCGCGTAGTATTATTACGTGATTATGATGAGATAAATCGTGTAGTTCAGAATGTTCATTTAACAGCAATAATACCATCACAATATCAATATTGATACCTACACAAGAGGAATATAACATAGACAGAATAATAAAATAAATGCAGGCATAGGCGTACCTAGGACTTTCTCTAGGGGGCAGCAGCTAAGTAAATTTTTATTGTTACAACTATCAAATGGGTGAACCATTTTAGTGGTCTTACTTTTAAAGCACGATTTAGTAATATTATGATACACCTACACGAAATATTTATACCTCTCGTTAAATTTTCCTTTTGGTATAGGAATTTGAAATGTTTCACGACCTCCTTGTTTTTGTTCACCTTAAATTATTATTAATTAGTCTGACTTCTAGAGGGGTGGAGGGAACATTTCCCACTTCAGTGCCAATTTTCCATACTATTCCCATATTTTGAATCTAATTTTGCCTACTTTTCTACTGTTTTCGATATCAAATGAGGGAAGCACGTGCTTCTTCTTGCCCTCTCCCCCTCCCTTCTTCTGAGTACACCCATGTAAAAACTGTAATACCCTGTAAGTTGTAGGTCAGTGGGAAACGGACTGTGAACCTTTAACACAGGATAATAATGTAACTATGTAACAATATAATATTAATAACAATTTCCCATATACCCTATTCCAATACACTTTTTGAAGAAATTAGGTAGGTATAACAACGGGCACGATTCTACGTGAAATTTTAAAATTAAATTAATCACGTTGAGAAAATACTTCGACAACAATTCGTGTGTTTTTTATTATAATAGCGCCTTTGCGATTAACTCGCCCTCTGTATATTGATTGTATCTAACTTGAACGTTTACCTTTTATGTAATTGTTTGTAATAAATGTACAGTAAGGAATGAATAAAATAAAATAAATTATATAAAAAAACAATATAAATAACAGTACCTACTTTGGGTTAGTTGGAAGGGATCATGAAAAACTTTTTTAATCTGAGATAATCGCTCTACATTGTTATTTATAAACGTATAATAAAGAAAAAATGTTAAAAAGTTATTTTCCACAATGCCCTGCAATATTATTTTCGGGCCATAATTTTCCGTTTTCTAACTTGCGGGTTTGACGCTTGTCCAAATGCAAGCATACAAAATCTACCTAGCTAATATTGCTTTACTCTATTTATCTAGAACTTGATAAAAAACGTAGAAAGTGCATAGCATTTTTATTTCGCGGCTTTCAGGCTTTGAGCTAAAATGGTACATTGCCGTTGCCTTAAATCAGTCTACTAAATAAATTACACGAAAACATTATTGACTTCAATTAATTAAGAAGTTATATTTTATCTATCTGTGTAAATGTTTGGAAGTCATAGCATTGCATTACTGCGACTGGTGTACATTACACATGATATTTGTACAGCGCAGTACTTGTAAATCAACTCACTTGAACTCTACTTGGCACTCGACTGTGTAAACACAAGACAAGAGGCAGCTCTCGTCGCGTCCCTGCAGCGTATGGTTGAAGTTGAATAAAATATTGTGCTTCTGTCATTCCAATATGTTTGCTTAAAATTCTGGTATCTATCAAGTTGAAGATTTGAAAGCATTCTAGTACAAACACCGTGTCGTATTTATAGAAAAGTTATTTTAACATAAGTGTGGAAGAACCATTGATCTGATATGTATATCAATGGGAAGAACTTATGTTATAACAATTGCGAATCATTTTTAACTTTAATTAGAAAGAGGTATAGGTATGCAATTGTTTTGTTAGCTGTGTTTTTTATCAACACTCACATCATTTACGTGCTTTTTAAAGTTTGCCATAAATTACGTAACTTTTGTGTTAAAAGGAATGCAGAATCATTTCATAAACGTAAACTTTCTCTCAATCATTTTATTTAGATAAATTTTCATTAAATTTATATCAATGGAAAACTAGCTGGTCATGTAAGTAAGCATAAGACATTGTCATATTTCTGTATGAGGTTGAATGCGTGACTCTGTACCTGAGAGCCATTTAGTCTTAAGTACTAAAATGCCATTTTCAAATTCAATTTTTTAATTGAAAAAATCTCGACATTTTGCTAGTAATAAGATGTATATAGTATATACAGCTTATTAGATAGACCCTAGAGTATAGACCCTAAGCATTTCTGTACTTACGACTCACGACTTATGTGTTATTTTCGCTTTTTTCGTAACTTTGGCATTTTAGTCAAAAATGCACTTAAGTCTTAATGGCTCTCAGGTACAGTATTGATGTAGTGTGCATGATTTGGATGTTTGGATATACTGTATAGGTATGTAGGTATTATTAATAATTTGTATTCTATATTTTCGAGTGTAACTTTGTGGAAATACATTATAAAAGATAATATTTAAATTAAATCAAACACTATTTAATTATGTGTTATTACTGATGATGACTACATTGTAGTTGAAAACGTTATAATTAAAACAATCTCATAGTGGAATTAAACAGTGTTTGATTTAATTTAAATATTATCTTTAATAATCTGTATTTATATAATTATATAGTGTTTTATTTCTAAAATAATCGCATATGGATCATCAGGAGTGATTATTTTTACTGTCGGTGCGTTGCGTAACGAAAGTTGATCAATAAAATTATAATGACGATGTCACAAAAAAAGTATTAAAATAACTACTGTAATCTTTGCAGGTGTACGTGTTACATACCGAAACTGACAAAAAAGAGGAATATAATGATAAAAAAAAATGCACCAAAAACGAAATAGTTTCATAGAGTCATTAAACTAAGGAATGTTAAGTCATATTATATATGTGCCTATCTACCTAATACGAATAGGAAATAATGACTCTAGAGATACAATTTACTCACTGTTCTGATGATTATGTAGGCACCTTGTACGTCATGTTACATGAGGCACCAAATCATTAGAGCTGGGCATAACGATTAACAGAATTTTTATATTATGAACTTCACCAATGATTAACAGATTAACGAGTTCTTAAACTAAAAAAAATAACTGCAATAATAACGGAGAGTATTTAAAGCGCCATCTTTGTGCCATAGCACCTCGAGGACGCTGTACATGATAATGTTCTATCTTCAACAATGTTGTCTGTGTCAAGAATTCAAACTAAATACAAAAATGATTTATCATTAATGAAAAATCTGTAAATTTTACTTATAAAAGCTCTTTATTCTAGAAGGGTAGAGACTTAGAGAGTTTTGAAGTATTATATTCATCCCAGGTACTGGTTGTGTGTAAAAACGTCAAAGTACTTTTTTGTTGATTTTTTTAACGCCGGGAACTTTTTTTTTTTTCCTTAAGCTAAGTGTGACTCCAAAAACTAAACACATTTTACATCTTGAATTCAGCGATGAGGTTTGCCACTCATCCCAAAAGTCATTGTTTTGTTGGTACGGAGATGACAGGTTGCATGTTTATTGCATGTGGCTGATCTGCTGGCTTCCCCGTTTGTGGGGCATGCCGTGATAGGATAGTAGTACCTAGTAAATCTTCGAGAATTTTATGATTTAACGAGTAACGACATTGACTTTTTGTTGACATGGTAACGATTAACCGAACTAAATTTTTGATTAACGGTGCCCGGCTCTCCTACAAAATTATGATGATGAAAGACACACGTCTATCGAGATGTCATCTATGGATATTGTTCTTGCTTTTTATCTATGTAATAGGTACATAGGTACGTAGTATGGCGGGTAACTTGGTATGGTAGGTACCTATCTATAATGCACTTGTTGTCTTGTCTGTGACATGCGTGTATACATTCGTGAGATTCTTTATTTAAAATGCCTTCATAAGTAGGTGCTCTATTCTTACATTTTATTATTATTTTTATAAGTTTGAGTAATTATTATAGGTATTTAGTTTTTACTTCGATGTGTGTGGTATTTTTTGATTTTTTTTTAAATAATATGTATACTTGAAGCATAAAATACAATATTTTAAGGATGAAGGTGAATATTGGAAAGTGTTAAATTCTTGTCCATTTGATGATTTTTTACGAATACCTGCTTATTACAGAACACTTGAAAATATACAGTGATAGACCTAGTCTATATTCCTATTCCTAGATCTAAATTTATTTTATTTTATCCTTTTCAATCCATATAAGGTTTAGAAAATTTTAATCATTTGCGAATATGTAGTTTGTTGCGTATTAAAAAAATAAATCTTCGCTCAACACGCAACCCTTTCAAATTGTTTTGGTTGTTATTATTATATAAGTTATGGCTCAACTCATCAATTTAAAAATTATTGTAAAATTCGACAGGAATCTGATCCAATAAATCCACCAATACAAATGTATCTACATTATACATAATGTAGGTACCTAATAACCACACGAGGCGAAACGTACGTCACATTGTATTATCATTGGATTGGATTTTATATTATTACAGACTACAGACATGTCCGCGATATGGTTGCTTCAGGCGGAGTAAATTGGATACGGATTCAATCTCCAATTCACTAAAGCAGTGCTCCCAAACCTCACACGAGAAATGGGACATTTGAAACAGAATTTGTTTGTCTTCTTTTATGTTGTTTGCAACTTCTACAATACAATGTGTAGGATGTTAGTTGTATATTCACTGCATATATTGAACACAAATAATTTCTTCTGTTTGGCATAAAAAAATAGGATACGTATTTAGAATATATTTCACCAAGTCGATTTATAAATGTCTAATGTGAGATGAAGTTTTACGACTTTTAGGAAAGTTGTCAGTACATAATGTGGAAGATGACCTGTGTGTTTATTTATCTGTGGTTAGTCTGTTGCTACCCCATTTGTGGGAAATAATGTGAAGAATTAAATAGATAGAATTTAATACCTTAAGATGTCAATTAGTTGGTGGAAGAGTGAGGCTTTTTGCATTGTATTTGTATACCTACATCATAATATATTTCATTAGATCTTTAAATTTTCTAAATAATTTAGACAAAATAGTCGATTAGTAACATTTTTTTCTTAATATAACGAAAACTTCAAAACTTACCTGCGATTCTGAGTGAAAATTTTGGACATTTCTAAATGAGGTAAAAAATATAACATTTTGAGAATGTCTGCGTTGTCAGGTAAATGCGTGCATGTGTGGAACAGGGTTATAAATAAAATAATATCATGTTTACAATCCTAAATTATACCAAACCATAATAAACTAAACTATATGAATATATAGGTACATAATATTTTATTATTATTTAACCGTAATAATAATATCAAAATATATAGGTGCCTACCTTCCTGCAACTAAATAACCACCGCTTTAGTAATCCACAACATAAGAAATAGGTACTTACCTATTTATGTTAGGTAGGTACTCTTTAACTTTGCGATAATAATAATAATATTATTATTATCGCAAAGTTACATATTATTATAGTATTTTACAGTTATAAAATGGCAACACTGTAGTTTATGGAATAATACGAAAATACTCTTTAATGAGAACAATAGTACTGTATATTGAAAACAAAATTAGTAATTTGAACTATTTTAAATTCGGAACATATCCGAGAAAATTACCTAATGAGTGCAAACTCATTTTACTTTTAAGCAAATCTCATTGCTTCTACGAGTATTTATCACTACCACTACGGCATCTCTCACAAGTAATCAATATACAGGATGACCGTTCTGTGCCATAGAAAATAAGATATTTGGAGGAGCTGTAGGGGGGCTGTAGCTTAACAGGTTTTTACTTTCTATCAAATTTGTGAACCTTTTTTTAGCTCAATTTCCATACTTTTCCCATACTTGAATTCTAATTTTACCTATTTTACAACTATTTTCTCCCTTACCCCTCACCTAAGTGGGCAGGCCCATGGGATAACTTACTAATCGTTGAATAAAATTTCTAGATGGACGTTTATCATTTTTTTATTTTACGAGAATCAAATTACACGTTTTCAATGCTTTGTATTCGATATATCATTTGAGTATTCCTAAAAACCCATAATAATCACTTATAACACAATATCGTTTGTCCCTTGAAAATCATCGATTCCTAGAAATATATTTACATCAAAATATGCAATATGCAGGACGTCAAAATAAGTCTTAATAACAATAATAATATACGTAACTAAATAATATATCCAATGAGACAATAATTTTATATTTTACATAATTGATCACGTGATGGTTCATAATACCAGATACCGTAAATACCTGGGTGTAGGTAGGTAGATACCTTGCACTCTATTAAGAATATTAAGATGACCATAGACGTAAAAGTCAGATAAAGAAAGGTGTGTAAATAATCTGACGTCGAAAGATACATAAATATCGAAAATGTATAAATATAATTTTCTTGAAGCTGCATGTAATAAACACGCAAGCTGTCCTCGTCGTGCCAACAAAAAATTTAAGACATTCAGGATGGGTGGCAAACCTCATAGCTGAATTGAAGATGAAAAATATCTTTATTTTTCGAACACATGCCTTTTGCAAGACATTCGAAAACTTACGGAAAAGAGTGGGAGACCAATTCTTTGCCGGGTGTTTCGAATACAAATTAACATAATAAAAAAACATGGACGTTCTGTGAATGAACTGTGGTAGAATCTTGCGGACTAAACAATTTTTTGTCAAATATCATTGGTCATTTCTCAAAACACATAATGATAATGCGCACGGTATCATTTACAAATATCTTTTTTTGTGACTGCTTATGTCAAAAATGTTATAGGTCATACTATCACAGCATAATGTCTCACAAGTGGGGTAATCAGCTGATTAACCGCATGTGATAAACATAAAGATTGCTCTCGTCGTACCAAGAAAACTTAAAAATCTTATTCATATTACACTGCTTAGTATTGACACATTTTTTTTTTCATAAAATGTTCAGAATTATTAGTGGCCCATAATTTTGAGCACGTCACATTAATTTATGCAAATTAACGTTATTTTCATCATTGACTTTTATTGGTTGATAATACTGTATCTACAAATAATTTATATGAATATCAGCTTTGAAGTCGTCCAGAGCATGTGTTTTATTATATCGGCCCTTTAACAGACCTATTGCGTCTAATTAGGGCGAATATTTCATGGGTGATATCCGAAAAATCCAAGGAGCAAAAAACCGTTGCCTCGGGGCCATATAGATATGCCAGATGTTTACAACCAGTGGGTTACGTTACTAATAACATACAACATTCTTTATTGATCAGACAAAATGTCAAATCAACTGTACCTGAGAGCCATTAGGACTCAAGTGCATTTTTGACAAAAATACCAAAGTTACGAAAAAAGCGGAAATAACACAACAGTCGTGAGTCTTAGGTACAGAAATACTTAGGGTCTATACTATCTATAGGGTCTATGTTATAAGCTGTATATACTACAAAGTACAAACAGCTTATTACTAGTAAAATGTTGAAATTTTTTTGATTAAAAAATTGAATTTTAAAATGGCATTTTAGTACTTAAGACTAAATGGCTCTCAGGTACAAATTGTTGTTTGTCAGCTTTTTACTACTAATTATCAACAGATTTTGAAAATTTTGGAATTTTTGTATGAGTTGAGAAGTAAAATATTACGTTTTTTGCTACTGAAACAAAACTTAAATAAGTATAGTTTTTACTGATGTATTTAGTAAAAACTTTGTATTTTACAACTAAAATCAATGATATCTACCATCGATAACACGGTATTTTCAAAAAAAAATATGTACCTAAGCTATATTTGCAAGTTTTTTTTTTAAATGAAAAATATCGACAAACGAAAATGCACCTTCTATTTTTCTAATATTATTTTTCGCAGTGACTGTTTTTTTTTATCAAAATAACTAGCACATACATAACTTTATTTTTATTAAAAATGGTTTTTCTTCTCTGCAAAGTCCCCATGTAGGTATAAAATACTGTATTTTTGTTGTCCTGCATATTTTATCCTATCTAGCTAATGTTTACAAATTCCGCTAATATCCTTAATACATACTTAACAACATGCCAACATGATTCTAAATCACCATAACGTGACTTTCATCATAATTATACGCTTAGGAACAGTTTAAGATGAAAAAATATCTATTTGTTTTATATTGAGATGTAGATGATGCTGTATTTATTTATTTATGTGGGTATGTACGAGTATTTCAAGATTTTAAATATAAAAGTGGACCAACTCATACCATCCTGTCTAAAAATAATTAAGAGTGCGAAAATTGTAACTATGCGATCCTTAAATATACTCTTTGTTATGTAATGATAAAGTATTTCTAAAAGTCATATAATTTATACTCTTTCTATTCTCGGATCACTCTCGTCCGATCCTGGCGTGGACGAATGTTTCCTCCATCTCTTTACCATCTACAGAATATTATGGTGTGTAAACTGTAAAGTTGTCGACACCAACCTATATGCTATATGATATGGTAGATACATGTAGGTTGAAATCTATTGTCTATTGTTGACTGTGATTCTATTTTCAATAGGTACAACGATAGTCACTTAGTGCACACTGGCGGGTATACTCTCAGTCGATACAAATCTACTACTACTACTACTATACCATCACGGCATATCCCACAAGTGGGGTAGCCAGCAGATCAGCTGCACGTAAGAAACATGCAAACTGTCCTCTTCGTGCCAATATAAAATCAAGACATTCAGGATGGGTGGCAAGCCTCATCGCTGAATTTAAGATGTAAAATGTCTTATTTTTTTCGAACACCTGCCTTTTACAGGACACTCGAAAACTTACGCAGAAGAGTGGGAGATACAAATCTACTTCTAAGTAAATAGATATGATAGGTACTTACCAAGATCACTCGTACAAAAGGCATTAGCCATCTCCTGTTCAGTGCACGGCCGACATTCTTCTTCAGCTGGATCATACGAATGAGCAGGAAGCGGTTGCAGGTCATATTGCATTCTGGCAGCTCTTTTTGGTGCAACTCCTCCAGTTGGCACGGGATCGGCTTCCACATACAAGGCAGCCTGACCACCTTTAGATCGGAAGCATCTCACTTCCTTACTGTGGCCATCATCCGCAGAATAGAAAGGAAGCAGACCTCTGCTGCCTTCTAAGAAGAGACGAGCTGGGAAGTCTTTCTTTCTATTTTTATTTTTCAGTCTTGTCATATAAGATTCAATAGACTCGGTCGTATAACTTATTGTTGCTATTTGATCAGTATCATCAAGATAATCTTCATGATGTTTCTTCCACTTTTTCTTTATTCCTCTCAACTTATACCCATAACTCCTCTTCTCTTCTTCTCTAAAATCCAAAACCCTATCCTCGCTGTAGAGATCAGGCTCTTGATCATATTTCGTATCCTCGTCAGTTGATAAGATTTTCATACAAACTTTGAAATCTTTGTTTGAATTGTGGAGTCGAAGAATAACTCTCAGAGCGCCTTGTGGGTAGAGCCAGGTTATTTTTCCAGTTCGACAACGGAGATAAACGGGAGTCACTTCTCGCGATGAGCCGGCAGTCAAACCGCTGGAAAAAAACAAAAAAAGGACTCATTAGATTTAATATTCTGTAAAGTAGAAAATTTTACAATAATTGAATTCAAAAGTCACAATAAAGTATGCAGCATAACTTTTTATACTTGGCTTAAGGCTATAGACCTCAAAATTATAGACAAGAACTATTGTAGATTCAAAGAACGTTTAAATAATGGTGAATAGACAATGAGATTGAGAGGACACGTGTGTGTTTGATGATAAGGACAATACATAGATGTGTATTATAATTTATATGGTCAGATGTCTCGGGAAGATTAAATGACTGTTTGATGAATGTGGTTGATGACTTGTGTATCCTTTATTCATTCACATCATACCTATTTATTGTTCTTTCTTCTTCCGAGACGTCGTCACTTAAATTAAAAAAAAAACCTTAAAAGCGCTAGTCTGATGATGAAAGCGGTAGTTCTTAAAAAGCAGTTCGTGAAAAATAGAGGCAAGTGAAAATACTAAACAAAAATGTTCTACTTTAACAAACTTAATAAATATAAACTTCGATTTAATACGTACCATCGGTCAATAATATTGACAATAAATTATAAAATAATAATAGATTATATTCTTTTTTGTAAGATTAGACATGTACGAACGTTATTCTAGGGATCACAATGCCCCCGCACACTTGTTATGAATCTTGTACGTAATAATTTGATTGTCATAGACTCAGCCATGACATCCATCTGAATGCGTCCATCTTTCAATAAGAGTATCTATGAAGAACATGTGTGTATTATTGTCACTTGATTGGTACATTGACACCGCGCCACAAGTCAATATTCATCACAAGACATGACACGGTATATAATAATGATAAATATCTCCTAATAGATAACTATTGTTGAATTTTATTGTTGTCCAGTTGTATTCTGTACTATGTATGTACGTCATATTATACATATTATAATGTATTAATAGAACAGTGAGGGGTAGAGATAAAGTACACGAGCTCTGGTGTATTACCATTATTGTTATAATCATACAATCTAATCTACATATTATGTGTAACACTTATCCTTTTCCAAGCGAAGAAAAAGCACTTTTTTCTGTAAGTTTTCGAGTGTCCTGTAAAAGGCAGGTAGGTGTTCGTGAAATCTCACGCAACTATAAGACAACTACCATCTATAATTTAGAGATGAAGCATGCCACTCATCCTGAAAGTCTTATCAGGACGGAGAGGATAATCTACATGATTACTAATTGCAGTTAGTCCGCTGGCTACCCCACTTATGGGATATGCTGTGATGATATACTACTAGTATAGTAGTAGTATTACTGAGGGTCACCTATTTGTCTATTAGACACATTTTGGTGTAAAATAGCTGTGAAATATTGAAGTTTATTTGTATGTAAAAGTAAATTCAATCAAATTAAGGACTAGATCAGAATAAAGGCCGCCTTAAGGGCGCGTAGAATTATCGAGGCTAAGTTTTATCCCATTGTTAATTGTAGCATAGAACTGATTTATTTTGATTCACTTCATGTATCTACATACCTACCTACATTGTGTAGGTACCTACTAAGTATTTTGTCTCGTGACTACTACTAGCTGTCAGTATGTATGTATGTATGTTTGTTTGTTAGATTATGATATGATTATACAACATATCACAATATACTGTACTAGCTATTGTATTAATAAAATACAAATAGGTAATACGATAATAATATTGAAGAGGACGTATGAACACGTCTAGGCCAAGGGGCTACTCACCACGCGGTATTGATAAATAATTTCGTATAGGAAGTATTTGATACGTACTAAATTAATAACTACTTCTGAAAATAAACTAAGGTTTTCACATATCTATTTACAACCTGAGAGTCTTCAAAAATTATTTAACTATCCCCTTCTATACGATACTTCATACTCTGAAGCTAGAGAACGCATGTTCCCCCTTTCTACTCGTACAGATGTATACCATCACAATATAATATCTCACAAGTGGGGAGGCTAGTGGACTAACTGTACTTAATGAACATATATATCATCATCTTTGTGCATCAAAAAATAAGACATTCAGGTTAGGTGGCATGCCCCATGAAATGAAGATATTTAATGTCTTATATGTGATGTTTTATGAATACATGACATTTAAAAAAAAAAGATTTATCTGGGTTTTGTTAACCCAAATACAACCTTAAGAGTTCGTCGGTAGCCTGGAGGTAGAGTCTCGGCCTTCAGAACAAGGGGTCCGTGGTTCGATCCCAGGTGCCGGCAAACTCCCCTTTCACGGCACAAGCTTTAAGCTTATTGTGTATAAGGTTGTATTTGGGTTTTTAACAAAACCCAGATTTAAAAAAAAAACCCTATTTAAAAAAAAAAAACTTATATGTACACCTTTCACAGTAAGCTCAAAGCTTGTGTCGTGAAAGGGGAGTTTGCCGGCATCTGGTATCGAACCACGATCCCCTTGTTCACGAGGCCGAGACTCTACCTCCAGGCTACCGACGAACTCAATATTTTATATGACATATACGAAAAGATTATGAAACCTATTCTATATCGGAGTATTTTCAAAAGCACCAGCTTAAAATTTATAAAATTTGTAGGTACAGGTAAGTATTTGATGAGATTCTACACAGACTTAGGAAGACGGCATCGGGAGTAGCCGCCCAAGCTAGGTTCGGTTAGGCTAGGAGGACTCTAGACTAGACAGAGTAGATTATCATATTATTTATAAACCTAGTGTTAGACACAAACATATCTCTAAAGGAAGTGTGTATTTACTGAGGAATCATCTCATACATCTTAATAATAATAATTCATACACAACATACCTAATAATATCTATCACTTTACACATTGTGGTACGTGCCTCACATCTTAATATTAAAACAAATTATTGTGGCTGGAATAAATCTCTATCAAACTCTCCTTGCTTATCGTAATCTATCACAAGATATAAATGATATTTCAAATGCAATTAGGCCAAAATTTTATGCTTGTGTAATTTAGTAAGTAAAGAAAAGGCGTATCCATAGAAAAAGCTGTCTCTTCTAGACATTATTAGACAAAACACTGAATAAAATTTATAAATTTTACCATCATATAATCCAAAAGAAACTTTTTGAGTAGATGAAATAGGCGTAAGCGCGTAAGTAGTTAAATTATTTTGGCCTCATTTCATTCATTAATTTAGTTTTTATTCACACGATATTAAAGTGGATCAAAATCAAAATATAAAAAAAATGGTTTACGGGAGAGCACGGATTATATATGTAAGTGGTGTAGCCAGTAGACTATCTACATGTAATGAACTTGCAGGTCGTCCTCGCCATGCCAATAAAAAAACAATACATTCAATGTACTTAGGTTGCATATCTCTTCGCTGTTTTACTAATAGGTACCTACCTATCTTTTATAGGATCTCGTTTAATGAAATGATTTATTTGATATTTATTATATAAACTTATTTTTTATATATATATTTTTTATCCCGTGGAGCACCCGGTAAAGAATTGGTCTCCCACTCTTCTGCGTAAGTTTTCGAGTGTCCTGTAAAAGGCAGGTGTTCGAAAAAATTAAGACATTTTACTTCTTAAATTCAGCGATGAGGCTTGCCACCCATCCTGAATGTCTTGATTTTATATTGGCACGAAGAGGACAGTTTGCATGTTTCTTACATGCAGCTGATCTGCTGGCTACCCCACTTGTGGGATATGCCGTGAAGGTATAGTAGTAGTAGTAGTAGTTTTGTTATAGGATTTCGTTTAATGAATTGATTTATTTGCAAAATTAAATAATGATTTATTAACTTTACGTTAGTCTGACGATGAGAGCGGTAGCTTTTGAAAGCAATCACGCGACCGTCACCGTGAAAGTAGGTACTAAGTAAAAAAGTGTTTTATTTCTGATAGCTTATTAATACGAACTTCCACCTAGTAACAGCAGTCGACAATATTGACACAACATAATACTGTATATACTTTATTCATATGTATTTGCACTTTCCATCAATAATTTATGTGAAATATAATTTTAAATTTGGTCTAATAACGTGATACCAGATTATAGAGAACAAGACCACACTTGTGTACCACTATCTAGTAAAATATATTATTCCTTATTGCTATGTATTGGTCTTTCGCTGCCGTTGCACTCGTATATTGCGAAATATTGTATCAAGTATCGATGCAATATGCATGTATCGTAACGGCCTTACAATAAAAAATATCTAAGGATATGTAAATTTAATACATTGAACTATCATATTATAAGGTTTAGAAAAGACAACGTCACCTTGTTTTTGGTAGTCACCCACATGGGACTTTATTTTATTTATCAATTTTTTTAACATATTTTTTTCATAAATAAATATAAATAAAACATTGAATTTCAATGACTCAACTTTAAAAAAGAGATAGTCTCATGTTTTGAAGTGATTTACATTGTTACAATATTACAAAACAATACAAAAAGTAAATAAAAAAGAAAACACTATCAAAACATTAATAAAACATATCCATATAACTTGAAAAGAAAAAAAGGAAAAACACACATCGTACAAAAGTGAATCTTGAACCCGCAACTCATCCTTTTCGCGAGCTGTACTTTGTCCAATCAAGCTACCAGGTGACACACTAAAAGCTTCGAAATTCTATCATGTAAACCACAATGACAGCTTTGTAATTATTAAAATCGCACAAGTGGGTTACAGTTTTTAGATGAATTCAAACAATGGACATTCAAATTACCTACCTCATTATTGCTAAATTGAAATTGTTAAATGTCTTTTTAGTAATGTTTTCAAATACCTGCCTCTTACACGTCACACGAAAATCAACAAAGACTTTACGACTTCGTAAAAATAAAACAAAATTTTATTTGATTTTTTAAAATATATTTTTACTTGATTCATTCTGCCACCATACAGCAACGAGTAACTTTGTAGGTAAGTTCTTGTAACTCTATAGATTGTATTTCTATAGCTCTAGTACCTAATGATATAAATAAATTACAATATGTATCGACAAAATACAAAAGTAAACACGTCCACAGCTGATACTTTCACTAAATGAATAAATGAATTTATTTGTCCAATTTAATTTACCCACAAATACATTATACATAATAGAAATATAATTTAAGAAGGAAATGTATACATGTACATATTTATATAATATGTACGTAAATAATATGATGTAGACATAATTTTATACATGGTTTATATTATGAAAGGTATACAAAATGGATGCTTAACATCAACAATGACGTCAAATTGTTTTTAATGTGTGGTCGGTAGCCAGATGAGTCTTGTTTTACTGTGAGGGTGTTTGAGGTGTATTCGGGATTATAACAAACTTATTCATTTCATTTTTGTGCAGAATAGAGAGAGAACCTTATTATGTTTCGGAGAATTAAATTAAACCTTTATTGAGAGTGTTATTAGGTATATGCACATATTTGACAACTATGCATGAGCCATAAGGTGCGGGTTTTGCAGAGATTCTTGTACAATTGATAATATGTCAACTGATTGTATGTACATTATAAATGTAGGAATGAAAGTGCATTATGTATATACAGTAGTTATATCTGTAACATGCACACGTGTTCCTGACATCTCAAAGTTGTTAGACAATAATAATATATGTATCTACTAATATTTTCATATAGATAATACGTACAAAATATTTTGCTATACCGACATGGTTACTATAGGGGAAATAAGATCGCCACTGTTTGAAATCAAAATCCAATGCACCAGAATAGCAAATACGCCTGTCTGTCTTATTGTCAAGGATGCTTAGAACTATATAACTAAGAAATGTAGGTACCTATTTGGTGTAAATTTATGTTAAATTTGTTGAAATAAAACATTGATACCTAGCACTTTCATATAACTTAATTAGTTTTTGAAAATGCACCGTAAGTTTGTTAGCCACCACATTTATTGTAAAATACATAAAATAATTAGAGATAACAAAATTAATTATTTTTAAATGTGGGAAATTTAAGGTATAGCACTAATTAAATCTCCCATTGTACATGTTATATGGTTGCGGTAGGCTGTGGGTTCATATTACATACGGGATCCTTCAGATATTTTATACAGTAGTTATAAGTACATAAAAGAGATAGTAGGTGTATACTCTAAATAATAATCTAAACGATAATAATAATAAACGAATGGAGTAACATGTTGTTTCAATAAACACGTGACAATTTTAAGAATACAAGTGTCCTCCTTATAAAAATAAATATTTTTTTAATCTCTTCGTATTGCATCCCTTATGAAGTAGGCAGAAAAGACGAAAATCAAGTTTTTTTTTATCCCATTATGTATGCGTCTTTTTTTACATTTACCAAAAAAAAATGTTGCTAAAATCATAGACTATCATAAAATTATATCTTTATATTTATATCTCATAAACACAAAAATTCGGACAAGATTTTATCATCGCATTTTCAGAATTCAGGCAGTTATATCATCAACAATAACAAATTACTACCTACGTCAATTAGTATACATTGATGTAAGTGGTATCATAGTAACTTTCAAATAATATATTTTTTAAATAAATGCTATCCAGAATACTTATTTCATTGCCACAAAACGATCATTTTGTATGAATGAAACTATTCCATATGTAAATTACCAGGAATTGGCTGACGAGCCTTCGGAAGATACACATTTGGTCATTTTATGAATGGAGATCATATCCTGTCTTTTCTAATCGCACACAGATCATTGGCAGTGGCAGATCAAACGTCAATGATTTATGTACAATATAATATGACAAATCCTAACAAACATGTGTTGAAAACTTTTTTATAGCTCCTCATTTACAAGACAGTATTTTCGTACAATGATGTCTATCTATAAAATAATAAGAAACAAATTTATTTTATCCTTAATTTTATTTGTTTACTCAATTTAAAGAATTCTCGGCAGTTAAATGAAATATTATTGAGGAATTTTGTATTTTAAGTTGACATGCACCACCCATATATTTGATTGATGATGCCTTTTGCTACTGTATTTCTAATGCAATAAAAAAAGATATTAGTTGGTATTATTGATATAAAAACATACTGCAGGATAATCTCTACATCTTAACCAACCATAACAGTCTTTGAGTTCTCCTGAAAACATCAAGAGAAAAAGGTTACCTATCCACATAATATTATTAATACCTGAAAATGACATAATCCTTTTGTAACATGTAACCATTTTATGTCAACATTGATTAAGAAATAAACCACCTACAGAATTGAAGAACATGTGGAAAATCGTAAAGTACCTACCTAAGGATATAATGTCGATAAATTTGGATAGAGATTAAATATTTTATATAATTGATTTTTTTAGTGCAGAAAAACATACACTATGCACTTTGGTAACCCCATGACGTAATAATTAGTAGTTTCATTCAAGTTTCAATATTAATTCTAGTTGGACAGATAGGTGCAAAAAATATCTAAGCATTTGTTTATTACTACATTATATAGAATATTATCAAGCCCGATCGCCTATCTATCTATATCATCACGACATTTCCTATAAGTGAGGCAGCCAACGGACTATCAGCATCTAATAAACATTGTCAGATCATCCTCTTCGTGTTATAAATATTGAAGTTCTATCAACTATATGTAATGAAATAATTTGATTATATAATAAAGATTTTTACTTATTTTAAATGTATCCTGTTACAGAGTGAACTTAATATACTTAGATAGAGAACTGTATGGTTTATTGCAATACCTACATAGACAATGCAAATGGGAAAATTGGAATACCCACTACGTAAGTATTATAGTGTAGGTAAGTAGGTCGTAGGTATCTATTATAAATTATAGGATATAGGCGACTGTTACAATCCATTAAACTTGGCGCACGTACAGTGATGACAGCGACATTGAATATAATCCAGACCCACACTCAACCGACAGTAAAGCGGATCATATTACCCATGTTGTGCCGATAACAGAGCTTATAGGTACCTGGTACCTATACATGTATAACTAAAGCTTTACCCATATGTGATGGAATCTCGGCCAAATTCTGTTAATCCCGCCCTCTTCTCCATTCATACATCATTATCTAGCTACTATACCAACAACTATAATATTATACTCTCACGCCATATCCCGTGTAGGGTAGGCAGAAAGGATGGACCGCCACACTGCTCTATCTCTTGATACCTACTATTTTCGATTCTTCCACATTTATACAACTTCTCATATATGCACGTCAATTTCTCTTACACGTCCGACATTGAGTTTGTTTTTAAACAGTGTTAAATGTGTCTATGTTGCAAAAATAATAACAAAGGTACCTACGTGCAACAGCCAAGGGTTTAATTGCCAACTAAAATATTTTTACATAATAATTATATTAAAAAATACATGATTTACAAATAACAGTAGTAATAGTGAGTACATATATACTTTATGTTGCCAGATAGACAAAGTAAGTAATAAGATAAAAACTGTCGTAAATACATAGAATTATATTATTTAGTACACATAAATCTATGCGTGAATACGAAAAAAAATATGCAAAAACAAGGTGCAGATTATTGGTTCGTTTGAAATAAGGTTATGTACTTACCGATTTTAATAGCTAATATCGCCCAAAGATAAAAAGTAATAACATTTAGAAATACATACTGTACTTTCACAATCTTATCTGTGGTTAAAATACGATATGAAATTAATACTTTTCTATGGTTCTGTAGCATTATTTTATAGTCTATGCCCAGCGGCCGTCATGAACAGTCATTATTATTTACATTAAGTAGATAGGTACTTTGGAAGTAGTTTTACAATAAAATTATTGTATATCTACATATTACTACTATCCACTGTAGGCTGGTTATTCCATTCAGAATGATACAAAAAAAAATCAATATTCAAAAAATTGATATCAAGTAAAATTTGACAGGCTATCCATAGAAAAAAAATATATAATCAAAATAATTAGTGTGTTAGAAGAAGTGATAGATAAATGAAAATTTTTGATATGTAGGTACCTACCTACCTCCCTAAATATAATATTTTTTCAATAAGACATGAATGTTTTTATAGGCACTACAGCCATTCGTGAATGATTCTGCTATATTCTCTTCAGGACTAGTTATTGTTATGAACGAAATGATTTTAATTTATTATTTATCTGTGTATCTGTCATACCAAGCCGGATCCTTCGATCTGCCTATGTTCACTACTTTCGCTTCCACTACATTTATGCAGTTCGTCAAACATACACGCAATATAACTCTTAATCAACACGCGGTCGTCCTTATTCACAAGCTACGCGGCTTTCGTCTGTCCAAGATTTCTTACACCCTTCTTTCAAACAGATAATTTTACTTTGTTTACTGTGCATCATTTATTCACACATGGTTTTGAGTTTTAATTGCATTATTTGTTTATTACAATCAGCGGATCTACTGGTTACCATACTTGTGGGAGATGCCGTGATGGTATAGTAGCAGTAATAGTTGTAGTATATCACATTATATGAGATTATTTTTGCATACTTGTACAAATTAATCTTCGTTACCAGTGCACAAGTATAAACGAGCTACATGAGTAAATGAGTTCAATTAAAAAATAATTGAGATAAGATACTTTCTTGTCCTTAACAGATACGACGGTAAATCCGTATAATGATAATATAAAAGTACATTAATGCCTGATATGATATTAAATTAATAATAGTACAACGCCTTAATTACAGTTTGATAACACAACTATTACCCACTAATGATGATCGTTAATATAAAGAGTGCTATATTATATTTAACAGAACATTACGCAGCATGTAAAGATAAAAGAGACTTACCTCTAGTGATGGGCGATAGTATCATATTTTACAATCGAAATAATCGAAGTCGTTCACAATTCACAATCGATATAAATAATCGACTTCGCTTGTAAAAAATAATCGATATATCGAAGTAGTATCGATTATTTGTAGCGCGATATGAATAACACAAACATCGATTATTTTGAAGTCGGTTATTTTCGTATTATATTCGGAAAAACGAAGTACAAAACTATCGTCAACGATTCAACGAAACGTACGCATCTATTCCCCTCTCACTTCCTCACGCTTTATTTCAGTTTGTTTTTATGCGTTGAAGGATGCGGTTGTGAAATGTGAATGCTCACGTTCTCATATTAATATTGCCTACAAAATTGTTCATGTAACTACGCGAGTAGTGTCTCTCTTTTTACTAAGAGATCTTCTACTTGTAGACAGCTTAATAGTAAAACCTAGTAACGCTCTTTAAAAGATATTACATATAATCTAACGAAGAAATTTATTAATCAAGTAAAGCAAAGTATTTTCGGAGAATAAGCAGACAATGTACCTACTTCTACTCGTCAACTTATTTTTACGTGAACTACTTAAATACCGTACCGTACAATAAATAGACATCACTTACATCTGCTAAACAATAAAAATATGTAGGTATAGTAATTTTGTATTTATTATAATTAATACTTGTATTTGTTGCTATCCACTCATTTTCATTAGCTTAGTAATATAGCGGAAATTATATTTCAATCCATGTTCGGGAGTATTTTAGGACCTAGGTTATTATTATTTATTATTATTTGGATGATTTGTAAAGCGCCGTTTTGTGAAAAAAAATCCACCTCAAGGGCGCTCTTTACTAAGGTTGTGCTTGGATTATTCCGTGAGATTTCTTGAATAGATAAGTCTTCAGTTGGTTCTTGAAACGAGATATGTCCTGCGTTTCTCTGATCATTTGTGGAAGCCTGTTCCAGACTACAGGTGCCGATATTGCAAAAGCACGCTCCACGTACACTGGTTTCGATACAGTACTGGTCACCTCCAATTTAGTTGTAATATCTTGACAAGACCTAAGTGTTGTCTGTCTATGACTTAACGCCTGTCTACCACAGAGTTCCATGATATATTCTGGGGCCATAGCATGAAGTGCCTTAAATACTGTCAAACACACTTTAAATTCAACTCTCTCCGGACATCTGAGCCAGTGAAGAGATTGAAGGGTGGCAGATATGTGTGCAGAGCGATTTAGTTGGTAAATGAAACGTGCAGCCGCGTTAAAAACGGACTGAATCCTCTGGAGTTGATATTGCGGAAGATTTGCGAGGATGCCATTGCAGTAATCCAATCGTGATACGACGAATGAGTTAATTATGGTTTTAGCTCCGTCGGTTGATATATTTTTCCTTATGTTCTTGAGCTGCCTTAAAGTATAGAAACCACTACTAACAGTAGATGATATGTGTTTCTCCATCGTAAGGGCGTTATCAAGATGCGCTCCGAGGAACTTAACGTGGTTAGATGGGACTATGTCCTCGTTTTGTACACGAATAGGTCAGCGTTTATGAGATGTTGTCTTCGTGGAGACGCTATCCAGAGAAATTCAGTTTTGGTGGGGTTGATTTTAAGCATATTGTTAGACATCCAGGATGAAATGTCCGTTATGCACGAAACGACTTCTTGCTCAAGAGCAGATTTGGATTCCGGGGTGCATGATTTAAAGAAAATGCGATCGTCTGCATAACAATATGTTGTAAAGCCTAAGTTTTGAATAACATACTCTAATTGATTGGTGTATAAGTTGAACAAGATTGGTCCAAGAACAGAACCCTGTGGAACTCCATATAACGTTGAGTGTTTTCTGGATGTTGTGTTATTAAATTTGACTTCATATTCTCTGTTGGATAGGTATGAAGACATCCACGTTAAAACCTTGTCCCTTATGCCGAACTCATTCTCTAGCTTTGAGAGAAGTATACTATGATCAACCGTGTCAAAAGCTGCACTCATATGATTTTATATTATGAAACATTGTAATGCATGTATTTTTTATGTAATTATTGTCCCTTATTAAAATAAAAATACGTATTGAATGTATACCTTTTATGTAATTGTTTGTAATCAATGTACAGTTAAGAATGAATGAATAAATAAATAAAAATAAAATCTTCCACAAAATTTTATCTTAGAAGTTTAAATTATTCCTAAATTATTATTTTCTGGCAGTTACTTGGTTTTCCTATTAGGTTATAAAAATTGCAAGGAATGGAGCGATCACTAATCATTTGACTGACTGCATCATCGTTGTGGTGTTGTCCGGCACGGCATCGTGTATGAATATAATATTGTATTATATTAACCAGGGTAGGCGAAAAAAGGCAACTCCTTAAGAGAATCAGCCAACAACGAGCTAACTGGATTGGCCACAACATCAGGCACCCAGGACTACTCACCGCCATCGCGGAGGGTAAGACCGAGGGAACAAATGGCAGAGGCCGACCAAGAGACGCATATATGGACCAACTGAAGAGGGACATGAACTGTGGCTCATACGTAGAGCTTAAAAGACTGGCTGAGAATAGGGAGGAATGGAGAAGAAAAACCAAACTCGTTGCAGACCAATCCAATGGATTGTAACTAAATATATATATATACTTATAGGTAGGTAGGTACCTAAATGCATATTGGCCATGGTTCATCCGTATATATCCAACTATACTTTTAGTAGCAAGTATCAACTTGTATTGAAATCGAATTCTAAGAACCGACTAACACGAGTCGAAGTCGAATTATTGAAGGGGTAGATCAAAAGTCGAACATTTATAATCGACTTGTGCAAGTCGATATATTATATCGATGTTATAATCGACTTATAATAATCGATGTTATAATCGACTTATAATAATCGATATAATAATCGATTAAAATAATCGACTTGCTCCGATACTATCGAATAATCGCATTGTTCTGAACTATCGATATAATCGAATCGTATATCGATATATCGCCCATCACTACTTACCTCCACGTACTGTAGGTATATAGGTGACATTAATCGTTTAATATAAAATACGATTTTAATTATCGAGTAAAGAAAATAATTTAAATAATAAATTAAGGACATTACTTTTATTTTTACTTTCCATGCAAAACTAGCACATCCATTTAATCAATGGCATAGCGTGTCTTTGACATTTTGTAGTTAAATCAGTGTTAAATAAAAATAACAAAAATATCCAGTAACAAAAATTGAAGATAGTAATTAATCATTATTGTCTTTTATGATTTTTTAAATATTAACTGCGTGTAATTAATTTATTTAATAAGCGGTTAACTGAATAAAAGTTGTAAGGAAAATGTTTTATTAATAATATACTTATATAAAGGGGTTTAATTTAAAGATAACGTATTTTCTCAATTTACAGTTTGGCAAACTGTAAATTGAGAAAATACGCTGGCTACTTCACTTGTATGAGATGACATCACGGTAGGTATACAGACAGACTAAGAAAAAGTTTAATAACAAAATCCTTGAGCAATCACATTGCACATTCAATGCAAATAAGTTGATTGAAAAATAAACAGAATGCTTATTTTAGTATGTACAATGTACTTATACCTACAATATAATAATGACTTTAGGTACTTATTAATTATTATAATCGACGAACAAAGAAAATATTGTGTTGAAAATTGAATAGTCATAACAATGGTTTGTTGTTTTATAGAATGCCCTTGTTGTTTTGGGTTTGGCAAAGTTCCAAAATACTCAATAATAATCGAGTTGAATGGCAATGTATATTGTATATGACTCAAAGAGCTTTGCATAAGAAGACAAGGGTTTTAATATGTATAAAGGCTGAAAGAGACAACTAGTAAATATTATATAGAAATGTATATTAAAAATATTACACGATAGTACAATCAACATATCGATTAATTGTACCCAGCATTACAGTTTTAAAATCTTATCGAATTATGCCTTTTTAAAAATTAGTTATGTTTTGATAACATTTCCATAGGAAAAGTGAAAGAGAAGCATGACGATAAAAAAATAAGCTGTCTTTGGCAATAATGCCTGAGATACGAGACGACAATTCACTATGGTCCTAGTTTACAAATTATATGAAAAAATGTTAGAATTATAAACTGCGGTAATTCCATCCATAGTATAAAATCAGGCGTTATCTTTTGAAATACATGTACGGTGTTGTGTGATAATATACTCGGAAAAAAGTGCCATATTAATTATTTCAGGTGATCAAATTTGTTCAGAAGCAATAAGACCTTTATGTCTCTTCATTAGCATTGAATATCTTTACGAGAATTGAAAGACAGATAAATAATAATGTATTATGTATTAAAAACTGTTGATGATCATCTCAGATTACCCCATTTAGCATATACAAATAATATTCACAATTATCTGCAGACAATGTCATATTGTCATATCATTATTTAAAGACAATGTGCTCCCCTAATAGTCCTAATATGTTCAATTCATTTTAAACACGTGTGCTCAAATGATGTGCTTATATTTATCAGTCTTTTATCACATTTCTTTGTCTCAAAAACGAAATAAAAAGGCTAAATGAAAGCGCAAACAAATGTTAAAATGAGGGTTAACGTATAAGTAACCGTATTATCGTTCTAAGGGAAGTGAGGATTAATTCGAAAACAATTTAAAAGGTTCCATTTTTCAATGAATTTATAATCGCTAATTCGGCTGTTCCATAGTAGGTATCTACTGTGATTTGAACTACTTAATGGGTTCTTTAAATTTCGAACAGGAGAATAATGACCACACACTCACACAGCTTTCATTTTTAAATCATTTTAGATAATATTAATTTTGTTACACCGTGGTACTTACTTGTGATTGTAAAATGATATAAAATATGAATTATGTGACTTTTAACATAGTGATTGATTGGGTTACGTTTTGTAAAATTCCATATTATTATAATATAGTAAAACTCAAACAGTTTGTGTTTAGTTTCATAAATATTCACAATATATTTTCGCTGCAATTTTATTTGTAAAATTTATTGCAGATATCTGAGATATTATCAAAGTATAGGTATATATATATATATTTATGATATTAAATTATTATGTCTTGTATTGTACTGGGCATTTCAGTGAAGTATTAAGTTACAACCTGGAGTCTGTTGGAGTCTTGTGACGTTGATGAAACATGAGAAGAACTTGCGGGAAGTCCCCCATGCGGAATTAATACGTGTCCACATAATTATAATATTGCTGCGCTGGTTGCTGAAGATGGATGAATGGTCTTGGGGAAATAAACTGGTCGTTGATAAAAGAGATCTTTGGTCCATCATATATCTACGGATCTACCTACCTACGGTTGATTAGGTAGGAACTGATACATATTTATTTTCAAAAGCAAACCAAAAATACATGTTTCCTTTCAATCACTTAATAAAATTTATATTTTCCCTATACTCGTACAATGTTGAGTATCGAATGACCGAGAAAAATTATAATTATAATAACTATTAACGATTGACTTAAACAGTGAATAAAATAACATATGTAAATAATTTATCATCTGCATGAACTGAACTAAATATGCACATTTTTATATGGAGAGTGCCAATAACATTTAAAAAAAACAATAAAAGTAATATAATTTTGTACAAATGACGAAATTTACAAGTATAATAAAAAATGATTTTGTTTTACCCAGAAATCTGCCCACATTACAGAAACTATTTTCATAATGTTTCCGCACATTTTCTCTGTAATTTTGATCTTGATGACATCCAAATATAATGTACAATTATTTTATATGATATAACATAAGAAAAAAACATAATATTATCTCATTACTTTAATTGATTTCAATATGGTGTATTACATATTTATATAAAATACAGCTGTTGTACATATTTGATGACTATGTAAAAAATTGAGGCGGCACCTAGAATAAGGACCCCTAGACTTTTCTTTCGGAGTAGGTATGCAAAAATGATTTTTTATAAGTCTTGTCTTTGCCCATGCAAATTTTCATTAAGATATTATCTTAATTCGTTTCGATATTACACATTTTTTGTTTGAACATTAGGAATATTTTTATTTGATTCCAGTTTCGATGTTAGTTGCAAAGATTTTTACTGTGTTAAAATTTGAATTATGAATAAACTTACCTAAATATAGAGGATATCCATGTGTTTTATAATGTAAATAATATTGAAAGGGCAATAATAATAAAAAAATCTATATCTCAAAACGTTATTCTGGCTTATTAGCCCTTGTTCCAGTAACAGTGTCAATTACTTTCAAGATAAATCTGAAACACAGATTGCGTGATGAGTCGAAGTCAAAATTATATGGAATAGCGTGCTTTTGTTCATATTGTAATTATGCTATACGTTATATATTATGTAGTGCAGCACGGAATATTGCAGATTATTACGAAATAACAGTTATATTTATATAAATATCCCCGTGGAGTCCTACCAATAGCAAATCCCTAAAAATATCCCTAAAATGAGGTACCCATTCGAATAAAAAAATTACATTCAGAATGGATGGCATGCCTCACCGCTGAATTCTAGATGTTAAATGTCTTTTACGTGAGCTTTGACAATCATATGAGATTTAATAATCGAATATAGAGCAGATTTCCCACTCTTATAATATATATATTATTACTTGTTTTTTTTTTGTTGTTGTTGTTGTTCCTTAGGTACACTTTTTTTGCTAACATGTAAAAGGCTCACGCCGTATATTGTAAAAAATAATAAAATAAATAATAAAATATAAGTTTTTGAGTGTTCTGATGAAGGCAAGTATTCGTAAAAATCCAATAAATAAGACATTCCATTCAGCGACTAAAGTTGTCATACCACACATTCTAAATGCCTTATTTTTTATAGTTGGTACGGAGAGAAGAGCTTGTATATTTATTAAGTGAAATTAATTCGATGGTTTTCCCACTTATAGGATATGCTGTAATGGTACTTACAATTTTATTCTTTATTTCATAATTAGGTATATTGTGTAAGTACCTATTAAAATAAATAATAAATAAATAAAAATGTATGAATAATAACATTGCTGTCAAAATTGATAAGATAATACTTCACATTTAATTTGAAATAAAAGCATTAACGTTTTAATCAATTAAATTTTCACCGTAATATCAATGAATTAAAGTTTTGCAATCCTAACACACTCTTGGTAGACAGACAGTAAGGTACATACATACTTTTATATAGATTTTACCAACAGACTATATAATATAATCAGTGCTCTTCAACCTTTTCTCATTTACGGCACACCAAAATTCTTCCTAGAATTCCGCGGCAAACCAAAATTCAATTATTTTTCTTTGTTTATGACTAATTCGGTGTGGCCATAGTACCTATGTACAAAGCACGCTATGCAGTTTTCAACAGTTGGCACCAGGCGCTGGGGGTAGACCATTGAAATATTATTTAGCTATAATAATTATTCTATACAATATTATGAAAAATAATTTATCATTGTGTATTAAAGTAATGAAAAATTGTAAAATTAAAATACATTGTATTTGACCGCGGCACACCTGGGGGCCTAAAATGGCCACATTGAGCAATTCCTCTACAACTCATATTTGGTGAAATGTTACCGTTGTTATCGTTTTACAATTCCTATTATAATTCATATATTTAGTGGCCTTTCTAGCCCCACTGTATTGGCACACTAGTGTGCCACGGCACACCGGTTGCGGAGCACTGATATAATGTAGCCTGAATGGTTTACAAGTTACAATGCAACATACTGTAATATATGTTAGTACAAATATAATGAGATAAACGTGAGCAAGTCTGTGAAAACATTATCACAAAGAAATTATATATGTATACCTGCCTAGCCATATAATATTATGTTTCAAGTTTTATAAGCAAATTAATAAATGTGCATTGACATGAAAATAAAATTACATAAAATACATGAGAATAATAAACACAGTAAGTAAATCTGACCAAAGGCCGGATTTGCTGTTACGCAACCGTCTTTCAGTGAAACTATATACGTTACTCCTGTCTAAATGAGAAACCTTATTCACTACTATTTTATAGTCGAAACCTTACTGTGCTAATACTACAAATACTATACTATCACGGCATATACCACAAGTGGGGTAGCCAGTAGACCAACTGCATGTATTAAACATGCAATCCGTCCTCTCCGTGCCATGAAAAAAGAGACATTCAGGATGGGTGGATCGCTGAATTAAAGATGCAAAATGTCTTTTGTTGTTTCGAATCGCTCATCGCTGAACCTAAGACGTAAAATTTCGTTATTTTTTACAGAACACTCGAAAACTTACGGAAAAGAGTAAGAGACCAATTATTCTTTGCCGGGTGCTCCACGGAACATCCTTACTTACAAAACTTTTCTTCCTATGGTGCAACAATTCAATATTTTACCGAAATTAAAATTTTCAGGTATTTTTTTATTATAAGGAACAAACATTGAAATAATTTATATCAGGCATAACGCCAGAATAAGGCTTATGTCTGTTTGTGAGTAATGTGCCATTAGTCTGGTAAAGGTGTAGGAATAGCAGTTTTTTCTTGTTTGCAAGTAAGGCTGCATTTATATATTATGCACATTTTATAAGTATTAAGTGAAAAGCTTTCATCGTTATAGAGTTAAATGTAAGAGTAAGTTTGTATGTATTATGCACGAGAAACAACGGTGTATATATAAAACGTACTATGTATTTTAATATGGCAATAGTTCACTATTCCATATCTGGTCGTTATTCTCACTTTCTAAACTGTCAATACAATGCAGGGTTATTCACCTTGTAAAGATACAAACAAAGATTTAGTAAAAAGAAGAAAATTATATGTAATACAATATGCACTAACCGTTCAGTATATGGCAAAGTAATGAGTGTTTTAAAATACAGTTTGATGCTGGGAAATGAAGAATTTTTCAGAAATTATAAAATTTTTTTCAAAAAATATGTAGGTATATAATACGAAAGACATATTCAAAATATTTGCATTCTTTTAATGCTCGCAAAAGGCTTTGTAAGGCATAAAAAAAAATATTAGGTACCTTAAATCAATTTTTGACGTCATCAACGTTTTTCATTAGGAAGCATACATTGAGTTGTCGGTATTCACAGGACAAACTTCAATTTATTAATAACAATAGATAACCTACACATTTTCCAAAAACTCTGGATTACCTTAAAACCTGAACTGCACAATACTCACAAAACCTTACTCACCAAAAAATAAACTATGGAAAATAGCAAAAGCATAATTCAACATTGAAGGGATTTAAATTGATTACAATAAATGATCAATACAAGATGTTAACTTAGCATTACGATCTATGCTATTATACCAATATCCAGCAAGATGATACATACTACAAGATATAATAATAATATGTTACAACAATACAATGTAAATAACGATCATAATGATATATGGATCATTAGACACAGTATTCATATGTCGTCGGCACTTTGTAGAATCTGTCCGTTTACAAACCGCGTCATAATTTTACAAAACACCGAAAGCGTGTCAGCTGGAATCGACTTCCCGAGGAACTTCGGAAGACCAACTAATAACAACATTCAGGAGCAAACTGAAGATGTCACTGTTTCAACATATCTTCCCACGTCTTTTAGATGAATGTTCCATTAAACGGCGCTGAAAAAATTATAATCATCAACAAATTACATAATGCCTAGGCAATCAAATTGTAAAAAAACCAGTTCCGTTTCTCGCCATTTCATGATACTGCAAACACAATGAACGAGTTTTGATAAATATAGCAGCGGTGAATAATATTAATTATCATGTTTTATAATAAATCTTGTCATACAATATTTTAGTATTAACTTTTACTATGGTATCTATTAATGAAGTTTTGTTGATTATTGATAATGCTGTGTTGTTGATATATCAACGTTATGATATGTAAAGCTATGAGGTAATAAAAAATTAAACTAGTTTCTACAATTTGCATTTTGCATTTTGTAAAATGACGTTGCCGTTTGTAAACGGACGGTTTGTATAAAATGCCGACGACATAATAACACTATGCCCCGTATTACAGTCAGCCATCACGCCATCAGGTACCCACACTATGCCAAACATGATAAACGTGCACAAAAATTGTTATAACAGTACCGAAAGTTATTTCTATACAATATTATTATTATTTATTAGGTACTTATAACATTTTATATCTAACTTGATATGACGTACTGTTATATTATGTAACAAATCTATAAATATTTATTTAATGATGTTTTTGTTTACATTTCAAATCAATTAAATCATTCGTAATTAAATCTGAAAAAGAATGGATGTTCATTATTTTGGAGGCTTTACTTCTACAAAACCTATTAAGCTAGTATAGGAAGTAGTTGGTTCATTGAAAAATAATAAAACATGTAATTTCAAGGCAGTAATATTTTAGTGTTATAAAATTTATCCACATTACTCAGTACCCACATTCCTGTTGGGGGGGGTATATGAAATAAATTCTGAATGTTTGAGAAATTGGCCATTATTGAGCTTTTTTCTGGTGTGAAATTGAAATAGAAGAATATAGATTGACGATATCCACGAAAGACATCTCTCTCAATAAAAATTAATATCATAAAAAAAAACCATTTGCTTTAAATTTCATCAAGAAGAAAAAGCATGACACTGAAATTAGAATTCTTTAATGCTACATATTTACGTTACTTTTTCGATGTTTATTTACTTACGTTACATTTGCATTAAGATTTGCAAAGAAATTGCATTTACGTTCTGAGAAAAACTGGAATTGTATTTAAATATTGTCATAGATTTTAAATCTATAAATACAAACTCAATAAATTAAAACTTTAGAAAGGGATTTGAATGTTTACAATCGTGAGATTTCTCTCTATCTTTAATCTATTTTATTCATAAATATTACCTACCTATATCTACTTAATTAAATTAGTTTCAATAGTTAGTGTTAGTGCAATGATAATAAAATACATAAAGATATAGGGTTGGCAATTATATAATGATTGCACATTTAAATATTAATTGGTATAATAATTTTACTGATCAATGTATGTAGTTGTCATCGACATTTATATTACAATGAACATAGACCAGGGACAAAGTATTATCTCTAAGAATTACTTACTACCTACTAATACACTAGTACTATTATTACTAACACATCAGGACATAGCAACAGGTAGCGCAGCTAGCAGACCAGCCGCATGCAACAAATAGGCAATCTGTCCTCTCCGTGCCAACAAAAAATTAAGACATTCATGATGGGAAAATTTACGATCTAAAATATCTTTATTTTACACCTTCCTTTTACAGTAGGACACTCGAAAACTTAGGAAAAGAAAGGAAATCAATTTTTAGCAGGGTACTTCACGAAATATCTCTCAGAATTCAGTTTCCAAAATTAACATCAACACAATAGATATTTGTTATTTCACTTCGTGATATTAATATACCATTGCTGCTTCACTCCCACTTATCGTAGGTATTGTACATCATATTCCTATTCATGCCAATAGACTTCTTCGCAAACGTGTACCAACACTTGTTTAACATTGATATAAAATTATTTTGGACCCAAGACTCGATTCAGCTTAATGCCAATAATTCATCTGAGATTCTACTCCATGATGTAATACGTCTATGTGAATAGTGGCTAATAACTATGTGTATAAATAAGGAATATCTTAGCTTAGGTTTAGTTTATATAGAATATTATAGACATAAATTAACTGTGACAAGTAGCGCGGTGAGATAGTTTGTGCTAAATCGCATTATGGCAACAAACTCGTTCAATGAGTATTACTCTTATTTAATTAATTTAATGATTTAACATTTTTCTATGCAATTATGAACAGTAATATAAGGACGTTGAAAAAATGTGTAAGTTCTAACATATATATAATGAGTTACAATCCACTGGATTGGTCTGCAACGAGTTTGGTTTTTCTTCTCCATTCGTCTCTATTCTCAGCCAGTCTTTTTAGCCCTACGTATGAGCCACAGTTCATGTCTCTCTTCAGTTGGTCCATATATGCGTCTCTTGGACGGCCTCTGCCATTTGTCCCCTCGGTCTTACCCTCTGCGATGGCGATGAGTAGTCCTGGATGCCTGATGTTGTGGCCAATCCAGTTAGCTCGTTGTTGGCTGATTCTCTTAAGGAGTTGCCTTTTTTCGCCTACCCTGTTTAATACTTCTTCATTTTCGACGTGCTCCGACCAATGGATCTTGAGCATGCGTCTGTAGCACCACATCTCAAAGGCCGCCAACCGTCCGCTTTCACTCTTGCTGATGGTCCATGTCTCACAACCATAAAGCAGAATGCTCCATACAAAGGCTTTAGTAAGATTCTTCCTTACGCTTAAGTCAATATTTGGGGATTCCAATATCTTTGATTTTTTGTTAAAGGCAATCCTTGCCTGGTTTATTCTGCTTACAATTTCCGATTTGGAGCGTCCATCCTGGTTTATTCTGCTGCCCAGGTACACGAACTCACTTACTTGTTTGATGCTCACTCCATTTATGGCAATGTTCGCAGTCGCTTCCTCTCTTCCGACGACCATACATTTTGTTTTTTCTTTATTTATTTTCATGTTGTACTTTGACAACAGAATGCTTTCCATTTTTCCTAAGGCTTCGTTCAGCTCCATCTCGGAGTCTGCGAGCAGTGCTATGTCGTCAGCATATCTGATCATGTCGACCTTTTTCCCATTTATTTTGACTCCTGTCCAGTTCTTCATTTCTTCTCTCAGGTCATCAATGGCTCGCTGTATATAGCAGTTAAAGAGAGCTGGCGACATTGAGCATCCTTGTCTTACGCCTTGTTCGACCCTTGCTTCTGCGCAGCTCTCTCCGCTTTTGATCACAGCCATTTCGTTCTTGTATAAGCTCCAGATTGCTCTTCTGTCTTTATAACTCATTCCTATCTGGTTTAGAGTGTTAAAAAGTTGTTCCCATTCTACTTTATCGAATGCTTTTTCAAGGTCGATGAATGCTATATATGTGTTTTTATTAATTGTTATTCTCTTTTCTAGAATAAGTCTGAGACTCAGGATTGCATCTCTTGTACCAGTCTCCTTGCGGAATCCAAATTGATCTTCTGAAAGTGTTTCGTTTATTTTATTTTCCGCCCTTTTCATTATAATGTTGGTGAGTATCTTAGAAGCGTGTGATATCATGCTTAAGGTTCTGTGTTGTTCGCACTTTGTCGTGCCTGCCTTCTTAGGAAGCGCTCGTATCAGACATTTGGCAAAGTCCTCAGGTAGCTCTCCTGTGTTGTATATTTTGCAGACGAGCTTATACAATGTATCAAGCATGCCTTTTCCCGCGCATTTAAGCAGCTCTGATGGAATCAGGTCTATGCCTGGTGCTTTGCCGTCTTTCAACTTTGCTAATGCAATATCAAATTCACTTCTTAAGATGTCATCTCCATTATTTTCTACGTCATATTCTGCTTCCAGCGCTTTGCTTTCCTGGAGTATGTTCTTTCCTTTGTACAATTGTTCTAGGTATTCCTTCCATCTTTTGACAATCAGTTCGTCCTCAAACAGCAGTTTGCCGTTTTTATCTTGTATAGCACATCGTGGCTGTGTTTTTTCATTGAAGAAGTTCTTTACTTCAGAGTATGCGGTTTCGAATTTCCTTTGTTTTATATTTCTGTTGATATTTTTGCATTTTCCTTGCAAATAACATTCCTTTTTCAGCTTGGATTCTCTGTTAATTTTGTTCCTGAGGGCTTTATATTCCTTTTTTCCTTCTTCTGTTTGAGAATTCTTTAGCTTCCTTCTTTCTTCGATCATTTTTAAAATGTCGTCTGTGATCCATTCTTTCCTAGCTTGCGGCTTTCTTTTCTCTAAAACCTCGTCTGCCGCTGCGGTTATTTTCTCTTTAATTTTCCCCCATACTTTATCTACATTATTATTGCTCTCAAAATCGCATATATCAGTTTTTTCGTCGTATTTCTCTTTTACTTCCTTTATTTTTAGCATCTTTAGGTCCCATCTTTTTGTGGTTCTCTTCTCGAGCCTTTTGAATTTCAGTATGGTTTCCGCCACAACCATATTATGATCGCTATCAATGTCCGGACCTGCATAGCTCCTGCAATCTTTAATTTGATTCCTGTATCGTTGACGCGTAAGAATGTAGTCAATCTGTGATCGAAATCTGTCTCCGGGAGATTTCCATGTATAGCGATGTCTATAGTGGTGTTGAAACCAGGTGTTGGCTACAAACATTTTATTTTTGGCGCAGAATTCAATGAGCCGGTTACCTCTATCATTTCTAGTGCCCAACCCATATGCTCCTACGACTGATCCCTCCCTTTCTTCCCCTACTACTGCGTTCCAGTCTCCCATTACAATAACATTTTCCTCGGCTTTTGTGTCATCTAGCAATTTTTGGATGTTTTCGTATAGAATCTCAATTTCTTGGTCGCTATGGCTAGATGTTGGCATGTAGACTTGGATCAAAATTGTGTCTACGGGTTTGGTATCTAGTTTGACTAAAATAGTCCTCAGGTAGCTCTCCTGTGTTGTATATTTTGCAGACGAGCTTATACAATGTATCAAGCATGCCTTTTCCCGCGCATTTAAGCAGCTCTGATGGAATCAGGTCTATGCCTGGTGCTTTGCCGTCTTTCAACTTTGCTAATGCAATATCAAATTCACTTCTTAAGATGTCATCTCCATTATTTTCTACGTCATATTCTGCTTCCAGCGCTTTGCTTTCCTGGAGTATGTTCTTTCCTTTGTACAATTGTTCTAGGTATTCCTTCCATCTTTTGACAATCAGTTCGTCCTCAAACAGCAGTTTGCCGTTTTTATCTTGTATAGCACATCGTGGCTGTGTTTTTTCATTGAAGAAGTTCTTTACTTCAGAGTATGCGGTTTCGAATTTCCTTTGTTTTATATTTCTGTTGATATTTTTGCATTTTCCTTGCAAATAACATTCCTTTTTCAGCTTGGATTCTCTGTTAATTTTGTTCCTGAGGGCTTTATATTCCTTTTTTCCTTCTTCTGTTTGAGAATTCTTTAGCTTCCTTCTTTCTTCGATCATTTTTAAAATGTCGTCTGTGATCCATTCTTTCCTAGCTTGCGGCTTTCTTTTCTCTAAAACCTCGTCTGCCGCTGCGGTTATTTTCTCTTTAATTTTCCCCCATACTTTATCTACATTATTATTGCTCTCAAAATCGCATATATCAGTTTTTTCGTCGTATTTCTCTTTTACTTCCTTTATTTTTAGCATCTTTAGGTCCCATCTTTTTGTGGTTCTCTTCTCGAGCCTTTTGAATTTCAGTATGGTTTCCGCCACAACCATATTATGATCGCTATCAATGTCCGGACCTGCATAGCTCCTGCAATCTTTAATTTGATTCCTGTATCGTTGACGCGTAAGAATGTAGTCAATCTGTGATCGAAATCTGTCTCCGGGAGATTTCCATGTATAGCGATGTCTATAGTGGTGTTGAAACCAGGTGTTGGCTACAAACATTTTATTTTTGGCGCAGAATTCAATGAGCCGGTTACCTCTATCATTTCTAGTGCCCAACCCATATGCTCCTACGACTGATCCCTCCCTTTCTTCCCCTACTACTGCGTTCCAGTCTCCCATTACAATAACATTTTCCTCGGCTTTTGTGTCATCTAGCAATTTTTGGATGTTTTCGTATAGAATCTCAATTTCTTGGTCGCTATGGCTAGATGTTGGCATGTAGACTTGGATCAAAATTGTGTCTACGGGTTTGGTATCTAGTTTGACTAAAATAATCCTACCTCCATAGTGTACGTATCCCTTAACCCTCATACCCAAGTCTTTACTTAACATTATTCCTACCCCTCCCTGTCCCGGTTTACCCTCTATACTACCACTATGGATTAGACGAAAGTTACCTGTCCACATATCTCCCGGGTTAGGCCACCTCATTTCAGAGATTCCTAGCGCGCTTAGTTTCATTTTAGTCATTTCTAATTTAAGATTGTCTAACTTACCATTTTGCAGCAGAGTTCTGACGTTCCAGGTTGCGTACCTTCCTTGTGTGCTGTTTCGGTTTCTTCTCACCTCCTCTCTTTTGTGTGTATTCTGCTTAATGACAAGATCTAGAGCAGACCCCACCCGGAGAGCCGAACGGGGGTCTATTTTACCTCCGGAAGATTTTACTAAAGATCTTATCATTTTCATAATTCGTTGGTACTTTGGGATGCTGCTAGAGCCTTTAATGTGGTAGCTTCCCTTGCATTCCACATCCTCATGCCGTTGACCTCGAAGGTTCCTCCGCCTTTGAAGAGATTTTAGCTCCTCCGGGCAAGAGAGTGCCCTTTCCAACATCTTCCGTTAAGAAGGGTTGGTTGTTAGCTTATACCGACCAACAATCGGTCCCTGTCTACTGCGTCGTTTCTTTTGACGCTGCCCACCTCCAAATATATGAAGGAGTAGAGCAGGAGTTTCCTATCACAGAGTCTGAGACTTGTTAGCATTTCTCAGTACTCTCAAGTACTTCAAGGTCATTCAGTTTCTGAAAATCGACCCTGCGGGCCGGCCTTGGCACCTTGTATAGATGAAATAATATAGAATAATACACGAATTAAACCAATATAATGGGAGGATGTTTGAAGACAAGCAACCTATCTAAATAATACAATTTTTGACAGTATTTCAAAGAAGAAAGCATAGATATGTACCTTTGCAACTGGTCCGTGTTGCTAGCTGTAAAAATATTTATTATAACCTGCAAAAATACCGATGTTAGGAGCCAAAACTATCAACGAAAGAAAGCTACCTATACAATTTCACTAATAAAAACGTTATACAACGTTCACTGAGTTCTCTGGCAAATGTCAGACGGCCTTGGCACCTTGTATAGATGAAATAATATAGAATAATACACGAATTAAACCAATATAATGGGAGGATGTTTGAAGACAAGCAACCTATCTAAATAATACAATTTTTGACAGTATTTCAAAGAAGAAAGCATAGATATGTACCTTTGCAACTGGTCCGTGTTGCTAGCTGTAAAAATATTTATTATAACCTGCAAAAATACCGATGTTAGGAGCCAAAACTATCAACGAAAGAAAGCCACCTATACCTATACAATTTCACTAATAAAAACGTTATACAACGTTCACTGAGTTCTCTGGCAAATGTCAGACGGCCTTGGCACCTTGTATAGATGAAATAATATAGAATAATACACGAATTAAACCAATATAATGGGAGGATGTTTGAAGACAAGCAACCTATCTAAATAATACAATTTTTGACAGTATTTCAAAGAAGAAAGCATAGATATGTACCTTTGCAACTGGTCCGTGTTGCTAGCTGTAAAAATATTTATTATAACCTGCAAAAATACCGATGTTAGGAGCCAAAACTATCAACGAAAGAAAGCCACCTATACCTATACAATTTCACTAATAAAAACGTTATACAACGTTCACTGAGTTCTCTGGCAAATGTCAGACGGCCTTGGCACCTTGTATAGATGAAATAATATAGAATAATACACGAATTAAACCAATATAATGGGAGGATGTTTGAAGACAAGCAACCTATCTAAATAATACAATTTTTGACAGTATTTCAAAGAAGAAAGCATAGATATGTACCTTTGCAACTGGTCCGTGTTGCTAGCTGTAAAAATATTTATTATAACCTGCAAAAATACCGATGTTAGGAGCCAAAACTATCAACGAAAGAAAGCCACCTATACCTATACAATTTCACTAATAAAAACGTTATACAACGTTCACTGAGTTCTCTGGCAAATGTCAGACGGCCTTGGCACCTTGTATAGATGAAATAATATAGAATAATACACGAATTAAACCAATATAATGGGAGGATGTTTGAAGACAAGCAACCTATCTAAATAATACAATTTTTGACAGTATTTCAAAGAAGAAAGCATAGATATGTACCTTTGCAACTGGTCCGTGTTGCTAGCTGTAAAAATATTTATTATAACCTGCAAAAATACCGATGTTAGGAGCCAAAACTATCAACGAAAGAAAGCCACCTATACCTATACAATTTCACTAATAAAAACGTTATACAACGTTCACTGAGTTCTCTGGCAAATGTCAGACGGCCTTGGCACCTTGTATAGATGAAATAATATAGAATAATACACGAATTAAACCAATATAATGGGAGGATGTTTGAAGACAAGCAACCTATCTAAATAATACAATTTTTGACAGTATTTCAAAGAAGAAAGCATAGATATGTACCTTTGCAACTGGTCCGTGTTGCTAGCTGTAAAAATATTTATTATAACCTGCAAAAATACCGATGTTAGGAGCCAAAACTATCAACGAAAGAAAGCCACCTATACCTATACAATTTCACTAATAAAAACGTTATACAACGTTCACTGAGTTCTCTGGCAAATGTCAGACGGCCTTGGCACCTTGTATAGATGAAATAATATAGAATAATACACGAATTAAACCAATATAATGGGAGGATGTTTGAAGACAAGCAACCTATCTAAATAATACAATTTTTGACAGTATTTCAAAGAAGAAAGCATAGATATGTACCTTTGCAACTGGTCCGTGTTGCTAGCTGTAAAAATATTTATTATAACCTGCAAAAATACCGATGTTAGGAGCCAAAACTATCAACGAAAGAAAGCCACCTATACCTATACAATTTCACTAATAAAAACGTTATACAACGTTCACTGAGTTCTCTGGCAAATGTCAGACGGCCTTGGCACCTTGTATAGATGAAATAATATAGAATAATACACGAATTAAACCAATATAATGGGAGGATGTTTGAAGACAAGCAACCTATCTAAATAATACAATTTTTGACAGTATTTCAAAGAAGAAAGCATAGATATGTACCTTTGCAACTGGTCCGTGTTGCTAGCTGTAAAAATATTTATTATAACCTGCAAAAATACCGATGTTAGGAGCCAAAACTATCAACGAAAGAAAGCTACCTATACAATTTCACTAATAAAAACGTTATACAACGTTCACTGAGTTCTCTGGCAAATGTCAGACGGCCTTGGCACCTTGTATAGATGAAATAATATAGAATAATACACGAATTAAACCAATATAATGGGAGGATGTTTGAAGACAAGCAACCTATCTAAATAATACAATTTTTGACAGTATTTCAAAGAAGAAAGCATAGATATGTACCTTTGCAACTGGTCCGTGTTGCTAGCTGTAAAAATATTTATTATAACCTGCAAAAAGTTCTAACATACCTACTTTAATTACAGTAAACACTTCCATTCAGTAAGAGTAAGAGGAATGTCAAGTTTAAGACTTCTCATTGTACATAAAAAAATTAGGTACATTTCTTAAAAAAAATAGGTAGTGAAACACTTTATGAAACAATATAATTATGAATTTTGATACAGGAAACAAATAATATCGGTGTTAAATATGGTATTGATGGCGTTTTTACAGGACACTCAATTAAAAAAAATAATGGGTCTTATTCCTTTCGGGGAGCTCCATGAATCGATGAGGATTACCAATCATCAGTAGAATAAGATGAAATATATAAAAAAAGAAATGTATATGTTTGATAAAATGTGAAGTGTTTTGGATAGTATTTTATTTTTTAGTTTATTTAGTCTGTTTTTAAAAAAAACGATTTCCTTATTATTAGAGTTTTTTTTTTTGGTTTTGTTATTGCATACATTTGGGAAGTGTGAATGTGTTTGTGCGAATGAATGTAATATGTGTGCGAAATTGGGTGAATGGATGTATTGTGAATGAATGTATTGTGTGAAAGATTTTCTATAATTTATTGTTTTGTGTGTTATTGCTGAAGTGTGCACTGTTTGGATGTAAGACTATTGGAATGTTCTTGTCGCTTACATGTTTATATTTATATGTCTTTCATATGTTGTGTACCATCTAAATAAATAAAATAAATAAACCTTTAATGTCTCATATTTTATGTAACGGGGCGGACGACTAGTATATTCATAGCATGAAGTTAGCCCATTGTCTACCCCATTTGTGATAGATGATAAATGATCTAGGTAAGTTTCTATGCTCACCACTCTTTTGCATCCATTCTTTGTAATGTTTTGTTTCTGTACATACTCGTACGTGATTCAAATGACTGCTGATGTTGTGCGACATTAATAAGAGCTATGTGGTAGCCTATGTACATATGTATTATATCGTTATGTTCTCCCCTTAGACGCCGCAGTTTAATGCAATTTATTTTCTCATTGTCTGTATAGATTTGTTTACGACAGTAAGCATTTTACATACAGTATGTATATACATATTTGTGTACTTAATATTATTTTATTACTGTCCAGCTAATAGATAGGAATACTATACTATACATAATTTCCATGCAATGCTTTGTTTCTTCGTAGTATTATATTAGTTTCACTAATAGGACTAGAAAATAATGTACGTAGAATACAATGTATTTAGCGTAGAAGAAGAATGTAATTTCTTTTAAGTTTTAACGTGGTTTTTGCATTCTACTGAATTTCTGCGTGAGGAAAGATGTTAAGAATATTACTCAACAGCTTAACAGTGCCTAAGCCAATACGTAAGCATTCGGGACACCTTCTTCGTTTCCTACTAAAGAGAGTTTGAAAAATTTATTGGTTGTGCAGATGAGGTGTCTTTCGAGTAATATTCTTTTGAGTTTGTTGAATAGGTTTTCAGGTGTATAAACCTAATGAGTTTGATAAAAAGAGCTAAACATTTGCAAATTTATCACTATAATATGAGATTAAGAATAGACAGTCACCTAATTTGGTATTTTCCCAGATGAGAAAGAAAGAGATAAAAATTTATAAATGTAACCTCATACAGTTGTAAACATTTTTTTTGTAAAAAGATATATCTGGGTTTTGTTATAAACCCAAATACAAACTTATACACCTTTACACCTACAGTAAGCTAAAAGCAATTATAAAGACAATTGTGTAAAAACAATATATTTCTTTCAATAAACTGAGATATTTTGAAGATATTTCATATTATTATTTTATCATAGTTCTCAAAAAACACAGAACACCATATAATTATATATCTATTGCATATATCTAATTTACGGTTTCAAAATGTAGACTGCATGCATTCTGTAAACTTTTAAATTCATGTGTCTGCAGGTTTATGGCAGTATGAAAAAAAAAATATCTAATGTTAACTTTATGCTGTATTATTTTTCTGTGTCCATTAAAATTACAGCGGTAAGGCTTGCCATTCATTCTTAATGTCTTATTTACATAGCACAGAGTGTACAATTTGTGTGCTCATTACATGCAGTCAGTCTACTGGCTACCACGCTGGCGGGAGATTTTCGTTACGGTATACATATAAACTTTCTGATTGCATTCGTTTTTCTGTGGGTAATCAATATTTCTTCGTTATGGACGCTCCAAATCGGAAATTGTGAGCAGAATAAACCAGGCAAGGATTGCCTTTAACAAAAAATCGAAGATTTTGGAATCCCCAAATATTGATTTAAGCGTAAGGAAAAGCCTTTGTATGGAGCATTCTGCTTTATGGTTGTGAGACGTGGACCATCAGCAAGAGTGAAAGCGGACGGTTGGCGGCCTTTGAGATGTGGTGCTACAGACGCATGCTTAAGATCCATTGGTCGGAACACGTCGAAAACGCAGAAGTATTAACCAGGATAGGCGAAAAAAAGCAACTTCTTAAGAGAATCGGCCAACAACGAGCTAACTGGATTGGCCACAACATCAGGCACCCAGGAATACTCATCGCCATCGCGGAGGGTAAGACCGAGGGGACAAATGGCAGAGGCCGACCAAGAGACGCGTATATGGACCAACTGAAGAGGGACATGAACTGTGGCTCATACGTAGAGCTGAAAAGACTGGCTGAGAATAGAGACGAATGGAGAAGAAAAACCAAACTCGTTGCAGACCAATCCAATGGATTGTAACTTATTATATATATAGAATAAATTTAAAAATCGACTAATAGATTTCAACTATATAATATACATAAAACGCGCCATAAAAGTAATTAACGACGATAAAAAACAAGAAAACTAAAAGATAATTAAACTTCAGTTGGATTAAAAATCGACACGAAACTAGAGTCTTGCTACTTATCTACTTGTACGTATAATTATATAGACGAGTTGATTTTTTGTGACAAATTGTCACCATTCTCTATATGCTTAAGTATCTATTCAAGTTGCAAGTCATCGAACTTACTCTGTGCTAGGAAACATTGCAGCAGAGAAACAGACAAACTGTGATTTACGAAAGTCTATAATAGGATTTTCATGGCGCTTATCCAGTTTTTTTTCTCAAAAGTGACCTCAAAATAAAACAGAAGAGTTTTTTCAAACAAAATTTTGCATAACTCATATTTATTTATTTATTTATTTATTTTGGTCAACGGAACACTACAGACAATACATATATGTTTAGTACAATAATACAATAATCAACAACAAGTATACAATGCAATGTCCAGTTTATAAGTGTTCATATATTATTCTGTTAAATCAAATCAAAGCCCAAGTGGTTGTCATACATAATTAAAAACAATAATAAAAAAGAAATTAAGAGTAAAAACACAAAATTAACAATCAAAACATCACTTAAAGTCATGAATGAAAGAGTGAAAAAGCAATTTCAAAGTAAAATCTACCTACCTTTACAAAATAAAGAACAACATACCTATAATTAATACAAAAATTGAGTGTCATGGGAAACAAGAAAATATGAAAAGGGATGGAAAACACTGATAACAAGAGAAGCAGAGAAAATCGAAGTCACGGATCGCTACACATAACCTGCAAAATTGACATTTTAAAAGTGCGAGCACTGCCGGCAAACATGTCAATGTCACTGAACTTGCCATTATAAGTATTCATAATGCGGTGTAGAGGGTTTCTCAAACCAGCGTTAGTGCGTACGCTACTTAAGTAAAGTGGACGATACGATCTTCTATCTGATGGCACACGAAAACCTATCCCAGCCAATAATTGAGGAACATCGATATCAGATGTACAGATTCTCCTCAAAACAAACGCATCAATAAGTTCTCGACGACTCGACAAGTCAATAAGATTATCGATCATATTATTCCCATATCTGCGTCTGCACATTCGCAAAAACTTACGTTGCAAACGTTCAATAGTCGTAATATATTTATCATACATCGGATTCCATATCGATGAACAGTATTCGAGTCTAGAACGCACAAGTGTAATATACAATATTAACATCGTCTTTGGATCCCTAAACTCGCCTGTAGATCTCAAAATAAAGCCTAGCAACCTATTCGAATGCTCGACAAGCTCGTGGATGTGTGCCTCGAAATGAAGCTTGTCATCAAATATAATACCTAAGTCTCTAATCTTATCAAGTCGAATCAAGTTTATACCATTTATACTATAATTATAGTCAATAACTTTCTTATTTTTAGTAAATGTTATGGAATTACATTTTTTCAGATTCAACTCAAGTCTGTTGGTTACACAATAGTCAAATATTCTAGCAAGGTCATCTTCAAGCTTTTGTGCGTCCTCTATGCAACGGATCTGTCGATAAATTTTTAAATCATCTGCGAAAAGTAAAAATTGAGAATGACGAATACACCTACCAATATCATTAATGAATGCCGTAAATAAAAGAGGTCCCAGCACTGAGCCTTGAGGCACTCCAGATGTTACTGGTATATAATCGGAATTGAAACCATTCATAGTTACCGACATCAACCTATCAGTCAAATATGATTTCAGCCATCTAAGAAGGTCACCATGAATTCCATACAAAAAAAGTTTGTTCAGTAAAAGAGAATGGTCCACCTTGTCAAAAGCTTTCTTAAAATCTGTGTATACCGAGTCGACCTGAATACGTTTATCCATTGATGAAAACAGAAACTCGGCATATACTAGGAGATTCGAGACTGTGGATCTACCCTTCATAAATCCATGTTGTTCCTCCAAAAGTTGTGGTTCCAAAAAATGAAACATGTGATCTTTAACTATAGATTCGAAGACTTTGGATATAGGAGAAAGAATCGAAATAGGTCGATAGTTACTTATATCAGCTTTATCCCCGGCCTTATGAATAGGTGTGACGCTCGCCGTTTTCCATATTGTGGGAAAACATCCCTCTTTGATGCTCTTATTAAAGAGAACACGTAAAGGCTTAGAAATGTGGGGTGCACATCTTTTCAATAATAGGGGTGACAATATATCAGGACCTTGGCCTTTATTCACATCTAGATTAATCAGATTAATTTTCTTTAATCTAGATGTATTAATCTAGATTAATACATCTAGATTAAAGAAAATAATAAATTGTCTTCTTAAACAGTACCTATCCGTTCCACCTCCCCAAATTTTGTGTGTGTATTTGGGTTAGTTGGAAGAGATCGCGCCTCTGCGATAAACTCGCTGTCTGTATATTGATGATATCTTATTTTAATGCATTGTTCTATAGAATTATATGTATTGTGATCAATGTATAGTAAAGAATGAATAAATAAATAAATCAAATTTGTAATCTAATGTGGTTAGATGGAAGGAATCACTTTATAGTGTTATTTTCTTTAAAATCTCGCCACTGCATAAGTGCATATCAACGCAATATTTTACATCTTACAATATTTTTTTTATTTGTTTATTTATTCTTTACTGTACATTGATTACAAGCAAATTCACACAAAAATACATTTTAAACAAAGACAATCATACAATCAATATACAGAGGGCGAGTTTATCGCAGAGGCGCGATTTCTTTCAACTAACCCAAATATTCGTTGTCTCTGTTGTATGATGATGCCGTGCAAAAATAATAGATAAATAAACTTCTTAAATAGGAACTTGTGTAAAACTATAGTTATACTGTTATCCTAATATAACAACGTAACTATACTAGACTAAAACACTCGACTTTAACGAAGTTAATTGAGATTTAATTACTGATCGCTGCGATGACTCAAATGTGATGTCAGTTTGGTAAATTGTTATTATTACATACCTACTACTGCTAGTACTAGTATATCTTACATTAGCATAAAGAATTCATTAAACCATCCTATACTCACATACATACATCGTAATTAACTGAATCCATCACACTCTACATATACCTATACGTTGCTAATGTACTAAATTCATGCATGTATCATCTAACACAATCATAGTGTTTTAGGACAATGTGTTGGGACATATTAAAATATATTAGTCCAGATAGTCGATGACAGACATTTGTGTTTTACAGCAGATACCTAAACGTGAAAAACATTTAATGTCTCGTTATTTTATGTTAAGTATTTATTTATGAATTCCGTGAGATCCTAGACTCATCCATGTGTGAGATATTACTGTAAATTATTTTATTGAGCCAGTAGATTCGATAGTAAGCAAATATATTTTTTATATCGTTGTTTATGTAGGAACGTTATATTTAAATAATTACCAAGTTCATCATTCATGAAAAATAAAATAACAATATTGCAAATAAAGGAAATTTTGGTCAAAATTAAACTCAAAAAACGAAAACACATGCATGTGTTTTGATATAAACCTCAATTATATTGTGAAGTTGTTAAAAGAAATTACTTTTAAGCAAATGTTCTTGTAAATAACAAACCGTTTTCTATGAAACTTGTAAAATAGTCAAACCACAAGGCACCGATTCTCAGAACAAAAAAATATCTGTTTTCAATTATCAACAATAACTTGATAGCTTAATCTTCACGGTGCAGCGACTAGCAATATATTTTTTCTGCACATTTTAAATTGAAATTGAATAACTATTACTGAGCAAAAGATATTATTTTTGCATTTTTTGGAAAATGTATTTCACTAGTAGGAGTGTGTATATAAATTTCGAGTTGCTTATAAATAATTACGTTACATATTTAACATATTAAATAGTACCAGGTTGATGAGTCGCATAGTAGTAGTAAGTATGTATAGAGCTATAGAGTTGTGTAATTTGGAAGGAGCCGTATAAATCCGTCCATCAGGTTTTTTAGCTCCCGGTAATGTGCAATTAGTGGTTGCCTGGTTGCATATATATATAATATTGTGAGTGGTGAATGTTAATTGTCCCGTTCTCTTGGGTGGCACATTTTATGACCATCAACTGGGATTGTAATGATTTTATTTTATAACTCAAGAAATAATATAATATTTGTTAAGTAATTATAATTAAATAACAGTTTATTATTATACATTAGGTGGGCCATTGCATAATCTTCCTTCTGCGTACTGGATAGGTTCCAAATGGTAAATATGTTCAATCCAGTCTCTAATATATTTTACATTTTATTTTTTCCACATTTTGTACGTGGGACACTATTTTAATTAATGCGTTAATATCACCGATTAACTGTCGTATTTTTAACAGAAACAGCGAAAAACCTACAGAAACAAATAAACTGAAATATAAAAACATTGAAACTCTAATTGTTTCATGCAGAAGGATCTTGAATGGTTTAAAAATATGGTTTATCAACTTTATTATTTTTACAAGACACCTAAATTATGGAGTCCCTGTTCCCTTCGGGCAGTCTGCGGATAACTATTACCTAACATTGATAATAAATTGATAGGTTTATTACAAAATATGCGTTAAATCATTGTATTTTTTTATTATTTTTTTTAGAGTAGGTATACATCTCTATAGACGACTCTCAAGTCCCAACTTTAATTTGGAGATGCGTATAGTTGGGTACCTATTTTTTATAACTTAATTTATTGCTTTCAATTTGCAAACAAAAACATAGACATAAATTTAATTACGTATGCAGATTACAGATGTCCAAAATACACAGGATGTGAGTATTTTATTTGCGTTCGTAATGTAACACGGATAACCAAATAAATGTTACCCGCTGTACAATAAACAAGACCGGTCCCATTGCACAGTAGTAAAATTGTTTTCATTTTAAACAATAAAAGTTCGACTCCTGACAAATTATAATATAAATGCATTATTACCTTTAATTTAGAGAACACCATGCTTCTGAAGTTTGGACTAGATACCGCTTGTAAAATGAAAATCACTTTTCCTTACCTGAAATTAAAAGAAAGATTATGTTAGATTTGTTTTTTGACAGAAATTGATATACAAATATTGCCATGCATTCATAAATTTTTGAGTCTACACATATCCTGAAATTTGGAGTAGCCAGCAGACTAAATGCATGTAATAAACATGCAAGTCATGACTCGTTGCCAATAAAAATCAAGATATCCAGAATAGATGGCACAACACTTCAAGGAATAAATTATATTTATTTTCAAATTGAAACAACTGGGGGGCTAAAAAGGCCACTATATGAATCATAATAGGATAATATTAGGAATTGTAAAACGATTTAACGGCAACATTTCACCAAATATGAATTGTAGATGAATTGCTCAATGTGGGCATTTTAGGCCCCCCTGTTTAAGTGTTTGGTTGATTCATTTATTTACATGTACATTCTCCAAATCAGATACAATCACATTCTAATTTCAATTCAAATAATAATTGATGGTTGTTCCCAATCTGCACAATGTGCAATAATAATAATTCTAGAGAGATCAAAACCAAAGACAATAATAATGAAAGTAGGCAGGAAGGGTAGGTACCATAACCATCACTGTGTGTTATTATAAAAATGTTTAGCCCCGGGTGAAATGAGTATATATGTACTGATATTATTATATATTATTTTATAGTGATAATAATAAAGAAGAACGAGGAATGTGAAGCCGAGAGGGGATTAATTTAGATTGCGGTTGGATGTTTGAGGTTTTGATGGAAGTTCTGATGATGGGAGCGGCACGCGTATAAGAAGAGACGAAATGAGTTTTGCCTAGTAATTAGAGATAGTAAAAGGAAATTAAAAAAGGAAAGCTGACGATAATTTGTTTTTCCGTTATGGTGATTGTTATTTGAAGTTTTAATTTCAATGTACCTATTTCTGTACACATTTATATCGGTAAACGTACATATTGAATTGCACAGAATAAAGTAATGAACAATTTTGGAAATTTCGTTCCTACCGCTCGAATGAAAATGTTCTTATTCCGATTTTGTTTTTCTTTAAGTTAATTAAGTTTTTATTAAAATGTGCACATACTTAAATCAATTAACTTTTTTTAATGTCAATCTCTTATTGGTGTAATGTAATCCGCAAATATCTAATTGTGCACATGTTCCCTCAAAATATTGTAATTTTAATGTGTTCGCATTGAATTGTCAATTAATGATTATTTCCTGAAGCTTTGCTTGCTGAGTAAAATATGTAATAAATGTGTTTTTTTAGCAATTAGGTGTGTATATAATATTATTAAGTTGTAAATTTTACTTAAATAAAAAATATTTGAATTTGAAATTGAGTTGGTTAAAGTTGCATAAAAATCTAAGCACCATCGTGACATTATTAAATTTTAGTTGACTACTATCTTCTTACTAAAATATTCTAACTAACATGCATATGTAGATACAAGAAAGGCCCGCGGCATATCACATGAATATTTAAATAATGATGCATAATCATAATACGTAGTCTCTATGTACCGTTCTTAATGTTTTATTATTATTTCTTTTATATTAGGGGTACTGACACATAGATACCTCCTACCTACCTTTGTACAACATAGTCATCTTCTTCTTAGATACACACTATAAGCCACAGTAAAATAGTATCAATTGACGAATTGATATTATTATGAATTATTTTTTCTATGATGATCATATGTGCGGAATAGTGTAGAAAGGAAAGAACAGTAACAATCTGGTTCAAATCTACGCAATGAAACGAATTAAAAAAAATCAAAATCATATTATAATCATGATTAGCAAAATTTTGAGAAATTTATCAATAGTTTAGGGAGTCACACATCACTGTTTATCATGACAATTCAGCTTTCATATCTAAATATTGGCTGTAAAAAGGGTTTTTAAACACTTCGATAAACAATGTTTAATCGTTTTTAATTACATTATTTAACAAGGGACGCATATATTTCTTTTCTCTTCTGTATAGAACAGGTGTCTTCTACTTTGTTCTTATATTGTTTCATGTGATTGTGATTTTATTAACAGTGACTGCTAATTTAACACGACTTATTGAAATAATGTTGTACCTAACAATAAAATAATAACGATGGCAATATAACAATTTTAATATCATTATTTCTTATGGTTTATTGGACACTTGGCTGCCCTCTTAAAAGTGTAACTAGAGGCGTTTTATAAATACTTGAAATTATTATTTAAAAATAATTGCATGAACTACACGCAAGATGAAAGAATGACGAAGAGGATGTATTTGTCTGAAAGAGGAGGTGTGAGGAAGCGCGGACGGCCAAGAACCACGTGGATCAAATCCTAAAGGACGGCCGCATGTTGAGTTAGAGAAATCGGCGAACATGTATGAGAAACTGGATGAATGTGGAGGAAGCGAAAGAAGTTTGTAAGGATAGATCTATATGGCGTTCCGTTCTCTCTGCCTACCCCTCCTGGGACACGGCGTGAGGGTATAGATAGATAGAACTACACGTGAGAGTTGTCTAATATGAAACCTATGTATGAAAGATGGAAATGCTGTTGGCCAACATTTTAAATAAATAAGTTGTTATAAATGGTATACCTATATTAAGTCTGTTTGAGATAAACTGGAGAATTTTTTAAAATAAACAATTATGCAGAAAATTCTAGTATGGCATCGTACAATTTTTCAGGATGAAAAATTTGCTATCAGGCAAAAAGAATAACATTGTTAGTTGGGTAGAACTCTGATGTTTTCTTTAAATAAGAATTATGAAATAATAACGTGTTTATAATTGAAAACAACTATAATTATTTCATTCCATGTAAGAATTGCGAAAATTTCTGTTTAGAATGAAAAGTGGTAGCAGGGATCGAAGATCTGTTGAGATTCCAAAACGTTTTTATTAGACAATTGATTACTTAAAAAGAATGTCAACAAACAATGACAGTTGGAAGAGCCCTATATATGGATATATCTTCTTTGAAACAATGCGGCGATGAAAGTATATCATTATTATCGTAAATACGTAGTTAAATTTTAAAAATAAGAAAATTTTTACAGACATTGTTTCATGTTTGAATATGAAATTTAAATGAAATGGCAATAATTTCAAATAATTGGATCCATGAATCTAACCAAATGTTATAATATTTCACAAAAGCAACTGTCAAACACAATGTCCAGACCTTGCAGAGACTGAGTAGGTATCTAATTGAAATTCAAAACATGCGACATCCCTACTAATGCCAGCAGTGAAGTGGCGTGCAGTCAGTAAACTAGCATTGGTATATAAGACATTATTCTCAAACTGGAAACTTGATTTAATTATATATGCCCTTAAACAATATTATTATTCTTTACTCTTTGACCATTTTAGTATTGCATGCATTCCGATAAAAATATACTTTTTGTTTACTGAATTTTATCTTAGGTATTCTTATAGGGTGATGCGTGTTTAAATTAGTATGCGTGCAACGTACAAAGACGTCATACTGTCTAGTTAAAAATGAATATTTACAACATTCTCCAAGATTTTATTTTCCTTATACACATATCTCATAGATCCCCTGAGTCACATCAAAGCCAATATGCGGTATACTGAGGTACTGAAATATTTTCTTGTAAAAAATATACCTCACAAAACCCATTCGTCACTCCCAGTGTTAATCAACGTAAATGAATATAATTGGTAAGAATGTTTTGCACTGTAAGCAAAAGAAGTATATCAGGATGTATCTATCTCTGTCCTACCCCCTCTCCTTATGATACGGCCTAAGGATACAGATATATAAATATTTAAATGTGTTAGTCAACACAAACTTGAAATATAGAGTAAAAAAAACAATCAATATGGCGATATTATTAAGTGCAAATTCAAAAGTATTTGATGAATTCCTGAAGTAATTAAAGTCAGCATCGTACAAAGCAAAAGAGAAAAATATGCGAAGATATTACCAAATATGGATCACGAATTATTGATAAAATCGATCATAATTTATATTCAGTGTGATGTTAATTTACAAGAGAACAATGGACCTGAATTCGATCCCCGAGGAATGCCAAAGCAAGTTTTTAAAATATCATAATTATACATTGCTTATTGTATTTTGTACCATATTCTTAGCATAATTATTGCCAATCCGGATTCTTTTACAAGCGACCATTTTTTTGTTTGGTGTTAAAATATTATTTACATGAATAAAATGCATATTTATCTTCTTCGAAATGCTAATTTTATTGCTAAAATATTAAGGTATATTTGTTTTACATAATTTTTTATAGGCAATATTTGATTTTAACATATTCAATGAATGGAAAACATGATCATTTTATAAAATAATTTAGACATACAATCGTCAACATTAATGGGAAAAATAAAATAAATGATAATTAAACAAATATGAAAACAAGCAATCCGAAAAAACGTTTAATTAAGAAATGTCTACTTCAAAATATTAACTATTAAAAACTTATAAAATCATACCTGTAGTATAAAATAATGATAATTCAAAAGGGTTAAAGTAGGTTCATTTTAAAAAGCAAATGATAACATAAATTAACTATGTATGTATGTTAATGCTCCTAAACAGGATGTTTTCTGAGGGAGAGCAGAAACATAGTTATGTTTTCGCCTAATCTCTTGCTCCAAAATAGTTTGTTTTTAATGTAACATTGAGGGCTAAGTGGGATTACAAATTTGTGAAATGTGCATTTCCATGATCGTTACCAGGGAAGGAGGGTAAATTGGGGCACTCATGAGAATGGTAGGAAAGTATATCAAATAAATAAATATTGAAGTAGGTATGTGGTTTGTGAAATGAAATATATTTTAAATTCATTAAAGAAAATGGAACACAGTAACCATCATTCTATTAAGTTGTTATATTAAAAAACTACATATTTGTGATTATTGAATATTACAATAGCAAAAAATATTGATATAAAATATGATAAAATCTCCGTCGTCCATATTAAAAATAATAATAATCAATTACTTTGAACTGATGTAATGGCCCAATATGGCTACGGGGACAAGTAATAATTTTGGTTTTATGATCCCGAAGCATGCATGTTTGGTGAATATTATACTCGAATTATTGTTGTTGGTTATGACATTACTACACTACATACACAATATAGATATAATATCATCATTTGTGTATCGTGTTTTTGTGTGGATGTATGTATGTCCACATACAAGAAGTATGTATGTACTGTACATAGTTGTATGTTTCTTGTCTTGTATGCCTGAAGGTGTCGTAACGTAAAATGTACCTACATAATATTGTTATAATTTTTTTTAAATAAGCAACGGTCATGGAAACACATAATGTTCCCGGGATCGATAATTTAACCTTTAAAAGCAATTATTGTGATGCACATACTTATAAATTCGCGAAGCTCAAATAAAAAAAGTCTTGGGACGTAACAAAAGGAAAATTTATTCCACTATGAAAGCATCAACATACCTAAAAGATATTACAGATAAAACAAAATTCAGAATGACGGGAGAATTTTTCTAAAATTATTATTGATTTTAAATAAATTCAAATACACCCCCAAACTCAGAAATAACTTGTATCATGAAGGCGGAGTAGACAGATAGGCAATGGAAGGATTCGAAAATATGTCTAAATTTTCAGGGAACTAACAATACGTTAAAATACAGTAATAGGTAATTCTAGTGCAATAGCTATGTTCTGGATATTAATTATATTATATAATCTTGCACTAAATACTGTTTATGGTGTAAGACAACAAAGCTTAGATCCAAGAAGGTTAAAAATACATATTATCTTTTTACATTTCCTTTGCGGCTTGGTGCAATAAGAACTTCAGTTTGATGAGAATTATTGCTCCATACAACGAATAGCTACAAATCTTATGAAAGATTACAAAATTCGTTACGGTTTTAAAGTGTTTAGCTATTTCTTGTGGTAAATGTATTAAATAATTAAATAATAACAGTAATTTACAGCAAAAAGATATAAGGTCAGTCAGCAAGTTATTTTCTTACACAACAATAGCTGTAACAGAACAATACATTTAAATATTTCCTATTGCAATAACATTGTAAGAACTTTGTTTATTTGACGGATGTGCCTTCGAAAGCTTATTATGATGAACATTTACATCAATTTTTGTGGTATTATATACATATATTTACCGCGAAGACATATAACATACCACCCTTTATCCTTCTGATTCATAAAATAGGTAAGCGATTTGAATGACATTTGGCCTCAAAAAGTGGTTTTTTCCAACATCAGAGCGCTAGAATTGTTGTGGCAGGAGTACATCGGAGTACATTTGTTACATTTATATGTATTTATCTATTATGTTTATTGGCACGGAGAGAGCATGTTTATTACAGGCAGATAGTCCGCCGGCTACCCCATTTGTGGGAGATGCCATGATGGGATGAATGGATATATTTATCTGGACATATCTATCTATATCAGAACTTTTCAAAATATTTTGTTATTTTAATTTAAAATATAAGTATTTCTTAAGAGACAGCTGAGAACGCGGTCGCACAAATAGTTCTTTTTTCTTTTCTTTTGTTTTTTCTCCGTTTAACGCTTCACTGTCAACCTTTCACAGTTAGTACAGTCACTTAATCTAATTATTATTATTTTGCATGTATAATTCCACACTTTCTAAAACTTTTAATGTGTCAGAGCCTCATCACAAAATAACTGTAAACAAACGTGAAGTTGTCCACAAATATAGCAGTTGTGCGCATTCTCTCTTGCGCCTCTACATCACAGGTGAGGTAACTTAATAATTTTCTCAACTGGTGTTCGTAAAATGCAGATAAGTTTGTGAATTCACGTTCGTAAATACACCATAGAGATATAAGCGGGCGCATACCATAGTTTGTTTTCTACTCTGATTACTAATTGTATTCGCCACCTTTATAATAATATTTCCTTTTCTATGATTTATATGTAAATATTGCAACACTAAGACTGTTATTCTGTTTACTAATTGTGTTTCTTTTTTTTTTCATCGTGTGTCATGATATAGATATCAAAAATCTTGTTAAATTGAATAAAAGTGATTCTGTAAATGTATTCGTAGTAATATAAACCAATACTTTTGCTAATTTATGTATGAAGTTTGGATTGATGTTTTGAAATATTACCATCATAATATTATGTGTCACAAACTGAATTGCTAAGGTTATACTGCATTAATTGAGGTGGTAAGTGCATACAACTCTGTCTGTTTGTTTTTTTTTCTTTACATTTTGATTATCATTTAACTATTTACACAGCAAGATTTACATTTTAAATATTTATATTGACTCTAATGCACAACCCATCTAAAACTGCCTCGCGGTAAATCGCTCCTATAAAACAATCTTATCACTTATTTTTATTTGCTTACTATTCTATATTAAGTATAACACCTACTTTCTTTATTTATTTATATATTTTATTTTGTTTTATTTTATTTATTAATATTGTACAAATGGCTGAAACGGATGGCAATATGGATGGTGCGACACAACATGGTGACTCTTTCCACTCCCTCCCTCCCTCTCCTTCCCGTTCCCCCTCTTCCTCAATCTCTTCCTACATCTCTGCTCAACAGTCTCTTTCTGATTCATATATTTCGGTTGCTAATTCTTCGACTGGCTTACCACCATCTCTTTCTGAACTCTTACAATCATCCCTTGACTCTTCTAGAAGAATTCTCAATATTTGTCATATAAATGCACAGAGTATTCCCGCTCATCATAATGAACTACTTGCTTCTTTTTCAGATACTAATCTGCATGCTATCCTTGTCAGTGAATCTTGGCTTAAGCCCATGCTACCGTCGTCACTTTTCACTATCCCAGGGTTCAATCTGGTTCGCTGCGATAGAATTAACCGTGTGGGTGGTGGCGTCGCCATTTACCTACGGGAGGATATTGGTTATAAAGTCGTCTCATCTTCAGAATCACGGGTGGTGGGGGGAATGGAGTATTTATTCATTGAGGTACCTACCATGCACACTAAAGTTTTGCTGGGAGTTGTATACTGCCCTCCAGCATGCAACTACTTTGCAGAATTTGAAACCTTATTGGAGTCTTTGACTCATAAGTATGTACATAGTGTGATAATGGGCGATTTTAATACATGCATTATCAAGAATGATTATCGTTCTACTAAACTACTTAATGTGCTGAGCGCCTTGAATCTACAGGTGTTGCCACTGCTTCCAACTCACCACACATACACTACAAACACCATATCAGAGACATTACTGGACTTAATCATTACATCTTTGCCTGACCATGTAAAACGTCATGGACAATTGACTGCTTCGGGTTTCTCAAACCATGACTTGATTTATTTATCATACAAAGTCAAACTACCTAAGGTGAAACCAAAAATTTACTCTTTTCGAAACTTTCGTCGCATAAATTTAGACCAACTATACGAGGATGCTGGAAAATTGACCTGGCAAAACATTTATGCATCTAATGACGTAAACTTTATGGTTGAGGAGTTCAACCGTTCCATTACCAATCTCTTTGATAAACATGCCCCAGTAAAGTTTATTCCAATGAAGCATCCTCCAGCGCCTTGGCTTACAGATGAAATTCGAAAACTTATGGCCCGGCGAGATCGAGCAAAAGTAAAATTTAAAACATCTAAATCCTCTCTTAAATGGGAGAAGTACAAGCTTCTACGTAATCGTTGCTCACATCTCTGCCGTTTGGCTAAAAAAGATTTTTTTCTGTCCAGTATTGACTCATCCTCTCCTGGCGATGCGTGGAAATTTTTAAAGAAATATGGTCTGGGTAAGCAGAGCAATTCTGCTGATTCTGTAACTATTGGCCTTGATGAGTTGAATCTCCACTTTTCAACCCCGCCTGTTGAAATTGATCCCTCTATTAAAACCGCTTCTTTAAACAATCTTAGGGTTGTAAAGTCTTCCAGCGAACCCTTTAAGTTTAGATTGGTAACTTTGGAGGAAGTTCGCAAAACTCTCAGATCTATCAAGTCCACAGCTGTTGGGTGTGATGGTATAGGTTTGAAAATGATAAACCTTATTTCAGATTATATTACTCCAATCATTGTGTTTTTAATAAATTCTTCGTTTCTTTCAGTATCGTTTCCTAACCAGTGGAAAAAAGCAAATGTGATCCCGCTCGCTAAGGTTGACTCGCCATCTTCTCCAAAGGATTATCGACCTATATCAATTCTGCCTCTACTTTCAAAGATCATGGAAAAACTTGTGTATCAGCAATTGAATGACTATCTTCTGGCTAATAATTACCTCAATCAATTCCAGTCTGGTTTTCGTAGGGGACACAGTACAACCACCGCCCTTCTTAAGATTTCTGAGGATGTCAGGTCCGCTATGGAGGTAAGACAATTGACATTGCTGACACTTTTAGACTTTAGTAGTGCCTTCAATAGCGTAGATTTTGATATCCTTCTGGCCCGATTGGAGGCCCTAAATATTTCTGGCGATGCTCTCCGTTGGATGGACTCCTACCTTAGAGGCCGTCAGCAGAGAGTCTGTATAGGTGATGGAACATCCGATTGGGTCGGCCTTGGGGTGGGAGTCCCACAGGGTTGCATACTGTCCCCTTTACTCTTCTCTATCTTCATCAACCCGATTACTGAACATCTTCATGGAGCCTATCATCTTTATGCTGATGATCTCCAATTATACATTCACTTTGATCTGAATAATATTGATACTGCTTTTCTCAATATGAATACCAATCTCGAATATATAAATTTGTGGTGTAGAGACCATGGACTCTTGGTTAATCCAAGCAAATCGCAGGCAATCATTATCGGAAGTCCTAGGAGTCTGTCTTCTCTTACTTCACTTGCTCCTTTACCATCTTTAGTCTTAAATGACTCTACTATCCCCTTTTCTGATGTTGTTAAAAATCTGGGTTTATTCTTCGATACTAAATTATCATGGTGGAAACAAGTCAACATGATCAGTAAAAAAGTATTTGGTTCGCTGCATTCGCTTAGGAGAATGCAGAATTTCCTTTCAGTAGACACAAAAAAACTATTGGTTCAGTCTTTAATTCATCCCTTATTTGACTATGCGGATGTCTGTTATTTGGATCTCTCGGTGGAAGGCTTGAATAAGTTGGAACGTCTTCAGAATACTTGCATTCGATATGTGTTCGGGCTCAAGAAGTATGATCATATATCTGAATATCGTGAACGCCTTGGCTGGCAAACTATTCCTCAACGCAGAAATGTTCACACTCTTTGTCTTCTTTATAAGGTTTTATTTGATCCCAACACTCCGTTGTATCTGAAGGAAAGGTTTGAGTTTTTACACTCTCATGGACTACCACTACGATCGGCCTCCAACAATCTTCTGGTTATCCCGTCCCATCATTCGAGCTGTTACACCGATTCTTTTTCAGTTCATGGTGCTAGGTTGTGGAACCAGCTGTCGCAAAAAATTCGCACTTGTTCTTCTTTTTATATCTTCAAGAAGGAGGTTAATGGTCGCTAGTCTTCTGTTGCGTTTACATACAAAAAAATCCTAAGGTTTTCAATATTTTTCTATAATTTTTTATTTTTTTTTATTTTTCGTGTATCCAAACACGATGAGCAGTCCTACCCCCATCCCTTCCACTTTATCCCATCCGTCCCTACTCAACATCTGTGTCGAGTCGCTTATCCGATGTTATTTCTTTTGATTAGGTATATATTTGAGTAGCTTATTTTATCTGTAAATTTATTTTGGTATACGTATGTGTTTATTTATATATTTATCTATATGTATATCTTAATTTATTTTATTTTGTTTTACTTATTTATTTATATATTATTATTATTATTTGTTTTTGTTTAATGGGTTAGTTGGAAGATATTGCGCTTCAGCAATAAACTCGCCCATTGCACAAAATTATGTATTTTATTGTTATGTTACCATGTTTTTTTTCTTCTTTGTATACTAATTTTGTGCAATAAAGATTATTATTATTATTATTATTATTTCGAGTATAGAATGTATAAACATATTTTCATACCTGTTACAAGGTATGTACCTACTTTATTCAAGAACGATTACGCAATACATATTAATGAGATTAGTTTACTAAACTAACTCGAGATCCTGTATCTGTTTAATATTTAACCACTGATATAATCAATTTAATACATACTACATACATAATACAATTAGTAGTTTAATATGTAATGCTAGTACTATAAATAAAAAAGATTTTTTTTGGTGATTCATTATTTGGTGTGTATGCCACCCAGGAGTCTGTACTAATCGAATCTTATCTATAATGGCAATACGGGGATCTTAATGTTAATTGTATTTTAACACACGACAACACTGACAAGTCATAATAATATAATATAAAAATATTCATAAAGATAAAGAAGGAGCACGCGTTACATGCAATCGTGAATTATTTATTCCCTTTAAGGATCTTTATCTCGAACGCAAGGCCAGTGTTTTTTATATGTTTATGATTATTTATTATTTCTTTAAGGGAATAAAGAGTGAGTCATTTACTGATAACTATTAAATATAATATAATGGTTATAATTATTAGAGCTGCAAATATAGTACCTATGTAATAACAGAACATACCTATTAACATAACGAGTTTTTGCATGGTAGGCATAGTAGGTATTTTGAGATTATAATATAATTTAATTTATCTACTTCTTATTGCATAGGTACAAATGCTGTAAACAAAATAAATTTGCAACTGTGGCTAATGAGATTAAAGTGAGCTTTTAGTGGTGATACAAAGAGTTTGAATGGGGTCTACCAAATTACAGTATTTCATTGGAATAAACCGAGAAAAAACAATAATAATAATATGTGTATCTTATTCTTCTTCCAGAAGTTTTCCCTATCACTTGGAGGTTTGCAATGTGTATTGTAGAGTCATGAATCCTGCCTCCTATCAACACTCTTTTTTAGTCTTAAAGATCCAATGTCGTAGGTAATTTTTTTCTTCATAATGCAATGCAGAAGCCTTTCGGTTAACGTAGGTAGGTATATAATATAGTAAAGCCATGATCAGCAATAAAATGTTAAAACGTGAATTCATTTTCAAATCACTGATACAGAATTTCGTTCTAAAATGTTTCTGGTTGAATAGGGAAGCTGAGATTACATAATAATTATTATATAAATTTCGTGGTTCGTGCCTAATATGTATTTAGTTTTAATTATGTTTTAGGGTTATTTTATTGTTGAAGGTATAAAAATAATAAATTATTACCTGCTGAGGTGCCTACCACTCTACCAGTAATCCAGAGGGAAAAGTACCCACTGTGGGTTGACGGGACAGGTAATAAGTAAGTACCTATCTATCAACTATTCAATAAAGTCAGCTGAGGCAAACAATTTGTACAAATCATTAAAATATTGTTTTGTTAGAATTGTTTTCATTTATAACAGAATCATAAAAATTCATAATTAAAAATTAAATCGATATCGATTGTTTAACTTTTGGAAAATCAAATATCTCAAAAACATCACCTAATAATGTCCCAGCAGAAAGGTAAGTAATATAATATGTGCTTGTGTCGCGAAAAAATAAGCTTAAAACGGCCTACTGAACTCTGTTGGAATATATTATATTTTAGGATTTACGAGTATGTTTTAATACGTGCAGTGTCTTTTTAAGTTAAAATTTTTTGACAGTTTTCAATCTCTGCTAAAACAGGTCGGCAACCCTAATTTTTCCTGCAAAATGCCCTAGGCGGTCTACAAAAACTTTTATACATATTATAATAATATTCCATTTTAATATCTTTTCTTCTACTAACTCACTCCTCCTTCTCCACACATCTCTATAAATATATATGAAGGTAGTGGATATAAAATTGGCCATGGTTAACTGCTTGGAATGATATTTATTGGATATCTATTTGCTATTCCAGTATTGAGAATGAGTGATGACTTCAAGTTGCATTGATAGCAGTCGTAAAATTCATCAGATTAAATTCCTATCTTGTATTAATACAAAATTATAATTTTATTGCTGTTATGCAGTACAAGTTGAGTCTGCAATGTTATTATGAAGTAATAAATTCTTTTTTTTTCTTAAATCAAGTTAAGAATCTGTACAGTATAAAGTAATAAAATAATATCTTCGATTCATCAGTAGTAAAAACCATCTAATAAATCTTATATTCCTTTAGGAAATATTATCCTAATATGTCTTGTTTTTTATACCATTTTTTGATTAGAACTGCTTTTATAAGAATTTTATTTGCGCTTTTATACTCATAACCTCATAAGCAGCCGAAGATGTCATTTGTATATGTTTAAACGTTGTATTTGAATAAATATAATATTCAAGAAATATTTATACCATTGTAGGCATACCTAATTCCTAGAATTTTGCATTGTGTGTACATTCTATGAATATGAAAATCAGATAGGTAAAAATCTAATGAAAGAATCTTGGACTTTTTGGCTCAATTATAAGAGTTAAAATTTCAGAGATTTATTATTTCTATTTCTTCTATATTTTAAGGACGGTGTGCTGGTTTGATGAAATAAGTATATAGCTACTATAGAATTAATAAAATTGTAAATGTACAAAATAATGGTATAAAAAATGTAGTTGAGTAAATTGCGCAGTTGTTGACTGTTGTCATTCTCGTATATAGAATCACTAACGTGTGTCCTTAACAGGAGACAACATGGCGACAAAAATGGAAAGAATACCATTTATCAACATTACCTATATATGTTCTCTGTAAATTGCTTGAAGTTACTCGAAACTACCTGTATTGACATATTAAAGCATGTAAGTGAGAAATAACTTATATGCAGAAATTGCCACCGTTAATCAAACATTAAATCCAGTTAAACTTTAATCTGTAAATGAAAAAATTCGTTAAGTTGATATTTTTTGAAATTGTATCGCAGTTGCAGTTATGAGGTGAAATTCTTTAAAAGTCCGCAACGCGAAAAAGTTGAGAACTTTTACAAAACAAAGGTCATTTGACACTTTTTCAAAAAACATATACCCCTAATGAGGTACTAGTCCTTTGAAAAATCACTATGGGGATCTGACCAGAAAAAAACGAACGTATTTTAACCAAAGCTTTTTTAACTGGAATTTTTAACAATTTTGAGGCATTTCAACCAAAGTTTAATCCGTTGTTAAGTTTAATTGTTAACTTCCAGCTCTGTTCAAAAATCTGATGAAAAAGCCGCAGAAATCTTAAACAGCGACCTTCTCGTTATGGAAGAATACTTCAAAAAATGGAAACTTAAGCCAAACCCAAACAAAACAACCGTTACATCTTTCCATCTCCACAATGCACAGGCGAGAAAAGAAGTCGATGTCTACTTTGGAGGAAGCAGAATACATAATGAAGCACACCCTCGTTATCTAGGTGTTACACTGGACAGAGCACTAACATACAAGGCTCATCTTGAAACCCTCCAGCAAAAAGTAAAGAGTAGACTTAATGTGCTATATAAACTCGCCGGAACTACGTGGGGATGTGATGCCCGAACATTGAAAACTGCGGGAATCGGTTTGGTTTACTCAGCTGCAGAGTATTGTTCACCAGTGTGGCTAAAAAGTGCACATACAAAACTCATAGACACCCAACTTAATGAAACTATGAGAATTATCAGTGGTACTCTCAAACCAACTCCTCTACCTTGGCTCCCAGTGCTCTCCAATATACCGCCCGCACATCTCAGGCGCGAAGAAGCACTATACAGAGAACACCAGAAAATCATTAATAATCCAGATCTCCCTATACATATAGATATAGAACATCCACCTAAATATCGACTAAAATCGCGGCACCCATATTGGATTACAGCTGCAAGCGATAGACAATCAACTGATGACAAATGGCGAGATCTGTGGGCAACGACAAGGGTGAAAAACCATAACCTGGTTGCAGATCCAACTGTACAGCTTCCAGGCTCTACTTTGCCCAGAAAACTCTGGTGCACGCTGAACAGACTAAGGAGTGGGGTCGGATGCACAGCATCACACCTACATCAATGGGGACTCGCAGACTCTCCGTTATGTGTGTGTGGTGCTGACCAAACAACAGACCACGTGGTGAACATATGTCCCCGATATTCATACGATGGCGGGTTGCAAGCACTTAGTTTAGGGTCGGACGACGCGATCTCATGGCTGCGGGATCTTGAGATACGAATATGACGGGTATAACCCATAAGAAGAAGAAGAAGAAGCTCTGTTCAAACATACATTATAATTATAAGTTTTTTCTATACACCACTTGAATTATATAACACTATAAGTTGGTCGATACAATAATATAGAATACAGAATACAATACTTTTTCAAAAAATAATATTCAAAATTTTACTGAAATTCTGTTTGATAGGTGTGCTAATAAGTCATTGTATATGGGTGAAGCTTAATCTTTATGTGTCATATTTAATGGTGATTGAATTGAAATAATTATATTAATTTAGGAATTATGTAATGTGAAGGGTCCAGGCCGTCGAGAATCCTTAAGACGAAATATTGTGGGAAATGCCGTGATGGTATGAATAAATTATTGAATCATCCAACTAGTATAATCGTTTCTCCCGTATCGCAGAAAGTACAGATTTCTAATACTGAAGGCGGAGAAAAATCTTTGATAATAATAGTATTTTCAAAGTAGACATAAAATAGCAAAGTGTTGTTACGTATAATTACAGAAATCCTTGTAAATCGCCATTTAAGGATTCAAAAAATGAAAACACTTCAATAAAAAATACCGCGGCTCTCCCTTGTTTACTTTATGTGTAAAGGCATTGCAATAACGTTGTATAAATTATTATTCTCTTTACGGATGTTCATTGACCGCTGCCCCGCTAATTGCTGCTAAGGTGGACACAAACGACAATGTCCCGCTGGTTTATTTATTTAATCGTTGTACTATTTTGCTTTAAAGCACTATTTAATTAGCAATATCGGTGACAGAAAAGTACGAAGATGGTGGCGCACACAGTGATCAAATGTTCATTAAAATTTAATCATAACAAACATCAAAAAACATAAGACAAAATTTAAAATAGATCTTCATCTTTGCAGTATTCGCTACATTTGAAAATTAAAATATATATTACGATTTCGGCATATTATCATATGATTGGTTAACTACTATCATTCTTCTTTGTTTTTGGAATGTTAAAAATATTTCTGTTATTTTGTGGTTACTTTTGTATATGTATATCGACATGGGCGTTTTAATATATAACATAACGTTATAAAATAGTCCATTACGAAACTATTCACCAAAAAACAGTGACATGTAATTTTTTTAAAACAGTTGAAATGTCAAATTATTACAATAATCATAACCTCATTATCAAATCGTGCGCCACGTTTGAAAAACAAAAGAGAACGCGTTTCTAAATCCAAAACGCTAACCATAGATTATCATGGAGTAGTCACAGAGGATTATAATAATAATATTATAAATAATTAAGGTCATAGACAACAACAAAAAAACATTTAATGAAGCGGTGAAGCCTTATTGGTGAGAAGGTATGTCACATTGCATTATTTCACACAATATACCTATTATGATATCTTGGTTGATCATACATAAATTCTCTGTGGTTTAGTGTGCACTTGTCACATAACTGATGCTTAACAAAGTGGACAACAGAAAACTCATGCATAAAGATCATTTTAGATAATAATAGCTGGACAGTGCTAAACATAAATTAATTTAAAGATACGTGTATAAAGTATAAATAAATTGAAATTATTTTATGAGAATGTCTTGATTTTATATTGGCACGAAGAGGACAGTTTGCATGTTTCTTACATGCAGCTGATCTGCTGGCTACCCCAATTGTGGGATATGCCGTGATGGTATAGTATAGTATAGTATAGTATTTTATGAGAATACGAAATCAATTGAGTTTAAATTCTCTATTGGGCCTGAAGGTTTAAGAACAATAATTTCATCAATTTCATTGATAACATATTAATTATTGTGCAAAAGTAATTGCTCATTATGTGAAACTCTTAAATTCAAAACTTGGTTCAATATCCGCACACCAATGGTGCTGATTTTCAAACATACGAAACTAAAAACATATTGCACCAAGCACAGGTTAGAGTATTGTATAAATACTAGGAATAAACAATGATTAGAAATTCTTACAAGTGTATAAGAATAATATAGAGAGATAACCGTATTTATTAGAATAGCTATTCAAATATGTAAACAAGACTTTACGTACGAAATGTCAACGGATATAAAAGTGTCAAATATTGACATTCGTGGCTATTAGAGTTGGCGACATAAAGCTGAGATATTATTATACCACTAAACAGACCTAAAGTTATTGTAACCGTATTAATAATACATATTAGGTCTAATGATATTATTATTATTGTTAAATAAACACACACGTGGAACAACTGTCATACTAAATAAACAGTTTGTTTAGGACACTCCTTTAAAAGTGACTGATAAATCATGGAATTATATTCGGAGATAAGACAAGTGTTTCAAAGAATTATTGAATTAAAAACATATTCAAATATGTATCGCTTAACAGGACACATAAATAGAATTACGCATAAAGGAAATAAATAGCTAATAAGAAATATGATTGTTTGATTAGAAATTAATCTAAAACAACTGTTTAAAGAAACTGAAATATGGTTGAGACTAATTTCACAAAGATTTGAAAAGATGACAATTTTTGAAAGTAAAATCATCCTTTTACGTTATGTATCATAACGCCCTTTTTTTAGTACATAAGTTATTTCCGAGTGTTTCGTAAGAGAGTGATTTCTTTTCTTCAAACTTTACTTAACGTACCTACTAGAAGTTAATGCCGCAATGAAATATACCCATAGACAAGTTATATTTTTTTTACAATATTGTAAGCAGTCACGAGTACCGCCATAGCAAGATCAAGAGTCTAAAAACTCGACGATTGCAAGCAAGCTCGATTGCAGTTTTGCATAGAAGCATAGATAACTTATATCCTATGAACTTAAATATGTATATCAATGTATTTTTCAAAGATACTGAAGATAACTTAGAAGAGTAGGTACATAGAAATGTTACAACACCTGCCTCGTACTTTAAAATGTATAAAGCAAGAATACATGGTAGAATCTATGAAGGAAGATATTATGTCTACATTTATACTATGTCTCTACTATTAGGAGAATGCTAGTAAATCTTCGTAGTTATATTACGTACCTACCTATTGGTTTTGTATTACCCTAGGGATATTGTAGAATTACCTCTGCATGTAGTACTTACTAGGAACATTATTATGAGTAGACAGGAATATAAGATTGAAGCAGGTGCAAAGATTTTAATATACGGAGTGTAACTGGTACAATGATTATTATTACTATCATTATTTTATTTACTTACCCAAGTCCTTTAATAAGGTGCATTCCCCCACATATATACTTACATACAATACAACCATCTAATTTAACTAGCACAATCTTTTTTTTTTCTTTTCTTCATAATATATATTAGGTGCGAGTACATACATAGGAGAGTGATGCAGGTAATAATAATTAAATATTTGTAAATACGCAGTATGAATCATCACATAATACAATATTCATACACATATGTATTTTATATTGTTGGGTTGTTATTCTATTACGTGTGTGGGATGAGCCTGGCCGTTCACCCCTATATTATCTTGGATTACCTGTATGTTCATAATATCATTCACACCTGCGATGCAAACTATTACATATCAACTCATAGAAACATCGAAAAACTAAATTAACAAACAGTATCGTAATTCGCGGTGTGGGAAGGTAGCAGATGTCCTGGCCGAGAAACATCAGAGAGTGGACCGGAATCCAGAGGGTGGAAGAGCTGTTCCGGCTAGCACAGGACAGAGAATCCTACGCCAGGGTGATCTCACATGGCACTTTAAGAAGAAGTTGTATTTTTATGAAACTCATGAAAATACTCAAATAGGTATGTTACTCATCTTGATTGTGTTACACGAAGGACGACATGTATACTCATTACTAGTTAAACCACTTATGGGAAATGCCGTGATAACGCATAGATAAATAAATCTTTTCATCGTTTGATTGGTTTTTTTTTATTTTTTTTTCTATCATTCTTTTGTTAACATTAATATGTGTATGCTGTAGACACACTTAATTGGGGGGTTGGCCTGGCCGAATCAATGTATGTTGTTTTTATTTTTTTTGTGTGTATTTTGTCAACTTTCTGTTTGTGTCTCTGATTAATAAATAAATAAATAAATCTGTAGTCAATAACGATTTAAAAATATGTATATAATACCTACGTAAATAATTTATTGTTTGATAAGTATTTGTCAAAGGAAAGCTGTATTGCCAAGGAGGGACGGTGAAATAAAACTCTTTGGCTGTGCATAGAAATGATTAGAGATTTTCAAACTATTATTTATAGTCAGAACAATTGTCTCTGTAGAATACTGTATTCTGTATAATACTTGTAGGTTCGGTTACTATTATTTTTTCTTATAAGTACACGTACATGTTTGAAATGAAATCATCCATCGAGCTATGTGTAGGTATAAAAGAGCATACACACTTATAACATGAGTAGTTAAGTCAGAATACTACAATGATAATAAATAAAATTACTATTACTGAGATGTCCGAACATCCCTTGGGCTAAATATTGAATTATTATAATAATGTCCATACATAAAATTATATTATTACTTTTATTATTCCGACTATGAAGAATCTTATTATAATTTATTATGTACCATTACAACAACAACACCTGACTAACCAATGTGAATATACATTTAAAGTGGGAAGGGTGATAGTGTAAGCTGTATGTAACATGTTAAAGATTAAAGTAAGTCTTTCTATTATTCTATTATATCAATGGTCTATTGTAATTTGTATGTGCAAATACTGAAATGTGTTTCATTCTTTCATAATCATATACCAATAACGATAATAGAAATAAGGACTTTGTTATTACATGTGTAAATACTTTTTCTGTAAACTAGCTGTAAAAGGAACGTATTGTCACTTTAGGAGTCAATCAACTTGTTTTGTTACATTCATTCAATATGCAAAGAATTAATTATGTGTTATATTATGTGTTTGATTTAAAAGTTTTGAATAACAATACAATAAATACTCACATAAAAAGAATATGCAATACTTATCTTTTGTGGCATTCGTTGTATAATAAAACCATATAAAGTTAGGTACATTTATTATATTTCACGTGTTTTTTTTTAATGGCGTGTTGATTTGTTAAGAAATGAAAATGCGTCGCAAAATGATACATGTAAAGAATATTGTAGTTCGAATACAGAATGTCAAAAATCTGGTATTGGTGTGTATTATTTAAGACTAATTATTTAATTCAGGCAACCCACCCTGAAGAAAGAAAAAACTACGACATTATCGAGAAATCACCACTAATTCTGAATGTCTTATTTTTAATGACACGAAAAAGTTGAGTTGTATTTTTATTACATGAAGTTCGATGGATACTTTACACTGGATATGTTATGATATTACGCAATTTACAAATAAATTATGATATAACCTTAATACTTAACGTTACCTTACCAATTATTTTTTATTTTATTTTCGGCTATCCACCCGTTGTCGATTGATTTGAAAACCTAAAAAATAATATAACCTAACCTAATCTAACTAGGCCAAGTGAATAAATATTATTAGAAAGTAGAATTAGGTAGTAGCTACCTAGGATCATTATTGTCAAGGAAATCGCAATATGGACTGAACTTATGTAAGAAAGTGAATGCCCCTTAGGTTAAATAATTTTTCCCCAACACATCAATTAAGATTCGAATTATTTATTTTATGATATCAGCTTTTATTTATTTATTTGTGTTAGTTGATTTATTACAATCATGTTATAATGAACCAAATAAATATTATTAAATTACTTATAATCAGGAACGAATCAGAGCAATTATCAAATTAGTGATTAGATCTTACAGAAGAATAATAATTGACGCCGTAGCTAGAATAAGGACCAATAAGCTAAAATGGCATTTTAAAATACAACTATTCAAAGTACTCAACTGTGTGTTTTTCAATATTATTAGGTACAATATAATATGACCCGGTTAAACGACCGTCAACATCCTTTAATTAGAAAAACATACAAAATAAAAAAAATTAACACGTAATAGAAGTGTACCTAATTGACATTGAAACTAAAATCTCAATAAGATTAATAATAATAACTTTTCTATTTTTGAAGAGGTAACACTATGAAAGCTCATTTTTAAAATTTAGGTAATAAAAATAAAAATATAACACTGTATAACTTTCACTATTTAATATTTTGCTTAAAAGCTTTTCGGACATACGTCCATCTTCAGTAATAAATATCTTATAACTGAGTATAAGATATTTATTACTATAACAATATCTTATAACTATAGATATTTAACTAAATATCTATAGTTATAAGATATTTATTACTGAAGATGGACGTATGTCCGAAAAGCTTTTAAGCAAAATATTAAATAGTGAAAGTTATACAGTGTTATATTTTTATTTTTATTACCTAAATTTTATTAATAATAACTCTTAAACAACAAAAAAAGGATATTAGCATTAGGAATTAAGATATTTAAAAGAAATTTAGCATGGGCATAGATAAGACTCAAAATAAAACTTCAATAGAGTCCATACATAGTACTATGGATACTTGTTCTGACTACCGCCACAATTATATCTGATCAATAAAAATAAACTTTTATAATGATCTTATATATGTACGGGTAATATAATTATTTTGATCGATGTTATTTATTGGAGCAATATATGGATTTTGCCTCGAGGTTGAGATATACCATAAGTTGAACTTCTTTACAGGTAGAAGATTTTTTAAAATGGTAAACACCCAGATGTATCATAAAGATATTTATCTATCTATAAGAAAATTATTGGTTATGTGTAGTTAGTTACCACGTGTAACACCTCTAGTGGACCCAATTCCCATAATTCACACGAAATTTTAACAATTAAATATATATACATAGGTACATTCAGCCTTCTACGTTAATCAAAAAACGATTTTAAACGATAAATTATGGTAGATTGAATTTTTGTAATAATTTTTATTCAACAAGTGTAGTAGGTAACTATATCAGACGTGGATGTAAAAAATACTGATTTCATATTTTTTAATCGTATTATTTGTATAAGGAATTAAGCCTTTTATAGACCACTCAAAAGCTTTAAAAAAAGGAAGAAAAGTTGTGTATTGAATTAAATAAATAAATAAATAAATTAAATAATTAAAAAAAAATTGTATAGGTAATCAAATATGCATTTTAACAAAATCGATGGTTTAAAGCACAGAGGACACGTGTCCACATTTGACAGTTTAGAGAAAACAGGTTTTGAAAGTTTGAGATTCAAAATTAATTAACTAATTTTAAATTAATTCAGAAGATGTCCTAGGTGGAAATGTGCTTTTTAAGAATCAATTATGTCGATATTATTACATTCTCAAATATCTTATGTGACATGTTACATGTTACATTTGTGCACAAAAAATGATAATTTAAGAATGTTTGGCATCTGGTTTTTGTTAAATATTTCGATAATGATATAGGTAAATATTATTGGTAATTATGTAATCAGGACATAGACGACGTTGCACCCGATCTTGTAAATATATAAACTCATTTTACCTAAATAGTGAACATGTGTCTTTTGTGCTTTAAACCATCGAAATATTGTCAAATATTTAGTAGCATGGAGATTCCGACTTGCATGTTTACGTGCATTTAGTCACCTGGCTACTCCACTAGACGGTAATTCCATGATGATATGAATGAATGAATTAAAACGCATTTTACATAAATATTTCAAAATAAATTAAACATCTCGTTTTTAGAACTTGGTACAGTAAAAAACTTCTGTCTTTTGAAGTTTACATGAATATTCTGAAAACAATACAAGTCCAAAATTTCTATATTATATATTTGATCTAGATATTGTCGATAGATAATTAATTCGGCATTTTTTATTTTGTAATAAATCTTGGTAGTAAGATTGGCATTTGACAAACAGGTAGATATTTTTAAACATATTGTTATTACATATGCACTAAATAATTACACGAATTAAATAATAAAATACATTTGGTACATATCATACAAACATATAGCAATGATAATAAACAAGTGGCATTTAGTTTAGAAAATATTATGGTTACAATATTATTTAGTACGAATTGTATTCTACTCAAATTAGAAGTATAGTTTGTTATAATATATTAGCTTTCACAACGGAACATAACATTTAGATGTTAACAACTTGTAACTAGGTATATTACGAGTATATACGAGTACAATATATGGATAGGTTACCTATACACACAATAAGCGTATGTATGATGGTACGTATCTCATATGTCAATAACATGACTAAAATATAGACTAAATGTACACCTCATAAATCACAACAGATATAACATGGGAACTTCTAAACTACAATCACCTCATGATATACATATAAACAAATACATAATTATGCTGTACAATAATGATTATATGAACACCATTTTCAATACAAACTAAACAAATATTTCACATTTTAGTAGGTATGTAATTATATACATCGTTTCTGTTGTAAGCTGGAGTTCAAAGAAGAAGCTGTTTTTGAAAGACCATGCAAGTTGTTCTTTCGTCCATAAGGTTGCCGACAACCAAGTCGACCCTCTTCCACAGTGCGACGTTTATATGACGACGACATCAGAAAATTAGCAATATCATGGAATGAAATATCTTGATTATAGAAACGCTGTTAATGAGGGGGTTGGCTTCTAACTAAAATGTTTAGAAGAATGTGAGATGTATCAAAAATATGGTAATTATCATATGAAAGAAAAATAATGTTAAAAATTCAATACTAATAATAAAATACAGAATATCTGAATACAATACAGAGTATCTGAATACAATAATATGTTTCTGCAATTAAGTATAGCACTTAATTATATATTTGCGTTACTTGTTGAATAAAGCTCATCAAAGAGAAAGCTGTCACGCAAAACAAACGACAGGTATATTGTTTCTAAAGAAATTCTAAAATTAGTACCTATAATGATTAGTGATTAGTGTTATTTGAACCACTTTACAAATTCAACATTGCCAAAATAATATTATGTGTGTAAAAACATTTGCTAACAAGAACGGATTTTTTAATGAAATTACTAAAAAAATAGATTTATGTTAAAACCTGCCAATTTTGGCATAATTATGTTACGGGTACAATTTGTTACAAACGTAAAAAAGGTATGAAAATACCGTAAGATTCAAGGTTTATTAAAAGATTTCAGAACGGATAGAACCTACTTATATTCATTCGATATTAATCTGTTACTAATACATAAGTATGATAGGTAACCAAGGCATGAGAGTGTGACTCGAATGAAATGTTAAAAAAATTCGGAGTTCCGGTCACACGAAAGTGATATTATCGAGAGAAAAATGCAACCTTTACTGGACCAGATACTTCATTATACTTGAGAACATTCGGCCAACATAAATAAATACATCACATATGAAAACATGAACACTTTGTTATGTGGAGAGATCGAAGTTTTTTATTACTATTAAGATATTTAGCATGATATGATCTCTACGGAATTCATCAGTCTGAGTGGGCTGAGGACTCTCGAATGGTGTCATGCACTCTTTAACCAGTGTTGGAGGGAAGGTTGCACGCCAGAAGACTGGCGAAAAGCTGTGATATGCCCTCTATACAAAGGAAAGGGGTCAAGACTAGAATGCGGGAGTTATCGGGCTATCAGTCTGCTGAGCTCGGTGGGGAAACTGTATGCAAGAATATTGATTGAAAGAGTTCGAAAAGTAACTGAGACGAATGTATGGGATGTGCAAGGTGCCTTTCAGAGTGGTAGAGGGTGTGTGGACCAGATCTTCTCCCTGCGAATGGTGACAGAGAAGCTCCTGGAGAAACACCAGAAGCTTTTCTGCGCGTTTGTTGATCTAGAAAAGGCTTATGATAGAGTAGATCGTGAGAAAATGTGGCAAGTACTATCAATGTGTGGGGTGGGTAGTCGGCTAATTCGCGCCATTGCGTCCCTATATACAGGAAGTTCCGCGTGTGTTAGAGTGAACAATAACCTGTCGGAATGGTTCACACTGACAAAAGGAGTAAAACAAGGGTGCGTGATGTCGCCATGGCTTTTTAACCTATACATTGATCATTGTATTCGTCCATTGAAAGAAATGAATGTAGGTGTTGATATGAATGGGATGAATGTAAGAGCGTTAATGTTTGCCGATGATTTGGTATTGATGGCTGAAAGTGAAAGTGATCTACAGCGAATGATGACGTGTGTGTATGAAAATTGTGCGATTAATGGATTGAGAATGAATGCAAAAAAGACAAAAATCATGGTGTTTGAAAGAGGAAGTGAGAGAACAGTATGCCAGATAATGATTGACAACGAAGTGTTAGAGCAAGTTGACGAATGTGTGTACTTAGGTAGTTTGTTCACGAGAGATGGGAAGTGTGAAAGCGATATTGAAAGGAGAAAAGTTGCTGGCAATAAGGTAAATGGTGCAATCCGACCAATAATTGCAAATAGAAACATATCCACCACAGCTAAAAGGTTGGTGCACTCTGCTATCTTAGTGCCAACACTTATGTATGCAAGTGAGACGTGGACATGGTTAAAGAAGGATGAAAGTGGCATAAATGCAGTGGAAATGAGATCGTTGAGAAGGATGTGTGGTAAAAGTCTGAGAGATCGTGTGCGTAACAGTGATATACGAAAGGAATGAAAGTTGGTGTAATAACAAGGATGAATGTAGGTAAATAAGTTAAGATGGTTTGGGCACGTGGAAAGAATGAATGAGGACAGAATGACTAAGAAGATATATTTGGCTGAGAGGAATGGTGCTCGGAGACGTGGACGTCCGAGGATTAAATGGCAAGATCATTTAAATCAAATCCTACAGGACGGTCACGTGTTGAGCACGTTGAACAGGAGAGCATGCATGAGGAATTGTATGACAGTGACGGAAGCGAAAGATGTATGCAAGGATAGAAGGAAGTGGCGCTCGATCCTTTCTGCCTACCCCGCGAGGGAAGCGGCGTGATGGTATGTATGTATGTATATATTTAGCAATGTGTAACCTTATGATACGTTACACTATCGAGTGAAATGATTTATGGACAATGATGTTTGAACAGTTTGAAGGTCGCATCTAAATTTAATAACACTAAACATTTATTTACTTATAAATGTACACATGTATTTAACTTAATATCTTTATGTAGTTTAGTTTATACAAACATTGTTACGGTAAATATTTATGTATCTACTATACCTTCGTAAAAACCAATTGATATAAACGTTCGGAACAAATTGAAGACATCGCTCTTCTGACATAGTTTCAACCAGTAGTCAAATTACACGTGACAAACATGTAGATTGTCTTCTCCGTGCCAATAAAAACAAGATATTCAGAATGGTTGGCAAACTTCATGACTAAATTAAGACGTTTGATGTCTTATTCGTTGTGTTTTACGAATACCCGTTTTTTTACAGGACACTAGAAAACTAACGAAAAAGAGTGTGCGAGACTTATTGTTTGCCAAGCACTCCACGGAACTTTAATATTTTGTAAAATAAAATTGATATCTTCAATTCATGTAAAGTAAAATGATTTCATAGGGCAACATAAAACAATTATTGTAAAAATAACGAGTTTTCATATTTTAACATCTTCATGATTTTATTCCTAGGTAGTGCGAAGTCTTTGACGCGTAATATAAAGTTCATTCATAACAAAATTTAACATAATTGGCTTCCTACTAAAAAAACTACAGAAGAATACTTAAAATGTTCATAAATAAATTCATACATTGTGAACTCTTACCGATGCTATGTGACGTCGCATTATGTAGGTATTTAAACTATTTTATTTTTTTTTATTTTTTTTTATTTTTCCTTTAAAGGCATTTCTACAGATTTTTACAATAATATAATACAAAACAAATACGTATAGCATTAACCCAATTACAGAATGCACATATGTTAACAAATATTGTGTATAACTAAGATTCGCAAATTAAAAGAAAATAATAACTCAAAACAACTATTTTAAAATTTCGAAAAAAAAAACAAAGTATTTATTTTGTTTGCATATTTTATCAAATTCGTTAAAATATTAACAGAATGAGTAGAGAATACTTCGTAAACAGGATATTTTTTGTTATCTATTTAACAACAATAATTTCACCATTTATTATAACATGTTAAAATTATTTCTTTAAATCCCACTTACTTATTGTATGTGTAAGAAACCAAGTTATATTATTAATATACTTTGCTTCAATCCCTGGAATCCTCGGTAGAAAATAAGATTCCCACTAATATTTTTTCAATTTTAATGTAATTTTATAGAGTTTTTGAATCACCAATAAAATTAAGTATGGATTTGTAAAATATTTCAAATCTCTAATTCAGATAATTCTAAAAATCTGATTTATTGCGATACGAAGAGAATTTTCTGTATGATTATTAAAGCAGTGAGAATAAATATAGAGAAACACGTACGTTCAAATACAAGTAAGTGAAAATACTCGTACATGCCTAAATCTAAAACTTTATAATTTGACTTGGAGTTTCGAGTGCGATTTCGGAACTGGTTATATCATTTTCCACAACATATTTGTGTCGAAATTTTCCAGGCGACAGAAAATTATTTTATATGGCTTTTTTCTGACATAATTCCCATAAATTACTTAACCAAATAATGAAATAATATTTCTTAAATTATAAATTCTTCTGGATAAATATTAAGCAACGTAATACATAATATGGTTAAGAGTAGGTGAAAGGGTCCAATACAAACTGTGCCTTATGTTCTACAAGGCTTCGAATTATACGTCAGTTTCTGAGCTCTGTTTTCTCAAATTGACCCCTACACTCAGCAAATACATCCACCAATATGCTGGACGAGATCAGTAGAGCCAACAAGTCCTGATTCTATGAGGGTTTTTTATGTCACAAGATGGACTCCGCGAGGACCTTAGTAAAAACTAATCAAAAGGTGTGAGGTGAGGTGCTTTGGTATGTAAACGACACTTTAATGTTGTCCAATAATAATAAAACAATGTTGAAATAACTTTATTTCTCGGATATTTCAGGAGTCCAAGGACTCCTATTAATCCGTTTAGGTGACAATCTATTATCCTTTCAACTCTCTGTAGTCTATCAGTACCACTATGCCAGTGTTTTTATTATATAATTAAATTATTTTTCAATAATAATAATAAAAACAACGCTGAAGAGCAAATTAAAGACAATAACTCTTCCAACATAGTTTCCCGCGTCCTTTATGTGGGTCCTCCATTTAACGGCGCCGAATAAATCATCCGACATACCTACGTACATATTTTTTGTACGATAATTATAATTACCTTCTATAAAAACATAAAAGTAGTTCACATTCACTTTTCTGTATAAATTCGTTCAACCATAATATAATTTTGTACTAGTAAATTTTAATGTTGTGTAAATTTTGTCACGTATTACAATTAAAATCGAATTTTATTAGTCAAGAAGTAAAAACTTAACGGGTTAATTTTTTTTAAAATTAAAAACAGGTCGTTAGTCACTGTGTTCAAGTATGATTTTTCACAATCAGCGTCAAACTATGCTTACTACGAATATAAAACGTGTAGAACAAACACAATCTTTCCAAAGTAATAATTTCGAATCATTAAAACTCAAATTAAATAAAAAATATTGAAAGAGAAGAATAGTTTTTTTTAAAAAAAAGATATATCTGGGTTTTGTTATAAACCCAAATACAACCTTATACACCTTTCACACTAAGCTAAAAGCTTGTGCCGTGAAATGGGAATTTGCCGGCACCTGGGATCGAACCACGGACCCCTTGTTCTGGAGGCCGAGACTCTACCTCCAGGCTACCGACGAACTACCGTGAATCAATTCTCATTATCAATCTATTTATACTTAGACTTACTGTATGCAATAAGCATTTAAGTTGTCCACTTTGTGCCGTCTGATTGCTGACGTGCTGAATAATACAAAAATTAGCCACCATGTTAATTTTTGGTCAAAAACATTTTTTCGTTTATAAGGTTTCCAACAGGATAACCCTAATTTACAATTAAACTTTCTTATTATAACAAAATCAGAGTTTTATTAATGTCGCGGAAATGAGTGACACAATAGGCGCAGAATCCCTCTGAATGTTTTTCCACTCTTTGTTTCCGAGAGAACAAAATATTACCTTTAGTATTTTAAATATAAATATTTTCTTTGGTGTTAAAAATAATGCCTACATTAAAATGATAGTACAAAGGTGTTTGATATAAATCAAACCAGTTCGATTGATTAGTTAATTGTTTGCTTGTATCCAACTAGAGACAGCTTTAAAAAAGGACGAATTATTAAAGCATTTTCTCATTAACTTACATAAGATTATATACTGTGAGTACATACTATTATAATAAGTAATATGTAAATAAGAGGCCGACACCAGCTGTCAAACGTCAAACATAATTACGGGTACTTACCTATTTGGCAGCCATCGTTGTTTTATCTATGGTTGAATAATAGTGATAGGTCATAGACAAAAGAAAGATTGATTGGTTAAAAGCTTTCGCACGAACCTCACTAAGGTAATCAACATCAACAAAATAATTGTACCTAAGTACAACCAAATAATTATTATTGTGAATAGATGAACCAAACTAAAACTAAGATCAGTATGTATCTCGAAATAATTCGTTGAGTTTTGTAAATGTACCTATTGAGTAATGATTACTTATTAGAATATGGGTAGGTACCTACATATACAAATTTGCTATGTAGTATAAAGACAAACTACAAGCTAATTTCGTTTTTTTATTACTTTTTTACTATTATGTAGAAATTATTACCCATTTAAAATTATAATTAGCAAAATTCTTCTCAGTTCATATTTCCAATTTACTTTGGTTAATTAGATAAACATCTTTGATTTTAGATTAATACCTAAAACATGTACATATATCCAAAACTATGAAATACACCTCCTGCAAAGTTATATTTTTTCGCTGAGGTTTTTGTATCAATTCTTTAAAATATTAGTAATTATAGGTAATATTATTATCAGTAAGTATAAAAGAGGTTACGAGAAAGGGTTATTTGTGAAATGAGTTGAGAACACAAATTATCACATATAAGACAATTAATTATCAACGATATTTGCGATGAGGCATACCACCCATCCAGAATGACTTATTTTTTTATTGGCACGGAGAGGACAATCTGCATGTTTACTGTTTGCAGCTATCCTACTTGTTGGATATGCCGTGATAGTATATAGTTGGTAGTAGTAACACAAAAGCAAATTAATAAAAAAGTAATACTGTACTACAATTACGATTCATTACGTTTGTTGAGTAAACTGGTTACCCTATTTATAGAAAATCCCGTGATGATATTGATAGTAAATGATTTACATTACAAAAACAAATTTGCAAGTTTTTTCTATTTGCAGCGCACAAAAAGAAATGTATGTAGACAGATATATAAATACGTATTCTTATTATTACAGGTTTTGAGATTTTAAGTATCCGTACCATACCAACTACACTGTTAGATGTGTGTTACTAAACTTGGCCTAAGAATAACCGCGAGGCAAACACTCGCGTTTGGACATAAAGGCTTTTGCTAGATAATAGCCTCACAGCATATACAATATAATATTATGTACATGTATGTAAGTAAGAAGTAATTTACATAACAATACACACCTATAACTGTTAGGTACTAATACATAGTAAAAACATCTACAGCAATCTCATTTTAAAGCTTCTTTTAGCATTGAAAACATAAAACTCATATTATTAAGTTACGATTCTTGAAATAAAATAGTCTTTCTATCTCTAACTAGTGGGGTAGCTATTTTACTAATTAATTGTACTGAATTAGTATACGTGTCGTTTTCACCGACAAATATTCATTTACGCTTTCGGAGCGTCTGGTAAAATTGAAATTATATGGCACTATTTATAAATTCGGCTTTAAGCTGCGAGGACATCTTCTCCGTAGTACAAAAAATAAGACATTCAGAATGGGTGGCACCTTGAAAATATCGGTATTATTTATTGATTTGGCGGTAAGCGGCGAGGACATCCTCTCCATTCTACAAAAAATAAGACATTCAGTCATTTTTGAAACTGATGATTTAAAAATTAGACATTGATATGTCTCATTAGTCTCGGCCTTCAGAACAAGGGGTCCGTGGTTCGATCCCAGGTGCCGGCAAACTCCCCTTTCACGGCACAAGCTTTTAGCTTAGTGTGAAAGGTGTATAAGGTTGTATTTGGGTTTATAACAAAACCCAGATATATCTTTAAAAAAAATCTTAATGTAAATGATTTTCATTATTTTACCTTCAAAGAGGCACTGTAAAAGGCAGGAGTTCGTAAAATATCACGAATCAGCCACCCATCCTGAATGACCTCTTTAATATTGTAAAGGGCGTGTTTATTACATGGAGTTAATCTACTAGCTACTGTACGTGCGGGAGATGCCGTGATCTATAGATCGATATATATGTAGATATATTTACTAACTATTCCATTTCTCAGCTCTTCCAAAACCTCTTTGTACAATGATAGATAAGTGGCTACATTGTAGAATTATTTGAATCATTATAATTTTACGAGCCTTAATCTCATTTTGAAGGCGTTTTGGCCGAATCATAAAAGTAGATTTTATTATGGGATTTTGTCACATCGAAAGATGTTGAATAATTAATTTATTGAACTCGATAAATAACTTTTTTTGGATCATCGTAAAAATATCATAATTTATGTTTATAAATTCTATATCCACAGCCAGCCACTTTGTGATGAATACGTAATGATAGTGAAGCCAAACGCTGCCATATTTTTTATCATATTGATTTTTTTTATTGATATATCTTGTGATTGGTTCCAGAGACGAAATAGAGATATAAATAAGCAAGTCTTACTACAACTACATATACCATCAGGGCATAATACCAGAATTGAGGTAATTAGTAGACTAACTGCATGTAATAAAGATGCAAATTGTTCTCTCCATGCGAACTAAAAATAAAACATTCAGGATATGCGGCATGCCTTATCTGTTTTTCAACCTTTTACACTTTAAAAGGATAGTCGAAATCTTACAGAAAAAAGAATTGAAGACCTTTTCTTTATCAGTGACTGCATGGGGAGAGCTAGTCTTTCTGATAAATTGACAAGATTCTAAAAACCGATGATATCATTCTTGATAGGAAATAATGAAAAATTAAGCTTGTACCTTTTTTATTTATTAATTTTTTTATATGATAATCATCTTATATCTAACTAAATCATCTTTAATTTAATACTATATACTTTGTATTTGTATTATAATATATGTAGGTACCGTTCATGGACCAATGGAGTAATTGTCTCACTTTTATTTTATTTTATCTATACTATACTATATAATTATAGCTTGTAGAATCGAACTAGGCAAACAATCTAAAATTCACAGAGAGGAGCTTCAGTGTGCAGGGCCGACTGCCTGGAAACGATTACCAGCGGGTTTAAGACAGAACCAACCTACTACCACATGCAAGCTGAAAACATTACTGTTCAGGAGAAGTAACGGCGCCTTTGAGATGGTGACGGATGTACAAACCGTCTATATTATTATTATTATATTTAATTGTTTCTATTATTGTGTTTGGAGAGAGGAATGTTTTGTATTTAGTTTAAAATTATAAAGCAGTTTTTTTATGATAATTCGCCACTGATTATGAGGTGTTAATGTATTATGCCTGTATATACAAATATTATGGCAGTATATAATAATAATATGTCGTAGTTATTTTGAAGAATCCGTCCGTTTAAAAAGGCGGGCGTCACTTTGTGAAACGTCTAGGCAAATTGTAAAATAGGTACTGAATAATACGCGTTCGTCATTTTATAAAACTTTCGTATTTTATAAACAGACAGAATCTTCAAAATGACTAGGACATATACGAGAAAATATGAGGATTTGACTATATTATGTTTTAATACATTAAAAATTTCACACAGCCATACAAATACATATTATTATGATAATAATACGCAATAAACATAATATTACGTTGGTATAGTAATAATAATATCAATGTCTAAAATCCATTTGGACAAATGACACTTCCAGAAAGCTCTAATCATAAATTATCGACGGTACATTACTAATGTATTATATACTTACATAATTCTCAAATGATACATCTTATATTCTCAAACTTTAGGCCTATAATAAATACTTCGCAGGTAAAAATTAATCTCAAAAAGTTACCAGTGGCCTGATTTCAATATGTGAATATCACAAATAGTTTTTTTTTTTTTAATTATCTAATAAATCGAATTTTAATAATTATTGTTTAGTGTTACTATTGAGTACAACTAACGCAACGACCGGTTTCGCAGACTCCGAGTTCGCATCAGACAGGTTTTTTTAAGTTTGAAAAATGAAACTACTGTATTTATATTATATATTGCTCTAAAACATTTCTGAAAAATATTCGTATCAAATACTCTTGAATGTTGAGTACCTACATAAGATGACAGTTATATATTTTGTTTTTAAAATGAAATATGCGGCAGGCAGTGTAGTTTTAAATTTAAACACATTATTGAGCTTCCAAACCCAAAAATGATCGAACGTAGATATTTTCAATCACTTTCATATTTTTATACTACTACTATGGCATATACCAAAAGCGAGGAAGTCAGCGAAAAAACGGCATGTATTAAACATGATTATTGCTTTCTCCGTGCTGATAAAGTAATAAGAGATTCAGGATGGGTGGCATGCCTCATCCCTGGATTGTAGACGTCAAATGTCAAAATACGAAGGCCTACCTTTTACAGGGTGTTCAAAAACTTATAGAAATGAGTGGGATACCTATTTTTAATGGTGACTCCACAGTTAAAAATGTAATATAGACTGATTAAATATCTAAAGTTCGTAAGTCTTAAAAAAGTGTTAAATGATAGTATAAGCCATCGAATATTCACAACTATATGAATTATATGCAACGTTAGTGTATGTAGAACAAAATTCAAAGTTTACAAAGCTGCGATGAGTTGAACCCATAAGCACTCCTCCACCCGTTCTTATCTGTAAACAACACGATAACAAGAGGACAACACATCACAATATCACGTCACATGAATATATAAACCTACATCTAATATAATATGTATTATCTACAATCATAATATTGTCATATCAGTCGTATTAGGTAATAATGTACCACCATCCAGCACCTAGACATCAACAACTAACAGAAAAACGTGGGCGTCTCCTAATGCAACACATTAATTCACAAATGTAACACATTCACTCTCTAATTAAATGTCATTTAGTTTTATATTATGCACACAATATTTATACAATACCAGAACCAATAAATGGTTATTCATAAGTTACCTATAAGGAAATAAAAAAAGGTTATTTCAGTTACTCTATAGCTTTTACAGTTGTACTTTTTCCCAACTAAATAAGTTTTGGGGTAGGATCTTTCGAAAATGATGGCATTACACATGTGACGTTTAATATTGATCAGATATGAAAATATGTATACCCGTTGAAAAGGAAAATGTTTTGAGATATTTTTTATAGATTCTAGAAGAAATATTTAATATGTTGAGTCAACTAAAACTAGTAAACTCATACTATCAAGAAAGACTATGATTTAGAAATGGGATAACGAAAGCGTGTAATTTATTCGCAAGACAAAGTATAACTCTCTATTCTTTTTTAGGTTTATTTGAATTTTAACCGACAATGTTGAGAGTATGAATATGTTACTATATACGAAATATCTTTACAAGTATTCTGTGTGCCTTTACAAATAACAAACTATAAACAAACATGCATTAAACCAGAGATTTCCTAAAAAAAACAACAAGTTGTCATGTCGTGCGGCCGCTTGTCTTAGAGATAAGAAAGCACATTAGGCAAATGGAGGCAATACATTGAACCCAAAAGGTGATAACGCCAAGCTGTATAGACTATAGATACCTACACATATAGGTAAGTATAATAATAATAATACGTCCTTATATTATCTAACACAAGTAAGTAAATCATTCAGAGATGAGTAGGAGGGACTGTGGAAAGGATACATATACTACATACCTACCTGATGTGAAATAATGATACAAAAAACTTGTCTCATATTATATACATACATTTCAATATTATGTACAAGGGAAATTTATTATAAACGACATTAAGAGGAAGACCTACTCAAATAAAATATCATGATTAGGTAAAATGTCGTTTAGTATATAATAAAAAAATTCCGCCAAATTATCCAATAGGAGAACACCTTTATTGCTTAGATGTGTGTATTAAGACAAATGTTATATTTGAATGTGTTAGTGCAATACGACACGACGGTATAAATAATAATAATAGTGCGTCTCAATACGAGTATCGAAGTTCCGCTGATATTATTATTTTCTCAGCTCATAGTCAGGACCAAGGATTAATAATAATAATAATAATAAAAATAATACTTAGTCCAAAATATTCAACCAAAGTTTTGTGCGTTTATAATATTACTAGCTCAGTATCCGGCTTTACCCTGAGAATATTGTCAAATAAAAAGTATGATTAGAACAATTCTTGACAAAGAAAGAAAAATTATTTTATAAATAAAATTTTTGATATTATTATGTTGGTTTCTGAAAATTGAAAATTTTAGGTTAGATTAGTTGAAAAACATTAACGATTTATTTTATATCATAGTCTAGTATTTATTATCAATTGAAATATATTTTTTTTTGGAAGTTGACATTATTTACATAGTGATAGTTTATTTTTATCATATTATGATAAAAATAAACCATCACGGCATCTCCCACAATTTGTTATTCAGTGAACTAACTGCACGTAAGGGGTACTGTTCATAAAGACAAGGTCACATTTTGTGCCTTTTTTCAAATTGTCTAATAATATTGTCTAAATCATTACCAGATACTATATAATATATGATAGCAGCCACATTTAAGGATAATCAATAAATACCGACCTATAACATGAAATACACAACGATTATAACTATGCATTTCTATTGCTTGTTTAATATAAACTTCTGTAGCACAATACACAAACAATACAAGCACACATACGAATTTACTCAAATTATTTTTACAAAGTCCAGTGAGTGAATGCGGAAAGAAGCGATGAAGAGGGAGGGGAGAGGTTAGAGGGGGACACACTAGTGCGTCACACAGCAGGACACACAGTGGCGTGCTTTCCACACATGCAAAATAGCACCCGATTACATATTTTTCATATAAATTTCTGATAGGTATGAAAATATTGGAATATTCCTATGTATCGTAATGGAAATTGGAATATTCCTATGTATCGTAATGGAAATCTGGCGACGGGGGATAGAATTTCAAAAATTTGGGTAAATTTTGAAATTGTAGGCACATACCTACATATCTACTACTTCTATACTATCACGGCTTATCCCACAAGTATGTATGGATGACATTCCTGTAACATTCATGGGTGAGGGAGGGTGCAACTTTTAATCTATTATCCCACAAGTGGGGTGGTCAGCATCAGCCGCAATAAAAAATAGGACATTTAGGAAGGGTGGCAAATCTTATCGCCGAGTTTAAAATGAAAAATTTCTCGAACACCTGACTTTTACAGGACACTCGAAAACTTACAGAAAAAAGTGGTTGACCTATTCTTCACCGAGTGCTCAACGGAACATAAATATAATCGTGAAATATCTCAGTCTTATACTAAATCGAAAAATTGGCGATGTGAAAGAGGAAATGGGGGGAAGGGTATAGACATTTTCTCAAGTCAGGTGTGCTTTTAAATTTTTGTATTAATTTGTGGAATAATAAAATTGCTCATTACCCCACTGGTCCCGCCACTAGTAGGTAATAATAATAATTACAACTTCTAACAAAAAGAGAATAATAATAATAACTACTATAAAATTTTAGCCTATATCTAGGTAGGTACTTCTGCACACACGCACACACACACACACACAGAATGCATTTCTACGTGTTGTAATAATATGCCTAATATATATTATTGGTGGCATAGCTAAATGCAGCTACACTGATGGTAATAATTTAGGGATTTTCGACAAAATGTTTTTTGTATACATATTTCAAATACCTACAGTATTGGTGTTCTTTTTTTAACCAAGCAGGTATATCATAGCACATTAAATTTTGATTAAAAAAACGTTGTGCTCTGGTGTTAAAACAAAAAAAGTTATTTTTGTTTACAATAAAAAAAGTGAAAAGAGGTGTTCGAAAAAATAAAGACATAAGTATTACAACTCAATTTCAGCGATGAGGTTTGCCGCCCATCTTGAATGTCTTATTTTTTTTATTAGCACAGAGAAGACGGCCTGCATGTTTATTACATGCAACTGTTCTGCTGGTTACCCTACTTATGGGATAATGTTTTTTATAAAAAAGTAAATATGGGCAAGCCTACTAAAAAAATGGGTTAGTTGGAAGAAGCGATTAGCTTGCTCATTTTACATGGATATTTTACTCCTTGTTATTTGTTCATATTTAATAATAATAATAAAAAAGATGTATAAAATATATTGTTTTCGATAAATATATTGCATTATGTACTTAATAAGATAAAAAAAAAATATAAAATATGCAAAAAAAATCAAGATTAAATTCGTCGTAAAATACATTTTTCCAAAAGGTATGATCCGTAGTGTAGTACTTATATACTCGAGACTTATAAATGCAAATATTGTGAAATTATATACCTAATTTAATAATGACAAAAAAACAAACAAAAAATTAGCGCAGACCCCACGTCCGCACTGCAAGCCGGCTCGGAACCGACTGTGTCATTTTTCTCTCGTGCGCGTATAGATAAAGTATAAGACCTTCTCTTTCTTTGGACAAAAATAAAGACGTCATACAAATATGAATTGTTCCTCAACTGAAGGTTTTTTTAATTTTAAAACTGATTTTAATATTTGTTGAAAATATTTACATGACATTTCACTGCAAAATATTATTAGGCATTATAACAAAAAAAAAATATGTCGCTGTTCCACCCGGTATTCAAGCAAAGTGATTCAAAAACAAAAAAATGATATTTTTTTCGGAATTTTTATCAAAAAAATAAATAAACTATCCAAACTCAAAACATTACCATTCAATAGAAAAAGAATTGATCTATAACATATATTTTTACCGTGAATATGTAACATTATTAAAGACGATTTAAAAAATGTAAAAACCAACAAAAAACCAGCATTTCGCGGTTTCTGAGTCTTAAAAGAGCATTAATGAGGATCCTTGTGTCTTTTAGCTTGTTGAAGATCTTTGCATTTTGTGTTAGTATTGACTCTCTCTTACAATTCACATTCCAGTTGATCCCTGACTTGATGCACGTTCAATTTAAATTATTGAAATTGTCATTTTCTAGTAATTTTATGAGAAGAAGTGATTCAATTGGAGCAATAGGGCTCATTGTGGAAGAGGCTGATTATGTCCTACGCTTTCAGGAAGAGTGCTGAAAGGTGATTGGATTAAATAAGATATTAATGCCTAGCCAATTTCTTCCACAAGAATAATTTATTCATATCCTGGATATTTCGATAGATGAAACATTCCCGGCATCAGACTATTAAATTTTTGTGTGATCATGACTGATCACAAAGATACTTATTTGGTTGTATAATCTTGAGAAAGGTGGGTGGCAATTATGCCACCGCGTCAAAAAATAATTGCACAACTTAGAACATCAGCAATTACAGAATTATTCAATAATGTGAATCAGATAAATGATATTTTTCAATGGGCGAGTTTATCGCAGAAGCGATATCTTCCAACTATCCCAAGAGTCCATTAACGAAAATAATTTAGTTAATCATAGTTCAATGTAATTCGTTTAGTTTCATTTATGATTATATAGTTATATTTATGAGAAGGTACATAATTTCGGTATTAGTTTTACTAGTCGTCGTGAATGATCAATAATAATGATCCATTATAGATCATCGTGACCTCCGGTACGGATCGATGAGAATGAGAACGCCAGTAGGTCAGTCGGATGATCCAAGGGTTATAATATCATTATGTTATGATTATATTAGAACGAAAATAAAATATTAGTTAGAAATAAAAGAAAATCGATCAACAATTTATAATGAAACAAAAGATAGATGATGCGATCATCGAATATTATCGTTTAAACAAAAGAAATACTTACATTTTAGGGATAGAAATAGTGTGTATTATTTATTCAAATGAATGAAAAATTGTTGGTACATAAGACATTTGTGTAAATCGTGTCCTAGATTTTTCATTAGTCATTGGAATTAATCATCATCATTATACCTACAATATATGTCATGTTAAGATGTCTGCTATTGTTCCTATCATTAAACAAATATCAAAAGTACCTACACAGTACACAGAGTGGTTCTATTTTGTAAAGGATTCTTTATAATTTAAATCAAACTCCTGGTCTAGGAACTTGAGCATTGCAATAGTGATAATAGCTTGCTTAATTTATTTTGAAATGCGCCATTTAGTGAAAAAAACCGCAATTTCTCATTTGAGAATCATAACATCTCGTGAATGATGAAGTATTTAATGTTGTTTTGAGTACTTTCGTACTCTTCAGAATCATGGAGAATTTGTAAAGGTAGAAGTGCATAAAACTTAATTAAATAAAAAGTAGAACAAATGTTAGAAGCACAGACTCAAAAAAATATATAACTTTAAGGAAGAAATAAAGTGTGTACAATTTTTGAATTTGTTGTGATTTTATGTAAATATATATAGAATGTGAGTATCGTGAGACATGCTGTACAATATAGATATCAAACTATTGAAGCAATAACGTACTTTAATAAGTAAAGATTGTAAGAATATACGTTACAGTATTATGTTCTCTCATACGAGGCTGTACTAGGTTCCTACAGTTTATTCAGCTAGTACATTTATGTCAGAGTATAAGACAATACACGATAGGTACTACAATGGGTATGACATAGAGTGACGAATAGGTAACGAATGAATAATGAAATTCATTATAAACTATATTATACTATGTAGGTACCTATACTAGATAAGGAAATAGACTCGATAATGCGTCAGACACGCATGCCCTGCAAAAGGTTCATGACAAACAAATGCCAGCGAGAAGAAACAAAAATAATTCAATGTTGATGTATAACTATGTAGAACACTTTATTTGTTATTAAACAAAAGAGTAATAATGCCAGAACAAAATAATATTATTCAATAATGAGGTTGTATGTACGATTCCATTATGAACTGTGAAGTCTGTTTTAATTTCTAAATTAATTTCTAAGGGAAATTGTTAGGTTTCTAGTACTTCAAAAAACATTGATTTATGATGTTCCTATGACATACTTAGTTGATTTTTTTTTTAAATCTGGGTTTATCATAGATCCTAATACACCCTGAATACGTCCACACTAAATGCATCGCAAAGGTGGAGTAAGTCGGTAGTGGAATTAGTACCATGATCATTCAGCTCTAAAATTTAAAACTCCATTGGGAAAATGATCACCTCATATTGTTTATCTTCTGGTTTATAAGGCATTCTACTTAGGTTAAATAAGTATCTCATTATCAAGGGTTGAATGCATAGAAGGAAAAAGTAGTGTTGGTATCAAAAGACATTATACATATTTCACGGTTTTATAATAAACTTTACAGAGCTGACAAAGTTATGAGGAGCTTTTTTCGAACCACTTAGAATGTAGCAATTTAGCGTTTGGGATAACCAATGTGTATGAAAACAACACAGAAAAATTGATGTATAACAGGTAATATGTAAAATATGCGATTAATTTTGCATATTTTTTCAACAATCTTACACACAACATGTAAATAATGTAAAATATTAATTGTTATTTAAAAAGATCAATAAACTCTACGATATAAAAATAATATTTAGATTCTAAATTTAAATTTTATTATTACAATACATACTCAAATTTCAAATTAATATATACGTACATATATAATATAACCAATATACGAGTATATTATAGTGTCTAACAATATGATAAAATAATTTCTAATAATAAATGATCAGATCACAAATTATGACTGCGATTTTATCAAACACAATCATAAAATATCTAAACATTCTACAATATATCTAAAAGCTGTACGATATTTATACACACATGTTTATGTATACATCTTCGTTTTGTAAAATAATAATTTTACATAATTTTATTCCGCGTTCATAATTTAATTTTTAATGTACATTATACCTATAACTTTAATATAAAAAAAAACTTATCTCCATTAATACGATATATTTTTTGAGTGGCATGCTAGGTTACCCCAGCATCGGCTAGGTAGACATAATATTTCGCAATACATATAATAATCTATATATATCGGTAATTAAGTAGGTCTATTGTGTTTCTATGTATTATCTAATAAAGTTGAATGAGGGCACTTAATTGTCAAAAAATGAAAGAGGCTTGATTGTCGCTAAATTGAAAAGAGAAACTTAAGTGAATCAATTCACTCACAGAATAAAAAACGATTGAAAAGTTAAATTTTGATAAAAAATATTAGTAGTCCCAAGATTAACCCCAGTTAATAATTATTCTTCTTACCTTTTAGCCCTCACTAAAAACGATTTAATCCTCGTCTCGGGACCACAAGAGAGAAACATGTCTCGTCCGATAAATACCTTAACAATGATAATATACTACGAAGTTTTCTAGTGTCCTGTAATAGTAAAGTGTTATAATTTAGCGATGAAGCATGTCACCTATCCAGAATGTCTTATTTTTTCAATGGCACGGAGAAGACAATCTACATGTTTATTACTTGTAGCTGTTAGTCCACCGACACCCCACTTGTGGTATAATATGTGGTGACGGTATATATAGTAGAAGTAGTTTATAATATTGTTATTCTCAATCTTCTTTCACCATACTGTATCTGTACTGTACAGTGTACACACCATATCACCTAAATGGAGTTGGATATTTTGTATTCTTTGTGATACGATGTGTAGGTAGATACGTTATCTATGATCATGTTATCTGATATTATTTATGAAATAAGAAATCAATGAATTTAGTAAATAATGCAAATATTTACAACATTTTATATACCAAACGCATAAATTTAACGTTTATTGTAGCTAATTAGTAATACACACAAAACAACCTTTTAACATATTTGCATAATATTAAGGTATCATCAAGATTATTTTTAGTATTCAGAAACAGAATGCAGAATAAATATTTGGAGGTTCAGTTTGAAGAATCAACATGAGACTGATGAGCAAATGCAATCCTGTTTACTTGACAAAAGTCGCATTAAAAATATATTTATAATTTATTTATTAATTATTCTTTACTGTACAAGGATCACAATACATTCATTTTTTTATGAGAAATGTATTCGAACTAAATATGTACCTACAATCAATACACAGAGTGCGAGTTGATCACAAAGGCGCGATGTGTATCAACTAACATTTTTTTCTCTTAATTCGCCGTTTTTAGGGAAATTATCAAAAACACAACAATGCTTACGATTATAATTATTATAATAATGCGAAAAACACATCATTTTCAGCGTTATTGCGATTAAATAACACAATTTATGAATCTATTAAAATACTCCGTAGGTACATATTCGAATTGTTAGCTCGTAGAGCGCACCACCAGAGGTCATACGTTTCGCTTTAGTTTAAATCTATGCAAAATTTCAGCTTGATTAGACAAAAGCAATAAAGAGTAATCATCAAATATTCTAATAATATAGTCATATTGTCATTCATTCCGTCATCATTTTTATAGTGCGAAGAGTATGCTCTTTTAATTTAGTATATATTGCGTTGGCTGATATTTCTACCTGTAGTTAAAATATCGTGACAAATAAATTGTAATGCTGCATGAAATTTGAAACTTTGCATTTAAAAAGCACTTGTGTAAATTGGTATTGAAGCTACAAAAGCTACATACAATCTTATTTTACTTTATTTATGTACAATGAAAGATTATACGTGCGATACATACTAAACGTAGGATCAAATTTTGGGGCACAGATTCGTTTTATTTTTTTACAAGTGGGGTAGCCAACAGACCAGCCGTATGTTGTAACATAATAAGTTGATTAACCAATCTATACCATCACAATCGAGATAGATCGTAGACCAACTGCATGTAATCAAAATTATGGTTTTATAAAGTTTTGATGATTAATAAATATTTTAATTTATCACATTTTTCAATAAATGGCCTATCCCTAATAAACAAGCAAATAAACTTACATTAATTTGTTGCATAATACTTTGTATTATTAACGAAATTTAAATTTCGAATTGTAGTATTTTTTTTCCGCCACCACTGTACATAACAAGTAAAACAATTTTTATGGTTGATTTTAAGGCTTTGACGGATACTAAAATCAAATATTCCGCAACATTAGACAATAAAGCTCGGGGGTCTGATTACAACTAGTATATCTGGTATATGGTTGTAATAAAAAAATATACATAATCGCAAAAAGATCGGCGATTAAAAATGATTTTTATTTGAGTGTCGTCCGCAAATCTGGTAAGACATACACACCGTACATAAAAATGACAGGACAAACGTCTTCTTTTGTTTTGTACTCTTTTTTTCAACCGAGCACGCATGCTCGTAAACAATTCCAAATAATGTGCGTCTTCGTTCGTAATATACAATAATAATATGGGCGAAGCAAAATACAAATAATAATAATATACAAAAAACCGCACAAAACAAACTTTCTTTTGTTATTGTGTATAATCAAAGACAATATTATTATTATTTATAAAAAAGGTCGTAGGTGGACCGCATGTGGAGACGTAAAGAATATAAAATACTTAAATAGTTGTCTGTATTGATATTATATTATACTATAATATTTTATAAGAATATTATAGTTTTTGATCACACTGATACAATGAAACTATAGTCGCATACTAGCAAACGATCAATGCGTTCAAATCTTCAAAATACATCTACTACTATACCATTACAGCACATCCCGCAAGTGGGGTAGCTAGCAGATGAGCTACACGTAATGATCAAACAAGCTGTTCACTTCGTAACAACAACAAAAAATTAAGACATTAAGGATGGTTGTAAACCTCATCGCTGAGGTAAAAATGAAAAATAAATTAATTTTTTTGAACACCTGTCTTTTAACAGGACAAATATCGACACATTTGTAACCTTCAATTTGACTATCAAAAGCGAATATACATTAAACCTTATATTGTTGTATCAGATGTAAAGAAAACACATGTTTTTATTCTACTAAAATGTTTATTTGAAATTTAAAAGAGACGTCACCCACTAGTCTATATTCCATACCAATAATTATTATGATTGTGTTTCATTTCATCATACAATGGGAAATTACAAACGCATTCGCAAAGCTGAAATGATAATTTAGTATTCGCCTATGTTTCATAGTATGACAGCGATCTTAAAAATTTCCAAGCTAATGTTAGTTGTTAACTTGCCTAACTGAATGTTGTACATATATTATAGTAAATAACATTAATAAATACATTGCATCCATGTAAAGATATTTACTCTTGTACATTCATGAATAAAAATACATAATAGCTACATGACGGACAGTATATGTTAAATAAAGTTAAATTTATTTTGTTAATTGATAGACACCACTGTTACAATAATCATAATATTTGAATTATTGATACATATTTCTTTATATTTCTACATTCAAAACTAGATGCAAATCACATGTCCTATTTCGTAATAAACGGTGAGTTGGTGTTTTTGTGAAGAAATTTGCATAAATTAAGTTATTTTAAGTTACAATACCTGGGAAAATCCTTAAAAATGTTACTGGGTAACCAATGATAGATAATAATTTTCTCCTTACCTAAAACAAAAAAAAACAGAAAATTAATTTATTGGGTTAAATAAAGACAGGACAGCTTGCATGTTTATTATATGCAGCTGGTCTGCTGGCTACCCCACTTGTGGGATATGCCGTGATGGTATAGTAGTAGTAGTAAATAATAATTCGCATTAAATTAATTTTAATCATGAACCATAATCATTTCATTGTGATATAAAAGTTTAAAATGATAGGTTGGTACCTAATTCAAATATGTAACTAAATCTTATTATCTTAAATAAAATACAAATAATCTAAATTTATTTCATAATTCGCAATATTTGTGATGAAATGAATGAATCCGTTGTTATAGTAGCTGGATTCCCACGCATGTCAGAATTTTATCAACGATATCAAAAGTAAATAGATAACTAATGCGGGTACAATATGAATTTTATTTGCAGTATACATGCAGTGCAAATACAGGTGTTAGATAAAAAAAGATAAATGATTTATTATATCGAAGATGAGCTATTACGCAAAATTGTTAAGATATGCATTGTAAATGCTCATATGTAAATATTAACCTATATTGTATGGACTAAAAATTAAAAATTCAAAAATTGGTAATGCGACCAAACATATTGTTCTATTTATTGTTTAAAGTACTTTTTTACATATATTTTTTACTCAATGTGTTTATTATAATTGTAATATGAATAATGTTTTGTTTTGTGAATGATGTGTTATATTTTGTGAACATCACTCTCTGTAAAGGTGAACACTGTAAAGGTGAGTGGTGACATTTTTTTAAACAATAAATAAAAATAAATTGATTTTGCCAGGCTTTAATGAAGGCTATTGATTTTTTTAAACTATAGGGGTTCTTTGTGGTTTTATAAGATATATCATATTTGCGATACTTTAGTACAAGTAGGAAAAAGACATGAGCATTTAAATGAAACAGCATAATGATAGTTATCGATGTTATCTTTACAAATAACCATTGTATGAGGTTAAGTATATAAATTTAACACACGAAACTACCATATAAGGGCACTACCAAATAAGATAACATTGTCTTTTCTAAGCCTTATATGGTAGTTTAGTGTGCAAACTTTCACATAGTAATAATATTATTATTAATTTTGGAGCATTTTTAGAGAAAATTAGTAGGTACTGCACCACTAGTCTATACTATATAGGTCAATGTATATAATATGATATCTACAGAAAATATGACACTGTGAACGATTGTTTGGTGTAAATATCGTAAGTAGGTACTAAGATAATTGTATTTTTTACAATATATTTTTTTCAACCTGGCAACAAAATATGATAACCATGACCTACACGAGTAATTGAAGGATTATCAATCTAAAAAAAATACGATACAAAATATTTTTTCAAGCATTTTTAGGTGAGGTGGCTAGAATAGTTTTTTTTATATACCTATATATATAAGAATAACAGTAAAATATTCTCATGTGCCATTAAAATTAATTCATTTACTTATACGGTCATGTTATTTCAGTAAATAACGCTCCAAAAATATATAAAAGCGAAATGCTGAATACATGGTATGTACGTAGTAACATTTTATTTGACAATCGTAAAAAAACGCATTTAAATTGCGTAACACAGCTCATACGAGTGATTATAAGTGAGATTATTGCTCAAAAAGTTTTATGTCCTGAAGTCAACACATAAATTTTATGTAGAAACTGCATATGACGGATTTCTCTTTGAATTTTAATAATCCGTTTTTATTACTTTTTCGTTGCCCCAAATACAACATGGCGACATTATATTGTTCACTTTATTACAGTTACATGTTTTTAAGGCTTGTAATAATATGTTTCAGTCATAATATACGAAAGGTCAAAAAAATAACAAAATAATTTTATTAAACACATGTGTATAATTTATTGTAGTTATATTTTCACAACTAAAAACTTCGCAATTAATGTTTGTACCGTACATACATTCATCTTTCCCATCACGACATATCCCACAAATGGGGCAGCAGTGGACCAACTGCTTGTAATAAACATACGCAAGTTGCCCTCACCGTGCCAATTAAAGAAAAGACAATTAAGATGAGTAGCGTACCTCATCGCTGCGCTGACCTGAGGCCTGAGTCAAAAACACACTATCGCGTCACGTTCCCGCTCCGCTAGCGTTCGGGTGCAGACGATGGTGCGCCAAAGTGTTAATTTTCGTAACTATTGTGTATCTTAGCAACGAAATTGACACTTGCTTGCAACATCGTCTGCACCCGAACGCTAACGGAGCGGGAACGTGACACGAAAGTGTGTTGTTGACTCAGGCCTCCGCGTTGAATGTCGTCAAACGTGATTTTGTGCGAATGTCTGCCTTTTACAAGACAAACGAAAACTTCCAGAAAATATTGGGAAGCCAATTCTTTACCAGGGACTCCACATACTGGCGCTATATATAAATTGTCTAAGTCAGTGTTTCCCAAACTATGGGTCGCGACTCACCGATGGGTCGTGAGCGAATATTGAGTGGGCCTGAGCATTAAGTAGTTCCATGACCCGCTTCTAAAGAATCTAAGCATTACCAATATTTATGACCTCTTTTCTCTAAGACAGCTAAAAGGTGGGTCCCAAGATTGAATAATTTTCCTAGATGGGTCGGAGCCCGGTCAACTTTAGGAACCACTGGTCTATGTTATTATTTTAATATTGAAAAATATCACGCTATTTTCCATACCTACATCACTACTATCAATGCAAATATTTCTAACCAAACACACGCTTTCATATATGAAACATTACCACATATCCATGTACCACAGTCAAACAAAATAATACAATACATCTACCCAATATTGTATCAATATCTTAAAATTACCTTACATAGGTACTATGTCGATTTATCTGTGTAATGTGTGCACATAAGTAGGTACATAAACTGTTACTAGATACAAGTATTTAGATAGGTATGTTATTGTTATTGCTGTATGGGCTGCGGACACACCTCTATGTAACTATGTTCCTCCGAGAACAGGAAACAAGAATAAGCAAGAACGAGTATTCGAGTACCCAGTACCCATAATACCGAGATAGATACCTCTATTAGATAAAATATACCTACTTATACCAGTATTATAATAAATGTACTCGGATACTCGTGCTAATGTGACATTGAGAAATAATAACATTATTTTATTATAACAATTTATTCCTTCGATATTATTAACAGATAACTGAGGAATTCGAACAGATGTTCAAATAATATTTTTTTTTTTATAATAAATCGTAATTTAAATAAAACCGTGAAGGTTTGCGGTATTCAATAATATTTAAAATAATTCTCCTGAAAAAAATGCGTTTGAGTTAGAGATTTGGCACTTTTGTAAGTTTTCCTGAAAACGTAAAGTTAATTCAAATCATAAGCGCCCATAATTTTGCGTTATTATTTATTAAAAAAATATAACCACATAAATAGTTATTATATATTATATTGTTATGCACTTTATATATTTCACTATAAATACAATAATCTATTGAACATTTTAAGTATTGACAGTAGGTAATTAAAATATACGTCGGAAGCCTTATCTCGTCGCCGTCTAAAAGCCGTCGGTAGACCTCTTTAACTTTCAGTCGAGATATCCCGGGTCCGATTCCTCTCGCTGAGTCTGATTCATCATCAAAAAATAAAAATTAAATATAATAGGTATAATTGTAAATGTTTTGAAAAATCTGAGATTTTTTTCGGTAAAATATTCTATAGTCGGAATGAACAAACCTGTGAACCCTACAGTATCAATAAGACCCATGAATATTAAATTAAATATTATGACATTTTAGTAATTATTATCTCACTAGGTAGTAGCCATATTAAACCAACCATTAATAAAAATAGTAACTACAATAAACAAACTCCTCTGACAACTTTCTTAATTTCATTGTTGGGTTAAATCATTTTACAAAACCCAAGTCAGATAGATACGTTGTATGTAGTAGCACAGCGGACTGCGGGACATTAAACTTTTATTATTGTCCAACAAGACACGAGTTTATTACAGAGGTAGGTACTACGGAGACCTAATAAATTAAAGTTAAGGATATTTATCTATAACATCACACTTCTCACAAATAATAGGGTAAGCAGTAGAAGTAGACATAACGATCGTCCTCTCCGTGCAAAAGATAGGTCGGTATTTAGTCCAAATATGAAAGAAATCCGGTCAATTTCTACTATAGGTTATCCAATTAGAATATGTATATTGATAATCATAGTTGTACTTTTTTATTATCCTTCACTGTATACCGTAACAAAATATCATAGAAACCATATGGGGGATGAGGGTGTGCATCTTGTCCAGTGATTGCAATATTATTTAAATGCATAATTATGCTACGAAATTAAACTATGTAGAGGAATAAATCAATCAAAAACATAAATATAATTCACAGCTCATATCTGAATGCCCAATGATATTTTGTAACAGTGCACAGTGAAAGATAATTAAAATAAATACAACTATGATCATCAATACATATTTTCTAATTGAACACTATTGGATAACCTATGACAGAAATTGACCAGAAATCCTTTGATGTTATATATTATTTTGGTATAATTATTTTGGTAATGACACAGTAGTCTGTGTGTAAATATAATACGTTACGTTATACAGTTCATACAATAAGGCAGTGTAAGTAAAATAATATAATAATACGTAGCAAGAGGCAGGGTTAATCTCGGTTATCTCCACGATTATAACACCGTCCACAAGCCGGTTATCCACGCGCCAGTCCTCCATACTACAGTGCACAGTGCACACACAGTCATATTATTACAGTATATACTCGTACTAGAATATAGAGCCGTGGTCCGCAGCGCTGCATGCATGAGCTGACAATCTGGTCCGCCCTCGCCCTATGCAAATGTCTGTCCTCCGGCTACCAAACCAAACCAATGCCATCCATTGCGATGCATTGCCGAGTATTATTACTATTAATGGTAGGTAATAAATATTATCATTATATTTATATTATATTATGTTATGTATTATTGTAAGCTGTCTGAACTTGGCTATAATACATTTACATTATATAGTATCTACTCTACTAGTATTAGTACAAAAGAAAACCAGATTTTAAATAAATACCTAAGTATCTACATACATAACGCTACAACTCTTGTTTTATGCGGTACCTACTTATCTATGTATCTCTTACCTAATAAACTATTGTGATCACATTGATATTTTATGTTTGATAGTAGGTATTATGATTTGCAATTGAAATTGTATTATCATAGTGTATAATTATATAGCTATTCATTTTTTTATTGAACTGATAAATGGTTTCCATGGAGTCCCCGGTGGAGAAAAGGTTTCCCACTCTTTGAATGCAGTAATCCGCTGACTACCCCACTTGTTGGAAATGGCATGCTGGTTTTATAAACATTTAAATCTACATTGGACTAAAAACAATAATCCTCTTCTTCGGACAAACGATAATAAGTGAGATGGACTTTGTTTCGTCTTCTTGGAATTATTATAATAATCTTTAGGAAGAATCCTGTGATGATAATATCATAATTTTAGGAATGTCGAGGGAGGAAGCGACGCAAAATCATTCAGAATGACAGTTACAAAATATATTCTTGAAAGGAAGGGCGAGTGTATCAATTTATAACTTATTATTGTGAATCGTTCTCAATCTTTCCTCATATAAAGTGTAGAAAATTTAGGCTTTACAAAGCTCAGTAAAATTAATTTCTATGTTTTTAGTTCAGATAAAGATTTTGAAGCATTTCCTCCATAAAACTTCACTATTTACATCGTTCAGCATTTCTGATATAGCTGATTGCAGTCTAAACATGTACCTCACATAAAAATCTATATTGATATAAGTGTGTTTTCTTTAAATAAATTACTGATATTTCTAAAAAGTTGTTAAATAATAAATAGTAGATATACGCAAGATACAAAGAACAATAGTCATTATTACTGTCAACCTTTTGAGTACCACAGTAGAATATCGGCGTTGTTTGACAATGATGTCGCATACATTAACATCGAGATTTTTCAACGCGGTGTATTATCATTAAAACTACAATATATACGTATTATTACTATCATCATGTTATCTCCCTCTGTCATATAACACGGCATATGATTTCATCTCTTACTCTCGATTACAATGAGGTTTACATCTTACGACAACATTGTTATGTTATTATTATTATATTGGTAGGTAAAATCCAGCATTGTATTCGTTAGTCCTGTTTTAACTTAACCTCTTCAAAGTCATCATAATATTGTACCAACTAGACATTAGAAATAGAAATATATTTAAAAAAAATACTTGAATTTTTATGTTTATTGTATTGTATTGTAACAAATAAACATAAAAATTCAAGTATTTTTTTTTTAAATGTTATAAATTGTTACATAGTTAATTCCTCTAAAATAAATGAAAAAGAAAAAAAATATCTTAATTGATATGCATTTGTTTTATCAATAATTTCAAAGTCTTTTGAATTTCCAAAAACAGCATAAACTTCATCTTTCAAATATGTGAAAGTAATGAACTATGGAAAACTCATCGAAATACATAATACAAGAATTTGTTTGCAAAAAGTTTTGACATGTATTATGGTATCTGCCAATTGCTCCTTTTGTTTTTGTTTTATTTATCTGCCAATTGTTCCTTTTGTTTCTGTGAAATAAAGATATTGCGATAACCTTCATAGAAAATAACTAATCATTTTCACTATTTAAGCTGTATCCATTCAAAAATAAAACATCATACCTACTAAATGTAAATTTCCATACAAATTTTCAGAACAAGAACGCAAAGCATATACCCATTTTAAGTTCGGAGTGCTTTTTGATGGGTACAGGTACCTACTAACTTTTAAAAAAGTCTTCATTTCACTATTGTCAAGAGAGGGTTAAGAGTTATAATAAAGGCTAAAGAATTCGTATTGTCATGATTAAGAATGGATGCTTTGTGGCTGAGGAGTGGTAAGCGGTGAGTGATGATGAGCGAAGACTGAGGGAAGAAACATCTCAAATGATGATGATAATAATATGCAAGAGGATGATGATTGTCCAAAATAATCAACACGTCGTTGATGAATTCCTAACAACTAAATATTTGTTACATTTCAATGTTACATTATTTTTATTAATTAAAAAAAAAAAAACGTATACTTTTTTATACACACTTATATTTTTATTTTTGTAGACAATATTGTTTCGTCTCTTAATGAGACATTATCAATACTAAACTATGCAAAACAAATAATATTCAATTAAGGTGAAAATACAGTGGTAGTGGTAGAGGGGGGAACAATGGAGGTATGAGGGTATGAAACAAGTGGGAATATTCTGAGAATTGGGGATGCATTGGGTATTGTTGTTTTATTGACTAAATTATTTACACTATTAATATTTTTATGAATTTCCAATGTTTCTCTTAGTAATAATCTTCTATAACTACTATTAAAATATTGAATTTTAATAATAGTAGTTATAGAAGATTATTACTAAGAGAAACATTGGAAATTCATAAAAATATTAATAGTGTAAATAATTTAGTCAATAAAACAACAATACCCAATGCATCCCCAATTCTCAGAATATTCCCACTTGTTTCATACCCTCATACCTCCATTGTTCCCCCCTCTACCACTACCACTGTATTTTCACCTTAATTGAATATTATTTGTTTTGCATAGTTTAGTATTGATAATGTCTCATTAAGAGACGAAACAATATTGTCTACAAAAATAAAAATATAAGTGTGTATAAAAAAGTATACGTTTTTTTTTTTTTAATTAATTTAATATGGATACACAAAAAGTGACGGATTACATTGAAAACATTATTTTTATTTTGCCCTCAATCTTGTATCAATCAGAAGTACAAAGAGAAAACAAACTTCTTGCTACATAATCTTACTACATAAATATGTAGTAAGATTTTGTACTGATTCAATATCTATTCCAATGCTGTGATACAGTAAATTATTATTAAGGTTACTTATGTAGTGAAAGTGATTCGTCAGGACAGTAATAAAACTTCGATTAAAATAATATTAAATAGATTCGTTCAAATATAAGTAAAATCACGTGTTTTTTTCAAAGACATAGGTTACACAAATTAAGAAGATAAAATTGAGTTAATTCACTCAACGTTTTACCATAAATTTTCAATTTATTGTATTGAATAAAATTAGTTAGATGAATAAAATATAAAATTTGGTACGTATACTTTTCGCTCTAGAGTCGTTTCTGTAGCGTAGAAAATTGTTTCCTCATAGGCGATGACGCATCTGTCAGTTGTACCGTTATCTATTATTCTATTTTATATAACAGACAAGAAAACAATCCGTTGAAATATTCATACCTTCAAGACAAAAGATCAGTAAATTCAAAATAACATTAGGTATTCATTATCAGACCGCGGTGTTGAGATTTAAATTCAAACTTAAAAATCAACATGACGAGAGAAATTAATAAACAATAAATTGGCAAAATTCTTCCTGGCTTGGATGCGGGTATCTTTACTACAGTAAAGTAATAGGTATATTTTATGTTAGTACGGGTAAATGTCTTTTTTTATTTCCATACTGAATCTACCCAAAACGAGTGATTAGTGAAAAAGTGCTTTATGTATTGCTGAAAGTTTGACAAGATATTGAATGTTTTAAGAATAAAGCTTTGCAATAACTCCCTGCTTTTTATTCAATTAAACTACACTGTAAACTGATTACAAGTTAAAAATTGACCAAATAAAAAGTTCAAGGACAAAATGGCTCTTAGAACACAATCAATAACTTTTATAGAAAAGAAATTACATTCTATTTTAGGTCTCTATGGTCAATTTTAATCGTTCCATTTTTGCATTGTACCAACATGCAAGAATAAATGGAGTGATTACTGTAAAATATTGCAATTATCAATAATCCAGTTTTTTCGGTAGCATCACAGACTAACGACAAGTTCAAAAAACTCAATTTCGCACAAGTTAATTGTGTTTCGTCAGTCACTAGGTACTTAGGTATATGGTATAAGTACCGGTAGTAAATTAAAATGTACTCAATAATATTACTCGAGTGGAGATTTAATTTTCACTTTGTTGCGCATGATCGGTGGTGTCTCGATACAAAAAAAAGATGAATTAAAAATTAAATTCAACGAGACAAATTGCTCTCATCCAACGGAATTTCTGTCCGGCATACTAAGTTGATCGACAAGTGCCGAATAAATTATTATTATTATTATTATTATCGATGGGTAATCGAGCATAAACCAAATAATAAAAACGGTATAATTAAATACACTAGACTTGCTATCAATTTGTTTATGAAAATAGAATCATTGTTATTGATTACCTATTATTTCCGTGATATTCATTCTAAGATCTTTCTCAGTATCTACGAAGAATTTGGAAGATCTTTTAGGCAGTTTTTTGAAGAAATGAATTTTAAAGATAGTGGTATCGTGTTGCTCGAGATCAGAAAGCATGGACAAGTTTTGAAGAGGCCTATATCCAGCAGTGGAGAGAAGAGTACTAATAGTATTAGTTATCTGCACACATTGAATCAGATGTTTTCTATTTGGTGAAATTTTAAAGATCAGTTAATATTTTGAGAAAAAGGAACAGTTAAATTTATTTTGCAGTATTTTGGAAAGTGCTTTCGTATAAATAATTGGACTCTTTACACCTATATTTGTGATGGTTATCAGAAAATCATCCAACATGCATTTAATTTACAAAACCTTAAATTCAATTTAATCACATTAATATCTGTTTTTTTATTTCAAATAACAATTTGCAATAATCTGAAACACACTCCGGATTTTATCGTTTAAAATAATACCCAATCACCTTCCGTCCCGTTGGTCGGACTGACTATAAGAAGTGTATCAAATTTAAATAAAAACTGCCAATATGTATGAAGATCCATACACTTACACATATCCAATTCTATGCATAGCCAGAATATTTGAGGTCGTTTGAAAATATGTATGCACGTTTGTATATCATGCTCCATTTGAATCAAAATGTTTCAAGCCTTATGAAACTCTCATGCATTAAATTCATAAGTATAATAATGTGACCTCATAATATATTATGGTTAATTTTGATGTTAAAAGTGACGGCCGGTGTTCCGCAGATGTAACGTTCTTGCCTTTGAGTCACGACGTCCCGGGTTCAATTTCCAGCCAGGGTAAAATGAAGAATGACCTTTTGCTAATTGTTCTGGCTCTGGGTGTTACATACATATACTTGGAGCATTGTATATAATATATCGTTGCTTTAATACCAATAATACAAGATTCATAGCTCGATTTGTGTAAATTTTCATTTATGTTATGTTGTATATTATTTTCAAAATAGCCTTGCAATGCTATAGTGATTTCTGTTTGTTCAAGGAATATTTTCACGGCTATACCCTGCATGATATCGAGTTTAAAACTAGTGTAAATATATGTACCTATACGATGGCAAGCATGAAGATTTATGTAAAACTAATATTAACCACTTTGTTATAAAGGATAAAATAACTGGTTCAGAAGACTCGGTTATTGGATGTTGATGCCAAAACAAAACTTGCTGGCTGGAACATAATAAAGATGACACATTGAGGCTTTGGGCTATTTTAACCATGGAGCAGAAAATATTACGGAGTGGGTAAATTAATCAATACTTAATTACAATAAATGTAGCCACATATATTATGTGGTCATGAGTGATAACGCTGATATTTTATAATTTTATATTCAGGGATACTGAAATACCTACAAGAAATTATCGCAAAATGAATGGAAATTGATTTTAAAATAAAATTTATTGTGTTGAAGGAGATACATACTTACTAGTAAGAATAAAAAATAAAAAAAATCAGCGACTTCGTTTTCAATATTCAAGATATCAGCCATAATCGAATTCAAAGTGATAATACAAATTACATATATCATAATAATCTATACCATCACGGCATATTTCCTAAGTGGGGCAGTCAGTGGACTTATTGTATGTAATGAACATACAGGTCATCCTCTAAATATTGTCAATAAAAACATAAATATAATAAGAATAGATGGAAAACCTACAACTACTGGAACTACTACTATCAAACTATTACGGCACATCTCTCAAGTGGAGCAGCCAGCAGATCAGCTGCATATAAAAAATATGCAAGCTGTCCTCTCCACGCCAACAAAAAACTAAGACACTAAGGATGGATGGCAAGCCTCGTCGCTGAATTTAAGGTAGAAAACGTCTTAATTTTTTACCCTCGAGTTTTACAGGACAATCGAAAACTTACGGAAAAGAGTGGGAGAGCATATTACCTTTGTCTGGTTTTTCATGGAACATGAAAAACTCCATCGCGGAATTGTAGATAAATAATAACTAGGTATATACATATTTTTAAACACAAATATTAATTTCTTGATATTATCTCAAGATTTAATTCTTAGATAACCGCAATATGATGCAGGTTGGTTGTATTCTCTGTGTTCATTATTATTATGTATGTATCCATATACTGTATAACATCGTGCGGTCACTCGGACAAGAGAAGTGAACAATTTTAACAGATTCTTTACCCTCAAGGGACACATTTCATATCTCGCCAAGTGTTTCACCCGCCTTGTTTTACCTTGAAATTTTCCGCTGTACTATGCCAGCACAACCTCGGGAGAGATCAAATTAATGCAAATGTCTCGACAAAATGAAACGCCTCATGAATCCACCGACTTCTTATATTTAAAAAAAATATGTATGAAATAAAATGGCGTAGACAGTAGACACATTAGTAAAACACCTCTCGTAGCTCCTGGTTGACAACTCGAGAGATTTCATAGTAAATAAATAAGCGGAAATCATCTTTATTTGATGGATCGTAAATGTTAAGAAAAAGTTTAATGCAGATGTTTAGAATATTTACTAATTTTTTTATTGTTTAACCGGATTTGGGTGCATCGCGATCTATTTGAGATCTGAAAAATGGGATCCCAAAAAGATGGTTTCTTCTAAGGTTTGCATAAAGCGTCTCTCGATTGGTGGACCTTACATCGTGACAGTGAGAATGGTGAAATTGGTGGACGTTGTCCATGAACACCGAAAGTGATCACTTAAGCCAGCCTTGAGCCAATTCGTAAGCGCTGGGACACCTTTCTCACTTCTTCCGATTAGATTCTACACGATGTTGCATTGTGTAGACATGGTTCTCCAATCGAGGTTTCTGATTAGTTTAATGCAGGTTTTAAGAAATAATTAAATATGAAAGGTAGAGATAATTTGTCTCGTATGTCTACTTAAGCAATGAGAATTGTGTGAAGTGTTCGTCACACTTCGCTTATCAATGATGCGATTACATCGAGATACCTACCTAAAATACGATTTCTTTATCAAACAAAGGAGCTTGAAAAAAAAAACAATATTTCAGAATAGCATGTAATTTTTAGTATTGACGACATATTTTTAAATGACTTTCTCACAACCAGTCCATAATTTTTTTTTATTATTATTAAAAAACATGGCACAACCGCTCTAAACCCTTTCTCATGAGATATTCCATTGTCAAGAATGTTACAGATTCTAAATCCGGTATTACTCAGCGCAATTATCACATGGAGCACCCGGTAAAGAATTGGTCTCCCACTCTTCTCTGTAAGTTTTCGAGTGTCCTGTAAAAGGCAGGTGTTCGAAAAAATTAAGACATTGTACATCTTAAATTCAGCGATGAGGTTTGCCACCCATCCTGAATGTCTTGATTTTATATTGGCACGAAGAGGACAACTTGCATGTTTCTTACATGCAGCTGGTCTGCTGGCTACCCCACTTGTGGGATATGCCGTGATGGTATAGTAGTAGTAGTAGTAATTATCACATAACATGACTCTATCTCATAACACAATATTACCCACTACTACATATTATGTATGTATAGACTGACAATATAATTAATACTTTTAACACACACGTTGTCATGTCGAGTTCCGAGAATCAATTAAGAGCGCATTAATCACAACATCATAAAACACACACAGGTATAGAAAATTAACTTGTTTTATTACAATATTAACATTAAATATCAATCTTTATATTATCAACAATGAGTATCAAGTAAAGTTTTTGACTGCGAGAAACCTTTCTATTTTAGGAAAGGACAAAATAATAACAGGACGGTCACGTGTTGACCACATTGAACAGGAGAGCATGCATGAGGAATTGTATGACAGTGCAGGCGGAATAGAAGATGTGTGTAAGGATAGAAGGAAGTGGCGTTCGATCTTTTCTGTCTACCTCGCGAGGGAAGCGGTGTGATGGTATGTATGTACAAAATAATAATTATGTTAATCGAATGTCTTTTAGATACAATTAGTTGTTTGAATATATTTGAATTTCGGTCTTTTATTATTCTTGTACATCCCTTTCGACCATTTGATACCACCAATATTCTGGCGGTTTCTGCATCATTTTAAGCATTTTTACTGATTCGTGTGAATGATGTAAGTATCATGAAAGAATGTAGTAATTTTAAAAACACGAACTAGCTTGGATCATAGTCTGTATCAAAAGATTGCAGGTCTTTGAAAAGTACCGTTCATAAAAACCTTCCGAGCTATTTAATAGAGAAAGCACGAATTGATCTCAGGGGTCTCCGGTACATGTATGTGTCGCCGCCCGACAGTTAAATTGACCATTTGCCAAAATGTCTAGGCGGTTAGTAAAATGACGGAATCCAATCGAAAGGTTAGCCGTATCGTTGATTCACAATGACGCGTAAAACGTTTAATTTCTGTCTGATCGAAGCTAGCTCAATTGTTGAAATTTAGTTTCCTAATTTGGCACTGTGGCGCTAGGATTAATAAACGTAGTGTTAAACAATCCGGCTGGACCTCTGTTAGCCGTTCAGCTAACCACCTAGCCGTTCAATAAACCGGCTAATTCAATTATGTATCTGGCGGCGAAATATGTGCATTGTAATATTTCTTCAACTAATTAAACATTTCTAAATCATTCTGTTCAACGCTATTTCACTTTTTGAAATCATACAATACAAACATCCAAATATTGAGATCTAAAATATTCAATACAATATATTATCACAACGACGAGACGAAAGAGTAACATTGTATCTAAAGAATCAGTTTTTTTACTCAGTTCAGAGTACATTGACAATAATAACTTAACATGAAGAAATTATTTACTACCGAGACTAATATGCATGTAGATATAACAAATGTGTTGAGTCATTTTATCTGGTAAACGCCCTGTTCAAAGCAAACACTCTAATACATTATACGTAGTACCTAGATACTACAATGATGTTAATGTGTAACTACTCTTGTATTTGGATATAATTCTTTTGGGATACTGGCTGCTCAGTCCCAAGATAATATATAAGAATGACTTTGCAGTTTCAGTATAACATCACCAACTCATCTCACGGGGAATGTTTACCAATACGCTTGTCATAGAAAATGTTGAAATGTATGTATGTATGTAGTACGGACACCTCTGAGTTTGAATCGATATTGGATCACCTTGTATGTACAACATGGCCGTTCCCAGGGACTCCTAGGATCTCGAAAATAGTAAGTACTAGAATGGGCAAAAATATTATGGAACAATCTTTTTTTCGATGTAGCTAGCCCCCTCTCCTTAGGAAAAAGCCTGGGTACGTTCTCGAATGTTATTTATTTGATTGAAACTGTTTTTATATCAGATAGTAATGTCGACTGCATTTGAAAATGATCTTGTGTAATGACGAAAGCTATCGTAAGCACATAGAGGGCGAGTAAATAGTAAACTTCTACGGTTGAACATATTGTTTTTTTTTATGTAATAAATTGAAATGGATGTATATATTGACGATTTAATTCCATAGACCAAAAACTGGAAATTTTTCAAATTCGAGCTTTTTAGTTTATTACAAATAGAAAGTGATAATCTTTGAGTTCCACAAACAAAGAATGTTATTATCCGAATAATTTTCATTAAAAGCACATACAAGTATTTGTTTTGAGTTTTGGATAGACCGCTATACTGCTTCAAACTTTAACGTGATATATTATCTTCAAATATTATGGTTTCGAGTTGTTGGTTTTTGGAACTAGAGGGTCGATATAATAATGTAAAAACGTGGACTACTTAGTTTGTCTGCTGGATACCTCACTTGTGGATTTTGCCATGATGATATAGAGAGTAAGATGTAGACATTAAAATCTTATTCGCGTATTATTCAAATCTTTTTATTTTTTACATTAGTTATTTTTTGAGACTAAATAAAAAAACAAACAAAAGTGTAGGTGTATATCTCAATAAAAAATCAATTTTTACTGCACATATAAAAATAATGTATTCTTATTTCATAAAATGGGTGCTGCCTATAAAACAATATTTTTAATGTTGGGAAAAAATCTTGTAAATTTTCTTGTTGTAATATTAAAAATATCAAAGCAGTCAGTAAATAACACAAACATATAAAGTTTACATATTATTTAAGATATTTTTTTTAAAACAAACAAAAACTTAATTATTACTATAAACAAATATCCAAAACATAATCTAAATATTTTATGTATGTATGTAATTACTTAAAATTTAGAATATTTTTCATTAATTCCAAATTAATTGGATAATTCTGTTACATTTTTATACAGTATATAATTTGATATCTTTTTCATTGATATGTGAGAATGCCTGGGTACGTTCTAGAAGCCTATGCTGAAAAAACTTTTAATTTCTCAAAGTCACCGTAAGCCTATCATATATTCATTTTATTTTATGTTATTTATTATAGTAATATGTTATTTATTTTTTCATGTAGGTATATCGTTTATTTTTGTGTGTATGGTTATTGTGAGGTAGACAGCGAATAGTTACGTCGCGTCGTGCGTGGATAAATTAAACAGTAACCGCGGGCAAGAAGTCCGCTATCATAATAATAAGATGGAAATGTGCGTTCGTAAATCATTCTCCGGCAATGATTTTTTTTAACATGGGCATTTTTTTATTTCAACAAAGGTATGGAGATCTGTTAAAAAAATTCTCTACTGTAAACAATTCAAATTAACATTTCTTTTTTAAGAAAACTATAGGCAGATTAAAATATAAATAGAAATATGTAACTTCACCTCATAAATGTATTTCAATTATTCGCATAATCTACATTATGAAGTTCAATATTGATAATGCAGATGAGGTGTCTGTTGAGTAATATTCTTAATATCTTCATACTTTGTTACAAAATATATTCAAAATAAAATTATACTAAATTTGAATCCAATATATAAAAATATTTTCTATATAGTTAACTATCTTTATGAATCCTTATCAATTTAAGTGAATATTGGCCACAACATCAGCCACCCAGGAATACTCATCGCCATCGCGGAGGGTAAGACCGAAGGGACAAATGGCAGAGGCCGACCAAGAGACGCGTATATGGACCAACTGAAGAGGGACATGAACTGTGGCTCATACGTAGAGCTGAAAAGACTGGCTGAGAATAGAGACGAATGGAGAAGAAAAACCAAACTCGTTGCAGACCAATCCAATGGATTGTAACTTATTATATATATATATATATATATATATATATATATATATATGAGATGAATGTTTTACTCCATTTCACTGCGTACAGTCTGGCAGAGACTTGGCTCTTGCCTTTGCATACGGGACGAGGCACGGCTTGTCACCAAAACATGCAGATTGGATTCGTCGAAAAGGTGTTGTGTTTCAACATTGTGATCATTGTGTATCATCAGGACCATCTCGCAGAATGGCCGACACAACGTTTAATCCAGTATGCGAGGAGTATCGCATATTATGAAAGACTGTATGATCTAATTTTCATTCGAAATGCATGTGCAACATGCATTCCATTAATGAAAGATCATGTAATTTTACGCAGGAGATAATATGAGATGAATGTTTTACTCCATTTCACTGCGTACAGTCTGGCAGAGACTTGGCTCTTGCCTTTGCATACGGGACGAGGCACGGCTTGTCACCAAAACATGCAGATTGGATTCGTCGAAAAGGATACATGATCTTTCATTAATGGAATGCATGTTGCACATGCATTTCGAATGAAAATTAGATCATACAGTCTTTCATATATATATATATATATATATATACAAGTTTAAAAAACATATGCTTACTTGGTATTTAAGAGCCTATACAATGTTACAACAGAAATCAGTACTTGATGAACACACCGCATTCATCGATGGCTTTGAAATAAAAACATTTACAAAAAATGGGTCCATCGATGGAAGTCAATTTAAATTCAAAGTGGACATAGCCTTGGCAGCAGTGGGTACAATGTGCTGCTGTAACGTACAGAGGCTGGCTGGAAGCACCCAAACACCAAAACACGACGAGAAAAAAACTTTTCATAATAAGTAATACCGAGAACCAAATAGGGATGTGATACTTGCTTCCAAATACCTTATCAAACCGGGTACAAGTTGATCAATATATTATGTGATATTCGATTAGTATTTTTTCAACTAAAATGTTATCAAAGAAAAGTATTACAATTATTTTTATTCAAGTCATTCAACTTCTACAATTTTACAGAACAAAGCATTTAAATCGGGGATTTTCTGATATTTAACCTCGGAATATATTTTTACATACACCAGTGTTACGAATGTTATCACTGAAATATTTTGTCATCAAATTATTGATCGAGCTTCGAAAAAGCGTCTCAGAGAATCCTGAATTCCTGAAAGCAATTCTCTGAACATATTGAATAAATTATAAGAATAGTGCTAGTTCACATTCCATGAAAAGAATCACCGAATTCAACTATTCATAGACAAATAACAGAAATAGAGGTTAAAGAAGCTTTGTTTACCAATTAAAATAAATATAATACATTCTTTGACATTTTGGATACCGGAAATAATATATAATATTAGTGAGATGTTTGTTTTTGTTGTTGCACAGCACTAAAGTTATGAATAAGGCTAGAGAGTGAGAGATGTTCGGTTGCTTCTGACATTGTGGAGCACAAAAGATCGAACGAATAATAATGATGGAGTAAAAAAATAATGATGAGACACCAAGTGTGATGGAATCCCGAGTGAATCAAACTCAACCAACAGGGCAAAGCTGTCTGTGAACCTCTTAGAAAGGGAGTCAGGTCCAAACAATTAGATATTTTTACTGTACACACACCAAGATCTAACACGTTTGGTTTCATCGGCTGATCAAATACATATACTATATTATACAAAAGTTGACTATATTGCACAGACAGGAACAAATTATCGCAAATATTTTGAACGGTTAGGTATTATAGATTCTTTCTCTTTACCTGAGTATTAAGGATTAACAATATGAATAATTTAACAGCTGTTAACTAGTGGTTTTAACTTGTTAACTTATTTTTTCGAAACTGGATTCATATCCTTACAGGCATCATTATTATATTCGCAAATATTCGTAATATATGAACCATTAAGGATCATTTTTGCCTGGCATGCGATTGCAATCGATACCTTTTTAAATTGGTGCTAGGTGTAAAAACAGTTTTAAGGAAAAATGTTCTTTAACACAAAATGCTCGAGGCAAATAACTGATGAGGAGGTAATTGACTCAAAAGTGGAGGTAAATTATGGACATGTAAGGAAAAAGAATGGTGTTCTAGGGGATGTAATATAGCAGAAGGAAAAACATAAGTAGGTACCTATTCAATCGTTTCATTAGAGGAAAAAATCTGCAATAATGACAGCTTTAAGTTAATTTTTTTTTAACAAACTAAAGTCTTGATGAAAGTAAAAAAAGTGTTTGAAGAAAATAACCGAAAGCATTGGGCCTTCGATTCAACTAGAATAAGAAAAAAATCTTGTAAGCAGGTATATACAAAACAGCAGGAAGTATGGAAATACACAACATATTCACAATGTAATTAATCTACAAGTTACCAAATATGAAAACAGTCAACCAATTATACAAATGAAAATCCCATTGAACATACATCGCGTTGTTTCCGTTTTCGAATGGAATGTTAAAACTACAAGGATGAAAAAAACATGACCATGAAAGATCATCGAATATGTATGAATAAACAAAAGTTTTTATTAAAATCCTTATGTAGATGTAGAAATGACGACAGATTTTATATTTAAAAAAAAAAACAATTCAGCGTTCCTCAATTTGTTGTACCTACGAGTTGCTATACTTCAAGATAACCATTTACCAGTTCGTATAACACAGCGATGCACAAACCGCGGCCCGCGGGCCGCATGCGGCCCTCGGTCGGTATATCTGCGGCCCGCCAGCGAATTATACAATATAAAAAAAATTGTCAATACCATAGTAATGATCGGATATTCGGTAAAAGTACAGGATACTTAATAATTCGAGTAAATATTCTCTAACAAAACTGAGGAGTTTTTGAAATATTTCAAATTCCTATACCATTTTGAAAATTCAAACACAGGTACTGCGATAAAATATTCTTTAAGAAAACCGAGGTGTTTTTGAAATATTTCAAATTCCTATACAGTACTACTATACAATTTTGAACATTAGGTGACGGGGGAGGGGGTAGAAGTTTTAATGTGTGTGCATTTCTGGATATTTGAATTTTTAGTGTTAATTTTCTTAGAGCGGCCCGTCCTTAGCTCATAATCTTCCCGAGTGGCCCCTGTTCCCTGAAAGTCTGTGCATCCCTGGTATAACATAATATTATTTACTTTACTCTTAGATGTAAAAAGCGTTTTAAATATGGATTACTGCTAAAAATATTTTTTAATCGGTTCAACTGTTTACCTTTTATATCATCATAATAATGTTAGTTCGAAGTAATATGCGTTTAGATTGTGATTTTTTTTAATGAATTAAACAACAACATTCTTTATGATCTCTTGATAATGTCAACTTATTATCTCTATGAAAGCGCTCGAAATACATAATTGGACGGTTGTGGAATAAAAAGATACTAGGATGGAAATTTAGAATAGGTCGCAAAAGCGTGGTTAGGCTCCAAACAAGATGAATTGATGACATAATAAAGAGTAACAAATAGAATTTACAAGAGGATGAAGGTTAATAGATCAGTACCGGAGACAAGAAATAGAGGCTGAAATAATTATGTAATTTACAACCGTATGCGTTTGTGTGTAATGTGTTTGCAAATTTGATATTATCAGAATTAAAAAAAAAAAAGATAAATCTGGCTTTTGTTATAAACCCAAATACAACCTTATACACCTTTCACAGTAAGCTAAAAGCTTGTGTCGTGAAAGGGGAGTTTGCCGGCACCTGGGATCGAACCACGGACCCCCTGTTCCCGAGGCCCAGACTCTACCCTCAGGCTACCGACGAACTCGAGTGGTTTTCCAATGGATATTCATAAATCTCATTATAAAATCTTTAATTCGGTTATTTTTTCTAGTTGTTGATTACCTGTATGCCTGATATAAGTAAGATATACTGTGTACTGTAGTATGGCTATCACCGTTGCTTTTATGTCTAGTTGTAACCACCCTGGGGTTGGTTAGATAGGTATGTATCACGGTGTATGTGTTCTGTATTATTATTATATAGTCCATTGGACAAAAGCATTGCTAAGTCTTGTATTGGCCATAATAAGGCAGCAAGTCTGAGCTCCGGGCAGTCGCTGTTCGCGTGGCGGTTCTATGTAAGGTTAAACCAACTTACCAGAAAACCAACCTATAATGATATTAAAAGATACAACACTACAGTCAACACACAATATTACGAACTTATTATAAATAAATAAATAAATCAATTTCGTATCAGCAATTTCAATTTTTAGTATTTTTGTATAAAGATTCATTGTTGCAATAATAATAATAGTAATAATAGAATGCGCGTTCAGAAATGATTTAAAAAGGGTACGTTAATTTGTTAACCTCAAATATATTCAATATATTTTATGTTCATTTATAACAAATTCATGTTAAATACCTATACGTTTATACATAGTTCAAATGTCTTGCAACGAGAAGTTGATCATAAAAAATATTTTCACACAATTTCCTAATATTAGATTTATGAATGGGAAAACTATCTACATATTAGTAAAATACTTTATTTTATTTAATTAAATAATTTTCTATTTGGTTTTTCAGTGTAAAGAACAGTTTAAAGTACGTGTTATTTTCGATCAAAATCGATATATTGTTGCATCTGTGATCTATATTGTCAACTAAAATTCACAAGTCAAGGTTTGTGTGTATATACTATATACATATATATTAAAAGATTACATTATCCTGTATATGGGCAAGTTACAACCTTTTCCAGTTCAACAGCCTTAATTGTGTTGCATTCTACAAAACCATACCGCCTACATCTACACATCTATACCGTATGATCTATATACAAGAATGCACAATACATATGTGTGGATTGTAATCATCTTGCATAATACATACATAGTCTTTTCTACTACTGTAATGGTTAGATAGCCAAGAAATCTCTTTACGCTGATAATCTCGGTACTGTAAGTAAATCCATACGTTAAAACTTCCGTCAGTTCATGAAATTATCGAGTGCATTATTTGCAGTAGGTACTTACTTATTATTATTTACAACTGACATTTGTAAGTCAATTTGCGACAGACCTTTCTCAAAATACAGGCATTATAATTCTTCTTCTTCTTCCTCGTGTGATAGATCATCGATCTGTTGTTTCGGAAGTGATTCCCTCTTGTGACCCTGAGGACCAGCTATCTTTCCATCTCTTTGGTGGTCTTCCTCATTACGCATTATAATTAATATGAATAATATAAGAACAATGTACGATCGGTATTAAATTATATTAATAGATTAATTTAGGTACTATTCGCCAAATGGCACACAAGAAAAACTCATTTATTAATACCTATCAATTGTATTAAATATTCAATTAAATAGAAAAATATCAGTCATCCAATATAATTGCCAATCAACATTAATTAACCCATAACTTGCTTCTAAGAATACAAAGTACTATGCTTTATGACATTTTTTGTTGCAGTCTTAGTCATGTGTTCAAAAATCGGTTCATTTTAATTTGAATATGCAAAAATGTATTATTATACCTCGTGCATCGATGTAATTCTAAGAAATCAATGTACAACACAGACATGCTAATCAATGCAACGACGGCAATTTAATTACTTTGGCACGTGTGATAGATAGCGAATAATATTATATCCAATAATAAGATTGTGTCACCGTGATAACCTCAGTAAGTAAAGTAACTTTGATCCGGAGACAGATACATTTTATAAAATATATTATTTACTTATACGATACTATTGTCTTACATTTACTGCTTGCACATGCTTAAAGTAAACCCATTATTTACCAAATGTACCTAGGTACCTATGTACGGTATCAAACAATTTCATTAAACACACGTAATACACTCGTAAAAATTTACTTTCCTAAATGAGAAATATTCTGTTGGGGAACTTTTGATTTGGAATGTAACACATAGGTATAGAGAATGATAATGGCAGCATCACTCATATATTGGGTGCAATGCCAAAAAAAAGAGAGAGAGAGAAATATTCTGATAAAGTTGCTATCTAATTGATTACATTAAATGAATATGGATTGATACAATTTATGTAGGCCCAAAATATTAATGATGTTTTTTTTTATAATTAAAACAGGTAAAAGTAAATAATTAAAACTTGACTTTTATAAGGGTGCCCGCAATAGTAGTCCAGATCGAAGTGATAAGAATGCTTACAAAATTTTTGATAAATATGGCAACACAGGGATGTGATCATAATAAATGTGAGAAAATAGGGAAATTTATAAATAAATACATAATATCCTCTCGTAAAATCGATATTTCTAATAATGATAATATTGTTGTTTATCGATTGCATCCGTGGGAATACAAGTACCCCTCAGTTCACTAGCGAGTACGAAACATACGCTGATACACGTGGCTAGTCTGAGGTATGACATATTGAATTGGGGTACAAGAGAGACCCTTGAGGTATACCCGTACTTAGTACAGTAACATACATACTCTGGCTCACCCCAACTAATTTTTATTACACGTTATATTATTGTAGTTTATAATATATTTTCGATGTTTACATGATTTGGTTGATTGCCCTTTTTTGAAGTCAACGAGTTTAGTAAAAAATACAAAGGGACTAATTTATTTCAATTGATATTGTATCAAGAATCGAATTATGTTATACATAAGTGAAACTACGATATTGATACACGTTTATGAAAGTCGATGAGGAAATAAATGCGAAACAGATCATATAGTGCAAAAATTTCATTTGGTAAAAATTAAAAACTCGTGAATATTCCTACATCGTTTAATATAATATTTAAGTCTTCTTCCTAGTAGGTAGTTTAGATCTCTATTAAATAATATTTAGTTGTTTTATAACATTTTAATTAGCTCTTTTAACAATTGCATATGATTCCACTTTTTTCGTGAATACAACGCAGTATTTTGTTTTTTTCTTTTAATTAACATAACATAACATACATAGACAATTCACACAGATCGAGCTAGTCCCAAACTAAGATGAATCTTGTATTATGGGTACTAACGCGACGATACACACATATACAATGCACTACACACATATACATGTAACACCCAGACCCACGACAATTTGAAAAAGGTCATTCTTCACTTTGCCCTGGCCGGGAATCGAACCCGGGACCTCGTGACTCAAATTCCCACCATAGCTTAAAATAGTCCAATAAAGTAAAACATTAGAATTCATCCAATCTCCCAAATATTCCCACGAGTGTATCTCACAAACTAATTTTATTATTGACAAAATAAGACGTGATAGATTTTATTATTAATGCATATTTATTTGAGAGTGTTAGACAAACTCTCATTACTGGTTACTTTATTAGTAAACATTGTAACATATTTATTTACTTTAACTGAGACTGTTGCCTTATAATGTAAACATTTAGCAAGTGTGGTCCCTTAAGCAGTTATATTATTAGATGTAGACAACATTTTGTCAACGAACTAACTCGGAATCACAAGATGTGTTTTTCACTATTCGTTTAAAATACAGATAATCTGACACGATTTTGTATTATGACGGGTAATATCCATTTTTTTTATTATATAATATATTCATAGAAATGTATCCTACCCTAGTCCTTCGATGTCTTATGTTATTTGATGATAGATTAATGCAGGATAGAAGAATGGTTTTATTACGCACGAACACGGATGATCATTTTCAATATTGAAAGTTTACTTGTCATTTTTACAAACATCGTAATCATAACTCTCCATCGAAATTATTACTTGGATTGAAATAAAAACTTTTTAAATTGCAATCGATACACGAAGACAACGATATATGTAATTTTTTTAAGTAATCATGGTAATTAAAATAAAAGTCAGATAATAATCTAAATGTTCTATATAAAACATTGCCAACATCTGTATTAGTTTAATATCTTCCCACAGTAAACTTCATGACGTATTATGTATGTTGGTGTAATATAAATGACTGCTTGCTACTTACAACAAACAAAATACGAACATCTTGGTGATTAATTGTAATAACCTAAACACCTTTATGATATTATTATTATTGGTAGACTGACTATTGAGTGAGGTAAATACTGGTCCAACTGAAGTGCTTGTTTAATATTATCTTATTTTATATAACATGTATAGAAAATATATTTGCGAAACCTGTAATCAAACTAGATAGACATAAAGTTATGCAAATGAAGGACAAATTTGTTTGTACAATAAACCTACATAATGTGTATCAGTATGAAAGATAGCTGCTCTGCGGCAATCTGGACGTAATTGTTGTCTTTAGAGAATTTGAGAGACTAAATCATTTGGATAATTTGACCGTTTGTATACCGCCGTATTGTAATAATATCACTTCAAGGGTGCTTTACAATATCTAGGATTAATATCCCGTCCATTATCAAAAGTTAATCAGATAGTTTCAAATGAAAGTGTCAAAATTATAATAATACTAGGTATCTGTAAACTCAAACTATATATTTGTATGTGCGTGTGTTTGCTGCAGACATTAACTCTTATATGTATAAAAAATAAATAAAATGAAAAAATAATTATTAAATGTTTCATGAGTAAAACTTTGTGTAATAATAAATGTGTTTTCAAGCCTTTCCTGAAATTGTCGTAGTCAACGAACTAGTTGAGACCTACGAGTACTTCATCATGGATATTAGATGACACTATTTAAATAACTGATTAGGTAGATATTGAAAAACATTATCATACCAAGAAGCTCTCTTCTAGATATAGAATATAGAATACCTAACATATTATACAGTATGTAATTGAAAAAAACATTTCTAAATGTGTGACACTCTAAGATCTCTACCTGACCTATAAAAGTAGATTTATTTTTATTTTTTTATTTATTTATTCTTTTTGCACATCATCATTACATAACAGTGTTAACAAAATAATATAAAATTTTAGAAACTAGGACGATGTGCAGTGGCGAGATTATCACTATAAAGTGATTTCTTCCATCTAACACTTCCATTTATGTAAGTGATATATTTAATAAAGAATTAATTACTGCAGGGATTTTTTTTTCATTATGAAAGTCTGTGAGAAGTATTAGTGTATAAATCAAATGTGAATAACAACATCTGATTTTGTACCAGTTAGGACTGAATCTTCTAAGGAAATGTTTTTCCCACCGCATTCTTTGAATATGCGTCCTTTATAAAGTTCTCAAAACTAATTCATTAGCTGTACATTTCCCAGCTGATTAAATTGGAGTGTGTGATTCAGAGCAGATGTAGATATATGTAATGTATTATGGAAAGATGGTATTTGGAAATACGAGTACATAGTCAATAGATAAATATGTCGCTAATTATAATATTATACTATGTAAGTTTAGTTAATTTGATGAGTCTTTAAAGATTTCCCAGGCTACATACGGAACACATGGCAAACACAAAGATCATCATCCAATATGATTACAGTACAACCTTTACATAGCGAGCTTTTAAACCGCAACACACACTAGTTTGATATTTATTACAAAAATTGGAAAATCTGCTAATTTTTTCAAACTTTTACAAAATTAATTTTACTTTACCAAATGATAAAAAAACACAACAATTTTTTTTAAAGTCATAAAATTTATTACAATGAAATATTCATAGAGTAAGTACATATGAATATTTCAATGTAATAAATTTCTACTCAGTTGATCTTTGGAAATATTAATAAAAAAAAACAAAGAGCTGACAGAACACAAATTTATGTTAATTCAGCAAGAAATGATGTATATATACTATACTATACTATACCATCACGGCATATCCCACAAGTGGGGTAGCCAGCAGACCAGCTGCATGTAAGAAACATGCAAGCTGTCCTCTTCGTGCCAATATAAAATCAAGACATTCAGGATGGGTGGCAAACCTCATCGCTGAATTTAAGATGTACAATGTCTTAATTTTTTCGAACACCTGCCTTGTATATATTCCTACATCAATATTCATTAGTAACTTGTTAAGTGCTTACCCACCTTCAATTTTAGGAAAAGGTTTGTAACAAATCTAAGGATGTAATTATATACATTCAGAATCTAAAATATTTTTAAAAGCCACGACGTTAATTCAACCCTCAAGCTGCGATTATTATTTATGTGATTTGCGAAAAAACTATTGTACTAAACCAAACAAACATTTTTCAAAATGCTTTACATAATAAACCAAGTTAATAATTTCATATTATTTTATGAAGGTTTGTAATGTGTATATGAAATAGTTGTACTGTAATGATTTGATATTCTCATGAAGATCAGTCACTAACAACTACTACTACTACTTCTACTAATGATGATACGAATTGATCATATTTTTATATCAAATACTATCTGATAAAATGTAACTCTGGTTCAACCAGGCCAAACATTAAGTTGATTTCAAGTAGGTACCAAAGATTCCCATAACCCAATTAAGGTACATGAAATTCCCAAATGTTTTGATGCTATACATATCTGTTATCTTTGTACGAACTTTAAAGGTTGTTCGTGGAACTTTATACCAAAATATTGTCGCGTCAGTTTCTTGTATCTGCAGCTTTCGACATCCAGATTAACAAACATCTTTTATACCGTATTCCAGGTTCAATTATGCAAATCACCCGATGTAGAAAACAAGGAGCTTAGGAGCTTGCAAACCACCAATATTATTGTTAACATTAGTACTACTATACTATCACGGCATATCTCACAAGTGAGGGAACCAGTAGACCAGCTGCATGTAGAAAACATGCAAGCTGTCCTCTGCGTGCAAACAAAAATTTCAACTTTCAAATAGACGGCAAATCTCGTCACTGAATTTAAGATATAATTATATATTTATATTTCGAATACCTGCCTACGGAACACCTTTTTGACATTTCTCAGTTGATTTCTCATAGATACATCTTATTTTCATTGTTTCATATTAAAAATACTAGCAACAAGTAGTCATAAATGCTTAAGCACGTAACAAGGATTTTAGACTGATAAAATTTTTGTTTTAAAAAAACAATGAGATGTTCTTTTCTCATTGTCACTTTTCAAAACACATTTAGTAGTTCCTTCCATAAATATTATTTTTTCTAAACACACTCATTAGAATTTCTGCACCCAAATTCCTTTCGAATTCCCAGTCTAAATAATAAAACACAATTATACACTCATTTACATACACTGCTGATCATATTATTACAACCACATTAACATACAAGACGTTAATAATATTTTTTGTTCCGAATATTTCTCCTCATGCAAAACAACATGTATGACAAAAAAAAAACAACAATAATTATGTTTTATAATACTTCGCGTGACGATGACGGGACGCAAAAATATTCCCTCTTAGGTACTTACAACATTACAAGGGTAAATGAACCTTGAGATACATGACAATAAAGTTCATTATAGTGTGTCAATGTGTGGGTATTTATTGCTTCTTCGACATGCTAAATTGAGTAGTCACAATATAATAATTTTGGTTATGTTATAATGTCTCTCAGTTTTAGTGTCTATTAGTGCTAATGCTAAACAATGACATAAACACTAACATTGTATTGGATCACTTTGGTCCAATTCAATTTCTTCCCAATCAATAGATACTAAAAAAAGTGTTGGTCGAGGGAGATTACTCTTCATTTCACTTGTTCAATAAAAGTATGCAACTGTTTTAACGAAATATATTTACAGCAGATTCGTTATAAATGACACATTTTTACGACAATAATAAGCTAAATGACCACCCGGTGTAGGTACGCTAATAAACCTTTGAAGGACTTCAATTTATTTCATTATTATTATTATTATTATTTGGATGATTTGTAAAGCGCCGTTTTGTGAAAAAAATCCACCTCAAGGGCGCTCTTTGCTAACTAAGGTTGTGCTTGAATTATTCCGTGAGATTTCTTGAATAGATAAGTTTTCAGTTGGTTCTTGAAACGAGATATGTCCTGCGTTTCTCTGATCGTTTGTGGAAGCCTGTTCCAGACTACAGGTGTGAATATTGCAAAAGCACGCTCCACGTACACTGGTTTCGATACAGTACTGGTCACCTCCAATTTAGTTGTTATATCTTGACAAGACCTAAGTGTTGTCTGTCTATGACTTAACGCCTGTCTACCACGCCTGTCTACCATTGGACCAGTGGTGCCTTAGTGATTATAGATAGGTACATAAATTTGAAACATTGTCGCATTAATACAGTATAACTGAATGAAACAGAAATATCTATAATAATAAAGATTTCGGAAACTAAATTTGAATAATACTGTATTATGTTTCTGGTCCAATATTAATGTCATTGATACTAACACATGTATTTGTTTGTTGCCACTACCGAAACAAGTGATTGCGTTTTTGCCTCGTTTGACGTATATTTTTTGTTGCACACTATGTATGTATGTATATGCGAGTACCTACTATATAATAACACATTACATGTAGGTATATAATTAAGCAGTTATAATGTTATGCAGAAAACTGGTGTGGAATTATACTGTTATAAAATAAACCTTACAAAATATTACATTTTGACAAATATTATAATTATTCACTATCATTTATTTATTAATGGTCAGGTGTGCATGTAATAGTTAAATTTGATCAACAAGGATTATACACGCCATTTTTATGAAATAGAAATATTAATTTATTTTGAACAGCTATTTTGGATAAAAATTAATAATATTAGGTAATCTTACCAGCACAATATGCATCTTCCTCGAAGAAAAAATCGATGAAATTAAAATAATTTTCCTCTTACCTGCAACAAAAGAAAAATATTGATTAATACAAATTAGTTAGCTATTTGCAAAATATAGACATAAAACAACTTCAATTCGGCGAAGTGTAGTGCAGTGGAACCGTATATATGTAATAAACACAGAAGCTATCTTCTCCGTGTCAACACAATATTACGTAGATAATCTCTTGTATTTCATTCAAGAATACCTACATTTAAACTGTAACTAATCTATGGGAAGTCTTGAACCTTCAAATAAGACAAATTTACTTCACCCTAGTGAAAGAAAAATATGTATTAGGTACATTTTTTTTAAATATGTTTGTTTTCAAAAGCAAAATATAGTATAATATACTGCCTTACTAGAGAAATAAGGACAATATTGTATTAGTGTTTTATAAAATTGTTTTTTTTTTCAATACCAGACAAATGTGTCGTATGTCAAAATCATACCCAGCGATGTCATAATTCAAAGAATTGGACATACGACTGACTGTGTGAAAATAATATTATTTTAATTTATTTTTTTGTTTCACAACAACAGCATGTGTTTTGATTTATCGCCAGTACATCGTGAATTAGAAACACGATATAAATTATTTCATTAGATGCGTCTTTTAATAATAAATTAGGATTAATTTTATACATTTTATTTATTTAAATTAACAATAATGAAGATTAAGTTAAGTGTTAAATACTCCATACTTATATAATCTGGAAATAAATATATTTTATCCCTTACGAAACGTGTATTATCGTCGCTATAATTATGTCGGCAGATTTTTTGAAGTTTAGCATACATAATGATTTTTTCAATACCTAATAAGTAGGTAAGTAATAAGATTTAGTGTTTATTTTCTATAGATTACGGTTTTGTTACTTTGACTCTATTAAAATAATTCACATAACCCATATCAAAATACATATTCTAATGGATACATTAAGAAAAAATTGTTAAATTAAAATAATTACTTTATATACAAATTACATTATTATTTTTATATACTACAGAAACATTATGAAAGAATTAGTTTTATCACTATGACCACACGTGGCAGATAAATACAGAAGTGTATAATAAAATTGTGAAATATGTTAAAGAGAATAGTAAATTTTATTTTTAAATTAGCAATTCTAATACTATTCATATCGGCGCATAATCAACATAAGAATTTTGTTAAGACTTCAGAGTAAAACAAACTTGATTGTATATTCCACTATTTAATATAGTTTTTGAAATATCATTAAAGGGTTAGCAAAAATATAAATTTTGTTTGGCATCGATTTTAAAACTATTCCTGGGCATTTCCTTAAGTTCTAACTGTGAACATAAGTCCTCCTGAAAACATAAGGAAGAAAAAAGTCTCTTCAGTTTAATGCATGTTTGTTGTAATCAATCATTCTTAAAAATTTATTAACATATAATCACACAGATCGTTCTGATATTGTTAACGGTGATCCATGAATGAAAAACTTTCGGATTGTTAGGAACTTTATGTGAAGTAGGTATACAACTAATTAAAATGTATTAATAATTAACTTGTGATGTCTATCTCATTTCTTCCCGTGACGTCACCGCGTCGGTTGATTTGTTTATTATTGCGACAAGAGGGAGATAGCATCAAATCCTGACGAAAACATCAATAAAACCCTATCAAGTCTCTTCTTCTTGATTAAATGACGCATTCGTATTTAACACATGATGATGGGATGACATTATTATACACAATACAGGGATGACACTGATCTAAACAGACTATTGAACAGAAAAAATAATTCAATACCGATGAACCAAGATGGGTTTCACCTTCACCCGGAACGCCTTCCTACTAGAAGCAATATATCTGATCATCAAAATTAAAATTCAATTAGATATTCTTTTTATCAAAACTGCGAAAAATTATAATTTTTATAATGTATCTTGTCACGGCACCTCTAACAATTGGCTTAGTCAACGGACTGACTGAACATACAGATCATCTTCTATATAACATAATAACATGCAAAGACATTTCACAAAGATCGAGCTAGTCCCAAACTAGGATTAAATCAGAGACAAAATTCTCTAAGGTCTCAATCCAACATCTCAACAAGATTAGAAGTAGTTAAAATGAGTCCAGCGCCAGCGTACTTGGATCGCGCCTTCATATCTGCGGGTCCTAGTGCGTGGAATAGGCTTCCCACAAACATCAGGGAAGCAGAGACCTTGAACCAGTTTAAGACCCATTTGAAAACGCATCTTTTTAAGAAATCATATGGATTAAACTGAAAATATATGTAAGGTCACTGTTAATATTTTGCAACGCTATAGCGAATACCTTAAAACATCCTATGCGCCCTTGAGGTGGATCTGTCCACAAAACGGCGCTATAAAAATCATCCGATTATTATTATTATTATTATTACTTATGCGACGATATATACATATACATATAATGCATTTAACATATATGCACATACTACTACTACTATACTATCACAGCATATCCCACAAGTGGGGTAGCCAGCAGACCAGCTGCATGTAAGAAACATGCAAGCTGTCCTCTCCTAAATTCGGCAGTGGATGACATGGGCCAAAGAGAGAGTATATTTGTTGTACATTATAAAAAGATACTGAAATTTGAAATATATATTAAGGAACCTAAAAACCAACATACATATTGAGATTTAAAAAAATTACACCCAGTGTCTGTATTTAGTTGAGTTCGTCAACCCTGTGTCTGCTGCAGACACGTCATTTAACATAATATTCCCACTTGTCATAATTATTTCCTCTCCACATTCAAATCAACGACATACCAATTGAGGGCGCGAAATATGTATGGCAGAAACTGCTGCTCAATTACAATTCAAACCTATCTCTTAAACAATTTTACAACATCAAACAAACACACACAATGTAATGTAATGGTAAGGGAATAACAATATGTAGTAATAGTAGCAAATTATTGATTTATAATATGTATGTGTGTAGGTATTTTTCTATTACCAGTTGCATTACTAAATAATATGATGTTTCATTTTATTCAATTTCATTTCAAGATGGTGTGTGCACACAATACTGTAATATCAAAACTGTGTAAATTACCGAAACCGAAATTATTTTCTCTCCATTAAAATATCTTAGAAAATTTGAAAATAACCTAAACACTGAAACAGGCTGCTCTGTCGTGCAATTAAAAAAAATCACAATAAATAGCCACAAAATCACTCACCAAAAATCAAAAACGACAATTTCATTCTTCAAACAAAAGAATATCAAATCCAGTAAATAATTTTAAAATATAATATAATTAGTTTTAAGGGTTAAATAATATAAAAACCAATTACCTAATTGATGGGTAAAGTTTAATAATGAGACTTAACGAACTACGAAATAAAAACAGTTATCAGAGTTTACACTGATTGGTAATAAGAGCATACCAATAATATAATACTTATTACCAGAGCACATTAAATGTATCTACTAGGTACATATAATTATTTATACGATTTTAATGAAGTTCATTGACAGAAATTAATCGCTGGTTGGAATTAAAAATATCCGCCGATAATTCTCTTCAGTTAACCGTGCGACGATTATAGACAATAATTAAATGACAAATTCCAATAAATAACGATACTTAAGTGAACATTGAAAATATTTCATTCATTTTCCCAAATTACTTGAATCGTGAAGGAATGTATGAACCAATGAACAATCATTGAACGAAACTTTCAACAGAAGTTCTCACAACAGGATGATGGATCGTAATGATCACTGACTCTGTTTTGTATTTATGAAATACATAATTATAAAAAGCTTCCGTTCCATTTCGACATGACAGCTTTCGCGTTTTGCAAAACTTTATTATTATATTATTTTTGTATTACAAATGTCATAATTATATCTTTACATATTATTATTTCTACACAATGATAATAATAATAGTGTATTTTATTTTCTTAAGGTTTT